>OU696530.1:39108497-41608497 GCA_916048285.2 Bellardia pandia
CAATTTTGTTCATAACATAAATTTTGAAGAACAAAATAAGCTATCTTTTGTGATATCGTGCGTGTTTTTATTATTTACCGTTCTCGAGTTATGGCTCAATACGTCAACTTTTTGGCCAAAAAATTCTTTTTTTTCAAATTTTGAGCGACGAGCGGCACGTGTTACCGTCGTTTAATCGGGCTCAAATTTTGGCTATCCCAATATCTGGAAAGGGGATTCGTTTTGTCGGGTTAAGACGAACAAGATTCCGACATTTTTTTTGCCCCATATAAGTTGCGGTCACTCTAGTATACATTCAATCAGAAATGAGATTCGTCGCTGAACACAATTTTCCTATCTTCTTCCAACTGAATTTTGATAATAAAATTCAATAAGTCCTGTTTCACACACTTCGGATTTAGCTGACCAGTTCTTGTCCAATTATCTTTTGAACTTGCCATTTCATTCTCATGCGTCAATTAAATTTTAGTACTTTTTCTTGCAAATCAATATGCATGAAAGAAAAGAAAGACAAAAGGAAATAAGAAAATTGACTAGTACCATCAAGTTTGTACCCCTTTTGTCTCTATTCCCTTCTTAACCAAAAATACTTGCCTTGAAGAGTCAGAATTGAAGAGTGTGAAAGCGGACTAATCTGCAAGTGTTGTTCGTTAGCAAGTCGATTTATGGTTTAATTAAAGACCAAACTTAACATGTTTAGCAGCAACGCGTTACACGAAAACAGCAAAGCTGCCAAAAACACTCTTGCCAAAAAGAAAGTTGCTAAAAAAAATCACCCTTTGTCAATTTGAAGTTAAGGCCAAATTAAATTTATTTTACTTTTTATTTTTTTTCCCTTTGGATTGTCACTATTCTATGCTACCTACCATTTATATTAAACAAATCACTTTACTATTACATTATAAATAAAATAACTGTTCCCATTTCCTTAAGGATTATAAACCCTTATTCCATTAAACCAAGAAGAAACTTAGCTAAAGTATTTTAAAATTTTATGTATTCTTAACTTTATTGACAGTCTTAAAAACTGGCTGCCTGTCTGCCTGCAAGCTTTCGCATGCCATGACCTGACAGTTAACTGTCAAGCAGTCAATCAATATGCCATTGGTTAAACTTATTTTTGTTGTTGTTGTTCTTGTCATTGTTACGGTTTGTCTACTTGGGAAATTGAAGACATGTGTAATAATCACCCAAAACAAAAACCACTGATTGACTGTTTGGCTGGCTGCCTTCCAAAAAGCTGCTAACTAATCACCGAGGAGGTGAAATTATGCTGATGAATATTTTATGTTGTCATTTGTACTCCCCCTTGGTTGGCAGTGTGATTGAATTGTTAACCCTTTTTAAAGAAACCAGAAACTAGAAAACAATAAATAAAAGTTTTTATGTTGTTTGTAATGCGGGTAATAAAAATAGTTTTCTTAATGACAACAGTAACAATTCAGACAGACAAGTGTGAAAATTAGTGTGCTTTAAGCACGAGGGAAGTAAATGTCAAAAAAGTTATTGATTTTAAATCTATTTAGTTGATTACTGATAAAGTTTTAATAAAATAAATAAATTTTAATGTTATTAATGTTTTCTTCTTTTGTTTATTTGCAGGTATGTTAACAGTTTAATGGGTTATTTCAACATAGTTTTAACAAATTAAAGAGTAAAGCTAGATTTACACGATTGAAATTTTCTTCAAAATTGCTCTTCAAAATGCTTCAAACTCGTGTAAACAGCAAAAATTCTTCAAAATTTATTTATTTAATAACTATTAATAACTATTAAAAAAATAAATTTTGAAGAATTTTTGCTGTTTACACGAGTTTGAAGCATTTTGAAGAGCAATTTTGAAGAAAATTTCAATCGTGTAAATCTAGCTTAAGTTTTTGTATTTTGAAAAAAGTTTTCTTGTATTGCTATAAATGTAGATACGAGTACAAGAAGACAGTTTTAGAAAACATTTAATTTTTAACTGAAGAAGATATGTACACGCTGCTAGCTTTTTATGAAGGTAACAATTTTTAAAGTTTATAAATGTTCATGGCAACAGAATTTATAAATAGTTTCTAGTAATGTAAAAATAGTAATTTAATTAAATTTGTTATTAAACTATTTTATAAATGAATGGAGATTGTAAAAACTGTGTTAGAAACATGTTGCTAGACACATATGTTTTAAAGAAATTCGTTTATTTTTCAAGTAATTCTATTATTATTTAGCAAAGTTAGTATTAAAGCTTATGTTGATGCAATATGTTGCTAGCAACATAGTTTTTGAGGAAAGATTATTTACTAGTAGATTTATTTGTAGAATTTCTTGCACCATATTGGCTGACAACATAGTCTGCAAGGAAAATTTATTTTCAATCAAAATTTTATTTTAATTTTTAGGCAATGCATGTTAAAAACAATAATTGCTACAGAAGCATGTTGTTGGCATCATATGATTGTGAAATATATATTTGTTTCATTGTTAAGTAACATTGCTAAAACTGCCACAATTGTTGAAGCAACTTGTTGCTAGCACATTGATTTGTATTTGTTTAGTAAAAGTGTAATAACACCCTTTCCAACATAATTTTTATTTAAAATTTCTATATTTTAAAACGATTTGCTTAATTATTTTACAAATTTAGCAAAAAATATGTTGCTGAACATATTAATTTGCAATATATTGTGAGGGCCAGAAAAATAAAGTCTGGAAAAGTTAACACATATTTAAAATTTACATAAATTTAGATTATTTTGCTTCACCTTTAATTGATTAGTGAAAAATCAGCCTTTGCAATATAATTTTTATTTCAAATACATAATGATATTGTTATGTTTTTGTCTTTTAAAAACGGTAGTTTATTTCCTTTTAATAAACCGGATTTCTTTTAATTGCAAAATAAAGGAATCAAGTAGTTTAAAATTATGCACACAAAACAATCTAAACAAGCGCATACATAAATTACAGTTTGGGAACGCTTTGATGTTCACTCAACAATGGATCGAAATAAACTAAACTAAAGGTACGGTCACATTTGGCAAATACTTACTAAAAAAAGCGTAACCACATGTTTTAGCACAAATTTGTTTGACGTTGTTTACTCTTACCAGAGTTTTGCAAGATCAAACAGCATCAAATAAATTAAAACTAAATATTTGCTGTGCTTTGGTCTAAATAAGAAAAGGTTTTTTAAATAAATAAACGAGTTCAAATATATGTTATTTAGTGGTTACGTCTTTTTCCGCATATATTTGCCAAGTGTGACCGCACCTAACATGAGTGACGCGGTTGGTCTATTTATACAATAACATAATTTCGAACAGTTTCTGGATGGTTCGGAGCTAAGATAATAGAAAGTTCTATTCTATGGCCGTTAAAACTTAATGCTGTCATACCCCACAACTTTGTTAATAGTTAGAGTGTTATCAACAATATTTGTAAATATAAACTTCTACTATGTTTTATATTGATAAACAGCTGTAAATTGATACCAGCCATCACAATCCATTGTATTAAAATTGAAATATAACTTCGTAACAATTTTTAACACCATTTGCATAATTACTTTTTTACTTTTACTTTTAGACATTTGTCTAGCAAGACATTGGTTTAACAACATATTATAATATAGCAACATTGTTGCTAAGAAGGGTTAGTTTTTAGTTAAATGTTAAGCTATTAATTTAAAAATAAACAACATGCTTGATATTAAAACAACATACAAGTTCAGCTATGTATATAAGAAACTTTGAAAATTCCAAAGTGTTATAGTCCAGCAACATGTTTCAGATAGAAGTTTAATCATATGACAGAGGTTTGCTAATTAAACCATTTTTTTTTTGATTGTCTGATTATCACACTATGTTGCTAATACTTGTAATAATTTCAAAATAATTTTAAATTATAAAATATTTTATTAGCTTTCAACTTTTGTTTTTAACTTTTTTAAAACAATTCATTGATTAAATTCTTTCATTTTGGATCTCAATTTAATTTGCCTTTATTTTTAAGTGTAATTTAAGATTTCTTTCTCCTTTATTTCCATTTATTTTCTTTTGTTGACAAGATTGATAGTCCTTTGGAAATTTATCTAACTTATTTATGGCTTCTGCAAATTTAAAAATATTCATAAATTTTTGTGAAATTATACAACAAAAACAAACAAAAAAATAAAACCAAACACACTTGAAATCTAATCCTATTTGGGACAAATATAATAACTCTCATATGCCCTAAAGCATTTTTTTTCATAAACATTTATATATGAAAATATTCGTTATTGTACATAGAAATCAAATTTAGGGGAAGTAAAGTATTTTGCCTTTAAAATAAGATCGCGCAGTTGAAAGCAACAAAATGGCACAGGTTTAGTAAACATATTTAAAGAAAATAATCTAAAATATGTATATAGAAACATGTTATTGGCAACATATTTTGTAAGCAAATATATTCAATTTGAATTTGTTTTTATATATATAAAAGGAAATGGTTTCGAAAGTTGAAATTGTTTGCGCAATATGTTGCTAGTGAAGATATAAAAATGTTTCGCAACATGTTGTTGACATTTTGGCAAATTGAAAATATTTTATATTTTATTGTTTAATTAGTTTAAGGTTTCCAATTTATTGTTTACATGTTGGTAAACATTAACTAGCAACATTTTGTATTCTATATAAATTACAGAAACCAAACGGGGTTTTTCAAATCCCGGTACTTTGGATTTCATAATCGTAAGTCCCGGGAATTTGGAATTTTTCGGGATATTTGTTTCATATTAAAACTAATTGGTTTATAAATAATAACAATTTATTTAAAAAAAAACATAAATATGTTTAAAAACTAAAATTTTAAATTGCTTAAAATTTTATAAACCATTAATAAATAAAAAAACATAATAACATTATATTGAAATCTTAGATTGACAAAAATAACACCCTTAATTTCTATATTAATTAAAAAACAACAGAATATTATCGATCGATAGAGCTTCTTAAATATATTAAGGCATCTATGGTAAAGAGATTCCAATATATTCGTTTGTAGACACAATTGTTGGCAAAATCTTTTATTCTGATTTGGCATAAACAATCCTTTCTCACCCTCCGAAACAAATTATTCTTATTCATTATTTTATTCCATATTATTACAGACATTATTAAGTGTTATGGGAGGCTTTTACATGTTTAAATTTCAGTAATTATTCATTCATCTCATTATCAAATTCACTATTCAATTTTGGATTTAAAGCTTCAAAGAAGACAGTCTAGAATATTACGAATAATTGTCTGCGCTCCATGGTATATACGTAATGATAATATCCACAGAGATCTCAACGTCCCCACTATCCAGGAGGAAATTAAAAAATATTCAATTAGCTACATCGATAAACTAATGGCCCACACTAACTACCTCGCTCGGGGTCTGCTTCAGTTCGAAGGTCACCAGAGGCTAAAAAGAACCGATACTTTGAGCCTAACTAGAAGACATTTTTAAAATTTGAATACAACAGTTAGTGGTTACATTGGTAACAACTAATAAACAACAAGTAGAATTAAGATTTGAATACATATTGTAAATTTCAAAAAAAAAAAAGATTTTTGCAACAAATTAAAAGTGTTGAGCAAGTTGTCCTTCTTTCTTGGTGTCTTTTAAGTACAAATTTCACCAGAGTACTTCTTGATATCTCTTTGAGCATTAGTAAATGTGCAACAACATCAGAGATTCATATCACTTTGACAAAGAGCTTTGTCTGTTACTTTAACCGGATTTAAAATGACAACTATATGTTTAAGTAAAATAAATTCTTCATCTCTTGAGGTTTTAACCCTTCTTTGCATTTCCATCATAACACTGAATGCTCTCATTTATTTCCATTCAGTACTAAGCTAATGATCTAATATTCCATGATGATGGAAATTTCCATAATATTGTTTTTTGCTAAATTTAGACTAAGATTTTTTAACCATTTTTCCTTTAATTTTGAAGAAGAAAAAAACGTGCAAAGAAGGGTTAAATTAACACAACAAAGTTTGGCAATTCAGAATTAATTTTAATTCTTTCACCTTTATTTCTTCGACAAAGGTTTTAAAAGTTCTAATAGTTTGTTTATTTTGGAATTAATAAAGATTTTTCGAACTGCTGAGTACAAGGCATTTATCTAGAGCATACCAGGAATTGCTCCCATTACTTTTTTCCGCCCACTCTAAAAAAATTGTGAGAAAAGGATCAAAGTCCTTTTTCAAATTTCAAAAGTTATTTTTTCCAAAAATCTTTATAAATTTTTTTTTTTAATGTAATATATTTACTTATTTAAATTTTCTGAGACATTTTTTATAGAAGCTGATTTTTTTTGAATTTTTTCGGACTGTTTTTGTGTAAAAATATCATTAATAAAGTTATATATCGAATTTTGAAACTTTAACATTTTCTCTGTTAAATAGTTAACATGACTCTGTTAACGTAAATGGGTTGTGTCTAGGGAGTTAAATTTCAAATTTATCTTCACACACATAGTAGAAATCAATATAATTTATGCTAAATATTTTCTCTTCCCTGTATCTTATCATTTATAATGTACATATACGTACGAGTATATTGTGTCAAAAATCTCTACCTACATAATTCTTGAAAATCTTACCAACCTGCAAGAAAGTAAAAATATTTTCATAAACATTTAGCAACATTTCAAATATCTATTACATTTTATGATATTTTCTTGTCTGAAACTTCCTGTTGTCTGATAATTTATTAAAATTTTATTTTCTCGTTACAAACGTCTAATATTGCTTGTTATAATAGAACTGTTACTGTGTAAGCTCTCATCAAGAGTTCGAGTATACTGTCGAAAGATATCATATCTTTTGGCTTTAATAATGACACAAAATAACAAAACATTATCTTTGACATTGTGCTTGTCACAGACAAGACTGTAAGGTTGTACATACTATATACTCGTACATACATACAAATTTTTATATGTTTTATATATTTTTTGCTTTCAAATTTTAATCAATATTATAGCCTAAAGGTGTGTCAGCTTGACGTTGTATTTTTTAATGTAAATATTACTGATTTATTTTTACTTAGTTTGAAGAAAATTTTTAGAATTTGTTTTTTGCTTAAAATTTGATATTTTTATTTTTTGTTGAAACAAGCCTTAGGCAGCCGATTTTGTGTTTAAAAATTATTATTTTTTTATAATTAAATTTAAATCAAAATTTATGTCAAACTTAAATTTAGGTGAAAATGTTATGCAGTACTTTTAATATCTCGCATTATGTTGCTGTTAGTATGATTTTAATGAATTTTTGATACTTTTCAAAAATGTTGCCTTATTTACTTGTTGAATTTAGTTAAATTGTTATAATTAATTCTGCAACATGTTGCTGTTATTATAATTTCTGGCTAAATTATTAAAACTGAAACATTTGTTGAAGCAACTTGTTGCAAGCCATCTAAATTTTATTTGTTTAGTAAAAGAGTAACAAGAGTCTTTCCAACATACTTTTCAAATCTATATATTGTTACGTTTTTAATTGCTTATGAGGCTTATAAGGGTGCTGTGGCTTAATTGGTTAGCGCGTTTGATCATTAGGCATGAGTTGGTATTTTGATAATTATTAGTTTTCTATCCTATCATAACTATCATAACTATCATAACTAAAAAACACAGCGCCCTCCGTCGGTTGTATATCACTGAAACGCCACCGATGTAAAATTATTAAATAATGCCTATAAAACAAGCTGTGGTAAGTGCGCCTATTCACCACTAGAGGCTCTGCTATACTGCACTTCTAATAAACATAACGTTTTTCTCTCCTTTCACCACCTACCCAACCTTTCCAATTAACCTTTCCAATTAATTAATTAATATATAGGCATATTAATTGCCTGAGTGGTACTTCTCTTTAAAAAAAGCATGTTGCTGAATGTGTTTCTTTGCAATATGTTGCTAGAAACAGAAAAATCTATCTGGAAACATGTTGCAGGGAACATATTTTTACTGGTTTTGTGTGCAGAAGTTAACTTATGCTTAAAATTTACAAAAAGCTTGACTACTTTGATTAGTAATAGAGTAATAACAGCCTTTGCTACCTGTTATTGGCAACATAAGTTTTACTTGAAATGTCTTTTCTTGCAAACAATTTCCATAATTTAGCAAACAGTACGAGTATGTTGCTGAAAATGTTATTGAGGAAAGTGTTTGCTAAGAAATATTTATTTCGAAATATGTTGCAAGGAACATAGTTTAAGCGATTGCGGATAAAAAAACTAAATTTTTGTTTTACTAATTGTTTTGCAAAATTTTATTATAGAATTTATATGTTTTAAGCAACATATGGCGAAGAATAGAAAATTTGTGATAAAACGCACATTTTCAACAGTTTGGACAAGTTTTTACAAGCTTAAAAATACAGAAAAATTCGTGTACAACGAACGATATGTTGTCAAGCCTATTTGTGAAATTGAAAAATTCGATATATCGACATTTCGTTTTTGAATAAAATGGTGACACTAAAAGATGTATTTATCTTTCAAATTGTTCCATATTTAGTAGTTTTTACTAAATGTTTTTCGCGAGGTTGACTTGTGGTACTATGATGAATTATAATAAATTCTTCATTAGTAGCATATCGTTTCTAAAAATCTTTCTACCATAAAAAATATCCACGCATTATGTTAATGAATTAATCAATTACTCTCATCAAGGGATAATTTTCTAATTTTCTTAACTTTAGTAATAACTTTGCTGTACGTTATATTGGATTTTAGTTAAACTTGTATATGTAAACACAGATTGGTTTGGAAACACATTGCTTGCATTATATTCCTTTTTAAATACATTTAATTTTAACCTATTATAATATAATAAAAATAAAAAAAAAATTAAGTGAATTTTTATATAATTTTTTAGCAACATGTTGCGGGGTTTAGAAAAATTCAACAACGTGTTGCATTATATATATTTTTAATTATTGTTGACTATAATTGGCTTTTTATTTTCAACTAAATGCCTCTATACCGAATTACTTTTATTCTAATTACGGTACCACCCAAAATTTGAGTTATATAAAAAAATGCTCAAATTGAATTTTATAATTTCTAATTCTGCTGAATTTTTCGAAAATTTATTGATACAATTTAGTTAACTTAAACTAAACTAAAGTATTTAGTTTTGAAATAGCAAATTAGCAAGAACAATTTTAAATCTGTGTGGCTTAAAACAAAACTATTGGGCAAAATTTCAAAATACCATTAAGGGCTGCATGATTGATATTAAAGTTAATATGGAGTTTAAATTTTCCTTAAGGAATGAATATTGTAAACGGTTTTTGTGGAAATAAAAGCAAATAAATAAGACAATTTTTAGCCAAAAGAAATATTTTCAAAAACAAACACAAAAAATATAAATGTTCAGCAGCTAAATTTTCTCAACTTTTAAATTATTTCTAATTCTCTTACTAATTTCTAAAAACAACAATTTTGTTTCAAGGACAATGATTTTAAGAAAGCAAATGTTTAATGCATATGATATATTTGTTTAATATTACAAACAATTTCATATTTCAGTTAAGAAATTTGTTAACATATCTCAAGAAATGTTTTTGTTTGTTTTTTTTTTACTTCAAAGACCATAAAAAAATTTCCTTGAAAATCTTATATTCTTATCTGGGTCAAGTATTTGTAGTCTTAATTATTGCTCTACTCAATAGATAAGAATAAAAACGAATAAAAAAAAGAAAGAAATAAAATGTAAATGTTTACTAATAATTATCAAACAAATAAGTGATAAGATTGTAAGTGGCCTAAGGAGCAGAAAATAAGGATATTTTTGTACCAATCTTTTGTTAACGCATTTTCTTTTTTGTTGTGCCTTGTACAATTCTTGATAAATCTCATTATACATATAATTTCAATTAAGCAAATCAACAAAACTATGCTGTCAACAAAACACTACAGCTCTCAAGCAGCTCTGACTGACTGAAATGAGCGGCTATTTGGAAATGCTCGTGGCTCTTTTTTTTCTTCTAGCATCCTTTGTATGAATGGAAATGTATGTTTGTAAGTGGTTGTTAAAGATAACACAACAATTTTCTATTGTTATGTTATGAGCCAGTGTGTTGAGTTTAGCTGAGCATATTATGTTAAGACCTTTTGTAACAAAGACATGGGGCTACCATCTCTGTGTTGTCTGTGTTTTTCTTGTGTATTTTTTTAATTCAATTATCTGTTTTTTCCTCTTGAAATAGAAATAATAAAAAAAAAATACTAATCATAATGAAAATGAAGCCTATTATACATTTTATACCACTATAAGTACATGAAAACTGTTATTGCGTGCTGGTTTTTACGTTTGCCCCAGCTGCCTTTTGTTTTTCCTACACAACAAATTTTATTTCTCAGCCATAATATTGTTTATGATAATTTCATCTATGGAAATTAATGAGCGCTAAATTAGTTAGATTAGAAAAAATATAAAGCAGTCTTGCCCTTGCTCTCTTTTGCCTGGTAAAAGTATTACAGAGTATAATTAAAAGAACTCATAGATAACATATTCAATTTCGTCCAAGATTAGCTGTGATATGAAAAACATTTTAATGTTAAAAGTCGTAATAAAAGGAAAATTATATTAAAACAGAAATTACATGAGATGTAATTTCCTAGGGAAGAGAAAATTAAAAAAGTGCTTGGTTGGTTACAATTTCCGAAGAGGTTTTCTTTGGATATAAGGCAGCTTATATTAATATTATGATATTGTAATGTAATATTTACTAAGTAGAGTGTTTAGTTTTTATAATTTTCTTTTTATATTTAAAAAAAATTTAAAACTATGGCTTGTGTTATTGATTTTGTAAAATTGCACGTAATTAATATTAATCATACGTCGTAGGTTTGGTAAAATACAAATTGTGGCATATTTTGTGTTTCTTTATTCTTCCTTTAAACTGTTAGATTTCTTAGAACTATTTGATTAGAATAGAAAAATCTTTACACAAACTACAAGTTTTGCTAAAGTAATGTGGGAGAGTGAAAAATCACCTAACCGCGTATCCTGACTTCAGCGAGTCAGTCTTCATCTACCTCTTAAACCAGGCGGTCGTGTGTGGTCAAACTCTCATTAGAACTCTTTTATAATTGTATTGAAACTTGCATTTCACTATTAAATTTTTATAAATAAATGAATTTGAATTTTACGTAGAATCATATCTCTTTAGTAATATTGTCCAAACATTATGCTATTTTGCCTATATTTGCGTATAAAGAGAAAATTTAGTTTCCAACCATTTTCAAAGATGTGTTATTTAGACATGCGACAAATTATTAAAATATTTTAATATTGTTTAGTTTTTAATAATTATTTCTTTAAATTTTGCAAATATCTTTAAAATATTGGCGTAAGTTAACGCTTTTGTAAAAT
This sequence comes from Bellardia pandia, assembly GCA_916048285.2. Taxonomy (NCBI): domain Eukaryota; kingdom Metazoa; phylum Arthropoda; class Insecta; order Diptera; family Calliphoridae; genus Bellardia; species Bellardia pandia. Next base: position 39,119,899 of record OU696530.1, read on the forward strand.
TATTACTAATTAATATTAATCATACGTTATCATACTAAAAATTATGGCTATTGCAAACGACACCTAATTAATATTAATCATACGTTACCAATAACATAAACTTAAATACATATTCTGTTACTCTTTCCAAAACTATAATTTTTTTTAAGGATTTAATTAGATAATAAAGTTTTGACATAAAGCACATGTTTCCCTCGATTAATTTTGCTTAGATATTTAATTTTTATAAAAATTGTTAATCGAAGTTCACTGCAAGTTAAATATACAATTTATTTGAAATGAAAAATCATACAAGAATATACAGAGACACTAGTAAAATGTAACGCATTTTCTAGCCTGCTAAAGCCGTCATCAGCATTCTTTGTGTCTAATAGTGTTTTATTTTAAAACTTTGTATATTTAACTTTTTTTATTAATTAACTGAGAAGAGGAATAATTCTCAGTTAATTAGATATTTATTTTGAAACTTAATTTATATAATGGTCCTGGCAAATAGACTCTGCAACTAATATAACATTTTTAATTTATTTTTTTTTATATAAAATCTAACTTTGCTTATAAGTTTACTTCAATTGCAATTTTGCATTTGCTCAAATGTTTTAGATTGTCTAAAGTACTTACGAATTGTTTTTAGTGCAAAGAAGTTGATAACCTGTAAATTTAATCCTATTGCTGACTGCTGCTAATGACAGCCAGTGAAATTTTTGTTACTGACAGTTAATGAAATTAGCTAAATAATTGGAAATAATTCTCAGGTTTTCAAAAGGAATCAGAAAAGAAGCCAGAGAGCAAAGAAATGTTTAATAATTAAGACAATTATTGAAATATTATTAAAATAAACATAAAAAATAAAAAATATGTTCTAATAAGAAATTTATTGCTAAAATTAACAGTAAACATTTATTTCCAACAAATATCTAACATTCCTTAAAATGTTGTCTTTCCTATACTTTTTGAATTTCTAAAATATTGTACCAACTCATGAAATTATAATAATTTAACTTAGAATACTCACAATTAATATTAATCATACGTCAACCTATGCAAAAAAATATAAAATTTAAAATAGCTAAGAAAACCTTCATAAATTCATTTACTTCTTTAAAAATTATAAAAAAGAACCACAAATGCTATTAAACAACAAAATATTAGAACAAAAAATTTTTATACATCTAAACAACTGCACTAACTTTAAATTTTTTAAATGCTGAAAACTCTAAAAACAAATTTTTTTCAACCATTTTCCTTTTTAATTTGCTTAATTTCTCTTATGCTCTTGGATTCTAACTTTAACGTTATAAATATGGCAAACACGACTTAACCACTTCAAATAGCAAATGAAAAAAAAATAACTTTGTCATCTTTACCTTAATACAACGTATTTTATATGTATATCATTTCCATGTAAATTCTTTCGTACATGTAAAAGAATCCATAAGGGTTAAAAGCATTAATCACATACACATTTCTGTACATTTACATTTATTTAATTTTTATAAATATCATGTTTGCTTTTTGCAAAAGTTGCTTCAGATGAATAGACATGTTTATGTGCTTAAACCACCTTTAGCCACAAAAGTACTTGATAAAAAAAGAACTGAAAAACAAGCGACAATGAAGAATGACAATTTCTCTTGTTTTCTGGTTTTTCCTTCTATCTCTTGCAAACTGCATAAACCTGGTGTTGTGCTATTCATGTAGTGTATAAACATTTGTTTCAAGAATATAAAAATAAAAACAAAAACTAAGAAAATTAAATATAGAATGAGAGGAGTATTGTGACGTAAAGAAAAGAAACTCCTTGTTTTTCAGAGGGGAAGTAATAGATACTTCAATATTGCAACAGAAATGTGTACATAACCTCAAAAGCTTAAGGGTTCTGTTGGCTTTGTTTTTCCCAGAAAGTGTGAATAACTGATGAGAGTTATGTCGATTGCCTTCATTACCTTTTACATTTGCAGAGACTTTAGTGGAATTTCTCAGTTAGGTTACGCAAAAGCTACTTCTAAGGTTAAGTGTTAAAATCAGTTAAATTAATTTATTAGAGTTTTGTTGGAAAACGTAAAGAGTTATTAGGAAAAAGTTTGTTTCAAGATTCATAATTGAAAACTTTATATGAATGTTATACTTAAACTGATATAATAATCTTACTTAGTGCTACATTTAATCAAATATCAGCAAGCAAAAATAACAACTCTTCAGAGATATCAGTTGAAATTCACAAGCTTGTTCTCCCCTACAAATAGTGAATGAGGGTATATATAAGTTTGTAATTCCGTGTGTAACATTAATAAATATTCTTCTAGGAATGTATGTCTGTCCATACTATGTCCGTATGTCCGCCTGTGTGTGTAAAATACTCTCATGTCCAAAATATACAACCAAAATCAGCAAAGTTTACAAAAAAAAAAACGATTATAATTCTCCTAAGCAGTTTGGTATTGAAAATCAGCAAGTCGGTATCGTAGAACAATAGTCATGGACCAAAATGTGTGACAACCTCTATCAAAAAATTATATTTTCTACCTCAATGATACATAAATTCCTATGAAATTGCAATATCAATTCAAAATTAAGCAGAAATAAGTTTCATGTAAAAAGAGATCGCAAAACGAAATTTTGGTTAGTTCGGTCGGTCCATCGGTCCAATAATCTTCACTTCCGCAATTCACTTAAATGCGTATAAATATTGTATACAAATTTTTACGAGGTAAAAATTGGACACAAGTAATCCTTATAGATATTCAATCTGCTGTACTGAATTTTATGATGGTGGCCCCATAATTGGTCATAGCTCCCATATAAATATCACTTCCAAAAAAGACATTAATCCGTCTGCATTTGTCCATATCCCCCATATAAGGTCCAGTTCGTAAAACTACTCATATCTGTCTTAAATAATTATTATATTGAAATTCGACGTGATATATCCTCATATGTATAAAACTTTCTGTAACAAATATTATGAAGATCGGCACAAAATTGGTCACTGCTTACATTTAAGGCCCACTTCCGAAAAACAAGCTAACTCACAAAAATGTCTAATAAATAACGAAATATAACCAATATTTTTACTTTTTCTATATAGTAGAAGCAAAATAAGGAATTAATTCCACTTTCAAATGGAATTTAATTCTGTGACATGGCTAAATATTCGCAATTTACACGAATATTGTTTTTCTGTTGCTGCTGGTAGACAACATTTAACCTAAGTTTTTAAAAATTCTTGTTTCTTAGCCAATTTTTAAAGGTTACTTGAACCTTAATAAAATTATTTCAGAAATTGTTCAAGCTTAAGGAAAATTACTAAAATATTAATAAAAAATATCAAATAAACTATAATAAGAAATTAAAAAAATTATTTAATATGTTTCTTATTTGTCTGACTAGTTTTTTTTATAAATTTCCATTAGAAGTTTAAAAATTATGGATTTTATTAACGTTTTTTTTTGTAATTACTTGTAATGAACATTAATCATACGCTACGAGTTATATACAATTTTTATTGTAAATTTGTTGTTCTTTTATAGCATTGTACATTATTTTATATTTTTTGCTTAAAAATGCATATTGCCCAGACAAATGACAAATCTTTAAACGTAGTTTTTAAATTCTGAGCAATATTCGTCTAAAACTTTTTCTGTTACTGTAGAGTCGAAGGCCTCAGTTGCTAGCACTCTCTTTAACTTGTATTATATAGTGTCATTAATTGTATTATATAATATTAATAAAATAAAATAAAAATAAATTTTTCTGTTACTGTTGTTAGACAAATTTTAACATTACTTTTCAATGTTTCTTGATTCTTAGCCATTTCTTAAACTTTGCTACATTTATTTCATATATGTCGTAATTACTTAAAAGCTTTTTATAAATTTCCATAGAAATTTTGAAAAAATATTGAAAAGTATGGATTTTATAAAAGGTTTTATAAAATCACTTGTAAATAATATTAATCATACGCTACCAGTTATGGAAAATAGAAATGTTTGAAAATTTGTTGTTTATTTATGGAATTGTACATTATTTTATATTTTTTTGATTTAAAATGCATATTGTTTAGACAAATGACAATTCTTTATTGTTTTCTTTTAAATTTTTATTATTTCTTAGAAAAGCTTTTCTATTAATGCTGTGAGACAACTTTTGACCTAACTTTTCAATATTTCTTGTTTCTTTGCTAATTTCTTTAAGCTTGCTTAAACTTTACTAAATTATTTTATGTTTTGCTTATTTATTGCCAAGTTGTTTAAAAATTCCCATTTAAATTTAAAAAAAAATATTGAAAATTATGGATTTTATACACATTTTTTTAAAATCACTAGAAATTAGTATTATTTGTTTTATATTATTTGAATTCTAAATTAAAACTGAATATGCTAACTTATATGTTTAATATGCTGGTTTTCATTACTTTATAGAGTAACTAATTTGCTAATTTGCTTCTAATTTTAAGATATAAAATAAAAGATAGAATATTATTCATAAGTCGCTCTTGTTTTTATTACGAAACTTGCTTATAACTTAGCTTAGATTAGTAATTTTAAATAAAACTGTTTTGATTTAGAAAACCTATTTAAAAGTTTTTACTATAATAATCTAATAATTTTAACAAATAATGATTCTTATTTAATAACATAGCCCAACATGATAAAGGGTCCTTAAATTTTTTAAGTCAATTTGTATACATCTTATATAGGGTTCCAATGCCTCTAACTCACTTTTTTTGGATCAGCTCTAGTTTACGCGATATAAATTGAAAAAAATTACGTAGTTATACGATTTTGAGTAACATAACTGCATGTTGCCCTAACATAATATTTACTCCACTCAGAAGTTTTGGAGATATAGCCGAATGTATGACGATAATATACAAGGTGGCGCAAAAGTAATCCTCCTATCAGAAAATGCTATAAATTTTGCTAATGTCAGTTCTGTCAGCAATATTCCGCAGTGTAGCGTAACATTGTTTATTAACGTGTATTTCGCATGTGTAATTCGCTTGTATAAATTAAAAAATTTTTAAAAATCTTATTTATTTGTTTTTGGCCAATATGTTGTATTTAAAGTTTTTGTATTTGTTAGTTGGGCCCAAATTTTTGTTTCTCAAAAAATCATAAAAAATAGAGATAATAACAAAAATTCCATTCTTTTTCTATGGATATATAGGCAGATATGCCCTGCATAAAATGCAATGTTTCTTGTTAATATGGAAGCAATAGTTTTGATTTGATTATTAATTATGTGAAACTACATCGTGGTTTTTGCTTGTTGTTTGTTCGAACAAAACACACAGTTGTGAATGAATTTTAACAAGATATAGCTTGGTATATGCGTAATATATACTCGTAATTCTATTTGACTGAAATAAAATAATGAAAATTTGTCATCATCTCTATTTTTTTGATGAATTTTTAAAAATTTCCATCCAAAGTTGAGCGATATCTGCGAAAATACTCCATGGAATCAAAAAAGTGTTAATACAGCATAAAGATGATATTGTAGTCGAATTTAGATGTTTTATTTTTACTGATTAGAATTTATTAGTAACGTTACTATAAATCGCGTAATTACGTAGTTTTCTTAAAAAATAAATATCTCGAAAACTACAGCTGATACAATAAAGTGAATTATTGGCATTGAAGCCCAATACTAGATGAATACACACCGACTAAGAAATCCAAGGCACCAAAAAAAGTTTTCATTTTGTTTATTGTTTATATTTTAAAGATATTCTTCTTTATAATTAAACTTTTTAAACAAATTCTTGGTAATAAAATTTTTAGTGTTACCATTTGTGATATTGATAAGCAGCAGTTTAACAAAAGATTTGTTATTTATACTTAAACAAAAGCAAATATCTTAACAAACTGTCTAAATTATCTTTAACAACACATATTCAGTCGAAGACACGACATTTATTTCCAACAATAAATAATATTTTTTTTTGAAATTGAGCAATAAAACAACTACAAAAAAATGGCCTTAGAAAAACACACCTTAGTTTTGCTGTCTTTTGCATGAACAGGGATGAAATATAAAACTTTATTGTGTGTTTGTGTTTTTTTCTGAGCTTTTATAGCTTGACTAGTCTTCATTTCATTATCACAATGATTTACAAAGTGTGAACCAGAGTCTTTGGCATTTCTCACTAAAAAGTTCATGGCTTATCTAAAGTTTGAAAAAATTAAACTAAGTAAATAAATTTCAATTTTGTTGTGTTTTTTTTATGTTTTTGTTTCCTTTGTCCACCAAGTTGTAGCTACTAAATTAGCTTTTTTCCTAAAACAGGATAAAGAAATTAAATTTATATTGTTCTCTAGCTCAAAATTAATGTGTTTATTTAGAAATTTTAGTTTCAAATAAGTGCAAGTGTAAATGAATTTGTTTAATTTTTTTGCGTGGAAAATTAATGAGTTTTGTGTTGGGTTATTAACAACACAAACAAATTAAAAACAAAATTAAAATGTATTCACATCCTTTCTTTATGTTACGGTTTTATTCATTTATTAAGTAAACATTTTTGTTTCCTTTTTTGTGAAATGTGAAACAAATTTAATGAATTAATTTTTAGCCTAAAGGATATTGTTGGCAGCAAAAACAACCGGAAAGTTTAGTGAATTTGTCATATCTGACAGTTGACCTTTTGCTCTGTTGTATGCGTGTAAGAGGTTTTATTATTAATTTGAAACTAAACTGTCTAAAGCTTAATTATTTTAAACTGTGAAATTTTTTACAAAGTACTTCTTGTTTTTTGGAATTCTGTGCATACATTTTGTTACATACAAATATTCTTTATTCATGGGGGATTTAATATTTCAATCACTAATGGAAGAATTGTTGAGAAACAATCACTCACATTTTCACTAAGGGCTGTGGGGAAGAGACTTTATTTTATATGGACTCTAGTGACATAGATTTATATTTGGATTTATATTGATAATGCAAATAATCAATAAAAACTATATAGTTTTTCAATTTGATATTGGAAATTAGCACGTAATGTCAGCTGCATTAAAAATTGCTTAGGCTTGAATACTGTCTTATTTGTTTATTTATATATTTATTTTTAATTGTTTAAAAATTCTTAATAATAACAAAGTTATGACCATTTTTATGTTCCGACTTTCTATTAATATCAATCATATGCTCCCTGGTACAATTTTCAGTTTTTTTAATATTTGCTATCGAAATTGTATTCAATATATAACTTTTGATTATTAAAGTCAAACAACTTTAATTGAACACTAGACATTTTCGAGATTTTTTTAATAAATTTTTTTTTGAACATTTTAAAGGTTATAAATTTGATTTTTTTTTAATTTGTGATTGACAATTTTTAAGTAGCAACATTGGGTTTTTATAACTTCTTAAGCTCAAAATAGTTTTATTTGTTTGTTTCTATTTTCATTTTAAATTCTTTTAAAATTATGCAATTTTTACATTAAAACTCCCTATTAATAGCAATCATACGTGCAGTGGTACCATTTAAGAATTTTATCAAATATATTACATTTGAGCCTTGTAGAAACATTTTTTTGTACGTTTTTATAATTTAAGTTACATAGCTTTTATTTAACACCAGATTTTTCAAAATGCTGAAGATTCTGAAAAATTATTTTGCATTGAGGATTTATTGGCCAAAAAGGAGGTGTCTGCCGTTCGTATGATGAGATGAGGTGACTGGTTGGTACAATCGGATGGGTCTAAAAGGGATCCTATGGTTGTGTGCAAACTAGCTTGAGGCCAAGTATGCTACTTCAAGGGTCAGATAAGTATGACTGAAAAAGACTCAACGTGATAGATTATGGACTGTTGCAGCAGTTATAACAGGTCACTGCGTGTTCGGTGTGTATTAGAGAAGGAGACAAAAACGTATAAACACTCCGTGTAATCGTCACTGCCTTTACAGTAGAGTGGTTTGCCTTCCATACAAAAAAAGTTGTGTTAGTCACCCCCAGGGTTAAAGATAATGTAAAACTAATTCCAGAAATATTTTTTTGCCACTCCTACAAATACCGCCTTTTTAGTATTTTGTTCACTCTGTCTACTTTTAGTCCGATCATAACATTTTGTCCTTAATCAGTTTTTACTTCCACGTAAAATTTTGGTAATGACTTGCAAAAAAAAAATTTGTACTCACCGAGTTTTTGAAAGACATGACTAGAATTTGATGTGGTAGTAAAAAATGTACGATGGTATCTCTAATAAAGTTACTTCTGATGATGTAGATAAACCGAAGCATTTTCTATATGTCACTCTCTGCCTCATCTAGTAAAGATAAGGATATGAGACGATTCACTTCCTATGTAACTGCCCAGGTTAGCAAAACGATGCGAAATTATAGGATACGTTAAACCGAGTGATGGAATATTTTACAAATATGTTAATAACAAAATTAGGAATACTGTCAGTGTAGATGTTTAACCTTTCCAAAACGACATTTTCCAAACTCGATTTTAAAACTTAAAAAATTACTACATTATTTTGTTCTTAAGCTTTGCACTCCCGAGTCCGTAGTAATATTTGTAAATCACTTAATAGATATGCTTGAACTTTTGTAAAAATTTAAAATCTCTAACAGTTTTAAAGAAAATTTTAAATTTGTAAATTTTTTTCATATTTGCGTATGATTAATATTAATTTTGTCTTATTTTATAGAAATGCAAATTTCTCTGAGATGAAAGTTCAATCGTGCAGCAGAATGATTCACAAATATGTTAATAATAAATTAAGGCATGATATCATGTATATTAGTTTAACATTTACCAAACAATTTAAAGAAAAATTTTCAATATTATTTGTTGTAAGAGCAGTTATATTAATGCGTGAATTATTAATTTACTAACCCTTATTGGATCAAGCTTTAGTTATTTCAAAAGCTTAAGGCTATGTATAGAGTGGCAGCTTGTTGTCGAGGCGAGCTGGCTGACGCTTATTGCAAGAATTGTTCATGCGAGAAACAAGTCTGAGTGTTCATAGTGGATGCGAGAATCAGCGCTGATATTTTGTCTATTACTTGTGTTTTATGTATATTTATTTTATTTTTTAATTTTAATTTTTATTACTTTTATTTATTATTGGCGCTGAAAAACGCTTTGAAACTGTTTTCTCGCATTCAATCAGCTTTGCGCTCAGACCAGCTAGGCGCCCACTATGACCGCTTCGCGCTTTTTTTTTTAAATTAATTTAGATAATTTGTTCAACAAATTCTTTTGTTCCTTTCTTTGTACTTTCAGCACTGTTAGTAGTTATGTTTCAATTTTATTTTATATTGTAAATCTGTTAAAAGTCTTTGGCCATGCTTGAACTTTAGTAGAAAATTTAAAATCTTAAACAGTTTTAAAGAAAATTTAAAATTTTTAAATTTGTTTATAGGTGCGTATGACTAATATTAATTTCAACTAATTTTATAAAAATTAAATTTTCATCGGGATGGAAGTCAATTTCACGAAAGGAAGGTTTTACAAATATGCTTATAACAAATTAAGAAATGTTTTTACGTTTGTTTAAAATTTACACAACAATTGCAATATTGGGCTACTCCTTCCTCATGGATCTGTCTGACCACAGAGACTGCTGAGTCTCATAATTCTTATTACATTTATGATTAGCCAATTAGAAACTTTTTGCGCTGTATGTTTAATTATTTTTATGGCCTTAGCGCTTTTAGTTCTATCTGTTTCTAAATTGCTTTTTGTTTTTGCACGTGGTGCTAAAAATACTGGTTTTTATTTTCTCTTCTTTCCATTATTCGTTGTCCTCATTGCACCGCATCTCTTAACATCTTTTCTGGTTTATTAAACTGCATAGAAAAAGTCCTGTGTATCATGAACATGTCTTTGACGATGACAAGCTGGATGATGCAAAGGACACCAACACTTCATTCATATGATAAAAAGACTGCCAGCAAGCAGCCATCCATTCATATAGAGCAGAAGAATGATGCTTAGGGAGTTGTTTCTGTTTCTTATTATTTTTTTTTCTATTTATTTACCTTTTCAGGTTGTAGTTGTTTATGTAAAATGTTTATATACGTTATATGTATATATGTATTTGTTTATATATGTACATACATAAATATTTATTATTTTTTGCCATGTTAGAAAAAAATAAACTCTAACATTTCTTGTTTTTGTATTATTATTATTATTTCCTTTAGTCATTGTATGTAGTTCACCCCATTTTTATTAAAAACATTTAACGATTGTTGTTGTTGCCTGTTTGCTGTGCTGTTTTTGTCAAGCTCAAAAGGTTATAATGTTAAATGTAGCAGTTTAATAAACTTCGTCATCATCAGCATCGTCCTCATCGTTATTCTTGTCATCAGCCAGAGCAAGAAAAAATTAAAATAAATGTTCACAAACCACAGGGGATGTTTTATTTTGTAATCAAAATAAATAGAACGTAAATAACTGTGACATAATGTGAATATACAAAAAAAATGTTTAATTTAAAACAGGAAAATTTGGGAAAAATGTGCATACAGGAAAAAACTAGTCTGTTTTTCGTTTAAAAATATGACTTTGCAAAGCTTTTGATATAGAACTTCAATAGGAAAAATCAAAAGGGTGTTAATTGTAGCACAACATTTAACTACTTATAAAGGGAACTTGCTTATATTGGATGACAACTTTTTACAAAAGCCAGGCTGAAGTTATTTTTCTTCTTTCTTTCGTTAACTCCTGCTTTAACCCTTGCATTTTCTTATTATCTATTGCCAGAATTCTTTGATTTTTCTTTACTTAAGAATTTAACTTAAAAGTTTCTGTTCCCTATTTTTTATTATTCAAAATTCTAGATAATATTGAAAAAATAGTTTTAAGTTTTTTCCTTAATCTTTGTTATGCTGTATAGAAAAGTTGCTATGGCAAATACTTTATCATCTCTGATATTTTTCTGTACCTCTTATGGTTAAAACCATATTGGTTTAATAAAATTAAAATAAAAAGAAAAAAACACCAACGAAAATAAAATAATCTTGTGTAAAGATGATACTTCTTACATGTTTATGATATGAATACCTTTCAAAAATATTTGTGCAATTTTTATTAGAAATATGATTTCAATATTGGCAAATAGTTTTTGCTTTTCTTACAAGTTTTGTTAAACCAAAAATGAGAAGAAAAAGTTTGTTAAAAGAAATATTATTTGTTTGTTAAAAAACATAGATGTAAAATGCTAAAGTTATAGAAGTTTATCAAAGTAGAAGCAAGAGTTTTTGGAATATTATAAAGATTAAGTGTCTTCGAAAAAGAATCTTTTTAAATATTAAAGAAATGTATTTCTTTTTGTTAAAAAAATTATGATCGCAGTTAGTTGCTCAAAATTTATTTTATTTTGATGTTAAATATAATAATGTAATGTAATATTGTGTTATGTCTATAATTTTAAGCTGTAAAAAGTGTAGTTTTAAGGCCAGTTGTAGTTTTTAAAAATTCTGATTATTAGTTTAGTAATTCTTCAAACTTAAGGTTTTTTTTAATAAAATTTTATTTTTGATATTTCGCTACGTGTTTGTGTAGCATCTTCAGGAAAACATTATTTACATAAAACAAATTCCTGAAATTAAAAAAAAAACTTTAGCTAACTAAAACTAAAATATTAATAAAAAGGTCACATAAACTATAATAATCAGGCATGTGATGGAAATCGAAATCGAAAACGAATCAGTTTTGGAAATATATTTTAATGCATTTCTAATCTAATTTTTCAAAAATTTTAATCGAAGTTGCCTTCAATACTCGCAAGAGGAATAATTCTCATTTAATCTAATTTTTAAAATTTTTGTTTTAAGATTCTCTTTAGTAGCTTAATATCTTTATATTTTATGTGATAAAAGTTTTTCAATACAGAAATATTACGAAATAATTGACTTCTAAACTCATTCGTTTTCGATTTCCATCACATGCCTGAATAATCCTGCATAATTAATATAATTCATAGGCCTACGACATTTTTGATTTATCAAGCTACACTTTAAAAACACTATCTAATTTGCAATATTTTTGTTTACAATCTTAGGAAATTCTATACGAATGGGCTTTACATTTTAAGGAATTTCATAAATTTTTTCGAAAGTTTTTTTTTATTTTTGTATTTTTAATTTGAAATTAAGATATTTGCTGACAAGTTTTCTGGAAATATTTTGATCATTATATAGTTCTCTAAGACTAGTTTCAATAACTTCTTTTAGTTTCTGAAAATCATATATAGTTTGCAAGTCATTGCATTTTTAGTGACACAACGCGTGAATTAATATTAATCATACGCCCGGAATACCTGAAAATTAAAATTTTGATTTAGTAAGAAATTCTTGAGAAATAAAGCATGCAATTGCATTTAATTGTAACATCTAATATTATTTGAATGTTATAGCCTTAATATACAAGATTACCACCTAATTAAACACAAATGAAGCGAAAAATATTGTTAAGGAAAGTTGTACTTGTAAACTTTTTTATAACATTTAAAATTTAAGTGTTTACACAATGTTACTGCTAAAATATAAAGTTTGTTGTATAATTTACTGCTTTTGTGAATTTGTTTTTAGCATATTTAAAATTTTTTGAAAATAGAAAATTTTGCAAAAATTATTATCTTTATATTGGAATGAAATTTTTTGATGAAAAGTTTTAATTATTTCTATAACTATGAATGACATAGTAAGTAAATAAATATTTAATTTTATTAGTCTTTTCATGCTTAAAAATTTTAAATTATTAAAATTTTAGTGGAAAGCCTCTAAAATAATATTAATTAATCATACTATAATTACTACTACTATATTACTACATACTATATTATAATCATACGGCTGTAATACTTGAAAATGCTAATTCTAGATTTATTAAAGAAAATCTTAAAAACAGTAAATTTTAGTAATATTCTAAGGTAAAACAATTTAATTAGAACATTGTTGGTCCTAATATACGAGGTTCAAAACGTAGTTCTTTAAAAAATGTCTAAAAATTATTTTCTAATTTTAAAAATTTTCATTAATAGTCTTGCTTATTATAATATTAGTCTAGTCTTATTATAAATATTATTTGAATGCTATAAACATCTTGTTTTAATAATTTTTAATTGTTTAAAGAAATTTGCAATAATTAGTAGTATTTTGTTGAACTGTTAATATTTCAATTTTTGATATTTTCTATTAGTTAGGCTTAAGTTCATTGAATTTAATTTTTATTAAATTATTTTTACTGAAGAAGGAATTGTTTAACAACTTGAAAAAATTTTTATTTTTGATAATTTTTCTGACTAGGATTCGAACCTGGGTTGTTTGGTTGAATTTACATATGTTTCGAGAAACACCACTTTCTCTCATCAGAATTATTTACGTTCTGACCTATGCACCACTACGGTGCCTGCTAGTCAACAGACAACATCAATCCTTTAACCAGTGACTGGTGGTTCGAAGTTTTCTGTAATTATCATTTTATTAATTTCTATTTAAGTTGTTGTTTTTCCTTTTCTTCAGTTTTTTCTTTCGTATTCATGTCGAGACTTCGTCTCGAAAACCTGAATACATTTGTTTTTTGTTATGTTTGTTGTGCACTTTCGTACACATGTAAACATTACGGCTTGTGCCTTAGCTATAGGATAATTAGTAGTATTTTGTTGAACTGTTAATATTTCAATTTTTGATATTTTCTATTAGTTAGGCTTAAGTTCATTGAATTTAATTTTCGAACCACCAGTCACTGGTTAAAGGATTGATGTTGTCTGTTGACTAGCAGGCACCGTAGTGGTGCAGGGGTCAGAACGTAAAGAATTCTGATGAGAGAAAGTGGTGTTTCTCGAAACATATGTAAATTCAACCAAACAACCCAGGTTCGAATCCTAGTCAGAAAAATTATCAAAAATAAAAAAAATTTTTTCAAGTTGTTAAACAATTCCTTCTTCAGTAAAAATAATTTAATGAAAATTAAATTCAATGAACTTAAGCCTAACTAATACAAAATATCAAAAATTGAAATTTGCAATAGTTTAAAAATAATGGCATTTTTAATCACAAAACACTTTAATTACTATTAGTCATACGCCTGGTATTTTATGAAAATGTAAGTTTTAGATCTATTAAGTAATTTTTAATGACACATAATTTTAACAAAACTTTATAGAAACCCCGATATAACTAGATGGTTCCTGTCACTAATATACGAGTGTAACACTAAAGCTATTTGAAGAAATAAAAAAACACATTGGAATTTTCATTTAGTTGATATTCCTAAATAATGCAGCTTAAACTTTGAAAATTACTGAATAAATGAAAATAAAATTGTTTCTTTTTCACTTTATTTTAATAATATTTTCGTATTTTATTTCGCTAGTGCCAAATTTATTTTACTGTCCTCTTGTTAGTCCCACTAAATTCTTGAATTAGACTTTGGCAGAAAAATTGTAAATTTATCACCTTACTAACAATTTTTTGGTTTAAATTCGAATTTCTTGATACAAATTTCTGGAATATATTAATACTATGAATGTAATTTAAAGAGGCAATACGTTTGGCTTTGAAAACTGTTTACCATTTCGAAAATAAATAAATAGTTTTTAAATTATGAAAGTTTAAATGAAAATACCCCATAATTAATATTAATCATACGCCAACAATAACTAAATATTTACCCCCTTATTCATAAAAACTTACAACAGGTTTATAAAAGATTTATAATGCAAATTTCCATACAAAATTTGTTTTATAAATAACAAAAAATTTGAATAATTTTTACAATTATTAAGAAATTCAGACAGAAAAATGGTTCTACTGGATTTCAATGCAATAAAACAATAAACGCTAAGATTCAATTTATAATTTTTATTTTAAATACTTAAAAATTTATAATTAATTCCATTTTTCTTCACATACTATTATTGTTGAGTTAATAACACTATTTAAAATCAATTTTAAATAAAAGTAGCACAATTTCTAGCAAATTTCTGGTTCTCTTGATATCAAATTAAATTCCTCTTTTGCAACATTCCTCTAATTTTGCCACTTAAACCATGTCATAATTAACAAACAGCAAACCAATTATTTGCCAATGAAAATCTATTGCTATTCATTATTAAAAACAAGCATTCTATAGAATGAATTTTGTAATAAAACCATCACCATCGAACGACATGTAAAACACAAGGCTTGGAGAGGCATTAGCAGAAACAGCGTCAAACTCTAGTTTATGACACAAAAGCAATTTTAGTAAATTATAGAAGAGATTCTACAGAATGAGAGGAAGGATATGGATGTTGATAATGAAACTCATGATAATAATGCTAATGATGATGTTGATAGTGTTTGGTGTGTGTATATTAGAGACACAACGATAGGGACAATGGCGTACTGTGTGTATTTTACAGCAAGATTATTAATTATTGTCATTATAAGCGACACACACTACAGCCACTCTAAGTAATATCTAAGTCAGCTGGAGCCAAATATTGCGCACAAACCGCTATTATTACATAGACCTAATACATATTTACTTTGAAGTTGTTAAGCAGAGACATCATCTTAATTTATAACTACTATACAATGCAAAAAAAAATCTATCATTTACAGCAGTTTGTTAGAAAAAAAATGTTTGTTTCCCCAAACTGACATGTTTAACTCTAGTAAAACAAAATCATTTACAAAAATCACTGCAACAGCGGAAAACAAATAATGTAATTTTTATATTACTGAGCTGCTGTTTGCACTATTGGAGTAGGAGCACTATGAAATTATTATTTTTTGGCAACGTAATTGTTGTACACATAAATGGTTTACTACAAGCCAAGACTTTTGCCGCCAACACTTACTACACCGCACACCAGCTCCTAAACTTGCTACAAGAATAAATTACAAAATGCAAAAGTATTTTTTGTTAATTTTAATGTTAGCTAGGAAAATAGGAAAATCTAATTAGCAATATTTATGTATATTAGCAGGGATATTTTGTAAATTAACATAATTTTCCCTTTTTTTCTCCCGCATACTAAACTCTTACAGCGCGCTTTGTAGTCTATGCAATGTTTTGTCTTATACTTAACTTAAATACGTAAAATGTAAATAAAGCAATAATTTTTAATTAATATTCAAGTGATTATTAAACGAAAGTTGTATATTCCTTAAAACTTTAACAACAAAAGCAATTATTTGGCTGTTTTTTTTGTGAAATTAAATTAATAATTAATATTAATTAGTTACTAGTTTAGCTCAAAGCTTAACAAGTTTATTAATTATTTACAATTTCCAAACATTTAATGGGATTTTTCAAAGTAGTGTTTTTAGGCTATAAAATAATATCAAAAGCTTTATTAATTGCTAAATAATTGAAAATGTTTTATAAAGTTCCAAAATTAATTTAATTTTAAGTTAGTTTAATTTGAATTGCCCAACTTTTTGGCTAATACTTTGTTCAGCATGATTTTTAATGTATTTCTTTATTTCTATTTGCAGGTATGTTTTATTGAAATTCCAATACGACCTGTAATATTTGATATTAAAGGATAAGTACTTTATTTTGTTCATACTTCTAGTTCAATTCTAGTTCTGTTTTAGTTCTGTTCTAGTTCTGTTCTAGTTCAGTTCTAGTTCAGTTCTAGTTCAGTTCTAGTTCAGTTCTAGTTCAGTTCTAGTTCAGTTCTAGTTCAGTTCTAGTTCAGTTCTAGTTCAGTTCTAGTTCAGTTCTAGTTCAGTTCTAGTTCAGTTCTAGTTCAGTTCTAGTTCAGTTCTAGTTCAGTTCTAGTTCAGCTCTAATTCAGTTCCAGTTCAGTTCTAGTTCAGTTCCAGTTCAGTTCTAGTTCAGTTCTAGTTCAGTTCCAGTTCAGTTCCAGTTCAGTTCTAGTTCAGTTCTAGTTCAGTTCTAGTTCAGTTCCAGGTTAGTTCTAGTTCAGTTCTAGTTCAGTTAAGTCATCTTTCCTGTGAATACCTTTTCTATTACTCTTTAAATAATTAAATTCAAGTCACTTATACATACATATAATAAGTTTTCGATAGAGCTGAATATTTAAAAATATTAAAAGCCTATTTAAACTTGGCACTTTTAACTATAATTTAAAACAAAATTAAAAGGTTAATAGCTCTATCAGATTTCAACACCAAAATCTTTTCTGCTAGCAAAAAATATGGAAAATAATTGTATTATTTTCACATAAATTTAATAAAGCAAAAAGCTTCTTAATTAAAATAACATTTCAACCATTTTTTCATAAATTAATTACTACAATTTTGCTCTATTTTCTAATAAAAACAAATGCAAGATATTTTGCTTCATCATAAGCTCATATATCAATTTTAGATTTGACATATACTTTTTTTTGGAGTCTTTTCAAACTTGTAACATAAGTGCTTGTATTGTCTAGTCTGTACGAGTTTCAGTTTTTTTGTTTTTTATTTGTAATATACGACTAGATGCTTAGTTAAACAATATGTAGTCAAGGCAAATTGTGTCTCTAGTTTTATGAAAAACAAAAAATTGTATTCTCTTCTATCAAATTTAAATTCAATTTCATTTAGTTTCTGTTTAGGTGTCTGTCCGTCTGTGTTTCGGTTTGTTCGTGCGTTACTCTTAATGTTTTCTTGTCTTGTTGTATTTGTCTGATGTATGAACAGAGTACATGGAAATTGTTTTCAACACTTTTGCCATAAAATTCAATTAAAATTCAATTCAGTATTTTTTTTTTGTTGTGTTCAGATTTAAATTGCGTACGTTTTATTTAAGTGTAAGTGAACACACGCATAGTTTTTGATTTAAATTACTGGTAAGTTTTCAGATTTCTTAAGATGCCACAAAAACAATGAAAAATATTAAGTGGTTTTGAAATACTGAAGTTCTTTAGATACATATTTCTTTTTTTGAGATTTTGACTTTTTATAGAGATTTATAGTGGAAATTTTGGTAATTGAATTTAATTAGAAATTAGCTAGAGTTAAACAAGTACTGAAATAGTAGTGAACTAGACCTGGGGTCAAATTACCGCATTTGTGATCGAATGAGCTATTCGATATCGAAATTATGATAAAATGTACTAAATTTCTGGCTCGATAGCGAATGCCTTAATCTCAAATAAGAAAATTACGATCAATTTTACTCGATAGCGAATGCGGTAATTTGGCCCCTGAACTAGAACAGAACCTTAACTGGAACCGGCACTAGAACATAATTGTCTCAGATTTGTTTTATAGAAAATTTTCTTTCTTAAACATTTTAAAGGATATTTAGGATTCTCAACTAAATTGAATTTTCATTTTGCACCAAAACTGTTTTGCCATTTAAGGTAATAAAACACAAAGTTGTTTTAACGAAAATTGTTTCATACTTTTCCTTGCATATTTATTCATATATTCTCTTTTCTTTTACTTTGGCCTTAAACATAAGCCTTGTTAAACAAATGATAATTTATGCAAATGTCTAAACATTTAGCTTCAATGTTTTCTATTGCAAGTCCTGTGCTATTTTCCCTGTTTATTTGTAACTTTTTGCTTTTTTTCGTATTCTTTACATGCGAATCATTTCAGCCACTTCTAAAGCAATGCTTTACAAGTCCTTTTGAAGAACGTAACAAACACATTATCAGGGGGAGGTTTGCTATCTCTATATATATGTATATAACTGTTTGTCTTTGTGCTGACTGTAACGAAATATAGAGAACTTGAAATAGAAATATATTTAATACATTTTTATGCATACCGAAATTTGTACTCGTACGTACAAGTACTTAATATTTTTGCTCTAGAATACTAGATAGCAAATTTATATTATATTGTATGCTTTATTTTTCTCTTGTTGTCATTTATTATGTTTATTATCTTTTATAACAAATTATCTGCAACACATTTAGTACTGGAGGCACAGTAGTTATGGTGGAAGGTATGAACATATAAAAAATAAAATATATGTGTAATACATATGTAGGAATATATCACCAGGATATACTATAGTAAAATATTTAAATGTGTGGCAGACAATAAAACCACAAGAAAAAAAGTTATTTTTTTTTAAAGGAGAAACAAAACAATTTAATTCAAGTTTTCTGTAATACCTGTTCTGTTGTCCTTAAATAACATTTATAATTATTGCAAATCAGGTGGTCTCTAAAGAGCTATTTTAATTTTTGTAAATTTACGCCTAATAAATATTAATCATACGCCTGTAAAAGCTAAAAGTAAATTAAATTTCAATAGGTTTTATATACATTTTTTTAAACACTATTTGCTTTTAGTTTTTTTTTTATTTCTTGTGCTTTTTTATTCTTACAACCATTCAGGGATTTTTGCATACAAGAAAATCATTGCTAATTAAAGTCAACATTTAAGTTTCATTTAAAATTCAAATGTCATGCTGTGGGTATAAAAAAACCATTGCAAAAAAAAAACAGAAAAAATGAAACAGACTTTTGCCTTTATTATCTAGTTAAATTATTTATACATTCATACTTTGTTTTTTGCTTGTTTTATCTAACAACCAGTTTTGATTTATAGCCAAACTCTCAAACCATTATAATATTCAGGCTGCAAATAATTGCCTGAAAAATTCGTCATCCCTTTGCCATTAAAATCAGTTTGTTTGTTTTGTTAACATTTTATTAAACATCTTTAGATTCTTTTCTTTGTTTTGTATTTCTTTTTTTCTTATTCATTTATTTCTACCCTGATGAATAGAGGTTGTGGTGTTATCAAATACAAGTGTTTAGAGTTGTGTGACATAATTTGTTTGTCCTGATAATTAAGATTTCACTGCGTTATCAAATTTACCACGTTTACAGTCTCAAAAATATTTAAATTAGTAGAAAAGCAGCAGAGAAAAATCTCATTAAAATAATAATGGTAATTAATGAAATTTAGGTCATTGGTGGAAAACTAATTTTCCCTTTTTCATTTGTCAGCGAAAGTTGTTGAAACAAATTTATGTAATTTTTATTAGCAGAGCTGTTTAGGTTTTACTTTTAGCATTTTCTTAAAAATAATTTTAAATGTTGTTTAGTTTTATATTTTTGAAACAAACTTTAGTTTTCAGGAGGCAATACAACTTTAAATTAATATTCATTAGTTTGGTGTTTGGAGCGTATGATTAATTTTAATTACGGGATAATCAACTACAAATTTGCATATCTTTAGTTATGGAAATAAATTAAAACAATTTATTTCGAAAACATTTGGAACATAAAAGACTACTTAAGAAATAGTAAATCGTTTGTACGTTTTTAAATAAAATTTGAAATCAAAGTCATAATAAAACGAATTTATTTTTGAAATTGAAAAAACAACATTTAAATCACAGCTGGGGAATTTCGATTAGAATTAGAAATCATTACGATTAGAGAAATAAAATAATCTAATCATTAGAATTGAATTTTGATAAAAATTTCAGATTACTAATTGATTAGATTAGAAATAATCAAAAATCTAATCACAATTAGTGACGATTAGCATTTCTAATCAAATCTAATCAAAACTAATCCAAAAAATAATTGATTAGATTTCTTGATTATTTTTGATTAGATTTGATTAGATTTGATTGATAGTTGATCTAATCTACTATAATCAAAAATAATCAAGAAATCTAATCTATTATTTTTTGGATTAGTTTTTATTAGATTTGATTAGAAATGCTAATCGCCACTAATTGTGATTAGATTTTTGATTATTTCTAATCTCATCAATTAGTAATCGTCTAAAATGGATAACTAATCATAATTAATTAATTTTTGAGCACAAATAAAATGTCTAATCCAATTGCTAATCATTAGGATTTCTAATCATTATTCCCAAGCTATGATTTAAAGTGAGATATAACTTAATATATTGTCTTCTTAGTCGCCATTTTAGTTTTAGTTTTTAGTAGAAAGATTTTACTCCTTTTAGTTATTATTTTTAATTTGCCGATTTTAAAGGGAAGTTGATGCAGTTATTGATTATGTTTGTCATACTTTTTTCTTTTAAGAACGGTATATTTTTATCACATTTTTGTCACTATGCGTAACGTATAATTTATATTAAAGCAGTTGGATACCACAGGCGTATGATTAATATTAATTACTAGCTGTTATGCTTTAAATGTTCATAGCTTTAACTTTAAGTGCTTTTTTAAACTGTTTTGTAACTGTTTTCCATAGAAAACATTTCTAACTTTAAAATTTTTTTTAACTGAAATGCAAAAAAAAACTTTTTTTTTTTTTTTTTTTTTTTTTTTTTTTGCATTTAATTATTTATTGAATCTTCAAAATGAAATGACAATAAGTATTCAAATCTTAATACTAAAAAGAAAATAATAAGCCCAGCCAGTGCTAGACAAAAATTTTTATGATACTAAAAAAATTTCACATCAACTGATCCAGTCATCTATTTTGCGCTTGAGTTAAAGCAAGGGTATCCCTCCTTCTCAACCGATTGTGGCCACTAAAGTTAAGGATGTCTCGTGCAAGGGGGTTTGGATGGTGTTCAAGTTTGCTGACATACTTTGACGCATATTTTGTAAATTCGACTTTTACTAATGGCACGCCTAGATCTTTGTGGATTCGAGAATTTTTAACATACCATGGTGCTGCAGTAATTATACGTAGAATTTTATTTTGACCCCTTTGAATTTTTTCAATGTTGGATGCTGAGGCAGTACCCCATAATTGAATTCCATAACACCAGATTGGCTTTAGTATTGCATTGTACAACAAAAGTTTGCAATCCAATTTCAATGTAGAGTTTCTGCCGATTAGCCAATTAAGTTGCACTGCTTTTAATCTCATTTGTGTAAGTTTCGCTTCAATATGAGACTTCCAAGTTAAACGGCGGTCGAGGTGAATGCCGAGGTATTTGACTTCATTGTGTTGCGGGATAATTTGATTATTTATTCTGATGAACGAGCAGGTATCTTTTCGCAATGTGAAAGTTATATGAATACATTTCTGTTCGTTAACCCTGATTTTCCAAAGCTCTAGCCAATTCTCTAGTTTATAAACATAATTCTGCAAATTCTGTGATGCAACTTGGTGGTCCTGATGGACGCTGATAAAGGCTGTATCGTCTGCAAAAGTTGACGTATGGATTTTAGGGTCTGACGGCATGTCGGAGGCATATATCAAATATAAAGTAGGACCCAGTATGCTACCCTGTGGCACACCTGATTCAATTGGCTGAGCGGTACTTAAAAAATCACCTTCTTTGATTTTAAATTTGCGACCGTATAAATAACTTTCCATGAGTTTATGGGTGTTAGCAGGCAGAGTTAATTTTATTTTGTGCATTAAACCGTCATGCCAAACTTTGTCGAACGCTTGCGACACATCAATGAAAAGGGCGGAGCAGTATTTTTTGTCTTCAAACGACCCTCTTATCACATTTACCAATCTGTGTGTTTGCTCGATGGTGCTGTGTTTAGCTCTGAAGCCGAATTGATGATTAGGAATACATTCAGTGTCATTCAGAATTGGAGTCAATTTAGACATTAACAATTTTTCAAACAGTTTTGAAATTGTCGGCAGTAGACTAATTGGCCTATATGACTCCACTTTGGTATGGTCCTTCCCTGGCTTAGGAATCATAGTGATCATAGACACCTTCCAATCTGCAGGATAGTATTCTAGGCGTAAAATAGCGTTGAAGATAAAGAGGATAATTCTTCTTGCTACACGAGGTAACTCCACAAGCATTTTATTGCTGATTTTATCCATACCTGGAGCCTTTCTAAGGTTCAGAGTACCAATAGCGTTTTGGACATCACGAAAGTTTAGTCTTAAAATGCAATAAGAAATAATTTACTATAGTGCCAGATTAAAGTAAAATTAAACATCAAAACTGAAATAAAAAATTTCGCAACTTAAATTTCAAAAAAAAAAAAAAGCTAAATTCAATATTAATATCTTTATATATATAATTCTACAAAGCAACGTTTGCCGAGTCAGCTTTGAACCTAATCGTTACACCTCACCACAATTATTTAAAAATTATATTTTTTCAACTGCCTTAAAATCTCAGTAACATTATTGTGTTAATTTTGGACACATATTTGTCAATTCTTATTAAGTTTTCAAGAATCAATGAACAGTAAATCTCGTAATTAGTTTTTAATAGTTTAATGATGACAGGCGTATGATTAATATAACTTATTGAGTATTTGAATAAAAATTCGAATATCTTTATTTGTAAACATTACAAGGCAAGTCTTTTACATGATTTCGAAAGCCAATGAATAAGACTTAAAGAAAAACACTTTTATGCGCACGTATTGAACATATAACACAAAATAATTTTAATTTTTTTTTATTATTATTATTTAATATATTTTTTATTCAGATCCCCACTTAGTTTTCACATCTACTTTTAATTATAACTAAGTTCCTCCACATAGTTTATACACCAAAATTTAGCGTACTTTCATATCTTATTCTAGGAAGCTAAGTGCCATTGTAAATTAAATAAATAATAAACAAATGGGTATTTCTCCTATATCGAATGAGACATACGTACGCATTCAAAGTGAAAGAAATTCATATGCGAAAACATTTTTTATTTTGACAAAAGCACTATAATTGGTGCTAAGGTTGATTTTGAACAATTTTTCGTTTTCAAGATAATTATATAAAAACCAAGACATTCGCATGCGACAAATATAGAAGTCGCTTTTAAAGCAAACAACTCAAACACTGATTTCAGCGAAATCTGGAGGCATATTTTAATGCGACTAATTTTAAAATGTTATGCGTTGATATATCTTAATAATGGATGGTATTTATTATATGCAAACATAGTAAGTGGTTTACTTTTGATTTAAATTTCATCACTTTCGCACGCAACATGTCGAATGCGACATTTTATTGTTTACGTGCATAAAATGATTATAAATGATTTTAAAAATATTCAATATTTGCAACACAGTCATCAATATAAAACGCTTAGCTACTAATTTGCCTTCAAATAATATGGTGTCTTTCTTTCCGCAAGCTTGCACACTAACATTATAATTCGATAAAAATCAGTGATGGCATTCACTGGGCTTTTTGACACTGTTCTGCTGGATTGGTTTACGTTTTCCTTTTCTTCAACCTGCTTATATTTCTTGACCATGTCGTGAAGCACTTTTAGTCTTCTGTACATGTCCTTTGTAATCGGTTTCGCCATTTGTTAACCGCTTTCGCCAAGGAATGTGTACATTCGTACAGTGCGTTTTATTGTGCTTATGACATTTCATATTCTAAGAGCGTTGGCGCCTCTCTCGTTGTCGCGTGCGATAATATTTACATTTCTTTTGAATTATATCTTTTTTATCCTCTGCCTGTACCCTCCACATCCACCTAGCTTTCTACATTATTTCCTTGTTTTTTTAATTAAAGTTTTGTAATTTTGTTTCATTATGCTTTATTTAACTTTTCGCTCGAGACATCTTACAACATCCCGGTCATAGCCGTTTGAGAAGGAGGGACACCACCGCTCTCAGATGAATAAATACAAGTTGCTCATTATATCCTATCGAATTTGAAAACTAGATTTTGCCTAGTATTGGCTGGACTTATCTTAATTAACTTTAGTTTTAAGATTTGACTACCTATTGTTAGTTCATTTAAAATGAAGATACAATAAAAAAGAATATGCAAAAAAAAAAAAAAAAAAAAAAACTATATAAACTATATGCAGTTGGCTTTATTTTTCTAAACGCATTTTATTCATCTATGTATGTACATTCAAAAATTTAATCACCCCTATCGTAAATAAAAATTCCACATGAAATTTGTTCCCTTTTATTTTTTTAACATTGAATTTAAATAGGAAAAATGTGAAAAGGGAACAAATTTCATGTGGAATTTTTATTCACGATAGGGCTGAATATTTTGTATTTACAGATACAGATATTTTAGAACTAAAATAAAGAATAAATGTAAATTTTATTTACATTAGTTAAACTTAATAGATTCTTTACAAAAATATGTTAAAACAATATACTTTTATAGACTTTTAATTTTCTGTAGAAATTCTCAAATATTCTGTAAACATTAAAAAGAAATTTAATCCGAATTGTGAAATAATTAATATTTAGTTTTTATAAATTGAAGGCGTATGATTAATATTAATTCCTGGGTATTCAGCTAAAACTTTTGGTAGCTATACTTTTACTAAATCGTTAACCAAAATTTCAACAGACTTAAATATAAAACACTTGCAGCTTTAAAAACATATAACACACTCACCGTTTTATTTTAATGTTCACCCTAAAATTTTAAATCAAACTTAAATATAAAAAATTTTGAAAATTATTAATTTCAACATAAACTAAAAGTTTAGCTTTAAAATGTTATTAAATAAATATTAAACTAAAGTTTTATACTAAACAGTTTTTGAATATTTTAATTTGGGTTTTCATAAACAACTTTACATGATTTTACTCTTTCTTTTACTACAATTTCATAACTTTTGTCTACCTTATTAGAATTAGCAAATAATTTCCAACTTTACCTGTCTACAAACTCTTAGCAACAAAAAATTTACATTGTTAATAAAATAATTTTATGTATAAAAACCCGGAAACAAGACAACTTAAAACCAGAAAACTTTTTTCCAATTTAACACTGAAATCGACCACAAAAACAGGTCGTTAAGCAGCCAAAAAGTTATGAAATTAATTGTGAGGTTAAACTAAAACGAAAAACCGCCAATAAAAAATGGCAAAGAAAAGGTTACTTTGGCTACAGCAAAAAAAAAACATTATTTTGTGGTATTTAAATGTTGAGCAGTTGTTGTTATTTTTTTGTTATAATCTTCCTGCCTATTCTAATGTCAGCAACAACTGACTGACTTTGCCACAAAAAACAATCGATTTAAGCTGATGGCACATGAGGAAACAACCGCAGACAAAAACTTAACGCTAAAAGGAATATAAAAAAATCAAACAAACAATCACAAAAAAAAAAACAGCGTCAAGTAATAAAACCTTAAAAAAGTTTTGCTATTTTTCTTTTGGTTTTTTTTTTACATACAAATGATTTTATAACATTTACTTTTAAGATTTCTTCTCTTAGTTTCCTTTTCAGCCAAGTTTTTTCTTCATTTTTTTTTTTATAAAAATTTTGTTAAGGACGCATGTTGTCCCTAACAGCTTTTTTACTCAACATTGTATATAAAAAAAAAAGAAATGAAGAAAAAACAAATGTAAGACTTTTGATTTGTTCAAGTACATGAGTATTGAAGTCTGACAATTATTGTGGTTTGTTAAAAGCATACAGGTGGAAATAATACTGTAAGATGTTTAACAGAAAATAAGTGTGTGTTTTTACTTTTAAGACTTGTTAAAAGTGTTTTTAAGTTACAAAGAATTCAGGGTTTATATATACATGCTTTTTGTAAAAACTTTAAATAAATTTTAATTAAAATTTCATTTTCTTTCAGTTTAAATTAAAAATTTTGTATTTTTAGTAGCACTTTGCTTTAATTTGGTGCAGTTTTGTAAAGGTTTATGATGTTTTCTTTTTAAATCCATTTAAATTTTTTTAATAGTTAATGTTTTAGACAACTTATGTAATATTTCGTTAAATAAGTCATAATAAATATTAATCATACGCCTGATGTTCAAAAAATATTAAAATTTAAATAATTTTAATTTTAAGCAAATTTTAATGATTTTCTTTATTAATAGTTATAGAACTAACATATTTCTTTTAAAATGTATAATATTGAATATTTTAAAAATTTCATAACTTTTTGAGTCAAACTCTTTATCAAACTTTCTCCAATTTGTTTCAATTGTAAAACAAATTTTCTTTCTATATTTCTACTCCTAGACTTTTAGAAGTTCTATATTCTATTTGCTTTTAAACACTTTTTAAATGTTTACAAATTTTCCAGAAAATCCCTTTAAATGTGTTTGTATATGTTTAAAATTCAAATGTTTTATTTACAAAAACAAAAAAAAAAATTACGTAAATAATATTAACTTCCGTATTGTTTTCTTCTTTTTTCTCTTTGTTTCTGTTTTGTTTCAATGTCTTTGTCTTGGTTCTTATAACACATTAGTACACAAACACACATTCGTTTGAATAAAGTACTAACATTTTATTTCCTGTATTTATTTCTAATAAGACTTTGTATGGTTCTAGGCTCTATAACTTTTATACATACATGCATGTATGTGGTAAAATTTTCAACAGTTATAATATTAGTCTAAAATAAGTATTTGTTGCTGCTGTTATGGGGATATCATAACGAGAAAGAGAATAAGTTTGAGTGCCAGATATAGCTAAAACGAATGATAGGTACCCGTAGGCGTAAAACGTACTTCTGGAGGAGGTAAATCGTGTTGTATTTCTTAGTGAAATAAAATATAAAGTTTTTGGATGTTTAAATACATTTGTGTAAAAACTACGTTTTTGTGTAATAACTACGCTTTTGTGTAAAAACTCTGTTTTTGTGTAAAAACTACGTTTTTCTGTAAAAACAGAGTTTTTGTCTAAAAACTGCGATTTTGTGTAAAAACAGCTATTTAGTGTACAAACTACGTTTTTGTGTAAAAAGTACGTTTGTGTGTAAAAACTATGTTTTTGTGTAAAAATTGCATTTTTGTGTAAAAACTGTGTTTTTGTGTAAAAACTGTGTTTTTGTGTAAAAACTGTGTTTTTGTGTAATAACTGCTATTTAGTATACAAACTACGTTTTTGTGTAAAAAGTACGTTTTTGTGTAAAAACAGAGTTTTTGTATAAAAACTGCGATTTTGTGTAAAAACTACGTTTTTGTGTAAAAACTGTTTTTGTGTAAAAACTATGTTTTTGTGTAAAAACTATGTTTTTGTGTAAAAACTATGTTTTTGTGTAAAAATTGCGATTTTGTGTAAAAACTGCGATTTAGTGTACAAACGACGTTTTTGTGTAAAAAGTACGTTTTTGTGTAAAAAGTACGTTTTTGTGTAAAAACTGTGTTTTTGTGTAATAACTGCTATTTAGTATACAAACTACGTTTTTGTGTAAAAAGTACGTTTTTGTGTAAAAACTGTTTTTGTGTAAAAAACTATGTTTTTGTGTAAAAATTGCGATTTTGTGTAAAAACTGCGATTTAGTGTACAAACGACGTTTTTGTGTAAAAAGTACGTTTTTGTGTAAAAAGTACGTTTTTGTGTAAAAACTGTGTTTTTGTGTAATAACTGCTATTTAGTATACAAACTACGTTTTTGTGTAAAAAGTACGTTTTTGTGTAAAAACTGTTTTTGTGTAAAAAACTATGTTTTTGTGTAAAAATTGCGATTTTGTGTAAAAACTGCGATTTAGTGTACAAACGACGTTTTTGTGTAAAAAGTACGTTTTTGTGTAAAAAGTACGTTTTTGTGTAAAAACTGTGTTTTTGTGTAATAACTGCTATTTAGTATACAAACTACGTTTTTGTGTAAAAAGTACGTTTTTGTGTAAAAACTGTTTTTGTGTAAAAAACTATGTTTTTGTGTAAAAATTGCGATTTTGTGTAAAAACTGCGATTTAGTGTACAAACGACGTTTTTGTGTAAAAAGTACGTTTTTGTGTAAAAAGTACGTTTTTGTGTAAAAACTGTGTTTTTGTGTAATAACTGCTATTTAGTATACAAACTACGTTTTTGTGTAAAAAGTACGTTTTTGTGTAAAAACTGTTTTTGTGTAAAAAACTATGTTTTTGTGTAAAAATTGCGATTTTGTGTAAAAACTGCGATTTAGTGTACAAACGACGTTTTTGTGTAAAAAGTACGTTTTTGTGTAAAAAGTACGTTTTTGTGTAAAAACTGTGTTTTTGTGTAATAACTGCTATTTAGTATACAAACTACGTTTTTGTGTAAAAAGTACGTTTTTGTGTAAAAACAGAGTTTTTGCATAAAAACTGCGATTTTGTGTAAAAACAGCTATTTAGTGTACAAACGAGGTTTTTGTGTAAAAAGTACGTTTTTGTGTAAAAAGTACGTTTTTGTGTAAAAAGTACGTTTTTGTGTAAAAAGTACGTTTTTGTGTAAAAACAGAGTTTTTGTATAAAAACTGCGATTTTGTGTAAACACAGCTATTTAGTGTACAAACGAGGTTTTTGTGTAAAAAGTACGTTTTTGTGTAAAAACAGAGTTTTTGTATAAAAACTGCGATTTTGTGTAAAAACTACGTTTTTGTGTAAAAACTGTTTTTGTGTAAAAACTATGTTTTTGTGTAAAAACTATGTTTTTGTGTAAAAACTATGTTTTTGTGTAAAAACTGTTTTTGTGTAAAAAACTATGTTTTTGTGTAAAAATTGCGATTTTGTGTAAAAACTGCGATTTAGTGTACAAACGACGTTTTTGTGTAAAAAGTACGTTTTTGTGTAAAAAGTACGTTTTTGTGTAAAAACTGTGTTTTTGTGTAATAACTGCTATTTAGTATACAAACTACGTTTTTGTGTAAAAAGTACGTTTTTGTGTAAAAACAGAGTTTTTGCATAAAAACTGCGATTTTGTGTAAAAACAGCTATTTAGTGTACAAACGAGGTTTTTGTGTAAAAAGTACGTTTTTGTGTAAAAAGTACGTTTTTGTGTAAAAAGTACGTTTTTGTGTAAAAAGTACGTTTTTGTGTAAAAACAGAGTTTTTGTATAAAAACTGCGATTTTGTGTAAACACAGCTATTTAGTGTACAAACGAGGTTTTTGTGTAAAAAGTACGTTTTTGTGTAAAAAGTACGTTTTTGTGTAGAAACTGTGTTTTTGTGTAATAACTGAATTCTTGTGTTAAATGTAATTTTTTTTGTGAGCTTGAAATGCATATTCAAATAGAATGATAAAATTAATAGAAAATCTTCATCACCATGGTGAAGAATAAAATTGTTGTAAATATAATTTTGAAGAATAACATTTTCTAGTGTATAAAGTTGAACTAAATGAAAATCAAGAAAAACTGGGAGAAATGTTAAAAAGGGAAATGAGAAGTCCTCCTGTTTTTGCTTATATCTTTGGCTCTGCTTTTGATAGGTTATTTAATAGGTTTTTTTTATAATATATTTTTTTTGTTGCAGGTATTTGTTAAGTATGAATGTGTATGTATATAGACAGCAACAACACATGTTAAGTCTTTATTATTCATATAAAAAAACATATAAACATTCTTACACAGACATAAATTGTGTTTTGTTTTTGCTCATTGTCTGTCTTTCGTTTATAGCTGTGTAATTATTTCCAAAGTCTATCCTAACAACATCTTAGTTAGTTGGTTGTATGTTGTGTGTACAATAATGCCATAATTGTATGTGTTTGTGTAATATATGTAAATGTATGTTGGTATGTTGTTGTTGTTGGTTGTTGCCAATTTAACTTGCAACTCTAACGATTGTGCTACCATTTTTTCCCTAATGTTGTTTTCCATACATCCACAAATATCTCAGTTATTTTGAAATTGTTGAGTTTAGTATCTTTTAATAACAAATGTTTTAAGGAATATTTACCTACTTCCTTTACTATTTCAAAGCTGTTTTGTTTGCTGCCTGTACGAAGCATGTTTGTTAAGGTATTGCAAATAAAGGAAAATAATTTTTGAATGCCTCAAAACTTATCATGCTATACCACGTTTAATTATTGTATTATTTTATATTGTATGTATGTGCTTTATGTTTTTGTTTATATTATGTGCATTTCTAACATTTAATATCTCTTTATTGCCACAAATATCTGTTTATCTGTCTGTTTGTCCATCCGTACGTATTGTATTTAATGTGAATCTGCCGTATTTGCTGTTATGCCTGTTAAGACTTTTAATACATTTATGTTATTAAAACATATTTTCTTTTGATATTCTGCCTTTTGTATCATCCTTTTGTAGTTGCTTGTTGTTTGTTGTTCTAGTTGTTGCTGTTTTTATTATTATTATAAGTTGTTTTTGTTGCCACTGAAGCTTAAATTACCTTTTAAGGTATTTTAAAAGAAAATTCCTGCTTTTGTTCAAATTGCACAATAATTAATTAAACCAAAATTTTTGTGTTTAGAAATTGTACAATTGTGTTTTAAAGAAACCATACAAATTTGTTTAAAAATATATTTGTTTTGATAAAAAAAAATATTTTTAGCAATTTGTAAACATTTTTATGCCCATTAAATTTGAGTTAGGAGGTTAAGAAGATTAGAAGTAAAAATTAAAGCATTATGAATTAAAAGTAAGTAAATGTATTAAAATAGAGTTGTTAGTTGTTTGGTTTATGTTTAAAATTCTTTTAATTTTTAAGCTGTTCAATTAGCACACAAAATGTAAATATTTCTAAGGAAATTATTAGAAAATGTTAAACAAATCTAAACACTTATGATTAATATTTTAATTAGTGATTATTTAACAAAATCTACTATAATCCTTAAAATATTTAAATATATTTGCATTTTAATAAATTTAATGATTAAATAACTTTTAAGTCTTAATTGCACTTATAGGCCGGTAATGATTTTAAAATAGAAGATAGTAAATTTAGTCTTCTTTGGAAAACATTATAAATTATATTAAAAATTATATTAAATATATGGTGAATTTCACGTCAAGTGACCCAATTTTAAAAATCGATGTCTTCCGATTTGGTTGAAATTTGCACCAAGTTTAGTACTATTCTTGAGTTAAAAAATAATTTTTTGATAGACATCCCACTCGCATCCCATTAACCGATTATAAAGGCCTTAAAGTAAATTGTATAAGCTTTCTTTTGAGGAAAAAAGGGCCCAAATTTAAAAAAAAAATAAAAAAAAATAACTTAAAAAAAAATTTAAATATGGCCACAATATAAAATTAAAAAAAAAATATTTTTGAAATTATTGAAGAAATAACTATCTAAAGTCTTTTGGACAATTTTTGCTAGGCCCAATAGGTGAAAATTTACACTCATTTTAAAAAAAAACCCGTATGACCAAAATTGGCCGAAATGTCCAACTTTGACCCCCTCTAACTCCGGCATTTCTAGATTATTAGAGCTGAAAATTTGTGTCTGGCCTACTATCCAATAGTACTAACCTTGGTGCAAATTTCATCCAAATCGATTTTTAACATTGGGTCACTTGACGTGAAATTCACCATATTGTTACGAAATTGTATATCAATTTAAATTTAACGGTCGGTATCAACATATAGCATGTTTATCAACAGATGACGTGTTTATCGACATACAGGATAGCAGGGTAGTGCATAAAGTGCACTTTCACTCGGAGACCTAGTGGTCCATTGTGGTTTAAGACATACAACTTGTTTAGCATTTGTAGCAGTTTTAATTCAAAAACATTATTGAGAACGCCCTGTTATAAACATAGCTGAGCAATATGGCGGCATTAAGTTTTAACGACTTTGGCTGAATATTCTGGACACGAACATTCTAGACTTGCGTCATGAACATTTTAGTATCTTGGCTCTGAACCTTCCAGAAATTATGATTGGGGTATAACTAGACTAACAGGGCCAATCAAGTTAATCAATTTATTGTGAGTCATTGCTGTGTAAACATCAAAGTGTTCTAAAACTTTATACGTGTTCTTAAATCGTGATACGAGTATAAGTGTGTAAAAGAGAGATTGTTCATTTACAATTGGCTTTGTGTACATTTAAATAAATAAAGACGCGTTATATTGTCTTCAATCTACTAGACGCTTTTATTTTGCAATTAGAAAGAACCCAGTTTATTTAAAGGAAATAAACCACCGATTTTAAAAGGCAAAAACGTAATATTAAATAAATTTGAGTTAATCCAAAGTTGTAAATTTTCAACTAAATAACAGCTTTCACTTTTAACGAAATCATTGTAAAAACCAAGTTTTTGTGTAAAACAGAAATTTCTTGTAAAAACAGAATTTTTGTGTAAAAAATTAATTTTTGTGTAAAAACTTCGGCCATCCTTGGGCCGAAAAAACATCACGTACCAAGTTTTATCGAAACATCTTCAAAATTTCGACCTGTACTCTGCGCACAAGCATTATATGGACAGCCAGCCAACCAACCAGACGGACGGACGGACATCCTTAATTCAACTCAGAAAGTGATTCTGAGTCGATCGGTATACTTTAAGGTGGGTGTTGGACCTATATTTCCGGGCGTTACAAAGATCAGTACAAATCCCGTATACCCTCCCCACTATGGTGGTGTTGGGTAAAACCAGGAAAAGTCTCATGCTGTAACTAAGCTAATAAGCTGTCAGTAGCATACAATTTATTTTGAAAACTCTGTTATAATATTGCGATGACGGCCATTTGTAAGAGTCACTGTTATACCAGCCTTTTTTTGAAAGGAATCAGGCTGCAGCCAAAATCCACACCAAACGGTCACACATTGTAAGCTTATAATTCGCTAATTTTGTAGAGTATCGCTTAGAATAATTTTGTATGAAAAAGTCTGTTTGTTTTTGCATAAAAATGTTAAAATATTTAAACTATAAATAATAGTATCTGATTAACTTACGTTTTTTATGCAAAAACCTATCTGTAAATGATACGCTTAATTAAAACAATTTAACAAATAGAGAAACTTAAGCTACCAATAATGAAAATTATTTGGGCCGAAAAAAACGTAACCGTCAGAAACACTCAACGTTTTTAAAGCAACAAGATTGTTAAAAACAAAAGCAGCAACAAATTAAAAACACAATTAACCCCTATTATAACAAAAAAGCTTACAAAATAACAATGAAAATATTCAATATGCATGTGTTACACACAGTTAAACTTGCATAAAATAAAAGAAAACATTGAACCAGTCAAGTGTAATTAAAAGTAAAATAACAATAACAAATAAACAAGAAATAAAAGCAAACGTTTTTTTTCTACCATGAACCACACACACACAGATGAATAAATAGCAAGGACAATAAAAACTTTAAGCACAGTATTATAAAATAGAACACACAACAGCAATCTCTATATATGTACATACACATGTAAGGATACATTTTCATTCTGTGTTTGTGTGTTAATGTATTGAAATTATATTGAACATTCAAAGAGAACAGCATAATGTTTCATTAAGCGGGAAGAGAGTAAGAGTACAAGTGTGAGTGTGTATTTACATTAAATGCACTTTAGTAATGACATTATACACATGTAGGTAATCAGAACCGGCTTATACGCCCTCTTTACCGCCTGTATACGTAATACTCCTTTACAGTTTACGCTCTTTAGTGTTTGTTGTTTGTATAATTTTTAATATCCTGTTAAATGTAATGTAAGTGTGCATGTATGTATGTATATACGTCTGCATTACTGTCCTTGTTGCTTGTTTACATGCTGTGTTTTCTACTTGCTACAAAGTTTTCTCATGTATAGCAAGCAGCGTTTGTTTGCCAGTATTATTTTAATATTGATAACATTAAAAGCTTGTTTACAAGCATCTACACTCTCTAGCATATACTTATGTACATTGTACAAGCAATCCAAGCAAACGCATCAGCCTCATTAATGTAAACTCTCAGGGAACAGAGACACGCACATGCAAGCATACAAACAGTTGGATACTTGTGTGTGTATTAAAAACACTTTTGCTGTTCAGATAAGAGCTGGTTTCTTGCTATTGTATTTCATAAAGTACTTTTACATTTGCATCTTTTTTCTTTTACATTTTAATTTTTGTTTTGTTTTCTGTGCTCTTGTTTGTTGTAAAACTACGTGTAAAACATTTTTAATTGTTGCCACAAAAAAAAAAAAAAAAGAAAGATACTTGGAGTGTGTGTACATTTGTTAAAGATGACGGTTGCGTTTAAGACCATTAAAAACTGCAACAGTATAAAATAGAAACGAAATTTTTAACACGTGTTTGGACTTTTTTGGGAAAATATTCCATTTATCAGCGTTAAGTATTTAAAGATCTTTTATTCTTCAGTAAAAAACTTATATTAAGCGGAAAGGATTTTAACGTATTTAAGAAGGTGTCGAAAATTCAACCAGGATTTCAATTTCCCACTGTTTGTAAAAAGATAGTAGTGGCTATTAGTCTTACTCGAAACCAAATTATGTCGTTTGTTTATCACTCATGCTGGGACGAACGAGGAATTTCGCCCAACACGACGAACTAGTTAGTGACAATTCGCTGTGTAAATTTGTTTGTATGAAATACAATAACGACGAAAAATATAAATAATTTTTAATTATAAAATAATGATAAAATAGTGCGACCATATTTAAATAATATAAACATTAACAAAAATAAATTTAAACATAATAGTTATAGTTAACTATTTTGAATATTTATTTTAAATTATGTAAAGTAAAAAACTGAATGAGAATTTTTCCTCTTGCGAGTATTAAATGTAAAAATTTTTTATCAAATTTTTTATTCGAAGGTTTACTTCTAGTTAAACATAATAATTTAAAATTTATTTTTGTATACCTCTGTTATATGTTCTACATAGCTTTCCGTTGGAAAACATAAATGTAAAATCATATAGAAATATACAAAGAGACACTAGCAGAATGTAATGCATTTTCTGGCCTGCTATCCACAATGAAATCTTTCATTATCCTGAATGTACATACCAACAATAACATGTTTACAACAAGAAATAAACGTCGTGATCTAGCCAGGCCAAGAGATCAGTTAAGCGTACATTTTTTGAATTCGGTCCCGTTATTGTACTCTAAAAACGCAAAATTTATTTTTTTATTCGATATGCCATTTTTAGACATAATATTTGTTTAAATATAAAAAATATATCGTCCTCTAAATTCAGATTTGGTCCAGTCTAATCTTAGGGTTAAGTTTTACCTGCAGTTGAAATTAATTCAAGTCTCTTTTTGTTATTTTATTTCAAAATTTTAAAATGTAGTAAATCAATTGTTTTACGAAATTACTTATAATTTATGTTTCTTTTTCTTATTTCCAGGTAAGAACACAACATAAATTGTATAACAATAAATTACATTTAAAAGGTATTTATTTATGAGCTAATATTTAAACAATTAATAAAATATAAAACAGTGAAAACGCTTGACAAGGCAGCCAAAAATATGGTGTAAAAAGGTGTTTTAAGTGCATTCAAAAATGCTCTTAAAAAGGAAAAATATGCTTTTAAAAGCCCCTAACAACATCATATGAAGTTTTATTGTCCACAATACCATAAAAAATCTTTATAGTTTAACAATCTCGATGTAGAGCGTCCATTTTAATTTTTGATAAAAAAAATTATTGGCATTGCAGCTTTCATAGTTTATGTAGCTGTTACATACTCGTATATAAAGTGGGCACCCAAGATTTGAATAATATTTTAAGGAAAATTGAGTTTGGTGCACATATTCAATTAGGGGTATCGAATGTTGGGCCTTAAACAATAGTCCAATATAGAAACCAAACATTAAAAATCAAAAATTAATATTATATAAAGAAACATTTTTTAAAAAAGAAAATATGCACCAAAATATGCTGTGTTAAATAAAATAGGCACTAACAAATCGACACCAAAATTCATAAAATTGTATGAAAAATCAATATGGTTATACGACACACAACAAAAATATGATATTGCATATTTTTAGTTGCTCTGATAATGACACTTTTTAACAAGAGAAATCTTTATAAAATTTTAATGTAATTTTGTATCATTATTTTACAAAGAAATGTTAGCAACAAGGTTTAAAAGTCTAAACAGTCCTCATGATATCGTTTAAAAGTCTTGCAAACTCTGCATTTTTACGCCCTCGTAAATGAATTGTTAAAAATTACATGGAAAATTATTTACACATACACTTCGTAAACAATTTTGGCTCGTAAACTTGTGCTGTTCAATTGTGCATTTAACTCGACAGCTGTGTTACTGTGTACTTCGATTCGAAAAGAAAATCTTTCGAATTTGTATACTTTTTACATTGTATTTCGAAAGCTTTTGCTTTCGAATCGAAATACACAGTAACCCTCCTGATTTTTATTTACTTTTGAAAAAAAAAAACACATCGCAGAGTAAGATTATTATGAATTTAGCATAGACATGTGCCTTATACACTAGAACTCAACCTATATAAAACAATTGTTAGTTGCATTTCTACCGGAAATTGCTTACAGAAATCAGGTCCATGAAAAACTTTGTCATTTTTAATCAAATTTAGAATTGTCTAAAATTCATGCGAATTTACCCGCCCAATTTGTTTAAATCTGCTCTAATTTAAACCAGGGACTGAAATATGAACAAATGGCATTGCACAGCGAAAACATATTCCAGCTGCAAGAACATACATAAGTGAAATCTTCCAAAATATCTTCCTTCGCCTTACGTTGATTATCTATAAACAACCAAAAAAATAAAATTAACATACATATCGCTGGCTTAACATGTAAAGTCTCTAAGTCCACTTATTTTAGAAATTGAGATTTTGATGCAGTTGTGTTCAATAAGTAAAAATACATCGATTACAAAAGAAAAATACAGTTATCTCATTTGTTGTTGTTGTTTTGTAGTGATGAGTAAAGCCGCTAAGTCCAATTTATCACATCTTTGTGTAATATCTCACTTCGTCCAATGTTGAAATATCAACTGTTTCGCGCGAAATAGTCTTCTGAGAGTCCAACCAATTGACATATTATTTCTCATTGGCTACTCTCTCCTTGTTTTGTTTATCAACAGCATTGACAGTCATGACATTAATCGTCATGATGTTACTTATTTGGATCATTAATTTTTTAAAACATTTAACACCAAATGGTGAAATTAATTTCAGACTTAGATTTCCTGATGAATGGAAAAATCTCTACCAACAAATAAATAAAAATTTAGTCGTACTAGAGTGGTGGGATTTACACCAACTTCATCAAGACTTACAATATCTAAAATCCACTTTGCCTACAAAAGACCATAAATTTTATGACGATTTGCCATACGAATAAAAATAATCGTCGCCAGTTATCTTACTTTTAAATCCATTACAAATTTAAATTAATATTACTTTTTTATAACAGCAATGAAATAAGACTGAATAATTTTTGTTATCATTATGTACAAGAATATACAAATATCGAAATTGAAATTGCAATAATAACATTATTATCATATTTTTGAATAAATTCTGTTTATTTTCTTTACAATAATCAAAACAAACTTTAACGTTTTACATATTATTATTAGCTTTTTAAATAACAACAATAAAAAAGCAACAAAAGTACACTTTCATTGTAGTAAGTAAGAAATATAAGTAGAGACAAGTTTTAAGAAAAAGATCTAAGTCCATGAAAAGGCTCTATGTCCAAAAAAGCTTTTATCTCGGCAAATACTTATTTTTCATTTTGCTTTTACGCAAATAAAAAACAAAGAAAAATACAAAGAACAAATTGCATTTACAGATTTCAAAAATGTTTATTCAAAAAAAGTTTGATTGTTTTTTTGTCTCTCCTGTAATATTGTAAAATATGGACTTAGAGCCTTTACATGTTAAGCCAGCGATATGTATACAGTGACATACACAAAAGGATTTGTGCTTTCCATCACTTTTACCAAAAAAAATATTCAAGTGTGAACATACCACGAACGGTAACTTCTTTACATGATCTGAGTAATTTAGTCTTAGGTATTTTTTAAACTAAATATTTTTTTTAAGACAAAAATTTTAATTTTATTTTTAAATTGACATTTCTCACAAACTGACGTTGTTAGATTGCACAAAATTTAAAAAAGGGCTTCATAAACCAACTCTTGCAAGTTTGCACAAACGGGCAGTTTAAGCAATATCATGAATACCCCTGTAGAAATATTTACCATATTATTGGTCCTTTTAAAATCTATGCATTTGATTGAATCATTTTATTTATCTGCCTCGACCAAGATATAATGGAAAAATTTGCTCGACAATATTTTCCAAGTATTTTCTTTTGCTTATTGAATTTGTTATTAATTTAATTTTATTTCATTATAAAATTGAGTTTATTTTCCCACAATTTAACTTTGAAAGTAATCTTGCCATAGACAAGACATCTTCTTATAATAATTTAGTTTTTTTACATAGCTTCACATAAAGATATGCTAAGACATTTCCTAAACCTAAAAAAAATTACTAATTTACTGTCTGGTTTTTTTTTTAAAGGTAGAAAATCTTAAGGGAAATTAAAAATATACCACAACTGCAGCCTTTTCTTGACATAAACCTTAATCAAATTCTATTTAGAAAAATGTCAAAAAAATAAAATAAGATGAATTTAGGCGGCCAACAAACTACTTAAAGGAAATCCTTGTTGAAAAAGGTTGTGTTTGTGAAAAAGTTTTAGCAAACTTGTTAAAACTTATCCAAATATTAACGAAAATGTAACTTTGGTTATTTCAGTGTTTCAAGAATTTAAAATCAAATATTTATGAAGCTAGTTTTTGTTATATTTTCAATAACTAGAAAATTTGGCGTTAAGATTTAATATTCGGTTTCCGGATGTATATTTACACATAAATATCGGGCATTATTATAGAAATGAAAGAGAAGATTTTCAAAAATTTCATTGGTAAATGTAAATACTTACATTTTTAATGACATTCTATTAGGTTTTGCCAAACATGTAAATGGCAAATTTGCCCTACTTTAAGACGACACATCGCCGCCCCTGGAGGTTTTGTAGAGTCCATTTTGAAAACTTAAATTGCGATACATCTTGATTATCACCATGCAAAATTTTATAAGGATTGGATAAGGAATTTAGTAACGGCAGATTTATATATAAAAAATTTAGATTTTGTCCACTGCACGTATGATTGATATTAATTTTTGTATAAATTTAGATAATTAACTGTAATTTTAAAAGTTAAAAGAATATTTGCAAACTTTAAACAGTGTTTAAATCTTAAGATTCTAAGTCGTTAAAACCACAAATAAATACTCATTAAATACAAACCAATATATATGTATGTAAATGACAAAAATTTATGTTGAAGAAAAAATTTATTTTTTTTAAATTAAATTTTGTATTTTACAACAATTGTTATGTGATAACTTATTAATAATTTTATACCAAAATAAGCTAAAAATTCACTGTATAGCTTTCTTAAAAATCTTTATAAATCGTAGTTTGTTCAGTGTTTGATTGTAGTATTTTGAATGGAATTAATATTAATCATACGCTTAGGTGTTTGTAAATTCTTAAATTTGTAATTTCCTGCTTGTTTCCGGTTTGTAAAAATAATAAAATGCTTGAATTCCTTCATAAGTATTTTAATACTTTCCTAAAAGTTTGCTATTGTTTCTAATTTAAATATGTATTTCTTTTTCTAATCGTAATTATTTTATCATTAGTTAAGGCTACAAATCAACTATAACAGCTGTAGGCCATAATAATGTCTAAAAAATAACAACATTTTTCATCATTAAAATGTTCTTAAAGAATTTCCAACTATAAAACGCCTTAGGAGCTAAAGAATTCAAGTTGTTTTTTTTTGTTTTGGAAAAAAACGCAGCAAAAACTTTTACTTTTTTGTTTTGTTTGGCCCAACAAACAAATGTAATGATTGTTATTTGAAAGGAAGTAGCACGCATTTGGTTGTTGCCACGAAAAAAAACAGGAAAATACGAAAACAGGAAGAAAACAAGACACGTAAAACACCAATCACCAAACATTTAGCAAGTTTGTTCAAGTTTATACAGTAACAATACAGCAACTGGCACTCCCACCTCCTGCACCACCGTCCTCACAAACCTAATGAATTTATGTGTTTTAATATATCCTTTTGCCGCGTTTGTATTTTTTGAATGTTAGCCTCATTTAAATGTGAAGTAGATTTTCATGTCGGAAGTAAATTTTACATGTTTACTTTTTTTTTTGTCTGCTAAAGATTGTGCTGCTCACCACATGTTGTCGAGACTCCCGTGGCGGTTGTTAATGTGTTAAAGACCAAGAAAGTACATGTTGTTTTAAAAAGAAAAACTGTTTTATTTTATTTTTTTTTTTTGATTCTCAAGCTTTTTTTTTTTTTTAGCAAATTGTATTTAATTAAAAAATTTTATTTGAATAATTTGAAGTTGTAACAAAAACAAAACGTTGAACCAATTTGAAACAAATTATCAACATAAATTGTAGCTTTAACCACTTCCATTGCAACATTGAAAATAAAGTTATATATTTTCTCTTTCTCTAACTGTTGAGCAAACCTCTTTCTTTTAATTTTCCTTCTGCTAAGTTTCGCATTTAAACCAAAATATTTATGTGTTGGCCTTTATTTTCTTTTGTTATTTTAACAATTGCTCCCTAAAGTGCCATTTTATATTTCTCTAATGGGCCTTTTTCCCACAAAACACAACAAAAACAATGCATTTCTCACAAATCATTTGATTTTATTGTTTGTGTTTGTTA
This sequence comes from Bellardia pandia, assembly GCA_916048285.2. Lineage (NCBI taxonomy): Eukaryota > Metazoa > Arthropoda > Insecta > Diptera > Calliphoridae > Bellardia > Bellardia pandia. The sequence continues at coordinate 39,161,095 of OU696530.1, forward strand.
CAGAGTTTTTTCTTATTTTAATTTTTTCCTTACAAAAATCAATATTGTTTTAGTCGTTTATTAAAGTAGTGTTTATTTAATATAATTTAAGCTAAAAATATACAAAGTTGTAGATTTATTTGGGTCATACATTTTCTTTAATTCAGATTAAAGTAATACTTAGCGTATGAGTAATATTAATTTTTAGTTTTATTGGGAATTTTGTAAATAACTTTTTGGTTTGAAGGAAAATAAAAAGCCTTGAGTGTAAAATATATTTTGTGTCAATACTGTGGGTGTGCTGGCAAAATTTTTCAGAAAATTTATTACAAAATTCATTATGAAGGGAAAAAGAGAAAAAAATTTAGTTTCTTGAACAGAGAATATCTTTCCTAATACTATTTACTATAAATTTTATGTTCTGGACATTTTACTAAAAGAAACAAGTCATTAAAGTGTCATTGCCTCTTTCAAGAAATTTGTTAAATTGTTTTGCTTGAAAATTTAAATTATTCGATAAACTTTAAAATTAAATGTTTTATTGTTGCTATAAATTGTTTATTTATTTGTGTTATAATAATGACTTTCTTTAATTTAAATTAAAGTAAACTTAGTGTATGAGTAATATTTAGAATTTTATAAATAACCTTTTTTTAATTTGCTTAGTTAAAGGTAATATTTAAAACTAACTAATATAATACACAAGAGTTTAAGCTACATTAAACTTATTTTCAAATAAAAAATCTTGTTTTTCATTTACCCACCAAATTGTTTTTTCTATGTTATAGTTATGCCCTCCACAGCGCATGAGTAATATCAATTTTTAACTAATTTAATAATTTGCTGTAAATTTTATTTAGTTTAATAGGCAGTGCAAACATTTTAAAAGTTTTTTAAATCTTAATACTTGGATTTGTATTAGAAATAAATTTAGAACAATTTGGCTATTTGTCGCACCAGCTTTTTCGTTTAAAAGTTTTTAGAAAAAATCTTTTTTATATTATACTCGTATATAAACGTAGAAGAATTCCTTCAAACAAATTTCTAATCGTAAGTCTTACCTATTTAAGAATAATTAATTATTTTTCTTAAATATTTTTTTTATCTATTGCGTTTTTTACCCACAAAATTTAGCTTAAACTCATGACTTTTATATCAATTTTGAAATTTCCTTTTAACTCTTCAAACCAAAAAGTAATTTATAAAATTCCCAATAGAATCAAAAATTAATATTACTCATACGCTAAATATTACTTTAATTTGAATTAAAGAAACTCCTTATTATGACCTAAATAACTCTAGAACTGTGTATACTAATTAACCCCCTGGCCCACGATGTCGAACGATAACGTTCGCTGAGATAAGACTTAAGACACAAACTTGATTGTGTAATAAACAAACTTGATTGAGTAAAAAATAGATACGATAAAAAGTTCGTGTCTTAAGTCTTATCTCAGCGAACGTTATCGTTCGACATCGTGGGCCAGGGTGTTAATAAACAACTAAAACGACATTGATTTTTGTAAGGAAACTAAACGAACATAAGAAAAAACTTTGTAAAAAAACAAACAATAAAATCAAATGATTTGTTAGAAATACGTTGTGTTTTGGTATCTATTGTTTGATTTTAATTTGTTTTAACAATTTATTTATTTTGTATTGTATTGTATTAAAAAACAAGAATACTTGTATATCTAATCTATCACTAAATATGTTTTACACTTTAGCGGCGTAGATAATCTGCTATACAAAGCTATGATCAAATTTGTTTTCCGTTGATTTAGAACATGTATGAACCCTAATATAATATTGATACTGATATTGCTGCTTGTTCCCTATTTGATTTCATGCCATACATTCAAATTAGTTTTAAAATTCAAAATATTTAAAGGAAAACTTTAAAGGCAAGTCTTTGTTTTGAATGGTCACTGATTATTCGGTGACAGCTAAAGGCTTTTAGCTTCATTTAAAGTTCAATGGTTTTTTGGACCAAAGAAGTATAGTGCAATTATGCCTTTAGCCCAAAAGCGGCACCAAACAGCATTATTTGTACCACAACAACGACATATTTTACGATTACGTCGCACACTGTGGCCGTGTAGTGTATTTAATGGCCATAAATCAAGGAGCTTGCGGAGCTTCATGAAATTTTGCACACATTTATTTTAAATTTTTTAAGAATTTTAATTTCTTTTTTTTACAAAAATACGCCCACTTTTACGCCTACCTCCCATACAACTTAAATAGAAAATGTGGCATAACTTCCATGATTTTAAATATATCACCATGATTTTAAATATATCAACTCAATTTTCATAAAAGATATTGCAAAGATATCAATCAAAAACTTTAAGACGAATAGTAGATGCTCCATGGTTTCTGACCAACAAACAAATTCATAGCGATCTTCAGACAGCTTTTGTTTTGAATGAAATAAATAAATTCAGCACTTGATACATCAATCGACTTAGTAATCACTGTAACACATTAGCAATTTCCTTGTTAGATGAAACAGATGAAGTTAGAAGACTGAATAGGTTACACGTATAAGATCTTAAAAAGTTTGTATATAAAATGTTTAATATTAAAAAACTTATTATTTTAAAAATAGTATGTATGTAAATAGTTTATTAAGCTTTTTGAAGTTTAATAACTCATGTAATGTATTCCTTTAATTGATCAAATTTACTAAATATTGTAAAATAGATGGTAAATAAAAACTAAATAAAATAAATTGTAGAATGAGCTCCTCAAAATATGAACTTAATCTGCCCATTTCTACGCCCACCTCCCATACAAATGATATTTCAAAAATGTCATATCTTCTGTAAATTTGGAACTAGAATGTTTATTTTTCGCGAAAATGCATATAACATCTATTAAATGCTGTTTTGAAAATATGAAAAAACGTTGTCTATGTAAATGAAAAACAATGTTATTTCATACATTTTTTCGAGTTTATATTTTTGCTAATTAATTTTAATTGACAGTTGAAGTACCTTCATTATTATTAAATACAAAAATGTATTATTAATACAAAACATTATTAACCCATTACCGCCCGCTGTACTATAAATAGTACACAACTTAAAGTCGAAGTAAAAATTATATAACGCTGTTTTTCGCTCTGGCAATGCTTTTTGCCAGTCAACAAGAGTACATGCAATGTTCTTATAGCTGTTGTAAATCATAGTTGAAAAATAACAGTAAGGGAAATCCCCGTTTTGACTAGCGAGTTTTTTCTTGCTGGATTGCGAGAGGTTATTTAGTTTATTTTATATTATTTGACTTTCAAACGCGTTGGAAAGCATTTTATCTACTTGATAACACCACATTCTAATTAAATCAAAATAAAACGATTTAGTTCGTATAGAATGTTTTGAGCTGTAACATACTAAGTGCGGCTGTACTAAGTTTAGTACACTGGGCGTTCAAGGTAATTTAAAGTAGTACGGTGAAGACATTTTTATTTTGGCACTGTGCTTTAGAGTTGAAGTTTTTGCTGTTTTTATATTGTTTTTTTTTTTATTACCGCCTTGTTATTAACATTATTAAAATAATTTATAATGGTTATACCTGTGGGCGTTGACGAGCTATGAGGGTTATTGTTATACATTTGATGTATGCATATTGTTGAAAAACTTCCGAGGCTACCACTGATCCTCTTGGCACTCGTGTTGTAAAGAGTAAGCTGGCAAAAGCGCCAATAAAACCAGATTTTTGTAAATCTGAAGAGCCTTCGATATAGAGCTACTGAATCCTTGCTCGAACACAGTACTAAACGATGTCTATTGATTTCAGGAGAAGATAGTCCTAGAGCTGAATATGATTATAGTTTTGATAAGACAAGCGAAATTCTTATGGTTAAATGGAAAGATAACAATGTTTGCACGATTGGAACAAATTTCGTTACTTTGGAGCCTACGGGGAAAGTTAAAAGATGGTGTCCTCAAAGAAGCAGTCTTACGTATTGGATATGACTAGTTCAAGTAAATGGATGTTATATTGCATAACAAAATCTGATAATCATGTTGATCAATTATGGTTTCGAAGACATATAGCACGAACGTATCTAAGCAACAAAAAGGATAATAAATATAAGCAAACATCTTCTAGAATTGAAGAAGAAGACAGGAAAAATAATGGCCACAACCCCCAAAAATTACCAAGTCAACTTAGATGTGCTATGTGCTCAAATCGAGTTAAAACGTCATGTAAAAAGATCCTGAAAACGCTATATTTGGAAAGAGGGTATTTTGCAAAATAGCACTGATAAGCGCCCATTGTACTAAACTTAGTACACCTCTAAAAACACAACTTAGAATATTTTTTTCCCGTTTTTTTCTTTTTTAGTACATTATAAATGATATTTAAAACTAATAATAAAAAATTAATTTTAAAAATTGTTCATGGTTTTTATTTGGACGTTAATGGGTTAATATTTTTCGGTATATTATTACACAGCCTAACACGAATGGTGACGATGGTGACTTACATTTGTTTGTCAATTTATATAGGGCTGCAACTCGTTTCACTTTTTTTGATGAGCTCTAGTTTTCGAGATGTGTACAATTTTTTTAAAAAAGTTACATAATTACACAATTTTTAGTAACATAATTGAAGGACAATTTAACCTACTTAGTTAAAAGAAAAAAATCAAAATTTAGTTACAGCATTACCTTCATGCTGCACTAACAAAATGTTTACTCAACTCAGTGCTTTTGGAGATATGACCGAATATATGACGAACATTTATTATTTATAAAATTTGTTCCAATATTTTTCTATAGGCAAATATGTCCTGCGTAAATGTTAACAGGGACGCAATACTTTTGATTTTATTATTATTTTTTTGTGAAACTACATCGTGGTTTCCTTGTTGTTTTACAAAAATTTAAAAACAATAAATCAATATTACCTGTGTGTGCTGTTGTATGTGGAACGTATTTACTTTTTATCATATAGGGTTACTTTATTTCGAATAAAACCGATAGTTGTGAATGGGTTGTAACAAGATATATCTTGCTATATGCGTAACATATTTTCCAATATGACTGAAGGAAAATAATGGAAAATTTGTCGTCTTCTCTATTTTTTGTGAGTTTTTGAAAAATAAAAAAAAATTATGAAAATGTTTTCATCCAAAATTGTACGATGTCTCCGAAAATACTCCATGGAATCAAAATAATGTTAATGCAGCATAAAGATAATATTGTAACCGATTTTCGATTTTTTTATATTTACTGAATAGAATAAACCGTTTATTAGTAACGTTACTATAAATCGCGTAACTACGTAGTTTTCTAAAAAATAAATATCTCGAAAACTAGAGCTGATAAAAAAAGTGACTTATAGGCATTGAAGCCCAATACTACTAAATTTACTAAGAAATCTTAGGCACCAAAAAAAGTTTTAATTTTCTTGGCCTGTGTTATTTATATTGAAGGCACCATTAATCGAAAAACTAGTAACAGTCGATTATTTTTCTTTCATTAACGATTTAATTGTATCGTGAATTCTCTTTCGATTAATTGAGTTAATCGATTATTCCAAAAAATAATCGATAGACATCCAGGAACAAAAAGAAATAGAAAAAGAGAAGAGGAACAAACGCATGGTTGAGCGTTTTTCGCTCAATTAATTGCAATTAATTTATTTTTCTTTTCGATTAATCATATAATCCATTAATCGATTATTTTTTTTTTTTTTGCCATCACTAGTTATTTATTATAATATTTAAAGTAAAACAAGACGTATGATTAATATTAATTGGCAGGTTATAATGCATTTTAAGTTATAAATGGATCACAACGAAATACATTTTTAAGTCTAGAATAGCTTTGCAAGCTTAAGATTTCAGGCTAAAATGTAGTATAAATTACAATTGAAGACATTAATGTAATGTGTAACAAAGTCATTAAAACAAAATTATTTTAAACAAAACTTTGCTGTTTCAAGAATCTGATTTTTTAATACATTTAAATTATACTATCTACATATATGCATACAGTACATTATTTACCTGTTTCATTGTATACTGTAAATGTTATCTAAAAATAATGTTTATAAAACTCTGTTTTTTCTATATTTTTTAATTACTTTTGTTGAAAGTATTTAAAATTGTACCATTTTAAGCTTTTTCCATAATTTGCACCTGCAAACCGCACTGTATATAAAAACTAACTTATTTCCACTTTGTTTAACAAATTAATGAATATTCTAACAAAATTCTCTATGAAAACAAGTGTTTTAAATCCCTATAATTATAAGTTATTTTGCATTAAGTTGATTACAAATTTACACATGAATGAAACGGAAACCAAAATTTGCAAAAACAAAAAATAAAACAGAAATATAAATAAATATTTTTTCAATTGCTTAACCCAAAGCTTAAAACTTATTTGAAAATAAATAAACGTAACAAATATTTGTTAATTAAACAATAAATCAAACTAATTTTCAATAGATCTAACAAACGCAAAAAATTTATATATTTGAAAATAAATCTAAAACTGAAATACAAATACAAAACTAAACATTAGTTAGTGGTTGTTTAAAATCCGTATGATTTTAATATTTAATTTCATGCTTCAAATGATTTCAATAACATTTTCTAATATGTAACACAACATAAATCTTGTTAACAAACTGAAAAAAAAAATATTTAACAAAAACACTTTAATATACACTGTCGGACAAAATAAGATAAGGTTTCACATATTTCCTGTTTTTTTGGTTAATTTGTATTTATTGTTTTCTAATAATTATAAACGATAGTTTTATCTTTAATGCAGTTACTATTTTATCTAATATTTATGTACTTATTTGCAAAGTCTAACTGCTTTATATTTGCAGCTCGTAGAAGAGGCTTTTTCTTAGCGAACTTACTTTTTAGACCGCTTTCGTTGTGTCTTCTGTGGAGAGTTCAAGTTGAAATATTTAATTATAGTTCCTTCTTTATATCTCTGGCTGTCGTAATTGAATTTTTTTTACTAGAATTACGTGGTCTTCGTTGTCTCTTTTTTTTTTTTTTTTGCTTGGACCATCACTCAGGGGATGGCCCCTACTCATGCATTGTGTTGGAACTAGGAAGATAGTTTGCGAGAGGGAGGATAGAGAGAGTAGTGTTTGTGAACATTTGATTTGAATTTTCCTATATTGAAAGTGGCAGGGAATACTTCTGGCAGGAAGTTTATTCCATATACGGACAGTACGACTAAAGAACGAATTTTCCCTGTAATAGGGTGTGCGATCCACTGTCCAGTCGATCATGAATGTTTGAGCCGTGACTCAAGAAGGTGTATTACGCAAACAACTACGTGTTTCGGGAACAAGTTGCCTAATTTCAGCAGAACACATTTCATTATAGTATCAATAAAAGAGTGAAACACAATCCACATTGCGACGATGCTCCAATGAATCAATAGGGTTGGATAACCTACTGTCACCGATAAGCATCTTCGCCCTCTCCTGTACGCGGTCGAGTAAGTCCAAAATAGACTTCGAAGCACCGGCCCATACATGAGAGTTGTAATAGGTGGTGTAAATAGTAAGGAGATCATATGGAGTGAAGTATTTTCTACACCGCTTTAAAAAACCAAAGCACTTAAACGCTTCCTTTCGCACTTGAAAAATGGTCCAAAACATCAAGAGCGTCTGATTCTTTAATATTTACACCGTCCTGATGAAGCAACATGATCTGTCGTGCGTTTATGTGTAACATACAGCATTGAGTCTTACGTGCGTTAAAATCGACTCTATTTGCAAAACCCCATTCTGAGATTGTCATAAGAGCTGGCACTGTAATTCAGATACTGCAACCCAACGGGACTGTGAATAAATAGTAAATAATTCATGTAGAATAAAAATATCAAAAAGGAATAAAGACGGTTACACAACTTCACTTTATTTTGCCCGACAGTGTACTTCAATGGGATGAAGGGCTATAAGTAAATGTGTCTGAAATTTTCAATTCATTACTTGCAGTAGAACAACTTGAAATTTAAAAATAATTCCGCATATTTCTGTGTGTGTGTGTGTGAGTGAGCTGATGTTAAACTTGGTATCCTTCAATGTATTTTCTGTTATATAAACACAAATGCTGTGTCTATTACCCAGTGAACACGTGCATCATTTGTGTGAAATAAAAACAAAAAAAAATTGCACTTTACCTTGTGCAGTTGCAGGGCTAGATGGATAATTTTGTAAAACGTTTACAGCCTATAAATGTTTGTTTTATGTAAAGGGGGTAGGTCGGCCAGCTCAGGGATAAATGATTTGATAATAATATGCTTTAGTAATGTTTTCAAGGATATTTATTAAACGTAGCTAAAATGTAGCATGTTTAACAAAGCAGCAGTCTAGTCTAAGTCTAAATTTTCAGTCATTTAAAAATACTAGTCGTTTATAACATTTGAAAACCGAAAAGGATTTACCAACAATAAGCCTAATATTTAGTAAAGTTTCTCTTATAGTAAACATAAATTTAAAACCCCATTTCTAAATTAGTATTTTTACTCTTTACTCATTCCCAAATATTAAATGTTTTATTAAGCATTTTGTAGTTTTGTTTCGTGTTGCTTGGTTTTTAATGACAAACGAGAAAAAATGAATAATTTATCTCAAGGGATTTGTGAAAAACCTAACAAATGACGGCAAAAGTCAATTAAAACAAGCAAAGAAAGTATAAATTAAATAAAACCCTAAAAACAGAAAATATTATATTAAACCATAAAACTGTAATACAACCTTAACAAATGTTAAACTATACTCATGAAAAGCTAAAAACGAAATTGCAACCTAAAACAATAAAAAAAGGACTTACATATACAACTACCACCCCAAAAAGTATGTAATGTAAAAACAACCCCTTAAAAAATTGCACTAGAAAACAATTGTTAATGTCTATCTATTGCGTAGCTAAAATCTATTAGATGCAATTTAACAAAACGTTTTTTTGTTCATGTTTCCTTAAGTTATAGTAGTAACTGAACATGTTGCCAGGAGTTTGGTTTTACACCTTACACACATCTCTGCCAGGGAAAAAGAAAATACAGTTACGTTTATACGATTAACAAAATTTAAACTTACAAATTTATCTTTGTTTTATACAACACATTCACTTGGTGAAATTCAGACATATTTACAGGGGATAAATGTTGTTTTTTACATTTATGGCTACGGGAGATTTTCCCTAAGGGTGGCATGTGTTTGCTTTAGAGGAAACAGATTTTTTGTTATACTTTTTGTTTTCTGTCATTTTAAAATTTCATTGAAGTTTTCATTTAAATTTAAATGTGAATTTCAATTCTATTAAGATGTTTACAAGAGATTTAGGTGATTCTCTGACTAAGACTTGATATGGGGGCTATATGGTCAAATACGGACCAACTGTTATAAAACTCGGTACTGATTTGTGATGATTTTTAACTTGATGGTGATTTTTATAAGAGGTTTGTGAACATTTAAGTTACGAGGGCGGTACGGAAACTTCTTAGCCTAGCACGGAAACAGAATAGTTAGTTTTTCAAAAACACTTTTGTTTTTCAATATAATCTCCTGAAACTTCAATACACTTAGTCCAACGCTTATTTAGCATTTCTATCCTTTGATTAAAATAGTTTTCCTCAAGGCTTTCAAAATAGTGGTTTACAACTGTAATTGCATCTTCATTGGAGGTAAAACGCTTGCCAGCTAGGATTTTTTTTTTAGATTTGAGAACTGGTAAAAGTCACCTGGGAGTTAAATCAGGAGAAAAAGGTGGGTGGTCAAGCAACTCGTACTTTAATTCGTTGATTTAAGCCATTGTTAAAAGACTCTTGTGTCTGGTGCGTTGTCTTGATGAAAGATTATTTTTTGTGTTGTAAGCCAGGACACTGTTCTCGCATTCTTACATTTATTTGATCCACAATGTTGCAATAGTACTCTGAATTTATTGTGTTACCCTTTTGCAGATAATCAATCACCAGCCGACTGAATTGTTTTTGCTTTCGTTGGGGCACTTCCTCAAGCTTTAGTTCATTGCTTGAATCGTTCTTTTGTCTCTGGAGTATAATGGTGGATCTATGTCTCATCAGCAGTTATGAAACGACGCTTAAAATCCATTTTTTTAACGATCCAAACAAGAAATTTTCATTCTTATGCGTTTTTGGTCAACTGTTAACAAATATGGCACCCATCTTGAAGAAAGGCTTTTCATCTGTAGTTCTTCATGCAAAATTAAATGGACTCGATCATTTGAGATTCCCATGATATTAGCTATTTCACGCACTTTTATTCGTCGATCATTTCATACTATATCATGCACTTTGGCAACAATTTCTGTTGTTATTGCTGTTTTTGGACGTCCAGTACTTGGTTCATCCTCAATGTTTGTACGACCACGTTTAAATTCAGCGACCCCTTTTGTTCACGGTGCCCAAGACAGACAAGTTATAGTCAGCATCAAAGAAGATGCTAAATTGTAAGTTGTAAAAAAATTGGCGCATATTCAGAAATAATAACTAAGTTTAAACTTTTCTAAGTACCAACTTAAGTTATTCTTAATTGATTACTTTCAGCACGAAAAGTTACAACTTAGTTATGGGTAAAGCTGTAACTAAATGTCAACTAACAAATACATTTAAAGAACAGCTGATTGATTTTATTTCTTGTCGTTGATGATGTTAACATATTTGGTAATAATAAACTTACCTAATTTTCTTTGCTAATTGTGTCCACACACATCACAAAAAAAAGAAAACAAACTAGAGATGTGTTTTTTGTCAAGAAAAATCTACTAAATGCAGTGTTGCATTTCTTTTAACAGTTGAAAGCAGTTGCTAAGTTAGTTATGATTTGTGAATAAGATCTTTAACTATTTGTGAACTATTTTTTAGTTGCTGTTTAATAAGTTTCGACTTTAGTTACGATTTCTGAATATGCGCCATTGTCACATATTCTGTTTCTTCCACTTACACTAAAAAGTTTACAACACAAATCTGGAACGACTCGTTCACCCTAATGTTTTCTTTACTGCAGAAGGCGCCAACCCTGCATATATTTGTCGACTCGCAGGTTAAGTTATTCCATATTTCGCCGGTTTTGAAGGAATATACTGTGTGAACCCAGTTCCCCCTCCGGAAGGACGAAAGCTGCTCGTCAACCGTGATGATGTCTTCTGCTACATAGTTATTTCGTAGGATTCTGTTTAACATTAGAAATACACAGACTTGGGGGGTCTCAATTACATTTTGTATTTAATTACACCTATAATTACACAATTACATGTAATTGTAATTGAATTTTTTCAATTACAATTACATTTTTTTTGTAATTGAAAAAGAAGTAAAGATCAATTACAATTACATGTAATTGTAATTGAAGATTTCTTAAATTACAATTACATGTAATTGTAATTGGAAAAAATCCAATTACAATTACATTTAATTGGAAAAAAAATTTTTCATTAAGTAATTTAAAAAAAACAAGTAATCATTACTTTTTTAAGTATTTATTGTCAAAAAAGTATTTAATTACAAAAATTATCAATTACATATTATAAAAAAATTTCAAACATAACAATCATTTTTTTTAGCTACTAGTAAAAGAGAAATGTGATGTATGGCCTTTGGTTGTTTACTATTTGTATGCATGCAAAAAAGAAAGAGTACAAAGTATGTTTTTGATGTTTCTTGTTAAATTTATGTTTCGATATTTAATATTATATTCTAATATTTAAAAGAAAACGTTCATCATTCTACTGAACTTTGTACAATACATTTTAATAAAAACATAATTACTCTAGAATTTTAAGTTTTATTTTATGGTTTTAAAAATGTAATTGAATTTTGTTCAATTACAAGTAATTATTTGTTGATTAATTACAATTACAATTACCTGTAATTAGTAATTGAACATTTTCAATTACAATTACATGTAATGTGTATTTGATTTTTTTCAATTAACAATTACAAGTAATTGTAATTGACATTTTTCAATTACAATTACATTTTATTGTAATTGAGTTAAGTCCTTACTTTCAATTACAATTACTTGTAATTGTAATTTAGACTACCTCAATTACAAATTACATGTAATTGTAATTGTAATTGAAATGTAATTGAGATCCCCCAGGTCTGGAAATACATATGTCAGATATGGCAGTTGATTTATCACTTTCTTTGCGGTACCGGCGTGTATTTGCCATTATCAAATCTTATATAACCGTCTATGGCCCAAAATCGTTGAATGCCCATCAGCACACGATATAAGGGATGAGAACTAGTTTTTTGTTATAATATACACATGTTGCAACTGCAAATAAGAAAATTCACTTGTAAACTCTATGACTTACCCGGGTATGATGGTTATTATATAACGTATACTATGGATTTCGAGAAAAATCTTATTTTTATTATTATTGTCAGTTTTAAAAAAACAATTCCTGAAAGTTGTAATGCAGATCACAAGAATTATATACATTTACATTTTAGGGTCAAAGATCAAATTAAGGGATATTTCTGATTCTTTGTGAAAACCTAAGCAAATATTAAACACTTGTTGGCCAATTTATTTAAAACTTGAAATAACTGTTATGCTCTTTCTAAAAAAATAATTCTTAAACCAAATCAATTCATATTTATGTTTATAAAGGGTGTCCCAACTAGAACTCAATTTTTAAATTTTAAATAAAACACAGATATTTAAAAAAAAAATCGTGAAACTTTATTATATTGTAAAGTAGACAGAATAGGGTTATATATGGAACAAGATATCATGCAGAGGGCCGCCGCAGCTTTGCTGGCACACACGCGATCTTTTAATGAAATTTTCAATGACCTTTTTACATAAATGCTGCGGTATTTCATTAATACAGCGTTCAATTTCCTCTTTTAAGGCTTGAGTCGTCGTCGGCTTATTCGCGTAAACCATCGACTTCAAAAAACCCCAAAGAAAAAAATCTAAAGGTGTTAAATCGCACGATCTAGGCCAATTCTGGTCTCCAAAACGCGAAATAACACGAGCGAGAAATGGCTGATGCATTTTCTCTGGCTGTATGAAATGTGGCGCCATCTTGTTGAAACCACATGCCCTCCACATTCATTTCTTCAATTCTAGGCAAGAAAAAACTGGTTATCATTTCACGATACCGAAATCCATTGACACCATTGCGTTCTAGTTGGGACACCCTTTACTATAACTTTGTAATATGTATATTAAGTTTGTTTTTTTAATTAACCATCTTTTAAACACTTCATTCACAGTCAATATACTTAATAAACATTTTGTAATTTCTGCCTACATTTTTTTAATTTAAATTATTTATATTTATGTTTTTTCAAGCTGGCAAATATTAATAATTTTTAATAACGCCACATTACACACGGTGCAATACAGCATACAAATTATTATGAATATTTTTTTAATAATTCATAAAAATTGTCCATAAAAAAATATTTACAACATCAAGCATAATTAATAATGATCAAACATAATGATGATGATTATTTTATGTATATTTTTTTATAACTTCCTCTTACAGCCTGCTACTTTATAAAATAAATAATAAACAAAATATAAAATATTAAAAAATAGCGCAAAAAGTAATAAAACCGATGTTTAAATAAAATAAATGCGAAAAAAGACAGTAAATAAACAGACATCTGACACCATGAAATGACTGACACCACAACCGTCTGTTCAAAAACAACGGACAACTCTGACAGCAAGTAATATTTTTGTTTAAAAGTTATATGTTTCCTTTTTGATTGCAATTTTTCCCCCCCCTAACTTTTAGATTATCACTTTTTTTGGAGTAAATATTACTTTTTTTTTTGTTTTTATGTTGGTTGCAGGTTTTTTATATCCACCACCAAAAAGAGGGCGGTATGCTAAGTTTGTCATTCAGTTTGTAACACATCAAAATATTGGTCGTAGAGCAAAAAAGTCCATATATTCTGGGCCCTTATAAGATTCTAAGACGATCCGTCCGTCTGTTGGAGGCACTATAGAGCTTCGAAAAAAAGATATAAAATAATGAGATTTTTCCAAATATTATTGATATTGAAAACGGGCAAAATCTATAGACCAAAAAATCATACAACCTCGACATTTTTGAGTTTTTTTTTTTGCTATTTTCTGCGCATATAAAAATGTATGAAATACAAAAATGCAAATAATATCATGAAATTTGGCACACTTTATTATACCCTTCACCTTAATGAGAAGGGTATATATAAGTTTGTCATTCCGTTTGTAATTTCCATAATATAATTTTATTCTGGATCCTTATAGATAGCGGAGTCTATTAAGCCATGTCCGTCTGTCTGAGTGTTGAAATCAATTTTCTGAATTCCCCAAATATCATCGGGAATCAAATCTTCAATAATTCTGTCAGACATGCTTAAAATCAGCAAAATCCGTCCATAAATAACGGAGATATGAGCAAAAATTCGAGACAACCTCTGAAAATTTCCTCAAAAAAACTTAGTGTATTAATATTGTTCATCAACAGATGGCGTTCATCAAATAAAGTGTTCGAAAACTTTAAGTGTGTTCTTAAACCGTAATATAAGTGTGTAAAAAGACAACCTCTTTTAATTTTTAATTGTGTTTGTGTACATTCAAATAAATAAAGACTCGTTATATATATTTTCTTCAAACTACTTGACGCTTTTATTTTGCAATTAAAAAGAATCCGGTTTATTTAAAGGAAATAAACCACCGTTTTTAAACGGTAAAAACGTAACAATATAAAATATATGTATATTCCGAAAAAAATTTTCGTTTGGTTTTTCTATAGAATCAAAAAACGGAATAAATTCCACTTCCGAACGAAATAAAATTCTGTGACATGGCTGATAATTCTGCATCCACAACAAAGGTGAAGGGTATATAAGAATTGGCATAGCCGAATTTAGCACTCTTACTTGTTTTTATTAGAGAAGGACAAGTCCTGTTGAATATGATAGGCATCAGTTCAAGATTTCTCATAACCCCAATCAAATGTCTTCCCGGAATATGTCTTTATGGCACACAAATGTCTACAGAAATGCCGAATTCATACAAAATTCAGCAAAAATAAGTTTTGTGTAAAGTGAAATCTCAATACGATATTTGGTTTGCATCTGTTCATATGTTGACATAGCCCCATATAAAGTACACTGCCGAAAATCACTTAAATGCGTATAAATATCCTATAAACATCACTATCAAGTTGGAATTCAACAAAAATAATCCATACTTATAATTAATCGTCAATCTCAATATGATGATGACCATATTCGACCACAGCCCCTATATAATGTCCAGTGCCGGAAATCACGTAAATGCGCATATATCTCTTATTAGCACCAGCAGCAACTTTAAATTTGACACAAATAGTCCATACCAATTTTTCGACGATCGGTCCATATTTGATCGTAGCTCCAAATAATTCACATATACACTCAAACCTCGTTTTATGCGATTTTTTTATGCGAATTCAAATTTGTGCGATTTTGAATTTTTGTGCGATTTTGAATTTTTTTCGCATGCTTATAATGAAATGATTAGTGCTGGCAAATTCTACTACTTTACATTACTCAATAATACTCAATACTTTTCATTTCGGTACTCAATACTACTCGATACTTTTAACGGATTTTTTGAAATTGTAACGCATAGTTTTTATCTGCACATTGAAGTAGTTTCGTCAAAAAATAAAAAGAGATCTTCAAATATTATTGGTTTTGTATGTATTTTATTATTAAATCAAAAATATATGTAAAGCTTACTTTTAATTCAACGTTAACAACAACTTAAGAAATAATTAAAATAAATTCTTTGGAAAATTATTAATTTTGTAGCTTACACATTGTTGTCTTTTTATACAGTGATGTATTTTTATGCACTATTTTACCCACTCAACTTGCTTTAAAATACAACTCAGAAAGTATCAAGTAACTACTTTTGAGTATTGAGTATCCAAAAAAAAGGGCAAATACTCGATACTCGGTACCCATTACTCAATACTTTGCCAGCACTAGAAATGATTTATAGCAACGAAGTTGAAGTGAGACAGAGTAAAACCAAAAAAAATACACACAAAACATAAACAACTGAAAAATAAATACACTAAAGAGCAGCGTTGTCAACTTGGTGCGTTTCGTACCATTTTTGGTGCTTTTTTAAATTTAATGCGAAAAAAAGCAAATTCAACACAACTTTTTGTTTCAGTGTGAGAAAAAATATTTCTATAATAAAATACACCTGTTTGAGTACCATTTCATTTAACACAGCAACATTTTTTTTGTGTACTTCGGTGCGTTTTTTAATTTTTTCTTTATTTTTACTAAATTTTAATTGCAGAAGCGCACCAAGTTGACAACGCTGCACACAATACACACATTAATTAGCGCTTACTCTGACACGTCAAAGATTGTTCAGCAAAAGTGGTTCACGCTTCTAGCATAGCAAAGCTTCTAGCGTTCACTCTGTCGTCAACCTTAGTGTGAATATCATTCTAGTTTTCAACTTAGGGGAAATCCCTTTTAATAAACAGATGTGTTTGTTTCCTCTAGTGATGAAAGCGATATAGAGCCAATTTAGAAACTCAGAACACGCCATATTAGTGATTCTGATTATGAGATACATATAATTTATTTCTTCAATGTAAATATTTTTTTCTATGTTACATAAGTACGTAGTGAATTGATGTTTATTTGTTTTGTAAATTTTGTTCGGCATAAGGTCATAAGGTAACAAATTTTTAAATGAAAAATATAAAAATATTTGTTTTAAAAATTTCTATTTTATTCTATTCCCAATATTTCGGTCAACTTTGTTGACCATCTTCAGGGGTTATTTATTATGCCGAACAATATTTACAAACAACAAAACTAAAGGTCAACTATTTACAACTTTATACGTTTATTTGTTTTTTTAATAAATGAATTACTTTTTTGTTGACTTTTTTTTATGCGATTTTGTTTGAGTTTTAATGCTTTACTTGTCCGTAGACCAATATAAAGACCACTTAACTTCGCATAAATCTGTTACAAACACAACTATCAAGTTGAAATTCAATACAAATAATTCACATATACATCGTCGTACAGAATTAATTGATTATCAGGCCGTAATAGGTCATAGCTCCCTAATGAGGACTACTCTACTTGGCAAAAAGCCAAAATCATTTCTTAATTTATTTTATGTTAAAATAAATAAATGAAAGCGCAGTTCTGAAAGAAAGAGAAAAATATAAATTCTTGATTATAACTGGTATATGACTAAAATTGTTGTAAATATCGTTATTGAGATGTAATTCAACCAAAATAAAACCAAGATAAAGATAAAATACGGCAGAATATTATATGACGATCACCGCACAATAGGTGATTTGGTGGTGGGTATACGCTACTGCTATTTTATCCTGTGTTTTTTCCTATCTGTTTTAATACTTTACGTTAATATGGTATTAAAACGTCCTTTATATAGATACAAATTTAAATGAAATTTAAAAAAAAAAAAAAAAACGAAAAACAGAAGCTCAATTTAGCCCAAAAATAAAAAAACAGAAATATAAATTTATCTCGTTAAAAGACATAAAAGCCATAAATCAACAGCTATAATTTTCATGTTAATAAGCCCAGACTTAATAACAATAAGACGCATATTAAATGGGAGGCAACGAACAAACAGCCCACAGTTAACACAGAGTGACAGGTTGTATTTCACACAAAGCATGTGGGGAAATGAAAAGTATGCAACATTTTATTGTACAATGTATTGTAACAAAAAAAAAATTATACAGAATAATGTTTAACTACAAATATAAGAGAATGTTTGTACCATCAAAAAAATATTTTAATAAATGCATAGTATCAGCATCAAATTGATTTAACAAATTTGTATCATTGAGGTTTTTTTTTTGTAACGGAAAGAGTGTTTTTTCATTTATAAATTTAAAATTCTATCATACAGATGTCCACCTCTATCACGCATATAAGTGTCGATTCCTCTATCAACATTTTCAATCACATTTGGGCAAAATAGTTGGCTATTTCATAAATTTCGAATTTCATGAAATTATGCGATTGAGAAATTTGTTTTGCAATAAATCCGTTGTTTCGGTGACCATGTTTCTGAATATGCTACAATTTACTAGAGTCCGATCGAAACCGGTTTTTATCAGGCTGAACACGAATCGAAACTAATATTCGGCCAAAAAAATAGATACTCGGCCTTAACCGAAACAAACCAAAACTTTTAAATTATACTATGAATCATACCAGGGGCCAAATTACCGCATTCGATATCGAGTAAAATTTATCGTAATTTTCTTATTTGAGATTATGGCATTCGATATCGAGCAAGAAATTTAGTGCATTTTATCATAATTTCGATATCGAAATCATTTTTTCGATACGATAGCTCATTCGATCACGAATGCGGTAATTTGGCCCCTGTTTTCATAAATCATGTTTTTTCATCTTAAATATTTTACAATAAATATAAATTTGTGTGTCTATTAATTATATTAAAAACTTGTATCACCTTTAAAATACCATTACTTGTGTTTTTCCCTTATAAAAGTTTTGGTTTCGGTAAAAATATGACCGAAAGCCGAATATTGGTATTCGGCCAATTTTTGGCCTAATCTAAAACCGAATACACGGTCGGACTGCACAATTTACTTGTTAGCATCTGTCTATAGCTTCATTTGCCGTAACGCCACTAGACCACAGAGCACTCCATACAGTGTTAGAATACAAGGCTTCTCTACAACTGTTCCTGGATGTTCAGATGCCCAAATACGGCAAATTTTCTTGCTGACTTATCGAGACAAATGAAAATGTATTTCGTCTGAAATAAAGATTTTTTTCAGAAAAATAGCGAGTAGTTCTTTAATGTCGAGCAAAATTGCCTTCATTGTAACTTCTAAGTCAGCGAAAAAAATGTTCCAGTTATTCGAATATTTCCCTGTTGAAAAACAAAAATCTTATTGAAAAACCTTTACATATGAAGAAACAACAGCAGATAAGTGTTTGAAATATGAAAATGTCCTTGAAACAGGCTAAGTTTTAAATGTTTATATGGCCACCATATGAACATGAAGTAAAAGGAGAAATTTAACTCTATAATTCAAAGAACGAAATATATAGAATAATTACAATAAAACTTCCCCCCATCTATGCTTGATCATTTGTCCACAACGAACTTGCTGAACCGTAAAAACTAATCAAACAACAAATTTTTTTACAAATCTGCAATACAAAAAAAACGTATGTTTTGCCTCAGACTGCACATTAATATAAAACCACTTTAATTTAAATTTTTTATGCTCGTCCTTCTGTAGTGACCAGACACTAGCAAGTCGTATTGAACTGTATGAGTGTGACGGTGTCTAAGTGTGGGTTGTTTTGCAAACCAACACAGAACCCTAAAATATCTAACCATAAGAAGCGGAAGGAGATCCCCATCGTAACTAAAAAAAAACATAATGACAACAACAATATAAATATATTATGTGATGTTTTGCAAACAACAGCCACTGATGGTCAAAACCAAAAAATCAAAGAGAACAAACAATAAATAAAAGGAAATAAAATACACTTGTACTCATACAGCAGAAACAAATTTAAGCCCTTAATTATATTGAGTGTATAAAATCCTTTAACCACACAGCCATAGAAACAGACACACTCATCATACATTTTATATACTCGTACATATATTAGTTTGTAACTTATTAGATACTTATGCTCATACCTAAATTCTTAAGATAGACAGAGATGGAAATAATGAATCTTTAATACATACTTTTAATACCCTTTCACAACTCTGCATTGCTCTATTTACTTACAGTTAGAGATTTCCTTTTGTTTGTTAGTGTAAATCACTATCACGTTTAAAATACCTTTCAGATATGACTCATTTTTATTCACAATATTTGTTATAGTCCTAGACAGTTTATTATGGAAAATCAACAACTTTGCTTGAATATAAAAAAAGTTATTAAGCAAAATGCTGAAATTCTTAATTATAGACAGAGATAGATAATAACGTTGTTCTCGTTATATATTTAATACTTTTTATACCTTTATATATCTCTAGATTTCTATTTTTACTTTAATTTAAAGATTTCCTTGTGTTTGTTAGTGGAAATTACGCTTGCATCTAAACTTATTCTACAGATATAATTAATTTTTATTCGGAATATTTGTCATAGTCCTAAAAAGTTTGGTATTGAAAATTAGAAATATTGCTTGAGTATTCAAAAAGTTGTGAACCAAAATGTAAATCAACCTGGTACAAGTTTGATATTTTGCACATAGCTATATATACATAGAAATTTTTTGATTCTGAAATAAGATTTTCATCTTTAAAAGTCGTTAAAAAAAATATTGCGCTCTTTTAGACATTTTATTCTATTCTATTCGAATACTATAGAAATATTAGTAAGTATACGACTGTAAGTATCACTTTTCCAAAGTAAATAGTCTCTTTTGGCTTTAACTGTGGTAAACACTCAAACAAAGTTACGCTACTATGACTACCACAAGACATACATGGTGGTAGTCATTCTTCTAACCACTCATGTACTACACTCTCTCCTTTACCACGTTGCTTTTAATCCCCAGCAATTTTTGACAATTTAAGTCACAGCAAGTAGAGTTTATGGCCATGACAAAAGGCGGCCAGCAAACCATTCTTTTAGTTCACCACCAACGTTTTGAAAAAAATATTCTGGGGGCGGCGAACAAAATTTCATTATTTTTTTGTTGGTGGTGGTAGTGTGGTGGCAGAATTTTTAAAAAAGCAATAATAATATCAAGTGGCTTGCAAGCGCCTCCTTTGACAACAAAAATACTCTTGCAACACATTTATGGGTAAAAATAGCAACATATGCATTTGGAAAATTATAATTATGGCAGGTTTTTCGTATAATAAATACATTGTTTAAGTAAGGGCAGCAGTCAACAGACGACTTAAGTCTAAAATTCATGACAATTATTCTTGATTTTAGAAATTTATTGGCCAATAAGCTTTGGTGGCATTAGTCGGCTAGCAAAGAAAAGTTTGTTTATGACTTCAACGGGGCTTAAGTAAGAAATAGTAAATGTAAAATTATTCTAAATAAGTCATCAAATATAAGCATTGGGGTATTTGAAATTAGATTGTATATCAGTGATTTATGAAAGCAATGTCGAATGATTTTGAGCGGAGTTTTTAGTTGTCATTAATTATTTGCATAAAAACATCTAGATACATATAAATACTTTGTATGAATAGTATTAATTCCCAATGAAAACAAAGTATATACACATATTCTTGGTCCTTACGAAATTCTAAGTCGATTGAGCTATGCCCGTCTGTCTGTGTAAAACACTCTCACGTCCAAAGGACACAACCAAAATCAACAAAGTTTACACAAATCCGTTTACAGTTCTCCTAAGCAGTTTGGTAATGAAAATCAGCAAAATCGGTATAGTAGACCAAGAGTTATGAATCAAAATGAAAGACAACCTCCATAAAAAATTGATATTTTTAAAAATTTTTCTTCCAATTTTTTTAAATATATTGCAGATAATACCATGTAACTTTTGTATGCGTTGTTTTTATGATAAAAGACGAAAGTGTGAGGAAAATAGTTAGAATCACTCTATGATTTCTCATGGCCCCCATACAAAAATCTTCCCGACATATTGCCCAATTATACATAAATGCCTATAAAATTGGAATATCAATACAAAATTTAGCAGGAATAAGTTTCATGCAAAAAGAAATCGCAAAACGAAATTTTTTTTTAGTTCGTAGATCCCATATAAAGGCCACTCCTAAAATGCAGTTAAATACGTATAAAAGTGATATAAATTATTTGAAACGGCTAAAATTTGACATAAATAATCTTTATAGGCAAATAAATTGTTGTACTAAATTTGATCGTGGTCGGCCCAGAACTGGTCATAGCTCCCATATAAGTACCACATCTGCCACATATATATTGTATAAATATCGGTACCGACTCAAAACTTTGCACAGATCACTTCCATATATACAAAAATCATCCCACAAAATTTTGTGAATTTCGGTCCATTTTTAACCGTATGCCCCATATAAAGCTCTCTTTCGAAAATCACTTTAATACATTTACATACATGTCATGTGCCCCGATAGACTAGGCGATAGTATGCCGAACTATCAGTCAGAGGGTTGCGGGTTCGATTCCTGCCAAAGACTCTGGGTGTTTTCTGCAGACAAGCCAAAAAGCTTCGCAGTTTGTGTTTGTAAAAAAAAAAAATCAAACTGCTGGATTTTGAGAATATGGGTCCATATTTGCCAATATTCCCCACATAAGGTCCACTACCGAAATCCACATTAATACTAATATATATCTTAAATATACCGTTATTATGTTGAAATTCGACGTGAAATATCCTCATATGCATGAAACTAACTGTTCCAAAATTTAAGAAGATCGGCCCATAATTTGGCATAGCTGCCCTATAAGAACCATTTCCAAAAAACAAATAAATTCGGGTCAAAAAATATTCTTTTCGGATTTAACCCATATTCGATCCATATTTTATAATCATGGAAAGGTATTTTTAATACCTTTTATTTAGTGTATTACAAATTATCCAGCACCCAGTAGTTCCCGAGATATAGGCCTATATATTTTCAACTTTAAGGGCCCGCCCCCTCGAAAATAGGCGTGACCGCCAACAAATTTTTTTTGCTGGCATCTCCTCTAAAAGCCCTATTTGATTTTGTTTTTTTTTTTAGCAAAGTCACTAAAACCGAATTGGTCCCCTTTTTTATACTCTGTTTGTTAAATTACACTCAAAATTATTATGAAAATCAGACAAACTCTGTAAATTACAATAAGAATCGGTAATTACGTCAATTATAAATGGTAAAAATTAGATAAAATTTCAAAACATTTAAAATAAAATCACATTAGTGAATTACGACCAACAGGTTATATTGTCTTTCAAACAATATATAAAATACTAATAAGAATTGCACTAATACTGAATAGAAAACACAGAATTAGGATATTCTAGTCCAGTGTACTTTCTGTATTTCTTATTACGTTTAGCTGGAGGGTATTAAAGATTCGTTACAGCCGAATATAGCACTCTAATTTTTTTTTATACATTTAGTACTCATATGAATAATAAGACGATTAAACACTAAAAGTTCTTTTGCTTTTGAAACTATAAAAGTACTAGTAGTATTATTTTATGTCTCACAGCAAAATATATTTGCCCTTATTCATAAAACTTACAACAGGTTTATAAGAGGTTTATAAAGTAAATTTTGTATGGAAATTTGCTTTATAAACCTATTATAAACCTGTTGTAAGTTTTTATGCATAAGGTGGATTATCTCTGAAAGGTACTATTATTTCGAAAAAAGTACTTATAATAACCTTAAATACAAAAATCTATCGAAAAGTACTTTTTTGGTACTATTTTAAAAAAGGTTTCACTTTAAATTCCTTTTAATAACTTAAATCTAATAACATTTCTGACACTTTCAAATATTTATTAAAATGTACTTTTCTAGTACCTTTAAAAATACTATTCTACACAAACTTTAATAAATTTGACAAACAATTATGTTTCTTCTCTCACCTTATATTTATTAAATTTCCCAACAAATCACCTGAGTGAAGTTAACAATAAATAGTCTTTCTTGGTAGTATATTTCTTTAAAACTTGAAAGTTATTATAAATGCCATAAATGGCCTCCTCTTTTTAACACATCGTTAAAAATCCATAAAAAGCTCTGCCACAATAATAATGTTTTTATGTTACTAAACCCAGCCATGCATTTAAATATATGCATTTGCTAAGCAAATTTTATGTTATTTATTTACTATGTTTATGGTTTTTTAGCTCGTAATAACTTTATAACAATTTTATGTTTCTTTTATCAATAATTTGAATGGATGTCTGCAAAAACGCTAAGGCTGTTATAACACATTTATTGACCATTATCGTCATCAATTTTGCTAGATAAACTTCCTGGTAAACTTTTTATTTTAGTTTAATAATTTATATATAAACTTATTTGTTAGCTGTTTTTGTTTTTTTTATTATTTATTTATTTACTACATTTTGCGTGTTGTGTTGCTGGTTTTTATTTATTTTTATGGTTTTTGTGTTAAATGGTCAAGAGATAAAACGAAATGTATTAGTCATAAAAGAGTATGTAGTTTAAACAAATTATACTCATATTATATGAATTTTGTATAACAAAATAAAAAAAAATATGAAAAATATATTTTATAAATTTTATAGCCGCTTTTAGTTGTGGGTTATGATGGTAAAGTGATGTGATGACTGTTTTTAGCAACTTTTAAGTGGTCTAAAATAAATGATGATTTTGCTAAGGCGTTTTGTCATAATTGCAAGAAGGTAGAACAGTTTAAGTAGGAAAAAGAAAATAAATGAAATATAAAAAACGTTCAATGTTACTGTAGGCCTTTTAAATTTATCCTCACATGTGTGCGTTTCACTTCAAATTGTGGACTGAATCGGTTTTTTCGGTTACTGCCACACTTAGTGCTATTTATTCCCTATGCCATCACAGTAAGGAGGATATATTGGATTTGTTCTGATGTTTGTAACGTTCAAAAATATAAGTCTGACAAACATATATACCGATCGAATCAGATTAACTTTCTGAGTCGATTAAACGATGTCCATCCGTCCGTCGTTGTGGCAAGTTGGCCATATAAATCTTGAGCGCAGAGTATAGGTCGCAATTTTTAAGATATTTCGATAAAATTCAGCCCAAAGACGGTTGGGATTGCATTTTTTATAAACTCTTTTGTTATCTTAATTGAATAATTCGAGGAGATTGAATCAATTGGACTCTGACACGTTCAAAGACAAGTCGTGAAAATGTCTAGATTTGACGCCGTCCAACTTATAACACTTGACTGTAGAAATAGCAGCAAATTGAAATCTTGGATGAATTTTAAAACACTTTATTTCATTATAAACACTTTTTTGGCTAATTGAAAAATTGAAAGAAATTGCATCAATTGGATACAGAGCGTTCAAAAACAAGCCGTTAAATATCCATAAGCAGTTGGTTATAGTCTGTAGACAAGAATTGCGTCTCCTTGCGAACAAAGTTTAATTGACACAAGAATTACAACCTAATGACCAGCACAGCAAGGAGAGTTGGCTGAAAGAATTAGCAAGTGGCTGCTAATATAACGATCAAAATTATCCATAGAGATTAAGCACATGTTACCTCTGAAGACTGTGTTAATCATCAGCATTGCCACACTTAAGATTTAGTGAATTCACATGGTTATGACCTTTTAGAATCTTAAACTGATGCTATTGAAACTAAGAAAACTTGTTATGGTAGGAAGGATGGAGAAAGTAGAGCTTGAGTTTGGACATTTAAATTTTTCAATATTGCAAGTGATAGGAAAGATTTCTGCAGGATGTTTATGCCATACTCGAACGGTTCCGCTAAAGAACGTGTTGTGAAATTAGCCCATTATTTCACCTTGCCCCCATACAAATTTCCTCCCAAAATAGCGATTCATCGGTCATAAATATTTGATTTATGTATGTATCTAAGCAAATTTTGCCACACCTAAAAATTTTGTGCTGATCGGTTAATAACTGACCGTAACTCCCATGTAAAGTCCACTTTCAAAAATCGATATCCAAATAATATTCAACACTTTCATGATGATCAGTTTATAATTAGTCATAGCTCCCATGTAAGACCGCCTTCGAAAATCACTTTAACAGGTATACACGTGATACAATTTAGCACAACTAAAATTTATAAACTAACTATTTGGATGATCGGTCCATAATAGGTCATAACTCCCATGTAGAGCCCATTTCTGAAAAATCGTTTGGCACATATACATATTGGATGTAGGGTATTACGTGCTTGAACGACTATACTTTCTTACTTTTTTTAAACTATTCTGATGAGTTTTACTTTAAACCTTTGCATTTTATCTTGTAATATGAAGAAAATTTAAATTTAAATTTCAATTGCAGACTTAATCATTTTTGCAGTTTTGTGTTAAGCTTATCGCTTTTATGTCACAGCAGGTAAACATTTGTTATCGTTTAACCAACACAAAGCAATTGATTTATGGTTTTATTAATAGAATAGGTGATGATTGTTATTTAGTAGGATGCATTATCGTTAACACCTTTTTATTAAAATTTATTGGATCTTACTAAAATATGTTAAATCTTTATAAACACCTTCCTTCCAAAATGTTTGTTACATATAAGTAAAAATGAAAAATATATTGGCTTTAAATTTCTTGTTTATAAATGAAGACAGTGTAAATTTTTGTGTAGTGCACAAATGAATATCTGCCTGTGCCTTGTGTAATTTTTATTGCATAAAAAGAAAACAATTTAAAGCTAAATAAATATTTACAATACAAAATGGCAAATAATAATTTACGGCAAACAAACAATTAGTAAAAAGTGTGCACAAGTGGGTTTTTTGATATATTTGTACATATATATCAAAGTTTACCGTTTGATTTGTATGTAACATTAACATTAGTAACATTAGTTTAATATTAATTTAATTTCATATGGTAAACACTTTTTGCAAATTATCCAACACAAATCATTATAATACAAATTATAATAAATAATGAAGAAGACAATAAGTAACTAATCTACACTAAACAGCTTAAAGTAAGACCGTCAGTGTTCATAAGAGTTCAAAAAAGTCGTGCTATTGTTCCCAAACCGCAAATCAGAGATCACAAAAAGTTATTAACGCATGCAGACAAACGTCTCCTGATAATGCAAGTGTATAGAGACCAAAATATGCTTCTATTGCAATTGGCAAATCCGTAGTCGATGGACAGTAAGAGGAGTAATTCGCCATATTCTTTATATCTCAAAACCTACATTGCCTATATAAAGCACGATTTGAGTTTGTTGGAGAGCACATAAATTGGACAATATCTGTAATCTGGTCAGAGGAATTCTGATTTTAACGACGGTAAACAATATTGCTGGCGCCGAACAGTCCAGAGAATTCAAAGATTCCAACGTCTTGATGTTCGTGCATATATTTCAAACTCATCTTCTCCATATTGTAATAAAGATCGTCTGTCATGTGGACGGAGTTAGTTTTCAGCTGGATGGGGACCCAAAGCACACTTCCAAAATCGTGAAAGAATGGCTTAGAGAGCAGAATTTCTTTTTGATGCAGTTGCCAGCAAAAAATCCCGATCTCAATCCAAGGGAGAATTTGTGGTTAATTATTAGTTAGGTTGCGACTATACCGATTAAGTCCAACTTATTTGGAGGAGCTTTATCAGTGGGTTCAGCTTGAATGAGAATGTATCCCAAATAAAGTAATTGGAAAATTGGTAAGAATATGCCAAAGCGTGTAACAAGAGCTTTTAAAACGGACTTTGGATTGAATATTAAAAATACTATCATTCCTAAAGTTTGCGTATGATGCAAAATTGAGTACATACGGGTTGTTTTCGTTTCCTTGGTAAAATTTAAATTTTATTTTTTATTTTATAAATTTCAAATTATTTGTCATAGGAAAAAGTATATGAAAATTTTTAACATAACAAAATAATAAAATCATTTATAACAAATAAAAAATATTACTAATTATACAATGTTTGTAAGTTGTGTTATTTTTTATGTACTAAATGTCTGTAAATCTGTGTTACATTTTTAGTATCTGCTTTGTAGTTTATCCTTTTAGTTGCAGGTACATTAATTATTTGTAACATTTAATACCGAGATACATTTTCAAAGTTTGGATAGTGATTTAATTTACTACAATGAGAAGATAACGCAGTTTTTGTCTCTATATCTTTGATCTGATTTATGTCCAGCAGTTCTGGTTTTTAGTTTATTTTTCGTTGTACCTATATATACTTTATTACAATTTTCTTTATCATTTTCGTGACAAGGTATTTTATATACAACATTTGACATGTTTCATTTTCCTATTTTATCTTTTGTTTTACTAAATAATTTATCTAATGTGTTATAAGTCTTGTAAGCCATTTTATATTTATCAATATCGAATATTTTTGATTTCTTCATTTTGTTAATTCCGGGATATAAGTTATTCATTTGTAAATTTTCGTTTGTATTGTGTTTCTTGTATTGTTTCTATTTTTGTCCTTATATTGTCTTATTAATTTATAAATTAGCTAAACTGGAAAATTATTGTCTTCTAATATAATCCTTATCTTTTCCTTATTCTTCTTATGAAATATTTACTTAAATATTTACTCAAAAAGCGTAAACACTTGTTTTAGCACAAATTTGTTTGACGTTGTTTACTCTTACAAGAATTTTTCAAGATCAAACAGCATCAAATAAATTAAAACTAAATATTTGTTGTGCTTTGACCTAAATAAGAAAAGTTTTTTTTTAAATAAATAAACGAGTTCAAATATATGTTATTTAGTGGTTACGTCTTTTTCGGCAAATATTTGCCAAATGTGACTGTACCTTTAGCCGTAATAATAATAATAATATGTTTTAGAATAATAACACTGTGCTAGTTGGAAAATGTGACAAACGGGGCACCTGGCGGGTTAAACTAATTCGGGTACGCTGAATCCAGTGGTGCTAACCGTTTTTTTAGGTTAGCTCGTTTTTTCGAAAAATGGAGGAGGTTGCACAACATATATTCGCGTAACTCAAAAACGGTTGAGTTTATTGAATAAACTAAAAAAACCGAAATTCCGAAATGAAATTTTCTTTAAGTAAGGTTAAACTTTTTTCCAATATGCGCAGTCGTTGTAGAAACATAATTTTTTTTGACCAAAAAAAATAGTTTTTTTAGAAAAATTTCAAAAATTTTGTTTTTTAAAACGGCATAAAAAATTGGAAAACGCAGCTGTGCTTCTAATTTTTTCTGCATGTATAGCAAACAAAGACATAAATAATTAAAATCTGTCTACAACTTTTGATTTTATTCACAAAAGATGAAATACATATATAATAACCAGACGAAACTTCAAAAATTAAAACATTTATTTTTGTTGTTAATTAAAGTTTAAGTTTTTATTTACAAATTTATTCTTCTTCCTCCTGCAGATTCCAACAAATATCCCGTAATAGCGAATCAAGTTGTTTGCCACTATACCAGTGTTCGAGTCTGGCTGTTACTTGGTGAAATCTCTCGCCATGTTCATCAGACTCGGCTGGTGATTGTTCATTAAATTTTTCTGCATGACAATGCAAAAAATGTATTTTCAATGACATTTTGACGTTTAAGTCTTTAAATGCGGTTAGCATATCACCAATTAAAATTCGCCAATTTTCAGACCGATGATTTCCTAATACATTTTCTATTACTGATTTCACAGAATTCCAGCCCAATAGCTCCATATCATTCAATGCAAGTTCAAATTGTTGGTCCTTCATTAGACGACGAATGTCCGGTCCATTAAGAATTCCTGTAAAATAAAAACATTATGATATGAAATATAAATCTAATTTAATAAAGTAGCTAGAGTTCATACCTTCTTTTACTTTCATGCCGCTTAATTCCATATGGGTTCAATGCTTTTATAAAATTTTTTACAATACCCAGTTTGATGTGGAGCGGAGGAAGCAAAATATTTTCCATATGCCGTTGAAGGGGTTGAGGAACTCTTATTTATACTGCAATTTTTTTTATCAAAGTACCTGTCAATACCTTCATGAACATAATTTGTAAAAAACCCAAAGCCGGGACGATTTCTGTTTCTACCTGTTCCAGGTATAACAATAGAATACGTTATTTAAGTTTTTTACAAGACCGATTTGTGCGGTTTTTGTCCGCACAAGAAAATACAAATATGTAAAAATTTATGACTTTATTTTTTAATTCTAATGCTAGGTAGACACTACGCAACTCGTTTCTGCAATACCATGCCATAAAACACGACTACACACTATGCACCCAGCATCAATGCAACCAGAAAATATCAAAATATTTAGATATTTTTGCCTGGTATTCTATTGGTATACCTGGAACAATTTGAACTTGCATTGCATGATATGGAGCTATTGGGCTGGAATTCTGTGAAATCAGTAATAGAAAATGTATTAGGAAATCATCGGTCTGAAAATTGGCGAATTTTAATTGGAGATATGCTAACCGCATTTAAAAACTTAAACGTCAAAATGTCATTGAAAATACATTTTTTGCATTGTCATGCAGAAAAATTTAATGAACAATCACCAGCCGAGTCTGATGAACATGGCGAGAGATTTCACCAAGTAACAGCCAGACTCGAACACTGGTATAGTGGCAAACAACTTGATTCGCTATTAGGGGATATTTGTTGGAATCTGCAGGAGGAAGAAGAATAAATTTGTAAATAAAAACTTAAAGTTTAATTAACAACAAAAATAAATGTTTTAATTTTTGAAGTTTCGTCTGGTTATTACATATTTCATCTTTTGTGAATAAAATCAAAAGTTGTAGACAGATTTTAATTATTTATGTCTTGTTTTGTTTGGAACTTTGTTTGCTATACCTGCAGAAAAAATTAGAAGCCCAGCTGCGTTTTCCAATTTTTTATGCCGTTTTAAAAAACAAAATTTTTGAAATTTTGCTAAAAAACTATTTTTTTTGGTCAAAAAAAAAATTACGTTTCTACAACGACTGCGCATATTGGAAAAAACCTTACTTAAAGAAAATTTCATTGCGGAATTTCGGTTTTTTTAGTTTATTCAATAAACTCAACCGTTTTTGAGTTACGCGAATATATGTTGTGCAACCTCCTCCATTTTCGAAATAACGGTATATTTCGAAAAAACGAGCTAACCTAAAAAAACGGTTAGCACCACTGGATTCAGCGTACCCGAATTAGTTTAACGCGCCAGGTGCCCCGTTTGTCACAAAAAAAAGTGTCAAATTCTAGCACAGTGTAATTAATTATTCTACCTGAAGCCGTTGGTTTCTGATACCAATCTATTGTTGTTTCCTCTTCTTATCAATAAGTTTTGAATCATTTTTGAATCATGATTAAAATCATTAAATGTCTTTAACATGTTATTAATAACAACATAGTGATAAGAAATATTTTGTTAAATATTAAACGTAAAATAAATGACGAAAATCATGTTTTAATTTTCTTTATTAGTTTTATTTTTATACAATAACAATTTATACAATTACTAACATGTCACTTTTGTGCTCCACACTGTAAGTGCTCAGATTTTCTTGATATTTAACTTGTGGTTTAGGTTTTGAAAATGTATAAAACTTTACATTTTATCATTATAATGTTCCTTATAATTCCTTATTATGCTGAGAAGAGCTTAACTTTGCACATGCTTTACCACACTATTTCAGGTTAATATCTCATTTGGAGAGGAATGCTATTTTACAGCAAAGGTCCAGTTTTCAGTAGCGTCCTCAAAGTTAAGTGCCAGCCCAAAATTACTCCGAAATATTCTAGTTTTCGTAATATGTATCTGATTTCTACTCTAAGATTTGAAAGTACGAGCATGTTACACTTTCCTTGCCATCATTACACTGTGCCTTATAAATGATAAGTGATTTAATTTCTGATATAATGTTTTTAACAAAAATTTTGTACATTTTATTTGTTTTCTCGTATCTTAAGCAAATATTTGTTTAACATTTTAAAGTCATTAACAAAAATCAATCAACTATTCACTAACATTTAATGGCCTTTCATAATGAAATAAAATAATTAACAACAATTTCCCAATCAACAACATTTGTGTAAATAAATTCTTTTTAGAAGAATTTGGTTTTCTAAAACTTTTCTTAAAAATAATTTTATTAAAAAAAAAAATAAGAAAACTAACATGTAACAACAAGCAAAAATATTAAAGACGAAGCAACATTGCAAAGCAAAAATTTCCTAATGACAGATGTTGTTGATGCAGCATCATTAGCACTTGATGCTGTAGCAATATCAGCAGTAAAATAGCACGAGCAACATATATATGAATGTACTCGTCATCATCGTCATCTAGATAGATAACAAAGTGATGTACATTCAATAGTAATCAAGTAATATTTACTGATATTGATATACATCACAGGCAGACATACCCAAGAATACACTCTCACATTACATACTTGCAAATGGATAAATACACATCACATGGTGATGAGTACAGTTTGGTTTCCAAACATATGTATACAGTGAGTGTAGGGATGAGTGAAAGAATGAGTGCATTGAAAGCTATTCCCATAAACCCATAACACAAATGTATGATGATACTGCCATTAGCAACATCAACAAATGCATACAGTACAAATTTAACAATTTTATTAAAAAGGCAACATGAAGAAGAGCAAGATAAATTTACAAAAATACTGATAGTATGAGTGAACGAATGGAAATTCAAGAAAAATTTGTGTTTTTTTTTTCTTTTTTATTTGAAAGAGGAGACTTTAACATGCAATATACAAATGATATGATAGGATGAACTAGAGAGCTTACAACAACTGCAACAATAACAACAAAAAGAAACGACATTTTGATGGGAAATTGATGATGATTGAAGAGTTGTAGTGGAAGTTGTTGTAGCTGCAGTTGCATCATTTACAATATTTTTTGAAATATTTTAAAAGACTCTGCATTTTCCTTTCCTTTTAGAAGTAAGAGAAAAATAAAAACTTTAAAATTCCTTTTCAACACATGAAAGCAGCATGAAATTTTTAAGTGGGAACACGGTAAAAAATATTAGAAAATTTATAAAACTTTAAAATCTACAAAATTATTTTTTCGAGGTTGTATTACAGTTGGGTCTACAACTTTTTTTGAAATCTATCGATTTTGATGATATTTAATAACAATTATGTCAAGTCAATTAGAAACACTTTTGTTTAAATCTCATGTGTTGCGGTTGTGTTTTGTGAATGTGAGCGTGATTTACACATACAGAAACCTTTTTTGTGCAATTGACTTAAAACTTCATAAGGACCAGCGATATACAACATACATAGAAAAATATTTCTCAGTGTTATGTACAGAATAAAAAATTTAGTTTAGAAAAATTAGCAGGAAAATCAAGTAAATACACCAAATTAATAATGAAAATATTTAGGAACCAACATCGAGACTGGAAGACTTAAAGATAAACCATTTCAAAAACCTATAACTTGCACTTACAAAATATCACTCGTGCACTTACTTTAACAAATTTCTTTCATTCTCTTCTATTGCTGTCCTAAATGATAGTTACAAATGTTCACATTTTATTCGTCCTAAGCTTTTAAACATTTTTAGAATTTTACTACAAAATTCTGCATGCAAAAAAAGGAGCAGCAGCAACAACAATGATATATTTTACAATTTGATTATGACTAGAAATTCCTACAAATTACATTGAATAATTTTTTTGCTACATGCACACGAAAACACTTTTAGTTTTGGAAAACTGCTGAAAGAAAAAAAACTACATAAAAACTTAATGCTTTAATTGAATCAAAGTGTTGAAAATCATAGATGTAAATACAAGAACACTACGTTCACACTGTGGAAATATTCAACGAAATTAGGACAATCACTATTTTTAAGTTTAGTTGATATTACACAATATTTGCAAAAGCAAACAACCTGACAATAAATGCGGCTGTAGTATTACAAGTCGGAGTATTTTGTTCATATCGAATATTATGTTGCTGTGAATTCTCACCTTTATTTCATTAAATACGAGTACATATGTATGTGCACAATGTAAACGCCTCTTTTAGGTATTTAAAGAAATTATATTTAATTACTTTACTTGCAAAGAAATTTAGGCAAACGAAAAGCCTAATTATTTAACAAGAACATATACAAAGTAATTTGATTGTATTGAATTACATTTGTATTTAAAATGACTCATTTTGTTTAAAGTTAAAGTGTTAAGGCGAGATACTGTAAATTTCTAAAGGAGTTATGATATTTGAGAAACATTAGTTCCTTGAACTCGATGTCACTTTTATGTAATTTGTAAAAAGTAATTTTTTAGTACCCTTAGTATCAAAAGCACTTTCAAAATGTTGATTCAACCCTTCGTCTTCTGGTCAGACCTTTTTCAATATATTTAACACTTAGTTAGAGACTTGAAATTTCAGGTACCCTTCTACAATTTAGTCCTCAATTAAAAAAGAAATCTTAGGAAGGATATTCGAATATTTCACTGCACACATCACATTTGTAACACATGGGTCTGGTAAGGCCCCTTTCAGATTAGGCAACTTTATTTGCTCAAGTCTTGTGTTTGTGGGTGTGAGAGGAAAGCTCGGTTGGAAGGGGAAATAATTGCTAAGTACAGGCTTGTTTGTACTTGGCTATTCTGTAGATGCTGTCATTCTTGTCTTGTTTCTTTAATCTATTACGAAACAGTCGTTGTCGTAAAAAGAAAACGACACTCATAATAAGGCTGATTATTTAATTTTTGATATTTCTTTAGTTAGGCTTTGAGTTCATTAAATTTAATTTTCATTAAATTATTTTTACTAAAGTAGGAATTGTTTTACAACTTGAAAACATTTTATTTTTGATAATTTTTCTTGACTGGGATTCGAACCTGGGTTGTTGGTTGAAT
Organism: Bellardia pandia; assembly: GCA_916048285.2. Classification (NCBI taxonomy): domain Eukaryota; kingdom Metazoa; phylum Arthropoda; class Insecta; order Diptera; family Calliphoridae; genus Bellardia; species Bellardia pandia. The sequence continues at coordinate 39,195,612 of OU696530.1, forward strand.
TTACATATGTTTCTCTCATCAGAATTCTTTTTTGAGTTCTGACCCCTTGCACCACTACGGTGCTTGCTAGCCAACAGACAAACATCAATCCTTTAACCAGTGACTGGTGGTTCGGCTGGCTGATTATTTTATTTAAAAATTATAATACATATACATAAGTACATGAAAAATGTTGTGGGTCTGGCTAGACTGATGCGTTACGAATGTGAAAATCAAATCAAGAGACGGAGGGTTATAATTGATAATGGGCTATTATAGTTTAACATAATGAATGAAAGGAACTAATAAAATTCTTAAAAACAGTTATTAGTTATGTGGCTAGTTACTATTTACTAGAGTAGAACTAGTCATGCAACAATTATTGATTAATAAACTGAGTGACAAGGTGACAAACACAACTCAATACCACTCACACCAGGGTTGGCAAATATTGTACAATTGTGCTTTTTGTGAACGCCAGGGGAAAATTGTACTGGTGTTAATCTCCAGCACCTTGACGCTATTTAATTCTGGGGAGAGAAACCGTTGACATGAACTTGCACGGGTTCGAAGATGGATAGAGTCTCATTGAATTTAACACTCTAGAACTATATAAAACTATCAGTTGGAAGCCTGGGACATCTTACTAATTTAACTATTAGTGTGCACGTCCCCTAACTGATAATTAGTAGAGGTTCCTTTGAGTACACATAGTGGCTGTGGTTGATACACAAAGCGGAGAGAATGGCAGTTGGTTAAAAGACTTGTGTTTGTTTAAGCAGTAAATTTCGGTTCAACAAATTGTTCTTGGTCAAAATATCAAAAATAAATTTTACCCAAAAGGAGATTCTGACCGACTTTATGATAGAAGATACGGACTTGACAAAAAGTATTTTGCCAAACCTAATAAAGCACTTTGACTTATGCCAATTAAAAAATCGTTTCTAACAGTATGTTGGAAACCTCCGGTTGCCACCAACTGGATTTTTGTTGGAACCATGATAGAAACTATAACTGCCCAAGAACATAATTAAATGCTTCCTTTGTGAGCCTAAAACATCTTTGAATCTAGAAAAACACACACATACATTAATACATACATATGTATGTATGTACTTATTTATACTTACTCGTTATTTGTCAATCTTAAGGGGTCGGAGGAGTTTCTTATTTGTTTCTTTATGACATTAATGTTTTTAATATCGTCAGAATTAGAACACAATTAGTAAAAAAAAACACAACTGGATCCATTTTTAATTTAAAATAATTTCTTAAAAAAATTTTGCTTTTACTTGAGATATTTTTTGCACAACCATTTGTTTTTTGTTTACATTTTCTTTTCTATTATTCAGTGTTTTAATACGTACTTTGTTAAGTTTTTTACAACACTGAAGCAATGATTCGATTCGATTCGTATCGAGTACCATCATTACAAAATGTTGCAGTGTCGAAATAAATTTCGATTCGAAAACTGCCAGAATTAGCCCCCTGATTCTTTAAGAAGTCTAACACTGTATACCATTTTTTTTTTTTTTTTTTTTTTTTTTTTTTTTTAAAAAGAGAAGTAACACTCAGGCAATTAATATGCCTATATATAATTGCGTTACTTTCTTTGGAAAGGGGATAGTTGAAGAAGTAAAGGTGGTGAAAGAAGAAAGCTTTTTATATCACAACTCTGTAATTGCGCATTATGTTTGTTTTTAGTGCAGAATTGCAGCGCCTCTGGTGGTGAGTAGGCGCATTAATGTTGAAGCTTGATTTTGTAGCCTTTATTCATTTATTTTACTTCGGTGGCGTTTGAATGCTATACCACCGAAGGAGGGCGCTGTGATAAATATTAGTTATAATGGATAGAAAGAAAACTAATAATTCTCATAAACTGATTTTGTTTGAGTGGCAGCGGCTGGGAATCGAACCCGGGCTACAAATACCAACTCATGCTTAATGATCAAATGCGCTAACCAATTAAGCTACAGCACCTTTTTAAAGTCTATTTTCATGAGGTTGAATTTCAAAGCAATTCAATTAACTGAAATATTGTTTGTTTTTCTTTTTGTCGCGAAATTAATATAAAAGTTCAATTTTCATTTTTCTAAACACGTTTTTGTAAATCAAAATTACAACATAAGTTTATTATGATTGTGCTTGATACATCGAACAGTTCGGACGTGTTACTTTTAGTGCGGCTGAATTTTCGGTGAAAAAATCGTAATAGGTGAAAAAGTATAAAAAGTTAAATTAAATAAAAAAGTGGAAAAAAAACTCGTAATAGGTGAAACACTTTACAAAGTCAAATAATTGCACTAGGTGCAATAAAAAATTAATAATTTGTAATAATTTATTTTTAATTATTTGAAAACTACAAAATTAAATACAGTGAGACAGTGAATGAGTAGCAATTCTAACAGTGCGAGTGGGCCCCAGAGCCGAAATGCTTATTTCGTGTTGAGCTCGGCAAGTGTTAGTAATGAGAACATTAAAAATCCCGAATTTAATAAAAACTACTTAACTGTGAAACCAAAAATAAGCACAAATCTGAATTTAAGTGCAAGTGCACCAAACTTGAATAAATGTGTTGAACAGGGCACAAACTTAGCCCAAAGCATATTTAATTTAAATAGAAAAATCACTGAAGGACCGTCTTCTTCACGGTCCTCGTTATCAAATATTGGAGAGACGTCAACAGCTGCAAAAGGCACATTAAGTCCTACAAATAAGACCGCTCCTATAGTTGCTGTTGAAGAAAAACAAAAAACACAGGTAGGAATGGACCGTTATATAACAGTATCGAAGAGAGGCAGAAGCCCAAAATCTGCCGAAATTACACCAGCCGCAAAATTATCAAAGAATGCTGAAGAGCCACGCTCGCAAAATCGTTTTGCCATCCTCCAAGAGAAAAATGATGTCCCTAACGCTGTGAATAAGCCAGTAAAACCACCTCCAATATATTTAAGAGAAAAAAATTCAAACGAACTTATAAAATTATTAGTTTCATTAATTGGTGAAAATTCTTTTTATGTGACTCCAATTAAGCGTGGAAATATTAATGAAACAAAGATTCAGGTTAATAATGAAAACGACTATCGGAGAATAGTTTCGGAATTTGAAAAACGCAAAAAGAATTTTTACACGTATCAACTTAAAAGCGCAAAAGGTCTACAAGTCGTAATTAAGGGAATTGATTCTTTTGTTGATCCTGAGGAGATTAAGAGCAGTTTGGCCGACAAAGGCTTTAAAATCAAGGCCGTATCAAATATAAGAAACAGAGATAGGATCCCTCAACCATTATTTAGAGTGGAGTTAGAACCTGGTGATGTTAAGCTGAAGAAAAATGAAACACATCCTATATATGACTTGAAATTCATAATGCACCGAAGAGTTACAGTGGAAGAACCTCATAAGCGATCTGGCCCAGTACAGTGTTCGAACTGCCAAGAATATAGTCACACTAAATCTTATTGTAAGTTGCCTACTGTTTGTGTTGTTTGTGGGGATCTTCATGACGCCTCAAAGTGCGATAAACCTAAGGATGATTCCAGGGTAAAAAGATGCAGCAATTGCGGTGGAAACCACACTGCCAACTACAGGGGTTGCCCTGTTTTCGGGGTCGTTAAACGCTCCTTGATCAACAAACCCGCTTCTACCCCTACTCAGACGACAAAAGTACCTATTACAATTATTCCCCCCGTAGCACAAGCATCCACTAGCCAATTTTCATATGCCAACGTGCTAAGATCTAACCAACCAACAGTGCAAAATGAATCACCAATAAATGATACAAACAGCCATAATTTTAGCCGTCTTGAAGGTATAATGGAGAATCTGGCGCAATCCATGAATCATTTCATGACAAGCATGACAAGTATGATGCAGGAGATGCAAAAAATGCAGTCCACGCTACTGCAGGCCATACTTAATAGACCATGAACTGTCTCAAAATATGTTTCTGGAACGCAAACGGCATACGCCAACACAAAAATGAACTTGAATATTTTCTTTTTAATAAGAAAATTGATGTAATGCTGATTTCCGAGACTCATATGACGTCGAGAAGCATTTTTAAAATAAGTGGTTATACATTCTACGACACCAAGGACCCCAGAGATAGATCATGTGGTGGCTCGGCAATATTGGTCAAATCGCGAATCAAACACCATTCATTGGGTGGTCTTTCAGAGTGCTACCTTCAAGCAACAAACATCTGTATTGAGAACTTTTGTCAAAACCTCGTGATTTCGTCAGTTTACTGTCCGCCCAGATTTTCAATAACAAAAGATCAGTATAGAGATTTTTACAAATCACTAGGTAGCCGTTTCATAGCGGCTGGCGACTACAATGCTAAGCATACATTCTGGGGCTCACGACTCGTTAGCCCTAAAGGTCGTATCTTGTACGACTCCCTGTCTGAAATGGGACTGAATGTGATTTCAACTGGTCAACCAACTTATTGGCCAACTGACCAGCAAAAAATTCCTGACGTTATCGATTTCGGCGTGGCGAAAGGGGTATCCCCGGAACTCATTGAAGTCGAGGCTTCACTGGATCTTTCTTCAGATCACTCACCCACTGTAATCACCATCAGAAGTCCTCAGCAAAGCGTAACTGACGCCTTACTTCTTGTCAAACGTCTGAATTGGTTAAAATACAAAAAATACATCAGCACTCACTGCACAGAGAAACTCCCGTTAAAAACTGCTGAAGACATCGATGCCTGTATAAAAAGTCTTAATGAACATGTCGAGAAAGCCGCAGAACATGCTTCTTCCACTTACCGCCCGAATAGGTACAACAGAGTTTTTTCTGCAGATGTTGAGCAACTATTGTCTGAAAAAAGGAGAGTCCGAAGAGAGTGGCAACAACACAGATCGCCCCAACTTAAAACTAGGTTGAGAGAATGTACCAAAAACCTTAGGATCTTGCTAGAAGCGCAAAAAGCAGCGTCTCTCAAACAACATCTGGAAGGTCTAGACGCAACTTCCCAGTCAAATTATTCATTATGGCGTGCAGTCCGAAATCTGAGAAAACCCGTAATCGCAAAACCTCCACTGCGTACTTTGAACGGATCTTGGGCACGAAATAACGAAGAAAAAGGCAACCTTTTCGTAAGTCATTTAAAAAATGTATTCACTCCCAATACGGATACTGACATTAGCGAACTACCGCCTGTTGTTGCCAGACCACCTGTACAAATAAGATTTCAATATCTGGAGGTTGTTGAGGCTATTGATAATTTAAATGTTAAAAAAGCACCTGGGTTTGATAAAATCAGCAATAAAATGATTTTTGAGCTGCCTCGCATTGCAAAAAGATTAATCCTCTTTCTTTTTAATGCCATCTTACGGCTTGAGTACTACCCTCCGGTTTGGAAAATTGCACTAGTAAAGATGATTCCTAAGCCGGGAAAAGATCCTTGCAAAGTTGAGTCGTATAGGCCAATAAGTCTATTACCAACTATGTCCAAATTATTCGAGAAATTGCTTATAACCAAGCTGACTCCGATTTTGAATGAAAACAACTGCATTCCCAATCACCAGTTTGGCTTCAGACGTCAACACAGTACAATAGAACAAACACATAGATTGGTACAAGTCATAAGAAAAACCTTTGAGGAAAAGAGATACTGTTCGGCACTCTTTATTGACGTCTCTCAAGCTTTCGACAAAGTATGGCATGAAGGCCTGATATCTAAATTAAAGCAGAACTTGCCGGTGAATCTTCAACACCTACTATGGAAATACTTAATCGACCGTCAGTTTATGATTAAAGAAGGTGATTATTTAAGCCGTCCTCAACCTATAGGTGCTGGCGTCCCTCAAGGTAGTATCTTAGGACCAATTCTATACTTGCTGTACACAGCAGACATGCCAACAAACAATGAAATTCACACGTCAACATTTGCTGATGATACGGCATTTCTCAGTACTCACAAAGATCCAAAAGATGCCTCGATTCAATTACAGCACCACGTAACGCAAGTGGAGAAATGGGCAAGACAATGGGGAATAAAAATAAATGAACAGAAATGCACCCACGTAACATTTACTCTACGTAGGGAATCATGTCCCCCTATTCGTATTAATGACCATATAGTGCCTCAAAACTCACACGTGAAATATCTTGGTATTCATCTGGACCGTCGCCTCACATGGAAACCACATATAGATGCTAAGCTGACTCAATTGAAACTGAAAGCAGCCCAAATTCATTGGCTCATCGGCAGAAACTCCGTCCTTCGGCTCGATTGTAAGCTTCTACTCTACAACTCAATCTTAAAGCCAATTTGGTGCTATGGTATCCAGTTATGGGGCACTGCCTCCAACTCCAATATTGAGAAAATTCAACGCCGTCAAAACAAAATTCTACGAATGATAACTACCGCTCCTTGGTATATTAAAAACAACAACATACACAACGATCTTGATGTTCCACTTGTCAAATGGGAAATAACTAAACACGTGGCCCTTTATTTGGGTAAGCTGGAAACTCATCCAAATCCCCTCGCTCGAGACATCTTACAACATCCCGGTCATAGCCGTTTGAGAAGGAGGGACACCACCGCTCTCAGATGAATAAATACAAGTTGCTCATTATATCCTATCGAATTTGAAAACTAGATTTTGCCTAGCATTGGCTGGACTTATCTTAATTAACTTTAGTTTTAAGATTTGAATACCTATTGTTAGTTCATTTAAAATGAAGATACAATAAAAAAGAATATGCAAAAAAAAAAAAAAAAAAAAAAAAAAAAAGTTTATTATTATTTCAGTTAAGCACTTTTGATTTAAATTTCGCAAATATTTTTTTGTAAAACCAAATCATTAACTTCTTTTTTGCGCCTTAAAATCCACCCCTAATACCCAGAATATTTTGCAAAAACATTTTTCGAAAATCCGAATAATACAATAACAATAATAGCACTTACACACAAAAAGAAAACGAAATAGCAAAACTCCAGCATTTATGCCGACAAAATCCAATTTATCACATTTCTGTATGAATACCTCGCCACTGGATATTAATCCCATTTAAAATGTGTGAAAAATCCGGCAAAGATCTCACAATAAAGCACAGTGTGGGCTGCTCTCACTGTGTGTGTAAGACTAGTGAATCCGCTAAAGGACTAAAGTGCACCAAAGTAAATAAAACAGAAAATTGGATGACATAATAATATTGAAATGAAAAATAAGAAAATAGAAGCAACAATTGTTTACATTTACTAACGATTTTCTTTGCTATGAAAATTCCCTAATAAATCCCAAAATCCTTTTAAAAAGAACACAACAAACAAAAGGGACAAAGGAGTTTTATTTTTGTAATTTTTTTGAAATGACATTACTTTATTGAATGGAGTAATATTAAAGAATGAAATGAATGAATGAATGAATTTTATAATCAAAGTAAATCAATAACTGCAGTTTGTCATTTTAGTTTTTATAATCATTAATTTCCAACAAAAGTTAGAAGGGAAGACAAATTGAACAATGCCAGTGACTGACTATTAATGCTGTCAAATTGTGCTTTGGCAACAGCCACATTTAAACTGCCAAAATGACACTTATAGGCTTCAGTGTTAAAGGGAGAAGAAAACTGTTATAAAGGAAATAAATCCATTCTCACCAAGCTGTCCTGCCAAGTTTTTATTATATTTTATTTAAAATTTCCACTTGTTACAAGTGTCTTTACTTTCTGTATTTTTTTAAGGGTTCATTTTTGTGTGCAATTTTTTTTTGCCGTGTTTTTACGTTGCTGGTGTTTTTTGTACTTTAGTGAAACCAATTGAGAAATCAAAATGATTTCCAATTCTTTTGCTTTCATTTTATACATATTTGCAGCTGTAAGTAAATATTATTTTTGTCATTTGTTATACATTTTACATATTACTTTTCAGCTTGATTTTCTATTTTCTTTAAATAAATGGCGATTTTGTCTTAGTGCAATTTAATTTGTAGCATTTTTCTTTTTATTGCCTGTTCAAGCCTTGAGGCTGGCAGCAAATGTTTTGCAAAATTTCTTCAAATATTGACATAGTTATTGAAAGTTGATTGAATTGAAAAGTACATTGAAAAGAGTTTGTACGAGTATGAGAATATTTGTTTCGAGAATCAATCTGTGTTATGAGAAAAAATCTAATCAAACAAGAGCACAGTTTTAACAAAATTTTTTTGGGTAAATTTTGCTGTTACAGATGTCACAATTTGCTTGAAATTTGGAACATTTGTGTTTAATAATGCAAACTAATTAATAAAAAGTTTTAATGTTTAAAGTTTGGGATATGAAACACAAAGGTATATTAATAAAATGCTGTACATAGTCAGTCTTTTGTCGAAGTTTTTCATGACCATGCTGAGTAAATTTGGCTGAATTTCCTCCTTTGCTGGCATAAAACTTTGACTTTAAATAGAAATAAATCCAATGGTTTTAAATCACATGATCGTTGGGTTTAATTTCGATTATAGAAATGAGAGACTCATGCACTGATCGTCTCATAGTTTAGTTGGACAGTACAACTCACTCTGCTCCTTACAGTCGGTCCCTTTGTGTTGTCTAAAAAAATAAGATATTGAAAAGCAAGAGGAATGAAAAGGTTAAGAGAATCAGAACTAGAAATGCATTAATAAAGAAAAGTGAAGATATAGAAGGTGGTTAAATTTGGAGAATCATGTGAGAAGCTAATGTGCTGCAAATTTAATTAACTGGTGGGTTTGAGATCATCACAATGAGATTTATATGTTTTGTTACCGTAGCGAGTTAATGTTACAAATAAAGACTATTATGCTCTCTAGCTTCTTGTTCCATAGTTCAGAGATACAGCGTAGTTTCTTTAAAGCTGAGATAGTCAGATATCGTTTCTTCTTCGTTATAGTGACAGATCTTACAAAAGTTTTTTTTTAGCATAATCCAAGAATCCTTGTATGATTGCGAAATTTACAATTCCCTGTCATCACAGCCACCAGTTAATCGCTCAGTTGGATATTTTGCACGCTCCCTGACCGTCAAATGCAATGATTGAATTATTTAACAATCGGTATGGCATGTTGCGCTGTCATTTTGCAACCACCTTGACGTCTGTATCAATTTAAGCAGAAAGTACTTTTTTATCTTGATGTCATGATCTCCAGCACAAGTCTAGCTCCTTGACCTGCTCAATTTTCAAAGATTTTTTATCAAAGATGCCGCAAAGTCCAAAATTCACACAAAGTAGTGACACGTTATGAATACATCACATGTGGATTCTCTGAACACGAGGTACCACAATTTTGACGACTAACAAAGACAGTTTTGTTGAGAATTATTCAATTTGTTCTAAAATTATTCACATTTGTTATAAAATAGTTTTGTAAATATTTTTGTATTGAAAAATTTCATAAGCGGAACTGATATTAAATATGATCTTTAAATATTCATATAAAAGATGGTTATCACGAAAAGAACTTGTTGGTTAAATGGGAGCCTCTGAATTATTATTTCATATTTAATGATTTTGAGACTAAATACAAGAATTTGCTGTCTAACTATACCCAGCAGGATAATTGCTAGGGATTGACTTTGTAGGCCTGCTAGAATACATGCTTACACATTCTTAAAGATTCGATACTCATTCATTACTTACTTCTCTCAGAAGATATAAGAATAAGATCTTATGGCGAATTTATTAAAAACATTATCCCTAATATACCTCTTAATAGCGTGTTCAGATATGCACCTTAATTGCGATAATCGCAATAAACGCCATTATTGAGCACAATATTCCATATAAAACGTCAATGAATTATTGCGCAATAAGTACGAAATTGTTATAATATTGAGTAAGATTTCGAATGCAACACTGTTCACAACTGTGTTTAGTGAACAAAGTTGTATAAAATGGCAAATATCAACAAAAGAAAACAAAAGAAATCAGAGAAAAGTCAATGTGAAGGTAAGTTTGTTTACATAGAAACACAACAACCATTTAGAGTATTTTTTGTATTGTTTTCAGCTGTCAAATGATTATTGAGTATGCCTGAACACTTAAAACAATATTGTCAATTAACCGAATATTGACTCAATAAAGTTGCATATTTGAACACGCTATTAAAGACTTGAAATCTGCAGTTACTCTTTCTCTATCATTCATTTTAGATCAGTACCGAGTAGTCATTGTATGTACTCGTCAGATTACAGAAAAAGTGTGTCTGTAAAATTTTTGTGAGAATGGTTCCTGCTTTGAACTGTCAAATATACTCGCAAATAAAAACGCTGCGAGATATAATTTAAAAATAAAAAATATTCAAATCGCAATAAATAATAACACATTACTATATTTTATACATTATATTTTATGTACCACTTTAACAATTTTATTATAATGCAAATTATTTTGTAAACAACAAAGTCGTACTATACATTATTTTGTATAGCCGACGGTTGTATTTTTGCCGCCGTTTTTGAAAATTTTTATATTTTAGTAAATTTTGTTAGCCGTCAACGATATTTGTGATTACCGGTTTCAAATACTGAAATTTCACATCGGCTTTGAGTTGTATATTATGACATTTAATCCCTTTTCGACATGAGTTACAGACAAATTCTTTTCTCACTTTTCGAGAAACGATGGAATATTTTGTTTTGCATCTTTTTGACGCGAGAAGTTCTCACTAAAATTACGGAACATGGGCACTGAATTGAATAATTTTTTTGTTATATTGTCTAAAGCGTTGTTTTTTTTTTGTGTGGTAATTTACCAATCCTAAACTATCAGCTGTCAAACTGTTTCTTTTTCATTTGGTTGGCCAAACTTTAAAAGTTCAAATATTTCCTGAATTTTAGTCATCTTTAAATGGTGTCAGATAGACTTTTATTATTTGTTAAATATATTTCAACAACAAAAGTGTGTCATTCTCTCGTTTAATTATATATTTCCACCAATCCTGTCAAACTATTTCTCCTTTGGCTTGGCTGACAACACTTTACTAAACAAATGGCGGCAAATTACAATCTTGCATGAACTTTTAACATCCTACATTAGGTGCTCTTCATAAACATACTCTGCACTCTAGTTTGTTTTTCTTTTAATAAATTATAAGAAACTCTTTGCAAATTTTACCTTGAAAAAAGCTGTGTGCTCTCTTTTAATTATTTCTTAGTCATAGAAAAGCCAACAGCAAAATACAAAACCTTTGAATACAATTTTCAAAACAAAAAATATATAATTTTTGTTCTGTTTCCCTTGGCTTGAAATAAAATTAAATCAAATGCATAATTTCTGTATTTACATAAAAGAAAATAAAATAAATTTAACATAATTTAAGGCTAAATTTGCATACAATTTTTAATACTCTACTCATGTTTAAACAAATTTAGGTCAGTTTTTCCTGCTCCTTAAAATATAAAAAAAAAGAAACTTGGCTAAAATATTTTTACAAACTTTACTTGCATATATTTGAAAAAATTACTTTCAACGAAAGTTTTCTTATGTGACAATGAAACAGCTGCTGTTGGAAAGACAAAAAGTTCATGTGTTTCTAATATATTTAATATTTTGCAACTTTTTCTTTATGAATTTTTCATGATGAAATATGTATGTAGGTACTTTTATTCTTTTGTTTTCTTCTAGAGTGTAGTTAGTTTTATGTTGCTTTAATATTCTTCATTGTTTCATTGTCAGTTATGAATAATAAAGACATTTTTTGTTTAAATAAAGTAGAATTTTGTAGAAGTCATTTTTTAAATGGGAGCTTGGCTGCTTGTGTGTGTAGATATGATTGAAGGTGAATTGAGTTAGACAATTTCTTTTAGTTTTTGTTTAATATTGTATATTGTAGGTAAATTATATAAAATTGTTATTAAATTATTTAATTTATGTAAATTTTTCTTTATCTTTGCAGGTATGTTTAAATTTGAATGTCTTAACTACTTCATTGACTACTGGTGGTGAGTAAAAGGTAGACATTTGTGTTTGTGGCTATATGTCTTCTTATTGTTAAATTCAAAAATTGGTTATAATATAAAAATTACTTTTTTTATATAACGGGTGATTCCAGTAGAGATACTTTTTTCAATAGCCTTTTTTGACAGATCACGTGTGATTCGTGTCATGCTGTCATGTTGTTTTTGTTTAGTATTGTTCAGCATTTCATAATGGAAAGACTTACGCCTGAACAACGTTTAAAAATCGTTCAACTTTATTACGAAAGTTCACGTTCCGTGAGGAATGTGTTTCGTGCACTTTGCTCAACTTATGGTCAACATAATCGGCCTACTGAGCGTACTATTCGCAACACCATCACCCATTTTGATACCCAGCATTCATCATTGGATAATATTCCACCGAATAGACCACGTCCAGCACGCTGTGAAGAAAATATAGCGGCTGTAGCTGAGAGTGTACACAAAAACCGTGGACAGTCGATTCGGCGCCGTTCGCAGCAACTCGGCCTGACGTATGGAACGACTTGGCGCATTTTACGTCGAGATGTTTAATTGAAAGCGTACAAAATACAGCTTGTGCAACAATTGAAGCCGCTCGACCTTCCCAACGACATCGCTTCGCTCTATGGGCTCTTGAACAGTACCAAGAAGATCCGACGTTTTCGAGGCAAATTTTGTTCAGCGATGAGGCCCATTTCTGGTCCAATGGGTATGAAAACAAACAAAATTGACGCATTTGGGACGAAGATGAAGAGATTCAAGAACTGAGACTTCATCCACAAACAACGGTTTGGTGTGATTTGTGGGCCGGTGGCATTATCGGTCCATATTTCTTTAAAAATGATGCTGGTGTTAACGTAACCGTCAAATGCGACCGTTATCGTGCCATGATAACCGAGTATTTGATGCCTGAAATTGGAGCTCGTGATCTCGGCGACATTTGGTTTCAGCAAAACAGCACCACTTCCCACACATTGCATCAATCAATGGATTTATTGAGAGAAGACTTCGGTGAGCACATAATTTCACGGATTGGGCCGGTCGATTGGCCATCAAGATCGTGTGATATCACAACGTTAGACTTTTTCCTGTGGGGATATGTAAAGTCTAAAGTTTATGCGGACAAACCCGCTTCGATTCAGGCCTTGGAGGAAAAAATCACGCGTGTCATTCGGCAGTTACCAGTCGAAATGATCGAACGAACGGATAGACCATCTGCGACGTAGCAACGGCCAACATTTGATAAACATAATCTTCAAAGAATGTTCTTTCAAATGATAATAAACATTTCCCATTAAATTTGAATTTTCTGTGTTTTTTTTTTTTCTTTAAAAAATTAGGGAACTTCGAAATGGGTCATGCTTTATTAATAAATTTCCATTTAGTGACATTAACATAACAATAACTTTTTATCAAATATAATTATTCATTTTATCACCTCTATCCATAGATAATTCCTTTTTGGCTGTTTGTTGAATGCTTAAGCTTGGTTAGGCCCAATTAAATGTTTTGTTAAAACCGCCGACATCTGTGTTTATGTTTGAGGGTGGCTCATTCAATCAATACATTGTATGTAGATAAAACAACAAGAAATATAATTATTAAAAAAAACCTAACTTATATTAGTTTGTAATGGTTTTTAAAAGCGCTAAACTATTTTTTTTTGCTGCTGTTGCTAATGTATAAAATTAAATAAACAACAACAAAAATAAGGTTTATTAACAACCAAAACACAACAACATGTCATCGTGTGGCACACGTTTAACATGCGTTACAAAAACTTTTTTTGAGCGGTTAATACTATAAAGCGGCGGCCCATACACAAAGCTCTAACGTGAGAGATAACGTGCGTTATATTTATTATGCAGTGAACAATAGCGAAATGGTAAGACATTTAATAATTAGGCTGTTCTTGAAAAAATAATTAACTGTAATTACAAAAAAAAAGATGTATGTTTAAATCACATTTACTCATGTTAGAGAAAATTTTTGAAAAATATTTTACCTTTTTAATATTCATTATGGACTAGCATAACACGCTATTAAAAATCGAAAATATTGTGGCATAAATTTCGGAAATTTTTAACTTTTTTTAACGGCTCACCCTTATCGAACAGCAATTTGTTGGCAGAAATCGTTTTTATCTATTTTGGTGGTGGCTTGATTGTTCTAACTCTCAGTACGTTTTTGTATACGAGTATGTACATATTTATTTAGTCACAACTCGTATTCATTGTTTATGTTTGGAATAAATTATTATGCGACATTTTTCGTTTAACTCTTTTCCAGTGTTTGTAAAAATATTTATGTATGTTATTGTTGTAGTAGTTGTCTGTTTTTATTGTAATTATAATAGTATAATTCATTATAAGGTTTTTTTTTTGTTGGGAATAGACATACAAACTCATTGATAAATTATTTAGGGATTTAATGTTAATACGTTGGATAAAGGCTTAAATGCGTAAACACAACACCAACTACCTTTGCGGTGATACAGCAACCCCGCAATCATCCAATGAGAACTATTAGTTTGTTAAAGGGTTGTTTTAGGGGTACAAGAGGAGTAAATATTTTAAAAGCATTAATTAGTACGTTGTATGTTAGTTGTGCATTAATTTTCTATTTATATTTATTTGGTATCTGTTAATGGTTTTAAATATTGATTTATACTTAGTTACAGATAAGATAAAAGTGATTTAATTAGCAGTTATTGAATTAGTTGAAGGCTGCTAATGATTGGTGGAGGGAAGGTAATAAAATAAATTAATTAAATGGCAAGATTATGACATTCATTGCCAAATGTCAGTAAATCATATTTGATTTCGTGGAATATCAAAAAAAAAAAACTGAAGCACAATTTGAGTACTGCCGAAATGTAATCGGCAAAAATATTCCAAAAATTGGGTATCTCCAAAGTAAGAAAATACTGTTTTTATTGTTAATCTTGCAACAGCTCAACTTTAAAATAGGCTCCAAGACTTTGATACACACTATATTAGTACAAGACCATTTTGCATACATGTGGTAGAACTTACTTCTTTAAACCATCGTTTATGCGGTTGTGGGTTTATTGACATACCCCTGTGACTGCAGTTAATCCCAAAAAAGGAAATCCAAACGTTGAATCTGACGATATAGGTAGACAAATCAGAACACCATAACGCCTAGTGGGGCAAAATCAAAATTGTTGGCAACTAAATCCGTCATTTCCAAACATTTGGTCTAATAGAGATAAAATTTTACATGCGTGTAGCTAAACTGCCCTCATCCTCGGTCCTCGGCTAGATATTTAAGAACATGCCTGCGTGCTATTCTATATATCTTACGATTTTCGAGTTGTACACAGTTGGGAGTTTTAATTTTAAAATTGTATCTTACCCAGGTCAGGCTTTTTTAAATATCGGACAGCATTTTTGTTTTTTGATTTTCCTTCAATTTGTTCTGAGCTAAACAATAAAATTTTCCATCAGATGCAAAATATATCAAAGCAATATCTTTTGTAGGGCCAGAAATAAACGGCTTTCAATTTGAAAGTTAGAACAAGTAAGAGTTTATATTCGGCTTTATTATATCAGTAGCGTAATTTATTCATATTGGTGGGAAGTTGAAATTATATTTAGCGTAACATGTCGTGGCCGTATAGGTGCCAATGGCTTAGCTTGACAATATATCGTCAAAATTAAATAAAATTTCAAAACAATAATGAACCCCTTATTGTCCCCTCAGGCCGCTGGAATGGCCTAGGTCTTTTATTCGACTCCTATGATAATGATAATAGACACAACAATTCCTACATTATGGTAGTGACGGCTATGAGATTCGTTTGCGCGCCGACGATGTTCAGTTGCCCAAGAAAGGTTACTTCAGTTTATCTGATAAGAGGTGGTTTGGCCGCTGATTCCATTTCTTGAAGACGTCTCTAATGAGGAGCTCTCGCAGGAATACAAGGAATATCAAGTTAAATTGGAAAAACAAAAACATCAATACAAAAATGAACATCCTGATGATCACAAAGACGATGAAAAATGGAAAGAATTTTATGAATCAAAAAATCAAATTTGGCAAGGACAAGGTCTGATTTTTGAAATATAGGAAATGCAGGCTATGTTTAAATATGAACCGATCATCATGAAACATGGTACGAAAATTTCCACACATATGTATATGAATTATTTGCAGCGTACTCCAACTTGATAGTGATGTTTATCAAATATTTGTACACATTTAAGTGATTTTCGAAAGTGGATTTTATATGGCGGCTATGTTCAAATATGGACCAATCTAAAAAAAAATATCGTATAAATTTTTTTTGTAATAATATTTTTGCTGAATTTTGTATCGATACTGTTTTTTTCTAAGAACTTATGTACCATAGAGCTAAATTCTGAAAAGACATTTTTATGGGGCCTATGAGAAATCGTGGACCGATTTTTACCATTTTTGACAGATCTTAAAATGGCGGCAAATTTAAAAATTGTGTGAATTTTGTGATGCATTTTACTAATAAATATGCTTGACATACAATTGCTTTGTAACATTTTTAACTGGAACACTCAAGATTGTTATAAAATTCAGACAAAAAAAAAATATGCTAAGAATTTGTAATTACAATAATAATATATCGTCAAAATTAGATAAAATTTCAAAACATTTAAAATAAATTGTGTTGGTCGTAAAATAATCAAACAATAGGTATGAATATATGTATGTACATAAAATACGAATAAAATTTGCACTATGCCTGAATAAAAAACACAGAATAACGATATTCCAGTCGTATAACAAGTGTAATTTTTGTATTCCTCATATTTACATAGGTGGAGTGTATTTAAGATTCGGCACAGCCGAAAATAGCGCTCTAACTTCTTCCCTTTATTATTCTCTACAATAAAATAAAACCAATTTTGTTAATAATTAAATTTCAATCTCCTGCTCTTCCAATTGCATTGTTTTGATTTTTTTACCTCTCATTGTTTTTGCTCCCACGCAAAAAAAAACAACAACCGTTATTCTCTTTTTATTGATGTTACTTGTTGTTGCTATTTGTTTTCTTACATATTTTGCATTCTTCTACATTCTTTCAGTTATAGCGTGATTTTAAAGTTGTTCGGTTGCATTTATAAAAAACTATGCAAATTTATTCGAAATAATTAAATATTTAAGTTTAAAACGTGCATGTAATTTAATATTTATGTAAATAAAAGTGTAATTAAGTGTTAAGTTTTATTATAAGAAAAAAGTTGTTAAAATAATGGAAAAATTAGATGTAAAGTTAGTTTGAAATGTAAAGAATAAATGAAAAAATTATTGTGTTCGGCCATTTCGTTTTGTTGTGTGTGTTTGTTGTTATTTGTTTATTCCTTAATTGAAAGTTTAATTTAGAATAAAATACATAAATGAAAGTGAATGGAAGATGTGTGAAAATGATAGAGCTTGTTGATCAAAAGGTTTTAGAAATGCTTAAAAATTTTGGTAGAAAAACAGGTAAGTGATTTAGATTTTCAATACTTTATGTAGGTATGTACATATGTATGTATGTAAGTATGTAACAAGACATAATTTACAAATTCCTTTAGACACAGAATGATTTTCTGCTGTAGTTAAATTATTTTCTATAGAAAATCTTGTGTATACCAAACAGTATTTTAGATAGAAAATCTTATGTCTAACACTTTTCTACAGAAAATCTTGTGTATAACACTATTTTCTTTAAAAAGGATTGTGTATAACATTATTTTCTTTGGAAAATCTTGTGAATAACAGTATTTTCTTTAAAAAGGCTTGTATAAAACAGTACTTTATATTTGAAAATTTTATGTCTAACAGTATTTTCTATAGGTCATCTTGTTTATAATAGCATTTTAAAGGAAGACAAAATACTGTTATACACAAGATTTTCTGTAGGCAACATTGTGTTATATAGAAAAATCTTGTGTATAACAGCATTTTCTACAGAAATTCTAGTTTATAACATTCAGCCTTATTACGAGTGTCGTTTTCTTTTTACGACAACGAATGTTTCGTAATAGATTAAAGAAATAAATTTGATTTTATCTTTAATCTATTGCGAAAGAGTCGTTGTCGTAAACAGAAAACGACACTCATAATAAGGCTGATTATGTTCTTTAGAAAATCTTGCGTATAACAGTATTTTCTTTAGAAAGTATTTTCTTCAGAAAGTATTGTTAATAACATTATTTTCTATTTTTTTTACAGAAAATCTTATGTATAACATTATTTTCTTTAGAAAGTCATGTGTATAACAGTATTTTCTCTTTGGAAAGGATTGTGTATAACATTATTTTCTTTAAAAAGTCTTGTGTATAACATTATTTTCTTTAGAAAATCTTGTGTATAGCAGCATTTCCAACAGAAATTCTTGTGCATAACATTATGTTCCTTAGAAAATCTTGCGTATAACAGTATTTTCTTTAGAAATGATTGTGTATAACATTATTTTCTTTATAAAGTATTGTTAATAACATTATTTTTTATTTTTTACGGAAAATCGTGTGTATAACATTATTTTCTTTAGAAAGTCTTGCGTATAACAGTATTTTCTTTAGAAAGAATTGTATATAACATTATTTTCTTTAGAAAGTATTGTTCATAACATAATTGCTATTTTTACAGAACATCTTTTGTATAACATTATTTTCTTTAGAAAGTCTTGTGTACAACATTATTTTGTTTAGAAAATCTTGTGTATAACAGTATTTTCTTAAAAAAGGCTTGTATATAACAGTATTTTAGATAGAAAATCTTATGTCTAACAGTTTTCTGTAGGAAATCTTGCGTATAACAGCATTTTCTACAAAAATCTTGTGTATAACTTAATTGTTTTATTTAGGTAAACTAATTTATGATTTTACCCAAAAGTCTATATTTCTATTAAATTCAAAAATATACTACTATCAGCTTTGAAACTAAAGCAAAGTTTAACATTTTTGAACAGAAATATTAAAATGGCGGCAAATTCAAAAATTGTGTGAATTTTGTGATACCTTTTACTAATAAATATGCCTGACATAAAATTACTTTGTAACATTTTTAACTGGAACAGCTATTTGTTAACCAAATCGATAAATACGTATGCGAGTATATATTTCATAAAAAAAAAAATGATAAATTACTTTACATTTTGCCAAACACATATAGAGGGTGTGTAAAAAAGAACAAAAGCCGAAACAATGACATGTGTTCAGCATGAAAATTCAGAATTGTGTCAAAAAAAATAGTAGGACGTTATAAAAGTAAAAACTTTAACTGTGTTTTGTAAGTCAACTGTTACCATTTTCATTACACCACCTAGACATGCTCATTTCCATTAGCAATGAATAGTTAAAGTCACGTGTAGGCGTGTTAAAATGTTCCCCCTAACAATTATTAGCCTGCTAACATTAAACAAATCCACCAAAAAAAAAGTAACTTTTGTCTGCAAGGCGTTACTTACAACAGTTGACTTGATTTGCAACAAAAAAAAAAAAAAAAAAAAATGGAAATTACAATATAAATGCAAAATAACATAAAAATAAAGTGAATTTTTTTAATGTATTGAATTATGATCGATTGGCCTTGGCTTTGACTTCTATCACACGAAGTTGGTACATTTGCTAATAAATGACTTTATTATGTAAAACACACAAAAGAAAACTGTTTGAAATAAGGGTAATAATAATAACACACACACACAATAAAGGGGAAGAAGACCAGGCATTTTTTTTTGGCAAATATAAAATGAAAATCTTTTCGATTTTGTTAGATTTTATAAATTGTTGAAAAAAATATATAATTGCATATATATAACAAATACACATAAGACTTGCTTGTACGTAATAGCATGTGTTTTAATATGGCGAATGTCATCAATTTTGTAAATTTGTAAATTTTGTAAAAGAGTAGCTACAAATAGCAACAATACCATATGTAAATTAAATGTAAATTACGGCAAATTACTCATCAAATCATAAACAAATGAAATGTTCTTTACTTGAACCAAATGGTATATTCTTATATTCTATACATCCAAGTATTTAATCCTCGGATTGGCATCTTGATCTAGCCAGACCAAATCTGACTTTGAAGATTTATATTTTTTTCAGGTTGTATAAGACTTGATTTACGCAATTATGCCAGTATTTAAGTTGTCTTCAGAGTGAAGAAATTCCCATTTTTATTGAGTTAGAAATGTTTTTGCAGCACGATTCATCACCCATTTTGAACGATTTTTCTTGAAAATCAAAACTGACATACATATGTAAACAAAATATATTAGTTTTACTAGTGATAATACTGCGGTCGTAGATTAATTTTGCTTTGGTTTTGAAGTGCCAAATAACAAATATTTATTTATTTTAAAATAATGTGTATTCAAAATGAATGAAAAAAGAAAGTAACTTTTGGCCATGCTGATGGCCATTGAAATGCTGAGGGCCATGGAAAGACATTATTCTTTATATGAAAACATATAACCAATTGCCAACTCAGTGCAAATTTGTCCAGACAAAATGTAAAATTAAACCAATTCAAGCTAAGAGTTGTTCGTCAAAAATATTTTCTCTCTCTTAAAAAGAGAGACGTCGTACTTCATTTAAAAAAACTTTGTCCGAACAAATATTTTGTTTACAACAAATGGATGAATACACCTTTACAAACATATCCCCATACAACCCAGCAGTACTTGGACTACTACTTTCACGTAAACGAATGCTTTTGGTACTTAAAACAAATCCCTGTTACTCATCAATCTACTTACTAGGCTTTCGACTAGTGTATTTTACTCATGACAGCTAACAAATCATAAAATGATAAGCAAGTTAAGTTCTTTCTATTTAAACTCTCATGTTCTCTTACTAAATACAAATATTACTTATTAATATGTATGCACATCCAGCTATATGTTCATGTCAACGCATGCGTTTGTCATTAAAAATAAGCACTGATTACCCACCAATCCACTTACTAGTATTTCGACTGGTGCAAACGGTTAATTTAAACTTGGGTGTGTGTTTTTTGTTTCTCTCGCTCTCACACAAAGAGAGACCATCTGATTTCCTTATCTTCACTGTCATATTTAGAGTTTCTCGACTGCTTTGTCTGCAGAAAAGACCCAACGTTTTTGATGGAAATCGGAGTCGCAACTCTCAGACTTTTAACCCGCAAACTACCATCTAGTTTAGCGGAGCACAGGGCACATATCGATGCCAGAAGGTTATCCAAGTCGTTTGTATTCGTTTTTTAGCCGTACCGTCCGAATGTGGATTAAACTTCCTTTAGAAGTATTTCACATCACTTCGAGTATAACAAAATTCTAACTAAATGTCCATAAACACGACTCCCTCTGTGCTCCCTCCTATTACTTATTTCCCTAGTTCCAAAAGAATGCATGATTGGAGGTCATCCCCTTAATTAGTTACATGCTTTTGTGGATTTAATTTTGTTTCTCTAAGTCTTGGAAATATTTGTTGCAGACTATCCAAAGTAATTGCTTGCCTTAATGAAAAAATGCAAGACTTTTGTAAAGGGGGAAGAGAGTCTACTTACTCCTACATCGTGGTATTTAAATAGTTGCATAAATGCGCTCACAGTTTAGTTTTAACTAGGGAAATTCAACAAGTTAACACTGTCTTGCTACTGTTCTACGAAGGCCACTCTTGCAACGAATGGGATCTTTGTTTAATCAATAAGGAAGCAGAAATACTTTGTAAGACCGAAATTAATATGTTAGTTAAAATATGTAGGTAACCTTAGTTGAACCGAAGTTTATTTGCCAAAAAAGGCTACTTAAGGTACGGTCACACTTGGCAAATATTTGCCGAAAAAGAAGGAAGCCACCACAGAGCATGAACTCCGAGATTTCTCGTCTCTGGTTTCATCTTAGTTCAGTAATCTGCTTAGAATGTTGAAACCACTAATTCAGCATTATGTTAAAGCAAAGTTTTAGCATTATAACCAGTTACTTGCTTAGTTCTGGGCCAGTTTTACTGCCTTTTAAAACTGCCGCTTATATACAATCAACTATCATCTTTCTAAATTGATCAACTTCTGTTTTAACAGTATTAAAATTGATGCACCATTGTACAAAGTACAGTTGTAGTAGAATATTTCTAGCTGAAATTTCTAGATGAGTAAAAAGCAGTTATTTTTCAACAGTACTTAAATACTTAAAAATGTTAATAACTATTACTCGCTGCCTTAATCGGATTTGCAACAAAATTAGGAGAGAATGTTATCAACCATAACCAAAAAAAAAAAATCAAACATTTGGTCCAAAATATAACTTTCAAGTAAACTTATACAAAATCCCAATTTACACGAAGCAATTTTTATTGAAAAGATTGATATAATTTTTTCCTTGAAATTTCTTTGGTGTTCACACAGCTAAAATCGCTCGTAGTTTTATTTCAGAGTATACACTCATTTCTATACACATACGTAATATGAACAAGAGGGTAACACAAATTACTAGTACTATCAACTGTGTACTCGTCTTATCTACCCCTCACCCCGATGTCTAAAAGGTAATCAGCTTAGTTTGTGTGTAAATTGGGAAAAATTTCGACTGAAATTCACTAAATAGGCAAGAGAAACTCAAAAGTTGTAATTTCCCATACAAAGAACCTCTTGATTTCAATTGACTGTATAATAAAATTAACTGATTATTAACAGTAATAACCATTATGTGCGTGAAGATGAATTTGAAATTTAGCTCCCTAGACATAAACCAATTAACTATTTTAAAGGACCATAGTCCTTTTTCAAATTTCAAAAGGGATTTTTTCGAAAAATCTTTATAAAAAATGTTTTTAGTATAATATTTTTACTTATTTTAATTTTCAGAGATATTTTTTATAAATGCTGATTTTTTCGGACTGTTTTTGTGTTCAAATATGATTAGTAAAGTTATATAACATTTTCTCTGTTAAATATTTAACATGATTGGTTGTCATGTGATTATGTTCAATTGCCACAATTTTAATAGTCATAGACAGATATTTCAGATTTAATTAAGTTCAGATTAAAGTTTGTTGTTAAAAATACTGGACTGACTATCAAATCGACCAAACGTCAGCTAGATTGTAGAACATGATCGTAGTTTTTGTAGTTTTAAAAAAATTCTATAAATTCTATATCTAAAGAATGGTCTTCAGTTTTTCTTAATATTGTTTAGACCTCTCATGAGCAGTGCAGTTGAACGAAGTTAAGCAAGATAATTAGTAAGATTTTTTACAAATAAACTTGTCTAGTAATTAAATAATTTCCGGATAAGCGAATAGGAAATATAATTTCGAATTCGCAATTAGTAAAACACAGCAGTATAATCAATATATTTAATGAGGAGTTGTCCAAAGTTTGATTACACTTTTATTCTTATTAATTGAAATGTAAGTAGTGCTCTTAAAGTAATAAGAGAACTATTTAGTTGGTAGTCTTTTTCAGCACTTATTAACCTTAGAAAAAAAAAAAAGACAGGTGATTAGTTACTTAAGGCATGTTCAATGCCTTAAATGACAGAGATCTATCTTTTTACTATGACATAGTCGTTTGAGAGTCTTTAGCTTACTTAACTAATATTTAAATATTTCATTAACTATTTTCCATTCTCGAATGTTGTTGAAATATAACATTTAAACATTGTTCATGCTCCTGGCAAATACTCGTTTTCAACATTTATTCATGCAAACAATTTGATTTCGTTTGTTTTTTTTTCTGCCCCATTTTATTTGTTTTGCAGTAGCGCACGAATACATACTAAAACGAAATTACATACTGCTACCGTCATAGCAAGAGTGTGATGTGAAAATAAAAAGTAAATTTCGAGAAAATTAAATTTGTTTTGCGTCAAATTGCATAAATGTCAATTTGAAAACTTCATGTACAAGAATGTTGCATAAGAGAAGTTCGCATGAAGAGAAGAAAAAGAAAAACTAAAAGAAAACAAAGTGATTTAACATATATTTTGAACGAATAAGTATGAACTGTAAATACATTCTTAGTTTGAAATAAATTTAAATTTGTGTGAGTAAAAAGAAAAGAAAAATCAATTAAAATCAGTTAAAGTTTTAAACAAGTTCATTTTCAAACTTTGTGTAAATCATAAGTACGAGCATTTGCACATTAAATTTAATTATAGTGTATTTATTTGGTAATTACAAGTTCCAAATAACTATCATGCAGTTTTAATATTATTGAAAAACTTGATATTTAAAACAAAAATTAATAACTAATGTAATTATTCTGCATTACTCTGTAATTGACTTAGTTCGATGAATAGGAATCAAAAGAGAATAACCCTGAAATATACTTATGCATTTTATATACTACTTCCTGATAGCTCGAAACATGAGGAATTAATAGTAGAGAAAACATGTCAAGTGTTTAGACCAGCGAGCGGCACTCATAGCTACCAGAGACTTAACTTGATCGGCAAACACAACTGTCAATGCAGTCCATACAAATTTTCAAATAAGAAACAATAAACAAAGAAAGTGCTTAACATGTTATATAAATTCTATGTTCTCTTTGTGCCGCACACTGGAGTAGAGCAAACGTAAGAAAAATGCTAAAGCATCATTATAATATTATTTCTTAAATATCCACTTGGGTATTTATTTAATTTTGTACATATTTACTATATTATTTTGATTTTAAATTCTATATTCTCTTAAAATTTTCTTTTATTCACTCATTTGGAAATATTGTTTTATTTGACATCGGCATAAGTGTTATGACATAAAAATATTTTAATTTGAAAATAAGGGTCAACATTTTCAAATAGAATTTTTTTTTATGCAAATTTCTAGTAGAGAAAAATGACATAGATTTGTCATTTTTTTGTTTAAGCATAAACAATCATATTCATATACGAGTATGTACATATTTAATATTATTTAAAATTCAACGATTTCTTATTTTTTGTTTTAAAACTAAAGGATTGAACATAGTATGTACTCGTATGTTACAAAATATTTTAAAATTTTTTACCATTAAAACAGTGGTTAGGAGTGATGATCACTTTAACTTTTCACTATTAAATTAGAAGGATGGTAAGCTCTATGAAGCTTTAACCAATGGTATTACTTCTAAATCTCTATGGATTGTTTCATTCCTTATGTACCATGGTGCTCTTGTCATGGTTCTAAGAATTTTCGTTTGGGTCCTCTGTATAAGATCAATACTGGGGGGTTACTCTCTATTGCGATGCGAAAGCAAATTCGATGCGATAACCGTACAAACTCTTACGCATCGAATTTGCCTTCGCATCGCTATAGAGAGTAACCACCCTGGTATTATTTGAAGTTTCCCATAATTGAATTGGTTTTAAAACAGTCTTATACAGGACAACTTTACAATTACGGCTTAATTTAGATTGATCGTTAATTAACCAGTGCAGATTAGAAGATTTTAGTCTCATATGGACCCTCTTGGTTTCTATGTGGCAATGCCTAGTAAGGCGTCTATCCGTAGGTATGCCAAGGTGACATGGTCAAACTGTGGAATATTCACAGTGTTTAGTGAAACAGATAGACAATTTCCTCTCCTAAGCGTAAGCGTGACATGTCTTCTTTTCGTTTCATTTCCACGTATTCTCCAGTTTTTTTTTTGCTACGTCTCCACACGTCTGAGTTAATTATCCAGTTCTCTTGAACACTTGAATCCACATGTGAGCTAAGCATTGAAAGTGTCATATGCAAATGTAGAAATGCTTAAATTTAAACTCGTTGGCAAATCTGAAGTGTATATCAAGTAAATTGTTGGTACGAGAACACTCGCCAGTGGAACTCTAGCTCCGATTACGTAGTCACTTATCACATAATCACTGTATTTAACCCTGAATAAGCGATCCGATAGGTAAGAATCTAGTAATTTGTGAGAACTAGGAGACAGTAGGCATTTAATCTTATGTATTGAACCTTTATGCCAAACTTTAACAAAGGCCTGTGCAACGTCTAAAAAAATAGCTAGATAGAAGTTTAGGCTTAAAAGATTTTTTTTAAATAATTCATTACATGATAAAAACAGAGTATGTTGATATGTTGTTGACAGGTTCCTTTAGTATGGACGTTACATTTTCTAGAACTTAGGAAGGAGTTAAAATGATACAAATTTGATATTCATTGAATAGTTTCAGATCTAGTAGTTCCCTAAACTTGTTATAATACTTGGCTGAATATCAACCCGTCTAAAACTATTATTGTTACATTTATCAGATGTAGGTACTGAGACTCATTGCGTCAACTCTAAATGGCTCTATCACAGAGTTTACAAATCATGTAAAAGAAATATCTTATAGTTATTCGTCACAGCTTTCTTACTTGAAATAGTAATTTGTCTTACACATTTCCAAACAGGTAAATAGAGACACCACTGTCGTCTTATTATAGGTCAGGGAACTGACAATAACAAAGGATATTAATCAATGTCTAGAACAATGCTTCGTTTTCGTCAGTTTAACCAATCCGCTTTTGTATTCTTGAGTGCTTAAGGCTATATTAGAACTGCTCAGAGCCCAATATGCCAATGAACTAAAGTGCAGATCTTTCGTTTTAAGAGATTCCACAGAAGTTGTTAAATGACAACTCACTATATTATATTTACATCCAGCAAATTAAATTCTTATTTTCATAAAGATATTGGGTCAATCATTTATGTTGTTAAGTGTGGCAATGACAGAATTGTTTAACACGAAATCTTCTTATGTATACTTGAGTGTTTAAGCAGGAGATTGAGAGGTTTGAGGATTTTAAAGTTTATGGCTAGCAAGGCTTCATTTGGAACCATACACCATTATAAAATTAATCATGAAATGTGGATATAATATATCAACATTGTACTGGGTACTTAGTCAGGAGAAGTTTGGACTTGATTCATACAATTGTTAACATTATGGCAACGCAATGGGTTATGCTAAAGTGATAATTAATTGGAAATTCGGTCAATATTATTATGATTAACTATGATAAGTGTTACAAGAAACTGAGGTGCAGATCTTTGTGTGCCGGCCAATAACAAAGGAGCTTATTCAACGCCTAGAACTATTTTCCAATCCAAGTGTTTTCAAATACCTCGATTTAAACCAACTTGTTCTTTCATTTCAGAAGCACCCGTGTAGTAAAGTATATTCCAGAAGCTCTTAAAAAGTGATTCTAGTACTCTAAAGAACTTTTTAATGGACAATCTTCCGATCATAACAATTTGGTGTGGACATTTTTTAGATTCACAATGATAACTCTGAACATGTACTATGTCATTGTCAAGTCGGAAAAGTCAACTGGTTTGGTCACCAAGTCGTGGTGAGGTGAAATTTATTTAGACAAAAGATTTTACTGGTCCCTTTCATAGCTACTACAATCATTTCATATACATATACTGACTAATAATTTTAGTTATTTATTAAAATTATTTTTTTTTTGTTTCTTCCACAATCTTAATTTCCTAACCAGCCTCTTTAACCATATGTATATTAATCCCTACACACTCATATGTATTTATTTAACCAATATATCCCCACATAAAAATACCATACACGTTTATTTTTCCACAAACAAAGAAAAAACAATCTAAAAGGAAAAATTCATCATTATATCCTGTCATGTCTCAGACATAAATAATAATTGAATATAAAAAGCAACTCGAAACCACTAGCAAAATATATGACAATTTGAGTGTGAATGCTCTCGATAACAATCATAGTTATTGACTAATTTAATAAGAAATTTTTCCGCCAACTTAATGGTACACACAACAGCCCCTCTAGTTTTCCTTAGCAACATGTAAACGTGAAAGGCGCTTTAATGGTTTCTAACAAATTATTCTAACAAAGTTAAAAATCAGTTAGTCGTACTATAAAGCCCAAAATTCCACCCTGTTTTCAAATAGTTTCACATATTGCAAAACTAATAGAAATTCGGCAAAAGAAGCCAAAAAAATATATACATACATATGTAAAACTATTTCATCATTAGAGCAGTAATAAAAACAAACATTTACCATAATATCGTAAAAAGCTGTCAACAACTATTTTCATAATATTTTGAACATTACGTCTCTTCTGTAGTTTTCTACACCAAAAATATTTATGGTCTAGGGTGGAGCGAAGAGGTAGGGGAGAGGGAGGGTCTTGTTAAAAAAGTGGTAGTTTTTGAGGTTAAGGCTTTAGCAGCTTAAGATATTTGAGGAATATTATGTTTTATATTAAAGGAATTTCCTCAAACGAATGTTTATAGGCTTCTGTTAATGTTTGGGTAGATAATAAAAGGCATTGTAGTATTAAAGTGGTTGGAACAAAAATCCAAATAACTATTTGCAACAACATACTTACTACTATAAAAACGTTAGCAAGAGCATTTTAATGTCTAGTACAGTGACAATAATAATTTTCTGTTGTAAAATAAGTGTAGTTCTAGTTTCCTTCAGCTTAAGGCTTTAGGTGCAGGTTCATAACAAAGAAGATTATTCTATGTCTCCAACATTTCTTGTTTTAACAGCTTTAACAGAAGTCGTCAAATGGCAAGTTAGATTCAGCAGAGGACATAGTTATTTGAATTCAGCGAACGCAGATATTTAGATGCATGGTGATAACAAAGGAAATTATTCAATTTCTCGTTTTAACAGCTTCAACAAATGTCGTTAAATGTCAACTCTCCATTACCATCGCAAGACAATAGTCTGTAGAAAAAGAGCACCCATCATGTTAGTTGTATCACACTAAATTGAGAAGCTGAATGTTTTCCATTAGATATGTTCTAACTTAGTTAGCATTATCTTAAGTATCCATGGAGTTTTAGCATAAAGTAAGTTTCTTAACGTAAAGATGAAAAACTTTACTGATTTGACATCTCAAATTATTTTAACAACGTGACAGATTGTGCCAAAGAAATTCTTGCCACAAACTGACCTTGGTTGGCACCATAACCTTCATAAAATAGTTAAGTTCTTATTAAGCTAATTTCCCTCTCTTGGAAAACGCCGTATAAAGTCAGTGGCTTATGTTAGATGTGGAAAAGTGTAGCATTAAAAACAATCCCTTGCCTCGTGAAACCAATCACCGGACCAGTTTTGTGTCAGCTCTAGGGTTAGCGGGGATTATGTAAAAAGATTAATAACGAATAGTTCTTTCATTATATTTAGAGCACAACTTCCGTTTCAAAAAAAAAAACAAAATAATTGTTTAATAAATTTTAGAACAAATTTTTAAAAAATTCTGCTATGTTTCTCAAATTTCGATCTTCAAATACAACTTCTTAGAGGGGCTTCACATGCTGCGATTTATCGCTGCGACTCTTTTGTTGCACCATGTTAGCGACATTTTGACATTAAATTGTTCGTTTAATTGTACGTTTATTTATGATAATGCAAATATTATTTTATTTGATGATCTTGCAAAACTCTTGTAAGAGTAAACAACGTCAAACAAATTTGTGCTAAAACAAGTGGTTACGGTCTTTTGAGTAAATTTTGCCATGTGTGACTATAACTTAAGAAAGAAAAAAATATATGTTCAACTGTAATCCACTTTAGTTTCAGCATAGCTAGCGGTGTACGGTATACTTTTAGTTTCACATTAAATTTGTTAGCGCAACAATAATTATTATATGTTTAATTCACAAGTGATATCGTATGTTGTACATTGTATGATGCCTCTATTTAATTGTGAATTCAATATTGATCAAAGTCGTATTTTTAGGTTGACAAGCCTTCAAAATGACAATATAAACACATTTTAAAAACAAATTTTCAAAACATAAGATATGAATATTTTCCGTAGTATTTATAATAATATCCATTATTAAAATTTTTATTGTTATTGTTGTAAATTTGTCAATCTGTTTATGATTTGAGTGTTATTGGTTTATTTTGTAAACTAAAGTGAGTAATTTGTATGTTGAGATACATATTGTAACCTTTGGCAATACTTAAATTGTCATGCAACATTTAAAAAAACATGTCGTGGGTGTTGTACAAAATATTTATATAGAAATTACCAATAAAATTTGTACAACTATTGTAAATTCATACGAAGCACAACTATAACATCAGTTGTGAATTGAACAATAGAATCTTAGTTTCTCCTCTTTCTATATAGTAATCACCCATATCGTGAATAAAAATTCCACATGAAATTTGTTCCCTTTTATTTTTTTAAAATTAAATTTAAATAGGAAAAATGTGAAAAGGGCACAAATTTCATGTGGAATCACGATAGGGGTAAATATATATATATAACATTTTTCAGATCGAATAAATTATTTTACAGTTCTTATTTCTGGTTTTAGAAATTTATCAAGTCGTATAAACTGTAGGGAGCACAAATGAGTACATGTTTGCGACTTGGGAACTTTTTGTTGCATAAAAATAAAACTAATAAAGAAAATTTGTCAATTATTTTACGTTTAATGCTACACAATAATTTACAATATAAATGGAAAATATACACGTAGTAGAAAAAGAACTTGCAAATGCTTAATTTTGTTTTTTGAAATATTTCCACAAAACTACCACCTCACTTTTTGATTTTATGTGTTTGATTCAACAAAACATTGGTTTGGTATTAAATAAATTGCATGTGGTAAACATTTTTTGCAAATTATCCAACACAAATCAAATTATAATAAGTAAGAAATGAACTTTCAAGAGCCATTGAAAACAATATTCTAGCAATGACAAAATATAGTTATTCTCAATCAATGGCCATAAGAGCCCAAAAAGGCGTTCTATTGTTTCCAAAAAGCAAAAAGCTATTAATATATGCGGACGCACGTCTGCTGATAACGAAAATGAAAGAGATAAGTGTTTAGCACCGAAAGATAGCAGTAGGCAAACCCGTGTTAGTCAATGGTCAGCAAGACAAGAGCTTCGCGGTATTGGACTAAATATTAAAAACACTATCATTCCCTAAAGTTTTTGTATGGTGCAAAATTGAGTACATTGGTACCCTTTAAACACTCTAGAGTCTAGATAGAGCAATGGACCAACATAAACATTTTGAATATTTTCTTCTCTATGATTGGTTTCAGTTCTATAAAATCGAATTGACATTTAACCATAGATTTTGCCTAAAGCTAGATTTACACGATTGAAATTTTCTTCAAAATTGCTCTTCAAAATGCTTCAAACTCGTGTAAAGAGCAAAATTTCTTCAAAATTTATTTATTGAATAACTATTAATTACTAAATTTAAATAAATTTTCAAGAAATTTTGCCGTTTACACGAGTTTAAAGCATTTTGAAGAGCAATTTTGAAGAAAATTTCAATCGTGTAAATCTAGCTTAAGATGTATTTTGAAATTCTCTGTGACGGAATTAACCTAACTTTAACTTTGAATTGATCCCTTGGTCCCTTTAGTGTTGTTAGCGATCAGCGACAAATAAAATGTTTCTTTAGTTTTTAATAGTTTTAACCCATTAACGCCCAAATAAAAACCATGAACAATTTTTAAAATTAATTTTTTATTATTAGTTTTAAATATCATTTATAATGTACTAAAAAAGAAAAAAACGGGAAAAAATATTCTAAGTTGTGTTTTTAGAGGTGTACTAAGTTTAGTACAATGGGCGCTTATGAGTGGTATTTTGCAAAACACCCTCTTTCCAAATATAGCGTTTACAGGTACTTTTTACATGACGTTTTAACTCGATTTGAGCACATAGCACATCTAAGTTGACTTGGTAATTTTTGGGGGTTGTGGCCATTATTTTTCCTGTCTTCTTCTTCAATTCTAGAAGATGTTTGCCTATATTTATTATCCTTTTTGTTGCTTAGATACGTTCGTGCTCTATGTCTTCGAAACCATAATTGATCAACATGATTATCAGATTTTGTTATGCAATATAACATCCATTCATTTGAACTAGTCATATCCAATACGTAAGACTGCTTCTTTGAGGACACCATCTTTTAACGAAATTTGTTCCAATCGTGCAAACATTGTTATCTTTCCATTTAACCATAAGAATTTCGCTTGTCTTATCAAAACTATAATCATATTCAGCTCTAGGACTATCTTCTCATGAAATCAATAGACATCGTTTAGTACTGTGTTCGAGGAAGGATTCAGTAGCTCTATATCCAAGGCTCTTCAGATTTACAAAAATCTGGTTTTAATGGCGCTTTTGCCAGCTTACTCTTTACAACACGAGTGCCAAGAGGATCAGTGGTAGCCTCGGAAGTTTTTCAACAATATGCATACATCAAATGTATAACAATAACCCTCGAAGCTCGTCAACGCCCACATTCTACCCATTATAAATTATTTTAATAATGTTAATAACAAGGCGGTAATAAAAAAAAAACAATATAAAAACAGCAAAAACTTCAACTCTAAAGCACAGTGCCAAAATAAAAATGTCTTCACCGTACTACTTTATATTACCTTGAACGCCCAGTGTACTAAACTTAGTACAGCCGCACTTAGTATGTTACAGCTCAAAAAATTCTATACGAACCGTTTTATTTTGATTTAATTAGAATGTGGTGTTATCAAGTAGGTAAAATGCTTTCCAACGCTTTTGAAAGTCAAATAATATAAAATAAACTAAATAACCTCTCGCAATCCAGCAAGAAAAAAATCGCTAGTCAAAACGGGGATTTCCCTTACTGTTATTTTTCAACTATGATTTACAACAGCTATAAGAACATTGCATGTACTCTTGTTGACTGGCAAAAAGCATTGCCAGAGCGAAAAACAGCATTATATAATTTTTACTTCGACTTTAAGTTGTGTACTATTTATAGTACAGCGGGCGGTAATGGGTTAATCTTGTCCTTATTTATGGTAAATTTATGTTTAAGCAAAAACATAAAACCATTATCTATAACTGAGCCGTTAATATTCAAACCCAATAACACTGCCTGTGTTCTAAGAGGGTTTATACAAGTTCGTTTATATGAAAGCTTAGCAGCTACTCTTTGACTTTTTTTAGATACTATTTTTAAATCGGTCTAGCAACATTCTACTTTCCTTTTTACGATTTACATGTAATATAGACAAAGTTTGTTTAAAATTCCTTCAATACACGTCCTAAAAAGATTAATTTAACCATTATTTTCATATAACATATGATGATATAAATTGACATGAACATAATAATGATGATAATGACTATTTAGACATGGTTCTTAGCTCAAACCAACATTCAAGTTTCAACGCTTTTTGCTATGAGACATTAATATGTTTAGATTATTTTATGTTATTTAGTTTAGTCTATACATAAAGATGACGATGACAACGTTCACAATGATAATGATATTTTAGCCATGAGTATAACATAGTTTGGCAGACACGTCGTCATAACTTTGTACCAAACATACTAGGGAGACACTA
This sequence comes from Bellardia pandia, assembly GCA_916048285.2. Lineage (NCBI taxonomy): Eukaryota > Metazoa > Arthropoda > Insecta > Diptera > Calliphoridae > Bellardia > Bellardia pandia. The sequence goes on from OU696530.1 coordinate 39,228,824, forward strand.
GAATCCTATAAAAAAAATGAAATTGTACATACTATAATATACATATGTACAAAATGCTTAACGTGCTATATTGGCTAAAAGTTTTATATTTAGATGTGGGTTTGAGTGGAAAATAAAATAGAGAAAACATCAGGCTTATGTCGGATGCAATGTATATTTGTGTCTGAGTTTTTGGTTTGCATATTTGAGAATACAAAAAGTGAGACGTTGAGACAGTCAGCCAGCTAACCAGATAATCAGTCAGTCATTCAGTCATATGTGGTTGTTGTGGTATTAAAGGTTTTATCGTTTTAGAACAAATGTAGACAACAGATTTCAAGAGAATTTGTATTTAGTACAGAAAAGTGTATAAATTTAGTGATGGAAAGATTTAAGATCTCAAAATTTAATTGACAGAAACTTTTCTCCTGGAATTTGTAGCATATAAGGGAGCTTAGAAAAACGTACATTTGTAAAGTATACTTTTAGGCGCAAACATGTCTGTCTGCAAAACAATCAGAACAGAGGTTGATTGTACTATTCACAAGCCGCTGAAATGAAATACGATCACCAGAATCGGTTACGAGCAAAGAATACAGCAATTTTTTCTTTCAACTGAATTCTTGTAAATAAAAATTACCCTGATTTCCTGCCAGTATATTTTTCCTCTTTTCTGCTTGATATATATTTTCTACTGTTCCTTTTCTCTTTTTTTAGCCACACATATAAAATACAGATGAGTCGTGGCTTTTTTATGTAGCGGTTTTATGTTTTTAGTTTTTAGACACGTCATCTTTTTCTTTTCAATTTTAGTTGGGGTTTTCTCTTCATATTTGAACTATCCTGTGTCTTGTTGTCTTCCGCATCCGTATGATGTGTGTTTGGAGTTTATCTTTAGGTTACCAGAAGCTCTCAGTTTGATGAGAAATTCTCAGTTTGACTGTTGTTAATGTAAGTGCTGATGTTGTAGTTTTTTTTTTCTCTTGCTGTAAAGTAATAAACCTCAGGCGTTGAAGCAGAGTGTCAATAAAAAGAGATAAATAGTTGGGCAAACGGTTGAAAGGAAAGCAAAAGAAAACCTTTTCTCAACCATTAACGTTTCAATAACGATTTTAACACATCAATGGTTTGATGTTGGCAGAAATAAATAGTTAAATTTAATACCTACATACATATGTATGTATGTATGTGTCCTATATTTAGAAGTTTGCTTATGTTTTTATCTTTAATTTATGTACAAGATTTTTTGGGGTTTAATTATAACATATGAAAACTATTTTTTTGAAATATGCGGAAACATATTTGCAAAGAATTAAGTTTAAACTTTTTGACTTGTTACTTTGATTCTTTTTTGTTGGGTGTGCTTTTTTTGTCATTTTTATTAAAGCAAATTCTTTAAGATTAAAAATAGTTCTAGTTAATTTTTTAGTCTTTTAGGTTCTCGTTCACATCTAGTTCAAGTTCAGGTTCAAGTTTAGATTTTATTCAGGTTCGAGTTTAGGTTCTACCACAAGTTCTAGTCCAGTTTCTAGTTTATGTTTAAGTTCTATTTCAGGATCTAGTTCAGATTCTAGTTTAGGTTCCAATTCAGGTTCTAGCAAATTTTTAATATTAAAAATAGTTCTAATTTAGGTTGTAGTTCAAGTTCAGGTTCAAGTTCGGATTTTAATTCAGGTTGTAATTTAGTTTCAAGTTTAGGTTCTAATTCAAGTTCTAGTTTAGGCTCTCGTTCAGGTTTAAGTTTATATTCTAGTTTAGTATCTAGATCAGAATCTAGTTCAGTTTCTAGTTTAGGTTCTAGTTCTGGTTCAAGTTCATGTTATTGTACAGGTTCTAGTTCTAGTTTAGGATCTAGTTCAGTTTTAGTTAATGTTCTTGATCAGGTTATAGTTTAGGATTTAGATCAGTATCTAGTTCAGAGTCTAGTTCTGGTTTTAGCTCAGGTTTTAGTGTAGGTTACATTTCAATTGCTAGTTCAAATTTTGGCTGACGTTTTAGTTCAGGTTCTACTTCAGTTCTAGTATAGTTCAAGCTCTTTTCTACTTCCTTTTTCAAAGTATATCGTTTATTTCATACATGTAATCGTATGTGAACTGAAATACTTTAAAATTAATTGAAAACATTTATGATTTAATTTTAATTAATTGTACCATCAAAATTTATTCCATCATAATTCCATTTTTTCACAAAAACATGTTGTACCTGTCAATAAATGTTAAACTAACCAGATTGCTCGTTATCTCTGACTGCAGCCGTCTGTGTGTTTGTGTGAGTTCCAAGCCAATTAAAAAATCAACAAATCTAACTAAAATTAAAGCAAATATTTGAACAAGTGCAAATGCAAAAGTATCCATGTAACTACACAATAAACAGTTTAGTTTTTATTTGACAAAAACATACACATTTGCAATGTGTGTAAATAAAGTGCCATAGAGACACATGTCAAACGTTTAAAAATTTACATTTCAAACATTTTAACAAATTGCAAACAAAACGAATTTTAACAAATTTGCAAAGTGAAAACGAAAAACTAAACACAAAATTTGTGTGACAGGTTACATGATTTTTTTCCAACCAACAACCCAAAAAAAACAAAGTTTAAATAAAAATATGACAACGAAACTAACAATGACATTTATTAAAATATTATTTTAATAGGTATAGGATATGTACGTATATTGTATGTATTTATCAAAAAAGTTTGCTAAAACTGTTATATTTAGTTTAACAACAAATTTCGTTATGATAAAATGGCCAATTACTGTTAAAAATATAAAATGTGGATCTGTTGTTTATTATTTTTTATTATTGTTGGCAACAATTTTAAAAGGCCATCACTAAAGAAACAAGTAAAAAACTTTACCCCGAATTGGTTGTGTAAAATAAGCTGATTTTTGAAAATACGGCTGTATATCTTGTGATTTTTTTTTACTCGTACATTGTATGGTGTAGAGCTGCACTATGGGGTTATATAGTAAAATTATAAAAAATAGCTTAGCGTTTGATGATTTTTTAAATAGCTTTACCAATTAGATGAAATTTTTTATTAGGTCGTCCCATTGTGTTTTACGGTTTGAAAACAAAAGGAAAAATATATGAAGCCATCACCGGGGTTACCTGGGTAATTTGTTTCAACAAACAGTCAGTCAGTGCAGTCAATATTGTACAACAAAATATTAGCATACATATTGTTTTAAATGTGTGTGTGTGTGTGTTCTATTTGCATGCATTGTTATACACTTGTAAATTATGTAAATTTTTACGTTTTACAACACAGTTGTTTTGATTTTCATTTTACCAACCCTGCCACCCACGTTTTACACTACACAATCAAAACATTAATACTCGTACATATGTAAAGGGTGTCCCAACTAGAACGCAATTTTTAAATTTTAAATAAAACACAGATAAGAACAATTATTATTTTTATATTGAACTGTTAATTTTAAATCATTGATATTTCTTTTATTTCGGCTCGAGTTCATTAAATTTAATTTTTCATTAAATTATTTTTACTGAAGGTAGGGATTGTTACATGAAAATTATTATTAAAATTTATTGATAATTTTTCTTGGCTTAGGATTCGAAATGAAAAATTAAATTTAATAAACTCGAGCCGAAATAAAAGAAATATCAATGATGTAAAACACAGATATTTAAAAAAAATTGTGAAACTTTATTATATCGTAAAGTATACAGAATGAGGTTATGTATGGAACAAGATATCGTGCAGATGGCCGCCACGGCTTTGCTGGCACACAAGCGAACTTTTAATTAAATTTTCAATGACCTCTTTGCATAAATGCTGCGGTATTTCATTAATGCAGCGTCAAATTTCCTCTTTTAAGGCTTGAGTCGTCGTCGGCTTATTCGCGTAAACCATCGACTTCAAAAAACCCCAAAGAAAAAAATCTAAAGGTGTTAAATCGCACGATCTAAGCGGTCCATTCTGGTCTCCAAAACACGAAATAACACGACCGGGAAATGACTGATGCAGCAATTAAATTGTTTCTCTGGCTGTATGACATGTGGCGCCGTCTTGTTGAAACCACATGCCCTCCATATTCATTTCTTCAATTCTAGGCAAGAAAAAAACTGGTTATCATTTCACGATACCGAACACCATTGACTGTTTGCGCTTGACCTGTCTCATTTTAATAAAAAAACACGTCCAATGATTCCTCCAGCCCAAAAACCACACCACACAGTGACACGTTGAGAATGCATTTGCTTCTCGTGAATCATTCGAGGATTTTCCTCACCCCAAATGCGACAATTCTGCCTATTGGCGAAGCCATCAAGATGGAAATGGGTCTCGTCACTGAAGATGATTTTATCGGCATTTTCATGTTGTCTCTCCAATACCCAATTAACGAACTCTCTTCGCTGTCCATAGTCAGCTGGCTTCAGTTCCTGAGTCAATTGAACTTTGTATGCATGAAGATGCAAATCTTTCGTCAAAATTCGCTGCATAGTGGATTTGGAGAGACCAATTTGTTGAGCTCGGTGTCGAATTGAGGTGGATGGAGCACAGCTGCGACATTTTCTGTCGATCGACCTGGTCGAAGGCGCGTTGTTGACTTTACATCACTAACAGACCCAGTTTGGGCAAATTTATTTAATCTCTTTACAGTTGACTCTTTTGGAGCATTATTGTGACCCCAAATTGACCCCAAATTGCCGCAAAACTTTCACCATTTTGTTAAAACAATTTCACAATGAGAATGCGTTGTTCATTCGTGTAGCGCTCCATTTTTACTAACCTCGTACCTTCTACTAGCAAACAATAATAATTGTTCAAATGTCAAACAATGACACTTCGAATGGCCCAAATTTAAAAATTGCGTTCTAGTTGGGACATCCTTTACATGTGTGAATAACTCTACCCCCTCCCATTATCTGCTCGTTTAATATTTACGAACACTTACGAGTATTTATTATTTTCTCTTGCAGTGATGTATTTATTGTAACTGTTGTTTTTGTCATAATGGCAATTTAACACAACAACAACAGCAATCGTAACAAAAATCATTTACATAAATAATAAAATTGTAAACACATACTACACTCTACAAGAACTACCACAGAACAAAAAATGAGTCTCCATTTTGGTTTTGCTCTCACCAATGTAAAAAGAAAAGGAGGTGTACCAAAGGCTTGACAAACATTTACTAACAAATTGCTACAATACAATAAATAAATAATAAAAAATGCCTGCTGCAATTAATGACAACTGTTGTAAAAATATAAAGAATTATATTTATTTATGTATTTAATTTTGTTTTGTTATATTTCCATATTACATATTTATTTAAAGTGCGAGTTTAAGCATAAAGAAACTGCAAAAAAATAAAACAACACGAGAGTGTGTTTTTATGATTTATTTACTCAACTCTTATGTTGGATTTTTGTACATTGTTATTGTTACAATTGTTTATTATTTAAATATTGTTATTACATTTTGCTGAAGCTGCAATTGTATACAATATATAAATTAATTGAAAATATTTAAACAAATAGTTAAAGCAATTAATTATTGCTGAAAATTTGGAAAATATACCAAGATTTTCATAACATTTTTTTTATTAATAAACAATAAATTATATCTAAATTAGAATATCAGATGGAGAAAATATACGTGGTATAAAAAAACATTATCATGCTATTAAAAGAAAATGTCGCAACATACTATAATATGTTTACTAAGGATCTAAATATTATAAAATACTATTTTTTAGCCACGAGGAAATAACTTTATTGTACTCCTAATTTCCATTTATTATAACGCAGCGGTCACACAAAATCCGGCTACTTTAGTTTTTTTTTCAGTGATTTATTTTTAAACATAGCTGCAATTTGTATATTTGTACGAAAACAAGAAAGAAATGTTACTATAAAACCTTATGCCATAGTTTTAACAAAATTATACTGCATAAATATCTGCATGAAGTTATATACTGCATAAAGTTCATCTTAGTCATACGATTGAAGCTAAACTTAGACTACATAACGATCCGCCATTAAAGTTTAACTTAGACCTGCGATTGAATTTCTACTTATACCTACAATTAGAGCTCAACGTAGACTATATAAAAACCTGATATTAGAGTTCAACTTAAACAATTAAATGTCAACTTAGACTGCATAAAGACCTACGATTGAAGCTCAGCTTCCACTTCAGAAAGACCTACGATTGAAGTAAAACTGAGACCAACGATTGAAGCTCAACTTAGACAAGTAAATATCTGCGATTGAAGTTAAATATAGATCTACGCTTGAAGCTCAACTTAGACCTACAATTAATGCTCAACTTAGATTACATAAAGACCCACGATTGAAGCTCAACTTCGACTTTATAAAGACCTGCGATTGAAGTTTAACTTCGACTCCATAAAGACCTGCGATTGATTTAAAACTTAGACCAACGATTGAAGTTAAGCATAGACATGTAAAGATCTGCGATTGAAGTTAAACTTAGATTTACTTATACCTACAATCAAAGCTTAACTCAGACTACATAAAGACCTACGATTGAACTTATATTACATTAAGACCTACGAACTAAAATTAGTATATAAACATTTTATACTACAGCAAAGTCAATAAATTTGGCAAAACGGCTATGGTATGGCAGGCAATTTGCAGTTGTGATCTAAAAAACATCTCTTTGGTCCCTCTTCAATTGTGACTTCGGATATTTATAGAAAAGTTATGAACTAATTTAGCTCGTTGTCATTATTCAAAATCTACATTGGATTGGTATTAATAGAATGAGCTCATCGTACTAGAAATATACTTTAACCCCTGAATTGTTTCCAGCTTTAATTAATTGAAGAATATTGGGCTATAGCCAGATGAAACCACAGAGGTGTGGTACTGTAATTTTTGACAGACAAAATAGTTAATGTGATCCACTACAACAAAAGCATGGGTTTTTTTTAAAAGAATATGAATTTTAGTTTCCTTAAATATTAATAAATGAGTAACTAATATATCAGTTACTAGCTGTACCCTGCGCGCGTTGCTACACTACCAATTAAAATAATTTTGAAAGAAAGACATTACCAAATATTCAATTCATTTTGAGTAATTTTATTGATTTTTCTCATTTTGAAAAAAAGTAGGCGGTCGATAGAAGTATTCTTAGTCATGCCGGAGCCTTAGTTATATTCCATCAAATTTTTAGTTAGATCGGTTGAGCGGCAGGCGTTGTCCTGCAAGAGATGGGGCGTGGAAGGGGTGTGGAGTATGAATCTTAATTTTTACCTCACCTAGAGTAACATGTGTATTCGGTTTGAAGTAAATATGTTAAAATCCGAGTAGAATCAATTACACAATTTAAAAAAGTAGGAGCTTTGGCACATAACATTTTTACTTTTACCCCGCCTTCAGTAAGATGTGTATGCAAATTGTTTGAAGTAAATCTGTAAAAACCCATGCAGAAGCAATCAATCAATTAAAAAATGTGGGCGTTAGAGTAGGCGTGTTCGTACCAACTCAGAAACTTTCCCGGTCTCATGGACAACAACTTTGCCGAAGATCATCACATGATCAGATGCATCGTTTAGGAGTCTATAAAGGACATACATACAAACATTCATTTTTATATACATATATAGAGTAATATTAATTTTGTATATGAGCTAAATATTTACTTTGTATGGGAGCTGACACGCCCACTGGTCCGATCCCGCCCATTTTTTCCTGATTACTCAAATCAGTAACATATGGGATACTGCAATGTTTCAAAACTCTTGCTATTACAATAGTCAAGATATATGATGTTATTAAATTTATGTGGGAGGGGCCACGCCCACTTGAAATGAATAAAGCCGTAAACCTAATTGGGACTATAACCTTTCAAATGTAACCGGTTTGGGCCAAATCGGTTGGATAGTTTTAGAGTCTATAGAGGACAAACATACAAACTAGTTACTTTATGCGACCTGATTTTATGTGCACAATGCTTTAGGTATGAAAGATAATTTAAACAAATTATTACTGGTTTTTACAAAATTCCATTTGTTAACTTTTATAAACTTCTACAAAGATGTCTCAATAAAAAACTTTACTTACAATATATAATAAAGACATTACATATATGTACATAATTTATTCATTCCGTTCTCAAGTAATATTTTAATCAATTTGTTTATATTTATTTAAGCACATTCGTTTATGTGATCGTAAAAGCTGTCATAATAAATACCAAATTAAATTTCAACAACAGCAAAACACTATCAAAACCACCAACCAACAACCGTAAACAAATATTGCATTTAATTGTCATTTAGTATTGACATTTCTTGTCAAAAAATCTACAAATAATAAAAAAAAATTCTCAAACATGTCACGATTAAAAAGGAAAAATATAAGCTTTATTTGCTGCAACTTGTGCATACTTTAACAATGTTTCAAGTACCACCAAAAAGAAGGGTATTTTCTACTGTACAAACAGCCTGCTAGTCAGTTAGTCATTCCTTCAATCCGTCATTTAGCCGTTCAATTCAATTTTCACGTTCAGCGTTTTATAATCATGTCTAGACAGACACCAAACACAAGAAGACTTTTGTTGCCTACAACTTAACCACTAAAAATAAAAAATCAAAAAAAAAAAATTATATATATGTTGCCACTGTTACTACTACTGCTATTGCTATTGCTGCTGTTATTTAAGCGCCTATAGTTACAATCATTTCCTATTACTTTTTTCTGCCTTGTTGCATTGTTACAATTTTCTGTTGCAAGGCATATTTCGTTGTTCAAAGAACCCTAGCTGTCACAAACTTTGTTGGAACTCCCTCAATTTATATATATTGTTTATATATGTATATGTATTTGTAAATGGCTGGGTGTAGGGGATTTAACAAAGTTCGGCTCTTTTGAAAATAGATTTATTAAAAAGTTTTTCATTATTATATGAATGTTTTTCATTTCACATTTATACAGCTCGTTTGCTCCTTTTCATAACAAAACTTTATTGCAATTGTTTGGCGCACAATTGACAAGGAAAAAAAAGGGGAGAAAATTGGTGCTAGGTATATGGCCAAAATCCATATTAATTTGATAACAATTTGTAAAGTTTGAGTATAATAATGTTAAATGTATGTCTGTCTCTCTGTCTGTTTGGCTGACAACCACTTTTGAGGAGAGAATATGTCAATAGCGTGATTTTATTGTTATGGAAATTGAGTGAAAATAATAGAATATTTTCAACTAGACTTAAACATTTTGATGCAGCAACTTGAAAGACTTAAAAATTTCTTGCTTTAAACATTCTACGGCTGTGCCACTTTATTAGTTTTATTGCAACGTGTTGCCTAATATGGCTGTTATGAAGGCGCCATAATGAAATTCTTATAATCATTAAAATAAAAACTTTAACAAGTGCAATAAAAGGTTTTCTGTCCAATACGAGCTTGAACATTATAAAGAGAAATTTAAATTTATGATGGCGTTAAAAGATTTATAGCCGGCCAAACCATAAAAGAACCGAACAAAATTCTACAAAGAAAATATCTAGTCATGCCACTATTTTCAATTAAAAAGACATGCCAATTACACTTGACAATGTCAAATGATAATAAAAATTCATCATTATTTGCTTAACTAAACTCGTCTAAAATAAGTAAGAAAGTATAGTCGGTCAACCCCGACCATATAATATCCTACACCCAGTATATAAATTAAATAGTTTTAAAGAAATAGATGCAATATGGGAGATATTATTTAATGCCATGACTTCCGTGAATATAAATACATATTGTGTATGTTATAGTTTATTTCGATATAAATAGTTTTAAAAGATTTATGGAGGTTAAAGTGAATTACGGAGAGGGTCTTATATACATAATTTCTGTACATATGAAACTTATTTTTATTAAATTTTATTCGGATAACAACATTTTGAAGAGATTTATAGTCGTTAAAGTGATTTTCGGAAGTGGTTCTTATATTGGAGCTACGACTAATTATGGACTGATCATAATAAAATTCTATTATATTATTTGTACATGTACGAAACATATTTGTGTTCAATATTATTTGGATACCGACATATTTATTAGAGTTATGCTCTTTAAAGTGATTTTCGGAAGTAGGCTTTATATGGGACAAAATTTGTACATGTGATTTATCTTCATTTATAACTCATTTTTGGTAAAATTTGTTTGGATACTTTACTGAATGAAGATAAATTTGAGAATTAGAAGTAAACCTTCGAATAAAAAATTTTTTAAAAAATTTGGATACTTTAGTAATTCAAACAGTTATGATCGTTAAACTCCTATTTCAATCTTTAAAATTGCAACCTGTACTATGCGCACAAGCTTTACATAGACAGATAGCCAGCCAGTCAGACGAATGGACATCGTTAAATCGACTCAGGAAGTGATTCTAAGTCGATCGGTATACTTTAAGGTGGGTGTTGGACCAATATTTATGGGCGTTACAAACATCAGCACAAATCCAATATATTGTGGTGTAGCGTATAAAAATATTAAAAAATAATAAAATTTTTTAAAGAGTGATTAAGTAGCCTGAAAGGAAATATAATGTCAAATTCGGCAATGTTTAGATTGGAAACATTGAAAATAGGGAAAAGGCGTCACGATCGAAAGTTTCCAATATTTTCATGGACATTTGCTCTGAGGAGGTCAAATTATGTGGTAACCAACGCAAACCAAACTTCTTGATTGCCAAATGTTCAGGCAACATTAAATCAGTGTCACAGCATCATTTAGGTCGAGTGGACATCAATATCCCAGCAAAAACTTCACTTTTAAATTAAGTTAAAAAGTAAAAGGAAATTGTTGACCAGACTATCTACTTAAAAATCTACTAGAGAAAGTACTTATCTTTGTTCATGATTTCCCTAAAGTCATCCGTTATAATTTTGACACTCTTAACTAAAAAAATTAATAACTTTTTTTATACTTAAAAGTATTATAAAAAATGTGCGTGAAGATAAATTTGAACTTTAATTCCCTAGACACAAACCATTTAGAGTCATGTTAGCTATTAACAGAGAAAATGTTAAAACTGCAAAATCCGATATATTTATTACTTTACTAATGATATTTGGACACAAAAACAATACGAAAAAAATTCATAAAAATCAGCATCTATAAAAAATGTCCCAGTAAATTTAAATAAGGCCTAATTTTGTAAATCACTTGCGTTCAACGCATCACCTACGCTTTTGCGAACGCATCACCAAAAATATGAAATTTTGTAAATAACTGAGGCATTGCGTTTAGCGAACGCAGAAATATTACGTTGTTAAAATATTGTCAAATCATTGCATGGTTAATGTTGCCATTGTCAATGTTGATACTGAAATTTAAAATAAAAATTTACATAAATCTACACTTATTTTGAATTGGCAATACTACAAACCTATAAGCTGTTCAATAATTTTGTTTGTTTATTTATCAAGAAAATATATCAAATTGTGAAGAAAAAGCAAATAACTATAAATACAAATATACTAAAAATGTTCGCACTTATGGATATGTCTTCTTCCTCGGATGATGAAGATTCTTCAATTGCGACAAAGGCGACTCGTTTATTTTATTGGCTACCTTGAAACCATAAACAGCTCCAGATAAATTAGCAGCCACACTAGTATTAATAATACTATCAACTGCTACTTCAGCTGGTGTTAATTCGCAATACTCCCATGGAGCACCACCAGTTTGTCGGATACTAGATTTTTGCCCCGAAATTTTTTTTGAGTCTGCCACTTTTCCACTTCGCGTGTGTTCTAATTGGTGGGTCAATTGCATTCAGGAGTCTCGGCATAGGTTCCCAAACATTACCAACAATTGCATTCCACGAGCCACATCTGGATGTTTTTCCATTTCAGCTATCAACAATTCAAATTGAGCTGCATTTGTGTCTTCTTTTTTCGCCCTAAGAAAAATTTTAGTAGTATTTTATACTAAATGAATTTGTTTGTATATATTTACTTACATTATATTAATAAAGTTTCTATAAAATATAAAATTAATTGAATAAATTTGTTTTTTTCCATTAATATTTTAATTTAACTTTTAAAACTAACACCAAGAAAATGGAGGCGTTAAATTTGACAACGCAAGTGATAAAAAATCAGTGTTGCGTTTTACAAAATACACAATTTCAAACAGTTGTGTTAACAAAATCATAAGAATCAGTTGTTACAACGCAAACAATCACTTGCTTTTACGCCGTGATTTGCAAAGTGTAATTTAACGCAACGAAAAAATCACTTTTGAAATTTGAAAAAAGGATTTTGGATTTTATAATTTTGACCTTTTTAAGATATACTCGTATATATGTATTTAAAGTGATTCCTTAATATATAATTAGTAATACAAAAAGTAAAGAATAAAGCTACAAAATAATGAATTCAGAAAGTCATTAAAATTAAGAATGTAAATGAAGTTCTTGCTGGGATGTTGATTTAGTGTTGTTTCACATGTTTTAGTATTAGTTGAGCAGTTTTTGTTAAATTTTCTTCTGAACCTGCCATTTCGTTCGCAAGCGTATCTTAAATTTTTGTGCTCTTTACTATTAAGTTTCTACTTTTTCAACATGCAAACAGAGAAAATAAAAGAAGAAAACAAAAATACTTGCCCCAAAAATACTTGCCTTGAAGAATCAGCATTGTAATGTGTGAAAGTGGACTTACTGTGTGGACAACTCTTTCGGATGTTATATTCTTGCTCGAACAAAGTAAATATAATTTTTACACAAAAACACCGACATTTTGAGAACAGAAGAACGTGATCAAATTTGTGTGAGTAATTTTAACGACGTACATATATTTCAAACGCGTACTAAACACGAAGGCTTGTCAAGAAGTGGAGTAACGAAACTGCAGTATGAGTTTCCAAACAGCACCAATAACATAAAAATATATAAAAAAATAAAATTCTTAATATTCCTAGATAAAAGCAAAACCATGATTGAATTTGGGTAAACTGGCCGGATCAGTGCTTTATCACAAAGACTCAGCTCACTATATTAGCACAGACTTTAGTATTCTTTAATCAGTTACTTTACACACATTTTAACAACCATCACTCCTTAATCTTATTTTCAAGATCTTTTTCTTTAAAAACGCGCAATTTTTGGCTCATATTTGAAACCACTATAAACACTCTTATTAATATATGTTAGCAGCAGCTTAAATATTATTGTACCATGGTTTTGTCAACAGCAATTTGTAACAAATAATAAAATAAACAACTTCAATGATGGTAAAATAACAACTCAATTTTTGTTAATACCAAACACAACAAAAAATTAAAAAGAAAGAAAGAAAGAAATATGTTTATAGAATTGATAAACACGTTGAGAAGATGATAATAGCGTTGACAAGTAAATTTCTAGCAAATACTACAGATGATACTTTTTGAATGTTTCTTTTTTTTATACACAAATTTCATGCAGCAGCTGTAAACGAAAAATGCAAAAAAAGGAAAGAAAAACAAACTCAAACTTTTAGATCTTCATACTTGAAGTTCAAGTATTTAAAGTGTATTCGGAATGTTGAATACGGTTGATTGGTGGTGGTGCTTGCTACTTGTTCTGGCATAATGTTGCACAAGTGTAACATTTTTTATACAAGTGGCAAAAAATTGTCAAATAGTGTTATGATAGCAGAAATATTTCACCAACAACAGCAAAACTTGGTGTTAAGTTTGTGTTAAGGATACACTGGAGTATAAATAAATATTAGTTGTGTGGTGGATAAGTTTTTCCAACAAATTGGTTAAAATAATATTGTTTAAGGAAACAATAAAAACAGAAAAAGTAAATTTTGTTCATATTAATGTTTGTATGGTAAAATTCGTTAAGACAAGTCAAATAAATTAGATCTTAATTAGAACTGAAGTTGAACCTGCAAAAGAAACTGAACTAGACTAAAACCTAAACTAGAACCAGAACCTAAACTTGAACTAGAACATTAATTAGAAACTGAGCCTGCAATAGAACATGAACTAGAACCTGAAAACTAGAACTAAAATTATAACCTGAACTAAAAACTGAACCAGAATGTGAACTGGAACCTGAACTATAACTTAACTTCAACGCCTGAACTAGAGCTTGAACTAGAACCTGAACTGAAAACCTGAATTTGAACTAGAACTGGAACGAGAACCTTATTTAGAACTTGAATTAGAACCTGAACTAAAACCTGGAACTGAACTAGAACTTGATATAGAACCTGAATTAGAACCTCAACTGGAACCTAAACTAAAACCTGAACCTGAACCTGAAACAGAACTTGAACTAGATCCTGAACTATTGCTTGAACTAGAACTAGGTTTTAACTGATCCGGAACTATAACCTTAACTGCAATGTATGGTAACTAGGGATGCCAAACGGGACTGGATTTTAAAATCCCAAGACTCGGTGCTTCTCTTCTTCCAAAATCCGTACGCAATTTTCGCACACATTCTGCAACATTACCATGATTTTCAAAGTAATGTTCGTTGAGCGGAAGGATAAAACTAATTATCTGTCAAATCAGACATGAGCTAAGTGTTACCATTCACGAAAGAAGCACTAGTTGAAAAAAAAAACGTTAGATGGCGGACCCTTTATTAATATGTTTGAAAACAAATATTTTCTGTCGTCATAGCTTTGTATTTGTATTTTATAAACAAAATTGTATAAACCATTAATAATTTAAAAACTTAATAACATTACATTGAGAATTATATAGAGAAAACTAATGTATAATTTCGCCTATAATTTCTATATTAAGTTAAAAACAATAGAATATTATCGTTCGACCTTAAAAAAGCTTCTTAAAAATATTAAGGCATCTAAAGTAAAGAGAATCTTGATTTAATTTTGTTAGCAATTTATGACGCGGACGAAAAACATCCTTCACAATCAAAGCTTGTGGGAATTTCTCACCCTGCGAAACAAATAATTATACATATTTCTTATTCAATGTTTGATTTCATATTATTACAGACATTCTAAGGTGTTGTGGGGGGCTTTTACATATCTCAATTCCATTCATTATTTCATTCGTTTCGCAATCAAAGTTGTTAATTAATTTCTAATAACAAATATTTCTATTTCTTTATGAAATTTATTCTAAAATTTTGTATTTTTTTTAATTTAAAAGGTTTGAGTAAAACATCCTTGATTTCAGATCTCACTATTTCATCGCTTAATATTAAACCACTTTTTGATTTGAAAATCCCTCGATTTTTGTGATCGGGATTAATTTACGGATTGTCATCCATATTGGTAACTGAGAGCACACGTGATGATGTTTCAAACACCACAAGCACGTGCATAGATAATTAAAATTAATAAAAAAAATCAAGAAATCAATATTAAATACAAATGATTTATGTATATAACAAAATGCATTACATATTCACTGAAATACATAAAAACTCAAATAAAAAACTAAAGGCTAACAAAAAAGGACCGAAAAATCCGTGGATTAGTGAATAAATTGTTAAATATTTCAAACATTTAAAAATTTAGTAAACAGAAAAATAATTTATGAAAAAAATAACTAGTTTAGAAATAAATTCATTGAAAATAGAAGCGATATACGAGCTACATGGCAATTAATAAATGAAATAATTGGCAAAAAAAACTGCTAATATTGACAATTTTATAACCAGAATTGAGACTAAATTGGGATTAGTTTCTCAATAAATAAACGAATAATATTATATTGTTAATATTAATGCAATTTTATTTTTGACCTACTAATAAACCAAGCAACGGCTTCGTTGGTCCTAATTTAATTTTATATGAAATGTAATTTAATAATATATTCAATAAAATTATAATTACATTAAAAAAAACTAAAAACTGAACTAGAACGTAAACTAAAAACTTAAATATAAGCTGAACAAGAACCTAAACTTAAACATGAACTAGTCTTTAACTGAAACCTGAATAAGAACTAAGATAGAATAACTATAACTTTTCTTTAATCTAAACTAATAAAATAAATAAATGTTTTATTCTATCTTCTAGAAGGGCGGCAAAATGATAAATCGGTTTAGTATTTGGTTTGTCATTTCTCACACTTCCTCTTTGTATCACGTCTACTTAAGAAAATCTGCAAAAAGGCCAACAAAAACAAAAAGAAAAACCTCAATCTTTAATCCTTGAAAAGTTACATCATCAGAACACATTATCAAATGTGTGAAATACATAAAGACAAATATAAAACCATAAAGAAATAATAAAACATTACGCAGTAAAGCTAAAATAAATATGTAAAAAATATATACATTTGCAGTTTTATGGCCAACCAAAGATTTTACAGCTGTCTGTCTGACGCTTTCTCAGTCGTGTCGTTTGAAATGGACTTCAATAAAACTGTAATAAAAAAGAAACTCTTAAGAATCAAGTTGAAATGTTAACAACATTACAAAACTGACATTTTCCATTAAAAGCAGACGTTTTTCAAAGTTTTTTTTTTCAGTAGCAATTCAGACAAATGATGAAGAGTTTTACAACTTACGAGTATTTTATTTGAGTTTTGCCTCTATAAATATGGGCATCAACGTCATCGTTATTACCATTACAATCGGCTGTTGTAGTTAAGTAAAATTTTTAGCCGCAGGGGTGGAAAAACATTATGATTAGGAACTTCTTTCAAATAACAAAATGTCTATCTTCCTTTTAATTTAATTCTGCCGTTTGTAGCCATTTTAATATTATACTAATATTTGGCTTTTTTTATTTTCCTTCTAGGTATGTTCAAACATTTCTGTGTTTACAAACAGTAAGTTAAATCCCACCCTTTTTGGTAAGTGCTTTTGAAATCCTAGTTATTTTTTCATTTTTTTTTTTTTTTTGCAAATCTCAAAACACTATCACGCAAATTTCAAATCCATTTTACTTAAGTTAAAGAATTTGTTATTCGTTACAATATTTTTTTTTTTTTTTTAGTTTTCGTGTCCTTTATATCCTTAGTAGGTACTCGTATGTATGTATGTTTGCCTGCTCTTTTTTTCGTACATGTTGTTTGGGCTACGTGATGTTTATCAACAAAAGTCAAAATTGTTAAAAAATTTACTTTGTTAAATCTTCCTTTAAACTTAAAAAAGCAAAAATAAAACAAATAAATAAAAAAAAGCCCCAACAAAACTTACTAAGTGCAAATATGCGCCATATTGCAGTAAAATTAAGTTTTTTTTTTCGTTTGTTTTCTTTCCTCAGGTTTAAGAATTTAACAAGTACATTCAATATTTACTTACATTTGGGCTTATTTTGAAGAGCTCGCTTTACGACTCCTCTACTGTTGATCACTGAACAAGAGAAATAATGTTGTGTAAACAAAACATAAAAACCGCAAAAAACAAACAAAATGTATTAATAAACGAAAAATTGGCCGTTGTAAAGTAAACATGTATTAAAGTCATGTAATAAAAGTTTGTTTTTTAAGAATTGTCATAAATACGAATAATGAATTAAACATTAAACACCAGTTTACTGCAAGAGATATACAAATTTAAAACCTAAATTATAAAATAAATAAAACTGATAAAGAAAGCTTAAATTTTTATTGAAAGTGAACATACAAACTTTTAAACTTTCGGGAGACTTTAAAAAATATAAATATAAGTATGTACGTGCCATGGTGAAATCACTCTACAAGGTGGTGTTGAAACGCCGCACAGAGGAGTATTTGGCCTGAAAAGCTGGCCAAAAAGGCAAAACTGAATTTTAAGAAATCTTAAGAACTAAGTACGCAGCTCGACAGACAACAATATTTTACATTATATTGTAAATTTTGAAGACTTTTAGTTGCGATTTGTAGCTCTGAGACCCTGCTAAAGTCAGGAAAGTGAAGAAATTTATATGAGATTTTAATGTTTTTTTCGGTTTCTGGATGTTTATATGATATTTTTTTTGCGACTAAACGAATAAAGGTTTAACAAAGATTATTTTTTTCGCTGAAAGGTTTGATCAAAAGTAATTTAAAAAAGAAAAAAAATTTTAAATATGTTGAATATTCATGTTGAAACAATTCGTTCAAAAGCTAAAAAAAAACACAAATTATACACTTTTTTTGCAAAAAAAAGGAAAAGAAGAAGTTTTTAAAAGTAAGGTTAGCATGTCTACGAATTATGTTTGATACCACAAAAAAATTTGGAATCTCTAATTTTAGAAACAAAAAAAAAGTGTGCGCAAGTTTGCGCCATTATTTTTGACGATTTTTTTAAATTTTCAAATTTTTTCTATTTTTGTCTATTTTTTTCTAATTAAGTCATAAAAGCATGCGCTTGAAAATACTTATAAAGGGTTATTGCACACAATTTTTATCAAACCCGTTTTGTAACTTCGAGAGTCAATAGGAAGTTTACACAACATTACAGCTATTCCAAATAGTGAAAAAATCTAATGCTGGAACCATTGACGAAAAATTGGATTTTTTGGTCAGAAAATTGAGCGAAATTTCAAAATGTGAAAGGGATGGGGACATATTAGCACTGAAGCAGTGTTTGAAAAATTTCAATATATATTTCAATATTATTAAATAATATAAAATAAATATAATAAAGCCTTTTTTGATAAAAAAAAAATACTGTTTTATAAGAGCCTTACAATTTTGAAATTTTTTTTTTTTAATTAGACTGTAAATCATATGTATGTATGTACATACAGTCTGTCAAGAATGAGTTTAAAATCAACATTTGTTAATTGAGTTTTGCGATTTATACCAACTTTTATTCCTTAGGAATGTAGCTTTTAGAAAAATCTTAAAAACTTTAACGTTTTGGTTCTTAAATTTTTTTATTGCATTTTGAAAACAAACAATTTTACGCATTTTGCATGTAAATTTTATTTTTTCGCCATTAAATTTTTAATAACTCCAAAATAGTAATAGATATAAAATAAATGTGTATGGTTAGTTTAAGCAGAATTTTCCGGTGCATCTTCTGATCCTCCTGCCATTAAAATCGGAGAACACGTTTTCAAGTTATGGCAAAATATATAAGGCAACCCAACGATTTAGGGGGTGAAGTATGCCACGCCTTTAAAAGAAAATCCTTACGTACTAGAGAAAAACGGAAAAAGATTTGAATTAAGGGCATCAAAATCCATATAGTCCACATACTTTTATTTCTAGGGTAGAGAACATTTTTTTTTTGTTGCGCAGTGTACTTTTGTTGCGCAGTGTAATTTTTTCAAAATCTGAAACTAGACTTTTTATATCATACTACACCTAAAACTATCAAAAAACTAAAACTTTTAATTCAAAAAACACGTTTAATAATTTTGGCCAGCTTTTCAGGCCAAATACTCCTCTGTGCGCCGGCTGTTTTTTTTTTAGTCATGTTCGTTATGTCAATTTTTGTTTTGTTTATATATATACAGTGGCGAGCACACATGGAAGATGTTTTATAACTATGACTTAAAAACCGAATAAACTCTTGAATTTTTAAAAATAATAATGGTTTTTATTTAAAATGTTAAATAAATAGAACAAATATGAAAATAAATTGAAATTCATTAATTATTAAAGCGAATGTGGAGTTTAGGGTAAATTTATGTGAAATGGCAATGTATCCACTTTGCACGTTAAAGTTCGTTGGCAGCAAGAATAAATGGACGGTTGGAGCGAATTTATGTACATAAGCACCGTTATTTGATATTTATATTTTTTAATAAAAATGAGAAAAATTTCAGACTTTTTAGAAAACCAAGTGGTGGGCATTACAAATAAAAATTACTCAGCCCGCGAAATTGCTAAGATATTGGGAATCTGTCATTGAACAGTTCATAAAAACAAGTCATAAAAATAAAAAAAAATTAGTCCATAAACTCTAAAAAAATCACGACCTTGTCTGCTGTCGGTACGAGATGCCAGGACAATTTAGCGATTATTATCTTCCAGACAGGGAAAAACACCCAAACAGGCTGCAGCTGCTATAACAAATGACAGATTCTCCACTTCTTAGCAATTTCGCGGGCTGAGTAATTATTATTTGCTTTATCTCCAAAACTACTAAGTAGAGTAAATATTATGTTAGGGCAGCATGAAGGTAATATTTTAGCTAAATTTTGATATTTGCTTTTCACTAAGTAGGTTAAACTGTTCTTCTCAAAAATCGTGTAACTATGCAATTTATAAAAACAATTTAGATCTCGAAAACTCGAGCTGATTTAAACAAAAGTAAGTTAGATAATTTGATGCCCTATAAAAGATATATACAAATTGACTAAAAAATTTAAGGCACCATTTTTCATGTTGGGCTGTGTTATAGTTCTAGTTCTGCTATTTCGCTATTTTTGTTCTTTGCTTGCCCAGTTTTTGTTATTCTTGAGCAGTTCTAGTTAATTTAAGATCCAGTTCATTGTGATTTCTTAAGTTGTTTTACAATTTAATCTTTAACATATTTGTGCATGTTTTTCATCTAAACCTATAAATCCCTTAAATTCATTTTGAAAGAACTTTAAAAAATTACTTAAGCTTTTTACAATACGTTCCTACAATGCAATTGAATGACTCACAAATAGTATATTTATGTTATCGAAATAACAATTTCTGCTTGAAATTGTATTTTTGAATTCTCCTTGAAATTGAATGAACATAGAAAAACCTGAAAAAAAATCTACTTCAATATTTGATGCTCATGATCCCTGACTATAAAGTACGAGAACGAAAATGTTTTCGGAAAATCTCTCTATAAACTGGAAACATAAATCCCACAACATGAAAGAAAATATAAGAAAAACAACAGCAATGCTGATGATAATCATTTGATAAGGATGTGAAATAAACATTTCGACATGCAACGTAGATACATATGTACTTGCATAAATGCACTCACCCACTTGCACACAACTTAAAATCTGTGTTAGAACAACAATGTGGATTGTTATTTACCGTAGCAAATGTTAGCGAGCGTGTGCAAGTGTTGTATATAGAAATGTACTATTGTACATTTGCCACATTTTATGTGGCACATAAATACTTTTGGAATCGCAAGAAAAAAAAGGAAAACAATACGAATATAAATGAAGAACACATTTTGAAACAAATCGCTTTGTAAGCGGTGAGAAAACACAAAAATGTTTTCATATGAAGTATGAATCCCAAATGCAATGATGCAAATGTATGAGATGCTACAGAAACAGAAAACAAAAACTCAACATGTTACTACTATTTATACTCCATTTAGTTATTTTTAGTTTTCTTTTGAAGGGAATTCAATGCCTTGTTTTTTCAATACATTCAAATTGAACAGGAAAAAATTAAATTTCTTGCATTTAGATATTTTTTGTGAACATATTTTAGCCCACAAACAGTAAGTAAAACTAAAACTAACGTACATAATGCAACACGCATTTGTTCATGTAGTCAGTCCGGCAGACAGTCAGGCACGCAGTCTAATGCTGCTTTTAGACGGTATGTATTTTGCAGTTTACTTGTCAGTAGTTGTACGATACATATGTAATTGTGCATGTTTGCTTTCACACGTCTGTTTGTAGTTTCATGTGACATAATCTACAGTAGAACACAACAGCTGTCTTTGTTATAATTATTTTCGCGGGAGTTTTGTGTACTTGCAAATATAGTTTGAAAAAATGGATTAAGAAATGAAAAAATTTTAACTTGCAGCATTATTGCAACAATAGCTTCTATAAAAGAAAAAAAAATTAAGCAAGAATTAAAGAGAAAATGTGCCATGTAAAGCCAAAAATTGTTGTATTTAAGCTAAATAAAAATTAATATGTATTAATACGTTTTTAAATACATACATATTTTAATACAAATTTATTGTTTTGATTACTACAATTTTTTTAAATATAAATTGGCTGAAACACAAACACTATGTTCTTGGCGACATAAACAATTGACTTGCTAAACAGCTGGTTGCAGGTGCTTTGTTATAAAAATTGTTTGAAAAATTTGCACTGTAAATGCAGGCTGCCTTTTGCAGAAGCATTTTTGTTTTGCTCTTACACGACATGTATGCATTTTGCAGTGGAAAATTTGACAAGCACACTGCCAAATGCATACCGTGTAATGGGAGCTTAAAGCCATAAGCTAAAAATGTAGTATGTTGCATTTACTGATTGTTGGCTTACTCTCATACTCATTCACTCACTTACTCACTTTTGCTTACTGCCACAGTCTGTAAATCTCTACTAGTTGCCTGTTATAAATGTTTAGCAAAGAAAAAGGATTTGTTATTTTTTCTGGACGTGTATATGGTTGTTGTGTGAATGAATGTATTAATGTAAAAGTTCATGGACCGTGAAATGAGGTTATGTTGCAACAACATGTTTTCTTTTTTTCCGGTGATTTATGAAGAGCAATTTTAATGACATTTTCTGCTCAAATCTTCCTCTGTTCAGTTGCGGCTTTTACCACAATTTGCACAGCGTAACACATTAAAAGGAATGCGTTGCTAAACTTTGGTATTTCATGCTAAAAAAAAAACGATCGGAATATGTTTCCATTTTTCGAACATTATTTGGTCGATTTCTCATCACACCTTGTGGCTGGCTGATAATTTTGTGAGTTCTTTTTGGATATTGAAAGTGTATTAGTGTGGGAGAATGTTACAGGTATAACCCTTTAAAGGCGCATACCTATATTATGTTTAATAACATAAACTTTATAAAACCGTTTTTGGAATAACTTTTGTCCCAGTTCTGTTCTAGTTCTGTTCTAGTTATGTTCTATTTATTGTGCTAGTTCTGTTTTAATTCTCTTCTAGTTCTATTCTAATTCTCTTCTAGTTCTATTCTAATTCTGTTCTAGTTCTGTTCTAGTTCTGTTCTAGTTCTGTTCTAGTTCTGTTCTAGTTCTGTTCTAGTTATGTTCTAGTTCTGTTCTAGTTCTATTCTAGTTCTGTTCTAGTTCTGTTCTACATCTGTTCTAGATCTGTTCTAGTTCTGTTTTAATTCTGTTTTAATTCTGTTCTAGTTCTGTTCTAGTTCTGTTCTAGTTCTGTTCTAGTTATGTTCTAGTTCTGTTCTAGTTCTATTCTAGTTCTGTTCTAGTTCTGTTCTACATCTGTTCTAGATCTGTTCTAGTTCTGTTTTAATTCTGTTTTAATTCTGTTCTAGTTCTGTTCTATTTATTGTGCTAGTTCTGTTTTAATTCTCTTCTAGTTCTATTCTAATTCTCTTCTAGTTCTATTCTAATTCTCTTCTAGTTCTGTTTTAATTCTCTTCTAGTTCTATTCTAATTCTCTTCTAGTTCTATTCTAATTCTCTTCTAGTTATATTCTAATTCTGTTCTAGTTCTGTTCTAGTTCTGTTCTAGTTCTGTTCTAGTTATGTTCTAGTTCTGTTCTAGTTCTATTCTAGTTCTGTTCTAGTTCTGTTCTACATCTGTTCTAGATCTGTTCTAGTTCTGTTTTAATTCTGTTCTAGTGCTGTTTTAATTCTATTTTAGTTCTGTTCTAGTTCTGTTCTAGTTATGTTCTAGTTCTGTTCTAGTTCTATTCTAGTTCTGTTCTACATCTGTTCTAGATCTGTTCTAGTTCTGTTTTAATTCTGTTTTAATTCTGTTCTAGTTCTGTTCTATTTATTGTGCTAGTTCTGTTTTAATTCTCTTCTAGTTCTATTCTAATTCTCTTCTAGTTCTATTCTAATTCTCTTCTAGTTCTGTTTTAATTCTCTTCTAGTTCTATTCTAATTCTCTTCTAGTTCTATTCTAATTCTCTTCTAGTTATATTCTAATTCTGTTCTAGTTCTGTTCTAGTTCTGTTCTAGTTCTGTTCTAGTTATGTTCTAGTTCTGTTCTAGTTCTATTCTAGTTCTGTTCTAGTTCTGTTCTACATCTGTTCTAGATCTGTTCTAGTTCTGTTTTAATTCTGTTCTAGTTCTGTTTTAATTCTATTTTAGTTCTGTTCTAGTTCTATTCTAGTTCTGTTCTAGTTATGTTCTAGTTCTGTTCTAGTTCTATTCTAGTTCTGTTCTAGTTCTGTTCTACATCTGTTCTAGATCTGTTCTAGTTCTGTTTTAATTCTGTTTTAATTCTGTTCTAGTTCTGTTCTATTTATTGTGCTAGTTCTGTTTTAATTCTCTTCTAGTTCTATTCTAATTCTCTTCTAGTTCTATTCTAATTCTCTTCTAGTTCTGTTTTAATTCTCTTCTAGTTCTATTCTAATTCTCTTCTAGTTCTATTCTAATTCTCTTCTAGTTATATTCTAATTCTGTTCTAGTTCTGTTCTAGTTCTGTTCTAGTTATGTTCTAGTTCTGTTCTAGTTCTATTCTAGTTCTGTTCTAGTTCTGTTCTACATCTGTTCTAGATCTGTTCTAGTTCTGTTTTAATTCTGTTCTAGTTCTGTTTTAATTCTATTTTAGTTCTGTTCTAGTTCTATTCTAGTTCTGTTCTAGTTCTGATCTAGTTCTGTTTTAATTCTGTTTTAATTTTGTTCTAGTTCTGTTCTAGTTCTGTTCTAGTTCTGATCTAGTTCTGTTCTAGTTCTGTTTTAATTCTGTTCTAGTTCTGTTTTAATTCTATTCTAGTTCTGTTCTAGTTCTGTTCTATTTCTGTTCTAGTTCTGTTAGATTTCTGTTCTAGTTCTGTTCTACTTCTGTTGTAGTTCTGTTCTAGTTCATTTCTAGCTCTGTTTTAGTTCTGTTCTAATACTATTCTAGTTTTGTACAGCTCCTTTAAATTTTTTTGCATACAGTGGCTGTTTTTGTCTGTGTTTACCATTTTCAGGTTTAATCTTATGTTTATTCTTGCATATAACTTTTTACACATTGTATAAGTTTCTCATACTTATTTTGCTTGTTCACCATTAAACTTTGTATACTTAAGACTTTGTACCTTTTCAACTGCACTTTATTTCAGTGAAACAATTTCAATGCATTGCTCAGATTCTTGTTTAAGTCAATTTGATAGTTTTTTTTTTTTTTTTGTTAAACAAACAAACGAATTTCCAATATTGTAGCGAGTTTAGTCATGTCATGTTGAGTAACGATTTAAAGAAGCATACCAAATAACTTTCATGTTTCTATAAACTCCAACCGCACCTTTTTGGCAAATGTAATTGCAATCGTTACAGGGTTTATCAATATTTAGAGTTTAATTTAACAAAGTAGTTTTGCTAATCGCAGTAGTTTGTTGCTGGATAATTGTTTGATTTAAATGCACTTTTTGATTTGCAGAAAATAGCTAAATAATTGCAAAAATATTGATTTTAAGATATTTGTTGTTTTTTTTTACATTTGCTGCTTGATTTTGTTAAGTCATTTGTTGGAAGGAAAGTTAGTTTTTCTTTTTTTTTATTAGAAATAAATTATAATGTGCAGTTTTTTGTGGGGCATACAAAATTATATACTTTTTAATATATGAACTAGTTTTAGGTAATTTGGCGCACTTCTTTTAAGGCTATTGAGTTAAAGACAAAAGACAATACATCAATAATTCAGCAGTGCCTTTGGCAGGTCCTTATGTAGTTAGTATAAATGTGTGATAGAAATTTACAAACTGCTGTCTTTAACATTTACCAGCATCAATCATCTGCTAACTCATACTTTTTGCCAAATAATTAAACTTACTCATGTCATACGCATATTGATTAATGTCATTAAAAGCTAGAAATGTGTCTTTTTTCAACAAACAAACAAAAAAGCACAAATGTCAAAAGAAAAATTATCTAAACGTATTCCCTTCACGTTCCTAAGCAAATAAATAGACAAAGAAATGGAAACAATTTAAACAAATACTAAAGATAAATTAACACTAATTCCCACAGTAAACAATTGAAATTGAGATAAAGAAGTCAACAGGAATAATGACAACACAGAACAGGAGATCACATATTAATGAAAAGACTTAAACTAATGTCATACACGTTTCTGTGCAAGCAATTATTTGCAAAAGACTAGAAGAAAAACAAAAAAAAAAACTAATGAAATAAATTCACATGTACTCACACATACTGCTGCTACGGCTCTGCTCATGTATGTGACTGACTTACACAAATACTTGGAAATAAATTAAGAGTAAACATTAATCCTGACGATGATAAAACAACCATATCAAGAAAATGTCAAATTGTAAAACAGTCGACAGTGAGTAAATAAGCACGAGCTGAACAAAAAAAAAAAAAAAATAACCAACAAACAATGTCATTTATTTTGGGGATGTTTTTCATTTAATTTTTATTCCCAAAAAAAGGAAAAAAATTGTGTGTGAATTTTATATAAAAATTCATTTCCTTTTTCACTTGGTTGGAGTAAATACAAATTTGTTGCGTATTAAATTTTATGTTAATTTATATTTCATCATTTAATTTAAATAGCGTCAGTGAGAGCATAATGGCGGTGGGGGAGGCAGTAGCAATTTATAGAAATTAGTTTTTAATGAAAATTCAATTTCCTTAATGTTTATTTATTTGTTCGTAATCTTAATAAGTAAAAAAATTTAAGTATTTCTACAGAAATAAAAATAATTTTTTTTGTATTTTTTGAGCAGTATAACAATGCTTTAATGTAAAAAGGTCGTAACTGATTTTCTTTAAGCATTCAGGAGTTTATATTAAGGTCCTAATTTATTATTTCTAAGCGTTGCGTTAAATTACATTTTGCAAATCACGACGTACAAGCAAGTGATTGCTTGCGTTGTAACAGCTGATTCTGACGTTGTTGCTAACAAAACTGTTTGAAATTGTGTATTTTGTAAAACGCAACACTGAAATTTTTATCACCTGCGTTGTCAAATTTAACGGCTCCATTTTCTTGGCTTTAGTTTTAAAAGTTGAATTAAAATATTATTGAAAAAACAAATTTATTCAATTAATTTTATATTTTATAGAAACTTTTTTTATATAATGTAAGTAAGTATATACAAACATATTCACTTAGTATAAAATACTACTAAAATTTTTCTTAGGGCGAAAAAAGAAGCCACAACGGCAGCTGAATTTGAATTGTTGATAGCTGAAATGGTAAAGCATCTAGATTTGGCTCATGGAATGCAACTGTTGATAATGTTTGGGAAGCTCTTGAAACTCTTGCATGCAATTGCAATTGTGCATTCGGAAGTTCATCTGAAATCGTTAAAAAGTAAATTAAAAATATTGTAAATATCCACTGTGTTATTTTACTTACTCATTTTTCGTTAAATTCATGATGTTGATAGTAGAGCGCAATTGGGTTTTTTCAATAGATATGTCTAGGACACTTGAAGAATCCTTATGGTCTGAAGAAGAAGACATATCCATAAGTACGAAAATTTTTTATAGCCCTTAGTATCTTTATATTTATTTGCTGTAAAATTTGTTTTTCTTCGCAATTTGATATATTTTCTTGATAAATAAACAAACAAAATTATTGAACAGCTGATGGGTTTGTAGTATTGCCAATGCAAAATAAGTGTAGATTTATGTAAATTTTTATTTTAAACTTCAGTATCGACATTTATAATGGCAACATTAACTACGCAATGATTTGACAGTATTGTAACAACGTAATATTTCTGCATTCGTTAAACGCAATGACGCAGTATGTTCCTAAGTGTTCCTAACTTCAAACAAGATTTGGACTTGCCGCCAGTTGTTCTGCTAAGTGTTGGCAATCAAAAACAAAGAATACTGCTTGACAGCTTGTAGTTTAGGGCTAAGCCAAAATACAGCTTTACACTAAAAGAAACACGTTTAGAGGCTTTACTTAATGGAAAATAACTAAAATTAAGCCAACAGCTTTTTAAAAAAGCTTCTGTAGTATGGGTTTCTGTATGATCAAGTTTTTTTCACTCAAATCTTTTGTTGTAAGCCTCCTAAATGAATGTCTTAAAAATGACCTTTATGCTCCTTTTTCAATTACTCAATAAAACTAAACTATTTTTCTAGTTTTAACATTAGCATTTTCAGTGCTCTCTCCTGGAAAACAATTTCTTTGCAAACGTCTTCAGTTTTTTGTGGAGGGGGCAGCCATAAAGACATTCAGCCCAATAAAACAATTTCATTAAGGCTCATTGAATTCACAAAATTTTACTTGAATTTAAGAAGGCACAAAGTAATTTCCGTTTATAGACAAATCGCAAAAAACAAAAATTCTATTTTAATAAACGTAAAACCAAAATTAAAAAACAAAATATTTTGCACATAAAAAACAGCAATACAGAGCTATACAGTATGTGACTAAAAGGAATAAAAAATACAACAAAAAATATAATTTTTTCTATGTACTATTTGTTTGCGTCCAATATGACTTTAGGCTTAAAAGTGCCACGTTTTTTTTTTTGTTTGTTTTTGCACTCATACAAACTGTGAGAGAGACAGGATGTTTAGTAGAGTTTTCATTTTGTAAGGACTCTGTTGTGTGTTATATTTTCAAATAGATAAAGCAACATGTTTTTTCAAAAACATATGCAAAAAATACTGTTTGCTGTTTCGGATGTTATTAAAAGGCCTGAGGGAATTTTAAGGAATTTTTTTTAATAAAATCGCTGAAAACATTTGCTGTAAAAACGAAATAGTACAGCTTACTTTACCTCGTAAAAAAACAATTTTATGATAATTTAATATTAAAAATATTATGCAAACAAGTAAAAGTAAATAATAATATTACTCGCATGAATGAGCTTTCTGCAAACAGGTAAATAATTTTTTTTTTTGGAAATTTAATTTTAATTTATGCTAAAGTCTAAAAATTACAAATTTTCTAATATAATTTTGGAGTTTCAAAAGACTTTGAAGGTGGGTCATGGAAATTGTGGAAGTAGTTAGAGTTTGTTTGAAATTAAATATTTAAAGCTTTATTATAAAGGGTGTTTTTTTTAGATGCATCGAACTTTGAAATGGAATAAAACAAAGATGATAAATTATCATGAAAGTTATTTTATTCTAAAAATTATCTTCTGGCATTATAATTTAAATATGGCTTTTGGCATATGACCGGCTGGCTTGGGCGTAGTCTAATCTGGAGGTCCAATTTTCTATGACTTTTTCCAATGTTAGTGGCCGTATATCGTACACAAGTCGTACATTGTTTCGAGCTCATCGGCATATACTAGTACATATCCTCACAGAAAATAGGCAAGCGATATTAAATTGTACGATCTTAGAGGCCAATTCATGGGTCCGAAACTTGAAACTATGCGGTTACCAAACGTTCCCTTCAATAAATTAATTGTAACACGAGCTGTATGACATGTTGCGCCGTCGTCTTGAAATCATTAATGAACGAAAAAGTCAGTAATCATGAATCTATACTAAACACACCGTGTCGTTCTGGTCAGTTTCGTTAAAAAAAAATACAGACCAATATACTCAACATACACTTGAGGATTATCATCACTCCAAATACGACAGTTTTATTTATTGACGTATCCATTCCACCGAAAGTGAGCTTCATCGCTAAACAAAATTCTCTAACAGAACTGTGATTTTCAAAATAAATTTGCAGGCGCCAGTCTATTCATGTTGAAATGCCAAACCAAATTAAACATAATTTACAAACTTCGGCCACCAATTTGTCTTTAAGTACTGTTGCTGAAATAATAGAGTCGTTAAAAGTAGTGGTGACACTTAGCTCTGTGCTCAAGAAATGTACGGGAATTGTGGCTTTCATGGCATATGTGTGCTGACGATCGGTTCTGGACAGGATTATATAGCGGCTTATGGCAACCGTAATCTCACGTCCTTGGCAGTAGTAGTCGTCAGTGCTATGGTGCTAAGCTATGGCAGCGATTATATAGCCCAAGCTATCTAACTAGGCAGGTTAAATAATCCTTAATATTTTGCACCGACAATGCAGTTTTTTGTTTAAGTCTATTGTTGTAGAAGCATTTTTATTGACAACTAGATAAAACCCGGTGTGTTCGCTACCCGTATCGTAATGAAATAAAGAGTTTAGAGTTAAATAAATATAATTATTAAGTTATTAAAACCTACAGTTTTCCTTTTAAATTAAATCTTATTACATTATCTTATTATGATTTACAATATACACACAAACACACATTCACTTTTATATAGAAGGGTTTCAAATGTATACAAATTGTAACATTTACTTATTACTGGTGCTAGTCAACGCATTGGTGTCCTAAATATTAATATTGATAGCTGATATAGCTTTCCCTATATATAATTTGTCATCATATCTATGGGCGGTGCCACGCCCACTATTGAAAGTCCGCCCATTCTTGTCCTTAATACTAATATTGATGGTAGAATAACCGGACCATATATCTTATTGTATACCATGTATACAAATGTATACAAATTGTAACATTTACTTATTACTGGTGCTAGTCAACGCATTGGTGTCCTAAATATTAATAGTGATAGCTGATATAGCTTTCCCTATATATAATTTGTCATCATATCTATGGGAGGTGCCACGCCCACTATTGATAGTCCGCCCATTCTTGTCCAAAATACTAATATTGATGGTAGAATAACCGGACCATATATCTTATTGTATACCATATATTTGATTTTTTGTAATTATCATCATATGGCAGGTGCCACGCCCCCTGTCGCTACTACTCCCATTTTTTCCGCAAATATTTAAACAAACAATGGAATTGCTCATGCAAAATTTGTGTACTATAGCTATTATAGTTTCCTAAGTATTTGATTTTTAAAATTAACTTTGTATGGGAGGTACCACGCCTACTTAAAATTTCAGAAAAAAAAGTAGCCTATAGCTCCTTCCACACATACAGAAATATACTGTGAAAATTGCAAGCAAATCGGTTCAGCCGTTTAGCCGTCTATAGATCCCAAACTAATAATAATAAATACACATACATACAGACACACAATCACTTTTATATATATAGATTATGATCACTGATTGACTTACTTTAAGCTTTTTTTTTAACAAACACATGTTTGTAACACCCATAAATATTAGTTCCACAACTACCTTAAAGGATACCCATCGACTCAGAATGACAATGACTGTTTTTTCATTATTTTTTATAATTTGATTTTTGATGGATAATTTACAAAAAGTGTTTAACACAAACTGTTAATGTTTTTTTTTAACACATAAACAAATCAAATACATACATTTCTAAAAATAAACTTTGATATTTTTGTGCAAATATTTCAGAATACATTCTTCTGGAAATTTGAGTACATGCAAGTTATTTTTGTACTAATTGTTTATTTGTCGAAAATCATTATTTTCCACTTTGTATTGTAAATTAAATTGTTTAGCATTAAACTTAAAAAACGACAAAAAAAAAACATGTTTTATTAGCTTTCACATGTAAACATTTGTGCTCCCCATTGTATGTGAACATAACATATTCTGTTTGACCAGCCTTAATTGGCAATTTTGACGACTAACAAATACTGTGCTTCAGAGCTGAGAATACTTTTGCACTAAATTGTGGCCGCCAAACTTTCATTGTGTTTGAAACATTGGAAAACAACTAAAATCGTTGTTTTCTTTTAAAGTGCTCAATTTTTACGAGCTAAAACTGTTATGTCAACAGTAAAGGTACGATCACATTTGGCAAATATTTACTCAAAAAAGCGTAACCACTTGTATTAGCACAAATTTGTTTGACGTTGTTTACTCTTACAAGAGTTTTGCAAGAGCAAACAGCATCAAATTAAAACTAAATATTTGTTGTGCTTTGGCCTCAATAAGAAAAGTTTTCTTTTAATAAATAAACGAGTTCAAATAAATGTTATTTAGTGGTCTATGGTTGAAACTAAATTTTATATACTTAAAGATGTGTTAAAAAGAATATGTTAAATTAGCTTATCGTAGATCTTTATATACACCAAACATAGATTGACGATCTTCGTAGATGTCAAACTAATCTTAAAACTCGGATCTTAAAATGCGTCAAATTAAGCCGCAGTCAGCGTTATTAACACTAAATATAGTTTCACTATTATCTTTATATACGCCAAATTTAGCTTCAATACCAATTGTTGGTATTCGTCAATTTGAGCTTTAATCATAGATCTTTGCTAACACCAAATACGGCTTTAGTCGGCAATATTTATATGCGTCATATTTAGCTTCAATCCCGGATGTTAAAAATTAAATTTAATAAATTGAGATTTAGTAAACTTTAAATTTTTCTACAATCCCAGATCTTTAAATACATAAAATTTAGCTTCAATCGTAGATCTTTATTTCTAACAAATATCGCATTTAAAATTGTAACATGTCTAGCATTTTCATTTGTGTAAGAATCTACAAAAAAAAAAAAAACAACAAATTAATTTTTTTACATACTGTATTATAAAATTTACGTTGAAGGCTATTGTAATCAATTTTCAAGTGTCCAACTACAAACTGACAAACTAAATGACCAAATATTTCTTATTTATTTTCACATTGTGTCTCTTTTCTTTTAATAAAACAAAACTTGTTAATTGTTCTTTTATTGTGTCAATTTAAACTTGAAATATTTTATTTTGTAGCCAAGCGAAATATTGCCCTGACACATTTAATACATTTTATTTTTTGCATTTACTTCATGTCACAATTTACAGGCATCGTGTTGTGGCACGATGTGTGTATTCACGACAGAGAGTGTATGAGTTATAAATAGCTTTTTTGAAGGATTTTCTGTAGCTATTTGCTGTATCCTCTCTAAAAATGCGTCTGTATGAGTTTAGGGATTTTTTTTTTAATAAAATGTCAAATTTCAAATGTTGTTTTGTAGCAAATTCTTATTGCCACTGAAACTTGTTTACAGCAACAAATGCGCTACACAAAAAATAAGGACGAACGTAAAAAACAAAATAAATAACCATTCAATGTTTAACAATTTATCTTTGTCTCTGGGTGTTTAGCAAAAAATAAAGGAATATAAAATACAGATAAAAAATCTAACACAAAAATTGTCTCCGTAATGGCGTAACAGATGTTGCCACAAAACACTGTAACTCGTACTTGCTTTATACTTTTTGCAACAACCACAAAAGCACAACAAAAATAAATGAACAAAACTAAACCCAAAAATTTAAAAGAAGAGAAGAAAATGATGATAAAAAACGTTGATAAACAAATTGTATTGGAAAACAGCACAAATATTTATACAGTCAGTTGTTGTTATATACAAATACACCGAACGTTGGTAGACTGATGAAATGACTATTCAGTTTTGTACTCAAACACATACTTAAACTAATATGTATATACACACACATACAATAGTACATAGAAGGAAATAAATGACAGTAAATTTACAAAACGGAAACGGATATTAAAGCCAACCCAACCAACCAGCAATAGCATTGTGCAAAGTTCTTTTTCATACTTCGTACACCAATACAACTAGACTTTCGTACACATAAACAGTCAGGCTATATTAGTGGTTGCTTTTGTATTGTTATTTTGTTGTTATTGTCTCCATAAATTGCGGTTTGTTCAATCAATAAATTATATTGACAAAATGCTAAGATGTTTTAGAGGTTTTGCTAACAAAGACAAATTGTATTGCATTGTGTTATTATTGTATGAAGGAAAGGAAAATCTAATTTTGAAAGATATTTTAGAGTTTATATTTCAGTGGAAAATTTGCAAAGAAATTTCGACTTATTTAAATTAAAAGAAGAAAATCATAGATCTTGAATCTTGAAATCTGCCAAATGCAGCTTCAATCGTAGATTTTTATTTACACCAAATATAAGATAAATCGATGATCTTTGAATACGTTAAATTTTAGCTTCAATTGCAGGTCTTTGAATTCGTCAAATTTAGCTTCAATCGCGAGTCTTTGAATTCGTCAAATTTAGCTTCAATCGTAGATTTTTATTTACTCTAAATATAGCTTTAGTAAACAATCTTGGCATACATTAAAGTTATCTTCAATTCCGGTATCTTTAAACTCTTCAAATTTAGCTTCAATCCCGGGGCTTTGAATTCGTAAATTCAGCTCCGATCTTATATTATTATTTACACTAAATATAGCCTAAATAGACAGTCTTTATATAGACAATCCCGCATCTTTAAATACATCAAATTTAGCTTCTATCATCCAATTTCGCTTTCTTCCCTAATGTTTGAAAATATCTGATTAAGCTACAATCGTACATCTCAATTATCTTCAGTCGGGAATCTTTGAACTCGTCAAATTTAGTTCCAATCCCAGATCTTTCAATTTTTCAAATTAAGCTTCAATCCTAGATCTTTATTTACACCAAATATAGCCTTAACTGATGATAGTTAAATACGCAAATTTTGCTTTAATCTCGGATCTTTGAATACATCAAATTTAGCTTTATTCGTATCACCAAATATAACTTTATTAAAGGATATTCGTAGACGTGAAACTGAGCACAATAAATGTAGCTTTAATCGACAATCTTTATATTCGTCAAACTTAGCTCCAATCCGGATATTTGTATTTGCTAAGTAAAACTTTTCTTTAAGATCATTACGATACCGGCTTTTTGTGCAGTAAAGTGCTGGCAACCAAAGAAGACAAAAATTCACACGACCTAGGACCTGATCACCGAAGCGAGAAAGAATATTTCAAGATCTTTCAATTTACCTACAATTCAGGATCGTTGAATTTACGAATCAACTATGTCATTATGTCGCGTTAACGATATACAAGAGAGAACTGTCATTACTTTGTCGGCTTGTTGTGACAATTTAAGATAGTTGAATTTACGAATCAACTCTGTCATAATGTCGCGTTATCGATCACCGGTAACAGTCATTACTTGATCAGCCCTCTTTTTGAAGAAATATGGTCCAATGAAGCCTCAAATTTCAGTGACAAGCTGTGAATACATTTATTGGTTACCAATCACATGTAAATCATATGACCTACAGTTTTTGATCACCGAATCGAGAGAGTACACGACCAAGAACTGTCTCATGAAGTAATTGAATGTACAGTACCGAATCGATTAGAATTCTCTTTATTAAAGTACAAACATTCACTAAAATATTAACATTTCTTAACTTAGCAGCTATATTTACAATTATTATAATAATAAATAACATTTCCAAAACTAGGTTGAAAAAAGCTTTAATAATTGTTTTAAAACAAATTCGAAAATTCTGTGCAATCCCCTACTTTATTATCTTTTACTCAGAATTTATGGTTAAGTGTTAAAAAATTCTTTCACAGCCTTTTCTAATAAAAACAAATAGCCACCACAACTCTTTTCTAAACAGAATTAACAATAAACAAAATTTCTTTGAGCATTTACATGCAGCTATTTTGCTACACTCTCATTGATTAATTAACTTTGTTCAAGATTCACACTTGCTACTATTTTATTTTATTTGGTTTGTTTTTTAGTTTTGGGTTTTCTTTGGAATATGAAATCCATTAAAATTAATTATATTTTTGTGGGGTTATAAATCTTTTACAAAAAATAATAATAAAAAACAAATAAAAATAATGGTTTTGTTAAAAAGTTGAGAAGAATTTGTAATGTTTTCTGTGGTGATATATCACAACAATTGATTGTTGAAAGGGAGGGAGGGATGGCAAAGGGGTTAATTGATTTTAATTATTTGAAATTTTTAATTTATAGAGTGATAATTTGTTTTGGGAAATAATAAAAATAAAATGTGAGGAAAAAGCTGTGAAAAATTTAGGTTAATTTACACTTTTTAAATATTTTTTCCAACAGTTTAAGTTTTCTTTAAATTTTTGTTTTTAATATTTAATATTTCTTGTTAGAAAACAGCAACCTGTTAAACAACCCTCTTCAGTTTTAAATTACACTCATTTTCTTTTTTTTCCTTTAAAATGTTGTTTTTCTATTTCTGCCTTTCTCATCTTTAATAATTTAAAAAGCACTTTATACTCTTCATAAGGAATAATTTATGACTTTCAATATTTTCAATATGACGCGGAACTTATTCACTGCAGCCAAAAAAAAAAAATATTAAACGAAAGGACAGACTCACTTACTTAAAGGCAAGAAAAAAATTAAGTCACTATAAAGACCAACAATTTACAAAAGATTTCCGTTTAATAGCCACCACCAGCCCTATATTTTATTTAAATCTAACTACAAAGAAGAGCAGGAAAATCAATGACGCCTTTACTTAACAAACAAATTCTAATATAAACTGTTTTTAAAGAAGAAAACAAAACATCAAGAAAATGTTTAAGAAAACGGAAGTAAAGTTAAGAAAAATTTGTTTTCTGCGAGAATATGTAACATTAAATTGAAAGGGAGAGAATGTAAAAATGACTTTGTTTTATGCAGTTTAGTCTTTCAAATACATAAATTATATGACGAAACACAACTAGCTACAGAAGGAATAGTTGAAGTAATATTGTCAAATAATAACTCACAAAGCTTAACACCGATTAATTTTTTGATGTAGAATACAAAATTTAGTTCAATTCTAATTATGTTAAGTCCCAATTTACACGACGCAATTCTTTAAGCTAAGCTGACTAGCTTTTAGACATCATGGTTAGCTATGTAAAGACGGCTGTCAGATCATACAATGTTGTCAGATCTAGCAATGTGCTAGCAATGTACTGACATTGAAAAATTGTTAGCAAAAGGTAAATTGTCAATGCTTTTTCTTACAACGTTGAAAGACAAAAATTTCAAGTTCAGACGGTTGTTATTTGTTTTTGCTTTCTGAACATTTTTCGGACAACGTTGTAAAATCTAACAACTCTCTTACAAATAAAAGAAATTCAAATAAAAGAATTCCAAGAAATTTCAAGGAAAAAGTTGTATCAATATTTTCAATAAAAATTGCTTCATGTAAATTGGAACTAAGTAAATAAAATTTAATTAAACTATTTCATTGTAAATTGCACATAACTACAATTTTTAATATAAATTTTCTTTGCATTTTATTTACATACGAGTATGTAGCCAAGTGCGTTTAAGGGTTAATTGCGATTTTTACGCTGTTATTGTAAATTTTGGACCTTAACATAAATAATAATTCAAAGAATACCATTATAAAATAATGGTATTTTTAGACAATTGGCACATTGTTTTTTCCTCCATACAACCTTGAAGCACTCTAATGTTTATACTACAGCCAACTTCACTTTATTTACATTGTAGTACATCATCAAACACGGCCAACTTCACAAACATAATGTCTTAAACCAGAGAGCAAAATTACATTTTCCATTTCTTAAGAAATGCTAACCTCCCTAACTATATTAAATATTTAAAACAATATTCTCTAGATTATGACAAAGCAATCTTTATAAAAAATAATGAAATATTTCTGTTTATTTCTATTTATTTGCAACAAAAAACTGATGAAAAATGTAAAAAAATATTAAAGTAAAACATGAGTATGAAAAAAGGATATAAATTGCAAAAAGCTAATCATGTTTTACTTACTAAAGTAATAAATCATTTGATACTTGCTATTTTCTTTATACATTACACCCCACTTTTCTTCATCCAGCCACCCATGAACACAATAAAAAAAACAAATTGTTTAGCTATAAAAAAATTTGCATACAATTTATTTTCTGCTTTTTTCCCAAGTCTTTTATAGAGTAACACGCCTGAGGGTGGGGTCTTCTATAGTAAGAATCAACAAAAGAAATAAAAGTTAAAAGAATCTGTGTTTAACAAACAGAGAAAGTCTATTATGACCAAACAAACCCTTGATAATGTAAACTTGCTTTAAAAAGAAACGCTCGAAAATATCGACAACAAAATAAAGCGGAAAAAATTAAAAAAGAAAAAACATTGGCAAATAAATCTGGAATTTGATTGAAAAATTAATGATGATCTTTTTTGTTTGGTTTTATGTACGTACTGTGTTTTATGGAGTACTTTAACCACAAAAGCTCGTAGAAGGAAGGTTACCCCAATGGAACAAGTACAAGACTACAAACTGTACTATGCTGTAGTGGCGATTACCATAATGTTTTCTTAGCGGTTTCAATTTAGCTATAGTTTTTTGTACAGACCAGCCTATAGTCTTGTCTACAGTCCAGACTATATCGTTAACTTAATAAGAAAAGGCCCTAACTCATGTTTTTCATAGTTTACAGGAGGAGGAAAAAACTAAATAAACAAGATGCAATATTAATACAAAATTTTAGTTAGGGCTTTTCGTTTTTAGGCTATAAATACAGTATTTTTTCCGAATTAATCTGAGTTTTTGAGAGGAGGTGTATCTAGTAATAGTCTGTGTAAACATGTAAAAATATCGATTTAAAAAAATTGTGAGTTGGGGCCTTTTCGTATTAAGTATAGTCTTGTGTACAGTCCAGACTATAGTTTTGTCTACAGTCCAAACTATATGGTCCTGTCTACAGTCCAGAGTATATAATGTTGTCTACAGTCTAGATTATATAGTCTTGTCTACAGTCCAAACTATACAGTCCAGTCTACAGTCCAGAATATATAGTCTTGTCTACAGTCTAGGTTATATAGTCTTGTCTACAGTCCAGAAGATATAGTCTTGTCTACAGTCTGGATTATATAATCTTTTGTGCAGTCCAGACTATAGAATCTTATCTACAGTCCAAACTATATAGTCTTGTCTACAGTCCAGGCTATATAGTTTTGTCTACAATATATTTTATATAGTTAGTCCAAACTATATAGTCTTTATTGCAGTCCAGACTATAGAATCTTATCTACATTCTTGTCTACAGTCCAGGCTATATAGAAATATAACAAACAAACAATGAACTCGGTTGAGGAATAATTCCCTTTTAAACATAAATTTAACTAAAAATAAACCTCTATGAAAAATATTTAAAGTAGAACTATAAAAAAGTGTGTAAAATTTTATGCTCGAAGACTAACAAAGAAAATTATGTGTAGACTGTAAAATCCTTGAGTTGAAAAAACATCAACTCATTTAATATTGCCAGTTAAATAGAAATCAAATTGCAATCAAATACAATAATCAGCTTAGTCTATATCAGCTATGTCTATAGTTTTTCTGTCTATCTTTCTCTCTATACAAATCAAATATCCTTAAACACACTATTCTGCAATTCATTTAGCATTCATTCATACGATTTTTTGTCTAATAGATTTTCCTTTCTATAAATTGTATTTGAGCTGGCAGTTATATAAAAGGATGATTTTTCTTTTCAAGCATTAAGATATGCTATTTGTTTAATATTATTTGCTTTTAATTTCTAGACTTGCAAACAACTAGAAAGTTGAGTTTCTTTAACTAAGAGAAAAAATAAAATATTGTAATGGCTGTCTTTGTGTTCCTCTAGCCATAAAATAAATTCAAAATAGGAATAATTCATGTTTTTTTTTAAGTAATGAATATTTGATTTGATGGATGAAGAAAGGAAAATGTTAGCCTTATTTGTAATACAAAAGAAAATAAATTTGCTTACTGGCGTAACATTTAAAGGTATGAGATTTTTTCTAAATTTTGTTTGCTATTTTAACTTTAACATGCCTGACTTTTCAAATGCGTGACTTGGCCAAAATTAAAGAAATATATCACAAGCTGCTACAATGACATTTTTTCTAAAACATTTTACGTTTTTTGATAAATGACTTTTTGAATTCTCAAAATCTAACAGTCCGATACAATTGTGTCAAAAGCTTTTTAAAAAAAGTACAGTAGTTTGAAGATACAATTTGCTAAAAGCATATACACAATTTTCTGTTTTTAACAGGAATATACTAGTATATGTATGTATGTATGTATTTTGCTTACAAACAACATATGTAAGGCCATAAATATAGGATTTTAGACAACTGTATTTTCTAATGTCTTTATTTTTATCTAATAATTTCCCAAACACATTTATAATACTATTTCATAATATGCTACGACATAAACAAATTCAATTTATTAAAACACATCACGTATTTTAGACCTCGGGATTCAGTGCTCTCTTTTACGGTAGTTGGTTAAATGAGAAAATTAGTTACGGCAAGTCAGTAACAATATTTTCAGTAACAGAAAGAAAAATGACAACTATTAAAATTTATTATGGTTTTTATACTTACGAACAAGAGAACAAGCTTTATCATCTAATCTTCTAGTTGACATGGAATTTTAATGTAAATTGGTTACACACGAATAGCAATATAACACTAAAAGAGATACAGAAAAGTTTTGTTCAGATTATAGTCTTGTCTACAGTACTATACAGTATTTTCACAGTCTTGTCTACAGTCCAGTCTATATAGTTTTGTTTACAGTCCAAACAATATAGTCTTCTGCTGTCCAGACAGTATAGTCTTTACGCCAGTCCAGACTACACAGTCTTGTCTACAGTCTAAACAATATAGTCTACAGTCCAGAGAATAGTCTTGTCGACAGTTCAGACTATACAGTCTTATCTACCATCCACACCATATAGTCTTATCTATAGTCCAAACAATATAGTCTACAGTCTAGATTCTAGACTATACAATTTTGTCTACAGTCCAGACTTTACAGTCTTGTCTACAGTCCAGTCTATAAAGCCTTGTTTACAGTCCAGTCTATAAAGCCTTGTTTACAGTCCAGACAATATAGTCTTCTGCTGTCCAGACAGTATAGTCTTTACGACAGTCTAAACAATGTAGTCTACAGTCCAGAGAATAGTCTTGTCTACAGTCCAGTCTATAAAGCCTTGTTTACAGTCCAGTCTATAAAGCCTTGTTTACAGTCTTCTGCTGTCCAGACAGTATAGTCTTTACGACAGTCCAGACTACATTATCTACAGTCTAAACAATATAGTCTACAGTCCAGAGAATAGTCTTGTCGACAGTTCAGCCTATACAGTCTTATCTACCATCCACACCATATAGTCTTATCTATAGTCCAAACAATATAGTCTACAGTCTAGACTATACAATTTTGTCTACAGTCCAGACTTCACAGTCTTGTCTACAGTCCAGTCTATAAAGCCTTGTTTACAGTTCAGACAATATAGTCTTCTGCTGTCTTATCTACAATCCAGACAATATAGTCTTTTATACAGTCCAGATTATATAGTCTTGTTTTATAATATGACCCTGAACTAGATTTTTACAGCTGCTCTAAAGCTAAATTTTTTTAGTTTTAGCTTTAATAATAAGCTCTTAAATAAAGAGAAGAGATTTAAAGAGAATCTACAATTTATTTTACCCTCAAAACTAGTTTTGATTAATTGCTTTAATATTGAATTCAAAAGTCCAATCAATTAAATTACCCTGATAGTACAAAGACCTCCATAAACGAATAACAATTTTATTTTATCAACTCATGTACACTATTTACCATTCTACAATTAGCATTGATTTCCTGATTAACTTCCCAAAAAGTAGCATAATAATATGAAAGAAAGAAAAAAAAAACTCATGCCATAAACTATTAAAATGACATTTATAAATGCATCATAAATCTCTGCACAATAACAAATCAAACATGTACAATCTGCTTCGTAACAACTTCAACAAAATACTTAAAGCACAATTTAATTGAATTTTCATATCTTTACTGCAAGATGAACTTACTCTTTACGATTCAAACAAAATTTAGAAATACATCATTAGTCATCTTAAAAATACAATATTTAGTTTTTTTTTCCTTCTTATTATTTTTATTTATTTCTATATAAAGAAAATGTTACACTCGCTTAATGCTATGTGCAGCATAGCTGCTGAGCATGCTGCAAGCATAAAAACGAAACAACACATGGCTGAATGGATGAATGGCTGGTTTGCTATTTGATGATGGAGTTTCCCTGAAAAGTGTTTTGTGTTCTTGATAAAAAAAAATAATAATAATTTTTATAAATGATCTTTTTGAAAACTGAAATAAATGATATTTCTTACACGTTTTTTTTTAATAGGAGAGAGAGAAGAACCACACACACTGCAAAGCATTTAGTTAAATTAAGAATGAAATCATATTTAATTATTTTGACAGCATATTTTGATGAGATTTTCCTGTGTCTCTGCTTTTGGTTTAATATTTGTTTAATTGGGAGGGGTTCACACAATTTCCAGCAACCATTAATTGTAAACAGTTATCATTATTTACAATAACAAATATATGTAATTTTTTTATTTAAAATAAAAAAAGATCATAAAAAGTAACAATTAAAAGGAAAACACCAGCTGTGCCTCAACTTGCTAAATACTCGTACCTACTAGATTATTTAACTTTAAAAACACAATTAGACTTTAGAGTAGAAAATTTATTATGAGGCTTATTCACAGATAATTTTAATATTGTCAGTGGTCTATCATTAGCTTTATGATTGTAAAGTTTTTCTAGCTGAAGATCTGACTGTGTGGTTGGTTTTTGTTTGTGTATTTTGTTTTTGTGTATAGGGGTACATAA
The DNA here is from genome assembly GCA_916048285.2 of Bellardia pandia. NCBI lineage: Eukaryota > Metazoa > Arthropoda > Insecta > Diptera > Calliphoridae > Bellardia > Bellardia pandia. The sequence continues at coordinate 39,270,958 of OU696530.1, forward strand.
GCTATAATTGCTTGACTTTTGAAGTGATGTGTATGAAGTACATGTGTAAGAGATCTTCTAGGGTTCTTAAAATTTGTTACGCTTGTCGCCTCACTGATTGACGAAATTGAGAAGGGGCTACTGTTTAGAAATTAAGCAGAATTTTGAGCCAGTAATGATTTGTACTTGACGTGCTTGACTGATTTACAAAAAAAAGAAGACATAAAATTGTTATTGTTCTGGGAAAAAATTGTTTGCTCTCTAATGTATTAAATGTGATTTTATGTAACTAAATTTAACACTTTAAAGAAATGTTTAGGGAACCACTATTCAGCACCATCTTCTTAATATACTTTATCTTGACATCTTATAAGTATTTGCAGCATTTACAATGAAATAAGGGTCACAAAATTACCCACATTAAACATGCTACACAAAATAGCAAACCATTATACACTGTCTCTAAGCATCATTGACTTCATATAGAGGACTTTTAAAGTGAAACATTTAAACTAAGGGATTGACAAGCCAACACAAGTTAAACACATTAAATTAACCAGAGACCAAAAATAACAGGTCCACTTTAATTTTGGCACCATTTACAATTTAAAATTAGTTTTTTTTTGTGTTATATCACTGAGAGAGTGATTTATAAGAGAATATTTTAGGCTAGTAGTCGAAAGAAACAGAAAAGAAAGCAACTAAAAGTACTATATTCGGCTATGCCGAATCTTATATACCCTTCACCTTTGTTGTGGATGCACAATATATATTAGGTTTAGGCACACACTTAAAGTTTTCGAACACTTTATGTGATCAACGCTATCTGTTGATGAACAATATTAATACACTAAGTTTCAGAGGTTGTCTCGGATTTTTGCTCATATCTCCGTTATTTATGGGCGGATTTTGCTGATTTAAAATAGCAAACTTCTCAAAGCATGTCTGACAGAATTATTGAAGATTTGGATCCCGAAGATATCTGGGGACTTCAGAAAATTGATTTCAACACTCAGACAGACAGACAGACGGACATGGCTTACTAGACTCCGCTATCTATAAGGATCCAGAACATATATACTTTATAGGGTCGGAAAATTATATTTTGGAAATTACATACTGAATGACAAACTTATATACACTTAGGTCTGTTTTTATGCGGTTTATGTTTATGCGGATTTGAAGTTATGCGGTTTTAAAATCGACTTTTTTTATGTATTATTGTTTTCATTTAGTTTTCATAATTATTTTGTGGTTTTAAACGTTTTCAACGTTGGCATCACTACTGCATAGTAATTTTCAAAATTTAAAAGAAAATGATTGTGACGAAGACATTATAGCACCACTCAACGTTGAAACGGTTGCAAAAATTCTTCAGACAGCTAATGTGTTACAAAATCAAATACTTCTGAACGAAACAGATACTGAAAAAGCCTTAAAACTCAATAGAGAAATTTGTTAGAGAAATTTGTAACCTTATGTCATTACAAAAGGACCAATGCTTGGACCTACTAGCTATGGCTGTCTGCTGACCTAACCTAACTTAACCATATGTCAGGATATCGCGAACAACACAATCAGTTAAAAAAAATACAACTCAAAAATTAATGACAATTTATAAAAAAAAAAACAGATCAAAATATTCTAAATAAAGATTGTATGCGTTATCAAGTAGTGATTCCGATAATATGTAATGTCTTACTTTTAAGTATCAAATTTTAAATTCTATAAATGCTTTTTTTTGGTTTTTAGTTCGTACTTATTTATTTTTTAACTTTTATAAACCAGATAAATGTAATAAAATTTACTGTTTTCCCCCTTTTGAATGTGATTTTTATAATAGATAAATAAATTGTTTTTAGTTATTTTTTTATCTTGTGACTTTTTTATGCGATTTTGGTCTAATTTTTAGACCTAAATTTGAAGTTATGCGGTTTTTCAACTTTTCGAAACGAATCATCCATTTTGTGTGAAAATCAGTCTTTCTTTATGCGGTTTCCTTTGGAACGCATCTACCGCTTAAAAAAAGACCTAAGGTATGCCCTTCTCATGAATGTGAAGGGTACAACAACGGAAATAATCCATTCCCACAACAGCCGGTTCTATGCACCGGAATGACCCGAGATCACTCGGCCAATGACTGTCAACTCAGTAATTACTGATGTTGCAACAACAACAACACATTAATAATCAAGATTAGTGATTTATAATTACATTTTTTTCGTCAGGTTAAAGCTTTTATTTTAAATGGTAAAAGTTTATTTGATGCAAATTAATGATGCCTGAATATAAAAATTATAAATAAATATTTGACTGTAAAATTTCACAAAAAATCGAAAATTTTACAAAAAAAAATTAGTTTAGAAAAAATCTTAAATTTTAGAACAACATAATAAAATTACAGAATTGAAAAAACATAAATTTTACAAAAGCTCGAAAAACAAACAAAATGCACAATTTTGCACAAAATTTAAAATATAAAATTTTAAATATATACAATTGAAATTTAAAAAATGTTTTTCAACTGTCATTTTTTCTATTGACATCACCTTTAAAATAAATATGCTGTTCATTTGTTTTGATCTGCTGTTCGACGTTTGCGACGCTTTCAGAAGTAGAAAGTAAACGAACTTTTCGCTTTTCAAGCGTCAACGCTTCCTACGCTTTTAAGTGTGTAACTTAAAACATACGACTGCATACATTGATTATACTTTTTTGACAGTTGTTTAGATCGCGAGAAACGCGAAAGCGCTTGGTATGCAGCGATGCCAACTTAGCGCGTTTCGCGCTAGATTTAGCGCTTTTTGGCCACCCAAAAAGCGCATTTTTTTAATCTAGCGCGTTTTTTTAAAAAGCGCTAAATTGGCGCGTTTTCGTTTTTCATTTAGCGCTTTTAGCGCCTTTTTCATAAACTAATCACTTTGACAAAAAGTTACATTTGATATTTTTTTTTTCATACATACTCTATTTTTGCAACTATTATTTAATAGCATATAAAAAAGAAGTGTTAACGAACTTTATATTTTTCTTCATAATTGAATGTGTTTTTTTTTTGCAAAGGTAAATACAAATCTATTTTGTTAAACAATGAAATAATGAATTGTGCATATTTTTAGATGGAGCGTTATGTACAAAAATATAGAAAAATGTGGGAATCTAATTCTTCGCTTAAAAAATGGATAAGACCATCGAAAGATGATACAAAAGCTTTATGTATTTATTGTAATTGTCAAATTGCAGCAATTGTAATTGTCAATTGCAAACGTTCTGATCTAATTCGACACTGCCAGACATTAAAACATGAGAAAGCGATGAAACCATTTAATAATGTTGAACTTATGCAAAGTGAAAGTTCATTTGAAGATTTACAAAATCCAAATGAAAAGCAAAAAAGTCAGGCAATGATTGCTCTTTATACTGCTGTTCATAGTCCATTTTCTACTGTGGATCATCTTGGTGAATTGTGTTGTTCAGCATTTACAGATAGTATAGCTGCCAATTTTAGTCTTCATCGGACAAAATGTCATAGGTATTTTGACATATACATACTCCAATGCTGAAGTGTTTAAATACCGTAAATTCTTTAATTCATATTAAATATGGGTTAAAGATGGCAAATTCATGCTGTGTAAGTTATAAAATTCCTCCACATGTTCCTGCAAAAATTAATTCAATTGAAACTTACAAGAAGTCAAAATTTTATATTAAGACAGTACTTTGGCCAGACGGTGAAGAGGAAAATTCTAAATTTTTGTTCGAAAATGAACAGTTTTAACTGAATTCGCTAAAATATTTTTTTTGTGCTGATATACACTTTAAAATTAATATATGATCTCAAAATGTACAAATAAAACAAATTTTTATATAAATATTGAATTTAAACCCCATTTAATTAAAATTTATCTTAGCGCTTTTTGGCGCTTTTCGCTTAATTAAAATTTAGCGCTTTTTGAGGCACTGTTTTGCGCGTTTTGCTTCTGAAAAGTTGGCATCACTGTTGGTATGGATTTTCAGCTTAAGCCATTGACAGAATTATTGCTTTGTCTGTAGTAGAGACTAGGGATGCCAAACGTGACTGCATCCCGAGATGCCGGGATTTTGGGATTTTTGTTTCTTATTAAAACAAATTGGTTTATTAATAATAAAACTATTTGTATCATAAAATTAATTTATATTAAATATAAATATGTTTGAAAACAAACAATTTAGTAAAATTTTGTATAGCAAATTTTGTATTTAAGCAACATTTTATAAACCATTAATAATTATAATTAAAAAAAAACGTAATAACATTACATTGAAAATTAGATAGAGAAAAATAATATTTAATGTCGCCTGTAATTTCTAATTTAAGTTAAAAGCAATATTATTATTCAATCTTAAAAAAACTTCTTTAAAATATTAAGGCATCTAAAGCAAAAAGAATCTTGATTCAGTTTTGTTACCAATATTATGCGACTCTGACGAAAAATATCGTTCACAATCAGCGCTTGTGAGCAAATTATTATTATTATTGAATTAAAATTTATTAAATATTAATAATTAAATTCATTACACATTATGAACCTTGCGAAGCCATTAAGGTTTGTCTGCAGGTGATTGTGAACAATAAAAATAAAAATTAAATAATATTAAATGTAATAGTAAAGAGCATTCATTGTATTGCTGTTTGCATTTCTCACCCTCCGAAAAAAGTAATTATGCATATTTTTTATTCAATATTTGATTCCTTATCCTTACAGACATTATAAGGTGTTGTGGGGGGCTTTTACATGTTTCAATTACATTCGTTTTCGCAATCAACGTTTTCCATTCATTTCTTATAGCAGTCATTTCTATTACATATTCCTCCTAAATTTTGTTTTTTTTTCAAAAAAATTTAAAAGAAATGTTTTAAAACAAATCCCAGGATTTAGGATTAGTATTCTTGGAGACCATACTCTTGTCTCTTGTTGAAAATATAGTCCTATTTCTAACAGAGACTATAGACTTTGTATATAGTTGAGACTATTGTCCTCACTGTTGCCTTGTCTTTATTGTCTCTGGACCTGACTGTAGTGTTGTCTTTATTCGTGTTTTTAGTGCTGACTTTATTCTGAATTATGAAGTTTTAATCATTTTGTACTTTTTATAATTACCATTATTTATTTATTATTATTAGTACTTTTTCTTAAACGTCAACAGTAATTTATTACTACAATAATTAGACCATTCCATATTCTTATTAAAAATTATGAATATTTAACAAACATAAATAAATATATTCCTAACAACAACTCTAATGGAATTTACATGGGTTTTTATTCAGAATTTTTTCTCAGTATTTTATGGCAAAAATAAATTTAAAACTTTTACTTGCACGAACAGAAAAGAAAATAATATGAAAACTCTCTATAAAATAAACATTATTTGAAATGAAAACACCCATTTTTTTTTTTTGTTGTCCAACTTACTCAATGACAAACGATAATTACCATATTTTAATGTGGCAAAGTTATTAGGAGTTGCTTGCACAGAAAAACATTCATTTCAAAAATTATGAGCACAATTTTCAAAACCAACGTTTTTAGTGTTTGTTTGTACTGTTTTTTATCTGACCAGTGGCATTATAAACTCATAAATTTTCTTGTAACAAATAGAACAAAAAAGCAACAAAAAACAAACACATACAAAAATTATAGAATAATAAAAATAATACTTAATAGTTGTTATACATACATTTAACATTAACAAAGAATAAAAATCATGGACACATAAAAACAAAGAAGTATTCCAACTTGTATACATGTATTAATGGTTTTACTTCTGAGTCCAGCAAAATGTTGTATGCAACTGAAAATTGCAAGGTTGGATAATTTTGAAGCTATTACATTTTCAAATAAGCTTACGCACTGCAATGTATGTGCCATTCATAAAAAAAGTAAACTTTCTGAGTATTTTTTAATCATTTGATTGTCTCTCAAATATTTTGCTGGGTTTTATGTAAATTCTGTAATTTTTTTTTTAATTTCATGTCTAGTGCTACTTATTGTTCATACAAATCTTTCTTGTTTTTAACACAATATTTTTTGAAAAAGGAAAAAAACACATCTTAAAAAATTGCTTTTTGTGTTGGGTGTTAAATGTTGATACGAAATTCTGTAATTAGCTAAAATGTCACGTATTTGTTGCTAGATTTGGCTTTTATTTTGTTAGTGTGTACAACAGTTCTTCTGTTTTGAGTTCTTGTTTCTTTAACGTTTTTTGTTATTGTAACAACTCATAAATATTAAAATAATCATAATAATGTATTTTTAAAATAGTTTTTATTTTAATGTTAAATAACTTTTTTCTACTTTTTATTTCTTTGCAGGTATGTGAAATTAATGACTTTTTAATATTGAAATTTATAAAGAGTAAGTAGTGTTTTTCTGGTTCAAGTAAATAATAAATGTTGTATTGAAACAGTATCAAAATTTTATACTCTATGTGACATAATGGGAAATTACTCAGTTAGTGGTTTATTTTTAATATTTTATAGCAAATTTAGTTGAGAAAATAAGGGTCTGCAAAGAAATTGTATAAATGTTTATAATTTGCCAACCGTAGAAGAAGTAGTAGAAATACTACCATTTCAAAATTTAATAAAAATCATATTTGCAAAATCAAATGATCCTCTTAAATAGATTTTGTAAACTATTTTAAAATTTTCACTTCTACTTCCTAAAAAGTGTAGCAAATTTACTACTATTTCAAATAATTATAAAAAATAATATAACTTTCTTAAAGCTAAAATTTTAATTAATGTTTTTAAAAAGTAGTATTTTTACTACTATTTTAAATTTTAAAAATAAACATGTTTTTGTAATCATTATTTGATAACATATAAATTATTTTAAATATTTTACTTAATTAACTACCTTTTGTAAAAAAGTAGTAGCTAATGAATGAACTACTTTTTGTGAAATGTTTTTTAAAAATAACATTTCCTTTTAAGTTAAATTTTAATATAATCATTTCCATGCAAAACATTTTGAAATTCCTTACTTTTTTGAAAAAGTAGTATTTCCACTACTATTTTAAAATTTAAAAATAAATATGTTGTTGGCAACACTGCTTCATATTATTTAAATTTTATATAAAATTTTCGTCATTTACTTATTTTTTTAAAAAAGTGGTAACTAATTCACTACGCTTTGCCAAATTTATTTTAAAAATCTGTTTTTTCCTACGTTAAAACGTTTAAAATAAATTATGTAACAATAGAAAAAGTAAATAATATAAAATATCTGGGTTTTCTAATAGACAAAGACTTAAAATTAAAAGAACATATTGAATATATATGTAAAAAAATTGGAAAAAAAATCGGATTTTTCAAACGTATAAGAAATAAAATATCAGTTATAACGGCAATAAATATTTATAATGTAATGATCAAACCGCATTTTGAATTTGGATCAACTGTGTTGTATACATGCTGCACAGAACAGCAAATAACAAGATTGCAAAAGCTGCAGAATAAAGCCATGCGCTCTATACTTAAATACAATCGATTTACCCCAACAGAACATATGTTAGATACACTTAAATGGCTTATAATACAACAAAGACTAGAGCTAAACACAATTAATTTTATTCAAAAAATGAAAATGGGAGATGCACCTGATTATTTAATTGAACAAATAAGGTACGTAGGAGAGGTTCAACCATATAGCCTAAGGAACGCTCAAGATTTCAGATTACAGCGAGCAGATAAAAACACGATGAAAAGATCTCTCTTTTATAAGGGATTAAATCTCTACAACATGATGCCTAATAATATTAAAAATGAAATAAATCCAAATGTATTTAGAAGAAAAACTGTATTTTTTATAAGAAATATTTAATTTAAACCAGAGTTTATAGATTTAAACTGTAAAACGAACATGAAATGTTATATAAAAGTATTTTAAATACTACTAATAAATAAATAAATAAAAAAAAAAAAAAAATTTAATATAATAGTTCTATTCACAATATTGTGCAAATGGTATTGCATCATTGCATTTGCAAACGGGTTTAGCATATTTTTGCTCTACACTAACAAAATACACAGCAATGCACATGCTAGACTTAAATTTATATGCAACACTTAGGTTAGAAGGCCGGTATGAGGTTGTCCCCACACCATCATCCAGAGACCAATACGGTCCATTGTGATAACAATATTAAATTAACAATATTATAATTAAGTGATAACACTTAAAACCAATAGTTTTTATTTGCTCTGAGTATGCAACACTTAATTGCAAATAAACAGCGGACTAACAATAATCCAAGCCAACGATTATTAATCACCTCATACTTGCCGCCGCTTATATTTCTCCACATACACCAGACAACGATGACTTAATTTGGGTGTAAGACTGAGCCGGCGTAAAAAGACGCTATATCGACTTGGCTCACACAGCAGACAATAACAAAACAAAAGTTAAAAAATCAGTGAAATGGAGGGTGAAAAAATAAAATAAAAAGTTAAAAGAGAAAAAAAATTTGATTTTTGATATTGTTCCGCCATCACTCACTCCAAAAATAGTTGCAATTTTCCTAAACTCCTGATGAGCCCAGACGGAAAAGTGTAATAGTTATACTTTACGAAATATTAAAAAATCTTTAAGTTTAAACACAAGTTTTGTTTAAATCCTAAATTCTAACAAATATCTGCAATTTCAATAATTTTCTTTTAACAAATCAAAACCTCAGCCTTTAATTAAAGGTTTATAAAGACTGTGAAATCATCTTTACCGCAATTAAAATTTTACAAAACTGATTTCACACTATTGTCACACCTGAAACACTCTACACACGTTTAAAACTGAACACTCAACACAAAGTAGAGCAAAAACATTGTGACAGTAAAAAAAATCATTGACACTTTTTCTGTTACTTACAATAAAAAAAATTCGCCATACACTATAAAGTTATGTTTACACTGTGCAAATATTTGGTGAAATAAGACTGATAACCAAAAGTAAACATTTATTAGATTAAACACAATTTAATTAAGAAAATATCAACAGATTGTTTGCTCTTACAAACATTTTGTAGCATCAAATAAACACTTCCTCAAATATGTGCCGTAATGTGAACGTACCTTAAAAAATAGTTGTACAAAACAAAAGCTAAAGCAATTAGTGTCAGTGTGGTTGGTGCGAAAAAAAGAAAACAAAAAGTTAACAAAACAAAAGGATTTTTTTTTATTTTTTTGCCACCATTTAAAACTACACTCGAATTCAAATGATCACAAACAGAATTGATTTAGGATTTTTTTTCTTAATTTAAGTAAAATAAGTCTTAGTTTTCGTTTTACGATTTATCTTCTTGATTTAGGAACAAATTGGACTTAATTTAAGAGTTTATTACTTAAATCAAGAACAATATTCTTGTTTTAAGAAAATCTGCGCTTGATTTGTCAAATCAATCCCGATTTTTACTTATTTTAAGTATGAACTAGTAAAAACGTACTTGAAAATTCCAGGCTAAAACTGAGAAGAATAAACTTAATTTTAGAATGCCATTTTTCTTTCTGTGTATATGGAGTCACAACATTCAAGCAAGATTTGAATTTGCCGCCTTTTATACAGTCAAATGATGCCAAACAAAAAAGATTACAAATTAACTTTTTATGCTCTCAAATGTACATTATTAATATGCTAAAAATTTCAGCTTCACATTTAATGTAATTAATGAATATTGTTCAACAATTTCTCATAGAATTTTGACCCAAAACTTTGACTGTCGTACTCAAAGTTCGATGTTTTCTGTATAATAGTCCCAATTTACACGAAGCAATTTTTATACCCTACACCACCATAGTGGGGAGTGTATATTGGATTTGTGCTGATGTTTGTAACGCCCAGAAATATTGGTCCAATGCCCACCTTTCACTTTCTGAGTCGATTTAACGATGTGCGTCCGACTGTCTGGCTGGCTGGCTGTCCATGTAAAGCTTGTGTGCAGACTACAGGTCGCAATTTTGAAGATACATATATCGATAAAAATTTGGTACATAACACTTTTTCGGCACAAGGACGGATGGGATTGAAACTGGTGGAAATCAGTTCATTATTTCACCTGGCCCCCAAACAAATGTCCTCCCGAAATTGGGGTTTACCGATCATAAATCTTTGAATTACGCAAGTATGCAAACAAATTTCAACACAAATGATTGGTAAATGAATCCAAATCATATCTACAAATTTTGTACAGATCGGTGCATAATTTATCATAGCTCTCATATAAGGCCCACTCCCCATAATCACTTTAAAGAGCATAAATCCCTCAAAAATGCTGGTAGCTAAATAATATTGAACGCAAATATATTTTATATACATATATACGAATAATATCGTGCAATTTTATGATGTTCGGTCCATAACTAGTCGTAGCTCCCATATAAAGCCCACTTCCGAAAATTACTTAACTGACCATAAATTTCTTCAAAATGTTGGTATCCAAATAAAATTCAACAAAAATAAGTCTCATAGAAACAGAAATTATGACACCTAATTTTATAATGGTCGGTCCATAATTAGTCGAAACTCCCATATAAGACCCTATCCGTAAATCAATTTAACCTCCATAAATCTTTTAAAAGTATTCATGACACTAAATTTTGGATGATCGGTCCATAATAGGTTATATCGCCCATATAGCGCCGATTTCGGAAAAACTGTTTTAAGCATATACTGGCTGTACGGTATTATATGGTCGGGCTTGACCGACGATAATATCTTACTTGTTTTTTGTTGTTAAATTGTTTTTTAGCGTATCAATGGTTATGTCTCCTATTATTACATTTTCTTGTTTTTACAGTACAGTATTTTTTGTTCATCGAAATACAAATTATAGATTATATTGTAATAAAATGTTTTCAAATGTTATTACTTACATTACATTGCTGTCAAATATGTCAACAAAAAGATGTTATGTATTTCCTTATTGAGCTAATGTTATGTTTATTTTTACAGTTTTCAATTAATATTTAATTTAAAAATCTAAAGAGTTTTCACATTTCTGTTATATTCAAAACTTTTTCTTTTACAAAATACACAAACAATCTTTGTTTTTCACACAACTGTAAACACAGCTGTCCACTACAAAGAATGAGTAAGAAAAAAAAAACTGCAATTTCATTGCCTTAAACCACATTAATATTGAAATTAAAAAAAAAAGATCTTCATCATAACTCCACCCTCATGTTCAGAATTTTTGGAAACATCTTTCATTATATGCTTCCAAGAAAACAGAATCACACCATAATAAAAACTTCATTTAAAACAATCTCAATATCATCAGCAACATGCAAGCAACACTGAGATGCTGACAGTGATAAAGCATAATTACAATATTTTCCCTTCCTTCATGATGATGCATCATCGTGTATCATACCTGGCGGATTATACTTAAATGTGCAACACAAAAGAGTGAGAGTACAACATGCAGCACGTGTCTTTGGTTGACAACACAGACTTTTTATTGAAATTGTTTGTTTACTTTGTCTTATTGTTTAAATGATAAAGCAACAATCAACAACAATTTTTTGTTTAAGAAATTCATGATGCGGGCTTGTGGGGAGGGGTTATAAAACACAGAGGACAGATGTTTGTTTGTTTTTCTGTTTAGTAGTTACAAGATATTTGATAATTTTTTTAATTTTTATTAATTTTCATATTTAAAATAAATTTATTTTTATGCTGTTAAATCCTGAGTATTAATTAATATTTTATTTTTATAAATTTCCTTTATATCCTTGCCCAACAAATACAAAATGACAACAACAAACTCCCTTAATCTGTGGCTTATAATAACCACAAAACTTCCGCCAAAAATAATTATAACCATAAATTAAAAACCCAAAAGAATAATGTACATTAAATAAACACTTGTTTTTGTTGCTGTTGTATGTGAGTACAACATAAAGGACAACTCCAAATCCACCACACCCACCACATAAGTTGCAACACAATGTTGAAAATATAAAGCTGCTGCATTCAACCATATAGCAAGGGCAATGTTTCTGTTACTTCATACAGCCTCATCGAATACGAATATTCGCCATTGGTTAATGAATGCGGTTGCTGGCATATCAGTTTTAATACTATAATTACAAAAAATGTTTCCCTCTGTTTGCTCGTAATCCTTCAAAACCAAAGAATCGGGCATTAAAATACACACAACAGACAATAATAAATAAAAAAAATGTGTTTAACAAAATATGAATAAATACTTTTATTTAAAAGAAGAAACTTATAACAATTTAAATTGGTTCATATTAAACAATAAGAGAGAAGGGTGCTTGCTTTGTTATCTAAAATTTTGTTAACTGTTTTGTTGCAACACACCTGTTACAGTTCTCAAAGTACAAAAAATACATGAGCAAATGTTTGTAAAAAAATTTGAAAATTTTTTCTGAGAGTATGTTGTCCCTTGCAATTACAAGGATATGAAAATATTTTTGTTTAATTTAATCAATGTGGATTTTTATACATAATATAAAGCTTTGAAATGCACTTCTAATAAATCTAGGGCTTAAGTTACTATTTATTCCAGATCTGCGTTTTTGTGGAAATTATAGCTCATTATAATGATATATCCTATAGAATATATTTAAACAATTTAATAACGATTCTCACCAAAAGCAGCCATTAGTCTTATTTGCAAAATACTACAACTGCCCTGAAAGAAAATTCTTGAAGTGATTTTAGCGAATCACATTTGTTATATTCCAAAAATATATGCAACCGCTTCTTTTCTTATTCGCAGCAACTTCCAGGAAAACCAATATAAATTTAAAACTATAATGTTTTTTATTTATTATAAAAAGAGCAGAAGGAGGTACCATTGATTAAATGTTAGTCGTAACACCTTAATTATTTTCTAATTTTTTTAAAGTTCTTTTTTACATCTATCCATTTAGACCAAAAAACTTGATTTATTTAAATCAAGTGTTTTACTACATTAATTTCTATACATTTTACACATTTTGTACAACACTTTAATTTAGTTCTGTTGCTCTTATGTCCAATAAAACAGTACGTATTTAAATGTAGTTTTAGTTAATTTTCATAAAATCTTAAGTTGCATTTAAATACAGATTCATTTTTTCAGTCATACTTAATTGCTGTTATGATTTTGTGGTAAAAACATGGTAGCACTTTGAAATGTCAACAAAATTATCGATATATTTCAGAAAACAGCTGATTTTTTTAATAAAATTTGCCAACAATTTTGTGTTTCGGTTTTTGTGTTTACTTGTTGTATTGTTTTGTGTGTTTTATTGTTTTGTGTGTTTTATATATTAAATTTGGTGGCATAAATATGGATAAAAGATGTCCCAACATTACCTTAATAGAGATTGACTTCTTGTTCGACGCTGTTAAGAAATACAGCAGCGTTATTGAAAAGAAAAAAACCAAAAACAAATGTCAAAACCATATTTTCAATGTTTACAACGTAACGAATCGTACTATTTACCAAATATACAGGTTTTTAAGACAACTATTAAGTTTTTGACTTTTAAACGTTACACGATTTTAGGCATCATTAACTACTTTGAATCCGTCTACAATAGATTCGGAATATTTAGTTATAATGCTTGTTTACAGAAGTGTTTAAAGGCCCAACTATAATGTGCATATGCTAGCTTAAGCAAACGTGCGAATACATATAAATTGTATGTGGCAAACTATAATGTAATTAACGAAACTTTTCGTTAAGTTTTTCAACTGTCATTTGCTTAAGCAAAAAGCGAAACTGATCGCACATTCTGTACGGAATCAGCTGTTTGTTGTTGTTTGTTTGTGTTTTGAACAAAATGGAAGAAAATATATTTATTTTAAATTTAATAGAAAATGTGGAAAAAAATAAGTGCCTTTACAATAAAAGAGGCCCTTTTTATTTTAACAAAAATGTCTTTCTGTCGCGGTTTATTTCTCTGACAGAACAAGAGCGTCTTCTTCTTTTACAGTGTAGTTCACTTATTTATTGTAATGTGCACAGGCCTTCAAGCGCTAACTTTAATATTTTTATATTATTTAAATTTTTAAGTTTTTTCTCCATTTTTGCAAACACAATACGAAAATTAACAAAACATATGTAAACGTTTATTATTGTTTACAATGTAGTGCTGCCACAGCTGTACATTTTAGTACTTTTGCCGATAAATTAAAAAAAAAAAAGGAAAAATTATGCGTTTCTGGTACGAAGTTTTCTTTTAATTATAAAATAATATAATAATATTTATAAAATATAGTCATTTAATGGGTTTTTGTTAAAATAAAAACATTTTTTTTTAAACATAAATGAGCAACTGTGGACAAAAAGTTTCAAAGTCATTGTAGCCACCTAAAAGTTAACTCTGAACTGGTTATGCATTTGACAGCCTTTTCGTTAACTTTTGCAATTTGCTTAATCTAGCTTATGCATATTATAGTTGGGCCTTAAGATATTTGATATTTAAATTTCCTTAAGGCCTTAAGACACTACATTTTTAATGCATTGTTCAAGTTTTGGTGAACAGTACAAATATAATGTAATAGAAAAATTTACCAAGTGCAAAGAGTTCAGCAGTATTAAGATAATGGCAAACTGTCAAACATTTTACTTAAGTAATGATAAAAAATTAAGTTATGTCAAAAAAATGTAAAATTGTTCAACTTAAAATTGACATTTCAAGCTTGAAATATTAAAAGTGTTGCTGAAGCAGCGGTTTATGGGCAAATTTGGCGATTAACCGTTTTTTTGGTTCGTTTTGTTTTTATGTTTCTCATAAACAAAAAGTTGACAACATTTAATAAAAAAAAACTGAAAGGCTTTTTTGTTTATATTTTTTTATAGTCTGCTTTTTCTAACATTTTCTGTTTCTTTCTATCAATTCTATATCAATTCAATGAACAAAAAATGTAGTGTCATAAGGGCTTTATCAAAATTTTTTTAAAAACGTTCTTCATTTAGCTCCTTATTTATTTAATTGCATTTGATGGAATTTTTGAGAATTAGCTGAAACGTACTTTCCATTACTTTTACAAACATAGGAGTAATTAGTCACTATGGCAACCAAAAAGAGAGGACACAACACGGAACTAGTTTAAATATATACAAAATCTAGACAGCCTATTGAAAAAAGTCCTTTTTTAAAACTTTACTCTAGAATTAAACCACCCAAATGCCAGCAAATATTGTCCTAAAGTGAATTGAATTTTATGAAACTTAAGGTACGGTCACATATGACAAGCATGACGAAAAATGCATAACCACTAAATGCAGTTTATTTTAATTATTATGTTTATTTGGAAAACTTATTTTATTAAGGACTATTTACAATAAAAGTTTAGTTTTATTTGATGATATTTGCTCCTACAAAACATGTGTACTATTAAACATGGTAAAAAAAATTTCTGCTGTGAATATTGTCAACGTTTTTTTTTTTTGAGTAGATATTTGCAACTCCAAAATGTATGAATTACATATTTGCTCTTTAATATATATGGGCACTTTCACAGTCATAAACGCGACAAAAATAAAAAATTCTGAACAATTTTGTTCTTGTTTTCTAATGCTAAAAAGTGTAGGTTATACCGTTTTGTTGCTTCTAATATATTAGCAGTAAACGTGGAATCAAGAATGCGACAAAAAATAGAACGGCGGATTAGATAATTTTTGTAAGTGATTTTTTTTTTTGAACTAAAACTCAATAATGTGTTATTTAGAATGATTTAGTATGCAATATTTATAACGCGACATTTATATATGAAGGATAAATTCAAGTATTTGCAATTCAAAAATTGTTTTAATTGTAATGAACGCTTTGTTATTTATTGTTTGAACATCCTTGCAATTATTTTCACTAAGCCCACGGTTAAGCACATTTATGCTCTTTTTGCTTACAACATTTCTCAATGTTTGGTTGAAGATATTATGTTCAAGCTTCTTATTTTCTTTAGTATGAATTATCTATGTTTTACGATATATTCCCTCTTTTCCTTCTTGCTATCTTTTTTTTACCATTTTTGTTTTTTTGTCCACGAATCAGCTGCTTTCTCGCAATATTTTAGTAACTCATTTAATATTTCCAACAAGTACCTTATTGTTGCTTTTTTAAAGCTTACAAAAAACTTTGGTGGCGAACGCGACATACTTTATAAAAATTAAATATCTAGTGTGATTACTAAAATTCTAAAATTTAATCTACCAAAATTTTGATTTGAATTAGTTACAGCAACGATTTTAAATCAGTTACAAGAATGATTTAGAACATAAATCATTAATGAAATGTAAACATTTACTATAAATCATATAAATTGTTTCTAAATTTTGATTTGAATTAAAATAAATGTTCATTTGCTTAGAAGGATGGCGGAAAATTTTGGTACAAGAACATGACATTTGAACAAGAACCAAATCGAATTCAAAACTATACTATAAATCGAGTTTTGTTGGCCATTAAAATCCACAAAATTTTTATATGAATTAAATTGTTCATTTGATTAGAATTATGGTGGATAATTTACTTACAAGAACGCGACATTAGAGCATGAACAAAATTAATTGGAAAATTTAATTTTAATCAAACTTTGTTACTAAATTTTGATTGAATTAAAATAAATTAAATTTGATCAAAAAGACGGTTGATAATATAGTTACAAGAATGCGACATTAGAACATGTATTAAATCGAATGAAAATTGGTATAAAACGCGCTTTGTAGGGTCTTTAAATCCATTAAATTTTGATTTGAATTCAAATGTTCATTTGATTATAACGATGGTGAATAATTTAATTACAAGAACGTGATATTACAACATGAACAAAATCAATTGAAAAATTTACTAAAAATATTTTGCTTTGACACTTTTTTTTTTTTATGTAAACAATAAATAGTAAAAACAAAATATTATTTAATACAGCTAAAAGGTAGATATTATATACGTGTACACACACACATACATATATTTAGGTCAACTTTCTCATAATAAGATTAATTGCAAATATTTTGTTATTTTCTAACTTGTTAATTCAGTTTGTGGTTTCGGTGGTTCATTCTGTAAAAATACCAATTTGGAATTTCACAAATTTCACAATTTCAAGTACCAGTTGTTCGCGATATTTTTAAGTAATTTGCAAATAATCTATTCTACAAAATATTTCCTATTTAGTTAAAGCAAACCTTCCAATCTAAACTTAATTTGCCTGTAAAACAATATATTTTTAATTTATTGTTTTTTTTTTTGACTATTTAAAAGCAATTTCGCATTATTCACCCCTATCGGAAATAAAAATTCCATATGAAATTTACTCACTTTTCACATTTTTCCTATTAAAATTCAATGTTAAAAAAATAAAAGGGAACAAATTTAATGTGGAATTTTTATTCACGATAGGGGTGAATAACTCGTTTATGCAATTTTGTCTTTAATGGAGCAGAACTACTTGTAGATTGAAAACCCTGTAAATTCGTTGCAGTTCTTATCTTACTAAAATAAACCATAGGTCACTGATGTGAGGACATTTTTAGTGGCTCGCCTTAATTAACTCCTGCTGGGCAGGTGAATAAATTACAATTCTAGCAAAATTGCAATGCCTTAAAGAAATTGAGTAAAGATATCATCATCAAGGTCGTTATAGAAAGTAATTTAAATTTATTACAAATATAATATAAGAAAAACGCAGACATAATTTTAGTATGTCTGCTTTTTTCTCAAGAAAATTTACTTCCCTGTCTAAAATAAATTTTACCTTTATGTTTTTCAAATGCATATTTAGATACGTTAAAATAATAAGCTTACACTAAAATCCTCCCCTAAGAATTAAAATAATGTCAACATTTTCTTTATGCAAATTAATTTCAAAGAAAAATGAATTTATTGTTTTTTTATATTGACACTAAAATATTTATATAATAATTTTAAACAAGTAAAAAATTATAGTCAGTCAAGCCCGACCATATAATACCCTACACCCAGTATATGTATAAAAGAGTTTTTCAGAAATGGCCGCTATATGGGAGATATAACCTATTATGGACCTATCATCCAAAAATTTAGTGTCATGATTTCTGTGTTGAACTTTATCTCGATATAAATACTTTTAAAAGATTTATGGAGGTTAAAGTGAATTACGGAGAGGGTCTTATATGGGAGTTTCGACTAATTATGGACCGACCATTATAAAATTAGGTGTCATCATTTCTGTTTCTATGAGACTTATTTTTGTTGAATTTTATTTGGATACCAACATTTTGAAGAAATTTATGGTCATTAAAGTAATTTTCGGAAGTGGGCTTTATATGGGAGCTACGACTAGTTATGGACCGAACATCATAAAATTGCACGATATTATTCGTATATATGTATATAAAATATATTTGCGTTCAATATTATTTAGCTACCAACATTTTTGAAGGAGTTATGCTCTTTAAAGTGATTATGGGGAGTGGGCCTTATATGAGAGCTATGATAAATTATGCACCGATCTACATAAAATTTGTAGATGTGATTTGGATTCATTTACCAATCATTTGTGGCGAAATTTGTTTGCATGCTTGCATAATTCAAATATTTGTGATCGGTAAACGCCAATTTCGGAAGGACATTTGTGTGGGGACCAGGTGAAAAAATGGACCGATTTCCAGCAGTTTCAATCCCACCCGTCCTTGTGCCGAAAAAATGTTATGTACCAAATTTTATCGAAATTTCTTCAAAATTGCGACCTGGGGGGTTACTCTCTATTGCGATGCGAAAGCAAATGCGATGCGATAAGCATACGAATTGTAAGATTATCGCATCGCGATAGAGAGTAACCCCCCTGGGGCCAAATTACCGCATTCGATATCGAATAAAATTGATCATAATTTTCTTATTTGAGATTATGGCATTCGATATCGAGCAAGAAATTTAGTGCATTTTATCATAATTTCGATATCGAAATCATTTTTCGATACGATAGCTCATTCGATAACGAATGCGGTAATTTGGCCCCTGTACACTGCGCTCAAGCTTCACATGGACAGCCAGCCAGACGGACGGATGTGATTCTGAATCGATCGATGTAATTTAAGGTGGGTGTTGGACCAATATTTCTGGGCGTTACAAACATCAGCACAAATCCAATATAGCCTCCCCATTATGGTGGTCTAGGGTATAAACATTTTTGTAAATGATCACCTTCCTCTCTGCTCATCATGTTAATGTTACAACTTCAACAAGACACATGGTACCAAAAACAAAGACGCATGCAATTGTTATTCTTATGCTTTTTTATTTATCACTGTAAACAGACGCCTTATGTTGAGGAAGAAATAGAAGCAGTAGCAGAAGATGTTTTATATACAAATTATGTTTGTTTGCAATGATTTTGGATGTGGCATGTACTCGTATGTTCAGTTCAAGTCAGTCTCTGATGTGGCTAGACACATTTTTCATAATAATACTTTTCATTTGTGCTGCTCTGCGCTTCTCCTTTATATAAAAATACATAAATATAGTTGGCTTTTAAATTCAAATTGTAAAAATACAATTTATTTTTATCAAAAACAAAAAATCTAAATGATGGAAACAATATTTTGCAATAAAATTATTGTGTTCATATGAATTTTACTATTTAGAGATTCGATTAACTTTACTGCATTGATATGCACAATTTTGTTAAAGAAGTGGGAAAAATGCCTTGTTGCTGCCGGAGTTAGGAGAGAGGGAGCTGGTGTTGCAAAGAGGGCAAACTGCACAATTGTGGTAGTCATAATAAGACATCATTTGTGGCATGGTTTGACATTGGCGTCATTTCTATTATATATTATAGATTTTATGCTCTATGTAGGGGTTTTTGGTTTTTATCTTTGGTATTGAAGGCAATAAAAACCTACCACAAAGTATTTTTGTGTTTTTTTTTTTTTTTTTTTTTTTTTGTTGGATTTTCGACACAAACAACTTTAATGTGGTTTGTGGTTTTTCAAGATATTTGTGGCATAAACAAGAAATCTAAAATAAGATTTAATTAAACTGAATTTGTTAGTAATTCTTAAAGAGATTTAAAACAAATAAAACTTTCAAAGAGACCAAGGCAGGTTTGTTTGATCTGTTTTTACTGCAGAAAATACAAACGTAATACTTAAAAGTTTATTAAATATTTAAGTACTTTAACAGTCTATTCAGTTGCCTGCTAGCTTTAATATTTCTTAATATTTTGTTTAATTTTAAAATTAAAAATTTTCAAAGCTACTAAAAATAACAAAACTCAATTAGTAAACCTTCCTTGTTAATAAATTAATGCCTGATTTAAAATTAATTTATTTAGGTTTTAATCTATATGCAATTGCTTTAAATACTTTAATTAGTTTTCAAGTGTTTTGTTCAAATGTTTTCATTGCTTTGATGAACACAAAAATAAATATAAATACTTAATTTAAATTAATTTATTTATTATACAATTCAATATTTATTTAAGTTTTATATACATACATATATTATTTATTTATATGTTTATGCAAATATTTGACCTTTTAGCATTTTGTATTGTTATAAAATATTTGCTGTAACACTTGTAATGTGTCAGCAATAAGTCATATTAAATTACTCAAGTGTCAACAATTAAATAGCAACCAAGTGTGAACACAGGCATACAATTTACTTGCCTTTAATTGTATTTATTAGCTAAATACACAATCAATATTAGATTTCAAATAATTAATATATTAACAAATGTTGTTATCAATTGAAATGTTTATTTTTAATTGGAAATACTTTATTACATGAAAATAATGACATAAATTTTACTATCACCAGGGCAATTAAAATATGCATATTCTTAATCTTAAGGCAGGGTCACACTTGGCAAATATTTGATGAAAAAGTCATATTTTATTTGATGCTGTTTGATCTTACAAAACACTTGTAAGTTTAAATAGATTAAAAAAAATATTGTGCTAAAACATAAGATTTGTCGGTCACACACACACCTTTTGTTTTAGCTTTTTATAAACAATTGAGAGCACAAATGAAGGATATAAATAAATTTAAAAAAGATTCTTGTCATTTATTTTATTTTTATTACTTAACAAAATTATTTATAAATCAAAACTAAAAGTCCTAAGTTCTAAGAAAAATTACAAACAAAACGAAAACAACACGCACCATACAATAACTTTAGGTACTATACTGATAGTAGTAGTTTTAGTTCAAAGCCCCTTTTACTTATTTTGGAACACTCTCCACCAATTTTTCATTCATTTGGAATAATCTTCGATTCATACTGATTCCACATTTACTTTCGAATAAAGTAATGAGTTTTTCGTCATACATCGTTTATTTTTTATATTTTTATAACTTTTATACAAAAACTTAATTAAATTCAAAGAAATTGAACATTTTTGTAATAAACCAAACATTTTTTTGTTGTGCAGATTTCAGCTGTTTTGTGTTGTCACTTACAATTACTTAGCAAATTTTTGTTTTCAACAGGTTCGTCTGCAACGGCACGGAAAGTAACAAAACAACTAACGACTTGTACACATTTTCTATTTAACAGAATCAAGTCAGCTGATTTGGAACGGAACAGAAAGTAGAGATTAATTCTGCCTTAACTTAATTCACGTGATTTTAAAAGTGGGGAAGACCTTTCTTCTTCATTATTCCTTTAATTATTTGCAGTGGTTCGAGGTGCCATTATCTAAATTAACCCCATACCATGGCGTTTCTCCATCAGTTCTTTAATGTTTCTTTTATATGGAGTCTTTGAATTTTTCATTTCTGTTCGGCGTAGCAAATATTGTTTCTCGTCGGATTGAAAACGATTAAATCTGACTAGTTAACACTTTTCCAATCATTTACTATGCTCTCTAACAAACTTTAATCATGCCTTACATTTTTCATGGATATGCTGGTTTTCATTTAATATACTGCTAAGATATAACCGATATCGCATAGGAATCGTCCAGCGGGTTTCAATTAGAGCGCTTGCCTATTTCTATAAAAACATCTTCTGGTGTTAAACACTTGTCTCTTTTCATTTAAGGACAATAGAACACGTCCTTTTTTCGACTGTTGTGACCACTGATTGACTTACCTTAAGCTGTATTATTCTCGTAGAATATTTACTTTTTTTTGTCATTGCTAACTTACTGTGGCTCTCAAAAGTTTCATCATTATTTAATATTATGTGATTTGTGTTAGATAATTTGCAAAAAGTGTTTACCTGTTGCAAATAAATTAAAATCAAATTACAGTTTTTCTAAGTCATAAGCGAAGCAAACACATACAATGCTAACTGTAAACTTTGATATTTTTGTGCAAATGTTTCAAAAAGACGTACTTCTGCAAAATTGAGTATATGCAAATTTCTTTTTACCAACTGCTTTTTGTAAAATTGTTATTTTTCATTGCTATCACTACAACTGCTTTATAATTTAATCATCCATTTTGGATTGTTGTATTTTGGATAGTCATTCCGGGCAATATTTTGGCATCGAAAATTGCACAAAAGGTTTTCTTTGTAAAATTCAGTTTTTTTAAAGCTTTCTTGAAAGTATTTATTAATGACACAATGGCGTAATTCACAATATTGTGCAAATGGTATTGCATCATTGCATTTGCAAAAAGGGTTAGGATAATTTTTGTTTTTGCTGTGTATTTTGTTAGTGTAAAGCAAAAATATGCTAAACCAAAAAGGTTATACAAGGAAATACAAAGATGCAATACCATTTGCACAAGATTGTGAATTTCACTAATGTTAAAAACGTATTTTATTATGCTCTGTTTCTTAAAAGCATTATAAGCATTTGTAAGATTCTGTCTTTGAAAAAAGAGAAACATAATTTTAAGCTTTATTAAAAAAGAGTTGTACAATTAAAAACGTAAATTTTTGGATTTCTATAGTTGCAAAACTTGCCAAAGTTAAACTTGTTAGCAGAAATGTTAAATTTAAATATATTGGATCAAATTTGTTGACTATTCTCCATCTATGCTACTCTCTACTTACCTCCGTTTACCGCATTCCTAATTAAATGTTTACATCTATAGATATAAAAATATTTATGGCTCTATAAATCTAAAATTTTTAAATACCTTTTTGTGTAAGTACAAGTATGTATATTGATTTACAGCTTATAAATAAATTTCTATAAATTTTGCACTGTGGGAAAATTTCTGTAATGATTTAAAGTAAATATTTTTACGTCTTTATTAAAACAAAACACACAAAAACAAAATTACAAACTACAAAACATCTTTATGTTTATTCTGCTTATAAAAACATGGCAGTAGAGTTTTCTTAGCAAAAACTAAAATTAACATGTACATATAACACCAAACGTATGAGGTATTTGCTAGAAAAAAAAAACGGCTAAAATAAGACTGAAAAAAAAATTTGATAGAAAAAACATAAAAATTCAACACTAGCAGGAGGAAAAAAAATGAAAGCCCACACAAAACATGGTAGTAAAAACCAACAATAAGTAAATGCTGCAAAAAATTTACTATGTATTTATTTAAAATGTAAACTGAAATTATTGGGTAAAGGGAAAAGTTTGAGGACCTTTAGAAATTATGTTATATGAGCTAAATTGCTTTTCATACCCTCTAATATTTGAATTTGCATAAAATCTTAATTTAAGTTTTCTAACTGCCACCAACAAAGTACTCAGACTTTTTGTTAACCAGTAGGAAATTTTTGTATTTCAAACATTTTGCTTAACAGCCTCGGGTACAAATATATTCGTCCCACAATTTCTTCTAGTTGATTGCATATAGTTAGTATTCGTTCTTGTTTGGTGTTGGAAGCAATGACTCTAGAACTGTTTCAAAAGGAACATTGCAGAGCTAGCACATGTTGTGGAACACGATTGTCTCCCTACGTGCGAACACTTAAGTAGATTCGAAGGGACCCTGTTTTACACTCCTTACACTGTATGCAGACTTTACGGAATGCATAAAAACATACAATTTATCGTTCGATTGTCTCCCTTAGAACTAGTTCTTTCATCAGTGATTATGTTTGAAATTATTAACGCCTATACATATTGGTCCAACACCCAACTTAAAGTATACCGATCGACACAGAATCACTTCCTGAGTCGATTTAAAGCTTGTGCGCAGAGTACGTGATGTTTTTCGGTTCAAGGACGGATGGGATTGAAACTGGTGGAAATGTCCTCCCGCAATAGGAGTTTAACGATCATAAATGTTTTTGAGGGTGCTGTAGCTTAATTAGTTAGCGCATTTGATCATTAAGCATGAGTTGGTATTTGTAGCCTGGGTTCGATTCCCAGCAGCTGCCACTCAAACAACATCAGTTTCTGATAATTATTAGTTTTCTTCTATCTATCTATCATAACTAATATTTATCACAGCGCCCTCCTTCGGTGTTATATCATTCAAGCGCCACCGAAGTAAAAAAAAAAATTAAATAAAGGCTATAAAATCAAGTTTTAACATTAATAAGCCTACTCACCACCAGAGGCGCTGCAATTCTGCACTAAAACAAACATAATGCGCAATTGCAGAGTTGTGATTGCTTTCTTCTTTCAAAATAATCCAAATAATATTGAACACAAATATGTTTCATATATACAGTCCATAGTTAGTCAAAACTCTCATATAAGAACCTTCACCTCCATAAATCTTTTAAACGTATTTATATCGAGATAAAGTCATGACACTAAATTTTTGGATGATTGGGCCATAATAGTTAATATATCCCATATACCTCCCATTTCTGAAAAACTGTTTTATACATATACTGAATGTAGGGTATTATATGGTCGGGCTTGACCGACTATAATTTCTTACTTCTTTGAAATTGAAATTGTAAACCGATGAATTAGTTTTAAAAAGCTGTTTTTTAATCAATGTTTTACAAAAATGCTTTACAAAACAAAAACACATTTAAAGGAACAATTCTAGAACTAGTTCTTTAATTTGAAATTGTCAGATTAGGATATAGTTTTAAGAAGCTGTTATTTGATTAACAATTTTCAAAAACTTGTTCTAAAAAAGCTCTGTTGTGTACAGTTCTAGGATCTAGTTCTTCTCCCAGGATTTTTTTCTGAAATATTCACCCTCGGATCTAGTTCTGTAAAAGCTTTCCACATCAAACACATATTCTTACGAACACTTCTATAAATATATAATTTGAAATTGCAATTCTCAGATTATGAATTAATTTTAAGAAGCTGTTTTTAATCAATGTTTTTTGTTTAAAATTCTTACACTCGGAACTAGTTTCGGATGAGCTTTACAAAATAAAAAAACACATTTTAAGGAACATGTAGTGGATCGATAACCACTCACATCTCTAATAGTATATTTTCTTATTGTGAATTACAACAGCTGATTTAGATATAATTGTAAACATAGGAGAAGAAGAAGTAAACATAGAACATAGAATAAGTTAGATGTAAGTACCGTTATTTTCGTTTATAAGAGGACAAAATTTAAAATAAAAAAAGAAGTTCAGAATCATAACTAAGTCGAGTAATTGGCTCTTGTTTTTATTTAAAAAAAAACTTCAAATTATCAGCGCTTTAAAAGTGCTTTGCCTTGGCGCTCTTTAGTGCCGGCTAAAATAATTTAGAAGCAAGTGACGTTACAAAACGCCGGCTAACAACCCTTAGGTAGGAAATTGTATAAAAGGTGCAGTGCATATATTACAAACAGTTCTAAACTGATTTTGGATTTAAACTGTGATGTTAGGAAAAGCTGAAGTTTTGTATTGTTTCTATATTTCCCAAATATATTTTTCAATTCATTAAGAATTGGAAATTTTTAAACCGATCTTTAAAACTTGTTGTGGACCCAATAATTTTCTATAGAATAAATATTCTAAACCAATGTGTAACTAGGGTCAATGAATTCGTTCCTTACCAACCTTTTAAAAGTCTTTTAGAAACACAATAACGTTCCACATAGCTGTGTTCAGAATTTCGCAATCACTAGTAACAATTTTGTAATTAAAAAATTTTAAATGGTTCTAATTGCACTCGTTCTGGAACTAGTTCGGAAAATTATCCTGGAACTCTACAGTAAATATGTTGGCAGCAAGTATTTGCTGAAATGTCAGCATGACAAAGCCAGCAGAAATTACAAAATTCTTATAATTCAATATAACTTGTTATAAACTTGATGACTTCCCTTTTTGTCAACTTTTGATAATGTTGTTTAAATATGTTCATGTTCATCATGTAAAGCTGTCATCAAGATTTACAAAATTTCCGACTGGGGAACTGGGTGTTTAAACACATTTGCAACAAAAAGTACGAAAACAAAACGAAAAACCAAAACTGTGATGTGTTTTACATCCAGTGTTGATGTCTGCTTGTCACTACAATTGTCACCGACTTACAACAGCAGAAACAACACAAACAAATAACAAATTTAAGCAAACAACTACGAGTACTTGTAACTACGCACGAGCAGCAGCTCACACACGTAAGTACTTGCATGCCAGCCAAGTTGCCAAGCAACAACTTGATTTACAGTCCTCTATGGCAGGCATCTTTAAAAAAAAAGCACCTTCGCTTTTTACCCCAGCCACAGAGGGTTGAGCAAAAAAGACACATGCACAGACTGCCAAAGAAGATGACACACACAGTATCTAGTTGCAAGACAGTCATTGTCATTTGTAGTCAGTCAGAGACTTTGCTATAAAAAAACCAAAACAGAGACTTTAAATTTATGTTTTTTTAAACCATAAAAATAATTTGCATACGCGTTAAATGTTACAAGCAAATAAATGTCGCATTTAAATGCAATTAAAAGGCTGTATGTAAATTATTTTACATGCTCCTCTTACTTATTACACATGCAACCCTACACCCAGACACTGAACTTTTGCAACTCATGTCTCAGTAGTTTTGTTGGAAATGAATGATTTCCATGTAAACTTAAAATATTTAGTAGGCAGGAACAGAAGAGAGTTACACGCAAAGGTGTCAGTCATCTTGTGGTTTGTCTGTTGCGGATTGAAGTCACCTGAGCTGTAGCAGATCTGCTGATGTGATAATTTGTTTTTCTCTTTTGGTTGGAGGAAAATTATTTTAATTGGTGGAAAATCTGTTTTGCTTGAGTAATTTGCTAAGGGAGAAGATTGTGTTTTCTGGAGTTCTTAAAATAATTTTGTAATTATTAGTTTACACATTTAATTACTTGCCAAACAGTAGCGGATTTAGCTAAAGTGTTAGCTAAACAAGTTTTCTGTGATATTTTAAAACATTGTGGGTTTACACCTGCTGGTAATTTGTAACAATTTGAGATGCATTGGGAAAAAGGACAATTAAAAATAAACGCTCTACTTAAAGAATGGAATTCAATTGCAAATAATTACACGTATTAGTAATTATTAGTAATACTATACCGATTTTGCTGATTGTCTTGTTTAGGAGAATTATAAACGGTATTTTGTAAACTCTGTTGATGTTGGTTGTGTTTTTCGGACGTAAGAGTGTTTTATACAGACAGATAGACAGACAGACAGATAGACGAACATAGCTCAATCGATTTAGAATTTCAAAAGGATCAAGTATTTATTTATTTATTTAAGATTTAGGTAATACAATAAATGTATATACTAAATATAATTATTTTAGCTATAGCAACTTGGCCTTAAGCAGGGGCCAAATTACCGCATTCGTGATCGAATGAGCTATCGTATCGAAAAATGATTTCGATATCGAAATTATGATAAAATGTACTAAATTTCTTGCTCGATATCGAATGCCATAATCTCAAATAAGAAAATTACGATCAATTTTACTCGATATCGAATGCGGTAATTTGGCCCCTGTACAATAGATTTAAAAAAAAAATTATGCTAAAAGAAAAAATTTTTTTTTTTTTTTACAAAGTTAATAATAGTTATATAAGTTAATAACCTTTAAATAATTTATTATTTTATTAATGGAATGCTCAGAGGGAAGAGATAAAGATAGAAGTGGATTTATATCAGAAAATATTTGGTTTCTAACTTGATCAAATTTGGTGCAGTCACATAAGATGTGTGTTATGTTTAATGGGCTGGCGTTATCACAATCACAAATAGGAGGGTCTTTGCCTGCTATGATGTGGTTGTGAGTAATCTTAGTGTGACCCAGTCTAAGTCTAAGGAACATTTGATACTATTATTGTTAGGTAGCCAAGTGTAAATGTTATTTTTATTCGTGTTAATAGATTTATACCAGTTGTTTGAATCAAATCACATATTGGAGTTTTGATTATTAGTTTGCTCTTTTATGAATTTTTTAGTGTCTGAAAAATTCCTATTCATTTCCATGATAAGTGGGGATTTGTGAGCCAGTTTGGAAGCATTGTCGGTGAATTCATTACCTGGGATCATAGCGTGTCCAGGCACCCAAATAATGATTACTTTTGGAAAATATTGTATAAGGAAGTTTCTGATGTAGACTGCGTAAAAATTGTTGTTGTTTATATTAGTTATGGCGTGGATTGCTGATAATGAATCGGTGCATATAGCGAAATTGCCAGACTTTTGACAGTATTCAATTGCTTTATAATATTGCTATTATTTCAGCCGTAAAAAGTGAGAATTATTTTTTTCTCTGATGTGACCGCAAAACAAACATTCTCCAGATTTAGAACCATCTGTGAAAATAAATGTTCTGTCGTGATTATGGTTAATGATTTCCTGAAAAAATAAGCGGTATTGGACTTGACTAGTATCTGCTTTTCTATAAGATGACAGAGACGAGTCAGTAGATTGCGATTTTAAATTCCATTGATGATGAGATAACGTTTTAGGTTTAGGGATTTTTGTTGGAAAGTCAAATTCTGAGGAGGAAAGTTCTATTATTTTATATAAAGCAGATTTAATTTCATGTTTTCTTTTAAGTCTTTTGTATTTTTCAATAATATTTCGTAATGGTGTGTCCTGATATGTAATGATTGATTTGATGCCTTTTCTTAAATCTTGTTGGTATAGAGTATTGAGGTTTAACGTATTAGTTTCAAAATGTATATATTATATACTTTGTTTGATTTCAGATGAATATTTCTCAATGTTATACACAGAATGACAAACTTATGTATATATATCCGCATTCACCACTTGTGGTGGTGGAGAGTATAAAAACGTATTTATTCTGTATTAAATATAATATTTTAATAAATTAAACACATTCCGCGAATGACTTTAAAACCAACTAAAAACTTTGAAACACATTCCGCGAATGGCTTTAAAACCAACTAAAAACTTTAAAAAATTCTGTGCACTATAGCAAATAATTAGAACCGAATATGTAATGAAAAATTAATTCGAAATCAATTTAAATGATGGTGATCACTGGTGAACGAAAGGGTTCATGTAAGGGTTAAAATTGTACCTAATTTAATCCCTTTTCTACAACAAACTTTTTAATGTATTCCTTGCAATAAATCTATTTTAAGATAAAAATCTTTGTAATTCTAAAATGGCTCTTTAAAATCATGTAATCCTTAAAATATTACTTACTTACTCCCACTACAATAAAAATCACTCTCTAGTACATACATATTTATTTTAAAAATAAAACTTATTTTATAAATAATCATAAAAAGGCTTAACTATACTTTAACTACTTACTTAAGTACCAGTACTAAAACTAAATATTGTAGGTACATCTTTTAGATGAATACAAGTTAAAAATGAAAATAAGTAATACATAATAAAAAAAGACTTACCATAAACTTAATGGCTTAAGAAAACATTCCCATATTGTCAGTCAAACAAACAACCAACATTCTTTTCAAAGTTGATCATTATTTGTGCATAAATTAGGATTAAATGTCCCCACTGACCAAAAAAGAGTTTTTTGAAAAATAAAAAATATGCTACAATTTTATGCCTGTTTTTGGACAATAATAATGAGTTTAAAATGACAACAGTATTCCAGTCATACACTCACTGACTGACTGGCTGGCTGATGATGCCCAACTGCATCTCCAAATACTTCTGAGCTTTTACTTTGCTGGCTGTTGGCTGGCTGCATATGATGAGGTGCAGTTGCAAGAGAATTTTTTTGTTAAAACTTATTTTAGCCTTATAAGGTTAAAGGTATGAGTAAGTAATACCAAAAACAAAAACCACAATAACAACAACAATCAAAAGAACAACAAGACATTGTTAACTTTTTACCTTGAAGTTGTTTGTTGAAAATACAAACACACAACTAAAGGTACGCCGCTCACACTTGGCAAATATTTGCCGAAAACGACGTAACCACTAAACAAAATATTTTTAAACACGTTTATTTATAAAAAAAAACTTCGTTTATTTAGGCCAAAGCAAAACAAATATTTAGTTTTAATTTATTTGATGATGTTGGATCTTGCAAAACTCTTGTAAGAGTAAACAATGTCAAACAAGTGGTTACGGTTTTTTGAGAAAATATTTGCCAAGTGTGACCATACCTTAAGCAACCCAAATAGTTAATTGTGTATCTAAAAGGAAGGAGTTTGTCCGAAGACTTGCTGGTTCCGAGTCTCTTGTGTGACAATGTTTATTTTCATTATGACTTAAATACATCATTATTTTTGTGGTTGAATGCGTTTTTTTTTTTTGTTCATTTATTTTCGTATGATTAAATGGGAGTGTGTTTATCGTTTTTGTTTGGTTTACAGGAAATAATGAATAATTAAAATTTATTGTATTTCATAATTGATGACAATTTATTTGACACTTTTATGTCACAAAAATTTTGTTAAACTGTCTTGTGTAACTTTTTTTGTTGTGAAGTTTGGTTTGCTTATGAATTAGTGTAAACGGAAATTCTGTGACATGAAATATTACTTTTAATTTTTTCAAAATTAAACAGTAAAGATGATGATTTTCATTGTGGGAGAAATTGAAAAGTGGACTGGAAACTTTTTAAATGTCATAAACTAAACCGCAAAAAAAGGTTTGGGAAAAAGTTGTGTATGCATCCCCTTTAAATAAAGATTGATATGTACGTCATCTTTTCACAACTCACCACAACTGATACGTTTAAAACAATTGACACAGAATGTTAACTTTGAACAGTATTTTAGCTTTCAGTTTTTACAGTTTGCATTTGCACTTAAAAAACACTGACAGTTAATTTAATTTATTTCTTTAATTTCCTAAAAACAAATCCAACTTTCTAAAGGAAATTACTAGCTAATACATATTAACTTACATATGTACATGTGTACATATATTTTTTAATGTGAACAAAATTTGTCTATTGAAATTGATAATTAAAAATATCTACGATGACAAACAAGTTGCTGTTGCAATTTCTCTCCATATCACTTAAGATTAGTTTTATGGAATTTCCATTTCCTTAATGGACACATTTCTCAAATATTATAGAAAGACTTTACAGTGCTAATGACTTGTAAAACTATTGGAAATTACAAAGGCACTTTGAAAAAAAAAATCAAAACAATTACACCACATACGTTTATAAATAAAACAAGTAAGAAAGTATAGTCGGTCAAGCCCGACTATATAATACCCTACATCAAGTATGTAATTGTATAAAACAGTTTTTCAGAAATGGGCGTCGGAAGTGGAACTTATATGGAAGCTACGACTATTTATGGACCGATCGTCATAAAGTTGTATCATATTATTAGAATATATACAAAACATATTTGTTTTCAATATTATTTGGAAACCAATATTTTTAAGAGAGTTATGCTCTTTGAAGCGATTATCGGAAGTAGGCATTATATAAGAGCTATGATCAATTATGGGCCAATCTGCACAAAATTTGTAGATGTGATTTGGTTTTATTTACCATTCATTTGTGGTGAAATTTCAAACAATTATATTCGTTAAACCCCCATTTCGGAAGGACATTTGTATTGAGGCCAGGTGAAATAATGGACCGATTTCCACTAGTTTTGATCCCATTCATGCTTGGGCCGAAAAAATATCATGTACCAATATCTTCAAAATTGCGACCTGTACTCTGCGCACAAGCTTTACATGGACCAATATTTCTGGGCGTTACAAACATCAGCACTAATCCAATATACCCTCCCCTACTATGGTGGTGTAGGGTATAAAAATAAGCAAAAAATCATAAATATTTGTTTCCCATAAAAAAATTACCGTAAATTCTAATAAAATATAGAGGCGCCATTTAACACAATATTCAGAAAACTACAGAAACCAGAGAATAAAAGAAAGCTATACCTTAAAACAGCCTTAAAGAAATCTGTTAAAGTACAAGCAACAAAACTATTGATGACTATTAAACTGGAAGTTGTAAACTACATCAACAACAATAATACTTCCATACATACAGACATACATATTTCGATCGATTGTTGATGTTGTTGTTTTATTGTTTGGCCACAACCAGAGAGACCCAGCCAAAGACCAAAAGACACACAGAAGTTGTTTAAGAAAATCATAAAAGGCAACAAAAAGAAAAAAAAAGAGCAGATACCAAGTGACACATTAATGAGAATAGATGGGAATACATGCAAGACGCGTACAAAAACATTTATTGTATTTCTTACAATTTTTATATTTATGTAAGAATATCTCTTAAATGCAATAGGAGCCAGACTAATGATTTCAGAATGAAAAAAATAAACGATACATACTTTTACTATTGTGCAAAAACTATATTTTTGTATACATACCACTATATAAAGGGAGACAGACGGTCAAGAAGACAGAAAGACATGACCATTTCTGCTACATACATACATATGTATGCTGTAATGTTTGTAATGATAATGACAATGAGACAATAATGCTTACACAACTTATGTGTTCTTTTTTTTTGTGTGTGCTAAAGTACTTACTACTTGTATTTACGTTGTAATATTCTGCCCGTACTTATAAGATAAATTGAAAGTAATAAAAGATTATATTTTGTTAAAATAATAATTCAGTAGATGCTCGTTTACTAGGAAGAGCATAAAGAAATCAAAACAATATCAGTTTTCTATATTTATCTGCAACGAATCTTTACAAGCCTCTACTAATAAGTGATAGTTTTAGAATTATGTGAAATAGAAGCTTTTAAGCTTAATGAATATACAAATTGATTTAGAGCTGCTACTTTATGTTCTAAATAAGATGCTGAAATCAACACAATGCTACTTGAAATCGTGCAGCTCAAAGGTGGTAAAAATCTGTTTTACATACATATGTATGTATATCTTAATTGACATTCTTAGAAAACATCTGTGTAAAACAGTTTTAGCAAAAAAGTTTTTCTTTTCTAGAAAAGTTTTGTGAAAAAAAGTTTTTATAAAATTTTTTTGCAAAATAGCCTTTTATAGAAAAGTTGTTTCAAGAAAAATTTTATTAAAAATGCTTTTTTCCAAAAAAATGTTTATATAGAAAAGTTTTTGCAAAAACGAAAATTTTTGCAAGAAAGCTTTCTATTGAAAAGTTTTTTCAAGAAAACTTTTTATAGAAAAGTTTCTCCAAAAATATGTTTTTATAGAAAAGTTTTTGCAAAACTGAAAATTTTTTCAAGAAAACTTTTTATTGAAAAGTTTTTGCAAGAAAATTTTTTATAGAAAAGTTTTTCGAAAAAATGGGTTTTTTGCAAAAAAGTTTTAATAGAAATTGTGTTTTAAGATAACTTCTTATTGAAAAGTTTTTCCAAAAAAATGTTTTTATAGTAAAGTTTTTGCAAAAACGAAAATTTTTTCAAGAAAACATTTTATAGAAAAGTTTTTCGAAAAATATGATTTTACAGAGAAGATTTTGCAAAAAAGGTTTTAGCAAAATAGGCTTTTTATTGAAACGTATTTTTTGCAAAAAAGCTTTTTGGCAGATCTTTTTAAAAACTTTTATATTAGAAAACTTTCCTATAAAAACTCTGGCAAACGAAAAGTTTTCTGTCGAAAAGCTTTATATTAAAAGAGTTTTTTGAAAAAAGCTTTTCATTAAAAATATTTTGCAAACAAGTTTTTCATAGAAAAGTTTTCAAAAAAATGCTTTTGCACAAAAGATTTTAGTAGAAAAGTTTTTCAAAAAAAAACTTTTTCTACAAAAATGTTTCAAAAAAAGGTGTTTATATAAAAGTTGTTAAAAAAAAATATATATATATATGGAGAAGGGTTTGCAAAAAAGGTTTTAGCTTTTATAGGCTTATAGAAATAATTTTGAAAAAGCGTCCATAAAACTTTTCTTTAAAAAAAACTTTTCTCTAAAAAGCTTTTTGCAGATCTTTCTAAAAAATTGTATAATAGAAAACTTTTCTATAAAAAGCTCTGCCAAAGAGAAAATTGTATGCCAAAAAGCTTTCTATTAAAAAGTTTTTCGACAAAAGCTTTTCATATAAAACTTTTTACAAAATAGGTTTTCATAGAAAAGTTTTTGTAATAAAGATTTTTATAGAAAAGGTTTTGTAAAATATTCTTTTGTGAGCAAATTTAATTTGTGTTTGTTTAATGTTCTTTCTCTTTGATCGTTTTTGTGAAAAATACAAAATTATCAAATTATAATACATATTAATTTTATATTAAGGATCATCTGACAGGTATATGCATGTTATTAAAATTTTCAAAATATTGTCTAAATGCTTTTAAAATTTATTTTTTGTTAAGAAATAGCAAAATTCTGCAAAGTAGATATAGCAAACAATAAATTGCTAAGTGATATGTGATCATTTTTTGATTTCAATCGAAATGTGGTCATAAATGAATATTACAAATGAAATAACTGTTTTATAATAATTTTTATAAAACTAAAATTAAAATCTCTCCATCGTCAAATAACCGAGAGTAGAGTACACTTGAAAAAGATTTACACTAAAGAAATTAACTGTAAGTAGTTATAACAAACAGATGGTGTTCATATATTTTTCCTTTTAGTGTTTACACTCTGTATGAGGAATATTTTTATTACTTTTTTCGCTACTTGTGCTTCTTAAAAGAATTGATATTAATGACAATAGAATTTGTATGTTCTTTTCTAGAAATTAAAAATAATTAGATTTTGTTGTTGATAGAAAAACATATATGAAAAGCACAAAGGAAAAATCATTGTTAATTAGAGACAAGAGCAGAATTATTAAATCTGGAATAAATCTTCAAATAAAATTTAATTGATTGCGGTATCGTAAAGAATCAATAGATCGTTTTTCTCTAAATAAACTTAACATAAGAATTTAGGTCTAGAACCTAGGGAGAAATTTCTTTAAACGTTGCTTTTTCCAAATAGAAGAAAAAAGAAATCTACAACTAGAATTAGTTCTAATTACACTGATTATTGGCAACCTAACAACATGGAATGGTCTTAAATAAAGAATGACATATTTAAGTTTGTTTAACATAACTATTAAATTCCTTAATATATTCGTTAGTGTTTTTAAATTATTTCTAATATTGCTAAATAAAATGCATTTTCCCACACTTAATCTTAAGAGAAAAAAAAATATTTTCTTTTTTTGTAATTCCCTTGTTGTCCTAAATCATTTATAATGATTATTATGATGATAATCTCAAAAAACAAACATTGACATACAACCAAGCAGCAGTCAGTCAGTCAGTCACTCAACCAGTCTATAATTCCAAGTTGTTGTTTGACAATGACTACCAAACACTTCTTGGCAGCACGTCAACAATTGACATTTAAAAAACGATGAACAACATTAAATAACTAAAACGCACATACATACATACTACTACAGTAGTGAACACACGTTGAGTCGATCACTGCAGGAGTTAAAAGCTTTAACTCCTTCTACGATTAAAGGAAAGTCACTGAAGTCAGACCAGTCATTCATACACACGAATAAGAATAAGAAATACTCGTACTTGTTAAAAAACTAACGATATGACAACATATGAATTTAAAATGAATTGTTGTGTCTGATTTATGGCAATTCGAAGAGGATGCGCCATATGAAAACAACACGTACTTATTTCGGTTTCTTTACTTTAAATTTCTTTATACTCTTTTTCTTTTCCTATAAATTACGTTACACCCAAACAATCAGTGGAAGACAATACTACATATACGGGTACTTTGCCTTTAACACAACTCATACCAAAATTTTGTGTTTATTTTTTTGTGAAGAATGGGAAAAAATACCATGGAGAGATTTTTGCACATTGTGCGAATTAGTATGTATGTGGTAGATATTAAAAGCAGAGATTTGAAGTATGTAATTGTTTCATTGAAGTTATTGAAAATGTTTGTTAATTTTGAAATAATTTCCAAACATTTATGGTGAAAAGTTCTTTCGTACTATAGCTTACAATTCATGTTAAAACTTGCTACAGTTCATTTCCTTAGTGTAACTCTTTTTCTAAAGTACTCTACTCTCAGTTATTGCACTATTGGTAGTTTTTAACATTTAATATATTGTTACGAGATTATAGATCAATTTAAACAGCATGTTTATCAACACTATATTTAATCCTTTAATTCCCAGTGGAACATAGGGCCGCTTTATAAACATTAGCATTAGTAAAAGTTTCTATTTATAAACATTGTTCATACAAATTGTTATTAACAATGTTGTGATGTAGTTGCCCTACTTCTTAAGTTCTTAAGTTCTATTAACTCTGAACCATCCAGATACTACTCGTAATGATGTTATACCGTAGACAGACGACAGAGTTAATGCGCATTAAAATCTCACTAATTTGAATTAAGATTTTACCGTGACAGACGACAGTTTCTGCATTTAAACTGCATTTAGGTAACAGCTGTTTGTTTGTAAACAACTGTTTAATTATGAAAAAATTTGTTTGGCATTTGGTGAAAAATAAGTATTTATTTGAAAAAAAGCTGAAATTACTTTTGCTGAAACTGCTCCATAATGCAAAACTTGTTCATGCACTAGCAACCATCAACCTGAACGTGTTGCTACATGTGGGGACCGCAGTGGGACACTCTGAAATAAGAGAAAGGCAATTGTGGAAATCTATTTTTATTATTTTAATTTTACAATTATCTTCTTCTTATTTTAGAATAGTAAACAATTTGATAACATTTGATTGATTTTCGACGATGTTGCCATATTGAAATAGCTAAATGCAGTATAAATTCAGTTTGATTTTGTGTATTTACGTCTAACTTAATGCGCATTAAGATAGGATAATTCACAAGTTAATTTGAATTAAGACTGTTAATGCAAATTAACTGTGTCGTCTGTCTACGCTATTAGGGTGTAAATATGGGGCGTTTTTTAAATGCATAGAACTTTAAGCTCGCAATACTTTTAAAACTAGTGGCCATTTTGTCAGCTGTCAAGTGATTTATGTTTGAAGTCGCTAGTCTACACCAGTAAACCTGAAACGTTTAACCACTTGGAGGACAACATTGCCGATATACGCAATTAAAAGGAATTCGCTTAGAAACCACCGTTTTTAAAGTAAAAAACACAAAATGTGTTTCAAAATTAAACTATCAGCACAGAACAATTTAGATTAGAACATATAACGCAGCACATATGGAATTTCTCCAATCGGAAGTGTTGCACAATTCACTGACATCAGCTTTGCACAATTCATCTAAATATTGGCTCTCCTAATGGCTCATGTCTGCAATTGGCTCTTTGTACAACAGAATATCTTTGAGCCATAAATATGTAACAACTGTCAGACCCTAAATGCAAAAAATGGAACTAAACTTCAATTGCAGTTCTCTACAACCCTTTAAAGCTCTGTATAAGCTGGTCCAAATGAATCAATTCATTTAAACTTCTGCTAAAAAGAAACTTCACAGTTGATGTAGGGGAAACAAAGTAAAAAATCTATATTTTGCACATGAACAACAAATATGATGAGCTTGTTTTATAAACTTAGGAAGAAATCATCATCATCTACAGCAGCTGAAGCAGAAGCAGAAACATTTAAAGAAACTGAAGAGGAATAAGTAAAGAAGGTATTATGGATATGGACTGTGGTGTATGGCAAGCAGACGCCATGCATGATTATTTTAAATTGGATTATTTGTTTAAGGCGACAAGCAGAGCGGCATCTCTTCCCCATCATCATCATCATCATCATCATCAGTGTTTTGTATTTTGTTTATTTTTAGTTTTTTGTTGCCGTTGTTTTCTCTCAACGGTCTAGCAAGGCGGCTTTTCAGTTATCAAAACACACATGACGAAGAAGTAACGGATGAATTGGATTTGCAGTTGGAGTTAATAAAAAAAAAAACAGCAATATTCCTTTTATATAAAAAAAAAGAGGATAAAAACAATATTTTGCCAGTTATGCATATCAATGAATGTTAAGGAATGAATGACTGGCTGAGTGAATAAATGAATGAATGGATTGGTTTTATACACATACAACTGAGTAATGATAAACATTTCAAAATTAAACAACAAATAAAAAATTATTTATTTATTTTTAATCTGTTTTTTTTTATTTCTTTTTGAAAAAAAAAAATGTAATTGAATTTTTTATATGGTTGTCAACTTGAATTTAATATTTTCCTGTGTTTCTTTCTGCCCGCTGCCTGCATATGTGGATGACTGTTGGTGACACATAAGTATAAACCATGAAAGAGCTTGCGTTATGACGGGAATATTTGGCATGACTGAGAGGCTTAATAATGTTAACAATAATTAATGTTTTAATTAAAAAACAAAAATCGGGTGGTACTTGTGTTACCCCTACTTTTTTTTAACTGTATGATCGCGAAAAATATCTCTGTAATAATTACAGGTGTCAAAACAGCTTATGGAAAATATTATAGAATTGAATCAAAAGATTTATAGTTAAAGCTTTTGTAGATGGCAGCTTTAAATGCAAAGCTTGCCATAAATAAAAACATGTAAATGTGTATACATATGTACATGATACCTGCCATCAAGTCAAAATAAATTTTATAATTATATTAAAAACAAAAATGAACAGGTTTTATAGTTGGTCATTAAATTATAATTAAGAAAATGTCAATAAAATTTTGTATGGAAATCTCTTTATAGAATCATTAATATTTTCATTTAAAATTGTATTTTTATTTATAATGACCTCAAAGCCTATATTTTTCACAGTTTCCATGTGATGTATATAAAATAAATTTAGTTAAATATTGTTCATACTCCTCATACATTTTCATTTTCTGTGTTCAAGTGTCATTTCTCATTTTCATTGTGGCATTGGCTTGCATACATCAAGATAAATATAACCTAATTTTGTGTGGCTGCTGGGCATATGTACTTTATTTTTATACAAATAAAAAGTTTATAAATATGATTCTATTTTTTAATGGATTTAAAAATAATATTATTAAAAAATTTGTTCAAATATAATTGAAGATAAATACAAATATTTTTCAATGTTGAACAGAATTATTTTTTTAAATATGTATAAAAAATATGTTCATTTATGTGAATTTATTTTTGTAGCTTGAAATAATAATAATTTATTTAAAATTGGTTTAAAATAACAAAGTAATTCAACTAGATTCAAACAATTATTTGTGTGTTGATTTTAATACTTTCCTTAATCGAAAGATAATTGAAATGGCAGTGGTTATGGAAGGGGTTTTTCAAGAGTGGGGAGTTCTAGCATTTTATATATTTTTTTATATTTTGACAAGATTTCCAAAAAATAAATTTAATAGAAAGCTTTTGTTGGCTCGATTATCGTTCACAACACTAAAATGTTGTGTTGTCTCGACTACAACACAACATGCATTTTTCATACGAATAAGCCGATAAGTGTTGTGAATCGTAATCGCAGTTTTCAACATACAACATCAAAATACTTACCCCCTGGCCCACGATGTCGAACGATAACGTTCGCTTAGATAAGATTTAAGACACAAACTTTTTTTCGTATCTGTTTTTTTACTCAATCAAGTTTGTTTATTCCACAATCAAGTTTGTGTCTTAAGTCTTATCGAAGCGAACGTTATCGTTCGACATCATGGGCCAGAGGGTTAGTATTGTGAACGGTAATCGGGGCCTTTATCATACTTTAATGAAATAAGCCAAATGTACCTATCCCGGCTTGGGTATTTTTAAAACGATTTGTTGATTGCATTAAAAATAAGTGATATTTCTTCTTTCAACTAGTTCAGATTTTCGCTGTAAGCCCTTTAAAAAAAAACTTTATTAACATAATTGAGAAGCTTTATGTTTTCTGATATTTAAACTTTTTTTTTAATATCATTAACAAACACAAACTGCGAAGCGTTTTGGCTTATCTGCAGAAAACACCCAGAAGGTTTGGCAGCAATTGAACCCGCAACCCTCTGACTTATAGTCCGTAACTCTATCGCCTAGTCTATCGGTGAATTTTTCTGATATCAACTACACAATGTTTTTTTTTTTTTAGATGTATAGAACTTCAATTTGGCAACACTTTTTTAACCGGCGGCCATTTTGTCAGCTGTCAAGTGATTTATTGTTTGAAATTGAATAACTCAAAGATGATTTCTTTTTTTAAATTGACATGAAATTTACTTTATTTGAAAGATAATCTTCTGGCATTATAATTTAAATATGACTTCTGGCATATGACCGCCATGGCTGGCTCGGTTTTTTCCAACATTTGCATCCGTATTTCGGCAATAACGCAGCAAATGTTCCTCCAAGTGGTCAATCGTTTCGGGCTTATCGGCGTAGACTAGCGACTTTACATATTCTCACAGAAACTAGTGGCGTTACAACGCACGATCTTGGAGGCCAATTCACCAATACTAAACGTGAAACTATTCGGTTACCAAATGTTTCTTTCAATAAATCAATTTTTGCACCAGCTGTGTCATATGTTGTGCCGTCTTGTGGAAAACATAATAAGCCCAAAACGATTTACCACTTAAAGGACAAAATTCGCCGCGTTATACAGCCACAAATGTTGAAAACATTCATCGAAAATTGGACCTCCAGATTAGACTACGTCCGAGCTAGTCATATGCCAGCAGTTATATTTAAATTACAATGGCAGAAAATTATCTTTTGAATAAAGTAAATTTCATGTCAATTAAAAAAAAACATCTTTGTTTTATTCAATTTCAAAGTTTTATATGTCTAAAAAAACACCCTCGATACTTATTTCAAACAGAACCATGATTTTCAAAATAAATTTATTCATGTTGAAATGCCAAAACCAAACTAAACATAAATCACTTAACTGCTGACAAAATGGCCGCCAGTTAAAAAATTGTTGCCAACTTAAAGTTTTATACAACTAAAATAAACACCCTATATATTCCATTAGATTAGATTTTTGCCAGAATAGCGGTATATATATTTAAAAAACAAATCACTGAAATAAGCAAAACTGTTGCCGGAAGGTTTTAATCTAAAGGTACGGTCACACTTGGCAAATATTTGCCTAAAAAGAAGTAACCACTAATTAACATATATTTTTGAAATCGTTTATTTATTTAAAAAAACATTTTTTTATTTAGGCCATTTCACAACAAATATTTGGTTTTAATTTATTTGATGCTGTTTGATCATGCAAAACAACGTTAAACAATTTTGTTAACAAGTGGTTACGCTTTTTTGAGTAAATGTGACCGTACCTTAAAGCTTCTTTAGTGTGGTTCTATTGTATATAAACTATGCTTTTGTTATGAATATTAAAAGTATCGTCCTGGAAAAATTGTTTACCATTCGTTCGCTGCCCTGTACTTCATTAGGGCTTTACGAAGTGCGCCACTAGCCGAACACTTCCTGGATTTCCCTATCGTTTCTAAGTGATTTCAAATATGTGAGCTAAAGTTCCAATTCAGAAATAATGTAGAGCATTTTAAACCATTACTTGTTAATGAAAACATTTCTCACTCTAGTAAATATATGTATGCAAACATTTAAAACTCTGAATTTGTTTAACGTTCATGTTAACCCCATTATGATAATAATAGAATGTAAAAAATATTTATAATACTTATGTGGATATAAACATTTTGTTAACTTGTATCTCTGTTTGTTATTTGAGTCCACTTGTAATAGTACACAAACGGATGTATGGTCACAAGTACAATCTATCAAATAAAAATGAATTTGAAACTATCTACATATCTATGTATAGTTTAGAATAAAAAAAAGAACCAACGTTGTTGCAAGCCTGTAACAACCTACCGGCCTACATTAAATGCCAGGTCTTTCAATGACAACAATTCATGTTAAAACTTTTTTTTTATTATATTATTGTTTGTATGATCATATTTCTGTCAACGAGTATAGTAGTGACGACTACGCTTCACGTGTGTTAAGATCATTTAAATGCATCTCATATTACTGCAAATGTTTTATGTTTTATAGAGTGTGTAGCAAATAAAACAAATCGTTTTATGAATGTGTTTTTTTTTCATTAAACTGACATTAATTTTTTTGCAATGGAAAAGTGTTACAAAAAAACAAATTAAATGTTAAAGTGTTCAAGTGTTTAGTTTTGAGGTGTTTGGAAGTTGTTGGTCCGGGTTTTGAGTGTACAAATGAGTGAGTGTCTGTGTGGCATTTGTTACAATTTGTTAAAAAAAAAAACATTTTAAATGTACCTCTGTGTATAATAGAAAATTCTATTATTTTTTATCCCACTTCAACTGCTGTTAAACATTTGTGTATGTTTTACTTTTTTACACGCCTGTGTGGTTGTGCAAATGACACTTGTCATAAGAATTACTAAAATGGGTTTTTAAAAATAAAATTTTCTAAATTATTTGAATTCTCTTAACTGTTTGTGATTGACCTTTTTTCCTTTTTGTTTGTGTAGTTTCTGTTCGTGTTTTGAAATAGTTGCAAGTTGAAAAATGGGTCTGCTTTTGTTAAAGTTAAAATTATTTTACAAATAAAAGGTCCTCATGATATCCTTTAAAAGCGTTGCAAACTGGGCAAACTGTACATTTTTACGCCTTCGTACATGAAAAATTATTTACACATATGAGCATTTAACTCAACACCTGACTTTCATTTACTTTTGTAAGAAAAGACATCACATGCATCAGATGCAATATCATAAGTTAAATCTTCCTTAATCTCTTCTTCCGTCTTACGTTCATTATCTATAAACAGCCAAAAAAGAAAAGTAACATAGTGACATACACACAAGGATTTATGTTTACCTTCATTTTTACTAAAAAAAAATTCAAATGTTAATATACCACAAACGGCAACTTCTTCAAATAATCTGAGTAATTTAATTTTTGGCTTTCTTTAGGCATTTTTAAAAATAAATATATTTTTGAAAACAAAAATTTCAAGTTTATTTTATTTACTTTTGAATTGACGTTTCTCACAAACTGACGTTGTTAGATTGCACAAAACTTAAAAAGAGACTTCGTGTAACAAGTCTCGCAAGTTTGCGCAATTGCACAAACGGCAATTTTAAGCAATATTATGAGCTCCCTTATTGTTTTTCTTTTTAATGTTAAATAAACACATTTAATGTTTATAAGTTTGAAGTTGGAAGTGCAATAAATATAAATGAATATAAAATATGACTAAAGCTGTGAGTCATGAAAAAGTAGAAACTATAGGGTGTTTTTTTTAGATGTATAGAATTGTCAGCTGTCAAGTGATTTATGTTTGAAGTGGCTAGTCTACGGTAATAAGCCCAACAGCATTAAGCACTTGGACGACAACATTCGCCGCGTTATTGCCGATATACGGCCACAAATAAAAAAGTCATCGAAAAGTGAACCTACAGATTAGACTACGTCCGAGCCAGTCATATGCCAGAAGTCATATTTAAATTATAATGCCAGATCCTTCTAATAAAGTAAATCTTATGTCAAATTAAAAGAAAAAAATCATCTTTGTTTTGTTCCATTTCAATATTCTTTACATCTAAAAATACAGAATCATTATTTTTAAAATAAATTTCCACAATTTGGAAGCGTTGTTCAGTCGTCAATCTCTTCATGTTGAAATGTGAAACCAAATAACATAAATCACTTGGCAGCTGCCCAAATGGCCGCTAGTTAAAAGAGTGTTGCCAACTTAAAGTTCTTTACATATTAAAAAAACACCCTAGATGTATTGTAATATTGTACATTTAAAGTGATTAAAATGAGTCAGAAACAATGAGATTATTTTAGCATTTTTGCGGCTAAATTTAGCTTATTTTATTTTGATTTTGCTGCAAAATTTTACATTTAGGATTTGGCATTTTATTTGTTTAGCATTTTTTAACATTTTAAAATTTAAGAATACTCATTTATTTTCTGTTCAAAATAGCTTGAAAACAAAAAAAGAAGGAATATTATATGAACATTTTAGAGCATAAATGACAAATTTATTTACAGATGAAATTACAGCTTTTGAACTAAAATGACAAAAATTAACTTCATATGAGTGGGAAAATAAAAACTCAACCGTAGAATTTTTAAATCAAGTTTGTGAATACGAGAATGCGTTTTATGAAAACTGCATTTTATCTTTTCTTATGAAGATTTTAGTTTTGCCATTTAGTAATTCAGAAGTTAAACGTATAGTATTTAGTAAAATTTACTCAGAAAGTGATTCTGAGTCGATCGGTATATTTTAAGGTGGGTGTTGGACCAATATTTCTGGGCGTTACAAACATCAGCACAAAGCTAATATACCTTCAATAAATAAAAAACATAATGATTTGAATTATCATGCATTCTATTCTTTATGTTAGATATGGATTCAAAAGATTAATTAAATGTTTCAAATTACAGAAGACTTAATTAAGGCCTGATACAGTAAAAAAAAATTACATATGAAAATTACAAAAAAAAAATTTTAATAACTTTAACGTTAGATTCATAAGAGAACCTTAATTAGTTTTGTTCTCGAGTTCAAAGTTGCATTTTTCATATAAAATGTTTA
Source organism: Bellardia pandia (assembly GCA_916048285.2). Taxonomy (NCBI): domain Eukaryota; kingdom Metazoa; phylum Arthropoda; class Insecta; order Diptera; family Calliphoridae; genus Bellardia; species Bellardia pandia. The sequence continues at coordinate 39,315,646 of OU696530.1, forward strand.
TTTTTTTAATCATGTTTGCTCTTAAATTGTAAAAAATTATTTCAAGAAAGTATTTTAAAAAATTTAGCACATTTTTTTTTTTGACATTTTAAAACAAGTTTTAGCATATTTTAGCTTATTTTTGACTGATTTAGCCGCTTAGCTTTTTGAGATCTGGTCACACTGGTCTAAAAGTTTTTTTTGCAGCAAATTTGAAAGAATGAATAAGAGGAACATTAAAATGTAAAACATAGTTTAAGTAGAAAACCGAATTAATATATTCATGTAGATTTCTAATTAAAAGCCAACCATTACTAAACTCCTTATTTGTAATCTATATACATAAAAGTGAATGTGTGTCGTTATGTTTATTATTATTAGTTTGAAGTCTATAGACGGCTAAACGGCTGAACCGATTTGCTTAAAATTTTCACAGTATATTTCTGTATGTCTGGAAGGAGCTATAGGCTACTTTTTTTTTGGAAATTTTAAGTGGGCGTGGTACCTCCCATACAAAGTTAATTTTAAAAAATACGGGTAGCGAAGCACACCGGGTTTTAGCTAGTATCTATATAAAATATATACATAAGTCAATAGTAATTTATCATTGTCAAGTTTTTCCTAAGCAATTATTTAAATTCTCAATATTTATTTACATATTTGTTTATATTTATATAACAAACATTTTACTTCAAAACCAACATTATTAACAAATATTTCTCAATTAAAAACTACTTTTAAAATATTTGCACAATTTTTTTTCTTATACTGCCAATAAATCATAAAAGTTTTAAATTGAAATTTATGCTTACTTTTTAATATCATATTTTTCTAATATTAAAAAATATCAAACAATACAATTTTTATTTATTTATTTTCAAATACATACGAGTAAATATTATAAATGGCAAAATTATTAATATATTTTTTTACTAAATCATCACCATATGTTTAGGAAGTCTTACATGTCTGTATTATGCCAAGTTGCCATTTCATGCTCACTCCATATAATTTATATTATAAAATTGTATTTTTTTTTTATAGATTTTTATTTATTGAGGAATTGTTACAAGTGGTTGTTTTTCAAACGTATAGTATACATGTGTGTGTTTTTGCTATGGGAACAGGTGGTTAGGTGATAACTTGCTGGCTGGTTTGCATGGAAAGGTTATATTTACTTAGTTGTCTGGTCTTTGTCTTGTGTGGAAGTTTAGTATGTGTATTGGAAATTACCCTGGCACCTTTATGAAAATAAAGACGTCACGTAGAAAATGTTTAAGAAAAATTTTAAATGTTTTTTTCTTATAGCAGACATTTAACAAATGTTATGGATGGTTTATGTTAATACTAAGATTTTTTGAACATTCTCTATTTTGTGTAAGACTAAATATTAGACCGGCACGTGTGTCATAAAAATTGGAGTCGTGGTTTTAGACACCCTTTCAAGTAGTCTGAATAAAAAACATACAAATTATATTTAACCTATAAACCCCTTTTCTCAAATTTTAAATGGATAATAACTTCACCTTTCTTGGTTTTAAGGTTGTGGTTGTGATATAATGTGCCCAGTGAGCCACTTTTGGTAAACAGAACTGGCGCTGTGGAATGAACCAAACGTAGTGTTGTGCTGCAAAGTGAAATTTTAAAACAATATTTTGTTTGCATCGGTCTATAATTTTGTACATAGCCCCATACAAAGACCACTTCCGAAAATCACTTAAATGAACATAAATCTTTTGTAAAAATTACTATAAAGTTGAAATTCGAAAAGCATAATCAAAATTTAAATCGTCGTACCAAATTTAATGATGATCGGTCCATATTTGACCGTAGCCCCCATATAAAGGCTACTTCCGGAAATCACTTAAATGCGCATAAATCTCTTATAAATTTAATAAATAAATAAGAATCGGCACAGCCGAATATAAACCTTAATTGTTCCTTTTGTCGAGAAATCAACACCAAAGCTCCATTTCCATTAGAGTTGAACGATTTTTTGAGACATTCTTGTTATAATTGTCAATGCTAAAAATTTGATCGTTCTGTACTTCGAGTATAAAATTGCTGCAAGCTACATAGCAAGCAGCTAATCCCGAAATCTGAATTTAAAAAAAAATAAATTTGTTGTTCGAACTTTTTAAATAATATAATGGCTGAAGAGAATTTTGATGATTTTATAGAAGCTTTTACAAAAATACAACAAAAAAGTATATAAAAAATTTTAAAAATAATACATTTTAAACCAGTAGTGCCCAAGCCCTATACTCTTGGTGCTCTTTTGTATTTGTAAAAACTCTTAGCTATAGGCTGTGTGTTTTGTATACTCATTACAGCACTCAGCACTAGCAATACGAAATACACAGACAACTTTGCCTTATTTGTTTTCTTGTCGTACTTCACTCTATACACGCAAGCGCAGAGGAACAACACTTTCGTATGCTCTGCTGGTAAAGATTGGTGACTGCGATCGTCAATGTAGATTTTGTTTTTGTTTAACGTATGCTACCGTTTAAAAAAGTGTGTTGTTTCTTTGTATGTATTGGCTTTTACAACAAAAAATACTGAATAAAAATTAGTTTTTATTTAAATGTATTGTTGTTTGCTCTTACATAAGCAACTTTTGGGCACTCCCGTTTTAAACAGTAAAACACATACAAACAAAACAATGCAAATATCCCAGCATACCATTCTAGGAGCGCTCCGAAAAAGGAGTCAGAAAAGAGTCCAACAAAATAGCATTTTCGGAGCGCTCCGAAAAAAGGAGTCAGAAAAGAGTCCAACAAAAGAGCATTTTCGGAGCGCTCCGAAAAAAGGAGTCAGAAAAGAGTCCAACTAAAGAGCATTTTCGGAGCGAAAGAAAAATTTGCTTGTTACTGTCCTGAGTCTCAGTATGACTCAGAAATTCCACATAATTATGTGTGTACCAAAGGGTTGTTGTCCTGTTATTTGTGCTTTGAACAAAAAAAACTAGCTGTACGCCACAAGAATGATAAAAACAAGATTACACAGAGCCCAAGAAAACCCTCATAAAATACTCTTTTCTGGCATTATCTAAGATCTCTTTAAGAGCCCAAAAAAACCCTCATAAAAGACTCTGACATTATCTAAGAGCTCGTTCTGACGGACCATTTTCGAATGTAATGACCCTCTTTTCTGAAGGTTTTCGGAGCAATTATGATTGTTTTTTGGGCTCATAAAGAGCGTTAACGCTCCGAAAAAGGTTTCGGAAAAGACTCTTTTCGGACTCATATAGCTTGCTGGGTATAAACAGCTGTTGATGCAATTTTTTATTTCAGTGGTGCCACTTATTATATTTATTTTAAGTAACGTTTTTTCATGGACCAGATTCCTTGAAATTTAAAAAAAAAATCCCATTAAATAAAGCCTTCAGAAAACTGTTAAACTTTTTTGTCGGTTACGCTTATAACATTTTTAATAGAAATATAATATAATAACATAGTATAATAATAAATATTTCTAAACACTAATTTGCTTCACATATTTTGTTATATACCTAGTCAACACTGTTTATGTTTTTCCGTTGTATATCATCTAGTTTTAATATGTCAACATACTGAAGTCTTGCTGATGTTATGGTTAAGTTTATTTAAAAATATTTTCATATTTTTAAACTTTAAAATAAGTTTAATGTAATTAAATATTAAAAGTAATTTATCTAATACAAAAATATGTTTTTAAAGATATTCTTTAATTTAGATATGTATTTTTTTCTCATATTTCCTTTTCCCCTGTTTATTTTACTAATTATTTTGTATATAAAGTCTAGGGTTTGTGTTTTGTTTAATTTTTAATACAAATCCCTGAAAATGTGTTTTTGAATGTTGTTGGTTCAGTTGATTACATTCATTAACCAGCTAAACTCCTTTGTACCATTTTCATTTCAGAAAATAAAAAATTAAACAACTTTAAATGAGCAAAATATGCTTTCAAAGGCCGACGACTAAAGCTTCAACAATATGTGAGGAGTAGTTAATAAAATGCAAAAAATAAAAGAATAAAGCTGTTGAAATTTAATCCCTTAAGGGATGTCCTTTATGAGCTCTAAACTCACACAGAGCCAGACAGACAGACAGACCAACAAACACAAACTAGAAAGTAAATTTAAAAAATTTGTTGAAATATATTCTAACGCATTTATCAAAAAATTCTGAATTTCTATTTTTCACAAATTGTATTCATTAGAATATTTTGCGAAAATATATTTGGTCTGACAATTAAAGTGAGTGGTTGTTTGGTTTGGTGATTTTAATGCTGAGCGTCTGTTTTGAATTGATAAGGCAGAAAGTTAAAGTAAGCGTAATTTTTTTATGTGAGTGTGTTTTTTTTTCTATTTGGGTTATTTTTTGTTTGTTTGCCAATGAATAATTGTTTGAATGAGTATATGAATGAATAAAGGGTATATAAATCTTTTTTTCTGAATAACAAAAATTCTTGAAAAAAAATTAAGAGGAGTAAGAGAATAAACACAACAAATGAAAATACCCTTAACAACAACCAAAAATTAAATTACCAAAAAAAAGGACACAAAACAAGGTTGGCAGCTCAGCTTTAAAGGAAATTTTTAAATATGTTTAAACAAATATTTTCACAATTGCTTAAAGAAATTAGCTTTCAAAATAGTACTTGTGAACATCAAAAACCTATAAAGACAAAATGCTTTTCATTTGCTGTTCATACTTTAAGTACTTTATTGTGTCATTTTATTTCTAGCCAGACACATAAACCATTTTGTATGTTTGTTAAACTAAAAATAAAGCAAACCTCAAGAATACATTATTTAAAGCCATAAATAACAGCAGCAAACAGTATAAAAGTTGCAAATCTCCACACATAGAACAATATCTGGTACTTAAACAGCATATGCGTAAGATGTTGCCTGATGCAGCTAAAAAGGGAGAGAGAGAGATCTTCTTTTGTCTTTTGTACTTTTCATATTTTATGTTGCAAAAGGAGCACAGGACAATGACATTTTTCAACATCCTTTTTGTGTTGTTTTCTTGCAACATGGCAAAAGTTGTTAAAAACAATACACATAAACAACAAACAAAACTTTAAGTAGTAGAGAATAAGTTTATTATATTGTTGAAAATGTAATCATAATTTTGTTCTTGTTGTTGTTGTTAAACAAAAAACAACAAAATTAAAAGAAAAATGTAATAAAAAGTAATAAAATCAAAGTGCAGGGAGAGGAGAAAACAAAAGAAAATAAAATAAACACAAATATAAAAATATTACTAAAGAAACATGAATATAAATAACCAATATTTTGTTAAATTTATAGACACGTTTTTCCAAAAATTAAAAAACCATTGAAAGTTCTTTAATTTTGGATTTTGTTTTGAAAAGCTATATTTCTCTGTTTTCGATATAACTCCATAATTCTTGGCAGCTCTGTTTTTTTTTAGAAGTTTAAATACTCTCTATGACTATCAATATACTGCTAACAAATTTTAACTTTTAACAAGAGCTTTTTTTAACGATAGTGTGATAGTTGTGCATTTGCATAATAGACCATAATAGTAGATTTCTGATGATGTTTGTTACGCCCTAAAATGTTAGTTTAATAATCACCTTCAAGTATACCGATCGACTCTGAAAGTGATTCCGTCCCTCCTTTCGTCTTTCTGGGTATCAATGTAACCATGTCAAAAGCCTCCCAAAATAGCGCATTATCGGTGATAAGAGTTCGATTTATACACCTATCCAAAATTTCACACACAATTAAGTTGTACATGAGACCTAGTCAAACCTATAAATTTTGTGCAGATCGGTCCATAATTGACCATAGCTCCCATGTAAGGCCCAATTCCAAAAATCACTTTAAAGAGCATAACTTATCTTAAAAATGTTGGTATCGAAAGAATATTCAACACAAATATGTTTCATATACTATACACACAAATAATTCGTTCTAATCATTTTATGATCTGTCCATAATTAGCCAAAGATTCAAAGATCCCCCCTTCCCCCTTCTTTAACTGTATTTTTCCAGTTAAAGAAGATAGTGATGTGAAAGAAATTTTTGCAGTAGTTAGGGATGTGCACTCTGAATTAATTTATGGGAAAAAGTCAGTTTTGGATTTTTTTTCAGTTGTGACCCTTTTGTATTTAGGGTGCGATGTATAAATCTTCTAAATCACCCCTATCGTGAATAAAAATTCCACGTAAAATTTGTTCACTTTTATTTTTTTAACATTGAATTTAAATAGGAAAAATGTGAAAAGTGAACAAATTTCACGTGGAATTTTTATTCACGACATTGGTGAATGTGTTTATATCGAGAAACAATTTAACACAAAAAGTATTTATATTTATGTATATGTATTTATAAAAGTATTTGTATAATCATAGCACTAAATATTAGGATGATCTGTCCCTAATAGGTCATAGATCCCATATAGTTCCCATTTCTGTAAAACTGTTTTTGTACAAATACTGCGTGTACGGTACTACATATTGGATTGAACCGATTATTCTTTTTTACTTATTTTAAGATGCTTATTGATTGTCAGTTATGTACTAGATTTCACCAGAGATCTCATTAAGATCGTGCAAAATTAGTTCTTGAAAAAAATAATTACTGTGATTGCAATTTTCTGCAATATCAAGTATTTCGGACGACTAGGAATGAAGTCGCATTAATGTCCAAGCATGAACTAATCGATCTTCAGTTTATGGTAGCATAGAAACTACTTTAGTTTGGTCAACATAAACTTTCTAAAGGGTGATTCTTTTAGCAACTTTCTTTTTGGCAAGACTGTTTTTGGCAGCTGTTTTCGTGTAACAATTTGGTCTTTAATTTAACCATGAATCGACTTACAAACGAAAAACGCTTGCAGATTATTGTATTATATTATCAAAATTCATGCTCGGATAAGAAAGTGAAGATCCATTTTTTCATAGGAAAATTGTATTCAACGAATACAATGGTTGGCATGAATACGCAAAAAAGCAAAATTAACTTATTTGATGTGAAGCACTGCCAGAACAGCCAACGCATGCATGCATGGTGTGAATAAAAAAGGGTGATAGCATCATTGGACCGTACTTTTTCAAACACAACGAAGGTAAGAACGTTTCTGAGAAGGACTAGCGTTAGCGTGCGATGATGTTTTATTTTTTTTTTGCCCAAAATCACAGGGTAAACAGAGGTGTCACGAAAAAGAAGACAATGAAGTTTTAAATTTGTCTCATTCTTTGAGAACTGGCTTTTTGTTTTCTCTATGTTACTATTTTTCTTTATTTTTCTGGGGCAATAAAATTATTTTTTGGCACAGAGTATTTTTGTATTGATTGATACAATTATAAAAAAACTGCGTTTATATCATCTAACGAATGCACAAACTCCACAATGCATACCACAAAGTATAACAATTATTAACATACAATTTAGTAATTTATTGAAATCACAAACAAAACAACAAACATTCTAACTCAAATTGTTTTGTTTATTTTGTTTTGTCCACAAAATTCTTGCTGTAAAGGGTGTCCCAACTAGAACTTAATTTTTAAATTTTAAATAAAACACAGATATTTAAAAAGAAAATCGTGAAACTTTTTTATATCGTAAAGTAGACAGATTGAGGTTATGTATGGAACAAGATATCGTGCAGATGGCCGCCGCGGCTTTGCTGGCACACATGCGATCTTTTAATGAAATTTTCAATGACCTTTTTGTATAAATGCTGCAAAATTATCTTCAGTGACGAGACCCGTTTCCATCTTGATGGCTTCGTCAATAGGCAGAATTGTCGCATTTGGGGTGAGGAAAATCCTCGAGTGATTCACGAGAAGCAAATGCATCCTCAACGTGTCACTGTGTGGTGTGGTTTTTGGGCTGGAGGAATCATTGGACCTTTTTTTTTATGAAAATGAGGCAAACAGTCAATGGTGTTCGGTATCGTGAAATGATAACCAGTTTTTTTCTTGCCTAGAATTGGAGAAATGAATGTGGAGGGCATGTGGTTTCAACAAGACTGCGCCACATGTCATACAGCCAAAGAAACAATTCAATTGCTGCATCAGTCATTTCCCGGTCGTGTTATTTTGCGTTTTGGAGACCAGAATTGGCCGCCTAGATCGTGCGATTTAACACCTTTAGATTTTTTTCTTTGGGGTTTTTTGAAGTCGATGGTTTACGCGAATAAGCCGACGACGACTCAAGCCTTAAAAGAGGATATTGGACGCTGCATTAATGAAATACTGCAGCATTTATGCAAAAAGGTCATTGAAAATTTCATTAAATTTCTGTCTACTTCACGATATAATAAATTTCGCACCCTTTATATAGTGCTTTGCTTTTTCACATTACAAATTTACTACCACAAAATATTTTCTTTCTCTTTTTAAGAGAACTGCCTTATGAGATGATTATAGCGTTTTTGAAACTTCAAAAGTGTCACCTCTGTATACTTTGTGCCAGAATGTGATTAGAACAAGACGGTGCTACATGCCACACAACACGCGGAAAAATGGTCCAATTGGGAAGCAGCCTAGATCGAGTGATTTAACGTCTTTAGACTATTTTTTGTGGGGTTATATTAAGGCTCATATCGTGAGATACCGACCGATATATTGGAGAGTTGCATACTCTCTCCAGCAGATGAACCAGTTGAGGCGTAACCGCGTTCAACATTTACATGAAATCATCTTTAAACATTGGATTATATGGAACGTTCTATCCACTCAAATAAAGATTTCATACAGTTCTCTAAATTTAATGGGGGTTTTTTAGTCAATTTTGAAAGCTCTTAAAAATCACTCTTTATATCATCACTACGTGACGCTCCATTTGTAATCTGAATAATATTAAAGATTCATTGGGACCACAACCACTCGAAAATAGCATTTTGAAAGGCTATTTTTTTTTTGCGTTAAACTATTTTTAATAAGAAATTTTTATAAAAATTAATTTTATGCAAAAAAACTTTAACATAAAGGCCAAAATATTGTTTTCGTTGAAAAAAAAGTTTTTTAAAAAATGTTCTAATTTTACTTTTTTTTCACTGCAAAACCCTTTTTTATTGTTCTGTCCATCAAACCCAACCAGTTTTCAATATCATTGAACTTCGTAAGCTGTTCCCAAATCAATTCAGCTGTTTAAATTTGTTAGAAACAAATTAAAAATAAAGTTGGACAACTTTTCATATGACATTATAATTAAGTTAACCAGCAGTGTTGTGCGCTGTCTCAAATGTCATTTTAACATACACTTTCCTTCTCAGCTCAAATGACATTTGCTATTTCATTTTCCATACACTTGCACTGGCAGCAAGTCACGTTTAATTTTACACATGTCTCATGTCGTCGAACACAATGTCGAAAAAGTCAAGAGACAAGTAGCTTTTATGCACAACAAATGCTATTGACAGTTTATATATGTATGTACATATGAGTTAGATGTGTAAGACATGAAATGCATAGATCGTGTAGATTTATTAATTACACTAGTCAACAAAGGTTTTTTGAAGACATAGTTTTGCAAAATGTTTTATTTGTTAAATAACTTTAAAGAAATAATTCTTTTAACAGATTTGAAGAGCTAAAAATATAAAGAAAAATAAAGCTCGTTAAATAATAAAAATTTTGTTCAGAAATTGCCTTGAAAATGCAGGCTTTAAAGCATTTTGATACAAGTTTTTTACTTGTTATTCCTGCTTCATTTTAGCTATTATCTGCATTTGTTTAATTTAAAATACTTAACATTATTCCAAGAAGTTATTGTAGCTTTTCTTATTTAAAAGATTATCCCTACATAATCACTTTTGTAAAATAAGTTTGTAACATTTTATAGAAAAACATATTCTTAAATATGTCTTTTCTTTGTTTTCAATTACATTTCTTACTAAATAAACATAATTAAATTTAAACTTTTTAATATCTCTTACATATCCCTTAATGTTTACCGCTTTCGAAAACAGACAGCAGACAGAAAAGTAATACGAAATTCTGCAGAAATTGTAACCGCTTAATTTAACTTTGCAATTAAGAAATTAACTCGGCAAAGAAACACAGCATCAGCAGCAGCAGCAGTATCAGGCAAACAACAACACCCCAACTTTAGCAGCACTTTGACGACTATAAATTAGTTTCATTCATACTGTTAGCAGTATTTTACTCCCTTTATATCCCTGCTCATATACTTTATGGACTGTTGATGTCTTCTACAGCTACTGCTGATGAAAATTATAGCATCATTATAAACAATGACAATATCTCTTCATCAGCACAACATTTCAAAAGCAACAATAAAAATAGCATCCACTAGTTTTACGACTATGTCTTCAGATCTGATTTAAAAAAGAAGCAAAAACACCATCAAAAATAAAAAAACTGCAAACAAATTAAAACAATATGCAACATGAAAAGTTTTATTTCTCTTAAATATCTTTAATAGTTTTATTTTTTTTTTTGTTTGTGCCACCAAAAAAAACACACAATAAAAACGAAACGTTAACCTTCAAAATTGTTTAAGTGCAAAGTCAGTAGTAGTAGTAGTAGCAGCTTCTCAAACTTGAACTAGACTTGTTGCAGTGGGTAAACTTTCATTTAAAGCCTAAATGCATATCACTTGTAAGCATCTGCAGTAATAAATGTATGTATAGCCCACTGTTCATACATATGTGCATATGCATACAACTGGTGCCATTGTGTCTGCGATTATTATCTTATTATACTCATGAAACTTTGCCTTTTATATACCAACAACATTTATTTGTATGCAGCTCATAGTTGTAGTAGAGGAAGAACTTGATAGATTTATCTGCGAATGTTAAGTGAGAGTGCTGCACAAGTACCTTGTTTGAGTAAGCGTGTGTATTTGTTCTTTTTCCAACTAATGAAAATTAAAATAAAAACAAAAGTTTATTTATTTTCCATTTTCTTTGTTGCTTTTAATTTATTTCCTAAGAAAATGTTAAGTTTTTCTTTTTAAGTATCTTAAAAGTAAATATGATAATCTTGCAGAGACTATTTAGGCACAGTAGATTGAAAAGCATTAAGATTGGTTATAGAACTTTGGTAGCTTTACAACAATTAGCACTAAACTTGCAATAAAGATGGTGATGAAAGAGTTATATTATATTTTACTATATTACAGAAAATTTTATTTGAATTTAGTTCATTTACCCCCTGGCCCACGATGTCGAACGATAACGTTCGCTTAGATAAGACTTAAGACACAAACTTGATTGTGGAATAAACAAACTAGATTAAGTAAAAAAACAGATACGATAAAAAGTATGTGTCTTAAGTCTTATCTAAGCGAACGTTATCGTTCGACATCGTGGGCCAGGGGATTAATAATTCAAAGAATATCAGTGTAAAGTAATTGCAAGACAATTTTCACATTGGAATGCATTATCTGCCCTACAAAAGACGTCATCAGCAATGTTTGTTGTCCAAGATCTACTTGTAAACATCATCTATTAAACTCAACATTATTGAGAAACAGATTATATTTAATTTCTAAAATTGCTTTTATGTTTAAAAAGAATGTTGGCCCTAATCTTCTGAAAGAACAATAAGTAGACTTTTCATTGCTTGAGTATATTTACAACATATCCAAGCTCCCTGTATATTTTGAGAATTTTTCAAACAAATTACAGAACTTTACCCCCCTGGCCCACGATGTCCAACGATAACATTCGCTTCAATAAGACTTAAGACACAAACTTTTTATCGTATTTATTTTTTTACTCAATCAAGTTTGTTTATTCCACAATAAAGTTTGTGTCTTAAGTCTTATCTAAGCGAACGTTATCGTTCGACATATTGGACCAGGGGGTTAGTTTTTGGTTAAAAAATTGACTTTGTCCGTATTTAGTGTGATTGGACTGAAAACCCAGATTTAATGTCTAGACCCCTTATTCAAAAACGATTATTAAATTTAACAAACGTTTATTATGACCGATGTAGTCTAATCTGGAGGTACAAGTTTTGATGAACTTTTGCAACATTTGTGGCCGTACATCGGCAATAATGTGGCAAATGTTCTACTCCAAGTGGTCAATCGTTTCGGGCTTATTAGCGTAGACTAGCGACTTTAAGCATAAATCACTTCACAGCTGACAAAATGTGTTGCCAACTTGAAGTTCTTTACATCTAAAAAAGCACACTATATATTTCAATCCGTATAAAAGTACCGCAGCGATACTTTTATTATGTCAATTTTCATTTTAGCACTGGCTGATATGTGAAAATCTTCATCATTTTATGGATTCGTGTAATTGCGTCAATTGCCTTTTTTATTTTATGCTTCCACTTTATCACATTGAAAATCACGATGGAACTGTCTTTGTAGAGCTTAAATTTCTAAAACTTTAATATTGAAAAATTAATGAGAAACTCATTTTGAGAACAACTTTGTTAGATTTTTATGTGATGTCATCTAGTTTCTTTTGAATATTACTAAACCGTTGAGACATTTGACTTTTTTCCAAAATTGACGTACAGGTAGTTCATACAAATAGGTAATGTTATATATCGTTGGAATACCTATCATTTGATATCGTCTAATAAAGATATGTAATTTTCAAGATATAGCAAATATTACAAACTTTAGAGCCCCACCCACTCGAAAACAATTTTTTTTTATTTTAATCTATTAGTGATAAAATTTTTGGAAGTGAAAAATCACTAAAACCCACTTAAGCCCAACTTTTACTCCTAAGAAGCATTGATGCATTTTGATGTGATTCTCATGCAGAACATTTTAAACGCAATAAAGTTATTCTAAAAAGAAAATATGAATTTTCACCATTTTTTTTCAGAACACAAGTCTTTTTCAAATTTCTTTTGTAGTAAATCGAAAATATTGACGACAACGCTAAATTTATTTTATTTTATTTTATTTTATGACTTAAAACGATTGGTATGCGATTCGGAGATTTATAACTGATGAATCAAGTCGGCTGTATTGGGTATTGCAATGGCATAAAGTTCACAGCGGACGGTTGTTATACTTAGAAGGAATATAATAAAGGCTTTCCAATATTTATGGATATTTATTTCTATTATGTAAACCTAATTTGAGCAATCTTAAAAAACACTGTGAAAGACTAATTGATATTTTTAAAATCTGTAAAAGCCAAATTATTGCCTAATTGTTGCACAGGCCTTTAGCAATAATTTAAAATCATATAAACAATATGCTGAAAATCGGAATGTGACTGCAAAGTTCGAAGGGCGATTAAAAAACAACTCGAACTAACATAAACAAACGCAACGATACAGGCCTTCTAATTTAGCCTCTATTTTTCACCCCTCACTCTCAGAATCGACGTAACTTTTGCTAACCTGAATTTGTTCCACACTGAAATCAAAAAGAAACTTGTTTATTTTCTAACAGCCGTATTCATAACAAAAAACTCTTAACGAGTGTAAACTATTTTGCTTATGATAAGTCAAATTTATGTTTTATTATGAATAAAACCATAAGTCTTTCAGTTATGTCTTACCAAATCATGTTCAAATTTTAATATGTTACAAAATATGAAAATTTAATAACTATAATTCTTTATTTTCAACCCCCAAACCAATAAACACTTGAACAAAAAAAAAATAAATTTAAAACCCACAACCCAAGTTGTAGTCATTAGCTAAACAACATGTTTTCCTAAGGATTTACATCCTTAAGCAATGCTTATTATTATTATAGAAATGCTATTTTTCAATTACCATTATTCTAACATTACACAACTGTCTCCCGTTTTCTTGTTCACTCTCTCTCTCTCTCTCTCTCTTGGTCTCTCTTTCTAGCAGCTCTTAATACTGACTGCCAACTCTCCAAATGTCATATTCAAGCATTTAAGGATGTATGAAGGCTTCATTTCCTTATGTATTCATAGGCTAATACCGACATAAACTTTCCTTCAAAATGGTTTATGTCCATTTAAATTATGTTGTTGCTGTTGCTAACACTGTTATTGCTAATTCTGCTGCTGCTATTACTGTTGGTTGTTGTTCAAGACAATACTTGGTGGCAACAAATATACAAATAAATAAACAAACGGGGCAACATTAGAAAAGTATGTATGATAACAGCAACAACATCAATTCAAACAGCCTCAAGTGCAACAACAGCCATCCTTTACTTACTTTCCTTTCCTTTCCCTAACCTTGTACTTGAATTTTGTGAAGAACACATATTGTCTGTGTGTGTGTGTGTGTGTTGTAAAATAAATCCTTAGAGTGTGTTTTGGTTATATCGTTGGTCTCATGTAGAAAGGCCCTAACTGGCTTTTTTTCGAAATTTGTTTTTTTTTGCGATTCCGATGCATTTAACGCAAATACATCTCCTCACAAAAATGTATTGCAATAGTGTAAAAAATAACGCTTTTATAAGCAGTTGTACAAAAAAAGTTACATGTTGGATATTAAAAAGTTTCAAATATGCGAGTTAGGGCCTTTCTACATGAGACCATCGATATGTATTTAAGGGGGCGTTTGTTTGGTCCTTGACAGGTCATAGACAAGCCTGCATTAGAGTGTGAGTGTTTTTGTGTGGCATTAAGTAGACTAGATGAAGAAGAAAAGTGTTGCTAACAACATGAATTGTTTAATTACAATAATAATGTTTTTGGCCCGTAGCATTTGTTGCCACACACGCACATTTCCTACAAACATGCATTAAAGTTAACGAATATACATAAGTGTATACGTTGTCTAAGTACAAATGTCTGTTTTATCCTGTGTTCCTGGTTTTCTTTAACAAGGTTGGGCAGTTTTGAAAAGTTGCGCATTTGGATTCGGAAAGTACTGCATAGGTCGCGATTATCATATCAATTCTACTGGGATAACTTATAGTTTGTCAATCACTAAAAAAGGTTCAATAATACCAGAGTTTGTATTGTGACAGGCGACAAATTATGCATTTATAAGAATTAGTGTTCTTCTGAAAACATAAGTATTGACACTTTAAGCACTTCACAAAGTACTTTTTTTTATTTCGCTCAATTAAGAATAAAATGTTACTGCAACCAATTTTCCAACCCTGACTCCTTACGCTTTAACAAATGTTGTCTAGAGAGAATGTGGTAATGAGAGTTTTGTAATATCTGCAACATTTCCTGTCATGTTCAATGTTGTAAATTTTCCTGTTTCTTTTAAGGTCTGCTCTAAAAACTCTTTTTATGGTTTTAGGCCATAAGGTAGCTTGGTTGTACCTCTGAATGCGGCTGGTTGATGAATTCATTTGAAACTTTTTTCTATTCTAAAAACTTTTAAATGGTGTATGTTTTAGACAACGAATGGTTTCTCTATTTTATTTATATAATAACAAATTTATTTATATATTTTAAATGCAAAATTTGCAAATATACAATCATACTACATACAAACAAAAACGGAGAAAATAAAACAATAATAAAACAACTGGAGATGGTAATAAAATCTAATTTTTAGCCACTAGGAGGATGTGTTTTTGTTAAAGACATTTTCTTAATTAAGTTTTTAAAATGAAATGTGTGTTTTTTCTGGTGTTTTATATAAAATAAAAGATGTCACTGGGTTTGTTTATACGATAATTATTTTGACGACAGAACATTTTGGTTAATGGAATTAAAGAAATTTAGAATTGGTACTAAATAGATAATATGAACTTTAAGTTTGTTTAACATTTAAGGAAATGCTTTAATTAAATGCATTTAAATATTTGTCCAGATGAACTAAATACAGGATTTATAACAGATGGCATGTCTTTTGAACGCAGTTTTGCCATTTAGTGACTTATATGTCATTTTAAAGGGTACAAATTATTTGATTATTTTGTTCAAATAAAACGAGTAATTCGATCACATATTTAAAATTAATCGAATTATTCGCATAATTTTAAATTTATAAATAGCATAAAATGACAATATTTCTTCATCAAGTTGTATATAAAGTCTAAAACTATATTTAATAACATCACTTACATACATATATACTACATTTTAATAATCCTCAATATCACTTTCTTCAACATATTCAACACCTTATTCACCACCATTTTAGGTTATGTTCTAAGGATGACACTGGTTCAATTAAGAACCGGCTGTGTATATAGAAACCAAAGTAGTCCACTCTTATTTCCTGTTCGGTTATTTATTGTGTTTTATTGTACATATGTATATTCTAGTTATTTCAATTCCATATTATATAGATATGATTCTTAACAGATTTTAAATTTCTTTCATCGCACAAGTTTTTTGTTTGCAATCACTTTCAATGCATTTTTTTAAGGGACAAACATATAGAATAATTAATACATAATTTAGATTTTGCCAATATTCCGCCACCATATATGAACAATACAATTTCCAAACTCTTTCTCTATTTGTTTTTACTAAATATCTAAATTTTCTTTTTAGAAATATAAACTATTGCAATACTTCTTATTATAGTTTATTTGACCTTTTTATTAATGTTCAAATAATTGTTTAAGCTGAAGGCCTTTCTAAAATAAAATCTTTATACTCAATATTTCGCTATTTCGTTGGCTACTTCCTTAAACGAAGTATATTCAGTGCTTTTCGCTTATAGTCCAAATTTGCTTAAAGTCCATAAAAGTTGTGCAACTATAGTAGTGGACTATAAGCGAATAGTCCCACTCGCATCCAATTAAAGGAATATAAAGGCTTTAAAGTAAATTGTATAAGCTTTCTTTTGAGAAAAAAACGGCCCAAATTTAAAAAAAAATAAAAAAAAAATTTAAAAATTAAAAAAAAAAATTTTTTTTCAAATGATTGAAAAAATAGCTATATAAAGTCCTTTGGACAATTTCTGCTAGGACCAATAGGTGAAAATTTACACTCATTTTAAAAAAAACCCTGTATGACCAAAATTTACCAAAATTTCCAACTTTGACCCCTTCTAACTCCGGCACTTCTGGACTGAGAGTGTCTGGCCTTCTATCCAATAGTACTAACCTTGGTGCAAATTTCATCAAAATCCAAAGACATCGATTTTTAAAATTGGGTCACTTGACGTGAAATTCACCATATGTATGTATACGACACTAAATTTAACTGTC
Source organism: Bellardia pandia (assembly GCA_916048285.2). Lineage (NCBI taxonomy): Eukaryota > Metazoa > Arthropoda > Insecta > Diptera > Calliphoridae > Bellardia > Bellardia pandia. Next base: position 39,332,657 of record OU696530.1, read on the forward strand.
GCTTTTATTAAAAATGATTAATATGCTGGCATATTGTAGTGTTTCACTACACGGTTTTGAAGTATTCTGAAATTTAAAAATTTCATTATTAAAAAAATAATGAATAATAATACATCTAATTCTGTTTTTACACGGTTTTGATTTAACACGGTTTGAAAATAAATAAATTTTACATATTTTGCACGATTTTCCATTTAGCACGATTCAAAATCTTTTGAGCTTAACCCCCTGGCCCACGATGTCGAACGATAACGTTCGCTTTGATAAGACTTTTTTTTTGTAAATTTAATTTTTGCGAAATATGTTCATATCACAAATTTAAGGGGAATACCCTTTTTATAGATACAAGCATATTTACTGGTCAGAGGAATTGTAAATATCACAAATTAAGGGGAATTCCCTTTTATTGCATACAATCAAATGAACTTCTCATACATACATTTTTAAATTACTTTTAAGCTTAGAGTGTTGTATTATTTTTCGAAACACATTTGAGTATTATTTTCTTAGGGGAAATTTGAATAACTTGATTTTGTTTTTGAAATTTCTAAGTTTACCTTTCTTCTTTTTTTTTATTTAAACACAAACTGCGAAGCTTTTTGGCTTATCTATAGAAAATACCCAGAGTCTTTGGCGGGAATTGAGCCTGCAACACTCTGACTGATAGTCCGACACACTATCGCCAAGTCTATCTAGTTTATTTATATAGTCCAAATTTTCTATCTCACCCGAATCTTCTTCAAGATCATCTAATTGTTTACTTGAATCTTAAACTTCTCTTATTTGTTGTTTTTGTTTTTCATGTATGCGGCATTCCAAAATAATTTTTTGCGATCTCTTACCATTTCGGACACATTTACAAATTCACAACTATTCGATAATTCTTTTAGATCTCTCATTTTGTTTTTGCGACCGATTATAAAATACAAATCGTTCATAAAGAATATTCTTCTTGGGCGTAAAATAATCATTTAATGCTTTTATAACTTTGGCATAATTATCAGCATCTTCAGCCGGAATGTCCAATGTTCTTATTATTTCTTTACCTTTAGCGGAAAGTTTTGCTTCTTTCTTTAATTTGCAAAAAGTGAAAATTGTTGTCAAACTCAACAAGAGCTTGCAAAATCATTGGAAGCTACTGAAGCAGCAGTTTTAAAACGTCTGAGAGCTGTAGGATTCATCCAAAGGCAGTAAAATTGGATACCATATAAATTAAAGACAAGAGACCTTGAAAACCGATTTTTCTGTATTGGGATCTATGTGTTATGAGATTCTGAAATCTGGCCAGACCATCAAAGGAAACCTGTATCGAATGCAACTAATTCGTTTGAAGTAAGCATTGGCCAAAATCCGCCCAGAATGAAGTGTAAGAGCCAGTTTACACGAAGCAATTCTTATTGAAAGGATTGATATAATATTTTTCTTGAAATTTCTTCGTTGCTCACACAGCACAAATTGCTTAAATCGCTCAGATAATAAAAGTCAAATCAAGTATGTACTCGTCTTAGCTTTCCCTCTATACGATGTTCAAAAGGTAATCAGCTTAGCTTTAAGAATTGTTTCATGTAAATTGGCGCTAATAGACCATAATGACAATGCTTGGCCACGCATTGCAAACTAATGTTAAAAACTATTAAGAAAGAAGTCGTTGGGAAGTTTTGCCTCATCCGTCTTATAGTCCACACCTTGGACCGGCTGATTGCTATTTGTTTTGATGCAGAAAACTCCCTCTGGGATGCGCTACACATCAGAACAGGATATCCGAAAATGTCATGATTAGGTTTTGTGCTCAAGAGTTAAGTAGTTCTTTTCCCGCAGAAACTTTATGTTGTCAGAAAGATGGGAATAGGTCATAGCTAATAATGGCCAACACTTTTAATAAATCGACATTGCATAAATGTTTCAAAACAAAAGTTTTTAAAAATCCTTCATTTTAAGTCAATGATGAAGTCCATCATTATTACTTTCTATTCTATATATTCTATAATTAATCATTGTTATGATTGTATTGTTCTTTTGTTTTGATTGTTTTAAATTGTTAAGCAAAATTAAGTTTGATAAATGACCTTTCAATCATGGGGCCATTCAGTTCCTGAACAAATAAAAATGCCGAGAAAAGAGTAAAGTTAAGACATAGAAGTTAGAGTAATTTTAGAAGTCAAGTTGAAATTTTCTGAAGGACGAGATGATTTCAAGCTCCAAGCCGTTTGTCTCGATAATGGCTCCTTCTATCCGCCATCTGAGACGCGTCTAATGACTACAATTCAGGTTTTTACAATTTTCAATCAGTAACTGCCGTATTTATAAAAAATTAAAGTAGACTTCAAATGTACTTCAAGAAAATTTTCTTTAAAAGCATACTTCAAGTCTACTTTATGTTTTATAAATACGGCAGTAAATGTTTAAAAACATGGTTTTTACTTAAATGAATTTATGTGACCAAATTGACCAAACTATGATCCTAAATAGGCCTTTGAGTATACGCCATTTGGGAATTTAGTTTTTGACTGAAAATTATTAAAACAATTGTCTTTTGATTTAACACTCTAACAAAGCATTTTCAATAGGAAATTTATTTTTCACAGAATGTGGATTTTAATTCAAACTTATAACAAAGGAATGTTAAAGCTTTTTTAAATTTAATACTCTCTACCTCATTTTTGTCTATTTTGTCCAAAGTTTTCTGAAATTTATTTTGGAAATTTATTTAAAATGTTTTAAAATTGCTGCATTAATTTAGCTTGACAACTTTTAGAATATTCATTAAAATACGCTTTATTTTTATAGTTTCCGGCAACAGTTCATTCGTTTTGGTATTTTTTTTTTCGCTAAATTTGTCAACAATTGTGTTCGCACCGAAAATTTGTTATTAATGTCAGTTATTTTTTTATGAAATATTTTTTAATCTTTAATGTACTGCACACTCATGCATACGTACATATATATTATAATTCTTATCTTATTTCTATTTATTTTCTTTTTGCAGACGGAACTTTCACACAATCTGCAACAATTGTCAGAGAAGGCACGTTCAACAACGGAATTTATACAACGGCTAAAGGGCATGAGTGATAAAGTGACGGTAAGTTTTACTTTCTTAGTTTTTCTACCCACCAAAACCATTTTCCCTCAAAGTCTTTTAAACAACACGTAAAAAAAATAAAACAATCCTTTCGGTCATTAAAAACATGGCTAAACAAAAACGTTTTCGCACTCAGAAAAACTTTGTGTTATTTCAGTGAAAATGTTCATCATTAATTTTGCGTTGCTTTCAAAGTTATTAAACTAAAAGCTTAAAAAACTAAATAAATGAAAAAAAGCCAAGTCACAAGTAAAACAGTTTTAAATTATAATTTCTTAATTAAGTAAATGTTTAGTCTCAAGAGTATGTTTTTTTTTCTCATTGTTTGTTAATGAAAACATGACTGTTTCATGAAATTAAGAAAAACACTTGTTTGTTTTTCCCTCCCACGGTGCCCTGAGTTTATTTTCTTGGAAACTACTATTTACATCTAATTTTAATGACTCTTTAGAGCTGAGAAAGTAAACAAAAGTCATAGTTAGTTTTAAATACGTTACAGTGGTAGAAAATGCAAAATAAATTGTTAACGATTTAAAGCTTAAAAGCTGCAGGTCGAAATAAAAGAATTACGTTTATTTTAGTACTGTTTATTGTAGAGGCACATATGTGATGTACTCTTAGGCCCTTATTTTGTAAAACGCAACGCCTCAATTTTCTAAGCGTTGCGTTAAATTACATTTTCCAAATCACGGCGATTCAGATTGCTTGCGTTGTAACAGCTGATTCTTACGTTGTTGCTAACAAAACTGTTTGAAATTGTGTATTTTGTAAAACGCAACACTGAAATTTTTATCACCCGCTTTGTTCATTTTTCCTGGCGTTAGTTTTAAAAGTTGAATTAAAATGTAATTAAAAAACAAAATTATTCAGTTAATTTAATATTTTATAGGAACTTTATTAATACGACGTACGTAAATAAATACAAACATTTTTATCTATATATATATAAATTAAATGCTCCATGTATGTAATGGCATCACGTGAAAACGGCTGTAGCGATTTAGCAGATTTTTGTTCATTCTATTCAAAATTTTCAGGAGATGGTTTGTAAAAAAAATTAAAAAATTCCTGGTAAAACTCGAAAATTTCAAGCTTTTTAATATATTGCCTCCTTTTCACTTCTCATTTTTCTTAATTAGCGAAAATTTTTGGAGAAACTTGAAGAGCTAACAACACTGCCTCCTTTTCACTACTCAATTGTTTTACTTAACCTACGCCTAAACTTTAAAAAGTTCCTAATGAGTGATATATGTGTTCGCTCAGTGATATAATTTAGTCTTGTTTTTTTTTTAGTCTTAAAATTATTTTCTATTTCCGGAAGGATTGTACTTCCAACTAAAAAAAGAAATTTAAGAAAATATTCAGAAGTTTTTTTATAACATTTTCAAAAAAAAAGTTATTTGGCGGACCCTTTATATAATTACATAAGCGCACATAAAAAATAACGATATCTTAACAATGGCTAGTTGTAAGGACTAGCAAATGGTGTTTTGCTCGGTCTAAACCACCTTTTGAATGCTTTATCATTCTCCAAAGCCTTTCTATAGTTTTGTTTTTCCATCTGAAGTTGATAAACTTTGACATAAAATGAATGAAGAACTTTCTTTTACGAACAATTTTAATTTTATTAAACCTAAGACACTTTTTTTCTTAAATTTGCACAAAAGATAAATGCACGCGAATAAAAGTAAAATTACTTCTTAACAAATGAAAATTAAAAGTTTTTGTGCGGATTAAAAAAATGTTTGAAAGAAAGAATTCTAGAAGCGTTTGCGAATACTACTCAAAACAGAAATGTAAATAATACGCAGTTGGTTAAAAAAGTATCAGCCGTGTTTAAATAACACTAGTAAAATGTACCAACAATTTGAATTACTTAAAAGGCACTAAAAAGCACTGTGAGAAATTGTAAAAAGCGCTATAAATACCCGCTTTTTAATAACTGGTACTTAATAAAATTTCGGGTATTTGGAAAGCAAAAAATCACAAAAAAAAATACCCAAAAAGCGCCGAAATGGCAACACTGATAATAAAACTTCTAACAAACACATTTGCTGCTATTTTGCTATTTCGGCTAGAGAAAAATAGAGAGAAGCACAAACTAATACTTCATTTGTGTCCAAAAAGTCTTTAGAGTTTTTTTTTCTACTTCCCTGGACCAGACATTTACTTTAAGTATTAAATGATTCATTATTTTTGCTGCATCTTCTATTTAATAAACTTAACAATTACTTTTGATTTACCTGAAGTCAAAACATAAAATAAAAACCTTAAAGATAAAAGGTAAAAGAAACGGCGCCATGTTTTTTGCTTGCATTACTCTTACGCTAAAGACTTGTTAGATTTCCGTTTTCTCTGGCATAATTCTGTTGCTTTTTGACTTTATAGCTGAACAAAGAAAAGAAAAATGAAGTGAAATAAAACACGCAATATTTTTAATTAAATCTTGTTGATACCCTTTGCACCGTAAACGTCCCTTATACAAACTTTTTTTAATGTAAGCCTTTTGGTTGGATGTTTTTTATATCATTCTCTTTTTTTAATTTTTTAGGAATCCTGCATAGAATTTGAAAGACTGGTGGCTGCACAATGCGAAGCCTTAATACAAGCCATACATGACAGACGTGAATATTTATTAGAAGCAATACGCATGGATAAGGATACCAAAATACGAATATTAAAAGTGATTATCAATATGTATTTTCATTATTAGTGTGTTATTTAAATTAAATTTATTTGTTTAATATTTTTAAGGATCAACAATCAAATTGTACTGGTAAACTGCAACAAACCACGGGTCTTATACAGTTTTGTATTGAGGCATTAAAAGAGACTGATAGTGCTGCATTTTTACAGGTAATTGGAAAGAAATTTTAAAATAATTTTTGGTTAATTAAACAAATTGCAATGGAAATTTGTAACATGCAATTTTTTTAAAGCAAATACCATTGGTAGATGCTCTGCGAGTTAAAGCTCAGCTTGTTTTAATAATAATTTGAAGCTTTAACTTTGAATATCTCTAGCAATGGAAAATAATTTGCTAAACTTTTCTTAAAATGATGAACCAGAACAAAGGACTAAATAAATACTTATTGGAATTGTTTATCTTCTCATTTTATTACAGGTTGGTTCCATGCTAATAAATCGTGTTGCCAACACCGACATGACTTGGCACCAGGAAGTAACAAATGCTGCACCCCGTGTTTCACCCATTGTTGATTTAACCCTCGATGATGCTTCCGTTTTGCGATCCATTGATAATTTGAATTTTATACAAATGAAACGTAAGTAAGCACATAACTAAAACCCATTTAAAAATGTTGAAACTATCTTACCTCAAAAAGAAGAAAGGCTTTTCTTAACGATAACATTCAATTGAATTTAGTATGTATACAAATTTAGAGTAATAATTGCACACATATGTCGTCTATAGTTAGTTTTAAATTTCACTTTCTAATTTTAGGGTTGCTAAGATAAGAATTAATTAAAATACTAAACATTTATCTTTTTTTTTTAGGGTTAAACTCAAACCACACACACTCTTATTCCTAAAATTACCTAAAATTTAGTATTTATGTAAAAACATTAAAATCACATCACGTATTTTAATTAGTCACTGGGTTAGTGATACCTCTATCTGTTCTTTTTTGGGGGTAACTATTTTGTAAAGAGAGTGTGTGTGATATAGATACATGCATACATACATATGTATATTTGAAAAAAAGAAGACCCCTTAAAAACCACTTAACACAAATTTAAGCACACTATACTATACAATATACACAGCTGTGACAAATCACTTTTACTATTTAGTTTTTATTTTTTTTTAATAAGACCCAAAACTACACATTATGAAAACAAAAGATCATTTCAATAATTTTTGTTGTTTTGTGTTTAAAACAATTGTATTGAAATATGAGAAAATTTTATTCATACACATAAATAACAACACAATTTTTGTAACAGCTATTTAAGTACCCAACTACATCATTTCCAAAGTGAAAATATAAAGAATTAAGAACAATTTTAGTACAAAACGTATATTAAATTAGTTTATAACTAAAAACCAATGATCATTATGATCCTGATGCTATTCTAATGCTTATTTCTTGGGATATGTTCATGCCTTCCATCTAGATGCCATAATAGAGGCCAAATTCACTAACAAAATTCAGTTTCAAATTGTCATTCTTAATTTTTAAATATTCAGACCAATCATGAATAAAAATTCCGCGAGAGTTTTTTTCCATTTTTCCCATTTTTCCTATTCAAATTCAATGTTAAAAAAATAAAAAGGGAAACAACTCCCTCGGAATTTTTATTCACGATTGGGCTGATTGTGTTTTTTAATCCATAAAAATTACAGCTTTTCCCACTTTTTTAACAGCTTTAAACAAAAAAGTCGTTTGTGAAAAACAGTTGTGCTGAAGTTTAAAACGCCCCAAAATATTAGTTTCACGCGGTGGGTGTCATAAAGCCATATGGCGTCAAGTCTCGTTCGATTGAGCCATAAGGGCATATGTCATTAAGTCTCAATGGAATGGGACTTAACGCCATAAATTTTTTTCCAAAAATCAGACATAAAGCCATATTTTTGATAATGTTGCATGTTACCCTATTTCATGTAAAAAAATGCGGTTATTTCACGTCCCAATGGAAAAATGAAATAAATCCAAAAAAGCCATAATGGCTAAAATTTGTATGAGACTTAAGACCATATCAAAATTATGGCTTTATGTCCGTTTGAATTGAGACATAAATCCATTATGGCTTTATGGCACCCCACCGTTTCACACCCACCTTAAAGTATACCTTAGAATCATGTCCGTCCGTCCATCCGTCAGTCTGGCTTGTAAATCTTGTGCACAGAGAGTACAGGTCGCATTTTTAGATATATTTCGATAAAATTTAGAATGGGAGTTTTCGGCCTAAAGACCTTTGGAATTGACTTTGGTTGAAATCGGTCCACTATATCACCTACCTCCATACAAATTTCTTCCCGAAATAAAAGTATAATTAATAAATTTTGTCCAGATTGGTCTTTAATTGACCATATCTTCCATATAATGCCCTCTTTCGAAAATTACTTTAAAAAGAATAATTCTATTAAAATTTTGGTATTCAAATAATATTCAACACAAATATGTATCATACATTTATCATGTCACTTTAATATGTATATATCTTGTAGAAGTATTTATGGCGAGATAAAATTTAACATATCGGTCCATAATAGGTCATTGCTCCCATATGGCGTCCATTTCTGAAAAACTGTTTTTGTAGGGTATTATATTGTCAAGCTTGACTATATTTTCTTACTTTTAACATTCTCTTGTAGCTTTCTTAAAGATAAGAGATTTTTTGTAAGATTATTTTTTATATACAGCTTTATTAAAAAAATCATGTACTTTTAAACAGATAAGCTTTCTTAGAACAAATAATTATCCACATTTTTTAAAACACAACCTCTAAAAACCTATATAAAAAAACTTTTTTCAAAAAACATTATTTGAAAAAGTTCTTTTTTTTATAATAAAAAAATTGTTTAACAAAAAGCTTTCTTAAAAAGAACAGCTTTATTCATAAGATGCTGAATTAAACAAAAAAGATTTGTTAAAAAAAAAACAAATTTATCAAAAAATTTGTATAAACAAACTTTTCTGAAAACAAAAACTTTTTTTTAACAAAATGTTGTTTGTATTAAAAAGCTTAGTTTAAATAATTTTTAATCACCCCTATTCAAAAAATCTTATATTATAAAAAGCTTTATTAAAACAAAAGCTCTTATTTTGTTTGTTGTCAAACTGTAGCAATTGTCCAAACTGGGCAATTTAAAATTTCACTTGGAAATGGTGTAAATTAATACCAAACATTACATATAGAAATTACCAAACCACAATGTGTTAGGAACATTTGTTAAACTTGTTTACCAACTAAATGATTTGTTTTTGATACACATTTTTTAAATCGTATTTCGAAAAACTAAAACATGAAACAATTTATTAAAAAATATATAAATAATCACATACTTTTTAAACTATTATTTAACATAAACTATTTATTTAACTACATATATAAATAATTAAATAAAAATTTCAAAATATTACTACAACTTTCTCTCATTTTCTTTACCATCATATAACATGCTGCTTAAAAAAAAAATCAATTTCCATCATATCTGGCTAATGCATTATTATTTTAAACAAAAATCAAACAAACAAATAATTATGTAACTGTATAAAACCAAAATTATCATCAACAATTATATAAAATTCTTGTTAAATCAAAATACGCTTTTATAGCTGCTAAAGATGGCGATGAAAGATTACCAGCAGGTGAGATGCTAGATGATCATTTAATCAGCAATACAACATTTACCACATCCATACTATCCACCAATACAGTCATCAATACCTCATTATTAGACAATACAACAACAACAACAACACCTACAGCAAATCCAGCCACAATGTCAATACCATCTATGCCAACCAGCTTACTGCCCTTCAATTTCAATGACAATAATAAAACCTCAACATTACGCTCCACCAAATCCAATAAATCATCATCATCTTCCTCCTCAACATCAATATCCCTGAAAATGAATGCATTTAAAAAATTAATTAACTACGATGAATCCATCTCATGTACGCATTTTTATCTTATATTTTTTCTACTTTCTAAATAAGTTTTTTCTACAAATTTGTTACACAAAAACACGTTGTGTTTTTAACAAAAAATTTGTTTTGTGTTTTTTTTTACTGGTTCACTGTTTTAATTTATTTAAAATGTTTAATTTTTGTAACTCATATTCATTCATCCTTATATACCTTTGTATATGTATGTGTTCATTTTGTGTGCGTCTAATCCTTTACATGATTTCTGTGTTCTGTTTGCGATTGATTCATAATTGCTTTTATTATAAATTTCTCTGTTTTTTATTATCGATATTTGTCTGTGTATTTATTTATGTTTATTTAATTTGTTAATTGCACTTGACTATATTTAGTACTAAAAATGTTATTTGGTTGTGGTTTTTTAACTTTCTATTTAAAAAAAGTATAAGTTTTAAGATTATCATAATAATGTCTATTTTAATTTAGCCAATTTAAAAGAAGGAAAGGATAAAGTCAATCAAGCTTATCTGAATTTGTAAACAACGAATCGAGGTCATTTACTATTGTCACGAGTTTTTAGGCCCCGATTACCGTTCACAACACTAAGTACATTGATGTTGTATGTTGTAAACTGCGATTACGATTTACAACACTTATCGGCTTAATCGTATGAAAAACGCATGTTGTGTTTTAGTCGGGACAACACAACATTTTATTGTTGTGAACAATAATACGGCTATTAATCTGGCTTCTGTTTAACGCTCTGTTTACGTATGTTGAAATTTTTAAGTTACAAAAAATGCGGACCACAATAGCTTCCTAATAAAAACTTAGAATTTGTCCTCTTTAGCATATGCAGACATATTATTTTAAAAATTAGCCAAGTTTTAGTGTTTTAAAAATTTGACATTTTATTACAATTTTAAAAAATTCTCAAAATTTATCAATTTATGATGGCTTTTGATAACCTGAATCTTATTAAGTGGTTTTGCACTTCACTTCACGTTATAGATCTTGGTTTTCTCTTAAGGAGAAGGAAATCTGTTTAAGTATCTTCAAAACCAACTGATTTATTTGTGGTTTTCTGCAGCCTCTATCATATGTTTAAATTAGATTCCTGCCAACCCCTAATCTCTATTTCAAACTAATATTCTTTTGTAGATTTTAAATTTATAATGGCTGGTATTATTGATTTCGCACGGAAAGGAAAACTTAACGGAAACAAATATCGTTCGATATGTAAAATGTAATTATTGATTCATACAGCATGCTGCAATACTGTCTGTGTAGAATGAATAATGAATAATTTCAAATTATGCTTCCACACAAAAAATGTTTGTTTGCAATCGCGGAACGGAATGAATAATTCGACCCAATATGAAAGAAAGGATAGTAGAAAACAATGCAAAGAATGTGGCAGGGAATACTTCTGCTGGCAGTTTGTTCCACATACGGACAGTACGGCTAAAGAACGAATTTTCCCTGTAGTGTGTTGTGCGATCCACTGTCCAGTCGACCACAAATGGATGAGCCCTGACTGAAGAACGTATATTACGTAAAAAACTGCGTGTTTCAGGAACAAGTTCCCTGATTTCAGCAGAACACATTCCATTAGAGTATCGATAGAACAGTGAAACACAACCCACATTGCGACGATGCTCCAATGAATCAATAGAGTTGGATACCCTACTGTCACCGATAAGCATCTTCCCCTCTCCTGTACACGGTCGATTAAACCAAAAGAAACTTCGAAGCACCGGCCCATACATGAGAGTTGTATTCCATTTTCTGTCGAATATAGGTGATGTAAATAAATAATTTTATTCTATATTCTTCGACCTTTTTAATGATTTTTATTAAATAATTTTTAAGCTTGAGGTCACTTTTTTGTTTTTTATATAAAAGATTTTTTTAATTCTTATATATAATTATAATTAGAATAAGAATTAAAAAAATCTTTTATATAAAAAACAAAAAAGTGACCTCAAGCTTAAAAATTATTTAATAAAAAAGGTGATGTAAATAGTAAGAAGATCATATGGAGTGAAGTATTTCTGCACCGTTTTAAAAAACCAAGGCACTTGAGCGCTTCTTTCGACATTTGAAAAATGTGTTTGGTCCAGCGGACATCACACTGGATTCTCATGCCTAGAACGTCAAGATCGTCTGATTCCTTAATATTTTCACCGCGTTTGTGCGTTAATAAACAACACTGAGTCTTACGTGTTGTTCAAATCGACTCTTTCGCACAACCCCATTCCGAGATTGTCTCAAGATCTCGGCTCAGCGTATCATTCATATTCTGTCTCATTTCCCCAATCTCCAAAGGGTTTGGTATATGGTTAAATGAGTATGAATGGCAAATGTTGATATCATCTGCAAAAGAATAGATAGGGTTTGAAGTTTGAGGTCATTTAGAAAGATGAGAAATAAAGTGGGAGAAAGAACGGAGCCTTAAATCGAGGGAAGTTATCACCGACACCAAAAGCAATGAGTTTCGATAAGAGAGCACCATGCCACCCTCTGTCGAAAGCCTTAGAAATATCTAGAGCCACCACTTTTCGCCAAAACGATGTATATAACGACACCATTTTTCCGATATGAAAACCAGTACGTCACCCGTAGAGCGTCAAATCTGGCAGCTATGGTCAAATCAGAAAGTTTGAGTAAATTCAGTAGGTTTAGTAATCTAATAGTAATAATTATGACTAAAGAAATCTTATTTTGCTGGAGTTCATTTTCAATTAACAATTCAAAGAATACCATAGTAAAGAAATATTTTTTAGACAATTGGCAGATAGTAATAATTATGTTCAATTTCAGAATACTTTAAGGAATTACAATTTAATTACTTGTTCTTACTATTTGTTAATTTTATAAAAATATTACTAAACTTTTAAGTTATTTTATAAGATTTCGATTTCTTTTTTGTAACGTTCTTTATTCATACTTTTGTGTTTTATCATATTCTTTCATACACCGTCTTCCCCATCCAACTAATTTTCTAAACACACTCCAAATGAATTGCATTGAATTTATTTGTTTTATATGACATTTACACCATAAAAAAGTAATTATTAGTTAGCGAAAAAAATATAAAGAACTATACTAAACAAAACAAAACAACTACAATGGTTGGCTGGTGTTCGTTTTTCCGGTTTCCGGTTACTTTAGTAATTTCTATAACTCTACTACTTGCTACTGGCTACACGGAATGTTACAACAGCAACTTACAACTCTTACACTGCACTAATGGATCCTGCTGTGTTAATGTTGTTTTTGTTACAGTTTTTTATTCTTTCGTTTGATATTACTACACCTAAGTTCCGTTTCCTATTATTTAATGGTTTCTTAAGTTCATTGTTTAAACTCTCTCTCTCTCTCTCTCCATCTCTCTTTTTCTCCGTAATTTTCTTATATCTGGCTATAAAGATTGGGTTCTCTTGTGTTTTTTTACCTTTTCTAGCTACTGAAATTATAAATAATGTTTATTTCTTGTATTTATAATTTATTGTTTATTATACCCTTAAGTCATAATAATTAAACTGTATCATTGTAGTTAAAATGTTAAATACTTGAAGTTACTTACTAATATTTATACTAAACAACCTTACTTACACACTTACACAACAACAATTTCTACAATTTATTACAAAATTTACATTTATGCTAAACAACAACATTTTTATTGTTTATTTTCTTCTATTTCCTTTAACGTGTGTGTGAACAAAATTCTCTACAAATTTGGCATATTCTTTATTATTGTTTTTGCTCTCTTTGGAAAATGGAAATACTATAATTATATCAAATACAAAACTACAGCTCCACAACCTCCTGCAATTATACCACAAGATTGTTCAGCGGAAAATAATTCAGTTACCGTGGCGTGGCAGGCGCCAAATCATTCATTTGTTGAGGGTTACGTTTTAGAATTAGACGATGGCAGCGGTGGAGAGTTTAGGGTAAGTACACACGAGTACCTTTATTTGAATGCATAATAAATTATGTTTTAAATATGAAATATTTTATATATTCTATAGCTGTAGTTTTATATAAACACAGTGCATTTGTTAGTATTTTTAGGGAAAACTAAATTTTTAGTTGCTGAATAATTTATTGTAAGAAATATTTTTACACGAAAGTGGGAATTGCTTTAAAGTTGAATTATTTTATAGAAGAGATTTACAACAGTTTTTTAATGTAAGAAATGGGAAGCAATTGATTTGTTGATCAGTTCGCTTATTTGCTCCGTAACAACACGAGTCCCTCTCTGCCAATTATTGGTAACTACATTGATCGTTTTTCTTCCTATATACCTTTCTTCAATGCTGGGACTGTTAAAACAGCAATTGAAGAACCACTCATGTTTAGGCTGGATCATATTTGCGAAAAACAATTTCTTGAAAGCTACTCATCAGCTCACTGTCCTACACCACATCATTTTGTTTAACAGAATCTCTACTCCTACAGAAAGAATTAAGAAGTACTAAGATGTACATCTTGCTGTTTACCTTTAACAATTTGCATATTAAAAGACTGGACTGCATTCTTGAATGACACATTATACAGAATGCAAAATATCAATCTTCATACGTACAAGTTCAAATTGTCTCAGAAAATCCCGCTCCAGAAGTAAATGTTCAAAAGTACATAGAGGAAGTTATACGCAGTTTTACTTGGTTTATACTGAACACTAAATTGTACAGCCGGTCACACGAACAAGCGTGACATTATCAACATTTAACAATTAGTAATCAAATAATTTATCACTTTTTTAAACCAGGAAACCAGCAGGTTTTGCAGTGAGCACAAGTGAAAAACATGGATGAAATCTTTCGAAAACATCATGGCAGAGTTTAGTAGCAGATAAGTACTTAGATCTCTCTCAAAAACTAAAAAGTCATATGGATACTTATTTTAGTCAATTGTTTTTTGAAGCTTTCACAATGTTTCAGACGCATACGAACTACAACTGTTAAAACAAAGAAAAATTGCAGAGAACTTTATTAATGCCAGGTTAAAACTTTTCTAAATCTAAAGGTTGAAGTTTTCGAACATCACCAAAAACTTTTGAACAGTTATTTTCCATATTGTTCAGGCTGAGAAGAATTACAGCGGTTCATGTAAAGAGCAGTAGAAGACGTCTTGAGTAATACGAATTCCAAACTTATTATAATGATGTTGAAGCACTCTGATGAGGCGGAAGTTAGGTTTATTATGATCACATAGAACTAGGAAATCATCAGGTTTTCAAATGAACAGTAGTGAAAAAATAATTGGATTCGAATTTATGTTTATTAGCAGACAAGTTGTAGTCCATATTCAAGTCATTCCCAAAACCTACGAAGAAGGATCAAGGTTGGATATTTTTGCCAATTATACAATCTTCAGTCACAGATACCCTACAACTGTTTTTATAAAGATAAGTTGTAATATTGTTTCAAATGTAATATTCGTGTTGATGTTAAAAAATTTTGGGAAGGCGGAAGTTTATAAAATAGAGTTGTGCATGTTTATCACAACTATTCTAACATTTTTACAATTATTTTCAAAATATTATGGTCACTGCAATTTGGGAAGGCGAAAGTACAGTTTATACCCGAAGCCTGATGGAAAGATAAATAGAACGAGAGATTCTGCTGACTAAACTTGCAAAGTACAGCTTAGTTGATATGCATAGAAAAATCTTAAATCTTAACCACTAATCATGTAGTACGACACTGATCACAAGTGTGAGTTATGATTTTTATTGAGTTTATAACATTTGTTCATCAAGTTATAAACCAATCTCTTACTAAAGTAAAAAAATAAGCTGAAACTCCTCGAAATGTTTCTCTCTTGTTTCATTTCAAACTCTCTTCATTCAGAGGTATCCACGATATTTTCATCATGAGTGACTGCAATATGGTAAATGATACGAAAATCGCTTTTTCACTTTACTTGGATTGTCAATACGAAAGCCTTGTTGGCTATACGCAGAAAAAAAAATATAGTTTTGCATGTTTACCACTACTATTCTAACATTTTTACAATTATTTTCAAAATATTATGCTCACTTCAGTTATTTATATGATTGCAGCAACCATAATATGGTTAAGTTATGATTCACATGCTTATATCAATCATATATATGATTACAGTAATTATGTAATGTTTTTGGTGATCAGTTTTATGATGAAAGATTATATCATATTATGTTGTTCTCAATCATAATCAAAGAGCAACGTATTATGATAAATGAATTCATCACAAATATGATTGCCACAAATACAAACATAGTTACTACAATCGTATATATGATTTTAGTAATCATCAGTAGTATAACTTAACCATATTATATTACCGCAATCATATGAATAATTACAATAACCATAACATTTGTAAAAATGTTAACATTGTTGTGGTAAACATGTACAACTATATTTTTTCTCTGTGTTTACATATAGAGGATATTCAAGGTGGGTGATTAACTATCCGGTTCCAGTTGTAATCATCATAAATGGATTCCCTTGGACTATCATTAGCTGATTACACATATGCTCTGAATGTTATTGTCATGTTATTGCCACGTCTCAACACCATGTTCATATACCAGTTTCTTCTGGAAAGTTATCCTAACATAATAAACTAAAGATCGCCCGGGGCATATCAGGAATAGTATTGTTCATCAATTAATCAGGTTGCAGGTTATCGCATTAACATTGATTACTTACCAGATTTTGCTGATCTTCTCAAACACTACTGCTGAATTTCAAATAATGTGGATGCGTCGTACATTCTCACTGTAAAAGTTAAATTGAAACTGTTTAGTTATTTAAATATTTCTTACATACTTTTAGAATGCACTGTATTTAAACATTTTAACAAACTTAAAGCTTTAAGCGGTTCTCTGCTATTATATTTTATAAACTATTCTATTTTGTTTGCACTAACATAGCTTTTGTTTTGCCTTTCATTTCATGCCTCATTTATAGGAAGTTTATTGTGGCAAAGAAACAATATGCACCGTTGATGGTTTACATTTTAATTCAATGTACAATGCTCGTGTCAAGGCTTTCAATAGTGCTGGAGAAGGTGAATACTCTGAACTTATTGGATTACAAACGGCTGAAGGTAAGTTCATAAAGTTCAAAGCTCTCTAAGTGCATTTGCATTTCTTTTCCTGCATTACTTTAGTTGAAAACAAAAACAAACAAAAAACAACAACAACTAAAACCGGCAATAATTTCATTAGAATTTAAAAACATTTAAACAAAATAGTTGAAACAATTTAAACACAAAAACAAACAACTACAAGTACTTAATGTTATTTTACTTACAAGTATATTTGTTGAAATTAAATCTAAAACCTTTTTGGCCCACAAAGTCTTTAGTGTTTTTTAAGCTATAAATATGGTGAAATATTCTTTCCGTTTTACAACTTGTTTTTAAGTCTTTATGGTGAATATTATTTTAATGTTTCATGTAAATAAGTAACAGAAAATTTCTGCTAGTGTTTTCCAAAATTTAAAATATGTGTTGTAGTATTTATTTTAGACATGTCAAAATACTTTGTCCTTTTCTTGTTTTTAGTACTTACGAAAAGTGTTTGATAAAGGGTGATAATGTTGCTGTTACTAATTCACTCATGCGTGAGTGTCAGTTGTGTAAATTGTCTTTTACACAAAATGTTTAATCTCTTCTGTTGCTACTTACTCTTATGTCTGCATTTACAGTCTTCTGTTCGGTTGGCATTAGAGACTTTACACCTCCCTCTTACCACTTTAACGCTAACTTTAACTTTAACTTTGATTGATGTTTTCCGTTTGCTGTTCCTTTAGCAACTTGCTTTGGCTGTTGCTACTGCTGCTACTTTAGCAAGATTTATTAGATGTGCGCCAGTAAACAGCCAGTGTTGATTTCATTAAACGCGATTCCTATTATTTAATTTTCATTTAAATTGTATTTCTTCTTTAGGCCGTGCCGCCACCACCGCTACCGCCATTTTAGACATTCAAGAAGAGCCAGTTAAGTCTAGTCATAAAATGCCTTAAGGGATTTTAAATAGAAAATTGATTAGTCCTTAATATTTAATTACTTAATGTAAAAGTGTGTAAATGACAAGGATATAAATTTTGATGTCTAGAGGTGAGCGTTGTAGAAGACAGCATTTTAATTATTGTAATGTTAATAGAGGTATCAAGGCAAAAGGTTTAGCTAATAGAGTATCTAAAGAATTTCTTAGGCTTAAACGTAGTAAAATTTGTTTTTTTCAATAATGCTAAATTAACATATTTTACAGTGGCTGATTTATGTATTATTTACATGTAAATTAAATTTTGTACTTTTTTTTACATACTAGGTTTTCTGTTTGTTTGTTGTTATTTAATAAAATGAAGGCACTGAATTGGAGCATCAATTTTCAACAAATGCCACAAAAAGTTTAAATTTTAAAAATTTTATTTTCGAAATCTTTTGATATTAAATAAGCCCCCGTTGCCACATGCAAGTTCGAAAAACTCAATACACTTACAGTTTTTTACTAACACCATCATATTTTTTGCACTAGCAGCTCAACTTCCCAGCAAGCCATATGAGTCCGAAAAGAGTCTTTTCTGACACCTTTTCCAAAGCGTTCATGCTCTTTATGAGCCCAAACAACAATCATTATTGCTCCGACTACCTTCAGAAAAGAGGGTCATTACATTCGAAAATGGTCCGTCACAAATGTCAGAAATGAGTCTTTAATGAGGATTTTTTTGGGCTCAGAAAGAGCTCTTACATCATGTCAGAAAAGAGTCATTGCAATTTTAAATCCAAAAAATTAAAAGTTCACATTTTTTTTTAAATTGTTTTTACTTAATCAAAAAGATAATTCATTTACAAATAAACTAAATTAGAAATGGAAAAAAATTAAATAAATTGTATTCAAAGTTATTCAAAGTAAAAAAATATAAAATGGAATTCATTTAAATAAAATATATAAAAATGAAAAAAAATTAGTTTTTAAGCAAATTTTTCTTTCGCTCCGAAAATGCTTTTTAGTTGGATTCTTTTCTGACTCGTTTTTCGGAGCGCTCCTAGAATGGAATGCTGGGTTGCATGAGAATTTGCTCGTAAGTAAATTTTTGACACTTGCCGTAAGTGCCGGGTCACACACTGCCACTTTTGCTGCTCAACTTTTGAGTTTGTTGGTGAGAGGGGAAAGAAAAGTGGTCCCAAATGACAAATCAATAAACAGTGCTGCCAGTGTTATAATAAAAATAATGTTTATAACATATTTTCGGGGTTTTACAAAAAGAAAAAAGAACACAACTATAGCACAACACATCTTAATAGTATTTTTAAACATTCATTTTATGCATCCATAAAAAAATTGTAAATTAATTTTTTTTTTTTGACAATACGTCATATTGGATCCACATGTTTTTGAAAATTAACAGAATTTTATAAAAAAAATTTGTTAGAAGTTTCTTTGTTTACGACATTTTTAAAAAAAATACCGTAGTATCCAAATTAATAAATTTTTCTTCTTTGTTCGAATAAAACGAATGCTTCTAGCAAGAGATTTTATCGTGTTCGAATAATTCGAACGCATGTTTAAAATGAATCGCATTACTCGAATAATATATACATATATATACATTTTTTAAATTTAAATTAAAATTTGTTTCGTTCATCACTCGTTCATAAAGTAGTATCATCTAAAACTATATTTAATAATTTCACACATTTACTATCGCTTACATACATTTTAACAATTATGTTCTTTGTCTATTTCAACATCATAATAAATGTTTCAGCATTTTCTTCAACATATTCCATATTTCATTCACCATATTTGATACTGTGGCAATTGCAGCTCTAAATTTCAATTTGGTAAGGTTGAAAGGCCTTCTCGACTGTATACATTCTCTAGCCCAGCATACGGATATAAAAACATTCGGGTTAGTGAAATGTATGAAGAAGGTTGATTAAATTAATCATTTTTACACAAAACTGTGACACTATTAGGCATTCACATCCCTTTTGTTTGAGGTATTAGAAATTATCAATAAGAAAGCCGGTACTTAGGCTGTCTATATTTTCCACTTGTAGAATATCTTTTTTTTTTATTGTAGCATATCGAAACACTATCAAACTTCTTATATATATATGTATATAATTAAGTAAATCCTTATAGTATTAAAAGGGATTTTCATGTGAGTTTTTTATTTAAACTTTTTAGCACTCGATTCAGCCTTTGCCATTTTCCTCGAAATTTACGATTTTGTCTGCATTCAATGGCTGTCTAAAACAAACTAGAGAACACTACTTGATTTAAATTATGCAGTTATCTACTAAAAGATGAATTAGCTACAAAGAAAGTTCAAAAAGTCAGACAAATAACTCAATGTATCCCATAGATGCCATACAGTAATAGCGGAACGGTGAATTTAAACTGTATCAAAACCAATGTCTTAAAGCGGTTGATAACTACATAAACACTTTTCTTTATAAGTTGTTCAATATTAAATGTACTTGCTTTATATTACAAATATTTATCTCTTAATCATAATCTTTAGTTGGAAAAAGGATTTTATTTGCTTTTTACTTAACATTCTTTTAGCATATTGCAGAATGAAAGCCGTTTTACCGGACAGCTAATAATAAACAGTCAATAACTGACAAATTTTAAATGAACACACAACTGAACTTAACCACAATAGGTAAAGGAAATAACAAATACTATAAGCAAGAAACGAAGGGAATGATAAGACATGTAATACCTCTATAGACATATTAACAATATCATTTTTAAAGCTAACAAATAATTTAACCCTTCAGTGCATGATTTTTTTGTATAGGTTAAATATTGTTCATGTTCAATCATGTTCAAAATTAACGGAAAACAAGTAAGCAAGTATAGTCGGTCAAGACCGATCATATAATACCCTACACCCAGTATATAAATAAACAGTTTTTCAGAAATGGGCGCTATATGGGAGTGAATATAAATAACTTGTATGTTATACTTTATCTCGATGTAAATACTTTTAAAGGATTTATGGCGGTTAACGAGAATTACGGAGGGGGTCTTATATGGGAGTTTTGACTAATTATGGGCCGACCACTATAAAATTAGGTGTCATCATTTCTGTACATTTGAAACTGATTTTTGTTAAATTTTTTTCGGATAACAAAATTTTTAAAATAGTTATGCTCTTTAAAGTGATTTTCGGAAGTGGGCCTTATATGGGAGCTACGACTAATTATGGAGCGATCTTCACGAAATTTGTAGATGTGTTTTAGCTTCATTTACTACTCATTTGTGGTGAAATTTGTTTGCATACTTGCATAATTGAAAGATTTATGATCGGTAAACCCCAATTTCGGAAGGACATTTGTATGGGGACCAGATGAAATAATAGGCCGATTTCCAATAGTTTCAATCCCATCCGTCCTTGGGGCGAAAAAATTTCACGTACCAAATTTTATCGGAATATCTCCAAAATTGCGACCTGTACTCTGCGCACAAGCTTTACATGGACAGCCATCCAGCCAGCCAGACGGACGGACGGACATCAGAAAGTGATTCTGAGTCGATCGGTATACTTTAAGGTGGGTGTTGGACCAATATTTTTGGGCGTTACAAACATCAGCATAAATTTGTTCTTCGAATTTTTTAAATAACATAATAGCTGAAGAGAATTTTGTTGATTTTATAGAAGCTTTTACTAAAATACAGCAAAAAGGTAAATAAAAACATTAAAAATAATAAATCATTAAACAGTAAAAAAAACTCTAATCAAACAAAACAATGAAAATATAAACAGCTGTTGCAGTAACCCATTTATATTTCAGTGGTGCCACTTAAGGTTTTTATTTTTTAAAGTAGTATTTTTTCATAAAACATGAAAAACGTACAAATGTAAATGATTCCGAATATACTTCGTTTATTTATTTAGAACAAGACACAACAAATAATACAAATATTGCCTCATATACATTTAAACTAACCTATACATCAGGTCTCGTTAGGCTTGCCAGATCCAATTTGCCAAAAAGCTTGACATTGACCAAAAAAAAACTTGATTTTGAAAAAAAAAACTTGACAATTTTTCATAAAAATAATTAGAATAAAAACAAACATATCATAAAAAGTAAAAATAACAGAAACAATATAAAAGAAACACAAAACTATATAACAATTAAAATTCAGTATTTAATATATATTTTAAAGAAAACTTTGGTACTATCTTAAGAAAAAAAATATAGGTTCTATTTATTTTGGCACATTATTCTTAGATACAGAATTAATTAATTCTCTACCATCGGGTGTTGTTGAACATTTTTGCAATCCTCATTAAAATTTATTCTTATTAATAGTTCGGCTTTTATAAGATCGAAGGACATTATATTCCTATCTTTGGTATATCAATTATTTAGAACACTAAATGCTTTTTCACAAAAGGCATTGCTTATTGGGAAAGAAAGCACAAATGAGATCAACTTTTTAAAATTTTGAAGATTGCTTTCTGCACACATTTTTAAAAAATATGACCATATTCTATCATTTTTCTTTCTCATCATTTCTTTCGATTTGTTTTTTAGAAATATAAAGTTATTTTTTTAAGTATTATTACATAGCTAGAATAAATTTGAGAAAAAAATGAACTTACAAAAAAACTTGACAAATCACTTTTTCACTTGACGAGCATTAAAAAACTTGACAATCAGGCCAAATCAGGCCCGTCTGGCAACCCTAGGTCTCGTACTTGTTTGTTCATTACATGTACGCTCATTTTTCGATGAAGTCTTGTTGTAAACTTCAGTATATTATTGACTTTAATATTCTTTATATCACTGATCTCTATACGTGACAGCGCGTCTACTACATGATTTTCCTTACCCCTAATACAAAGTCATATTCCTCGAGGTCAAGTCTCATATGCGTGAGCTTTGAGTACGGGTTCTTTAGAGAAAATAGGTATGTAAGCTGTCTATGATCACTTTGGTATATAAACATTTTGCCGTAAATATATGATCTAAAATGTTTTACTGCCCAATGTATGGCAGTTAGTTCCTGCTCTTTAGTAGATTTATTACTTTCACCTTTAGTGAAAGATCTTGAGGCGTAAGAGATTGGCATTAGAAAAGCTTGTTTTTCTTGGCTAAGGACAGCTCCACGAGTCTTTAGAAAAAAAAATAATTGGGTTTTTAAATATTGAAAGGAGTTTTCGCAATCCTGTTATACATGGACAATAACCTGCAGTCTCATATAATCGTGTGTATTTTATTTTTTTAAGTTATATTTTTGCTGGCTTTATTACTGAAGTCTCCTCTAATTTCCCTTGAAAAACATTTTACAAAACCTAAAGCATACTTTGTGGTGCAGACAATAACATCATAACAACAACCCACTTAAATACAAACACAATTACTTAAGAACACAGAAAAAACACAACAACTGATACAAAAAACAAAATAACGGAGCAAAAATGCAAAAAAAAAATAATGGAGGAGAATATTACAAAGCATAACAAGGAAATGCAATCAAATTGAATTTCCTCCATATTGGCTAAACAAAGCTTATTTGTCTGTCCTTCCTGTTTCTGTTTAAATGTAGATGCCAGTATTATTTTCCGTTTTTTTCTCCGCTTACACAGACTACATAACAAGTTGTGGTTTATAGAGTTTATTTTCCTAGTCAAGTTTTCTTTCAAAAAAAAAAAAAAAATAAAAAAAAACGATGTTATTTAAAGTTATTTAGTTGTTTCCTGTAGTACTCGTATTCATTTTACATTTTACATGTTTTTATTTTTTTCTTTACCTTACAGTTGCCTGGTTTACATTTGATCCCGTTTTAAGCGGTGGTCCTGGTTCTGGTCTCGTCTTTAGCAATAACAACTCAACCGTTTCTGTAGAAGGCTGGGAACATCGTGTCGCATTGGGCTCTGTGGGTTTTTCACGTGGCATACACTATTGGGAATTTACCATTGACAATTATACAGCTGATACAGATCCTGCCTTTGGTGTGGCACGCATTGATGTTAATCGCAATAAAATGTTGGGTAAGTAGTTACAATTTGCATTCATAGAAAAATTATGTAAAACAATCTCCTGGTTTGAAAGTTAAAGAAATTGCAGAAATTTTTGTATATGTTTTAAGGATTTGTTTTTTTTTTGCTTTTGCTTTTACTATGGGGAAAAGGTTAACAGTATTTATTACATAAAATACTTGGGTCTGTGTGGTATATGCAGAGAAATTCCAAGAAGATTTGTTTTTTTCTGTGATTTATTAGTTCTTAGTAGTCTTTGTTAAATAATGGTCAACAAGTTTTATAATTTCTTTAAAAAGATTTATAATAAATTCTTTGTAAAGGATCATAGATAATGTATTACAGGAAATAAAAAATATTTTTTTTTAACTAATAATAATATGTTGCAATATCAGATGATATCTTATAGCATCACGAATAAATGACATTTCTATGGAACAAGAAACTTTCACGAAATACTTTGATGTTATTTTGGACGTGGAGAGGCTAAGTTTACGGTCGAATATGAAATGCCCTATGTACCTTTTACACTTATAAGAAATATTTTTTGCTTAAGCTCCCTTTAAGCTGTGTTCACATTGTGTGTATTTTTCATGTGGAATGTCACTTTTCTATCCACATGTGTTTTCATGTGTATGTCAAAAATTGAGTTTCACATACGGTTTATAATTTACATGTTCAAATGTTGGTATGTCAATTACATTTGAAATAACCTATCAAAAAAAATCTTAAAACAGCTGATACAAGTATTCCTTCTCTTGCCACATTTCGATCAACTGTAGAACCGCTTCTTTGCACCAGTCATACTTTAACAACATAAAAATAACTATAAAAATTGCAATAAAAAAATACATATGTACTTACTTTTGTTAACTACTTTTCAATTTTTCCATCCATTTTCAATAATAAATTTGTATAGTTTTTTTTTGTATTTTTGTTTTACTATTTATAAAGTATATTTATTAAAATTTTAATTAATTTTTGTTATAAAAAACAGCTGATGTCAGATGGTTTGTCACTTGAAAATAGAACTCGTTCTAAATAAAAAATGTCATGTGTATTGCACACATAGAAATAACACATGATATTGTTTGAAGGTGTCCAGACTATATGTACAAATTTGACATGCAAAAAGTGACAGTCCACATGACAAATACACATAATGTGAACACACCTTTAGACGGTATGTATTTTGCAGTGTACTTGCCAGTTGTGCGATACATATGAATTGTGCATGTCTGTCAAAATTGGCAATTTACAGGCAGTTTATAATTTTTGCTTTCACATGTCGGTTTTTAGTTTCATGTGACATAATCTAAAATAGAAGACAACAGCTGTTTTCGCTGTAAATATTTTCTCGGGAGTTTTGTGTTCTTGCAAATATACAGTGGGTGGCAAAATTATTAGTTACACATGCAAACCTATTTATAGCGTTTTCTTTTCCTGCAAAAATGTTACACTTTTTTCCTTTTTTATATGGGAAATGGGTAAAAACTGTAACATATATGTAACATTTTTGCCAGAAAAGAAAACGCCATTAGTTTGAAGCCGTATAACATTTTAAAATAGTGGAAATTTCTCCTTTTATTTGTTCTTGTAGGTAAATTAAGTGTTTCTAATTCAATTAAAAATAAATTCTTTTGTTTTAAAAATATATATTTGAGGAAAAGAAATATTACAAAATTTTTGAAAAAAAAAAAAATCTTAATATTTTGTAGAACCTTCTTTGGCATCAATTACAGCTTGCACCCTCTTTGGCATGCTCTGAATGCATTTTGGAACATTTTCTTTTAGTTCTTTAATTATTATTAATTAAAATTGCATATTTCACAGTTCAGAGCAGAATGACAGATAATGATCTGCAGTTGTACACTCTAATGTCACCAATCATTGTTGACATTGCACAAAATATTTAACAGTATTACCGGAATTAAAATACGAAAACATCTGGTACAAGAAATAAATTTATATACGTATTAAAAGCGGTTGAATCTTAATTAATATAGTGTAACTAATAATTTGGCCACCCACTGTAGTTTGAAAAGATGGATTAAAAAATTAAATAATTGTTACTTGCAGCATTATTGTAATAATAGTTTCTATCAAATATAAAAATAAAAAAATTAAGCAAGAGTTAAAGAGAAAATGTGCCAAAAATTGTTGTGTTTAAGCTAAATAAAAATTAATATGTATAAATATGTTTTTTCAGACTATTTTTTTTTTTAATATAAATTTGCTGAATCACAATAAGAAATGTAAGAAATAATAGAAAAACTGACAAACTTATTCAGCGGTGTCATAGAATCCAAATCGGTTTTACTGATTGTTAGCTTTGCACACCAATAATAGCTTCATTTGGTGTCATGAAATCAAGTCGGTTTTATTATTTTCGTGTGCAAATAAAACCGAAGTTCGAATCAGCTGTTTTTTCTGTTTGTATAAATGTTTACATTTCTGTTTTATTTATTTTATGAAATACAAACTGTGTTTATTGAAAATATTAAAAATTTGTATATTTATTAATATAAAATATTAAAAGTTGATGTTTAAATTAACGAAATAAAGAAATTTATAAGTGAATAAATAAAATGGCATTTTTACGAATGATTGCTTCGTCGTTGCTCGTAATTTGATGCTTTGAAAACGGTTGCTCTGGACTATGTCTTATTTTGGGTGAGTTTTCTTTCGACATCACTTTTCCATTCAGTCCATGTCTGCATAGGTTAAAACAACACAAATTTACAAGAGTATTTTTTGCTACACAGGTTGTGCTTACCTTTTTCCTACCATTCTCGTCTTTTTGCGGTGAACCTGCGCTGTTAAGTGATTCTGCTAATTGTTGCCAAAGATCATACGCAGCCGGCTTATCGCGCTTTGTAATTTCTAATTTTTTCATTGTTATAAAATCGCGAATGAAGAAGTTGCCAGATCGCAAAATAAATCTAGCATGTGTTCATAGCACAGAAAAAGTTTCAAAATTTTTTTTCTGTTTAGACCGCGCTTTCTGTTCTAGGCTTAGAAGCTTCCGAATTGCCCTCCAATATTTTTCTAAAATATCATAAAAAAACAGATTTAAATGAAAATCGTTCTTTAGCTTTTTTAATTTGTTTACAATAACATAAACCGACAGCTGTTTGCTGTTTGGATTATTTCCAAACCGATAAAATTGGTTTCTGTGACACCTAAAACCCTTAAAAATTCAAGTTCGAACACAAAACCAATAACATTGAATTTCATGACAGAAACAATATTTGTGGGTCGGTTTAAAATTCAATTCCAATAAGATTGTTTCCTATGACACCCCTGATGATAATATCTTGAGCTGCCAAGATAAGTGATGACACATTCCTTCACACTTTTTGTATAACGTATGTCTAAAAAATCACCTCCAGATTTATTTACCTTCCAATAAAACTCATAATATATTTATTTTATTGTGCAACAATGAAACTGAAAACTATTATGTATTACAAAAACTTAACTTTTATTTACAAAGCAACAACAAAAACACTAAAAAAGAACATAATAAAACTGTTTAAAACATAACAAAATAACAGCAAAGTATCATTAAGTTTATACCTAAACTTAGTGTCTTAGACTTAGTATCGCATAATAAACTTTATATAGTCAGTACGAGCAAAAGAATGAAGTATTAGCAGATAACTGAACATTATCTGGCAAAACTTTTTAAAGTTAAACATGATGGTTTTGAAAATATAAAATGAAATAAAAAAAAAACAACAGCAAACAAAAAATTGTGATACTACTTCTGCTACTTACTTGTACAACTCACATACGTTAAACTCCAAACAGCGACAACACATGCAATATGAACATGTTATTAACTTAAAGCTACATGGCCCCAATACCTACCCAGACATACTCATATATAAGTAACATTTATACTTTTAGTTTAAAATAAACGACAGGAACAGCGAAAAGTTTTGTTCGTAGCAAATATATATTTTATGAGACTGTGTAGAACAATAACGCGAAACACGTAACAGCGCCAAAATAACAAAAACACAGAGGAAAAAATGACTTGCAAGTGAAACAAGCCAAAACAACAAGTCATCACGTCCATAAAGTCTTAGAAAATGAAAGGATAAGAGGTTTAGGGGAGTTTGGATAACAAAGCATACCAACTAAAGTTGTTGGGTTTTGTTTTTAAAAACGAGAAGTAACATAGTTTTGGAGGAATATTGTACAGTGGGTTAAAGACCAAAAGCTGGTTGCATATTTATTGGAAATGTTATTGTATTGTTTTAAGTATTAGCATACTTTTACCTACGCTGTGTGTAGTATCTACTAAAACTATTTGGTTTGCATGTGCCACAATATCATCTGCAACTACCAACCCTAATAATTTTAAATCACCTTAACATATTTTAAACAATCACATGAGAATTTCCGCCAGCCACTGTTGTTAACTTTTAGCATTTAGTAGCGCAAACGTAAAACTTTTCAGCATTTAATGTCAGTGTCAGTTATGTGTGGGTGGGGTAAAAAGGTGCTGTAGACGCTAACACCACCGCCACTAACTCTTAAATACCAGCATAACAAACAATAAGAATAAAGCATAAACAAAGTTTTGTATTTTAACTGCAGTGTCTTATGAAATTTTAATTTGAAAACTTGTGATGGGCTGCTTTAACACGTGTCAAATGGTGCAGAAATTTGTGTAAGAAAAGTTGTTTTTTTTTTAAGCTAGAAATGTATACAATATTTAATAGGATGTTTTCAGAATGTATTCAAAAATGTTTGATTTAAAATTTTTCTTGATAATTAAATGAATATTTTTAAGGTTTTTTTAAAAAAATTTTCAGCAAAATTATATTTCTTAGCTGCTGATTTGGGAATTTAATTTTCTAGTAAAATCATATAAGCTCTCAAGTTACAAGACAATTATCTATTTATAATAATTCATGCACATGCTTATAAAGTTTCTACATGATCTCAGTACTAGCTCAAATTCCCAGTTGGAAATTTATTGATAAGTAAGCAATAGCACAAAGTTTTTACACGATTTTATATTTCCATATATTTACATACTTTTAAATAGAGTTTTCCCTAAAAGCTTTCTTTAATTTTATTTTTTTAAAGCTTTTCGTTTGAATGCGAACGAAATTATATACAACATTTGCAGAAATCTTTCTTAAATCTCATATTCCTCAACTGTAGTTTTTTACAAAAATATATTTTGAAAATTTTTCTTAAAGATATTTTTGAAAAATATTAAAAAAAAGTTTTTTTGTCACTTATTTTATGGTTGATATTTAACAAAAAAAATTATAAATCAAAACTAAAAGCTATAAGTTATAAGAAAAAACAAATTTGAGTAGAACCCAAATGAATTGGAGTTAATCAGTATTGTCCCAACTGTCTCACGATTAACCATTATTAATTCTTAATCGGGTTCAGGTCAGGACCTTGTACTGGCCACTGCGTCAAAACAAAATTCTGCTCGCTTTCACGATTTTGGCAGTTTGCTTTGGTTCGCCATCGAGCTGAAAATCAACTTCATCCGCATGATAGACGCTCTTATCTATATAATCGAGAAAATAAGTTTGCAAAATACGCATATACACCTAATTCTGTTTTTACACGGTTTTGATTTAACACGGTTTGAAAATAAACAAATTTTACATTTTTTACATTTTTATTCCATTTAGCGTGATTCAAAATCTTTTGGGCTTAAATTTTTGTAGTTAAAAAAAAATTTGGAGAATTCCCTTTTTGTGGACACAAGTAAATTCACTGGTCAGAGCACATACTTAGGCATACAATCAAATGAACATACATATTTTTACATTACTTTTAAGCTCAGATAGAGTGCATATCCAGTTTTTTTTAATAACTATGCTTGTAAGAAAAACACATTGTATACGTGATTTAATATTATAAACCTGAATAGTTTTTCTTAAAAAATCCTGGTTTTTACTAATTTCTATAGGTTTTAGAGATAAGGAACCAATCACCTATTTTGCATACGACAAATTGTTTTTTTTTACACGTTTTTTTTACACGAAGTTTTCCCGAACCAATTACAGTGCAAAAATAGAATTGGGTGTAGTCTTCTTTCCTTATTATTCCTTTGATTCTTTGCGGTGGTTCGTGGTGCAACCATGTAAAACAACCCCAGATTATGCGTTTCCTGTCATTTACTGTCCAATTTTTATGCTCTCTGGCAATTTTTTTTTTACTTTTGAAATGTAACCAATATCGCAAAGGGCTCGTCTTGTCCATCGACTATCATGTTTGCCTGTTGCTATAGAAGCATCTTTTGGTGTTAAACACTTGTCTCCTCTCATTTATGTCATCAGGTTTGCGGTTTGGGAACAATAGAACGCATTTTTTGGGGTCTTGGAAAATATACTTTTTGCCAATAATAGAATATTGTCCTCAATGGCTCTTTAATTTGTGTTGGATAATTTGCAAA
Organism: Bellardia pandia; assembly: GCA_916048285.2. NCBI lineage: Eukaryota > Metazoa > Arthropoda > Insecta > Diptera > Calliphoridae > Bellardia > Bellardia pandia. The sequence goes on from OU696530.1 coordinate 39,362,816, forward strand.
ACGTGTTTACCACATGCAATTAAATTAATAATAAACTAATGTTTTTTGAAGGTCATAAACAAATCAAACACATAAAATCTAAAGGTGAACTTTGATATTTTTGTGCAAAATTTTTAAGTGTTTATCAATTGTTTATTAATTTAATTGTTCAATTTTTTGTTTAGCATTAAACCTAAAATAAATGACAAAAAAGATTTCTCAATTTTCTTTATTAGTTTTATTTTTATGCAATAACAAAAACATTTACGCATTTGTGCTCCCCACTGTATGAAGAAATGAAAGACATTGAAAAGTAATTGTACTTTACATAACTCTAACAAAGCTGTTTACATCGGTAATAATTAACGGATTCCTAAAAACATATTTTGAAATGCTTTGACAAATACACTCTTAGTCTTGAAAAAAAATATTTTTTAATAAAATTCTTTTATTGAAAACTTTTTTAAAAATAATTATTTATGCCCTTATTCATAAAAAATTAAAGTAGACTTCAAATGTACTTTAAGAAAATTTTGTATGAATATTTTGTCTAAAACCACACTTCAAACCTACTTTATTTTTTATTAATACGGCAGTTATTCTCAAAATTATTTACAGAAAATTTTTTAAAATATGTACCTTTTATTTTTATAAGTAGTATTTTGAAAAAGTTTCTTATTAAAAAGAGTTGTCGTAACGTTCTTTGTCTATCTATATAAACAATTTATTAAACAATTTTATTCAAAATGATTCAATTTTTTTAAATCAAAATCTTTTTTCTGAATTATAAACTAAACAAAAATTAGAAAACTTTTTCGAAAAACTTTTATTTGAAAAATGTTTGTTTTTGGAAAAGCTTTATGACACAGTTTGCTTCAAATATATTTAAATAAACTATATTATTCAAACATGTCTTACAAAAATCTTTATCAAGAAGTTTTTTTTTATTAAAAGTAATATTATTCGTTGAACTAAATAATTGTTTGGAAAAGCTTTAACAAAGACATGCTAAAGATATATTTAAAATAATTTTTTCCTGAAAGTTTGTTAGAAGCAAAATTCTCCAAAAGCTGTCTCCAAAAGCTTTGTGTTTTAATATTGTTGCCATAAAGCATTTATTTTAAAGTTCTTTGCGACAAAACTATAAACCAAAGAAATCTGAGAAGCTTTTGCAAAAAACTTTTATTTAAAAAAAGTTTGTTTTTGGAAAAGCCTTCTTACACAGTTTGTTTCAAACATGTTTAAATTAACTATATTATGCAAAAATGTCTAAAAGATTTTTTAAAATGTTTTTCCTTCAAAAGCTTAAACTAAACTAAATTATGAAAAAATTTGACAAATCTTGAAAAAAAAAATTCTTTGAAAAAGAAGAAGAGGGGCCAAATTACCGCATTCGATATCGTGTAAAATTTATCGTAATTTTCTTATTTGAGATTATGGCATTCGATATCGAGCAAGAAATTTAGTACATTTTATTATAATTTCGATATCGAAATCATTTTTCGATACGATAGCTCATTCGATCACGAATGCGTTAATTTGGCCCCAGTCTTTTAGAATTTGAAACCAAACTATAAACAGAAATTACCTGATGTTATTTTTTGATTTTTAATACATTTTCTCGAATGACAGCTGCAAGAAACTAACCCATGAAAAACTTGCTGATTATGGTGGATTCAAATTTAAATTAAAATTAAACTTATCAATCTATTTGCATAAGTTTGTTTTATTTTCCCTTATACACACTTAAGCATTCATTGCAAACTTGCAACATACATGAGTGGATTTTTTCAAATATGTAACAGTAAGCGGAATGAGTACTTTAAAATGTCTGTGTAGGTAAAATTGTGTGTGTTCCCTAGAAATAAAAGTTCCTTTTCCGTTTCTGCTTTTTATTTAACACTGTTGTTCAATTGGCAATTTTATCTTACAGACACACTCACTCTCTCACAAAAGCGCAACAGCTCTGTGTCAATTCTTTTAAATACAAACAGCGAAAGTTTTTCATCTTTTTTTTTTTTTTTTTTTAGCTCAAATTGTATCGAAATTGCCAATATTCTTTACTTAGCTGCTGTTTTATTGTTTTTCTTTGCTTTTCAATTTTCATTTGTTAACAATACTCTCTGATCAGTTGCCAAACTTTAGATTTCTTTTGTATTAAATAGAAGTTTCCTTTGTTGTTTTGCTTTTTGTGTGTGGCAAGTGTTTGTGCTTGTTGTCACGCCTTTACGGTTTTTGTACACAAAAGCTGAGTGTTTCTAATTTTAGTTTTTGTCGTTTTATAGCAGTTTGCGGGGGGGGGGGGGGGGCGGTTGTAAAGGCATTTATTGTCACAAACTTAAGTTTGCCATGGAGATAAAACTTTTTGCTGATGCTGTGTTCAGGTTTCACACAAACAGTGTTTTGGCTGGCAGAGGTGTATATAATAACATGGAGTGGAAAAAGTACTTGAAATATCTTGAACCAATATTGTAGTTAGCACAGATTAGCCATACCAACACTGGTAAATATATAGAAGCCTATTTTACAGAGTTTGAAAAATCATAAATTATCATGCATAAATATTTATGCTAGATGGGTAACTAGGATTTGTTGTTACGCAGGATTTTAGAGTGTAGTCCCAGTTCTTACAAATACACTGTTCTCCAAGTGTTAAGGTTGTTGCGTACAGTTTCCATTAATTGACATTATCTATTACGTTCTTCATTCTTTAATTTGCTTTCTGCACTCAATGTGTTTAAAGAAAAACAAAATTAAGAAAAGTAGGTGCCATCACGTTTTAAACCAATTTTAAAGGATTTGTGTGCTTCCTCTATTGATACTTCAACAAAACGAGAGAAAAGTTTATCACTTTTTTGTCTTTTGGCTTCTTTTGTTCTTGTTTTATTGTTATTTTATTGAAAATCCATTAACAAATATAAAGCAGTCAATTTTTTCTATGCTGAGTTGTAAGGAAGTTGCTAAAGAAAATTAAAAACTTTTTTACTTGCTTTACGAAAACAAAAAAAAAAATTAAAAGCTTTTAACCATAAAGCTTTTCTTTGTTACCGTATTACTTTTTCCTGCTTACTTCAAGAGATGCATTTATATTTTATTCAACAAAAATAATGTAAAACAAAAAAAATTAATTCTTCCTTATTTGTTTTTTTTTCATTCGCTGCAGGTAAAGATGAAAAATCATTTGCCATGTACATTGATCGTCAGCGTTCTTGGTTCCAACATAATTCTGTGCATGAGAGACGCGTTGAGGGTGGCATTAGCACCGGCAGCACCATTGGTGTTTTACTTAATTTAGAAAGACACACTTTAAGTTTCCTGGTTAATGGCATGCCACAAGGTTCTATTGCGTTTCGTGATTTATACGGTGTCTTCTATCCAGCTGTTAGCATTAATCGTGGTGTCACCCTAACCATGCATTCAGCCTTGGATGCGCCACAAATGGATTATTTTTAAACAAAAGGTAAAATAAATGAAATCTGGCTTTTTTTCTAACAAAAGAAATTGATGTACATAGTTAGTTTACAAACTAAGAAAGGATTTTCAAAATTAATGTAATTTTCTTTTTAGGCTAGATTGTGTATGTAAATTGAATTTATTATCTTTTCTTTGGCTAAGACAAATATTTAAATGTTTATTAAATTAGTTGTAGTAGTTACATATCTAATATATATATTTATATTTATTTATTCTTTATTTCAAAATTTGTCTAAAACTGCATACAGAGAGCAAAAAACAAAAACATAAATTAGTAATGAGCGAAATTTTAACATTATTTTAAGCTGAAAAGGAAAACTTACAAAATAGTAATCTTAAATCAAAGTCTAGCATAAATGTAGGTATTAGCTGAGTATAAGAACATATAGGAATAAGACGTTATAAACGTTATGAAATTGTGTTTGGAAAATGTGGTAGATATATAAACATTTTATTAAACTTTTGTGGAAAGGGAGTTACTTTTCCTATTTCAGTTATATTACGGAAAGCTCTGTCGAAGCATTAAACCTAAAAACCTGTTTTTCCAAATAAGGTTTCTCTATTTTCAGAAATATTTTTTAAAAATAAGCTGTGTCAGAAAGCTTTTTTTCATTATTTTATTAGCAAAAAGCTGTTTTTTTTTAAATTAATTCTAACGCAGCTCTTCTTGTAATTTTTAGAGAGTTAATTTTTAAGTTTATATTAAAAATTTAATAAACTTATACACCAATACCTCATTTTGCGTCGGGGTTAGTTTCCAAAAAACACGACGCAAATTGAAACGATGCAAAGTGAATTCAGATTTTCTATAGCAAAACATGTAAAGAAAGAAAAGAAGAAAGTTATTTGGGTGCAAAAATACAAAGTTGTTTACGCGCATAGTGTAAATGTCCCCCAATTATTGTTCATATGATTACTAATTGTTTCTTTAAGTTAAAATTTTATTATTGTTCATATGATTACTAATTGTTTCGTTAAGTTAAAATTGTTGTTATTTTGTGTCGATGCTGTATGTATATTATTATTGTTTGTACAAGTACAAGGAAGAAAAAAAACTGAAATACCCATGAATTATATTTAAATTAAAATAACCCCATCTCTTTATTTTCGAAGAAATATTTCAAGAAAAACAAAAGTCGTCGGATTTCTTTCACAAAAAATTGGTGCAATGTTCGCTGAACAGCTTTTTTCAATGTAAACTAAATTTCCTTGTAGCAATTGTCTACCACTAGCATTATCGTTGGAAAATGCTTTACTTTGTATGTCATCAAATAAGCTTTTTGCCTGAAAATGCCATCTTACTTAATGGTATTCTATGAGCAAGGACTCCATTTCGATCATCAAAGCACTTATTGTACGGGTCATCGTTTTAGCATCTAATTTTTTTTTCAAAAAAAAAAAAAAAAAAAAAATTAAGACTAGGACCCAAAACAACGCAACCTCGAAAGTCTAACGACGCACAGTGAAAGTTAGTACTAATTAAGCAGCGACGCAAGTTTGAAAAAACACAAAACGAAACGACGCAAAACGAGGTATTGGTGTATTAAAAAACATAAAGCTCTTAAAACAAAAATTAAGTATTTTTCTAAAAGCTCTTATATATAATTTTATGAAAAGCTTTTCTTAATAAAAGCTTTCTGAAGATAATTTTTTGTAAAAAGCTTTTTTTCTAAAATGTGCTAATATTTTTTTTTTATTTATGAAACGTTTATTATATATTAATGAAAAAGCTCTTTGAATCCAAAAACAATCATTACTTAGGTATTTCGCAAAAAGCTTTTTTGGACAAGCTTTTACATAAATTTCTGCTAATGGGTCTTTATTGAAGAAGCTTTTGAACGAACATTTTATTAAAGCTCTCACAGTAAAAAAGTTTTTGAAGGTTTGAGGAAAATTTAAAGCTTTGCTTCCATTTATATTATCAATATTTTTTCGAAAAAAGCTTTTTTATAAAAAATTATTCTATAATACATTTAAAGCTTTATTGTGGTTTATAAAATACTTGTCCCAGAAGCTTTACAAGATATAATTAAAATCTCATTAAACAATTGTTTAACAAATCAAAATTTAACAAAGCTTTTCTCGGCATATTGTAACTATTTAAATAATAAAGCTGACGCAACCATATTTTCCTAATTAAGCGGTCTAAAATGTTTAAATTCCTACCATAATTGCCACTGAATAGTCACTAATTTTAAATGTGTAATTTGCTTAATAGAAGAGATTGCTTGAATTTATTGCATCAAATATAAACAATTTAAAGAAATGTGTATAGAAGTCTAAATATTTAATAATAACACCCTGCACTAAAGCCAAAAAAAAAAAACAGATAAAACTATTTATAAGAAAAAAAAACAAATGTATATTTGAAAAATATATAAAGACACCAAATAATCAAGAAAATATAATCAAATATAAAGAAAAATTAATAAAGAAATAACAACAAAAAATATAACAAACGTATCTCATTGCATTTAATTGAAAAACATACAAACAAACTTAAAAACATACAAGAAACTTTAAAAAGCTTAAACAAATTCTTAAAACTTAAATCAAAGTTGTATAACTAAAAAGAAAAATAAATTGTAAATAAAACAACAAATATTGTTTTTTCACATATATTTCTTTTAAACTTTTTAACAAGAAATCTCGATGTTTTTCATAAAGAAATATAAATAAATTTTGTAATAAACTTATAATTAAACAAAAAGCTTAAATTTTCAACATTTACGTTAGAAACTGCCAAAAAGTTCAAATCTTTAGCAAACTACAAAAATTGCATCAGAAATTTCTCACAAATTCTTAATTCCCTTTAGCAAATAAATGGAAATTATTTATAATTAAATTCATTATTTTTAATTAGGTTTTAAACTAAATATTTACTAAGCTACTTTAATATATTTCACTTTGTTCTTTTTTTAACTTTTTAGACACAAACTAAAAGAAATAATTAAATTCCAAAGCAAAACAAACAAACCAACCAACCAATCAAATAACTATTAATTAGCATTAAATTTCATTTCATACTTATTATCATTTTTTCATATACAAATTAAGTGTTAAATATAATAATAAATGTATGTTCATTATATGAATTCAATTAATTTTTATCAAGTCTCCAATTATTAATTATATGCCTATTATTTAAAATATTTTTTTTATATTTCAATGTAAACACAAATTGCGTAGATAAAAAATGAAGACATTTTTTTATAGTTGTATTTATATAAATTGTATTATTTTTTATAAAACAACAAATAAAATAGCTATAAACGAAAAATAAAATATTTAATATAATTAAGTGCAAATATCTAATTAATTAACTAAGTACATAAAACAAAAACAAAAAAACACACATAAACACATTTAAATACACAAAACCCCCCAACAAACAATATAATATTAAATATTAAAGTTAATTAAAATATGAATTAAATGTAATAAAATAATTAAATAATAATTAAATACAAACAACAACACAATTATTACTCCAAAAATAAAACAATTATGAAAACCAATAAACTACCAAATGAGTTTTTAATTCAACAAAGTGTACCGGACAAATTCTGACAGAATTTTAATAGATTAGTGGCACCAAAAATCAACGTTCGCTTAGATAAGACTTAAGATACAAACTTGATTGTGAAATAAACAAACTTTATTGAGTAAAATATAGATACGATAAAAGTTTGTGTCTTAAGTCTTATCTAAGCGAACGTTATCGTTCGACATCGTGGGCCAGGGGGTTAGTATATCGGATAGATGACTTCAATACGCTTTCAATGAGTACCCACATAATGCAAATCTGTAAAGCCAACTCGGAGTTGTGACCATTTGAACCTAATAGTTTTCACGAGATTGTTTTGATTTGCGTCCAAAAAACTTCAAATTTTGGGCGAAAATTTTTTGGTACCAGGAAAACAGAATCCAGTAGTAGGTTGAAACTGCATATTGGAAATATTTAAACGCTTATAACTTCTGAACAGCTGAACTAATGTTTAAGATATTGGTATCGACCAAAAGCGTGGGAATTTTACTTTTTTTCCTGAATATGAAAAATTTTAATTTTTTACCATAACCGGGAGCTAAAGCGTGAAATAGTAGAAAATTGTATATAACTCTATAACTGTTGGATACACTCAAATTAAACTTAGTTTATCGGATAGCTGACTTCAATACGCTTCCAATGAGTACCCACATCATGCAAATCTGTAAAGCCAACTCGGAGTTGTGACCATTTGAACCTAATAGTTTTCACGAGATTGTTTTGATTTGCGTCCAAAAAACTTCAAATTTTGGGCGAAAATTTTGGCCGAAAATTTTTTGGTACCAGGAAAACAGAATCCAGTAGTAGGTTGAAACTGCATATTGGAAATATTTAAACGCTTATAACTTCTGAACAGCTGAACTAATGTTTAAGATATTGGTATCGACCAAAAGCGTGGGAATTTTACTTTTTTTCCTGAATATGAAAAATTTTAATTTTTTACCATAACCGGGAGCTAAAGCGTGAAATAGTAGAAAATTGTATATAACTCTATAACTGTTGGATACACTCAAATTAAACTTAGTTTATCGGATAGCTGACTTCAATACGCTTCCAATGAGTACCCACATCATGCAAATCTGTAAAGCCAACTCGGAGTTGTGACCATTTGAACCTAATAGTTTTCACGAGATTGTTTTGATTTGCGTCCAAAAAACTTCAAATTTTGGGCGAAAATTTTTTGGTACCAGGAAAACAGAATCCAGTAGTAGGTTGAAACTGCATATTGGAAATATTTAAACGCTTATAACTTCTGAACAGCTGAACTAATGTTTAAGATATTGGTATCGACCAAAAGCGTGGGAATTTTACTTTTTTTCCTGAATATGAAAAATTTTAATTTTTTACCATAAGCGGGAGCTAAAGCGTGAAATAGTAGAAAATTGTATATAACTCTATAACTGTTGGATACACTCAAATTAAACTTAGTTTATCGGATAGCTGACTTCAATACGCTTCCAATGAGTACCAACATCATGCAAATCTGTAAAGCCAACTCGGAGTTGTGACCATTTAAACCTAATAGTTTTCACGAGATTGTTTTGATTTGCGTCCAAAAAGACTTGAAATTTTGGGCGAAAATTTTGGGCGAACATTTTTTGGTACCAGGAAAACAGAATCCAGTAGTAGGTTGAAACTGCATATTGGAAATATTTAAACGCTTATAACTTCTGAACAGCTGAACTAATGTTTAAGATATTGGTATCGACCAAAAGCGTGGGAATTTTACTTTTTTTCCTGAATATGAAAAATTTTAATTTTTTACCATAAGCGGGAGCTAAAGCGTGAAATAGTAGAAAATTGTATATAACTCTATAACTGTTGGATACACTCAAATTAAACTTAGTTTATCGGATAGCTGACTTCAATACGCTTCCAATGAGTACCCACATCATGCAAATCTGTAAAGCCAACTCGGAGTTGTGACCATTTGAACCTAATAGTTTTCACGAGATTGTTTTGATTTGCGTCCAAAAAACTTCAAATTTTGGGCGAAAATTTTGGCCGAAAATTTTTTGGTACCAGGAAAACAGAATCCAGTAGTAGGTTGAAACTGCATATTGGAAATATTTAAACGCTTATAACTTCTGAACAGCTGAACTAATGTTTAAGATATTGGTATCGACCAAAAGCGTGGGAATTTTACTTTTTTTCCTGAATATGAAAAATTTTAATTTTTTACCATAAGCGGGAGCTAAAGCGTGAAATAGTAGAAAATTGTATATAACTCTATAACTGTTGGATACACTCAAATTAAACTTAGTTTATCGGATAGCTGACTTCAATACGCTTCCAATGAGTACCCACATCATGCAAATCTGTAAAGCCAACTCGGAGTTGTGACCATTTGAACCTAATAGTTTTCACGAGATTGTTTTGATTTGCGTCCAAAAAACTTCAAATTTTGGGCGAAAATTTTGGGCGAAAATTTTTTGGTACCAGGAAAACAGAATCCAGTAGTAGGTTGAAACTGCATATTGGAAATATTTAAACGCTTATAACTTCTGAACAGCTGAACTAATGTTTAAGATATTGGTATCGACCAAAAGCGTGGGAATTTTACTTTTTTTCCTGAATATGAAAAATTTTAATTTTTTACCATAAGCGGGAGCTAAAGCGTGAAATAGTAGAAAATTGTATATAACTCTATAACTGTTGGATACACTCAAATTAAACTTAGTTTATCGGATAGCTGACTTCAATACGCTTCCAATGAGTACCCACATCATGCAAATCTGTAAAGCCAACTCGGAGTTGTGACCATTTGAACCTAATAGTTTTCACGAGATTGTTTTGATTTGCGTCCAAAAAACTTCAAATTTTGGGCGAAAATTTTTTGGTACCAGGAAAACAGAATCCAGTAGTAGGTTGAAACTGCATATTGGAAATATTTAAACGCTTATAACTTCTGAACAGCTGAACTAATGTTTAAGATATTGGTATCGACCAAAAGCGTGGGAATTTTACTTTTTTTCCTGAATATGAAAAATTTTAATTTTTTACCATAAGCGGGAGCTAAAGCGTGAAATAGTAGAAAATTGTATATAACTCTATAACTGTTGGATACACTCAAATTAAACTTAGTTTATCGGATAGCTGACTTCAATACGCTTCCAATGAGTACCCACATCATGCAAATCTGTAAAGCCAACTCGGAGTTGTGACCATTTGAACCTAATAGTTTTCACGAGATTGTTTTGATTTGCGTCCAAAAAACTTCAAATTTTGGGCGAAAATTTTGGCCGAAAATTTTTTGGTACCAGGAAAACAGAATCCAGTAGTAGGTTGAAACTGCATATTGGAAATATTTAAACGCTTGTAACTTCTGAACAGCTGAACTAATGTTTAAGATATTGGTATCGACCAAAAGCGTGGGAATTTTACTTTTTTTCCTGAATATGAAAAATTTTAATTTTTTACCATAAGCGGGAGCTAAAGCGTGAAATAGTAGAAAATTGTATATAACTCTATAACTGTTGGATACACTCAAATTAAACTTAGTTTATCGGATAGCTGACTTCAATACGCTTCCAATGAGTACCCACATCATGCAAATCTGTAAAGCCAACTCGGAGTTGTGACCATTTGAACCTAATAGTTTTCACGAGATTGTTTTGATTTGCGTCCAAAAAACTTCAAATTTTGGGCGAAAATTTTGGCCGAAAATTTTTTGGTACCAGGAAAACAGAATCCAGTAGTAGGTTGAAACTGCATATTGGAAATATTTAAACGCTTGTAACTTCTGAACAGCTGAACTAATGTTTAAGATATTGGTATCGACCAAAAGCGTGGGAATTTTACTTTTTTTCCTGAATATGAAAAATTTTAATTTTTTACCATAAGCGGGAGCTAAAGCGTGAAATAGTAGAAAATTGTATATAACTCTATAACTGTTGGATACACTCAAATTAAACTTAGTTTATCGGATAGCTGACTTCAATACGCTTCCAATGAGTACCCACATCATGCAAATCTGTAAAGCCAACTCGGAGTTGTGACCATTTGAACCTAATAGTTTTCACGAGATTGTTTTGATTTGCGTCCAAAAAACTTCAAATTTTGGGCGAAAATTTTGGGCGAAAATTTTTTGGTACCAGGAAAACAGAATCCAGTAGTAGGTTGAAACTGCATATTGGAAATATTTAAACGCTTATAACTTCTGAACAGCTGAACTAATGTTTAAGATATTGGTATCGACCAAAAGCGTGGGAATTTTACTTTTTTTCCTGAATATGAAAAATTTTAATTTTTTACCATAAGCGGGAGCTAAAGCGTGAAATAGTAAAAAATTGTATATAACTCTATAACTGTTGGATACACTCAAATTAAACTTAGTTTATCGGATAGCTGACTTCAATACGCTTCCAATGAGTACCCACATCATGCAAATCTGTAAAGCCAACTCGGAGTTGTGACCATTTGAACCTAATAGTTTTCACGAGATTGTTTTGATTTGCGTCCAAAAAACTTCAAATTTTGGGCGAAAATTTTGGCCGAAAATTTTTTGGTACCAGGAAAACAGAATCCAGTAGTAGGTTGACACTGCATATTGGAAATATTTAAACGCTTGTAACTTCTGAACAGCTGAACTAATGTTTAAGATATTGGTATCGACCAAAAGCGTGGGAATTTTACTTTTTTTCCTGAATATGAAAAATTTTAATTTTTTACCATAAGCGGGAGCTAAAGCGTGAAATAGTAGAAAATTGTATATAACTCTATAACTGTTGGATACACTCAAATTAAACTTAGTTTATCGGATAGCTGACTTCAATACGCTTCCAATGAGTACCCACATCATGCAAATCTGTAAAGCCAACTCGGAGTTGTGACCATTTGAACCTAATAGTTTTCACGAGATTGTTTTGATTTGCGTCCAAAAAACTTCAAATTTTGGGCGAAAATTTTGGCCGAAAATTTTTTGGTACCAGGAAAACAGAATCCAGTAGTAGGTTGAAACTGCATATTGGAAATATTTAAACGCTTATAACTTCTGAACAGCTGAACTAATGTTTAAGATATTGGTATCGACCAAAAGCGTGGGAATTTTACTTTTTTTCCTGAATATGAAAAATTTTAATTTTTTACCATAAGCGGGAGCTAAAGCGTGAAATAGTAGAAAATTGTATATAACTCTATAACTGTTGGATACACTCAAATTAAACTTAGTTTATCGGATAGCTGACTTCAATACGCTTCCAATGAGTACCCACATCATGCAAATCTGTAAAGCCAACTCGGAGTTGTGACCATTTGAACCTAATAGTTTTCACGAGATTGTTTTGATTTGCGTCCAAAAAACTTCAAATTTTGGGCGAAAATTTTTTGGTACCAGGAAAACAGAATCCAGTAGTAGGTTGAAACTGCATATTGGAAATATTTAAACGCTTATAACTTCTGAACAGCTGAACTAATGTTTAAGATATTGGTATCGACCAAAAGCGTGGGAATTTTACTTTTTTTCTTGAATATGAAAAATTTTAATTTTTTACCATAAGCGGGAGCTAAAGCGTGAAATAGTAGAAAATTGTATATAACTCTATAACTGTTGGATACACTCAAATTAAACTTAGTTTATCGGATAGCTGACTTCAATACGCTTCCAATGAGTACCCACATCATGCAAATCTGTAAAGCCAACTCGGAGTTGTGACCATTTAAACCTAATAGTTTTCACGAGATTGTTTTGATTTGCGTCCAAAAAGACTTGAAATTTTGGGCGAAAATTTTGGCCGAAAATTTTTTGGTACCAGGAAAACAGAATCCAGTAGTAGGTTGAAACTGCATATTGGAAATATTGAAACGCTTATAACTTCTGAACAGCTGAACTAATGTTTAAGATATTGGTATCGACCAAAAGCGTGGGAATTTTACTTTTTTTCCTGAATATGAAAAATTTTAATTTTTTACCATAAGCGGGAGCTAAAGCGTGAAATAGTAGAAAATTGTATATAACTCTATAACTGTTGGATACACTCAAGTTAAACTTAGTTTATCGGATAGCTGATTTCAATACGCTTCCAATGAGTACCCACATCATGCAAATCTGTAAAGCCAACTCGGAGTTGTGACCATTTAAACCTAATAGTTTTCACGAGATTGTTTTGATTTGCGTCCAAAAAGACTTGAAATTTTGGGCGAAAATTTTGGCCGAAAATTTTTTGGTACCAGGAAAACAGAATCCAGTAGTAGGTTGAAACTGCATATTGGAAATATTTAAACGCTTATAACTTCTGAACAGCTGAACTAATGTTTAAGATATTGGTATCGACCAAAAGCGTGGGAATTTTACTTTTTTTCCTGAATATGAAAAATTTTAATTTTTTACCATAAGCGGGAGCTAAAGCGTGAAATAGTAGAAAATTGTATATAACTCTATAACTGTTGGATACACTCAAGTTAAACTTAGTTTATCGGATAGCTGACTTCAATACGCTTCCAATGAGTACCCACATCATGCAAATCTGTAAAGCCAACTCGGAGTTGTGACCATTTAAACCTAATAGTTTTCACGAGATTGTTTTGATTTGCGTCCAAAAAGACTTGAAATTTTGGGCGAAAATTTTGGCCGAAAATTTTTTGGTACCAGGAAAACAGAATCCAGTAGTAGGTTGAAACTGCATATTGGAAATATTTAAACGCTTATAACTTCTGAACAGCTGAACTAATGTTTAAGATATTGGTATCGACCAAAAGCGTGGGAATTTTACTTTTTTTCCTGAATATGAAAAATTTTAATTTTTTACCATAAGCGGGAGCTAAAGCGTGAAATAGTAGAAAATTGTATATAACTCTATAACTGTTGGATACACTCAAGTTAAACTTAGTTTATCGGATAGCTGACTTCAATACGCTTCCAATGAGTACCCACATCATGCAAATCTGTAAAGCCAACTCGGAGTTGTGACCATTTAAACCTAATAGTTTTCACGAGATTGTTTTGATTTGCGTCCAAAAAGACTTGAAATTTTGGGCGAAAATTTTGGCCGAAAATTTTTTGGTACCAGGAAAACAGAATCCAGTAGTAGGTTGAAACTGCATATTGGAAATATTTAAACGCTTATAACTTCTGAACAGCTGAACTAATGTTTAAGATATTGGTATCGACCAAAAGCGTGGGAATTTTACTTTTTTTCTTGAATATGAAAAATTTTAATTTTTTACCATAAGCGGGAGCTAAAGCGTGAAATAGTAGAAAATTGTATATAACTCTATAACTGTTGGATACACTCAAATTAAACTTAGTTTATCGGATAGCTGACTTCAATACGCTTCCAATGAGTACCCACATCATGCAAATCTGTAAAGCCAACTCGGAGTTGTGACCATTTAAACCTAATAGTTTTCACGAGATTGTTTTGATTTGCGTCCAAAAAGACTTGAAATTTTGGGCGAAAATTTTGGCCGAAAATTTTTTGGTACCAGGAAAACAGAATCCAGTAGTAGGTTGAAACTGCATATTGGAAATATTGAAACGCTTATAACTTCTGAACAGCTGAACTAATGTTTAAGATATTGGTATCGACCAAAAGCGTGGGAATTTTACTTTTTTTCCTGAATATGAAAAATTTAAATTTTTTACCATAAGCGGGAGCTAAAGCGTGAAATAGTAGAAAATTGTATATAACTCTATAACTGTTGGATACACTCAAGTTAAACTTAGTTTATCGGATAGCTGATTTCAATACGCTTCCAATGAGTACCCACATCATGCAAATCTGTAAAGCCAACTCGGAGTTGTGACCATTTAAACCTAATAGTTTTCACGAGATTGTTTTGATTTGCGTCCAAAAAGACTTGAAATTTTGGGCGAAAATTTTGGCCGAAAATTTTTTGGTACCAGGAAAACAGAATCCAGTAGTAGGTTGAAACTGCATATTGGAAATATTTAAACGCTTATAACTTCTGAACAGCTGAACTAATGTTTAAGATATTGGTATCGACCAAAAGCGTGGGAATTTTACTTTTTTTCCTGAATATGAAAAATTTTAATTTTTTACCATAAGCGGGAGCTAAAGCGTGAAATAGTAGAAAATTGTATATAACTCTATAACTGTTGGATACACTCAAATTAAACTTAGTTTATCGGATAGCTGACTTCAATACGCTTCCAATGAGTACCCACATCATGCAAATCTGTAAAGCCAACTCGGAGTTGTGACCATTTGAACCTAATAGTTTTCACGAGATTGTTTTGATTTGCGTCCAAAAAACTTCAAATTTTGGGCGAAAATTTTGGGCGAAAATTTTTTGGTACCAGGAAAACAGAATCCAGTAGTAGGTTGAAACTGCATATTGGAAATATTTAAACGCTTATAACTTCTGAACAGCTGAACTAATGTTTAAGATATTGGTATCGACCAAAAGCGTGGGAATTTTACTTTTTTTCCTGAATATGAAAAATTTTAATTTTTTACCATAAGCGGGAGCTAAAGCGTGAAATAGTAGAAAATTGTATATAACTCTATAACTGTTGGATACACTCAAATTAAACTTAGTTTATCGGATAGCTGACTTCCAATGAGTACCCACATCATGCAAATCTGTAAAGCCAACTCGGAGTTGTGACCATTTAAACCTAATAGTTTTCACGAGATTGTTTTGATTTGCGTCCAAAAAGACTTGAAATTTTGGGCGAAAATTTTGGCCGAAAATTTTTTGGTACCAGGAAAACAGAATCCAGTAGTAGGTTGAAACTGCATATTGGAAATATTTAAACGCTTATAACTTCTGAACAGCTGAACTAATGTTTAAGATATTGGTATCGACCAAAAGCGTGGGAATTTTACTTTTTTTCCTGAATATGAAAAATTTTAATTTTTTACCATAAGCGGGAGCTAAAGCGTGAAATAGTAGAAAATTGTATATAACTCTATAACTGTTGGATACACTCAAATTAAACTTAGTTTATCGGATAGCTGACTTCAATACGCTTCCAATGAGTACCCACATCATGCAAATCTGTAAAGCCAACTCGGAGTTGTGACCATTTGAACCTAATAGTTTTCATGTAAAACGCTAAACGAGATTGCTTTGATTGCGTCCAAAAAGACTTAAAATTTTGGGCGAAAATTTTGGCCGAAAATTTGTTGGTACCAGGAAAACAGAATCCAATAGTAGGTTGAAACTGCATATTGAAAATATTTAAACGCTTATAACTTCTGAACGGCTGAACTAATGTTTAAGATATTGGTATCCATGAAAATCGTATGAGAGCTGTTTTGTTAAGGTGAAGCTTTTAGTTTAACACATACAAATGTAGAATTTTCTGAAAGAGTAGTATTAATTAGTTTTTTTTATTTTTGTATCACTTCATTCGTTTAATGTTGTACTTTGAAATCGTTTTTAGTTGTGGTACTTGTAGTTATTTCTTCATACAACTTTTTGGGAAATAGTTTTCGTTTGCAAATATTCATATTTTATTCCTTTAACATTTCCGTATGGTGATGTTTTTTTTTTGATTTTTTTTTTGTGGCATTCAAGTTTAGTACATTTTTATTTTTATGGCCGGAAAATAAAAGGGCGTTTTTTGTGTAAATAAGTAATTTCTAAGTTCAGTCATTCCCAGCGATGGTATTAAGGCGACTTTGTGTATGCGTGCATGTCAAGTTTTGTTTTATTCGTCATTAATTTGTTCTTTTGTATGAGTGTTTTTTTTGTTTAATTCTCTTTTTCATTTAATGCTTTAACTTTAATGGACATTAGAATTATTTGGCATTAATATGATGTTGCAGCAGACATTGTTTATGAAAAGAACTTATAAACCATTTGTGGTGTTTTTAAAGATAATATTTATTTTATCATATCTATGTTTGTATGTATGTATATTATAGATATCAATAATAAATTTTTAATATACAAATTTTTTAATAAAATTAAGCCGGAATTTGTTATTGGAAAATCTTTATTATTTGCAAGCTTCAGAAAGACAATTCATCCATTGCTTTGTCCAATTTGTTCGATTTTATCTGCCTGCAATAAAGAAAGAAGATGATAAATTATATTGTGAAATTATATTTTGAATAAAACTACATTTAACGTAAATAAATTAGTACAAACATAAGTTGGATTCTTCTAAAGAATAACTTCGGCATGAATAGTGGGAGCAAGATAACTTAAAATCTTCCATTCAGTTTTGGAAATATTCAAAATAAAGCCGGCCACTCACGTACAGTTTTAACTGTCAGTTTCAACTGTTCAGTTATAACTGACTGACTTAAGCATGGTAAAATTAAATACAAGGAGACAGCGTAGCGCCAGCTGATTATTCATGGTGAAATTGAAAATGTCAAAAAGTTGTTTACAAATAGTCAAAGTTTATATAAAAAAAAGATGTTTTTGATAGTGACGAAAGTTTTTACACAAACAAAAATGCCTGTTGTTCTTGCTTTGTTGTAATTGTTGTAGCAATGCTGTCACCTTGTATTTAAATTCACCTTGGACTTAAGTGTGAACTGGGATGTACACAAACGTGCAGTTCAATACTTCAGTTTTTAATATGGATTCGAACGAGCAGGGGCCAAATACCGCATTCTATATCGAGTAAAATTTATCGTAATTTTCTTATTTGAGATTATGGCATTCGATATCGAGCAGGAAATTTAGTACATTTTATCATAATTTCGATATCGAAATAATTTTTCGATACGATAGCTCATTCGATCACGAATGCGGTAATTTGGCCTCAGGACGGTTTGGCCGCTCTCGGTGTACTTTTTGTAATTTAAAAGAAATTAAACAGCGTAAAGAGTGGTGCAAGAAGTGGTTATTACAACGAAATTTATCTTCCCACATTAGTTTATTAAAAGAATTAAGTGAAGAACCATTAGATTTCCTCAATTATTTTCGCATGACTCAATCTGGGGGTGTCTTGATCATGTAGGAAATCAAACAAGCCGTAGTAGCAAAGTACCGGCTTATAAATGCTGTCTGCAGGTGTTCCAGACTTCTTTGATGTCTCAAGTTTCTTTTTTTTTTCTTTGCGAAAAGCGGATCTTAATACTGTTTAACAAAACAGATTTCTTTTCCGCGTCAGGTTCCACTTCTTGATAACTTTTTCGCCAGCTTGTTGTAAGCAGCATCTTCTTTGGCGCGATTATGGTACTCGCTAGATTTAACTTGCCATAGGCAAGATTCAGATCTATATATTGCATTAAAAACAACTATCACTTGATTCTGTTTACGCGACATGATACGCACTTTCGCTCGACAGAAATTGAACTGAGAATGGTACAGTTAACCCCCACACACGTTCACTTCAGTTGACACTGTCAGTTAAAAATAAAAAATTTTATTTTTTTCAGTTAAACTAAATAGTTGAGTTGAACTGTCAGTTATTTCCCACTGTCAGTTATTAACTTAACAGGTGAAACTGACAGTTAAAACTGTACGTGAGTGGTCGGCTTAAGATCGGAATTTTAAATCACAAACGTTAAAGCTATGTACTTAATTGAAGCTAGGAATATGCTAGTATTATAGATATAACAATTTCATGTCATTAGCTTTGGCTATAGTTCTTTGTGGTTTTAAGTTTCATTTAGGCGGACCAATTAATTTGGACTGCGTTGTTAAGTCCCAATTTATACGAATCATTGAAATGATTGATAGCATTTTTCTTTCAAATTTGTTCGGTGTTCTTATATTTTTATTTGAAAGTGTACACAGAGTTTTATACGCATATGTAATACGAATAAAGATGCGGTCACACAAAAACGTAACCACTAAATAATATATTTTTGAACTCGTTTGTTTATTAAAAATAACTCCGTTTATTTAGAACAAGGCACAACAAATATTTTGTTTAATTTATTTGATGCTGTTTGTTTTTGCAAAACTCTTGTAAGAGTAAACAAAGTCAAACAAATTTGTGGCAAATTTACGCTTTTATGAGTAAGCATTTGCCATGTATGAATAGTACTTAAGAGTATCATGAATTGCTAGTACAACCAAGAGTGTACTCGTCTTATTATTCCCTTCACCCTGATGTCTGAAAGGTAATCAGCTTGCTGCGTGTAAATTGGTACTAACTTATATATTCAAAGAAATTGTATTTATGTACAAATATATGTGTGTTGTGCCCTTTTGATATTCAATTATTCTAATCTTCTAATGAATAAATATACATATACAACATAAAGGTAGTAAGTATACAACAAATACTAGTCTGATAATACTTAAGAGTTGTAATAATTCAGTCAACACGTGTATAATGAGTACTTTTCACTAAATACTTTTTTTTTAAGGGGTTGAAGCAGGGATATACGCCAGAGAGTTGACTAAGTGGTGGGAGGCAACGAATTGTAAATTATTTCAAATACCATTTTTATATTAATGGTTTTTTGTTTTAGTTATGTCTACTGGGGATTAACAAATAATATCATAATAGAATAAAAAGGAAAACTATTAAAAAGTTTTAGTGATGATGTATAGAATATATTAGTTTAACCAAAAAAATTCACTATTAATGGCCAGTTTTTAGCTTAAAAATTAAAGTGTGTTTAAACTTAAGTTCTGTTTAAATACCAAATTCATTTTTATAGATCATATTTAAATACAACTTAAATCACTGACTACGTCCATTTAAATACCGCTTAAGTTTTTCATACTACCATATGATTTTGACAGCTCTGCAAATTATAAAAATTGCTTAATGAAATTTTTTTTATTTGATAAAAATATTCAGTAAATAAACTCGCCGAGAATAAAAACATTGTGTTACTGTGTTATTAGTATCAACTAAAACAATGAATTCATATGAAGAGGATATGAATGATGCAACTTTTGTCCATTGTCAGTTTAAAACAATTTGTAAACTAAATAGTAAATCAGCTGTTAAATGAAGAAGTTGTTTATATTTTTTTGACATTTAATAGTGCTACCATACTTTTATCACAATTAAATTTGAGACTGAAAGAATTAAACCATATTTAAATAAAACTTAAATTTAAGAAAAAGCGCATAATTGAGCGCTTCAATAAAAGCGCTCTGTTTGAAGTAGTAAATGCTTGCGATTAAAATATACAAAAAGATGCTTTTTTAGTGCTGACAACGAAAAAGTTTTTAAAGCGAAAAAAACAAAAATGAAATTGTAGCCTATAGATTTACGTATGACAACGAAAGTCAATTACAAAACAAATATCGCGCTTCTTTTGTTCAGATAGAATTTGTTCTTTGATTGTTGTGCGCGAAGTGACGTAAAACACTTCAGGAAAGTGCTTCATTTGCATGCTTGATTAGGTTAAAAGAAGCGCTTATTGTCAGCAGAATGTAGTCCTCCAAACCGGGAACACCTCATACAAAAATCATGCATCCTATCAGCAGGGGGGTTACTCTTTATTGCGATGCGAAAGAAAATTCGATGCGTAAGAGTATCAATTTGTACACTTATCGCATCGAATTTGCTTTCGCATCGCAACAGAGAGTAAAAGCTCAGTTAGCCGACTGTAATGGAATCTAACTGCAACAGTAAGAAACAGCTGATGGATATTGTTATGTGTAAAGTAATGCAAATGGTTATGGAGATGTAAAGTAACGCAACACCGTAATGTATGAATCTATAAGAAATAGAATTTCCTTACATTTTTACGTCATACACTACATTCCGTTACAGTCGGCTAACTGAGGCTTAACCCCCCAGGTTTGAAGCGATTTGAGGTATGAATTCATTCATAAAACCTTCTCCTTTTGGAGCACATTTTTTACTGGGATATAACATTTGCTCTTGCACTGATAAATATAATTAAATTAGTATCAATTTCTATTTCAACAGAATTCAATTGGTTTTTGTTTTTGGTCATACAAACATAAAAATAGTCATGCAAACCTATTTAATGTAAATTTTAATACAAACATCATTTATCATGTCTAAAAATCAATCACCATTCTTTAACAACATTTTTGAAAATATGACAAATCTTTTTGAAGTACTGTGTTTTCTCTTCCTCAAGAGATTGCTGGCAAACAACAAAGTGAATATTTGATTAGCAAACATCTTTAAATGGGGTTGTTTGTCAATGTTCAATGAGAGTACTTTACATTTAAATTTTGACTACAAGTATAAACGTTGATCATTTGAAGGTAAATAATAATGAAAATGCATAATATTTTGTACTACAATATATTGCTACTTCAAACATGAGTACTAAAATTAGAATAAGAAAAGTTTTGCATTGTACATACTTGTACTTACTGGCATAATAAGTATTTTAACTAAATATTTGTTTTCAACAACATGACATAAGTAGCAACATTTACATGAATGTATGAATGAAAGTACATAAGAATTTCCAGGTAACAAACTCTTATTCTACTTCTATAAAGTGATTCATTTAGAGTTTTTGTCATTTTTTTCCAACTCCCAAAATACTACTAGCAATGCTGGAAATAATCATAATTCAGGAGATAGCGGTAGCAATGCTGGAGAGAGTAATTGAAAATTGGACCTGCCGAATGAACCACCAACAGCGCAGCCTACATTTTTATGAAATTATGTTTAAAAACTACTAACTGCACTTCCGATTTATAATAAAGATTTCAACATTCAATTATATTTGAAATGTTTTATTTAAAATTAAATGATTTCTAAATGAATCACCCTATATAATAGGAAGATTATTAAATATGTCTGCATGTCCATTTAACTTTAAATGAAATGAAATTGCAATATATTTAAAGATGAGTTTTAAGTATGTTGTATAAATATTCATAATTAAACGAGACCGCTTAGGGCAATTGGAAATAGTTAAGGATATTTGCAAACATGTTGTTTGTATAAAACAGAACTGCAAGAGTACATCGAACAAAATCGATAGTGGCAACAAAACTGCAGTAGATTTCTTTGAATTAAATTTTATGTCATTTTAGGTTAATTTTTAGCACATTTTTCTGCATTTTTTTAAAGTCGACAAGTCCAAATTTACACCAAGCAATTCTTACTGAAAAGATTGGTACAATTTTTCCTTAAAATTTCTTCGGTGTTTACACAGCACAATGTTATTATTTAAATCGCTCGTATTTTTATTGGAGAGTATACACACACATTTGTATACACGTATGTATGTAATAAGAATACGAGAGTAACACGAATTGCTAGTACAATGATGTCTAAACGGTAATCAGCTTAGCTTAAACAATTGCTTCGTGTAAATTGGGACTAAGTTTTTTATACCCTACACTACCACATTGGCAGAGGTATATTGGATTTGTACTGATGATGAATATTTGTAGCGTTCATAAATATCAGTGCAACACCAACCTAGAATTATGAATCGATTTAACAATGCCCGCTAGTCTGTGTGTCTGGTATTATTTCATTAGCCCTCATGTGAATATCCACCCGAAATAGACCTTTAACCGTCATAAATGATTGATTGATTTATGCACCTGATTCAAACAAAATTTGCCACAAATAAGTTGCACCTGAAGCTTAATCACATTTAAAAAAATTTGTGCAAATCGATCCATAATTGATCCCAACTGCCACATAAGGCCCACTTTCGAAAATTACTTTAAAAAGCATAACTCTCTTAACAATTTTGGCATTAAAAAAAACTAATATGATTCATATATGCACAAATCATTCGGTCCATTTTTATTAAGATCGGCTCATAATTAGTCAAAGCTCCCTCCTTCGAAAATAGCTTTTATTTGTATAAATCTTCTAAAAGTGTCTATATCGAAATAAAATTTGACACAAAAAATAATTACATGCTCAGAAGTCATGCCGCTAAATTTTTGGATGATCGGTCCACAATAGGTAATACCCCACGCTTAATTGTCCCGTTTATTTTTCGTATTTTTTTTTTCAAACAAAACAACACGTTTTAATAACTTTCGCTTAAATACCCTATTCGGGTAATTACCTCAAACAAATTTTGCCATCACTGATATTTTCGTTAGTTTCAGTTCGTTTATTTACCAAAAGTATCTTTTTATAACATTTTGTAAAAATTTCATTCAGACACCAGTTCAATTCGTGCTTGTTAATTGCTTTCATTTATTGTTGGTGGTAAAATTATAGAAACATAAGTTTTCAAAACAGTGGTGAATTTAAGCAAATTTAAAGTGTTACATACAACATTTTGAATGAAATGGCATCTTTCCCTCTTATTCATAAAAACTTACAATAGGTTTATAATGCAAATTGCAATACAAAATTTGTTTTATAAACCTCTTATAAACCTGTTGCAAGTTTTATGAATAAGGGAATTAATCTTTAAAGCAAAAACTTTTATTGATCTCTATTGCAAAAAAGGGGGAAAACAAAACATTAATTAGCTGCAATTGTAATGCTTCATGGCCCCTAAAATAGGTATTCTGATAACAAGCACCAACAAATTTTGGGTTTTTTAATGAGGATTTTAACCGGGGTATACTGTATCTCCTATATAGCGCCCATTTCTAAAGAAATTATTTTTACACATATAATGGGTGTAGGGTATTATAAGGTCTGTCCTGACCTTATTTTTTTATATTTAAGCTGATTGTGATTAATAATTATTTCTGAAATATAAAATAGATTAAATATTTTATAAATTTAATTACCAATTCCCTGAACTCTCAATTTTAGTTTATATACTGCCATTAAACAAATATTCACCACTGTATTACATCTTTTTTTTTTTTTTTTTTTTTTTTTTTTTTTTTTTTTTTTTGCATTTAATTATTTATTGAATCTTCAAAATGAAATGACAATAAGTATTCAAATCTTAATACTAAAAAGAAAATAATAAGCCCAGCCAGTGCTAGACAAAAATTTTTATGATACTAAAGAAATTTCACATCAACTGATCCAGTCATCTATTTTGCGCTTGAGTTAAAGCAAGGGTATCCCTCCTTCTCAACCGATTGTGGCCACTAAAGTTAAGGATGTCTCGTGCAAGGGGGTTTGGATGGTGTTCAAGTTTGCTGACATACTTTGACGCATATTTTGTAAATTCGACTTTTACTAATGGCACGCCTAGATCTTTGTGGATTCGAGAATTTTTAACATACCATGGTGCTGCAGTAATTATACGTAGAATTTTATTTTGACCCCTTTGAATTTTTTCAATGTTGGATGCTGAGGCAGTACCCCATAATTGAATTCCATAGCACCAGATTGGCTTTAGTATTGCATTGTACAACAAAAGTTTGCAATCCAATTTCAATGTAGAGTTTCTGCCGATTAGCCAATTAAGTTGCACTGCTTTTAATCTCATTTGTGTAAGTTTCGCTTCAATATGAGACTTCCAAGTTAAACGGCGGTCGAGGTGAATGCCGAGGTATTTGACTTCATTGTGTTGCGGGATAATTTGATTATTTATTCTGATGAACGAGCAGGTATCTTTTCGCAATGTGAAAGTTATATGAATACATTTCTGTTCGTTAACCCTGATTTTCCAAAGCTCTAGCCAATTCTCTAGTTTATAAACATAATTCTGCAAATTCTGTGATGCAACTTGGTGGTCCTGATGGACGCTGATAAAGGCTGTATCGTCTGCAAAAGTTGACGTATGGATTTTAGGGTCTGACGGCATGTCGGAGGCATATATCAAATATAAAGTAGGACCCAGTATGCTACCCTGTGGCACACCTGATTCAATTGGCTGAGCGGTACTTAAAAAATCACCTTCTTTGATTTTAAATTTGCGACCGTATAAATAACTTTCCATGAGTTTATGGGTGTTAGCAGGCAGAGTTAATTTTATTTTGTGCATTAAACCGTCATGCCAAACTTTGTCGAACGCTTGCGACACATCAATGAAAAGGGCGGGGCAGTATTTTTTGTCTTCAAACGACCCTCTTATCACATTTACCAATCTGTGTGTTTGCTCGATGGTGCTGTGTTTAGCTCTGAAGCCGAATTGATGATTAGGAATACATTCAGTGTCATTCAGAATTGGAGTCAACTTAGTCATTAACAATTTTTCAAACAGTTTTGAAATTGTCGGCAGTAGACTAATTGGCCTATATGACTCTACTTTAGTGGGGTCCTTCCCTGGCTTAGGAATCATGGTAATCATAGATACCTTCCAATCTGCAGGATAGTATTCTAGGCGTAAAATAGCGTTGAAGATAAAGAGGATAATTCTTCTTGCTACACGAGGTAACTCCACAAGCATTTTATTGCTGATTTTATCCATACCTGGAGCCTTTCTAAGGTTCAGAGTACCAATAGCGTTTTGGACATCACGAAAGTTTAGTCTTAGAGGTACAGGAGGCCTTATAACAAGTGGTGGCAAATCAGATTCGTTATTATTTGAGTTGTTTATAGTAAACACATTTCTCAAATGATTAACAAATAATGTCCCTTTCTCGGAATCATTTCTAGCCCAGTCACCAGTCGGATTTCGCAAAGGAGGTTTTCCTCTTACTGGTCTTTTTAAACCTCTTGCCGCCCTCCATAACGAGTAGTCAGATTGTGGGGTACTATCAAGACCTTCCAAGTAAGATCTAAGTGAGGCCGTTCTTTGGGTTTCTAAGAAATGTCTTAGTATATCTCTGCATTCCCGTAGCCTAGCTTTCAGTTCAGGAGACCTGTGAATTTGCCACTCTCTTCTCATTCTTCTTTTTTCTGATAGGAGATGTTCGAGTTCAGAGAAATAAGTTCTGTTTGTCCTATTTCTACATTCAACGTGATAAGTGGAAGCGTGATGCACAGCTCGTCGAAGGTCCTCGGTAAAGTTGCCAATCGACTCATCAATATCGTCGGTAGTTCTCAACACAACATTTTCCGTGCAATGAGAACTTAAATACTTTTTGTATTTTATCCAACTTACTCGGGTCTTAGTCATGTTCATAAATGGAGAACCACACACTTGAGGGAAATGCATTGAAATGATAGTAGGAGAGTGATCTGAGGACAAGTCCAGTGAAGGATCCACTTGCATCCATTCTACAGGGATATTTTTCATTACCCCAAAGTCAATAACATCGGGAATCTTCCGTCGGTCCGTCGGCCAATAGGTGGGATGTCCACTTGAGAGTACATCTAAGCCCATTTTAGCAATGGTGTTGAAGAGTACGCGACCCTTTGGGGTTACCAGACGTGAACCCCAAAATGTGTGTTTGGCGTTAAAGTCACCAGCAACTAAAAATCTAGCTCCAAGGGATTTAAAGAAGTTATGGTATTGGTGTTCTTTTATTGAAAATCGAGGCGGAGAATAAATCGATGATAAAACAAATTTGTATTGACAGAATTCAATGCAAATGTTTGTTGCTTGGAGGTAATCCTCACTTATGTTATTCATTAGATAATGCTTTATTCTGTTCTTTATAAGAATTGCCGAACCTCCACAAGCTCTACCGCGGGGGTCTTTAGTATCGTAGAACTCGTAGCCATTAATTTTGAAGTACCCTGTCGACGTCAAGTGAGTTTCAGCAATCATCATGACATCAATCTGCTTATCCATCAGGAAGTATTCCAGTTCGTTTTTATGTTGGCGGAGGCCGTTCGCGTTCCAGAAACAAATTTTTAAATAAATCATTTCTTTAAAATGGCTTGCAAGATAGTGGATTGCATTTTCAGCATTTCCTGCATCATGGATGTCATGGTGGTCGTGAAAGTGTTCATAGTTTGGACAAGTGTCTGCAATGTTGTCTCTAGATTGTTGATATGCGGCTCAGAATATTGGGGTTTAGGTTCCTGCTCCAGACCTGGCATATTACATTTAACGACGTTTGCGTAAGAAACTTGTCTAGAACTTGGCGCGTTTACATGACTAGTGGACCGTAATACTTGAGGGAAATTGTCACTCGATGCTAAATTTGGCTGTTGAGGGCGATTAGGCAATACTGACGTCTTGTTGGTTCTTATGCCTTTCAAATGAGTGTAAATTGGACAACCTCTATAATTTGCGGTATGATTACCTCCGCAGTTACTGCATTTTTTGATTTTTGAGCCAGTTCTCGACTTATCGCATTGAGCAGTTGCATGTAGCTCCCCACACGCAACACAAACTGTCGGCAATTTACAATACGCCTTGGTGTGACCAAATTCTTGACAGTTGAGACACTGGACGGGTCCCTGACGCTTATGTGGTTCTTCCACGGTGATTCTACGATGCAGAAGGTACATCAGATTGTAGATGGGATGGGACTCATTTTTCTTTAAGACAACATCTCCAGGTTCCAATTCTACCCTGAACATGGGCTGAGGGATCTTTTCACGGTTTCTAATATTCACTACGCTCTTGATTTTGAACCCTTTGTCCATTAAACCGGTTTTTATCTCCGCGGGATCAACACATGGGTCTATACCCTTTAGAACGACTTGGAGTCCTTTTGCGCTTTTGAGCTGGTAGGTATATAAATCCCTAGTCTCCCTTTCCAGCTGGTTGGACAATTTTCGAAAATCATCTTCCCTATTCAATTTGATGACACTTGAGCAGACTTCGGGCTCCTCTGCTGTATTACATCTGATATTGTGAAGATGAAACAGTAATTAAAAATTGATATTGTGAAGATGAAACAGTAATTAAAAAAATAAATTTACAGAATAACTAGAAAGTATTAATATAAGATTTTGGCATAACAATGTCTATTTAAGGCAAATATTAAACATTTCTATTAAAAGTTGTTAATGTGAAATATTTTACATTAAACGGAGCTTTATAATATGCAACACATAATGAGTTTAACTCATTAACAAATGCAATGAGAGGTATAATTAAGAAAATAAGGTCAGAGAAGCTGGGTTGTGGTCTCTACATATAAATTTAAATTTTAAGTTTTTGTCGAAACTAGTTTAGGAACTAGTTAGTATAGAGCTTGCCTAGAGCCGTTACGTAACTATTTACTACAACAAAGAATCAACATATTTTTTCAAACCCAGAGAGACTGTAACAGTATCAATAATTCTGTGAATTTTAACAAATAATTTCAAGTGTTTCTAATTACAGTCGTAATGGATTCATAACAGATGGCGTATCTTTTGAGCGCGTTTTTGTCATTAGTAATTTATGTGTCAGTTTGAGGGGTTCATATTTGTCACTTATTCTTACTTAGTGATGGAACATTATAGTGTAAACGAAAAGCTTCGAAAATGTTAAATTTTTTGCTAACAAAGCATCATATGCGTCATATGCGGGAAGACGATTTTGTATGTCCGAATTGCTGCTACGCTGAAATTATTTTTGCACCAACTCATTACTTGCGATGAAAAATGGAACCACTACAATAACCACAGCGTAAGAGATCGTATGTGAAGCCCAGCTAACCAGCCGAATCGACATTAAAGCCAAATATCCATGCTGCTAAGGTAATGCTATCACAAAGAATCCGAATGCAACTGATTCCTTTGAAGCGAGCATTGACCGAAAAATGCCAAGATTATGCGGCCAGACATGAAAGCGTAATATGTATTCCATCAGGACAAACTTCTGTTAAAAACTATTTAGAAAGCAGCGGTTGCGAAAGTTTGCCTCACCTGCCTTATAGTTTAGACCTTGTTCCATCCAACTACTATTTGTTTCAATTGATGCATATCGCTCTCTCTAATCAAAGTAATATTCCACAATTAAAAAGTTTTGATTTAAAATTGAAATTTTAAGGAATCTATAAAAATTATTTCATAATTATTTAAACCATTTTTGTATTCTTACTTCTCTTAGAAACATAAGTGTGTAATACAGAAAAACCATGATGAAGAAGATTTAAAAATTATCACAAGAATATGTTCATAACTAAAACAAATAAGAAAGTATAGTCGATCAAGCCCGACCATATAATACCCTACACCCGGTATATGTATAAAGCAGTTCTTCAGATGTGGACCGATCATCCAAAAATTTAGTGTCATGATTTCTGTGAATATAAGTAGTATATGTGTTAAACTTTATCTCGATATAAATACTTTTAAAAGATTTATGGAGCTTAAATTGAATTACGGAGTATATAAGAAACTTGTTTGTGTCAAATTTTATTTGGATAACAAAATTGTTTCGAAAGTTATGATCGTTAAAGTGAATTTTGAAAATTAATAATATACTTGAATGGCACGCATGTTGTCCAGATCAGAGTCCCATTGAGAATTTTTGGAGAATATTACACCGTCGAATTAATGCTTCAAACCGACAATATGAAAGCATATATCACCTAAAAAATGCTTGGATATCTATTTCTGAAGATATAAGAATATTAGTATGCATAAATGAATTTTTGAGTTCATTCAAAAAAATAGGAAATGTCTTACAAATTATTAAGTTTTTGTGAATATTGGTATTTTAAGTTATTTTAAATTTAGTGTATTTATAGTTATGAAACACTAATTGATTTATTTACAAACTTTACAAAATTGAAGTTTTAATTTAATTTATTCGTTTCGTCTGTAAGGAAAACGTAAAAGCTGAATTTGTTCTTCAGCTTTCTTCTGTATCGCTTAACTTCTTTTCTCAGAAATGTTAAGATTTTTATATGGCAAGTTCCCATTTGAAAGTAAGGCCATAGGACGATTTGTTTTTTTTTATATACAAAGTCCCAAAATTGAGCTCTTCAGTATAATTGAAATAAGCTTATAATTACATATTTTGTTTTTACAAATAAGATAATAAATTACGCACTACAAATGAAGAATATATAAATATTTATTTATTTTTTTGTTATGGAAAATTTGTTAAAAACCATGACATATATATGAGCAGAAGGTAATGTGGTCAAGAGGTAAAAATCAAAAAAAAGAATGGCTTATTGTGTTAACCACCAAAATTTTTTGGTTTTTAATTTTTGAGAATTACAAAAATCTATGTTTGCAATACTGGTATCATGCCTGAACTCCGAAAGATTGAATGTTTTTTGTTCACAACTGATCTTTTATTTTCTTACGCTACTGCGTACAAGTCCAGGGACTTGTTCTTCAAAATAAAATTTTTCATTTTAGTTAGTTTTTGCTTAAAAATCTGACCACACAATTGTGAGTGACTCATAAAGGTACCAAATGATACAATCACATCAACAAAATTTTCACGCCTCTTAATTACAAAAAGTGATTTTAAATAAATTGAAATAAAACCAAAAAATAAAATATATTTTATGATTTATTTGTTTTAAATGCAATATTTGTAGAAAAAATGTACGTATGCATAAAAAATTTAAAGTTAGTTCACAGAAAAAGTTGCCCAACGCTCACACATGAGACCACATGTCACGCACAAACACTCACACACGATTAACAAATATAACAAATTGACATATTGACATAAAGCCCAGCGAACCAAAAACAACAACAAGATTAAAAAAAATTAAGAATAATAGCATTGGTAAAAATTACAACAACAATTAAATTAAAAAAAAAATATATGTATAACAAAAAAAGAATAAAGAAATGTTGTGAAAAATTGATGCACAATTTCCAACATGTGGTGACAACAACGAATTAAGTTATTTGTCAATGTCCTTTTTTAACATCCCAGCGGTAAAATTATGATGTAAAGAGGCCTTCTAGAAGGCCTTATTTTGCAGTCAAGCCACATTGCAAAATCGTATCAGTTTTACATGGTATTCCATTGTAGTTCAAGGTCATGTCTACTTGCTATTGGTTGGCCTGATAGAAGGCCTACTTGAGAAGGGCAATTGGCAGATCTACCAACTAGTGTCGCAGACAAGGCGAGTTAAAGCTCTGCTAAATTATAAAATTAATAATTTCATTGAGGAAAGTAAAAAAAGGAGTTTAAATTAAGGGTTTTAAATTAAACTTTCATAAAAGACTAAATTTATAGACGCTCTATTTATTCATTTTTATTACTCGTATAACAAAGTGCGCAAAATAATTTCGGCTATAAGGCCTGCAAATGGAAGCACTGGCAATTTTCCCATTTTTCCTGGGATGGTTTTCTCTCATACTACGTTTTTTATTGCTGCTTTTGTATGTTTGCACATACACACACTTGTCTACAATATTTGTAGATGAAGTCAACACCCTACACCTGCCTGCTTTAGAGGAGCTATTAATATGTACATTAGTTTATTGCGGTTGTCTATTTGAATGCTGACGACTTTCTAGAGTAGCAAAAATACCCCATCAACATTGTGATTAATTCTATGGGAAACACTGTTCCAAAGACTTCTCATTGCGTCTAAACTGTCAGCTTGTGCAATATTTATGACACTGTGATCCGTAGAGTTTCGGTATTCGAATGTTAAGAAAAATAAAATTAATACATAATTTTTAACAGTGAATATTAAATTAAGATATCAAGAATGTCAATTGCTTGAACACCAAAGCCGTATAAATACAAAAAGTCTTTATAATTTTAGAATTTAGAAGTAATGGCTGGCTATTTCATTGCATAACTATAAATACGTAAAACCTTTTTCAGATAAGCCAAAAAAAAGCTTCGCAGTTTGTGTTTGTTAATTAAAAAAAAATAAAAAAAAAAATATGTAACTTAAAGAAAAAGTAAAAAAGTTTAAACTACATGTGTACAAAACGAACTAAAGAACAAATATTATTTAACAATAAAAATTATTTTTATTTTACCTTAAATTAATTAGTGTTTCATAAGTACAGGGTGGCCCAGAAAGACCGAAGTGGTGTGAATTCCTTATAACTTTTTTTTCTTTTCTTTTCAGTATTTTGTAAAGAAGACTTGGACAATTTATAATGGAGCAATACACAACTGAACAACGTGCCCAAATCGTTGAAATTTACTTTTCAAATCAACGGACCATTCTGTTGAATCAGCGTGCATACCGTCGTCAATTTAATGTGCGGGTTGCACCCTCTCAGTCAACAATAAACCGGCTGGTTGCAAATTTTCGACAACAAGTAGCAGTAAGGAACCTTCCTGGTTCCGGCAGACTACGAACTGTCCACACGTTGGACAATATTCAAGTGGTACAGGAGAGTATTCGGGAGGTGTCGCCATTTCCATCAATGGTGATCGATATCGGGCCATGTTGGCAAATTTTGTAAGGCCAGCCGTAGAAAACCATCCGCATATATGGTTCCAACAGGATGGAGCCACAGCGCACACTGCAGGCTGTTTTACGCGACATCTTTGGTGAAAGAATAATTTCGCGTAGAATCAATTTTAATTGGCCTCCGCGTTCCCCGGATTTAACCGCTCCAGACTGTTTCCTTTGGTAAATATGCTAATAAGCCTAGGACTATTGAGGAATTAAAAACCAATATTCGAGACGAAATTAACAACATAACACCGGAAGTTTCGCAAAAGCTCATGGAAAATGTGTTGGAAAGAGCACATTTGTGCGAAGCAGAAAATGGCCACCACTTGCGGGATATTATTTTTAATAACTAAGCTAAAAATATTCCCTATAAATTTACTGTATTTAAAAAACAAAAAATTAAAAAAATATGTCTCTAAATAAAAAGTTATAAGGAATTCACACCACTTCGGTCTTTCTGGGCACCCTGTATAATTGCACTGAAATTGAAATAACTTAAAACTCAAAAAATTTAGACTTTAATATTGGCATCTTTTTTGAATTAATTTAAAAATTAGATCAGCCATACTACTCACAAGACTAACGGCATGTTCGCCGATCTCGAACGTTAACGTTCGCTTAGATAAGACTTAAGACATAAACTTGATTGTGGAATAAACAAACTTGATTGAGTAGAAAAATAGATACGATAAAAAGTTTGTGTCTTAAGTCTTATCTAAGCGAACGTTAACGTTCGAGATCGGCGAACAGGCTATAATTCTTATATCTTCTGATATAGATCTGCAAGCATCTACAGTAGTCTTTTAGGTGATATATGTAAGTATGTATGCTTTTATATTTCCCAAGTATTTTCAATGGGGGTTCTGATCTGGAAACATTAATATTTTTCGAAAACAACCATTTTTTATTTGACGATTTACATGTATAGGTGTGTTGTGTTGAACAATGCTTAAAATATTAAATATTTTATGGCATTAATTTTATTTTCTAAAATTCGTTTAAAAGTGAAAATTAGATTCTAATGTGAAATACTGCATATACATGTTACATATTTATTTAGCAACTAATATTACATCAACTACCGAACAATTTTCTGTCCTAAAAATCTAGAAGTAAAAAAGTTACAAAAAAGAACGAATTCACAATTATTTATACATGCACCCATCTACATATGGGACAAACATACAGAACTTTTCTGGCCACAAACAAAAGAAAAAAAAGAAAAAACATTATTAAGAGCAGGGCCGACCAGCGTGTGCAACTGTCACTTTTGCCACTGTCAAGAAAAAACCTAAAAAAATAACCTACAACAAATAGAAAATATGTATTACGGTCCCCTGCTCTTAGGGCTACAAATGAAATAAAAAAACAAATACAAGATTGAGTACATAAAGTGTATTAAAATATATGTATGTATATGTATATTATGTATGTATATAAGTATGTATGTATGTATGTTTAAGCGAAATCCCAACCAATTCACAATTGTAAAATTCAATTTTTCCAATCATTTGTAAAACGTTTCATTTCATTTCACTCGCTACATGGTCTTGTAATAGCTGGAACGTTACATCCATATCCCTGTTAAATATACACAAACCAACTCAAACAGTAGAATACATAAGTTAACTTTACTAACAAAAAGTTACTAACGTTTGTATTAAATTGAATGGGATGTTGATTGTATGACTGTAGTATGCAGTTTTCACATTTGTCAAACAAGCCAAAGAGGGGCACACTCACATACGCAGGCTGACACACACTCACTAACACAAAAAAAAGTCCCTTAACAGGCTGTCATCAATATTTTTTATATATGTACATTAGGCCGAGCCAATTTGTATGGAGCCGAAAAAATCGATTAGAGCCGCCCCCTAGGATGATTCTATGGACAATTCTAAGCAACTTTGGTGAAGGAACCATGGGTCTATCTCGATTTTCGAGTCTCCCACTTTTCAAAAAATGATTTTTTCCCCTATAACATCACTTTGATTCGAAATTCGATTTTTTATTCATCGTTATATTATCTTTTTTATGTGTATATGGGGGGTTTTTGGGGTCGAGAAATTCATTTTTGATCTTTATTTTTACCTATGAACACCACCAGAGGGCGTTTCATGCATATTTGTAATATTTTTCGTCTATTTTCCGAGAAAAAATTTTCGGTAATTTCAGTTATTTTTTAATTCTTTTAGTAAAAGTGTACAATGGATCCAAATGCATTGCCGTCTACATCGCAAACCGCAACAACATCAACGAGTACCGAAAGTCATTTGAAGCATTTGTCTTCGCACGATGTTGCATTTTTTGAAAAGTGGGAGACTCGAAAATCGAGATAGACCCATGGTTCCTTCACCAAAGTTGCTTAGAATTGTCCATAGAATTATCCTAGGGGGCGGCTTTAATCGACAAAAAATTTGGCCCGCCCTAATGTACATACATACTTTTTTTGTTTTGGAGAATTTTCAAAAGCTTTGAAATGTTTTGAAAAAAAAAACAACTCAAAATAAAAAGAAATTTTATTATGTCAATATTAAAAATATTATACTCTACTTTGGCCCTTGGAATTTTTTGTCGGTTGCCAACTGTTTTGGCTGCACATCATCAGTCATCGAGTTAGTTGCAGACATTAGTTTTATTGGTTGCTGTCACCAATAGTCTGTGATTTGACAAAACTCAAATTGCTTTCTTTTAGTGTTGCATAGAAAAGCTAAAAACAAAAACTAAAATAAAACCACTAAATAAATTTTATGGATTTGAAATCAAACAAAACTATGGACTTTTTGATTTGCATAGAAAGTAAAATTGTAAGCTAGAGAGTGGCTCTGTTATTAAAAGTTTGAAATGTTTGTGTACGAGTATTTTTATGGAAATTGTTTGGTTTTCAATGAAAGGCTATATTTTAGATATTTTACATACAGGCTGTCAAAGGAGTTGGCACAAGCCTTTATTTTCTCAATTAACCAGACTAGAAATAATATGGCTGCACTTTCTGTACACCTGCCAGTTACAGGATAATAAATTAGATTTTATATTTTATATACAGAAATAAATTTAGTTAACTATATCTACACAGAGAGCCATAGGCAGTAGATCTTATATGTGTATGAATGGCAGAAAACAATTTATATACCACAAATCAAATCTCGATTAATTCACCGTATGCTAGTTGCACAATGCCAGGTTAATGTTGCAGTCCAACAGTCTAACATATCATATAATGCACAGCGCAATGACCAAATATAATCAATATTCAACAAGTTTTAAAATATTATAATAAAAATTTTATAATAATTTATTTAATTGCTCTAAATTAACATTTTCCAAGGAGCATTGCGCAAATACCACTAGAAAAACAAAATTCCATAGAATCATGTTGAATCTTAAACTCCCTTCAACTTTCATTTTCATCATCTACGCTTATCCTTTATAAAAGTTTAGGTTTCGTATACGGTCAAGATATGGCTGAAAACTGAATATTGGTATTTGGCCAATTTTTAGTCTAATCTTAGACCGAATATTCGATAGACCGCCAATAACTATACTTATAATTTTTTAAAGAGACAACACAACATTTTAGTGTTGTGAACGATAATCGGGCTCTCAATCTTGGTGCTTGAGATGGTTTCAAAGCTATTGGAAAGACCTAAAGAGGGAACAACGATATTTCTCAAAAAAAAAAAAAAAAAAAACTACGGAGACGGTCCTTTGATATGGCGTTTCCAAAGCAGCATATTAAATTCTTCTAATTATACAAAATTACTAGATAAGAAATTAGTGACAGCAATTAAAAATAATTTATTTTTCAAAATGACAACACAACTATACACGTATGTAGGTCGTCAAACAAAGAGATGGTTGTCTTCGAAAAATATTAATGTATTCGAATAGTCTGCATGTTGTCCAGTTCAAAACCCCATTGAAAACATTTAGGGAATATGAAAGCATATATCACCTAAAAGAAGCTACATATTATAGATGCTTGGAGATCTATATCTGTAGATGTGGATTAAAAAAAATATTTTTGTGAATATTGGTATTTTAATTTACGTTAATTTCAATGTATTTATAGTTCTGGAACACTACACACAGCCGTTATCGTAGAAAAAATATGCTGTTTTTTACGGATACAAATTATCATTTATATTTGTATTAATATCTGGTACATTTATTTATCTGGTGCTTTAGTTGGTCTTACTATTACCCAGGTGGCTGAGCTATCTAACAGACCATGCATGAGTAGTATTGGGGGAGCTTTAAGCTTTGGTATGCGATGCATACCCAGGATGTTATAATCATCAGTGGTAATATTTGTCAATAAGTTGGGCCTAAAATGTACAAATTTTTTCTGTTAAACTGTAAATACTGCTCTAATTTACCACCGTATCCAAGTGTGCATCTTATATAACAACTTATATATTTTGTTGGATAATTTTCGTCCAAATATTTGCCTTGAACTGCCGCCAATTTATGGCTGATGCAATAAAAACCCATTATTTGAAAATATTTTTTCCACATTTCAAAAATTTTACATATCTACGTCGGCAGTTATGTTCACATTATTTATATTTTTACTCTAATAATGGTTTTTTAATTGTTGCTGATCAGTTTGTTACTTTTTAATTGATCAATATTCCGTAAAAACTAAATACTGTTTATAATTACCTATATATTGTTTGTCTCTTTTATTATTCTCTTTAAAAATATACATCTGTTCAATTCAATTTTTATTGAAAAGATTGATACAATTTTTTCATTGAAATTTCTTCGTTGTTCAGAAGCATAATCTTATTGCTTAAATCGCTCGTATTTTTATTTGAGAGTATACACACATCAAGTTGTACTCGTCTTATTTTCTCCTCACCCCGAGGAGAAATTTGTAAATTGTGTAAATTGGGAGCTTTATACTACACACCAATACCTCTCTTTGCGTCGTTTCGTTTAGCGTTTTTAATTTTAGTTTTCACTGTGGGTCGTTAGATTTTCGAGGTTGGCTACAAGCAAATATATTTTACGTTGAAAAAAAAGCTGTTCAGCAAACATTGCACCAATTTTTTATGAAAGAAAGCCGACGAGTTAGTATTTTCGCAACCATAAAACCTATCTTCGATCTTTACATGGTTTGCTATAGAAAATCTTAATTCACTTTGTGTCGTTTCACAATGCAAAGTGAGGTATTGGTGTAATGTGAACTTGACAGTAGAAAGAGAAGACTGACCACGAACTAATTTTGCTAAAGAGAATAAAATAGCTGCATGAAGCGTAGTACGTAGTTTAGAACTGGTACTTCTCCAATAAGTAATGTTGCCAGGATAAATACATACATATATATTTTGGATACTAAACATTTCTACTAGTAACTTTTTATACCCTCTACCACCATAAGTGGTAGTACTAAACACTAGAAACATGCAAAACTGAATGTGACCAGCAGACATCGAATAAAGCTGTACGCAACACCCGAATAGGAGACTTAAGGATATCTGGATGATAATATCAGTGCTTTAAGTAAAC
The DNA here is from genome assembly GCA_916048285.2 of Bellardia pandia. Classification (NCBI taxonomy): domain Eukaryota; kingdom Metazoa; phylum Arthropoda; class Insecta; order Diptera; family Calliphoridae; genus Bellardia; species Bellardia pandia. Next base: position 39,400,212 of record OU696530.1, read on the forward strand.
AAAAAACATTGTAAAAATGTATATACATATATGTAGATAACATTATTGATTTTAATGAAAATCAATATGTTAGTGATAGTATAAAGTTTTTAGCACATTTGCTTAATATTTTAAAATAGAATGCAAATAAAGAATACATTAAAAAAAATATCAGTGCTTAATGGTCTCTAGCAGTTGCCTGAATTGCGAAAAAGAAAAAGTTTTCCACCTCACTTTAACACGCATATACAATATATCGTAGGATATAAGTATCATATTTTACGATTTTATAGGATACCTGAACGCGACAAATTATATTTGGATTTGATATAAGTGTTCAAAATCAAGAGTCTATTTAAATGCTTATACGTAGCATGCAACCAACAGGAGCGTTTCAGTTTTAGAATGCACTGTGGAGCAGAATCGAAATTTTCTTAAAAAAAATTTTTACATTTCTAAATATTTCATATTTCTGATCGGCGTAAAAAATATGGACATAGACAATTAATATTATCGTAAGACTCTGTGGAGCCATTTACATAAATGTTTAGTTTTTTGTTTCTTACTATTAATCTCTAAAAGTTTTAACATTTAATTACTTTTAAATACCCTTATGTTGTTATTTTTGCATACATATATCAGGCAGATTTTTTGAACGATATTTCCTAATTTTTATTTAAACAACAAAATGTTTAATTATTTAATTTACAAAAAGTTTCAAAACAATATATATGGTGAATTTCACGTCAAGTGATCCAATTTTAAAAATCGATGTCTTTCGATTTGGATGAAATTAGCACCAAGGTTAGTACTATTGGATAGTAAGCCAAACACAAATTTTCAGCTCTATCAGTCCAGAAGTGCCGGAGTTAGAGGGGGGTCAAAGTTGGAAATTTTGGTCATACAGGGTTTTTTTAAAATGAGTGTAACTTTTCACCTATTGGTCCTAGCAAAAATTGTCCAAAGCACTTTAGATAGCTATTTCTTCGATAATTTCAAAAATATATTTTTTTAATTCAAAAAAATATTTTTTTAATTCAAGAATAGGATTTTTCAATATTTGGCACATGTTCATTTTCATTCATATATTAATTTTATTAAATTATTTATTATTATTATTCTTATTTAGTATTATAAGTAATAAATAGAAAAATTTATTATAATTAAAATTACAATAAATCTAAGGCTAAAAGCACTAGCATCAATGGCTATCGGCCATATGGTACAAATTAAAACACTTTTTTTTTATAGATACCCCACTTGCATCCCATTAGGTGACCACAAAGTTCTTAAAGGAAATGGTCTAAAGTTTCTTTTAAGGAAAAATAAAAAAAAACTCCATTTTGAAAAAAAAAAAATAAAAAAAATGGGGCAAAATGAAAATGATACATGTGCCAAATATTGAAAAATCCTATTCTTGAGTTAAAAAATAATTTTTTTGATAGATATCCCCACTCGCATCCCATTAAGCGATTACAAAGGCCTTAAAGTAAATTGTATAAGCTTTCTTTTTTAAAAAAGGGCACAAATTGAAAAAAAAAAAAATTAAAAAAAAGTCTTTTTAAAAATTAAAAAAAATATTTTTAAAATAATTGAAGAAATAGCTATCTAAAGTCCTTTGGACAATTTTTGCTAGGACCAATAGGTGAAAAGTTACACTCATTTTAAAAAAACCCTGTATGACCAAAATTGACCAAAATTTCCAACTTTTACCCCTTCTAACTCCGGCACTTCTGGACTGATAGAGCTGAAAATTTGTGTTTGGCCTACTATCCAATAGTACTAACGTTGGTGCTAATTTCATCCAAATCGATTTTTAACATTGGGTCACTTGACGTAATATTCACCGTATACTAAATCAAAATATCAATGATTTTGAATTAAAATTTCAAACTTAAGCCATATTTTCTTAAATTAAAAGTCATATAGCCCTTATAAAGCCATGAACACCGGTAAACAAAATGTTATGATCGGACTAAAAATAGCGACACAATGAAAAAAATATTAAAAGGGCGGTATTTATAGGCGTGACAAAAAATATATTTCTGGAATTCTTTTTACATTACCTTTAATCCAAGAGGGTGACTGATACAACTTTTTTTTGAAGCACTCTACTGTACATACATTTTATCTATCATGGTGTAATTATACAAGGTGAGTGCAAATCGGCAACAAATACAACACAATACAGAAACAACAGCCATTTTGTTTGTGTAAAATAATGTACGACTGTAAAAAACACTTGAAAAAGTATTACTTTTGACATAAGTACATTGTAAACAAAGTCAGTAAGCTGTGCTACTGCACTCACCTTGTACAGTTACACCGTGTTATCTATTTAATTTGTTTATTGTCAAAAGGACTTGGATTTTCTTTTTTAATTGCAAATAAAAATTGTGATTTAATTTTATGTTAAATTTTTTTGATAAGGTAAATTTAAAATATTAGTTTTAAATCTAAAGACAAGTTCTGTCTAGATTTATTGCTGAAGCCCTAAAGGTTAGCCAACATTGGTTTTAATTAAACGTTTATAAATCATTAAATTACATTTTATAATTGCAGTATTGTTTACCGTAAGCAAAACATTAGTAACAATAACATTCATAAAAAGTATTTAAAATTTATCTGAATTAAATCTTTGTTGAAGTTCAACAAATAATTTCACAATGAAAAATATTAATGACTTTTATACAACACATTTAACATTTATTTATTGTCACGGTTGGAGCTGGCTTTCTAGCTATAATAAACGGAATAAAATCAGTTTTAATTTCAATAATGCATAAAAAATTTAAATATGTATAAGTATAACAAAAAGTTTATGGTAAATATTTTAATCATTAGCACTTGGAGCTTAGTTCAGGCTGGTTATATGGAGGATAATTATGCGAGAAGTATAATAGAAGATGCTGATTTGGATACAGTAAGAATTAAAGCATTGATTGTTTTTACTTAACTATTTCTTATTTGCTATGCTTGATACAGGCCCAACTAATACATAAATACAAGTATCCGGTTGAAACACATTTTGTTACCACTAAAGATAAATATATTTTAAGAGTTCACCGCATACCAAAACCTAATGCGCCACCAGTATTTCTAATGCACGGTTTGCTAGACAGTTCTTCTACATGGATTATAATGGGCCCCCATAAAGCTTTAGGTAAACAAATTGAGACATATAGACAGTTTCATATTTAAAATTGTATGCCTTACTTTTAGGCTATTTCTTATCGGATAATGGCTATGATGTATGGATGGGCAATGCTCGTGGCAATCGTTACTCCCGCAACCATACTACTCTGGATCCTGATATTGATAGAGATTTCTGGAAATTTTCATGGAATGAAATTGGTTATTACGATTTACCCGCCATGATTGATTATATTTTGGCACAAACGGGTTACCAGAAAACTGGTTATTTTGGTCACTCACAGGGTACTACCTCATTTTGGGTTCTATGCTCATTGCGTCCAGAGTATAATGAGAAAATTACCATGATGCATGCCTTAGCTCCAGTGGCGTATATGAAGCATGTGAAATCACCTCTATTGGGAATGTCTATCGATTTTATTAGGGCCTCTAAGGGACATTTAACTGAATTATTTCCCCGCAATGATATGCTGTATAAAATGTGCCTATCATCGAAAATAACCGAAGATACTTGTATGGATGTGTTTAATAAGATGATGGGAAAAGATAGTAAACAAACGAATATGGTAAGTTCATTTTGTAAATACCAGAAAGTGAGATTAATTTCTTAGTGAATCTACAACTAAATTTGTATGAAGTTTATGTTTATAAAAAGTATTTTTTTTTTAAGTATGAATTTCTTTTACAGAGCATGCTTCCAGCCGTTTTTGGTCATGTGCCCGCCGGCTGCAACCTCAAACAAGTGGAACATTATTTGCAACTGCTGGAAAGTGATCGATTTTGTAAGTACGATTTCGGTGTTCGAGGAAATATGAAACAATATGGCCAGTCTACACCGCCGGAATATCCGCTAAAGAAAATAACAGCCCCGGTGGGTCTGTATTATTCACACAATGATTATCTCTCTAGCGTGATCGATGTTAAGAGATTGTCTCGAATGCTGCCAAATGTTGTGGAGAACTCACTGTATCCGTATAAGAAATGGAGTCATATAACTATGATGTGGGGCATAGATGCCAGAGAATTGGCTCACAAACGAATGTTAGAAGTGATGAAAAATTATCCATATGAATGAAATTAATGATGTTGTTTTATTGTTTGTTAATATATGTATTTTAATTGTGTTGTGACATTTTAAAGAGAATAAATAAACTTAATCAGTTTTATTGGAAATTAATAAATTTTGATTAATGAAATTTTACACATGATAATCATTTGGTCATAATACATAAAATTATGCATCAATTGTAAAGATTTTTAATAGAAATTTATATAAAAGTATTAAAAACATATCGTCACCTAATATGCAAAAGGGCGTAACAACAAAAAAATTCAAAATCGAGTTTTTGATTGATTATAATGCACTAAATTAAATTACATGTCTCTCCCGAATTTTGAACTTATACGTCAAGAAAAAACGATTTTACAAACGAACTTCAAAAGGCCGTAACAACAAGTGTATAGATTTCAAAAACAAAAAGGCGTAACAACACACTTGAATGAAAAAAACGGAGTCTTTTTATTTTTGAATAACTAAGTTGCCTACGATTTTTTTTTGTCAATTTGTGTTTATAATTTTTTCGTTTAATGTTAACGGCATGGTGTAACTATACAAGGTGATTGCAAATCGGCAACAAATACAACACAATACAGAAACAACAGGCATTTTGTTTGTGTAAAATAATGTACTATACTACTTGCAACTACACTTGACAAAAGTATTACTTTTGACATAAGAAAATTGCAAACAAAGTCAGTCAGCTGTGCTACTGCACTTACCTTGTATAGTTACACCATGGTTAACGGTAATATTTTGAGTGAGTGGTACATATTGTGAAAAAAATTAAATAAATATTAAAATATTTGTAAAAAAAAGGAAAATGGAAAATAATAATCATGAAACTGAACATAGTGCCAAAAAAACAAATAAAAGAGTGGAAAATAAAATAAAACGAATGAATGGCAAAGCATACGAAGGATTTTCCATGGGAAAAGTATGTGAAAGAAATCCAAAAGATTTAAAAGTGGGATGTTCATCAACTTATTGTGATAAAAGTAAAGTTCGGCATTGCAACCTTTTTTCAGAAGACATGCGCAAGGAAATATTTTATCGGTTCTGGAAGATGTCATGGGAACAAAAAAAAGTGTATGCAAGTAATCTTATTGAACGCATCCATAGAAAACGTATTTACGTAGAAAATTCACGGCGATCTGTTACTAAATTATATTATTTAATAAATAATGCTGTTCGTGTTCAGGTATGTCAGCAAATGTTTCTGCCAACGCTGGGTATAAGCGAAAAAATGCTTAGACTTTGGGTAGATTCCAATGACTTGCATGGTACCCAAATGTGTCCAGAAAATGTGTCTAAAAACAGAATCTCATGTTTAATGTTGTTAGTCTTTTTGTTTCAGAAAATCGAATGTCAAAAAGGCGTAACAACCATAACTTAAAAAATATTAACAAAAAAATTAAAAAATATCTTAAGAAATAAGTCTGTAGTCGTGTTTTAATCAAGGCAATAAAATATGTCTTGTAAATCTAAAATATCTTTAATTCCACAACGTTTTTTGCTTCTCCTATAAAAAAATAAAAAGTGTTGTTACGCCCTTTTGCATATTAGGTGACGATATACTTTCCAGTAATACTTAATTAAATTTATTTTTAAACTGAGTAAATTTGATTTAAACACACATAAAATAAACTTTTATATATGTATTGAGACTTATGTATGTAAAACAAACAAGTCTGCTTAAAATTATAAATTTTTCGAGTCCACTTTAATCGAAATTACAAATAATATTCATCCTAGCCAATGGCAAATTTTCTTTCCATTGACTTTTTCTTTTCTTTTTTTTGTTCATAATGAAATTCTGCGAATTTTTTATAAATAAAATTTCATGCTTTGATCTCAACAATGTAAATTCTTGTGTATTTAAACAGAATTCGTCATATTCCAATAATTTGTTCTAATAAACTTTTTGTTTTGTTTTCTTCTATAAACATTTCCTAGCTGAAATCAGTAGACCATAGGCAACAAATTTATTTAGACTTAGTTTTAATAGTACACAAAACAATTTTGATTAATAGATTTTTTACTATGTATTAAAATTGCCAGTGGGCCAGAACAAATAGCATTTAATTTTCTGTTTTTTTACAACAAAAAACGCTTAACTGTCTGCGTTTTTTGTTGTAAAAAAAAAACAGAAAATTAAATGCTATTTGTTAAACTGATTTTATTTAAAAATTAAAAAAAATCTAAAATTTACTAGAGAGGTCAAAGTTTAACAACAGTTTGTTTCTTACGGTTTTATTACTTCATATCAAAGTAAATAACAATGAATATGGCTGTGAAGTTTTCTTTACAAATAAATATAATGTCACTTACATAAATTACACAGTTTTTACAGTTTTACAATATTAATGAGGAAATATTAAAAACTACAACCGGCAGTCAGCAATTGTTTTTCAAAAGTAGTACGTTTTATATTTCTGTTTGGTACTTTTTTTGATAAAGTACTTTTTGAAAACATACACTTTGCAAGGTAAATAAAAAATCATTTAAAAAGTGATTTTTATTGAAACACTTAGTACTCAGAAATGCAGATTTGTTGTGGCAACAGAATTTGTTGCAATCGAATGATTATCGAATGATTGAGGGTAGAAGTATATAACTTTGTCATTCCGTATGTAACACTAAGAAATATTTATCTGAGATCACACAAACTTTATATATCCTTGATCCTTATAGAATTCTAAGTTGATTGAGCTATGTCCTGTCTGTCTGCGTAAAACATCCTCTCGACCAAAATATGTAACCAAAAATAGCACAGTTTACAAAAAATTCTCCTAAGCAGTTTGGTATTAAAAATCAGCAAAATCGATTCTGGTGAACTAAAGTTATGGCCCAAAATGTGTAACAACCTCCATCAAAATACGAAATTTTTGAAAAGTTTTTTGCTAGTTTTTTTAAATATTTATATTGCACATAGTAATAACATGCACTTGTGTACACATTATTTCTAAGATGGAAGAAGAAATTGTAATGAAAATAGTAAGAATCGGTTCATGATTTCTCATAGCCCCCACACAAATTTCTTCCCAAAATATCAACGTTACATAAAATTGCAATTTCAATACAAAATTCAGCAAAAATAAGGTTTATATGAAAACAAGATAGAGTGCTATATTCGGCTGTGCCGAATCTTAAATACCCTCCACATAAACATAATAAGAAATACAAACACTGCACTCGCTATAGGGCTAGAATATGCTTATTCTGTGTTTTTATGCAGTATTAATGGAAATTTTTTAGTATTTTATATATTGTTTGAAAGACAATTTTACATTTTTCCATATTCAGCACAAGTTAAAAAACAGAGTATAAAAAAAAGTTAAGATTATAAGGTGAGGCTTCTTTTGGTTGAATTGGATCTCAAAAACATTATTTACAAAAGATTTATTGGAGGCATAGTAGATGTGGAGCAATTATGGATAGCTTCTAAATTCATTATCCACTAATGTTATTTCTATGTATTTTAGGCTTCTTTTGGTTGAATTTAATTTCAAGAATATTATTTAAAAGAGTTGTATGGTTGGTTGTTATACTTGGAAGTGGACTTAATCCGGCAGATATTGGCAATTATTGACTGACAGCTACAAAATTCAGTAGCATATTTGTCGATACCGATACCGATATTAGTATGATTTCTGGATTAAAATTTCTCATCTGTATAAAAGTTGGTGCGATTTCAATATTTATTAGACGTTTTTGTTTTTTGGAAATGGTTCTTATTTAGCAGCTATGGCAAATCATGGACCGATCTTCTTCAATTTCGGAACAGAGAATTTTATGTATAGTATATGAATTGATAACGATATATTTAAGATATATATTAGTATTAACGTGAATTTCGGAAGTGGACTTTATATGGGGGACATGGTCAAATATGGGCCGATATTCTCAAAATCTATAGATTTTGCCATAGCAGGTTGATTTTGGCATGTATGTAAATGATCCGGGTAAAATTTTGGATCGGTGCCGTTATTTATAAGAGATGAGTATTGAAGTGATTTTCGGAAGAGAGCTTTATATGTGGGATATGGTCAAATATGAACCAAAATTCACAAAATTCTGCAGTATGATTTGTGTGTATGTACATGCAAATTATTTATATAAAGTGTTGGGTCGGTACCGATATATATAAGATATATATAAAGATTAATGACTTTTTCGGATGTGGTCCTTATATGGGAGCCATGACCAATTGGGCCGATCACTATAAGGATTACTTATGTCAAATTTTAACATTTCAACATTATTTATACCAGTTTTATACGTATTTAAGTGAATTTTGGAAGTGGACTTTATATGGGGTCTATGGTCAAACATGGACCGAACTAAAAAAAACTAGTTTTGCGATTTCTGTTTGAATGAAACTTATTTTTGCTGAATTTTGTATCAATATTCCAATTTTATAGGCATTTATATATCATTGAGTCATATCTGGGGAAGATATTTGTATTGGGGCTATGGAAAATCATTTTACTATTTTCCTGACACTTTCTTTTGTTATCATAAAAAAAACGTATCATGGCATTATCTGTAATATATTTAAAAAAAATTGCAAAAAATTCGATAAAAATATCAAATTTTTATGGAGGTTGTATGACATTTTGGTTCGTAACTCTGGTTCTATTTTAGCGATTTTGCTGATTTTCAATACCAAATTATCTAAGAAAATACAAAAACAATTTTCTAGAAATTCTGTAAAGTTAAGTTGTGTCTTTTGGACGTGAGAGTGTTTTAAACGGACGGACAGACATAGCTCAATCGACTTAGAATTTCATAAGGATCAAGATGAATCTCAGATGAATATTAACAAAGTTTCACACGGAATGACAAACGTAATAGACCCTTATTCACCACTCTTGGTGGTGGAGAGTATAATAAATCACAAAACGAATACTTGATTAGTTTGTTTCATGTTTGACCATTGATCACATACAAATTACACGTCCAAAAATCACTTTAATACGTATAAATCTGTTATAAATAACAGTACGAATCTGTTACTGATCATGTACGAGTATATTTGTGCCAAAGTTAAACTGTTCGATTTTGCGAATTTAGGTCCATATTTAGCCCTCTCCTCCATATAAGGTCCACTGTCGAAAATTATTTAAATGCTTCTCAATGTTCTCCCTTAAATATAAAGGTATTTTGTTGTAATTCAACATGATTCATCTTCTTATATATAAAATTCTCTGTACCGAATTTTATGAAGCTCGGCCCATAATTAGTCATAGCTCCCATATAAGAACCAATTCCGAGTAAACCCACAAAAATGTCCAATAAATATCGATATCAAACCAACATTTTATACCGATCTGTAATTTTAATCTGAAAATCGTACTAATTTCGGTCATATCGCAATTATACTACTGAATTTTGTAAGTTGGCAGTAATTCCCAAATAAACTAAACTTACGAATATTATTGCAATAACCATTAAACTTTTGTTAAGACAAAACTTGATCGTGTAACCCCCAAGTAAGTATGTTAAAGAAATTCCCTAATGATAACTCCCACTTAGAATAGTAAGTAGGAGGCTGATAAAATTCTCTACTGATGGAGGAAGTTTAAAATAATTTCCAAACTTTTTTTTAAGTAGAACACAGGCATTTTTGCAGCAGAAGTGGTGAATACAATATGGGTGTGAATTGATTGTACTTCTTATCTAAACTACTCTATCTTTTGCAGAAAATATTTGACAATGTTAATTAAGACTTTTTAGTTAACATAGTAAAACATTTTTCACAGTCTGTACTTAAAATTGTACAAATCTATTAACAAGCACAGCACTGTCACAATAATTTTTAATAAGGATTCAAAATACAAACCTACATTAACATACTTTTTCAAATAAAAAAGGTTGATGAAACTTAACTGATGTTAAAAGTAGGAAATACTCATACGCCATATTGTGAAAAAGTAAAAAATCATATAAAAAAACAAAAAACAACGCGCTGAATTTGTCGTTAAAACAAAAAGCTTCTCACTTCCGTCATAATGGAGCATGAAGCCAGCAATAGCTATAGTATATTTACTATGAAAAGAAATGTAAAAATAACAGAAAAACACGCGTATTGTTAATATTACTATGCATTTCGTTAAAAAAAAACCATATGAACATTAAAGTACATACACTACTTAAATATATAGGGAGTATATATATTTATAAGTATGTAGATATATAACGATTTATGTATGTTTATAGAACGAGTGCATATTATTTTATATGCCATTGTTTATGTCTGCATACATACATATGTATTTATACATAAAAAGTTTGCCTTTGTGGTTGATGTTTTTCTTCAAAGCCCTGGTATTGTCACTAAATCTGTTAATACCACATATTTCTTAAATGCAACTTTAAAATATTTATGTACTGAAATGAATCTTTTCAACAATGAACACACTGTGGAATAAACTGCAGAAATGAAGCAACATTGAAAGAAGAAGAAAAAAACCAAAAACATTTGTGTTGAAAGCAAAAACATTCGTTTGTACTACCATACTCGTAAATATACACAGGCAACCAGTGATGCCAACTCTTACATCAATAAAAGCACTGTGAGCACATAAAAACAGGGTAAAAAAAAGGGTAACAATTCACAAAATTTCGGGTAAGAAAGCACCAAGATTAATATTCCTTATTATTGAAGTTTTTATAACGAAAAGATAACAAATAATTATTTTTTGTTTGAGATCGATTGATATTTATTAAAATAAGATATGTAAGTAGAAAAACAAACGTAAAATCCATTTTAACAAATTAAATAAAACATAAAGATATATAGGACATATATAAATACATAAGTGCATATAAAAAATAACGATATATTAACAATGGGCACATGTAACTAATATCATATTTGGAAGATTGAACTTTTTTTTTAATTTTCGGCACAAACCGTTGTGTGTTTCACTCATCACTGCAGGATTATCTGTTCCAATGGCAACTAAGTGTTTAAAGTCGATAAATATTTAAAATACGTTCCAAACCAATATAACGAATGACAAGTAGCCAAGTAGCTTATCAACTGAAATATCTGTCCCTTTGTCTAATATCAGACTGAATGGAACACCTTTAATATCGCCTAAAATATCAAGAATATTTTCGACAAAATATGGAGCTATATACCCATATATACATATTTGCTGTTATATTTGAGCACTTTGTTTTGTGCAACTTAAATGGTGCGGCTTTGGCATCCGAAAAAAATGTCTATGCAAATGTCTGCTGCATACAAGCAAAGAGAACCTTCAGCTTTTTGACTTTGTTTTTACTCTGGTTGGTCAAAAGCAGAGTTCGGCAAAGCGTAAAATGAGGTTGTGTGTGTGAGCAAACTACCCAGCAAACATAAACATAATTATATAAATTATACAAAACAACTTAGATAGGAAACATACACTCACAATGTATTTTCAGTAACATATAAGAAATTAACAACGAGCTTGATATACAAACGGAACTTTTAATACTTCAAAAGCTGATTACATGCATGTTACCAAATGCATTATCAATCATAAAATATTTTTCGTGGTTCATTATTAATTTGTAATGTTTGTTGGGAAGTATTTCTGAAAAAAATATGAAAGCATCCGCCGCATGTGCACACATTGCTGTCTCAATGACGACTAATTGAAAGAGATTAAGCGTATGTGTGAAGTGCTCTCTGTACTATTGTGCTATAGGATGCCGACCTCTGGTCAAAAGACAGCATACGTTTCAATTTAAAGCTTTTACACGGATCTATTGCTTTTTCATGACTATGACGCAGTATATCACTATTTGGCCTTTAATTTCACAATTACAACAAATGCTGGTCTAAGCCGCCTTTTGAATGCTGTATCATTCTATCAGGCTTTCCTATATTTTTGTTTTACCATCCGAAGTTGATAAACTTTAACAAAAAATGCAAGAAGAACTTACTTTTACGAGCAATTAAACCTATGACACTTTCTTTCTTAAATTTGCACAAAAGACAAATGTACGCGCGCGAAAAAAAATAAAATTACTGTTTAACAAATTAAAAATAAAAGATTTTGTACGAATACTACTACAGAAATGTAAATAATACGCAGTTGGTTAAAAAAGTATCAGCCGTGTAAAATGTTTCAGTACCAACAATTTTGATTACTTAAAAGGCACTAAAAAGCACTGTGAGAAATTGTAAAAAGCGCTATAAATACCCGCTTTTTAAAAACGGGTATTTAATAAAATTTCGGTTATTTGCAAAGCAAAAAAGCACCAAAAATACCCGAAAAGCGTCAAAATGGCAACGCTGCAGGCAACAAAGTTTGTGTACAACTCAACGACCACATAAGATTGGCTTGACTTTATTATTTTTGGTTTTTGGCTGTGCTCTTTGCCTATATTAATATGAAAGTTTATTTAAAATATAAACGTACATATGTATAGGTGTTATAAGTTTTATTCTTTCGTATATTTATTTCCTAACCTGCAGCATTTGAAGGTGGCATGTAAATTTTTCATTTCGTTTGCAACAAGAGAAAACTTAAAATTCTCTGTTAAGCTTTGGAGTTGGTTTAACAAGATTTTAAAGCTTATAAAGGCAAAACTTTTTTTGAAAAGCTTTTGTTGCTGATTAATTTGTTTTTGTATGTGGATTTGGTGAAAATTTTTTTGTTTTTGTAAAAAAAAGCTTGAAAAGGGCTTAAAAGCTAAAAAATAATTTTGTCGAAAAATCTTTTTTTTTTTTTTTTTTTTTTATTGAAATGATCTTAATACTAGATTTTAGTTAACATTTCATAAAATTACATCTAGTTTATACTAACAAGTAACTTTTTTCTTTTAAATTAGTTTTATAAAATATTAGACATTAAGTCTTGAGGTTTTTTTCTTTTTAATCGTCTTGAATATATATCATCATTGATAAGAATGGAAGCTTCTTCGTTGCTGTGGAGTTGAAGTCTGTTCGCATGTTTAGATGCAAATAGTTGAATTAACTCGGATACTTTGTTTAACCCGAGATCTCTATGTAAATCGTCGTTCCTAATATACCAGGGCGCATTGACTAAATTTCTAGCAATTTTGTTTTGAAAACGTTGTATAATTTCTATATGAGTTTTGGAAGCACATCCCCATAATTGGATCCCGTAGGTCCAGACAGGTTTAAGTACTTGATTATAAATCAGCAATTTGTTATCAATTGAGAGTACAGAATTCCTCCCAATTAGCCAATTTAGTTTTTTTTGTTTTATGTTCAGTTCAGTATGTTTAATTCTGATGTGGTCCTTCCATGTTAGTTTAGAATCAAGCGTAATTCCCAAATATTTTGCATTGTTAGCATAAGGTACAGCTAAACTTGAAATTTTTATTGGTTTATGTGTTATTACTTTGTTAGTAAAGTCCACATGTGTCGACTTACTTTTGTTAAGTCTGATTCTCCAAGTATCTGTCCAGTCTACGATTTCATCAACTGCTGTCTGTAGTTTTGATGTAGATTCGGTTTCATTTTTACCAGTAGCTAAGATGCACGTGTCATCAGCAAAAGTAGCTATTTTGCTATTTGTTGGTATGGGTATATCTGAAGTATACAGTAAGTATAGAATTGGACCCAGGATACTGGCTTGAGGTACTCCAGCTTCTATTTTTTTCATATCTGAGTAATGTTGCTTATGCTTTACTCTAAAATAACGATCAGTCATATAGGATTCCAAAAGTGATGAAAATTGTATTGGTAATAGTGTTTTAATTTTATATATAAGACCTTTGTGCCAAACCTTATCAAATGCCTGAGCAACGTCTAAAAAGATGGCTGAACAGACTTTTTTTGTTCCAAAGCTTCCTCTATAGTATGAACTATTCGCTGTACTTGGTCTATTGTGGAGTGCTTTTCTCTGAAGCCAAATTGATGAGATGGTATTACATTTGAATAAGTGATTATTTCTTTTAGTCTTTTTGCAAATAATTTGTCAAATAGTTTTCCCATTACGGGAAGCAGGGAAATCGGCCTATAGGAAGTTACTTCATTAGCATTTTTTCCTGGCTTCTGAATCATAATTACCTCTGAGACTTTCCAGTATCGAGGAAAGTATGTTAGTTTAATGCAAGCGTTCATAATGCTATTCATTCTTTAAGATTTCTCCTGTTATTAAATCAAAACCAGGACTTTTACCAGGTTTCATATTTTTAATTTCATCTATTGTTTCTGTTGCAGTAAAAAGTTGTATTTCGTGAAAGTCCTGTACTGTATAGGGCTCCTGGAAATCTTTTACTTTTTCATACGGCTGGAAAGTTTTATATAGCTGCTTAGCAAAAGCACTAGCTTTTTCAGTATCACTTTTTGCCCAACTATTATTGTCAATTCTAATTGGGGGATTATGAATAGTTGGACGTTTTAGATGCGAGGTTGTTTTCCAAAGCGAGTAATCTGTTATTTTATCTGCTGATAAGTTTCTCATTTTCGAGTCAAACTTTTTGTTTTTAAATTCTTTAATTTTTGCAGTAAGGAGTTTAGTTAAACTATTTAATTGTGTCTTTAAGGGTGGAAATCTTGTGTTTTGCCATTTTTTTCTAATTTTTCTTTTAGTTGTTATAAGTTCAGCTATATCTAAAGGGTAAGACTGTTGTATATTTTTTGCCTTAGTTACTGGAGTACTCATCCAAGCAGCTAGTTGTATTTGTGATGTAAGTTTTTCTGTTTCTTCTTCAATATCTTCCGCCGTACTAAGACCACTTGCAGATTTTATAGCTCTTTCAAGTTTGTATTTAAAATATTCCCAATCGGTATTTCTGTTTGAAAGATACGAATTTTTGTCTTGTTCTTTGATTTCACCATTGATTTCTAAGTATATAGGTGAATGATCGGAATTTAATTCTGTGCCGTCTTCAAGGTACATTATGTTGGTTGGGATTTGTTTGGTTATAAAGAAGTCTATTAAATCAGGCATTTTATTTGGATCAGTTGGCCAATAGGTAGAATCTTGAATAAAGCTTTTCAGTAAGTAATTAGGTTTTATTTAAACTACATAGCTGTGTCTGGCAATCGTTGTTGCTGCATGATTGCTATACTTTTGAAAAATGCCCAAAAATTTTATACTGTGTTCATAAACTTCCGGTATTTCCCTTTTTTTCTGTTTATTTCTGCCAGCAAATTATATTGTTGGTTCTTTTGCTCCAGGAGTTCATATAGAATTTTTGTTTTTTTTTTTTGAACTTTTTATTTGGGGAACAAAATAATTCACATGCCATAAATCATAAAGTTTTCACAACTTAACATGTTGGTGCAACAGTGGTGTTCATTTTCACTTTTTATAAATACATTTTTTGCAGTTTGTAAATTATATATGTGGTAAAATAAAGTTTTGTTTGTAATAATTTGAAAAATAAAATAAAAAACTTAAAGCTATTAAATTAAAGAAAAATGTATCAAAAGATTAATAAACTACTAGTAGAAAGTAAAAACTTACTTGACATTAAATATAACTGGGCACTCCTTTGCATCAATCTCTTGGTTTATTGTCATAATAGCTGGGCTTAGATTCTAAAAATAAATTAAAATTAAATTGAATAATTTCTGCTTTGTTAACTTTGTTAATTTTTAATAACAAAAACTAGTCTTTATATTTTTGATTAACAAATTTCCATAAATGATTACAAAATAAAATGTTTCAAAATGTTTGCCTTTGTCTCAATATTGGCATTTGTTTTCACAACCTTTATCACCACCAACTAAGCATCGTGATATTGCTTCATTTAAACGTGTTTAACAAATTGAAAATTGTTAACAATTCGTTAATTTTAGACAAGAAAAAAAAAAACATACAATCGAATGACTGCGACAACACAACAACATTTGCAACACCAACATTTTTTTCCTTTTTAAGTTGCGAAATCAAATCTGAAAATCTTAAAACACGAAAAAATAATGCAAAACACACACTCCATAAATGGTACAAATACTGGAGTAAATCAGGCTTGAGTTTATGTTTAAAGACTGCACACTTTTCTTTGTCTTTTGACAAAGTCGGGCTGCTTGTTACAACTTGAAACAAAACACAATCGATTTTTTACTTTTCTGTATTAAGAAAACAAACAAAAAAAAAAAAAAAAAAGAGCAACAAGGCAACTAAATGTCACATAAAGTACGAAAAGTTGCACTACATTTCAAATCAGTTAATGCAATACAAGCAGACAGCAAACAAAAGTGTTATTGTTGCAACAAACACCAGGTTGGCAGGAAAAAGTCAGTAGTTAAAGGAATAAATTCATTTTAAAGAATCAGTTTAATTACAAAGTCATTTTTCTTTTCGGCAAATCTCTTAAAGAATTTGAAAGTTACAATATAATAAACTTAGGAAAATTGTTATAAAATCACTATTTTTGGAATGTGTGTAAGCTGCAAAATATCAGATTCTGTTAAAAGTATAAAAATAATATCCTGTGTTTGCTTTAAATTCATTTTATTTCATTATTAAAAAAATCAAATTGAAAATGTAATTATGGTACTACAATGGAAAAAACCTGAAAAAATAAAATTCATTCGACTTCCATTCTGAAATTTACAGGGAATATTAAGGTTATATTGAGCTTTAAGAAAATATTTTTTTTAGATTTTTTGACTTGTTCAAAGGTGGTGGAAAACGGAAAATAAATAAAAAAAAAAAAGCAAATTTTAAAAATAAAAAAATATAAAAAAAATTTAAATAATAATTTTTAAAAAGGAGGTTCAAATACCTTTAAAATAAGGTATTGGTCTTGAAAATCCATCCACAAGTTTTTGCGAAATATTAGTTCAAAAGTTGTAATGTCGGAAGATTTTTTATGATTTTGACGATTTTCAAATGCACATAACTTGTTGAAAAAATGTGTTATTTTTTTCTGGAAATACGTGTAAAATATTTTTTAATGAAGAGTATGGTGCAAAATTTAAAGTAAATCGGAGAAGATGTTGTAAAAAAGGTGTTCGGTCTGACATGGAATGACTCATATATAGGTTCTGGACTGAAATAATTTATTGAAACTGATTTAATTTTTTTTTGTGAATCAAAGAAATATGCAATACAAAACTTTTACAAAGATTTTTTCGGAAACTTTTCAATATAATAAATAAATAAATGTAAATAATTTTATTCTATATTCTTCGACCTTTTTAATGATTTTTATTAAATAATTTTTAAGCTTGAGGTCACTTTTTTGTTTTTTATAAAAGATTTTTATTTCTTATATATAATTCACTCAATATTTCGATTTCCTTTGGAAATCTTCTTCAGGAGTTAATTTAATATCATAAAAAATTTTTATAATATTAAAAATTTTTTATAATATTAAATTAACTCCTGAAGAAGATTTCCAAAGGAAATCGAAATATTGAGTGAATTATATATAAGAAATAAAAATCTTTTATAAAAAACAAAAAAGTGACCTCAAGCTTAAAAATTATTTAATAAAAATAAATAAATGTATTAATATAATGAACAAATATATAACGTTTCAGTAGAACTACAATAGCTCAAAAGGGACAACTACGAACTAAAATCATTGATCAAGGACCTATTTTTAAAACTAACTTCCTTAGAAATTGTTGACATTATCAATGAATATATTATGAATCTACAACAGTTTTGCCGGAAACTGGACTATTATTCAATCCATTTATATCTTGCTAGAAATATGATTTAGCAGTGATTGTAATTCCGGTATAATTAAATGTTAAAAATTTGAGCCTACTATTTTTATTATAGCACAAGGCCTGTTAAAAATAGTAGGAATGCGTCCACGATTTCTCTTGGCTTTATGGTAAATGTCTATAGAAAATCGTTAACTAAGCAAAATTCTGCTATAATAGGTTTTATGCAAAGTGAAATCTCAAAACAATATGTTGTTTGCATCAGTCCATAATTTTGACATAGCCCCATACAAAGACCACTTCCGAAAAGCACTTAAATGAACATAAATCTTTTGTAAAAATTACTATCAAGTTTAAATTGAACACATATAGTCCATACATATCTAAAAATCTTGCTACAATCTCTGAATGATATTGTGTGAGTAGATGCGATTTTAAGATACTCAATTTGTTCGTCGTTACCAGGGCAGTGGAACTCACAATACACTACAGGAAAAATTCGTTCTTTAGTCGTACCATCAGTATATGAACCAAAATTATAACAGAAGTCTTTCTTCATTTCATTGTAGGAGCATTCAAATCAAATGTCCATATACTCCCTCCTACAACTTATCTATTAGTTCCAAAACAATTCACTGCAAGTGTACTTCCATGACAATGATGCCAAAAACCGTCAATATAATCTAATTTGGAGAAAAGGAACTCTGTTAGCATATAGACACAGACATTGAGTACCAATAACAGTCTCTACTACCCATGTTCCGCAGTCTACCTGTTTAAATTATGCCGAAATTTTGTGTCCAACTAGCAGGGGTGCAAAAGTTGGTACAATTGTACTTTTTTACATCTATTTTAGAGTCAAAAGTACAATAGAACCCAATGATTTAGCACTATTAAAGTTTTTTTTGCACTATATAAAATGGTATTTTTATTTCTGCAATATGTCCTGAAAATTATAAACTCTATAAATTTAGAAGTGCAATTTCTCTTAGACAAATCGCTCGCAATTTTATACATAAGGATATATTAGATAATATAATTGACAATATAATTGCTTAAATCATTCGTATTTTTATTTGAAAGTAAATACACATTTGTATACACATATCAGGGATGCAAAAGTTGGTAGAATTGTTCTTTTTTTAGCACTATTTAAGATTCAAAAGTACAATTGCTCCCCAATGACTAATTTAACTAGCACAATTTAAAATTTTTCCTATATTATTACACAAATGTAATTTACACAAATGTTTTTTAAAAAATTCATCATTATCCCATTTTTTGTGTTCGTTCCATTTACATGAAAATGTCAACCACGACCAAACAAATAAGAGTACTTGAAAAATGTTTCTAATATGATTTAATAAGAGAAAAATATTCGATTTTTTATAATAAGGAAGCATTTACAGGTTATTGGAATTTTAAAACTTAAAAATGGAGGAGAAAAACTGAATGTCTCTTTCACTCAGTTTTTGGAAATAAAATAAATTATTTTCTCTTTGCTATTAACTAAATTATTAGATTTGAAACATTACAATTACATGTTCAAAATAAATTTGCAATAACAAATAACTATAATAATGAGAAAAACGAGAAGTTAGAGCTGGAATAACGGTATTTTTTTTTTTTTTTTGATTTGCATTTGATGGTATTCTAATGTCACGTACGTTATGTAAAAACATTGTTTAACTATGTCATTTGTATATGGGCAGTCGCAGGCAAAGAAGATTACAATTCTAAAATAAGAATTCTTCCAATTAAAGATATTAACTAAAATTTCCTTTTCAACCGAAATAAAAATATAGTTATTACATACAATTATTGTTTTTAGTTGAAGTGTTAATTTTTCAATTTTTGATCATTTTTAGTTAGGCTTGAGTTCATTAAATTTAATTTTCATTAAATTATTATTTTTACTGAAGGTAGGAATTGTTTGTACAACATGAAATCAGTCTTTATGTATCTTCTGAAATTAAAACATTAATATTAATTATTAAGTTTATCTACATACATACATGTAAGCACTTAGTACGAATGAATTTAAATGTGCAGAAAACTTATTAAGTTATAATAATAAAGATTTAGAAGAATACATTCTTTTACAACTCCTCATACAACATATTAAATTTGATGTAACTGCTCTTGTTGCCTTAAGTATTACAATATTCCTCTTGTACAACAGTTCTATAGTTAAAAGTTAAACAATCAATTTGTTGCACATTCTTTTGTTAATTTAGACAGACTGCAAAAGTGTAGCAATACCGACGACAATGCCAATAACAACAGCATCACTTCTAACATCATCATGAGCTTTATTATGGTGAGGTAGGTGAATTTTTTGCTCTTTCGTATTTATATACATAGAGTCGTTGTTGTTTTTGATGTTGCTGCTTTTTTAAGGTTTGTCTTTAAGCACTTAAAACGTACCACAAATCCGTGCTTAAGTGGGAAATCCCTACAACGATGACATGGAAGACGGAAAGTGAACTCATAGAAGCGTGTGAGCGAGTAAGCTTGAAAAATATTGGAGCAAAATCAATAAGGAAATGAAAATATAGCGGTTTGGTAGAATTATATGTTTACTACGACGTAAACGGATTGAAATGATTAAGTTCAAGTTCGAGATTTCACAAAGTTTGCTGGGAATTCGAATCTACGAAATACAAATAAATAAAAGATAATTAACTTTAGACATCAGAATAATTTTGTATATAATAAGATCAGCAGGGTTCGATTCCCGCCAAAGACTCTGGGTGTTTTCTGCAGATAAGCCAAAAGCTTCGCAGTTTGTGTTTGTGAATTATTAAAAAAAAAGTTTTGAATCCAATACAAAATACTTTCTTTGTTGTACTATATTACAAATTGTCTTTAATTAAACAAATTAAATTTCTTTTTTTTTCTTTCTCAACTTTCCTATAAAACTATTTTTATACCCTACGCCACCATAGTGGGGAGGGTATATTGGATTTGTGCTGATGTTTGTAAAGCCCAGAAATATTGGTCCAACACCTACCTTAAAGTATACCGATCGGCTCAGAAACATTTTCTGAGTCGATTTAACGAATCCACAAAGATCTAGGCGTGCCATTAGTAAAAGTCGTATTTACAAAATATGCGTCAAAGTACGTCAGCAAACTTGAACACCATCCAAACCCACTTGCGCGAGACATCCTTAACTTTAGTGGCCACAATGGGTTGAGAAGGAGGGATACCCTTGTTTTAACTCAAGCGCAAAACAGATGACTGGATCAGTGGATGTAAATTTTTTTGTAGTATCATAATATTTTGTCTAGCACTGGCTGGACTTATTATTTTCTTTTTAATATTAAGATTTGAATACTTATTGTAATTTCAGTATATGAAGATTCAAAAAATAAATAAAGGTGAAAAAAAATAAAAAAAAATTTAACGATGTCCGTCCGTCCGTCTGGCTGGCTGTCCATGTAAAGCTTGTGCGCAGAGTACAGGTCACAATTTTGAAGATATTTCGATAAAATTTGGTACGTGATATTTTTCGGCCCAAGGACGGATGCGATTGTAAATCGGTCCCTTATTTCACCTGGCCCCCATACAAATGTCTACCCGAAATTGGGGTTTAACGATCATAAATGTTTGAATTATGCAAGTATCGAAACAAATTTCACCAAAAATAAGTAGTAAATGGAGCTAAATCACATCTACAAAATTTTGTGAAGATCGGTCTATAATTAGTCGTAGCTCCCATATAAGGCCCACTTCCGAAAATCTCTTTAACGATTATAAATTTCTTAAAAATGTTGGTAATCAAATAAAATTCGACACAAATAAGTTTCTTATATACAAAAATAATGACATCTAATTTTATAATGGTCGGTCCATAATTAGTCGAAACTCCCTGATATAAGACCCTCTCCGTAATTCACTTTAAACTCTATAAATCTTTTAAAAGTAGATATTTATATCGAGATAAAGTTTAACACATATAATATTTATATTCACAGAAATCATGCCACTAAATTTTGGTCCAAAATAGGTGATATCTCCCATATAACGCCCATTTCTGAAAATCTGTTTTATATATATACTAGGTGTAGGGTATTATATGGTCGGGCTTGACCAACTATACTTTTTTACTTGTTTATTACAAACATAGTGCTTAACTTAAAATGCCCTTTTTCCGTTTGAGGATTTCAAAACTTCCAACAATATTCACTCCTGCTGTGCTTGTTTTTTCTGTATCGGGGCACTTAAACTGTATTTTACTTAGTTACATGTTAAAAATCATGTTGTTACATTCTACAATACAACTAACAATTGCTTTCATAGTTCCTGCTGCTGTTGCTGTTGTTTGCAACAACTACTACTAACTACCATTTAATAGGCTAAAAAGCCAATTTTCATGCATTGTCAACAATCTGCCCAAAAAGCAGAAAAACGAGAAGAAAAATCGTTTTTTTTTATTGTTTCGGTCTAAACTTAATGTTTCCTTGCAGCAGGACGACATTGTACGAGAAAATGAACGCAAAGTGTGTCTAGGGAAACGCGTTAAGATTATGATCAGTTCAGTTAAGTTGCAGCAACAAAAACAATAACAACATTACGTCGTATGTTGTACGAAGCAAAGCAATATTAGCAGTTAAAAGTTTTCCTTTGTGTAAACATATTGTCAATGAAACTATTTGCTATTTAACATTGTGTGTATGTTTGTAAGTGCAATTTGCAACAAACTATGTGTGTTTGTATGAAAGTATGTATTGTTGTAAGCATGAGTTCATGCTGGCAATATTGTTCTCATTTTCCACCATTACCATCATTTGTTACGTTTGTCAGCGTTATCGCTCTTCTATTTTGTTTAGTTTTGTTTGTAAGAAAGAAGTTCACCGATTTAATAAATGGCTTATTGTGTGCACAAATTAGTTAAGCGCGTTAAACAAAAAAAAAACAAAAACAAAAATAACAAAAAACAACAACAACAATAGCAAAATCGGTTCCATGAACAAACGTTTAGTTTAAGCCAATGGTTTTTGCTGTTTAAAGTTACAGAAAAGGGAAACTTATTTTGTAAAATTAACAGTGGGACAGGAAATAAAAGGCTAATCCAAAATAGATTATAAGCATGAAAGTCTTAAAGAATATCCCCACAAAAGCAACAAACAATCAGTGATAACTTGCAAATGAACTGGAAAAACGTAACGTACAATTTACTAGTTTAGGTTCGATCAGATTTCTTAAATGATCTTGATTTTTTTCTGATGGGAAAAATTTTAACCTTGATACAGCGAGAAAATCCTTGATATGTTTCAAAAATAAATTTTATATGCTGATATTTAGAAAAGCTTTTCGGAATGGTTTTGGCTTGTCCTAGCACTCGCATGAACTCTTCTGAGAGCAATGGAATTCTGAAAGCAATTGTGGAAAAATTTCATTATAGATGAAATAATTTTCCAACAAGATAATGCTTCAGTCCAGGTGCTCTCCTGATCAAAGTCATATATAGCTTTTATTTTTTAAAATATATACTACAACTATTTATCTGTGGAGACCAAGAATGAATCAAGGCAATTTAATATATCCTATTCATATAGTAGTCGAACGGGTCAAGGTCTGGATCACCACTTACTTATCTTATACTGTGTTCAGATATGAAACTTAATTGAGTCAATATTCGGTTAATTGACAATATTATTTTAAGTGTTCAGGTATACGCAATTTTCAGCTTACTCAATAATCATTTGAAAGTTGGAAAACAATACAAAAAATACTCTATATGGTTGTTGTGTTTCTATGTAAACAAACTTACCTTCACATTGATGTTTTAATGATTTCTATTGTTTTCTTTTTTTGACATTTGCCATTTTATACAATTTTGTTCACTAAACACAGTTGTGAACAGTGTTGCATTCGAAATCTTACTCAATATTATAACAATTTCGTACTTATTGCGCAATAATTAATTGAGATTTTATATGGAATATTGAGCTCAATAATGGCGTTAATTGCGATTATCGCAATTAAGGTTCATATCTGAACACGCTATTAGACAACAATATTCTGGATTTAGCTTAAACACTAACCCCCTTATTCATAAAAACTTACAACAGGTTTATAAACCAAATTTCCATACAAAATTTTTTTTATAAACCTGTTGTAAGTTTTATGAATAAGGGCATATATATTCAATATATTTCTTGTGATAATTGAATTCTTAGATTGTTGTTGAAGAAAAAGCTAATTGGGGTGGTGAAAAATACATAACATTTTAGCGATATTTTTACATGTGAGAGCAAATTTATAGTATCATGAAGATTGTATCGATGTACAACAATTATTGTGAATTTGGCATAACTGTATTTTGTTTTTTTGTTTATTTTCAGCCTATTCATATTTGAAATTAATTGAAACACAAACTGTACAGCTGGAGTATGATTTATTACTAAATTCTTTTTAGTTCTCTGAATCTTTATTAATAAAAAAACGTGTGTTTTTTGTATCAAGTTTGTCTAAAAATACTTCAATGGCTTAATAACAGCAGAAATGTATTAAAGAAGTGTAAATTTGTCTTTTGACAGCAATACCTTAATTATCAACGGTTCGAGAACGTTATCAATAACGAATCATTAGCAATATCGGTCAAGATTTGTTTACAATTACAAAGATTCGCTATTTAAAAAAAATGCTCTACAATTACTTTTCGAGAACTTGTCAGGTGAATACTCGTATTATTATACAATAAATTCACCTTAATTTTTACGATCATTGGTTTTTTCATTGCGTTTTTTGCTTTCAGTCACAAATTGCAAAATTCAATTTTCAAAATCAATTTAACATTAATTCATGATAAAATAATTCATAGGCCTAATTCGAAGAAAAATTCGTTCTTCACAGAATTAATTATTTATTGTTTGCTTTAAATTGCCTTTAATTCATATCCAGGGGAGGGCGTGGCAAAACTTCCAAACTACTTCTTTCTAAATAGTTTTTAACAGGAATAGTACGTTCTTATATCTGGTGGCATATTTTGGTTGTGTAGTGCGCATATGAATTCCATAATTCATAAATGCAACTAATACTTAACAATATTCATTAACAATAGTTATTTTGTATATGAAGATCTAATTACATGACCCAAATTTTTTTCACACATTTTAAATGAGCCACTTATGTCTTGCACTTAAAGCAAAAAAACCAAATGTGAATCCAAAGTAATAATTGTAAATAGATAAGAACATGTATAAAATTGAATTAGATTATGAATCGACTTATAAGTTGAAGAATGTAAATAAACAATAGATATAAGAACAAATATAAATTTGAGTCGACTTCAAAAAGTCACTCAAAATATTTAGTACATATATAAGAAAACAGTTTTTGGAAATAAAATAAGAACCAATTTAACTATCAAAACGGCTATTTAGCTGTAACAGAAAGATAAATTCACATCTAACACATTGGCGTGCTAGCCGCTTCATTAAGCAAACCCGGACAAACGTACATAACTAAATCAGAACATTATACTTCATCACAGTACACACCCATCACAGTTGTTTTTTAGCCAACAGGTTCCTTGTTATGGTCAGGCCAGATACCAGCATGTCATAATAAAAACCACTCTCTTGATTCCACCAAATACAGAGCATTACCTTACCGTCATGGATATTTGGCTTTGGTTTTGAAAATCATCACTTCTGAAACGCACAAACCATCTCCCGCACATTGAAAAGCCAATAGTCAATGAGCAATCAGCGTGCTTCAGTAGCACTTTTTT
This sequence comes from Bellardia pandia, assembly GCA_916048285.2. Lineage (NCBI taxonomy): Eukaryota > Metazoa > Arthropoda > Insecta > Diptera > Calliphoridae > Bellardia > Bellardia pandia. The sequence goes on from OU696530.1 coordinate 39,425,748, forward strand.
CTCCAAATTACAGAAGGCAAATCTTCCCAATATACAGCTGCGGCAAAAAAAATAGCACTAAAGGCAGGATTTGACCGTACATATGATTTTCGCTTCAAATTAGTTCCCTAATTATTCCCGTGACACATAATTGAAATATGTCAATCATATATTCAACGTAAAAAAGATTTGTGTAACTTTTATTGTCTTTTTATTGAAAAGATTTACAATTTCAGGGGAAGTATCAAAATTTGGACGGTAAAAAATAGCACTGTTCATTATAGATTTTACAAAATTAAACTATATTTCAAACAATTAAAATAAAAAACAAATACTATGAAGCTGATGAAACAAATAAATTAATAATATTTTTTTGCATGGCTTTTGTTGGCAATAACGGCGGCGCAGCGCTTCGGCATGGAGTTGATTAAGTTTTCACATTTTTCTTTTGGCATTTTCACCCAGAACTCCTTCACTACAGCCCAAAGATGCTCATTGTTAGTCGGTTTTATTTGAGATACACTTTTCTCTATTGGGTTCAAATCTGGTGATTGCGCTGGCCATTCCATGAATTCAATATTGTTGTCAATAAACCACTGACGATTTGGAACACCCAAATCAATGGCATTTCGTTCATGGCATAGAAAAGCATAACATTATTTAGTATATCAACGTAAACAAGTTAATCCATTGTTGATTTTGTGCAATTTATTGGCCCTACTCCGTAATATAAAAAGCATCTACATACCATAATGCTAGAACCTCCATGCTTTACCGCCGTAGACCTGAATTGTGGATTGTATTCTGATTTTGGGATACGTCTAACATATAAACGAGAACCTTTTCCACAAAATAAAATAATTTTACTCTCGTCCATCCATAAAATATTTCGTATGATCAGATATCAACTAAATGATCCAAGTGCTATTGTTTGTGCCGGAACTGTATATCTATTTTGTTAGACCTTTCTCAAATTATATTTTTTTTTCTTATTGACTCCACCGTATTTTTTATTTTAATCATGCTTCCATAATGAGGCGCTACGCACGTGACTGTTAATCACGACTATGACGTTTTCTATAAAAGGCCATTGTTTTAACTTAAAATTTAAGTTAATCGTATTTTCTTAATAAGAAAAACCAAAAAAAAAAAAGAAAGAAGAAAAAGGAAAAAATAACTTGAACTAAAATACAATTTACATCTAAATATATATGTAGCAAATTAAATTTAGTTGAATAAAATACTATGCTAACCATATTCTCACACTCTACCAGCAGGACTTTTGATGAATACGCAGTTAATTGAGGAAACAAATATTTATGTAAGAATTACTTCCTATTTAAAGTAAAATTGTTGGATTAACTCCAAAATATAAAATAAAATACTAGTATATATACTTGGGTAAAATCACTTCAAATATTAGGGTGGCATCAATTTATTAAGAAGTTTATTTTAAGGGTGATGAAGTGAATAACACTTACTTTACAAGCAGTGGGGAGCACAAATGTCTATATATTTGTGCCTTGTGGACATTTTATGTATATGTATTTATTATAGGTCTAATACTAAACTAAATAAATAAAATGGATAGTTGATAGTTAACTTTAAATTATATAAAGTAAAAAATAAAACAAAATTTGATAAGAAGATATTTGTTCGTCGTTCGAGAATTCCAAATGAATTAATTGGAAATTTTTTGGAGTGTGAGCATAAAAATTATTTTACGAAAGAACGAACTTTGCACTAAATATGAAAAATACTATCATTAATTTTTTGTATGGTGCAAAATTGAGGATATGAGGCTTGTTTTCGTTTTGTTTGTATTTTTTTTTTTTTTTTGAAATTGATCATTTTAGTTTTAATTTATAAATTATCAGCCATGTAACAGAATTTAATTCCCTTCGGAATTGGAAATAATTCAGTTTTTTTGCTTCTATAGCAAAAGTAAAACGAATAATTTTTGAGGAATAAAACCTATAAATATTTAAAATTAATATTCCGCATAGCAAATTAAATATGGTTTCATTCCGAAAAAAATGTTCGTTTTGCTTTTTCTTTAGAAGCAAAAACGAAATTAATTCCACTACCAAACGGAATTAAATTCTGTGTCATGGCTGTATATTGTTAAATGTTAAATATAAAATAAGTAATAAAAAGCATTTTCTAATTTCCTTTATTAGTTTTATATTTATGCAATAAAAAGTGCAATAAGAAAAAACTAACATGTACTCATTTGTACTCCCCACTGTCTATGCAATTATTGATTCTTAAGAATCAGAGGCAAATAAGTGGGAAGCAGTTTAAGTAACATAACAAGTTGGAGCAAATAAGAAATTCTGATTCGCACAATTGTTAAAATAATATTTAGAAAATTTAATCTGTTCTATGTTACTGTGTGACAGTTGCCAAAAGGAATACAAACTAATTAAAAATAAGAACATATAAACTAATTGTGAGAATTTTAAAAGTTAAAAACATAATTTTTATAATTCCCGAATTCTATTTCTCACCATGTGTTTTTACATCAAATAACACAAAGCGTGTAGCAGTCCAGAAAATGCATTTTAATATTGTTTGCTTAAATTCCCAAAAAAATTCTTTATTAATTAAAGCCACCTTAATTTTTATAAAATAAAATAATTTGAGAATGAAATATTTTTGTTTTTCTTTTTCTACTAGTCTTTAATTTTTTCTTATTTTTGTTGTTGTTTCAAGTGCGTCTGGAAGTTATGATTATTGTACGAAACAAGTTGAGACGTTTTTGTAATTACGTTTGTTAACCTTTTTATACATATTTCGACTTTTATTTTCTCTTTATTTGCAAATGAACCATGACGTCTTGCAATGTAAAATTTGGAGGCAAAAAAAAAACAACGAAAAAAAAACACAACAAATGAAAAACGAAATTCTTGGCACGAATTGAACTGAACATTCTAAACACCCCAAAAAATACATGAACAAGAATTTTAACGAAACATGAACATGATGTTTTTGGCAGACTTTTGTTTGAAAATCTTTGTAGACCAAAACTAGCTGCAGTGGTAGAGTGCTAGAGCCGCCTTTAATATTAATATTTTCCTCTAATCCAATACAAGTTAGAACAAGTTGTTTGAAAAAAGGGCATAAAGGAAAATTTAACATTTGGTATATAAATAGAAAACGGGAAATAAATATGAACAATACGTAAGTATTTATGTTGTAAAGTAACCCAGCAAAATTTTTGGATTTATTTTTAACCTATTCAGAACTAAAAATTCTATCTTTAAAAGGAACCTCTACTCTACTGGTTAATCGGCCAGAACAATTTCTTTTTGCTAATAGATTTAATAAAGATTTTAAAAAGTAAACTATAAAAAGGAACTTTTTGGTACTCGTATATTGCCAATAGGAACAAATCTTTAGATTCTCTGTATAATGTCCCATAATTGAACCTATTTGTACACAGTTGAAATATTAAGAAATTTAAGATTTATTTTAAACTACAGAATAGTTCCAGAACTTCAAGTCTATTAATAAAATGTTTAACTCCCCATCAATTAACGTGAGCTCATGTTTTAAAGATTAAAAAATTGTTGTGATTTCCCTACAAAGGCTCAAACATTTCACTGGTTTTTAAAATTTCATCTCTTGCGCAAACAATGTATTTAAACCAACAAGTTCAGGGCCAAAATACAAATATAAATGATGATGTATGAAGACCACCCAGTCAGTTAAATCTAACAGCGGCAACAGCAGGCTAAAGCGCAACCAAAAAAAAAAAAAAACTTTAAAAGAATGTAAAAGAAAAACCAAACTATGTACTTTTGTAAGTCTGCATGTTAGTGGTATGATGGTCTTCCGTATCGGAGCAACGCAAGTGTTAGATATTTCACATTGCAAAAGTTAGACAAGAGTTTTAATTGCTAAATTTGTATGTAGGATTATTAATTTTTTAGTTTCTATTACATTTATTTGCCTAAAGCTGGTGAAATATTGTTTTCAATGTTTAACAATATCTTACTCGTATTAGGAATTTAATTTCAATTTAACTTTTGCCCTTTTTGTCATGTAAATGTGTTAGAAGAAATTGAGAGTTTGAGTTCTTTTCAGAGATTAATATTGAAAAATAATATAAATTCTTTGGAGTATGAAAAAATAAAAATTACCTCAGTCTATGCTTTTAAAAAAACTTATGAAGGTTTAAATAGTATTTGTATTTTTTTTTTTAATTTTGTGAAAAATATAATTGTATGATTATGACAACTTTATAATCAAATGCGAAACTAAATTTGTAATCATGTTTATACCCACCACCAAAAAGTTTGCCATTTCGGGAACACATCGAAATAATGACCGTAGAACCAAAAGGTCTGTATATGCTGACCCCTTATAAGATTCTAAGACGATCAAGCCATGTCCGTCCGCCTGTCCGTCTGTTGAAGGCACTTGAGAGCCTCGAAAAAAAACACATAGAATAATGAAATATTTATACAACATTTTTTAATTCACAAAAATGTTTGGTATTGAAAATGGGCAACACCTACTAAGATCCGAGTAATAGACAACATCGTTATTTTTCAGTTATTTTTTTTCAATTTTCTATAAAAATAATATGGATAATATCATGAAATTTTGCACACTTTATTTTTTTTTTTATAGAAGAACAAGTCTTGTTGAAAATGGTTTATAACAGTTAACGATTTCTCATAGCTCCTATACAAATGTCTTCCCGGAATATGGCTTTATTGTACATAAATGTATTCAAGAAATAAGTTTCATGCAAAGTGAAATCTCAAAACGATATTTTGTTTGCATCGGTTCATATTTTTACAGATATAAAGTTCGCTTCCGAAATTCACGATAATTAAATGCGCATATTTAAGCCTTTTATGAAAATCACTATCAAGTTAAAATTCAACAATAATCCAAATATACATTTCAAATCTCGTACCAAATTTCATGATAATTGGTCGATATTTAATCATAGTCACCATATAAAGTTCACTTCCGAAAATCACTTATGGCTAAAATCACAGTCTTTAGTTAGCTAATGGTAAAGGCTTAACTAATGAATCTTTAATCGCAATGCTTAGTTCGCCATAAGAATACCAAGTAATAGTTAAACAATAGTTAGTATTTTAGTTTACCAATGGTTAACTAATGATCGAGAATTCGGCTATTAAACGCGCATAAATCTCCTACAAGTATCAGCAGCAAGTTTTAATTCGACACAAATAGTCCACACATATACAAATCACCAGACGCAATTTTATGACGAGATGAATTATGAACCGTTTTTTATAAACATTCTGGTTGTGTATTTTGGACGTGATAGTATTTTACACAGACGGATGGAGACATAGACGGACATAGTTCAGTTGATTTAGAATATCATAAGGATCAAGAATATGTATACTTTGTTGGATCTCAGATGACTTTTTCTTAATGTTGCCACTTATGGTGGTGCTTTAAAATGTCCCATTTCAGTTCTTCCTGTCAGAAACTGATCAACCCATGCAGTAACTATCAGCCAAATATGATTTAATATGCTGTTGTATCTCAATGACATGTAAATTTCCATCAATAAATTTACTCACTCACCCATATTTCTTTGCTTTTATAACCAATACTTTAACGATTAAGTATGTGTCCTCATTTGGTCATTGAGTTTGTAACATATCAATAAGAAATAGTTCTTGACATTTGTGATGAATTTCCCATAGGAAATGTTCTGAACAATGCGCAAATTTAGCTATATGCAAAGTAGAGTGCATTGATATGCTTTCATCCCAAAATAAAGCATTTGTTATCTACCTTTTTCGCATTAATTATATGATTAAGTGTATGTGCTGGCATTTAAGGCTTGAATGGATTTAAACAAAATGTATGTATTTACGATGCATATGCAAATTATAACAAGTAAGAGTTTCAATTCGGCTGTGTCGAATCTTATATACCCACCAACAAATCACTTATTATGGGGCGAACTTCATAAAATATTGTACCGTAACTTCTATTTAGTTTAGGTTTATTTTGGCTGATTTTTATCTCAATAATGGTATTTACAAGAATTTTATGCATATTCCAGTAATAATCAAGAATTTATATTTGTCTCTTTCTTGCAGAGCTGCACTTTGTTTATTTTTTTGTAGCGTGTAACCTAAAGCGATTTACTGTAACACACAATAAATTCAAATAAATTACGTACCAAAAAAGCCCAAGGAAACAGATTTTGCCTTTTTGAAGCGACAAAATTGTCACCTCTGTATAATCTGTGGTTATTTTGGGAAGTGGAGCTTGTATGTGATTCATGGCCAATTGTGGACCAACTTTCACAATGGCCAATAGTATAATTTTTACATACTTATAACTGATCTGTGTAAAATTTCGGTTCGATATAGATGATTATGTAAATTAATGAATTTTGAAGAGTAGTTCTTATAAGAGAACTATGACCTTTTACGGGCCGATCATCGTGAAATTTAAGGACGATTTATATGTATATGTGAAATATTTGTGTTGAATTTTAACACAATATTATCCATATTTTTATAAGAGATTTATGTGCATTTAAGTGATTTTATGTAGTGGAATTTATATGGGGACTATGGTCAAATATGGACCGATCGTAACAAAATTGGGTAAGTAAAAATTGGGTAATTTTTATTTATGTTCGTACTATTTGTGTCGAGTTCCAACTTGATAGTGATTTGTATAAGAGATTTATGAGCATTTATGTGATTTTCGGAAGTGGACTTTATATGGCGCTATGTCAAAATACCGATGCAAACAACAAAAAGCTACAAACCCACCCGAATCCGCTTGCTAGAATTCTAGCTCAGAGCCAGACGGAGTCGAGGCTTCGTAGAGCTTAACAGCCAATAGTAAATTAATGCTCTGTTAGAGAGTAATTAGATTTATTTTAGTTTTAAGGCAGAGGTAGGCAAAGCGTAAAATGAGGTTGTGTGTGTGAGCAAACTACCCAGCAATCATAAACATAATAATATAAATTATACAAAACAACTTAGATAGGAAACATACACTTACAATGTATTTTCCGTAACATATAAGAAATTAACAACGAGATTGATACACAAACGGAACTTCTAATACTTCAAAAGCTGATTACATGCATGTTACCAAATGCATTATCAATCATAAAATATTTTTCGTAATTCATTATTAATTTGAAATGTTTGTTGGAAAGTTTTTCTGAAAAAAAAAAAAATAAAAGCATCCGCCGCATGTGCACACATTGCTGTCTCAATGACGACTGACTCTGCACAATTGTGCTATAGGATGCCGACCTATGATTTAAGATTTGAATATTTATTGTTAGGCCTAAGGAAATAAGGCAGATTCAATAAATAATAAAGAAAAGTAAAAAATAAAATATCGTTTTTAGATTTCACTTTGCATGGCCTTTCTACAAACATAATACGTGAAAGCATTTGTATGGCGGCTATGTGAAATCGAGGACCGATAGCTAGCATTTTAACGGGACTTGTCCTTCTATAATAAAAATACAGTGTGCAAAATTTCATAATATTATCTGTATTATTTTTAAAGAAAATAGCAAAAAAAATATCTGAAAAATATCGAGTTTGTCTAAATCTTTGGTCTACAATTGGGCTGCTACTGGACCAATTTTGCTTATTTTCAATAACAAACATTTCGCTGGAACAAAGAATGTTTGGTTTTTTATGTCTTTTTTTCGAAGCTCTATCGTGCCTTCAACAGAGGGACAGACAGATCGTCTTAGCACCTTATAAGGACCCAGAATATATAGACTTTGTGGTTTTACGGCCATTATTTCGATGTGATACAAATGGAATGACAAACTTAATATACCCTCCATCTTTTTGGTGGTGGGTATAAGAATATAGTTTGTAATTGTATATATGTAACAAAATTGTAGATTTAAACAATAAACATTGACTGAACAAATATTATTTCAACATTATCAGCAACATTTAAAGAGGCACTGCAGTGGAATGTGTCATCGTAAAACAGACCCGAAATTAAAAAAAAAAAAAACAAAAATATCCCACCTGTAAAACCTTTAAACCACAAAATTCAAGATAAATGTATTTTTAATGCATAATTGCTTTTATTTCAGGTTGATGAAGAGTATGACGAACTGCTGGATGCTGATGGAGTTGACGATAAGGATAAAGGTGGAGCTGTATAGTTCAATGGCAAATGAAATGAAATGTATGGCGGGATTTTTGCAATATAATTAATTACCTCAAAAATTAACAATAATATGTTTTTAATGAGGGTACAAACAAACAAACAAAAAACGACAGTATATTGCAGTGTTTGCACTACATAGTATGATATATTTTTTTAAAACAACTGAGCTGTCTGTATATTCATGTATTTATAGTGCAATACTCGTAAATAATACAGATTTATTTTCACACAAAGTAAATAAGTATAAAAGGAATTATGGCGACAAAAGCTTATCGTCATTATGGAAGATGTGTATAAGTAAGTATGCATGAGGGAATGTCAAAATGATCACCTGATTAACAGTGATTTCTGGACAAGATGAGATAGGATGGTTATTATTATTTAACAAAATCTTTCAATGGACTGTTGTATAGTCTTGCATTGACCGTTTAAAATGTACTTGTTTGCAGTAGAGCAAAACAAATAAAAATGATTTTCCGTTTGGTATATTGATAAGAAAATAACCATGTGTAAAGAACTTACAAATTACATCTATTTATTTAAGATTTCGACACTATTGGGCTCGTTACACCCACATAAGCCTTTATTTTCATCATAAATCCTCACAAATAACCAAATAACTGGTAGCAGATAAACTTAAACACCAGTATGGTATTTTAATATTAAACCATTACTTGGCAAAGCATTTAAGAAAGACAGTTAGTTATCAATTTACCTCAATAAATAATAATCACATATCAATAAAAAAGCAAACACAATAAAATAGTCATAATTCCTTTAATATTGATAATCATTAAGAAACCTTGGTAATTTGTCTAGGATTATTTAATACAATATTAAGTAATAAGCAAAACGCCCCACAACAAATTTCACTGAAATGAAAACAGCCAAAGTCCTACTCATATAATATCATAAAGAAACTACTTTGGCAAATATGAATGGGTGTTAGATGAAAACAAAAGGTCATCATTAATGGTCATCATCTAATACAAATATATACTCATATCAATAAAGAGACTCACTTGCTCACACAGCATCACTTAAATAAAAACCTACCCACACAAAATGGAGTTTGTGTGCGTGCAAAAATTATAAACAGGATATGAAGATACAATACAAGCACGATGTTTATGTGTGCTAAAGTGTGTGAGTAGATCTGTGATAAATGTAACATAACAAAAACACATGGCTTGGTCAGTTTTTGATACTCTGCATCATCAAACACATAACTTTTTATGCAAAAAATAAACCGGAAATTGAAAAGAATATTTGTTATTTCGTTGCGTTTCTTTTTGGTTAAATGCAACAGAAATTATTTTGAAATTATTCTCGCGATAATATGAACTAATGAAAACAAGGGCAGTTCAAATTTTTGGGATTGTTCATATTTACAAATGGCACAAAATTTTAATAAAACCAATAGCTTTCTTTTTTCCAGGTACGATGAATGAAATTGCATTTTTATTATTTTTTTATTCCAGATACTGTGGACTTTGTTACTCCGCATTTCTTCGCTATATTAGTAACACTTGCACCTTTTTGTAAGTTCTACAAAACTTCATATTTTTCCTTTAAAAGTATGTTAATTTGTATGCATATTATACAAATTATTCAATTTAATTTAACACTTAAAAACCAAACATTCGTTTGCGTCTGCGTACATGTAAAAACTAAAAAAAAAGTGCACTTGTTTGTTTGACCACTGACATTTGGCATTCAAATGTTACTAGCGCGGGGTTTCGCCCAATTTTTATGCATTTTATGTAACTGAAATCCGTTTCAAAATAAAAAAAAAATAAATGTTCATATTTTAAATCGTTTGTACAAAGTTCAATGGCAGAGAAAAAGTGAGTGCACTGTATTTTGATCCAGTATTTAATGTGGAAATGGTCCATTCAGGCAATAGTAAATGCCATGATATTTTGACGGATATATTAAAGCATATGTGTATATGTTAATTACTATAGAAAAGAATATTTCCTGTATAAAAGTCCTCACATTGTGAAGAACATTTTCTATAGAACACTTCTTACATTGTGAAGATGTTTTAATGCAAGACTCTGACGACCACTCTAGAAAACTGTAGAAAAGTTGTCTGACTCTGGACAAGTTCCTGTATAGAAAAATTATCAGAATCTGAATGATTTTATCTACAGTTGATTCAGAAAGTGAGTACTCACCTTACATTTTTTTTAGAATATATCAGCAAAGTAAAAAAGATCAAACGACTTAAATACGCCAAAGAAAATCGAAATAAATCGAACGACTTCTGGAACAGAGGGGTTTTTAGGGATGAGGGCAAATTTAATATAAGTATAAGTTTTGCTATAGAAAAGTTGTCAAACTCTGGAGGAGTTTATTTAGAGTGATCATAATCTGAGCAACTTTTCCTACAGATAAGTAACTGCAATTATTAGGATTTTAACAAGTTTTTAATAGCTTGTGTTACTACTTCCTCATTCGTCCTCTCCACTAAATGCATTTATTACAAAAATGTCTACCTAATAGCACGTAATTTCGATAAACACTTGACGGTTTATGGCGTGCAAAACGGTGATTTTGAAACATTTCTTTTGCTCAAGTCTATTTAGTTTAGCGAATGAACAACATTTATATTAACTGCTATCACACACACACAAACAAACACATTTATATTTAGAAATATTAGTACTTTACCAATAACTTAGTTGTACGGGGTCATTTGGTTTTGGCTCGACATTTGCTGATACGGCCAAACCACATGATTAACACGGTTTTAAGGAACTGCGTAAATGCTTAATGAAAGTGTTGGCTACTTTTCGAGGGTACTACAGTGTTCCATATAAGGATTATAATTTATTTACAAAAGCTCGTTAGGTTGGCACAATTTATTTAGGTGGGGGAAAAGGAGCACAGGCAAGGTAATATATATGCGTGTGTATATGATTAGGTTTAAGCTGATTAGAAGGCGTTTAAAGTTCATTTGCAGTATTCTAACAAATAAAATGGCAACAATAGCCGGCACCAAAATAACGACAACGAGGGGGAAAACCGGAGCTTAATAAATGCATGACTGTATGCAAGACTTATTTACCAACATCATCGTCATGCATTTACGTTTAAGGAGTGTGTGCGTGTGTTTGAGTGTAAATGGAAAATGTAATTTTAAACAATAAGAGTTTGATAATCAATAACAGCCAACCAGCTAACCAAGCAGCAACCACTTTTTGTGGTAAATGGTCATCTAATGACATTTTCCTATCGAATGATAAGTGTTTGTAATTGTGGATTAATGACCATAAATGTGAATTTATGAATAGAAACTAACCTTAAAACACTCTTGCCTCTTTTATTGAAACAAAAGTAAATTATTTTTGTATTAACAACAACATTGAAGCGTTAAACTGATAAAATTGCAATTATAATTTACATTGTGCGAGACATGAGAAGATAATTACGGTCATTTGAAAAACTTAAATTGTAATTAAATTTTAATAGATTATTCACTTCGTTTAAATGTAAATTTTCTAAATTTAAACATGAGTTTTTCTCACGCCTCGTATTTGGTTGATTTTTACCAGTCTTTGTTTTAGTTTTCTGTTGTTGAGAAAATAATTTAAAAGAAAACAAACTGCTAAGAAATGATGAGTAATCGATAAATAAATTGTTCCGCTTTGTGATTAACCGGAAATGCAATTAGTTGTTTTTTTAATGTCTGTGTATATGTTTGTAAATGTATATTCTAAGGTGTAGGGTGCAGCAGACAATGTTTCAAACATGTTGACATAAATTAAACCGAATATATTTAATGTTTGTGCCTTTAAAGTTATAAGTTTCTAAGCAAAGTAATGAAAATATGAAATAAAAATAAAAAAACTAACTCAAATAAGTTTTCATTTATAGGTAGCATGTTATTAGTTTCTCTTGATTAAAAACTTGTCAAGTTGTTTTTAGTATTTTAGTGTGGCCTTCTCCCATTTTTATAAAAATTTTAACATTTCAATGTAATTCTATTTTCAGTTTTTTTAATATCAATTCTTTCTACATCTTATTAATAACAAAGGTTATAAAATCATTGATGCATTAAGTGTAGCATTATATGGTGTAGCCTTTTACGGCCGTATTTCTTTCGTGCCCATTCCAATATGTTTCCAAGTGAAAATTAAGAAATCAAAAGTGGGAAATGCCATTTGCACAAAAACAGCCCATAAATTTACACCGTAATCATTGTATGTATGTATAATACGACTATGAATTAAATAATGTCGGGTTGTGTGAGAATACATTAAGAACAACTTTGTAATTTGGATTGTAATTTTACGGTTGATTGATTAAGTTTTTAAAATTTTGTAAAGGTATTTATATTGTAACGAAACAATTATCGTTAAAGTTAAATTAAGCAACTTTTAATTTATAGTTTAAAGCTAGAGAGAAGCTGTTAGAATTAGGGCAACTTTTTCTAGATAAAAGTTGTCAGAATTTGAGCATAGAAAAATTGTCAGAAACTGTCACAAACTGAGCAACTTTTTCTAGAGAAAAGCTGTCAAAATTTGGGCAGCTTTTTCTAGAGAGAAGTTGTCACAAACTGAGCAACTTTTTCTACAGAGAAGCTGTTAGAATCAGTGCAACTTTTTGTAGAAAAAAGTAGTCAGAATCTGAGCAACTTTTTCTAGAGAAAAGTTGTTCGAATTTGAGCAACTATGTTAGAAACAGGGCAACTTTTCTAGAGAAAAACTGTCAGAATCTGGGCAGCTTTTTCTAGAGAAAAGTTGTCAGAATCTGATCAACTTCTTTAAGAGAAAAACTGGTAGAATCTGGGCAACTTTGTCAAGAGAAAAGTTTTCAGAATCTGATCCACTATTTCTAGAGAAAAGTTGTCACAAACTGAGCAACTTTTTCTAGAGAAAAGCTGTCAGAATCTGGGCAGCTTTTTCTAGAGAAAAGTTGTCAGAATCTGATCAACTTCTTTAAGAGAAAAGCTGGTAGAATCAGGGCAACTTTTTCAAGAAAAAAGTTTTCAGAATCTGATCCACTATTTCTAGAGAAAAGTTGTCATAAACTGAGCAATTTTTTCTAGAGAAAAGCTGTCAGAACTTTTTATAGAGAAAAGATGTCATAAACTGAGCAATTTTTTTAAAGAAAAAAAATTACCAGATTCTAACATCCTTTGAATAAAAAGAGTTGCTCAGAACCTGCATTTTCTTCAAAAAAAAGTAAAAGAGAAAAGTTGTCAGACTCTGAGAAACTTTTTCTAGAAAAAAGTTGTCAGAATCTGAGAAACTTTTTCTAGAAAAAAGTTGTCACAAACTGAGCAACTTTTTCTAGAAAAAATTTGTCAGAATCTAAGGAGAGAAAAGTTGTCAGAAGTTTAGCTGAGAAAAATTGTCAGAAATTGGTCCTATTTGAAGAGAAAAGTTGTCACAACCTGAGCAACTTTTTCTAGAGAAAAGCTAGAAAAAGTTGTTTTTAGAGAAAAATTGTAAGAACCTGAGCAACTCTTTTTAGAGAGAATCCGTTAGAAACAGGGCAACTTTTTCTAGAGAAAAGTTGTCAGAATCTGAGAAACTTTTTCTAGAAAAAAGTTGTCAGAATCTGAGAAACTTTTTCTAGAAAAAAGTTGTCACAAACTGATCCACTATTTCTAGAGAAAAGCTGTCAGAATCTAGGCACCTTTTTCTAGAGAAAAGTTGTCACAAACTGAGCAAACTTTTTATAGAGAAAAGCTGTCAGAATCTGGGCAGCTTTTTCTACAGAAAAGTTGTCAGAATCTGATCCACTGTTTGTAGAGAAAAGTTGTCACAAACTGAGCAAACTTTTTATAGGGAAAAGCTGTCAGAATCTGGGCAGCTTTTTCTAGAGAAAATTTGTCACAAACTGAGCAATTTTTTCTAGAGAAAAGCTGTCAGAACTTTTTATAGAGAAAAGATGTCATAAACTGAGCAATTTTTTTAAAGAAAAAAAATTACCAGATTCTAACATCCTTTGAATAAAAAGAGTTGCTCAGAACCTGCATTTTCTTCAAAAAAAAGTAAAAGAGAAAAGTTGTCAGACTCTGAGAAACTTTTTCTAGAAAAAAGTTGTCAGAATCTGAGAAACTTTTTCTAGAAAAAAGTTGTCACAAACTGAGCAACTTTTTCTAGAAAAAATTTGTCAGAATCTAAGGAGAGAAAAGTTGTCAGAAGTTTAGCTGAGAAAAATTGTCAGAAATTGGTCCTATTTGAAGAGAAAAGTTGTCACAACCTGAGCAACTTTTTCTAGAGAAAAGCTAGAAAAAGTTGTTTTTAGAGAAAAATTGTAAGAACCTGAGCAACTCTTTTTAGAAAGAATCCGTTAGAAACAGGGCAACTTTTTCTAGAGAAAAGTTGTCAGAATCTGAGAAACTTTTTTCTAGAAAAAAGTTGTCAGAATCTGAGAAACTTTTTCTAGAAAAAAGTTGTCACAAACTGATCCACTATTTCTAGAGAAAAGCTGTCAGAATCTAGGCACCTTTTTCTAGAGAAAAGTTGTCACAAACTGAGCAAACTTTTTATAGGGAAAAGCTGTCAGAATCTGGGCAGCTTTTTCTAGAGAAAATTTGTCACAAACTGAGCAATTTTTTCTAGAGAAAAGCTGTCAGAACTTTTTATAGAGAAAAGATGTCAGAAACTGACCAACTTTTTTAAAGAAAAAAAATTACCAGATTCTAACATCCTTTGCATAGAAAGAGTTGCTCAGAACCTGCATTTTCTTCAAAAAAAAAAAAAAGTTAATCAGACTTATGCAACTTTTATCCACAAATAGTGGTTCAGAATTTGATAACTGGTCTTTGGAAATAGTCACAACTTTTGTATAGAAAAATTAGCTTTGTTGACTACTAAAAACTACAATAACTGCTAATATAGTGATCGTTGTATTTCTATTTACTTGCTGTTGCAACCAAGTAGTTGGTTTTGTAACTACCTGCTGTTAGTTACCTGTGTTGGCTCTAGCATAAGCTTTTAGGTTCTAGGTGTTTTTGTTTCCAGTAATTTTTGTTCGCTTTTTATTACAGTTTACTATACTCTTAGCTTGCTTGGCTGTAATTTGATTTAATATATGCCAGGAGCTGTTTTGTAAAAATAATAATAATAATAATATAAAAAGGAAACGAAGGATGATGATATAAAAGATTTTTTTTTTGCTGTGAAAATCGAGGTAAAAGTTGAAACGTACAACAATATAAAATAGTACGAGAACTTACTACTCCTGGACCGCGGCGTAAAGCTAACAAAGGTGCATTAAACCTTTGAATGCAAGTGGTAGTGGTTGTTTGTAAAAGTAAAGAATGGAAAAAAAGGATTTAATATGACAACAAAAAATACTACTTTATGTAGAAAGTAAGTAATTTATATGAGTTAAAACAGTTGATAGAAAAAAGTAATTTAATTTTATTATACTTAAAGTGGAAAACTAAAAATTTGCTTTTTATTAATTTATGAGTCAAGATACATTGCTGGTTTCTGTTGAAGTTAAGAACCATTAAGATAAGTGGTACAAAAATATTTCATGGTTAGGATACAAACATATATACAAACAGATTCAATATAAATTTATATATCGTTGGTCTCATGTAGAAAGGCCCTAACTCGCTATTTTTTTGAAATTAGTTTTTTTTTTTGTGATTCCAATGCATTTAACGCAAATACACCTCCTCACAAAAATTTATTGCAATAGTGTAAAAAATAACGCTTTTATAAACAGTTGTACAAAAAAAGATACATGTTGAATATTACAGTTTCTATTATGTTTTTACCTTCTCCTGTAAAGTTTTAAATATGCGAGTTAGGGCCTTTCTACATGAGACCATCGATATAGAGCGAAAGGACCTAGTTACTTATGAATGCCATATGATTTACCTAATTGCATTACCAACAAAACCACTAACCTCACATATCTAGACATACTTGCAGTAAATATTTGGAAAAATTAACACAATTTAAGTAGTAACATATATGTAGCTTCTATTGTTTGTAAAACATACTTAACGTTTTTAAATGGATTTGTCTTTTTATGATTTTTGTACCCCAGACTATTACTATATAGACAGGAGGATATTTTAGGTTGAGACTGATGCTTGTAAAGTCGCAAGTATTAACCCAACGATTTCAGATATTGGCCAGCATCTCCTAGGAACGGCCTATAATTGACCATAACTCCCATATAATTTCTAGCACCAAAAATCCGCTTAACTTCTATATATTTTACTAGATATTGGTATTAAGACAAAATCATCTTAAATAAGTCTCTTGTTAAAAGAAATCATCCCATAATTATTCCTATTTCTCGTGTAAAGCTGGTGGTCATCCCGATAGACTACGTAATAGTTTGCCGGATTATCAGTCAGAGGGTTGCGGGTTCGATTCCCGCCAAAAACTCTGGGTGTTTTCTGCAGATAAGCCAAAAAAAGCTTTGCAGTTTCTGTTTGTTAATTATATTTAAAAAAAAATTCTTTATGAACAATAAATAAATATACAAAAACTATATTTTTAAACATTTAAAATAAAATAAAAAAAACCGTGGAAGAACAGAATTTATATTTTCTTAAAAATGGACTCCTCATGTTATTTTTAACAAACGAACAAACCAAACAAACCATCAACAAAAACTAAACATGTTTCAAATTCTCCAAAAAGGATCTTCATTTTTAACTACACTTCTTTTGATTTGCAGCATTTTTCTTTTACTTCTTTATGAGTTTTTTTTTTTTTTTACAAAATGAATGAAATTCTTTGCAAACAATGGCGTGTATTGTTGCCAAAACAACTCACATTCTTACAAACTCACAAACAATTGATCCTGAAAGAAACTGGAACTGCGTGTGTTTTTGGCCATTTTAATATTTAAGTTTGATTTTCATGTATTTTCTTTAGTTTTTCTTCAACTAAACAGTTTTTGTTATAAAATAAAGTTTCTTACATTTCGCGAGTAAATAGATGTTAGTGTATTTTTTGTCCGCTTCTACTTTTACTTCATTTCATTTGTATGTGTTTTTTTTCCTTTCTACCTCTCTCCTTCAACTGGACAAGTGCCACTGGCATTACTCGAAAATGTAATTTATGTTCTTTTTACCACTTTTGGCAAAAGAACCCAACAAACTCCTTTCGCTACAAAATATCCTTTTCATTGTGTTTGTATACATACTTAAGAATTTTGGTGTGTGTGTTTTTATTTCCTCTTTTCTTTCTTTATCAACTCTGTAATCAATTATACCGTATTAAGAGGAAGCAAGTAGAAGAGTCCTCTTAAATAGTTGTGAAGAAAAAAAAAAAACAAGATTGTATAAACAATTTTATGGCAAATTTGGCTTTTAAGTAAATAAAGTACCAGAAGCTTGATTTAATAATACGTTTTTAGAGTAAATTTTTAGGCGTAAAGAGTAAATGTATACAACAATTGGTTTCGCTTCTAACTACCTTAAACTACTTTACGTTTAGATCAAGTATCTTGTCTTGAATTCACAACTTTAGAATTATGCACATCTTCTAAAATATGAATCAAATTAATAACAATTACTTTTAATTCAAAATTGGAACTGATTACATATTTCTATAACTACACTAATGATTATTACAACTTTTATTATACCCTGGGATAGTGGATTTTTGCTGATGTTTTTAACGCCCACAAATATTGGTCCAACACCCACCTTAAAGTACCTTAAATTACGGAAATTTCTCAGCATACTATGATGATCAACTTGAAATTAACAACATGATATTTTTAATGGAAAACATATAAATGGATATGTATGTATATAAAGCAATATGTTTAGTTATAAAACAATAATTTGTTTGGCGTACATTGCAAATATTTATGAATTATTTTCAAAATTTTTCTTTTTAAAAAACACAAGACAAGTATATTTTTTCTTTTATGTAGACTTTGTTTATGTCTTTTATACTTCTTTGAAATTTTTGTATTTATAGTAATATGTATTTGGTATATTTTAAATACATATTGTTTTTTTTTCAATTACTAAACCATTTAAATCCAAATAAATAATCCGATATCACGCAGAAAACTAAAGTTATGTGTCCATGATGGTCAGATATTACAACGTTGTGCAGAAAATGTCTAACAACCGTGTAAACTTAAAATTTTTGTTGTAAGAAAAAGCATTTTCAGTACATTGGAAGACAAAAGTATTTTCAGACATCTAACAATCGGGTAAACACACAATTTTGTCATTGTCATTGTTTTAAGACAATTGACAAACACTTTTCATTGTCATATGTGCAAGGTTTATGCATCTGCCAATGGCAGCATTGTCATAGAAATTATTTCTAAATGCAACTCTGCATATACATAAATAATAAACAACCAAGTGTGCATTGATAAAATTTTTAAAAAAAGTGGAAGAAAATTAAAAAATTAAATTAAAGTGTGCATTAATATAATTTTTAAACACACACACAGAGCTGCAAAACGAATTTGACAATGCCACACAACAATCTGACAACCGTGTAAACTGACAATTTCGGTTGACAGATAAATTCATTGTGTGACAATTGTGTGCAAATGAAATTGTTAGTTTTCTTACAATCGTGTAAACTGACAATTTACCTTTTGCTAAAAATTGTTCAATGTCAGTACATTGATAGCACATTGGTAGACATGACAACGTTGTAATATCTGGCCATCGTGGACACATAGCTTAACTGAACTGATGCACAAGCAATTTACAAATGTTGAAAATAAAATATTATTAAAACTATTTTATTTTTAATTAATTAATTTGTTTTTGTGACCAATGTTTATAGTTATTATAATTATTAAGGAGTTTCCTTCAGGCTAATTTGGTCAAATGTTTGTTTCCAAACGTAAATAAAAAACTTGTTCGATTCTTATTTTTATTTTATTTTCCCAATGTTTCGTTAGTTTTATTCTAACTTCTTCAGGGGTCTCGTTCTAAATAATAGCTTTGATGTTTATTATTATTGGATATTAATTTTTATTATTAATTAGTTACTTATAACTAAAAAAACGGGACATCACGAACAGAAATTTGGTATAAATAATCAAATAATTAATAAAAAATATAATCTACAATACACGAACACAAAACTTAAGTCAAGTTTAACTTAAAGCTAATATCACAGAACTCTAAACTTATTTTGTTTGCATTTTAAACATAATATGAGTACAAATATAGAAACTTGCCATTTAATGGTTATTTGTAAGTTTAAATAGTTGTAAATAATATAAAATGTTTGAATAATATAAAATGTTTGACTGTAGTTCAATACAAGGTGGCGCAAAAGTAATCCTCCTATCAGAAAATGCTATAAATTTTGCGATTGGCCCCTAACGTCAGTTCTGTTTTGACATTTGTGTAGTAAACACATGCGAAATACACGTTAATAAACAATGTTACGCTTTACTGCTCCAGAACGCGGAATATTGCTGACTATTTATTTGACCAATAATCGGTCGGTGACAGCCAAAAAACATCGGAAGTTTACTTTTGCACCACCTTGTAGTTGCTGTAAACATTTTTTTATAAATAATTGTGTTTAATGGGTCGATTATGGATGGCAACTGAGTCTCAGTGGAGTTGACAGTTGCCAAAAACATATTACAGATGGCAACTGACAACCGTTAGCAACTGAGAATTTGAGGTTGCTATGATTTTTATTTTAAGTCGCAAATCCTAAATGTTAGTTATTTTGTTGTTAAACTATTCATATTTTTAACATATAAATGTTTGTTTTCTACTCGATAATTCGAAAAACAGATTAAACACGAAAGTTGCCTTAAAGTTGCTATAAATAATCGACATAGAAGTGAACCATACTTAATTTTATAATTGCGATAAACATTAAAATGTTTATAGTACCACAAATATTGTAAAAAATCAAATTAAAATAACAATTATTTGTGTACCACAACAATATATTGTTACCAAAAACACAGTGTAGTTGTCGTAACCATGCCCAACAATGCTTTTTCTCTGCGTGTACCATCAAATTAGGCAAAGTATATTGTCTACAACTTATACGAATTTTGTTCTCGACTGTAACAAGTTTGCTTTTTCCACTGATATTTGCTACAAATTGCTAAACCATCGTTTAAAAGTTGTTCTGAAAAGATTCTCTGATAAGAGGGCGACTAATTGTCCAATTGATCAGCAATAATGACGGTTTCCATTTGTTGCCGAAAGATATCATATTTAAAATGTAACGAAAGAAATTTAATACCACAAAATTTAATTTGCAACAATATAAGAATAATATCTAGAAAAATCCATAAAAGTTATTTAAATTTTTACATTTATTAGCATTATTCAAATAGTCCAAGCAAGTATAAGATTTCGTTAATTTCTAAAGCCAGCCAGCCAACTTAGCATTAAAAACAAATAAACTGAAAGATTTTACTTATAATAATACAGACTAAATACTCTTTTACTTTTGTTTAACCGCCAATTTGTTATTGGTAATTTTCTCTTGTTTATTACAGCCAAACAAGTATTTAAATAACGAATTTTCTGTTTATTTTCTCTCAAACCATTTGTTGGTAATTTAACCTTATTCTACTTCATCTTTGCACAATTTTCCTAAGATAAGCTGCAGGTAGTTTTCAAAATTTAATGTTACAGAATCCTTGTATCTGAAGTGTACATAAGCAGACAAATGCAATTTTGCCATCCTTAGATTTAGCATAGAGTAAAGTGGGTTTAAGGAGTAACAGAAAATGTAAATCCTTAATTTTGTTACAAGTTTAATTTGTTTCTTTCTTTTCACAGCCACCACAACCGACCGCATCAACTGTGACAGTTTGTTTAACATTTGTTTTCTTCTGCTGTTTCTCTATTTTTTCTATTTAAAACTAGTGCATGCAAGTCACCATCGTCATTGTCATCATCATCATCAGCAACAACATTTCTGTAGATAAAGGACATGGCTGAGTGACTGGCAACAGAAAAACAAATGAAAGAAAATAAACGGGACTTTAAAGCCACAAAACCCCATTTTATCGCATAAATAAACAAACAAAACACTTACAGCTTTGAGAACAACCATGAAAAATAGCTGACTTGCAACTTGCTGCAAACAGAAATGGAAAACTTAAACTTCTTACAGTCATGGAAAAAATTAGTAGAAGTTTGGGTGGCCCAAAAAAGACTGAAGGATTAAAAATAGTTATATCTTTTTTGTGTTTAATAATTTTTTTTTTGTCTTTTGCAGGTTATTTACTGGTTTTTGGCGATAAATCATGGCTACCTATGATGTGCAGAAACGCGTCAAAATCATTGAATTTTCTTATTCTTCCGGAAGGTCAATTATCACAACTCAACAAAATTATCGTCGTCATTTTAATGTCCGAACAGCACCCAGTGACAACATGATTAGGAACTTAGTCTCCCGTTTTGAGGAACATGGAAGAGTGTCAGATCTAGAGTTGTGCCCGGTCGATCATTTCAGTGACCGGCCATTTTCGTTCATTTATCCAAGACTGAATCGTTCATTCAATTCGTTCAATCGTTCACTTTGAACGAATGAATACAACCCTTATTGAATGTGATTTTCTTCTTGTCTTTTGATAAACAGCAGCTGAACGAAATTGATTCGTGCACTATTGAACGAAAACCGTTCAGTTAAATGACCGGCTCATTCCGTTCAATGAAGTGATCCGTTCATTTTAACCCGTTCGTTCATGAACGACACAGCTCTAGTCAGATCTTCCAGGAAGAGGTATATCTGTGCGCAATGAAGCAGTTGTGGAGGCTGTACGGCAGAGTGTAAACGAAGATCCATCTGTCTCTACTCGTCGTCGTTCTGCTCAATTGGGAATGTCCAGAACATCCCTGCAAAGAATTTTGAAGCGGGATCTTAAAATGTTTCCGTATAAAATTCAAATGGTACAGCAACTGCTTCCCCAAGATCATCCTTTCATTAATCATCACTAATCCTTCAGTCTTTTTTGGGCCACCCTGTACTTTGCTTAAGTTGAACTAGTTCTCTTGCAAATGTTAAATGTTTAGTTAAATATTAAAGTTTAAAGATTATTAATATAAGAATTCAATATTTTGCATAATATGGTCACTGTGGTTTATATGAGTTTTTAGCCCCTATTTTAAGCAGCATTTTCTTGAGTGTAAAATTAATAAAGTTTCATTAAGAATGAAGGGATGACAACACTATATATACAACTCGTCTTTTTTGTCCAACAAACTTTATAACTTTTTGAAAGAGATACAAATAGTTTCAGTGTATGCATCTGAGTACATAAATGAATATGAATATTTTGTTCAAGTGCAACAATGTTACAGTCAACAACAAGAACAACAGCAACACAAACTATAATAATAAGTATAAAATAGTAATTATAGTCCTTGTAGCAGTTTCCAGCACTACATACATACATATCAGTACTAGCAAGTAGTAAATAGTTGGGACATTATCAAAAGCATTAGCTGCAACAGAATTTTAATAGTGTAAGTGGTGTCAGTAGCTCAGCAGGACTTGTTAGATTGTCATTTATATACAACTTAAAACACTTACAAATACCCCCACACAAACAATGTTTTAAAAGTTTGCTGTAGGGTTAGAAAATTTGAAAGCACAGGCTAAAACAAACAACAAAACCTACAACTTTATGACTATGAATTTCATAATGATGACGAGAATGTCCTTTAACTAACAAGTTTCTTAAGAAGACTTTAAATAGAAATATTTAATACCAGTGAAAGCAGAAAAAATATGCCATCCAATTTTAGCTCTTTGTAATATTTTATTTATTTTCTAGGAATTTTTCATCATGACAAACTTTTAAAAGGACTTTATCTAAAATTTCTTGTTGTTTGTTTTTGCCATTACTTAAAAAGTCAAAAATTTCCATATGTGAAAGGATATATGTATAAGCAATTTTATGGCATTTTACGGCTCATTTAAATGTCTCACTCACAATTTACCCAATGGTCTTTTTCGCCCTGTCATCTGTGCATTAAAGTGTGTTTTCCCTGTTTACACAAGCAACACATGTCTTTAATTGCTTGTAACATGAGCCGAACTTGTGGCAAGAAGTTTTGCCTTCTTAGGAGTGAATGGGTGGTTGAATGTTAGAAGACATTATCCACTGAAGGCACAACATTTTACATACACAATTTTTCCAATAAGTTTATAGTCAACTTTATGGGTTTTTGGAAAAATGAATACCTATAGTTTTTAGTTAAATGTACGAGGTTGAGTTGCTAAGGTAAATAATTGCTGTGTAATCATGCGACCGAGAACGGAATATTCTGAGATTTGCAGAAATACAATTTAATATATTATTCAGCAATTAATATACCAACAACAAAAATTAATTTTAAGATCGATGTTGAAAACTGTTCCCAAAGCTACAAACATTTAATCAACAAGGGGAAGAGTGTAGGCAATATTTAGTTTTTAAGTTTAGTTGAAGAACAGACGATAAAGAGAAATAAACATTAATTTTCCGTGGTCCATATAAATTATTATTTATTTGTACGTTTACGTATTATTGATTACATGTATTTTTATTGTTGTTTTTTTCTACGTGTTTATTATGATTGTTATTATTTTTGTATGAGTTCTAAATTATACTTATATTTATAGACAAGCCCAGATGATGATACGCAAAGAGCATCGAAATATCGGTAAATAAAATAAAATTTATTTTCAATACTGGCCTCGAGCTTGACATAAAAAGGTAGAATAAAAACTACTTGAATGAAAAGAAAAAATATAAATTTATCTACAATATTACCTTTATTCTGCCCGAACATAATATTTACTCCACTCAGTAGTTTTGGAGATATAGCCGAATGTATGACGAAAATATATTATTTAAAAACAAATTTTTTTTTTGTTTTTCAAAAATTCATAAAAAATAGAGATATATACAAAAGTTCCAATATTTTTCTATTGCATTAAATGCAATATTTCTTGTTAATATGAAGTGTTGATTCTATTATTAGTTTTGTGAAACTACATCTTGATTTTTGCTTATTGTTTTACAAAAAGTACCACATATCTCTGTGTACTGTTGCATCTATAACGTGTTTTCTTTTAATCATATATAATGACTTTATTTCCAACATAGCTTGCTATGTGCGTCATATATTTTCCTATAAGCCTGAAGGAAAATAAAGGAAAACTTTTTGCCTTCTCTTTTTTTATGAATGTTTGAAAAATAAAAATATACATATATAAAAAAATTTCCATGCAAAGTTCAGCGATATCTCCGAATTGGTGATAAATAATCCAAAGAATCAAAAAAAATTAATGCAGCATAAAGATAATATTGTAGCCGAATTTCCATTTTCTGTTTTTACTGCATATAATGAACCGTTTATTAGTTTTGTTACTATAAATCGCGTAACTATGTAGTTTTCGAAAAAATTAATTTCTTGAAAACTGGAGCTGATACAAAAAAAGTTATTTATTGAAGCCTAATACTAGATGCACACAAACTGACTAAGAAGTCTAAGGCACCAAAAAAAGTTTTCATTTTGTCGGACTATTGCTTTTAAAATAGTTTGCAATTGTATGTAATTAACATAAAATTTAAATATTCACTTATCAAACCACCCTCGTATGAAAAACGTATATGCAATACTCTTAAGCCAACCAGTCAACCCAAGTAGTGAATGTGTCGCATTAAATGGCCTGCAAACTGTAAACGACA
This sequence comes from Bellardia pandia, assembly GCA_916048285.2. Classification (NCBI taxonomy): domain Eukaryota; kingdom Metazoa; phylum Arthropoda; class Insecta; order Diptera; family Calliphoridae; genus Bellardia; species Bellardia pandia. Next base: position 39,450,546 of record OU696530.1, read on the forward strand.
ATTCTTCTTTTGCCATTAAAGGATATTAAAAGTTATTTAAACTCTTTTTTCTTCTTTCACTTATTCTCTTGACTTTTCTTTATACACATATGTATGTAAAAGCTATTTCATTGCAGAGTACATCCTAGAAGTATTAAAATTGCTGGTAAACAGGACATCCACAAGAAAATAAGAAAATAATAATAATGAAGAAAAAAAGCAGAAATGTCTGCTATCTTAAGGATGTGTTGTTAGCGGATACATATGGTTATTATGATGGCCTTCTCCATTATCATTTTTTTCAGGCATTTTTTTACTTCTTTGGCTTTTTGTTTTTATTTTAAAGCTTGTACTGGGTAAAGTGGGTGGTGGGGTTTTTGAGGATTGTGGTGTATGCGATGTGTTTGTTTTTATGAATATTTCTACGAAATCATATTTGCGATAAACACGTTCATTATACTTATTTGATTTTTTGTAGGAATATGTGTACATACATATGTATATACATTTATGTATCTATTTCTCCATTCTTTTTTACATCATTTAAGGACTGTAATTATTTGTCTCGTAAAACTTTATTTACACATTAACTGAAATAATGAAATCGTTGTACAACAATTTGAATTTAAGAAAACTGTGAAGAGGAATCAAATTAAATCTTATGAAATTTCAATATTATAGAAAGTATTGTTTACTTAAAATCCGGTCGCATTCGCGTTTTAACAATTATGTAACAAAATAAAAGCCATTGAATATTTTGGAAGCTTAACGTTAAGAAGAAACTAAACCTTAATTTTATAAATCACTTGCGTTCAACGCAAATGCTTCATTAAAAGTTTTTGTACATTGATGTAGGATGAAACGGCCGTATATCTGACGGTGGTGTCTTTAGGAAATGCATATTTAATGAAGCTCTTAAAAGCAATAAATTAAATATACCGATGCCAAAACCAATTTCATCTGGAAATGTTCCAGTGTCATATGTCCTCATTGCAGACGATGCCTTTGCATTGACCCCAAGTATTTGAAAACCTTTTAATGCGCTTAATTTGAATGATATCCAAAGAGTTTTCAATTATCGGCTATCAAGAGCTAGGCGAGTAATCGAAAACGTCTTTGGAATTTTGTCTGCACGATTTCGTGTAATGAGAACCCCAATTAAGCTGGAGCCATTAAAAACAAGACAAGTGACAATTGCGTGTTACGTGCTGCATAATTTTTTAAAAAGCCGAAGAAGGTCTGTATACCTTAACACGAACCTTGTTGACCACTATACTGCAGAGGGAACACTAATCCCTGGAGAATGGCGCAGTGATAATAATGCACAAAGTTTAGAAAATTTGCAAAGACATCACTCGTACGTAGCAAATGAAACATCAATAATATGAGATGAATTTTCGCGATATTTTGTGGAAGAAGGTAAAGTTGATTTTCAATATAAACATACATATATGTATAAGCAAATCATATGTATGTACATACATATGTACATACATTTATAACTTCAATTAATTTCGGTTAAAAATAAAAGCAATCAAAATGTAAATATATAAAAATAATTTATTAATTAAAAAGGGGCAATTTAATATTAAAAGAATTAACAACGAAACAAGAAACTTAAATATGTAGGTATAATTTAATATTTAAATCAATAAGTTACTACACTGTTGAAACAGCTGTTATTTTCCCTCGTTTTTTTTTTCTCTCAAAAACTTTGTAAGTTCAAATAATTATTTGCTCGAATAAGTGGAAAATATTTGACTGAGTGTGGTCACATTATGTTCACATTAGAGACATTTTTATTTGCTACCAAACCCATGTATTTACTCAAAAACATGTTTGCACCAAACAAATGTTTCATGGTCACATTACAGCAAAGAAATATTTGCAACTTTTGGGCAAATGTTTCACAAATGTGACCGCAGCTTAAAGTGTGAAAAAGAAAGCTTTAAAGGCAAACAACTGTAAATACAAAGATATGTCTTTTTCTTCGGATGATGAAGATTCTTCAAGTGTCCTAGACATATCAATTGAAAAGATCCAATTCCGCTCTACTATCAACATCATGAATTTAACGAATAATGAGTATGTAAAATAACACTGTAGAGATTTACAATATTTTTGATTTACTTTTTAAAGATTTCAGATGAACTCCCGAATGAACAATTGCAATTGCATTCAAGAGTTTGAAGAGCTTTTCAAACATTATCAACAGTTACCATAACTGGATGTTTTTCCATTTCAGCTATCAACAATTCAAATTAAGCTGCCGTTGTGGCTTCTTTTTCCGCCCTAAGAAAAATTTTAGTAGTATTTTATACTAAATGAATATGCTTGTATTTATTTACTTACATCCAGCGTTGCCATTTTGGTTACTTTTAACCAAAATTGGTTACTTTTTTTTCCAATGTGTACTTGTGTACTTTTTTTCCGTTTTGGTTACTTTTTTTTAACATAAAAGTAACCATTTTTTACATTGCTTTTACTTTGACTTAATTTACACCACAATTTAAAAGTTTTTTAAAAATAAAACACTAAACACAGGATTACAAAAAAATACATGCCTGTCTCCAAACATAACAAACACAATCATTGTATTGTTGAACGAGTAAAAGGTTCTTCACAAAAACCATCTAAAAACATGCTACAAAATGCATTTTCATATTGATTTGACATCGGAACAAGTTAATTTTTCTTTTGTTTTAGAAATGAACGAACCTTAATCAACATTCATAAATTATGTTTTTACCAGAAAACAAAAAAAAAAAAAGCTTTTTACAAATTAGCGTGCTATTTAATTTTTTAATAAAGTGTTTTCTAAATAGTTAAGATTGGGTTTCTTTCGTAAAAAATGGATAAGTATGTACTTCGAATTAAAAAGTAATAATATTGGTTTTAAGCACAATTTTTATTTTTGTTAGATTTTTATTTAAAAAGGCTGCTCAAAGTAAAACTAATTATGTCGAGTTATGTTCTGGAAGTGATGATGAGAATATGTATATTTTCATTCAATTTCAATAACTTTTTTAAATAATATTTTGTTGTTTAGTGACATTAATAACAGCCCGAAAAGAAAATTCCGTGTATTGTGGTTGGATGAGTTTCCGTGGCTAAGAAACAAAGATGGATGTTGTTTCTGCGCTGCCTGTGTAAAAAAATTGCAAATCACGTAAGTTATTTACGAAAGCACACTAAAAAGTGTTCATAAGCAAAATGTGGAAAATAAAAATAACATTTGCAAGTCCTCAAAAAGAAACTCTTAATAAGCAAGTGCACCAAACAGAGCTAACATTAGTAATGTTTCTTATTTCCCACAATTTGCCTTTTTTTTAATGGACTATCTACCAGGCTTATTAGAGAAGCGCTGTTCCGACTGTCAAATTGCGAAACACATTAAATGTGGCAGGTAAAGCAACTTAATTAACAGAAATGTTAGGAAGCAAATCTAAAGCAAATTTAATTTCCAAACTAAAAACGACAAAGTTTTCGTTAATAGTAGACGAAACAACAGACGTATCCACAAAGAAATCACTAGTTCTAGTCGTTCGCTATATGGATAAATCATCTAAGAACATTCAAGACAGATTTTTAGCCTCATCTACTTAAACTTTATCTACTAGTGTTTGGTAACAAATGTAATGAAATTAATTACATTTGGGTTTTATTAATATCGTTATTGCTGAATTAGTTTTTTCTTTCAATTGTACCTAATTATAAGACTGAACTACAAACTGAAATGTAATGGTTAATTTATATTTTACATATATATTTTTTAGCTGAAATAAAATAAAATTTTAAATATATAAAAATTTTGGTTACTTTTTTTTGCTTTTGGTTACTTTTTTTTTACATTTTGGTTACAAAATTTTTTTGGTCGTGGCAACGCTGCTTACATCGTGTTAATAAAGTTCCTATAAAATATTAAATTAATTGAATAATTTCGTTTTTTTTAATAATATTTTAATTCAACTTTTAAAACTAACGCCAAGAAAATGGAGGCGTTAAATTTGACAAAGCGGGGATACAAATTTCAGTGTTGCGTTTTACAAAATACACAATTTCAAACAGTTGTATTAACAACAACGTAAGAATCAGTTGTTACAACGCAAATAGAAATTATATAATAATTTATACCTATCTAAATTTTATATTACAGCGTGCAGAAATTTATTTTTGGTCTATATACCAATAGGGATTAATAGATTATCTATTAATATATAAATATTTAATTAATTAATAGATATCTGCGCTGCCAATCTATTCTAAATCGCAATATTTGTTTCTGCTTTAACTTTCCTTTGGCAATAACCCAATATTATTCAATTTGTCGAATCTGTTTATTTAAGCTGTGTGTTCATACCCATATATTTTTGTATTACACTGTTCTGTCCTGTTTTTTTTCGATATATGACATTCAGCTCGATCGGACCAAAACTTTACAGAAGAATGTGTGACAGACTGACTGATGCACAACGCTGAGGTTGACCCTTATAATTATTTGGTTTTATTTTCCATCTTCTAAAATGCACATACTATCCACATATTCGTTAAATATTTCTGATTTAAACAAACACACTCCTCTAATTATGTCATGGTCACATCAAAAACTTTTTTTCTTAAACTGTTTACTTTAAGCTAAAAATTTTCCTTAAAATGCTTGTACAATTTTCTTAAGAGGCTTTAGGGAAATTATTATCATGTTTAAATGAATTAGTGCAAGCAAGTGTAAAGTGTAAATTTTCCACTTGCTAAAACTTCTATTTGTTTATTGTTTCGTTTTTGCAGTTGTCTGTTGCTTTATGGCCAAATTAAACTAATTACCGCCAAAATAACTTCGGCATCAAAAATAGCATAGATAATAAGCTAAATTAAGTCTAAGAAGTTTTCAAATTAAATGAAAAGAAAGAAATTAAAAATGAAAAAAAAATCAAATTAATTATTTATGATGAATTTCTTTTAAAAATGTCTACGCTCCAAGGTGAAATTATACATCATAAAAAATACATAAATACTCGTACCTATAAAATGAAAATTATATTTTTTTTTATCTCTGATAAAGTGAAAGTCTTTTAATTTTTTTTGTCAAACAGATGTGTTACTGTGTGAAAGAAGAACACATTTTAAACATTAGATTTTTTATTTTTTTTGCCTTTTGCTTCACATTTTGTCGCCTAAAGGGCCATATGATATCAATGGCAGGAAAATTATCCCATCAGTTTTGCAAGTTATCAGTGTTTCCCTTATATATACAGCTAGGACATGGAAATAGCGCACCAATATTCTATGAAGTGCCAAATACTGTTTAAAAAAATTGAACGATAATAACATAGAATGTTATGCTTTTTATTTTTGTTCCACCTTGCTGTTCCAAAAATTCGTTGAAAATGTCATATTTTGTTAAAAATTAACCCCCTGGCCCACGATGTCGAACGATAACGTTCGCTTAGATAAGACTTAAGACACAAACTTTTTATCGTATCTATTTTTTTTACTCAATCAAGTTTGTTTATTCCAGAATCAAGTTTGTGTCTTAAGTCTTATCTAAGCGAACGTTATCGTTCGACATCGTGGGCCAGTGGGTAGGTTTTTTTTTTTTGGTTGGACAATGAAATAGCACACACAGTTATTTATATTTTAAACAAAAATAGTTGATGCTAATTTCGGTAGTTAATTCTTGTGTAATTTAACTTAAATATTGTTTATCATTAATTTTGTCAACTAAAATGGATAGTTGGAATTTTTCATCATGACAAACTTTTAAAAGGACTTTATCTAAAATTTCTTGTTGTTTGTTTTTGCCATTACTTAAAAAGTCAAAAATTTCCATATGTGAAAGGATATATGTATAAGCAATTTTATGGCATTTTACGGCTCATTTAAATGTCTCACTCACAATTTACCCAATGGTCTTTTTCGCCCTGTCATCTGTGCATTAAAGTGTGTTTTCCCTGTTTACACAAGCAACACATGTCTTTAATTGCTTGTAACATGAGCCGAACTTGTGGCAAGAAGTTTTGCCTTCTTAGGAGTGAATGGGTGGTTGAATGTTAGAAGACATTATCCACTGAAGGCACAACATTTTACATACACAATTTTTCCAATAAGTTTATAGTCAACTTTATGGGTTTTTGGAAAAATGAATACCTATAGTTTTTAGTTAAATGTACGAGGTTGAGTTGCTAAGGTAAATAATTGCTGTGTAATCATGCGACCGAGAACGGAATATTCTGAGATTTGCAGAAATACAATTTAATATATTATTCAGCAATTAATATACCAACAACAAAAATTAATTTTAAGATCGATGTTGAAAACTGTTCCCAAAGCTACAAACATTTAATCAACAAGGGGAAGAGTGTAGGCAATATTTAGTTTTTAAGTTTAGTTGAAGAACAGACGATAAAGAGAAATAAACATTAATTTTCCGTGGTCCATATAAATTATTATTTATTTGTACGTTTACGTATTATTGATTACATGTATTTTTATTGTTGTTTTTTTCTACGTGTTTATTATGATTGTTATTATTTTTGTATGAGTTCTAAATTATACTTATATTTATAGACAAGCCCAGATGATGATACGCAAAGAGCATCGAAATATCGGTAAATAAAATAAAATTTATTTTCAATACTGGCCTCGAGCTTGACATAAAAAGGTAGAATAAAAACTACTTGAATGAAAAGAAAAAATATAAATTTATCTACAATATTACCTTTATTCTGCCCGAACATAATATTTACTCCACTCAGTAGTTTTGGAGATATAGCCGAATGTATGACGAAAATATATTATTTAAAAACAAATTTTTTTTTTGTTTTTCAAAAATTCATAAAAAATAGAGATATATACAAAAGTTCCAATATTTTTCTATTGCATTAAATGCAATATTTCTTGTTAATATGAAGTGTTGATTCTATTATTAGTTTTGTGAAACTACATCTTGATTTTTGCTTATTGTTTTACAAAAAGTACCACATATCTCTGTGTACTGTTGCATCTATAACGTGTTTTCTTTTAATCATATATAATGACTTTATTTCCAACATAGCTTGCTATGTGCGTCATATATTTTCCTATAAGCCTGAAGGAAAATAAAGGAAAACTTTTTGCCTTCTCTTTTTTTATGAATGTTTGAAAAATAAAAATATACATATATAAAAAAATTTCCATGCAAAGTTCAGCGATATCTCCGAATTGGTGATAAATAATCCAAAGAATCAAAAAAAATTAATGCAGCATAAAGATAATATTGTAGCCGAATTTCCATTTTCTGTTTTTACTGCATATAATGAACCGTTTATTAGTTTTGTTACTATAAATCGCGTAACTATGTAGTTTTCGAAAAAATTAATTTCTTGAAAACTGGAGCTGATACAAAAAAAGTTATTTATTGAAGCCTAATACTAGATGCACACAAACTGACTAAGAAGTCTAAGGCACCAAAAAAAGTTTTCATTTTGTCGGACTATTGCTTTTAAAATAGTTTGCAATTGTATGTAATTAACATAAAATTTAAATATTCACTTATCAAACCACCCTCGTATGAAAAACGTATATGCAATACTCTTAAGCCAACCAGTCAACCCAAGTAGTGAATGTGTCGCATTAAATGGCCTGCAAACTGTAAACGACAATTCTTCTTTTGCCATTAAAGGATATTAAAAGTTATTTAAACTCTTTTTTCTTCTTTCACTTATTCTCTTGACTTTTCTTTATACACATATGTATGTAAAAGCTATTTCATTGCAGAGTACATCCTAGAAGTATTAAAATTGCTGGTAAACAGGACATCCACAAGAAAATAAGAAAATAATAATAATGAAGAAAAAAAGCAGAAATGTCTGCTATCTTAAGGATGTGTTGTTAGCGGATACATATGGTTATTATGATGGCCTTCTCCATTATCATTTTTTTCAGGCATTTTTTTACTTCTTTGGCTTTTTGTTTTTATTTTAAAGCTTGTACTGGGTAAAGTGGGTGGTGGGGTTTTTGAGGATTGTGGTGTATGCGATGTGTTTGTTTTTATGAATATTTCTACGAAATCATATTTGCGATAAACACGTTCATTATACTTATTTGATTTTTTGTAGGAATATGTGTACATACATATGTATATACATTTATGTATCTATTTCTCCATTCTTTTTTACATCATTTAAGGACTGTAATTATTTGTCTCGTAAAACTTTATTTACACATTAACTGAAATAATGAAATCGTTGTACAACAATTTGAATTTAAGAAAACTGTGAAGAGGAATCAAATTAAATCTTATGAAATTTCAATATTATAGAAAGTATTGTTTACTTAAAATCCGGTCGCATTCGCGTTTTAACAATTATGTAACAAAATAAAAGCCATTGAATATTTTGGAAGCTTAACGTTAAGAAGAAACTAAACCTTAATTTTATAAATCACTTGCGTTCAACGCAAATGCTTCATTAAAAGTTTTTGTACATTGATGTAGGATGAAACGGCCGTATATCTGACGGTGGTGTCTTTAGGAAATGCATATTTAATGAAGCTCTTAAAAGCAATAAATTAAATATACCGATGCCAAAACCAATTTCATCTGGAAATGTTCCAGTGTCATATGTCCTCATTGCAGACGATGCCTTTGCATTGACCCCAAGTATTTGAAAACCTTTTAATGCGCTTAATTTGAATGATATCCAAAGAGTTTTCAATTATCGGCTATCAAGAGCTAGGCGAGTAATCGAAAACGTCTTTGGAATTTTGTCTGCACGATTTCGTGTAATGAGAACCCCAATTAAGCTGGAGCCATTAAAAACAAGACAAGTGACAATTGCGTGTTACGTGCTGCATAATTTTTTAAAAAGCCGAAGAAGGTCTGTATACCTTAACACGAACCTTGTTGACCACTATACTGCAGAGGGAACACTAATCCCTGGAGAATGGCGCAGTGATAATAATGCACAAAGTTTAGAAAATTTGCAAAGACATCACTCGTACGTAGCAAATGAAACATCAATAATATGAGATGAATTTTCGCGATATTTTGTGGAAGAAGGTAAAGTTGATTTTCAATATAAACATACATATATGTATAAGCAAATCATATGTATGTACATACATATGTACATACATTTATAACTTCAATTAATTTCGGTTAAAAATAAAAGCAATCAAAATGTAAATATATAAAAATAATTTATTAATTAAAAAGGGGCAATTTAATATTAAAAGAATTAACAACGAAACAAGAAACTTAAATATGTAGGTATAATTTAATATTTAAATCAATAAGTTACTACACTGTTGAAACAGCTGTTATTTTCCCTCGTTTTTTTTTTCTCTCAAAAACTTTGTAAGTTCAAATAATTATTTGCTCGAATAAGTGGAAAATATTTGACTGAGTGTGGTCACATTATGTTCACATTAGAGACATTTTTATTTGCTACCAAACCCATGTATTTACTCAAAAACATGTTTGCACCAAACAAATGTTTCATGGTCACATTACAGCAAAGAAATATTTGCAACTTTTGGGCAAATGTTTCACAAATGTGACCGCAGCTTAAAGTGTGAAAAAGAAAGCTTTAAAGGCAAACAACTGTAAATACAAAGATATGTCTTTTTCTTCGGATGATGAAGATTCTTCAAGTGTCCTAGACATATCAATTGAAAAGATCCAATTCCGCTCTACTATCAACATCATGAATTTAACGAATAATGAGTATGTAAAATAACACTGTAGAGATTTACAATATTTTTGATTTACTTTTTAAAGATTTCAGATGAACTCCCGAATGAACAATTGCAATTGCATTCAAGAGTTTGAAGAGCTTTTCAAACATTATCAACAGTTACCATAACTGGATGTTTTTCCATTTCAGCTATCAACAATTCAAATTAAGCTGCCGTTGTGGCTTCTTTTTCCGCCCTAAGAAAAATTTTAGTAGTATTTTATACTAAATGAATATGCTTGTATTTATTTACTTACATCCAGCGTTGCCATTTTGGTTACTTTTAACCAAAATTGGTTACTTTTTTTTCCAATGTGTACTTGTGTACTTTTTTTCCGTTTTGGTTACTTTTTTTTAACATAAAAGTAACCATTTTTTACATTGCTTTTACTTTGACTTAATTTACACCACAATTTAAAAGTTTTTTAAAAATAAAACACTAAACACAGGATTACAAAAAAATACATGCCTGTCTCCAAACATAACAAACACAATCATTGTATTGTTGAACGAGTAAAAGGTTCTTCACAAAAACCATCTAAAAACATGCTACAAAATGCATTTTCATATTGATTTGACATCGGAACAAGTTAATTTTTCTTTTGTTTTAGAAATGAACGAACCTTAATCAACATTCATAAATTATGTTTTTACCAGAAAACAAAAAAAAAAAAAGCTTTTTACAAATTAGCGTGCTATTTAATTTTTTAATAAAGTGTTTTCTAAATAGTTAAGATTGGGTTTCTTTCGTAAAAAATGGATAAGTATGTACTTCGAATTAAAAAGTAATAATATTGGTTTTAAGCACAATTTTTATTTTTGTTAGATTTTTATTTAAAAAGGCTGCTCAAAGTAAAACTAATTATGTCGAGTTATGTTCTGGAAGTGATGATGAGAATATGTATATTTTCATTCAATTTCAATAACTTTTTTAAATAATATTTTGTTGTTTAGTGACATTAATAACAGCCCGAAAAGAAAATTCCGTGTATTGTGGTTGGATGAGTTTCCGTGGCTAAGAAACAAAGATGGATGTTGTTTCTGCGCTGCCTGTGTAAAAAAATTGCAAATCACGTAAGTTATTTACGAAAGCACACTAAAAAGTGTTCATAAGCAAAATGTGGAAAATAAAAATAACATTTGCAAGTCCTCAAAAAGAAACTCTTAATAAGCAAGTGCACCAAACAGAGCTAACATTAGTAATGTTTCTTATTTCCCACAATTTGCCTTTTTTTTAATGGACTATCTACCAGGCTTATTAGAGAAGCGCTGTTCCGACTGTCAAATTGCGAAACACATTAAATGTGGCAGGTAAAGCAACTTAATTAACAGAAATGTTAGGAAGCAAATCTAAAGCAAATTTAATTTCCAAACTAAAAACGACAAAGTTTTCGTTAATAGTAGACGAAACAACAGACGTATCCACAAAGAAATCACTAGTTCTAGTCGTTCGCTATATGGATAAATCATCTAAGAACATTCAAGACAGATTTTTAGCCTCATCTACTTAAACTTTATCTACTAGTGTTTGGTAACAAATGTAATGAAATTAATTACATTTGGGTTTTATTAATATCGTTATTGCTGAATTAGTTTTTTCTTTCAATTGTACCTAATTATAAGACTGAACTACAAACTGAAATGTAATGGTTAATTTATATTTTACATATATATTTTTTAGCTGAAATAAAATAAAATTTTAAATATATAAAAATTTTGGTTACTTTTTTTTGCTTTTGGTTACTTTTTTTTTACATTTTGGTTACAAAATTTTTTTGGTCGTGGCAACGCTGCTTACATCGTGTTAATAAAGTTCCTATAAAATATTAAATTAATTGAATAATTTCGTTTTTTTTAATAATATTTTAATTCAACTTTTAAAACTAACGCCAAGAAAATGGAGGCGTTAAATTTGACAAAGCGGGGATACAAATTTCAGTGTTGCGTTTTACAAAATACACAATTTCAAACAGTTGTATTAACAACAACGTAAGAATCAGTTGTTACAACGCAAATAGAAATTATATAATAATTTATACCTATCTAAATTTTATATTACAGCGTGCAGAAATTTATTTTTGGTCTATATACCAATAGGGATTAATAGATTATCTATTAATATATAAATATTTAATTAATTAATAGATATCTGCGCTGCCAATCTATTCTAAATCGCAATATTTGTTTCTGCTTTAACTTTCCTTTGGCAATAACCCAATATTATTCAATTTGTCGAATCTGTTTATTTAAGCTGTGTGTTCATACCCATATATTTTTGTATTACACTGTTCTGTCCTGTTTTTTTTCGATATATGACATTCAGCTCGATCGGACCAAAACTTTACAGAAGAATGTGTGACAGACTGACTGATGCACAACGCTGAGGTTGACCCTTATAATTATTTGGTTTTATTTTCCATCTTCTAAAATGCACATACTATCCACATATTCGTTAAATATTTCTGATTTAAACAAACACACTCCTCTAATTATGTCATGGTCACATCAAAAACTTTTTTTCTTAAACTGTTTACTTTAAGCTAAAAATTTTCCTTAAAATGCTTGTACAATTTTCTTAAGAGGCTTTAGGGAAATTATTATCATGTTTAAATGAATTAGTGCAAGCAAGTGTAAAGTGTAAATTTTCCACTTGCTAAAACTTCTATTTGTTTATTGTTTCGTTTTTGCAGTTGTCTGTTGCTTTATGGCCAAATTAAACTAATTACCGCCAAAATAACTTCGGCATCAAAAATAGCATAGATAATAAGCTAAATTAAGTCTAAGAAGTTTTCAAATTAAATGAAAAGAAAGAAATTAAAAATGAAAAAAAAATCAAATTAATTATTTATGATGAATTTCTTTTAAAAATGTCTACGCTCCAAGGTGAAATTATACATCATAAAAAATACATAAATACTCGTACCTATAAAATGAAAATTATATTTTTTTTTATCTCTGATAAAGTGAAAGTCTTTTAATTTTTTTTGTCAAACAGATGTGTTACTGTGTGAAAGAAGAACACATTTTAAACATTAGATTTTTTATTTTTTTTGCCTTTTGCTTCACATTTTGTCGCCTAAAGGGCCATATGATATCAATGGCAGGAAAATTATCCCATCAGTTTTGCAAGTTATCAGTGTTTCCCTTATATATACAGCTAGGACATGGAAATAGCGCACCAATATTCTATGAAGTGCCAAATACTGTTTAAAAAAATTGAACGATAATAACATAGAATGTTATGCTTTTTATTTTTGTTCCACCTTGCTGTTCCAAAAATTCGTTGAAAATGTCATATTTTGTTAAAAATTAACCCCCTGGCCCACGATGTCGAACGATAACGTTCGCTTAGATAAGACTTAAGACACAAACTTTTTATCGTATCTATTTTTTTTACTCAATCAAGTTTGTTTATTCCAGAATCAAGTTTGTGTCTTAAGTCTTATCTAAGCGAACGTTATCGTTCGACATCGTGGGCCAGTGGGTAGGTTTTTTTTTTTTGGTTGGACAATGAAATAGCACACACAGTTATTTATATTTTAAACAAAAATAGTTGATGCTAATTTCGGTAGTTAATTCTTGTGTAATTTAACTTAAATATTGTTTATCATTAATTTTGTCAACTAAAATGGATAGAGGACCGCACTACACACTTGAGAAAAAAAGATTATTTGGGAACTTCAAGGTACAAAACAAGCAAAAATATCTGAAATAATTGGATGTTCTCTAAAGATAATGTCATTAAATGTGTTAAATTAGTTGAAAATTTGCTTAATGTAAAGAAAGATCGAAAAAAGCCACCGTGAAAGACAGCAGTATAAATCATCGAAAACAAGAATAATAATGAAATAAAGGAGGAATTTTGGTTAAATGCTTCCAATAGACTTGTACGAAAACGCCCCAATGAAAATCAGCTTTATGATTGTATGAGAAGAAAAAACACTAGTATTTTGCAAAACTACAACAAACCAAAATTAATCTGATTGGTCCTGACAAAAAAGAAAGAAAAAAAAACACGTTTGTACATCGAGAAAAAAGCACCCACACCTTCTCTCGCAAATTGAAACCGATATAATACATTCATCATAAGTAGCGGTGAGTAATCGGTGTGCCTCATCGGCGTAATAAAATCACACAAGACTCGATGTAGTGCAGGTAACACACTCGGAAAAATATTAATTAAAAACTAAATGAAGAAATATTTATTTGCCTTACGAGTTGAAGACAACTGAATTTATAAGTTCAACACAAGTTCATAGTAAAGAAAATTAATAAAGTAGATAAACATTATCACAGGTGATATTGAAAGGTAATGTATTTCAAATTGTCTTGAGCATTCAATTAATAGTTGCAAATCAAATTGTTTTAGGAGTTTTTTTCTTGAACCAGCTTTGATTTGAAATTTTCTATATTGAAAGTAACAGGAAATACTTCTGCAGGTATTTTAGTCCACAAACGGACAATACTGCTAAAGAAGGAATTTTCCCTGTAATGTGTTGTGCGATCCACTGTCCAGTTAACCATGAATATATGAGCCCTGACTGAGGAACATGTATTACGTATATTTTAGAGTTGTCACCGATAATCATCTTCGCCCTCTCCTGTACGCGGTCGAGTAACTTCAAAATATACTTCAAAGCACCGGCCCATACATGAGAGTTGTATTTCATTTTCGGTCGAAATAGTCAATAGTATGGAAATCAGATAGAGTGAAATATTTCCTACATCGTTTAAACTTTTCTTTACGTCAGCCAAAAAACTGTCTATTGGGTTCAAGTCAGATGATTGCGCTGGAGGTATCATGGAGGTATCAATATTGTTGGGAATGAACCACGGACGTGCTTTTCCGCTTGAATGTTTTAGGTCGTTGTCATGTTGGAAGACCCAAATCAATGGCATTTCGTCCATTATTTATGGCTTCATTAGTCTTTACTTTCTGTTGCTGTTCCGTTCCATGTCGTTCTGTTGTTAAATTTTTGTAGTTAGTTTTTCCGTATAAACGTATCAGCTGTTTTAGGTAAACAGACAACACGTACCGCGAAAATAAATCAAAAAAAATACAAATCATAGTTTTTATATTGTACAATATGTCATTACTTTGGACTAAAGTAATGAGTTTTTCGTCATCCATCGTTTATTTTTTTATATTTTTATAACTTTTATACAAAAACTTAATTAATAACAAAGAAAGGTAAAATAAAAGTAATATTCAGGGATATAAAAGTTGGTACTTCTTCGAGGCATAAACAATAACATGGCACCCCAAAGACAAACGCTTTTCTTAAACAAATAAAAAGTATACTAAAATTATTATTTTATTAAAGAAAAATATGTGTGCAATTAAAGAAACAAATTTTCCAATTTGAATGGTACAAAATAAAGCTGAGATAGTACACTTTAAACAACTTCATTGCTACAATATTCTACTTTTCATCATTTGCCACAAAATTAAATAAAAAAGCTTCCTCAGTATCTAACAAATAAACTTTAATGATTGTTTTTAAATCATGATTTGCAGCAACGCACAAATAAAACCATCCTAAAGTGCGTCTTTCAAGGCTACATTTCTAATGTATTAGCAAGCGAAATCTGATAAAATTTTGAAATTTTGTTTGCATAACAAAAGCATAACGATTTAAAACCTGGGTTTATCAGAGAAAAAATAATGTCATCAACGATTTCATTAGAAGAGGTAGCATGGAATTCAATACAAACATAATAATATTTACTTAACGTTAAATTTACGCACGCTGTCTCTGTCAAAAGGGACAGACAGCCAGAACCAAGTTAAGATACCCTATAAAGATAAAAATAATAATAAATAAATATATTTAAATATACATATGTATGTATGTATGTATACTACAATAAAATACAGAAAATACCTGAAAATAAACTAAATGTCATTATATTTAATGTGGATGTATTTATAGATGTGTAAGTAAAATGTCCACGTATCCCTGCCAGCAATTGGAAGTTTCTTTCATCGTCCATCGTCAAAGGCGTTACGTCTTACTCACTTCCAGACGTTAATTGGAAGATAACAATAACAATTTACATTGCATTCGTCTTTTAGTCATCCAGACGATGTTGGGAAGATTGTTGTTTACAACACCAGCCGAAAATGACATGTCCCGTTATAAATGAAATGAAAAGAATGCAAAAAAAATTTTCGACATCATCGAAATTAGTTTTATTTTGTCATTTGCTCTGGTCGGTCAGTGGTAAAGTGTGGTTTCGATTTGTTATTGTTATTGTTGTAGTTTTTACATATTTGTTATCCCATAATCAATATGAGTGTATTATCTGTAAAGGCAAACAAAAATCAAAAGCAAAAGAGAGGCGAAGAAAATAACTTCTGGAAGTTACGCTGAAGTGACTTCTTGAAGTTACGCTGAAGTGACCTCTGGAAGTTACTTCCGGGGGGTACAACTTCTCAATACAGAAGACACTTCTACGATCAGAAAATGGTATCGCAGAAGATGAGTTTCAACTTCTTAGCGTCACTTCTGAGTCACTTCCGCAATAGAAAATGCTGGCAGGGATGTTTCTTATTTTTGTGTATGACAATATGTGTATGAGAAAGAGTTTGTCGGTGTGTATATTCGACAAACAGTATAATCCAATTTACAATTTTGTCAATAGAAATGTAAATTTCCAGGGTGGTTATTGCGTATTTCGATTCGAAAAAAATCGTTCGAATTTGTTTTTATACATTTTACATTGTCTTTCGAAAGCTTTTGCTTTCGAATTGAAATACACAATAACTCCCCAAGTTAAAATCTCTTTGGAATAATTTAAGAATTAAATTAAATTTTGATTTCTTCGACCTTTTTTTTTTTGATAATTAATTTAAGAATTTGTAATATAACCCCCTGGCCCACGAGGTCGAACGATAACGTTCGCTTAGATAAGACTTAAGACACAAACTTGATTGTGGAATAAACAAACTCGATTGAGTAAAAAACAGATACGATAAAAAGTTTGTGTCTTAAGTCTTATCTAAGCGAACGTTATCGTTCGACATCGTGGGCCAGGGTGTAAGTTTCCCATTGGAGGTGGACACCACTCTAGTATTTTCCAATATATTGGCTACTAAAAGCTTAGGTCATTCTCATGATTTCTGTGTATTTCGTTTTTTAAGCCTATCAATAATTTAGACGTCTTTTTCATAATAACATTTGGTGCTCATCAAGATCGTGACGCTGGCTTTGATTTTACCAATTTGTTTTGTTTAAAAAGTATGTATTTTTTTAATTAATCATTATTAACTTCACATAACTGTGACATTTGAAGACCTAAGACTAAATGGTATATGTCAAATGCAAGCTTAAAAGCTTCTCTATAAAATTGTATATAACATAAATTATAATTAAATGAGTTCATTATCGAAATATCATCGCTTTTGTAAAAAAAACTCTATATGGAAAAACATAAATTCAGTTGTAGGCTCACAATGAGTTAATAGATTACGTCATATTACACACTCCGGTTCACTTATTTAAAGGCACTAAAAATTCCATGTTCAGCAGCCTGTATCTTCTGCAATTTTCAACCAATTGCAGAATTTTAAAATAGAAATGAAAGCTAGATATAAAAAAATCATGAGAGTAGTGGTTTCTTAACTAAAGAACTTTTTTGAGCAATTTATAAAAAAAAGGTCATAAAATTTGCTATTTTTTTTTTGGTTCACTTGAATAAAGGCACTTTATTATTTGTTTATTATTTTTAAAGTTAGCGATGATTATTTATTCCATCTTAATCATCTTACGAGTCAAAATGGCAAAACAAAAAATTTTAATTCTATCGGAAAAAACTAAAATCGATGTTTACCGTTCTGAAAGATATTCTAACCGCGCAATAGCTAAAAAAAATTGGACGAAGCCCAACAGTTTGTCAAGAATTACATCAAGGAACCCGAGGAGTATGGAAAACATTTTAAAGGAAGGGTTTCATTGTCTTTATCTACGTATGAGAAAAGAAAAATCGTCAGAATTGCTTCTAATTCTGCCTTATCCTTGTCAAAAATAAGAGCTGAAGCTGGAGTGCAAGCGAGCAAGTCATCAATACGCAGAGTAATTAAGAGCTGTGAGTATCTTAAATACCTGAAATTACAAAAAAAGCCGCCACTTAATGCTCCTCGTAACGAAAAGCGTAGGGATGCTTGGAATCAATTATTACATCATATTATATATCATTCGAAAGGCTATCATCTGTAAAAGAATTGTTAAAATCCAAGCCATTGTCACGATCTTGATTTAAGTCTAACATTTATTGCCGTACGATGATGCGTATGAGTAATATAAATTAATTGTAACAAGTATAGTCAAATAAGTACCTATTAGAGGTCCGCATGTGTGCGATTAAACGACACATGAATTCACACATCCAACTAGCAAGTAGTGTGTTGTGTGTGATTTAAGACTCACACACAATTTATTGTGTGTAAGAAATAACTTATTGTGCAAAGCGTTCAATTCATTATGTAAGTCTTGTGAGAGAAATATTTGATTCAACTGTAAATAACAAATATGCTGTTTTACACGAGTAAATACAATTGTATTTATGTAAATCTAAACTAAAGAAACAACAAGACTGCTTGGCAACTGAAACACAAAAACTTAGTAAACGCCCGTATCAAAACAAAGAACGTTAGGAACATTTATTAAATAGGGGAAAACCCAATTTTAACAAAATAAGAAAGACAACAAACACACGAAGGAATTGTGTGATTTTTAACTTCACACAGGTTTTTTTTTTATTGTGGAATGTATGAATTTGAGTTTATCAAGCAATACAATATAATTGAGACCCGTGCACAATTAGTGTTAGTGTATGTGTTTCACTTTTTCATGAACGGTGTTGTGTTGATCTTTCATTTAAAATGATTGAACGTGAATGACTAGCTCTCATTTGTTTTACACATTTGAATTGAAAATCAAATACACACACAACACTCATTTGGCTGTCAAATACATTTGTGCAGACCTCTAGTACCTATAATCTAGGGATGCCAAAGGGGACTGGATTTGCAAATTCCGGTATTCCTGATTTTTGTTTCTTATTAAAACAAATTGGTTTATTAATATTAAAAACTATTTATTTCTTATATTCAATATCAATATGTTTGAAAACAAACATTTTCTGTCCTAATAACTATAATTTTTAAAGTTTATAAAGCAAATTTTGTATTAAAAAACCATTAATAATTTAAAAACATAATCGGCCCAATTATTAATAAAAATTCCGTGTGAGTTTTTTCCCTTTTTCTTTTTTTAACATTGAATTTGAATAGGAAAAATAGAAAAAGGGAAAAAGGGAGAACACTCCCGCGGAATTTTTATTCATGATTGGGCTGAATAACATTACATTGCAAATCCTAACAATTTCAAACAAGAGTGGGAAGAAGCAGCCACATTAAATTAAATTCAATAGGACCGTCAATTAGAGGTAGTCAGGGTTGGCAGAAGCTAAGGCTAGTTAATTATTTTAAAATATAAATTTCTAAATTAAAATATTTTAAGGTATGGTGGGATTTTAAATTATTTTTTTATTTTAAATTTTAATTATAGTACATATTTTGATCCTCATTTCTAGGGGTAGGAATCTTTATATACGTACCGTCTACACAAACCCCAGGAAAGGACTTCTTCTCAAAAACATACAACTTGCATTCAGCCTTCTCTGCTTCTGTCATTTAAAATTTGATACAAAGCGGACAAATAGCTCTTTACAGTGAGTTGTGTAGTCCAAGATGAAAATCTTTACCAACTCTCGATTGGTATGCTAAAGGTAACTTTAGCGTTTTAGAGATTGAGACTAAAGTCAACTAAATGTGACTGCATCGACAATAAGTTTGGTAATTAGGGGGAATAACATTACATTGAAAATTAGATAGAGAAAAAAATATGTCATTTTGCCTTTAATTTCTATATTAATTTTAAAGCAATAGAATATTATTGTTTGATCATAAAAAATCTTTTCAAAAATATAAAGGCATCTAAAGTAAAGAGAATCTTGTGTTGTCACCAATATATGACGCCGACCTAAAACATCGTTCACAGTCAACGCTTGTGGGCAAAATTGTTAGAAAATTATTGTGCTGATTGCATTTACT
Organism: Bellardia pandia; assembly: GCA_916048285.2. Classification (NCBI taxonomy): domain Eukaryota; kingdom Metazoa; phylum Arthropoda; class Insecta; order Diptera; family Calliphoridae; genus Bellardia; species Bellardia pandia. The sequence continues at coordinate 39,470,352 of OU696530.1, forward strand.
ATCATCCTCTGAAACAAATAATTATACATTACAGACATTGTTGTATTTTACATATTGCAATTTTATTCATTACTTCATACGTTTATTTAATTTAAAAGTTTTGAATAAATCTTTCCTCTCTGGTTTCAGCAGTTCCTAGCTTAATATGCTTCTATTTTATACATTTTACAGATTGCATAATTTCCTGAAGCACCGCTGGATTAGTTTTTGTGGGTTATATTAAAGATAGAGTCTATACAAAAGCAATCGAATCGATTGCAACCTTAAAAATAAAACCTACAATTTGCAAAAAAAAAAATTTTGATAAAAAGTTTTTAAATCTTTTTCATATTCATGTTTCAAAACAAATCGTGTTAAAAACCCTTTATGTTGAAAATTAAATTGTTCTAAGTGACCAGGAATTATATATGTATATTTGAAATATTGTTGAAATTAAGAATGGAATGGCAAACTTAGCGATTTATGTGAAGGGTACAATAAGACGTAAACATTTTGTATATTGGGTTAATTCCAAAACTCTTTATAAGAGCGTGTATATAAATTGTCAAACATTTATGTGTGTTGTATACAAACACATGTGGCAGTAACTTTAGGCAGTTTAAATACGGCTGTTTCCGGTTCCTCTATGAAAATGTTAAACAACATAATGTAAATGTGACAATGTGTAAGTATGTGTACAACACGTACACATTCATGTTTATCCAGTATGTGTAGATGTGTGCGTTCAAATGCTTCTGTACAACTGTAAGTCTATCATCAATATTACTAATGGAAAAGGATAAAGATAAAGCTTTAAAGTATACATTAAGTACAATTCAGCATGCATACACTGCTATATATATTACAAATGTGTGTGACACATCATATGCTACTCGTTCAACAAACTGACATTGTTTTATATTTGTATTGAAAAACCCACTGTTGTTTTACGATTCCAATACCATATTTAATTTCAAGTAATGTAATGGTTACACTAAGCATTTTCCTCAAAACGAGTACGAGTGGTAGTGGTATCATTTTCGTAAGAGTTTTAATGTTGTTTGATATTTTCACTGTATTTTTTGTGACTCTATTTTAGCTGTCTTTTTCATTACTTTACTTTTTAAGTTTGCAGTATATTTCTATCCATTTTTAAAAAGCACCAGGTGCTTTCATGATTTTTCATTTTTTTTGTTTTCGTTTTGTTTCTAAATAAAAATCCTTGAGGCATTTCCGAGGCAAGTGTTAGTGTATATTTCACAAATGCTGCGACACAAAAAAATTTGTGTCACACACTTGAACAATTTACACGCAAAAAAAAAAGGAGAAACGAATGAGGAAAGATACTTTGGTTCGATTTTTTCGTCGTTTGGATTTTTAACATGTTTGACATCCATAAGTATGTCACAGAGTTTATATTTGGGGAGTTAACATATGGCAGCAGAGGCATCTATAAAAATTACAAAAGTTGTGGTGAAATATATAGCAGTATAATTGTTTAGTTTCAATGTTCTATCGTTTCTACGTTCTAAATAATGTTGAAGATTATTAGAAATTGTTCCCTTAACAATGTAAAAACAAATATCCACCAAATCTGCTCTCGCTATCGCGATTAACAAACTATTTTTCCTAATTCCAAGTGCTAGTGTTAGTTTAATAAATAATGTTTTATTCTCTAACATGTGCTATTTAACTTTCCACAACTTTACACAACTTTTTCTACTTTTCCTTTAAATTTGTTAACTTTTATCTTTAATAAAATAAAAAGCAATTTATAAAAATCAGCAAAAAAAAGAATGGGAATGCCTGGAACTAATGTGTAAATATACTCTTAAAATACGTGCTGATTATCTTTTAAAAGAGACATGATTTCCATAGAAAATTGCGTTCATACCGTTATTTTTTTCTACTTTAAATTTTTATTAAATTTCTTTTTCAACTTTTACGGAAGTTGATATTTAAATTGTTTTCTGTTCTTCATTTTTTGTCTTACATGTACAAGTAAAATGCTTTATATCATGTACATAACTGACAAAATGCATGAATGGTTGTTTATAACAAAAATATATTAAAAGCAATCAAAAAAGTAAAGTATAGCTTAAGGCTGTATAAATTAAATACATTCCCTAGCAACATGTTGCTAATGTGACTTATTTATTTAAATACATTTATGTATATAAACAAAGTGTTTGTAGCAATATTAAATGTTATGGTTTCACAAAAATACAATTAATGTTGTATTTTGTAAAGCCATTCTTTTAACTAAGATATTTAAAAAATAAAGTTGTTAGTTTAATTAGTTCAAGTTGAGCCAATTGTATTGTATTTAATATATATTTTGTGATTAATTTTATTATTTAAACATCAAATAAATAATATAAAATGAACAAATCTTGAGCCTTCACTTGTAAAAGCCTAAATGTTCGTACTGTGTGAACTTGTTATTACGTAAAAATTAAAATATATAATGAAGAAATAAGTTTTTTGTCATTTATTTTATATTTCATATTTAACAAAATAATTTATAAATGAAAAATAAAAGCATCAAGTTCTAAGAAAAAAAAACAAAACTAACAGAATAAAAACTTTAAGGAATAGTTGAAAGCCCTTTCTTTATTTCGCAAAACACTTTTTACACGTTTTCTCATACTCTCTACAAATTAAGCAATTACTTCATTTGAAATATTCTTTAATTCGAGCTGTACCTGCTGCTCTCACGTAAAGCCCACTCATAGCTGTCAGATTTGAGGATTTTTTGTTTCAAAAATAGCAAAGTGACAATTTGACGATTTTTTCATTGAAAGTGACGATTTTCTGTATTATTAAAAATTTCTATCTTTTGTTTGTTTTGTTAATGTTTTTATTACCAAATTCTCGCTTTTTTTTTAGACAACAACTATTTTTCTCATTTAATATCATAAATATTAAGAGGAACATGACCAAAACATGATTTCAAAACCAAAACGAAGTAATAGTAGTGTTTTTTTTAATTATTGACAATTGCTAAGTTTAAGTATAATAATTCCAAATAATATTGAGTTAGGATAGTAGAAATTACTTATTTATCTGTAATTATAAAAAGCAATTTTAAATGCTGAATTCCATGAACTAAAATTTTTAGAAGAAACAACTTCTAAATTTCAACGTAGAAATTCTACAAAAACTTTTCCTATTTTAACAAAACGTCGAAAGAATATTCAGCCAATTAAATTTAAATAACAAAAATACGGAATTCTTTGAAAATAAGTACCTGGTATATGATGAATGAATTTGAATCTTTACTCAAAATGTTATTTAAAACTTAATAAACTAAATTGTTTTGACATTTGATATTTAATTCAAAAATACGATTGTCTATACCTTTTAGAGACCTGCTTTCTTTGTTTATTTTTTGAAAAAAAGTTAGCTTCAAAGGTTGTTTAATTTCCTTTTGATCTCTTCTTCGGACGCGTTTATATCCTTGGCTATTGGCCTCAACAGAAGAGAATATCACAAACCGATTACCCAAGTTCTTCCACAAGTCTTCAAAACACTTGCAGTTCACAGCAAGTCGCACAAGTTACTTCCAGCAAGCAACAAACACGTGCTTACACATAATTGCTGCAAGTAATTTCTGCTTTCGTGACTTTGGAAAGTCGACTTCTATTATTGCTTACTTTTTACTGCTGATATGTAACCAATATCGCTAATGGCTCGTCTTGCTGTCCATCGACTAACGGATTTGCTTATTGCTATTGAATCATATTTTACTGTTAAAATGCTCACTGATTGACTTACTTTAAGCTGTTTAGCTATTACTTGTATATATTTGCTACTTTTTATTATTACTAGATTATTGTTCTTTTTGGCTTTTGATAGTTTCTTCATTATTTAATGTTTGATAATTTGCAAAAAGTGTTTACCCATGCAATTAAATGAATATTAAACTAATGTTTTTTAAAGTCATAAACAAAGCAAATACATACAAATCTAACGGTAAACTTTTATATTTATGTGCAAATATTTCAAAAGCCAAACTTTTGCAAAATTGGGTACATTAAAGTTTTTTTTACTAATTATTATTTTTAATTTGGTATTGTTAATCATTTTGTTTAGCAGTAAACCTAAAATAAATATACAAAAAAAAACTTGTTTTAATTTCTTTTTATGCAATAATGTACTCATTTATGCTCTTCACTGTATATTGGAAGCAATAATATCACAAAGTCTACCTTTCGCTCTAAACATAGTGCTACTAAATGCTATTTATCGAAAAATGGAAACAAGTCTTAATTTACACGAAGCAATTCTTTAAGCTAAGCTGATTACTTTTCAAACATCTGGGTGAGCGGAAGATAAGACGAGTACACACTTGATTATACATACTAGCAAATTGTGTTACTCTCTTATTCGTATTACTTGTGTGCAGGGTTGTCAGATTTTTTTGAGCTCCGTCGCCAAAACGGATGTAAAAAATCGCCAAAATTCGCCAAAATCCGATTTTGTTCAGTTTTTATTTTTTTTTATTATTTAAAAGAAATAAATTTTGTTTACACAAAAAAATCTAGTTCAATTTTTAAGTCAAAAATCGCCAAAAATTGAGAAAAAACCAAAAAAATCGCCAAAAATAATTTTTTTTTAGTTTTTGTTAAATTTTTTTTATTTAATACATTAATTGTTACTTATTAAACAATATTTTAGTAAAACATATACACATTTATATCCGTTTTTGTATTTTTTACTATTGAAAAAATTTTAAGACTTTGTTAAAAGAGAGTTTTAAATTACATAATGGAGATCATATTTAAAAAAAAAGTAAAATTAAGTAGATAAGTCTAAAAGTTCGTAAACTTCATTCTCAGCGATTTCATTACTAGAGTCTTGACTTTCATACATAGTTGAGTTGAATTTTTTTATCATTTCATTAGTCGGTGTAAACGAATTGCAGTAGTCGAGTTTTTGTACAATTCATTATTGAAAAGACCCTTTCAACGCAGACATTACTGTATCGTGATAATCAAACACTTTTGGCCAAAATTCAAGTAAATTTGTTGGAATTTCGTTATTAAAATAATTATTCCAATTTATGAACGGAAGTTTTCCCCATTGAGTTTCATACACGCCTATTGCTACATTTGGATCCATAAATGGTCTTAATGTTTCTTGAACAACGCCAAATTTAGTTTGAGATAATGTATTCGCACACTTTGAAATAGAAAATTGCCAAAAAGCTTTAAAAAAGTTCATATTTTCTGGTAATCTGCTTATCATCTCTTTTAAAAGTTTTTTTAAATACACAAAACAGTTTTCTTTAAGTACGATTATTTCTGCATCGCTCAATTTCGCATTTCTTAATTCTGTTTCAAACTCTGCAAAATCAATTGCATCTAGAGGCAAAAATGAATTTGAAGAATCAATAGCTGCATGTAAATCATTGAAAAATTTTTCATTGTTTTCAGTATTATATAAAACAGAAAGTTTGAAAACTTTTGTTGAAAACATAAGAAGTGTACAATACATTTTTTCATGCATGCTTCCTGCATCCATGCTGTCCGATTGAAAATCCAAATTCAGATGATTCATTTCGTTGACAATTGGATTTATAAAAACCAAAAAAAAAGACGATTTTTTTCATCACATAATTCATTATAGATGTTTTGGTGAAAATCGCCAAGAAAATCGCCAGTGATATCAAAAATCGCCAAAAAATCGCCATGTCGCCAAACGGAAAATCTCGACGCCAAACACGTTTCAAAATCGCCACGTTTGGCGAGAAATCGCCATATCTGACAGCCCTGCTTGTGTGTATAAAAATGTGTGTATATGTACTCTTAAATAAAAATACGAGCGATTTAAGCAATAAAATTGTGCTGTGTGGCGAATAAATTTCAAGGAAAAAATTGTATCAATCTTTTCAATAAAAATTGCTGTTTGCTTCGTATAAATTAGGAGCAAGAAATGTGGTTAAAATTTCGTAATTTTTTCACCTCGAGATCGAATCACACTTTTTTACTGTGGAAATTTATTTTTTATTTTTATTTTTTAACAAACACAAACTGCGTAGCTTTTGGCTTATCTGCCTAGTCAATTTACCATATATGTAAATATGTATATAAAAAATTACTACATGTCTTAAATTAAAGATTTTTCGAGAATAGCTATTTTTCATGCGTCATGGAATGGATTGCCCCAACAATATATGTAAATGCTTTCTCTATATTAAACAATTGCTATTATAAATAAATTCTGTAAACTGTTTAACAGCTCAGATTTTCAAAGACACTTTCCAGACACTTTTTTCCGTATTTACACAATTTTCGCTTTTTTCTATTATGATTTCAAAATTTACTCACTTTTACCAAAAAAAAAAAAATAATGTCAAATGTCATGTATTGGGTGTCTACTAGTTTTTCCTGTTTGTTATTTTAAATTTTTTTATGATGGCTGGAAATGTTAAATGTCCCTTGTTTCAATACTGTTTGCAGTTATTGCTGTTACTCTGCAGTACAAATGATAAGAACCTTAATTTATGCGTAAACATGATTTTACACCTCTACCCACCGCAGCACATAAACTTTTACATTAAATACTGCACGAACTGCAACCGAAACCAAGAAAAGAAACAAGTTAAAGTGCTATATTCGGCTGTGTCGAATCTTAAATACCCTTCACCTATATACAATGAGAAATACAAAAACTACACTGGTTTTACGACTATAATAACCTTATTCAGTGTTTTCTATTCAGTCTTGGCACAAAATTTTATTTTTTGCATTGTTTGAAAGACAATTTTATAAACAAAATAATTTATTTGAAAGAGTTTAAAATTTTATAAAATGTTGACCATTTATAATTGATGTAAACACCAATTCTTAACATAATTTACAGCGTTTGTCAGATTTTGATAGTAATATTCAGTGTAATTTAACAATTTCTAAAATAACAAAAACATTTTTCCATATTCACCACAAGTTAAGAAACAGTAAAAAAAAATGATAAGATTATATGTTGAGGCTTTTTTTATGGGTGGTATAGTAGAAGTGAACCAACTATGGAATGATAGCTTTAGCATCCAGTATCCAAAATTCGATGCAGAGAATTTTATATTGTATATGCAGATGCATCGTGCCGAATTACAACAAAATATAGTTGGTAATTTTCGGAAGTGGACCTTATATGGAGGATATTGTCAAATGTGGATCTAAATTTACAAAATCCAACAGTTTGATTTTGGCATAATTATACATGATCAGTGATAAATTTTGGATCGGCACCCTTATTTATAACAGATTTATACGTATTCAAGTGATTTTCGGAAGTGGACTTTGTATGGTAGCAATAGTCAAAAATGGACCGAAATAATCAAATTTTCGTTTTGTGATTTATTTTCATATGAAACTTATTTTTTCTGAATTTTGTATTGATATTGCAATTTTTTAGGCATTTATGTAACATTGAGCCATATTTCGGAAATAAATTTGTTAGGGGGCTATGAGAATTTATGGACCGATTCTTACTTTTAACATCACCGTTTGCCACTCCATTTTAGGAATAACGTGTAGAAAATTTCATTATTTTATATGCAATATAAAATTTAAACAAAATAGTATGAAACTGTTTAAAAATATTGTATTTTGATGGAGTTTGTTACACATTTTGGACCATAACTTTGGTTTGCCTGAACCGATTTAGTTAATTTTCAATAGCAAGCTACTTAGGAGAATTATAAACGGTGTTTTGTAAACTTTGCTGATTCTGGTTACCTATTTTGAACGTGAGGGTGTTTTACACACACAGATAGACAGACGGACATAGCTCAATCAACTCACCTATTTTGAACGTGAGGGTGTTTTACACACACAGATAGACAGACGGACATAGCTCAATCAACTTAGATTTTCATAAGGATTAAGAATATAAAGGGTGTCCCAACTAGAACGCAATGGTGTCAATGGTGTTCGGTATCGTGAAATGATATGCAGTTTTTTCTTGCCTAAAATTGAAGAAATGAATGTGGAGGGCATGTGGTTTCAACAAGACGGCGCCACATGTCATACAGCCAGTGAAAATGCATCAGGCATTTCCTGGTCGTGTTATTTCGCGTTTTGGAGACCAGAATTGGCCGTCTAGATCGTGCGATTTAACACCTTTAGATTTCTTTCTTTAGGGTTTTTTGAAGTCGATGGTTTACGCGAATAAGCCGATCACGACTCAAGCCTTAAAAGAGGAAATTGAACGCTGTATTAATGAAATACCGCAGCATTTATGCAAAAAGGTCATTGAAAATTACATTAAAAGATCGCGTGTGTGCCAGCAAAGCCGCGGCGGCCATCTGCACGATATCTTGTTCCATACATAACCTCATTCTGTCTACTTTACGATATAATAAAGTTTCACGATTTTTTTTTTAAATATCTGTGTTTGATATTTCTTTTATTTCGGCTCGAGTTCATTAAATTTAATTTTTCATTAAATTCATTAAATTATTTTTTACTGAAGGTGATTTATTTAAAATTTAAAAATTGCGTTCTATTTGGAACACCCTTTATATACTTTGTTGGATCTCAGATGAATATTTCTCGGTGTTACACACGGAATGACAAACTTATATTTACCCTCATTCACAACTTATTGTGGTGGAGGTTATAAAAACAAACAGTCAAGTAAATTTATTATTATAACAACATTTGAAATCAAAATATAAACAAAAGCAAGTTATATAAAAAATATTAACAGCAGTTGTAAAAACAACAAAAAGAAAAAATAGCAAAGTAACAATGCATTTCTCTGTTTACATACATACATAAATTATTTATTTGTTTGTTTGTTTACTCGTATTATGTACATTGTTGTTGTAAAAACCAGAAGTTACTTTTTGCACTCACAGGGAATATATTGCGGTGAAATAGTTGGTATTTAACAAGAATTCGAAGTCAATGTGATTGGAAAAGTGTAAAAAAATAGTAACAAAACATAAACATGTTAGAGTGCTATATTCCGCTGAGACGAATCTTTAATACCCTCCACCTACACGTAATAAGAAATACAGAAACTATACTGGTTATAGGACTATTATATCCTAATATTGTGTTTTCTATTCAATCTTAGTGCAAATTTTATTAGTATTTTATATATTGTTTGAAGGACAATATTACCTGTTGGTTGTAATTCACTAATTTTATTTTGAATGTTTTGAAATTTTATCTAATTTTGACCATTTATAATTGATGTAATTATCGATTCTTACTGTAACTTACAGAGTTTGTTTGATTTCCATAATAGTCTTGAGTGTAATTTAACAATTTATAAAATTAAAAAAAAAAACATTTTTCCATATTCAGAAGTTAAAAAACAGGGTATAAAAAGGATAAGATATAAGGTGAGGCCTTTTGTTTGAATTTGATCTCAATAATATTATTTACAAAGTGGGCCAGTTATGGACTAATAGCTTCTAAATCCAATATCCACTAATGTGATTTCTACGTATTTGAGGTTTATTTTGGTTGAATTTCATGACAATAACGTTATTTACAAGAGTTGTATGGTTGTTTAATATGCAGTAGCATAATTGCCGTATATGCGATATTGGTATGATTTCTAGATTAAAATTACTGATCTGTATAAAAGTTGGTGCGATATCAATATTTATTAGACGTTTTTGTGGGTTAAATTGTTTCTCGTAAATGGTTCTTATATGCCAGCTATGGCAAATCATGGACCGATCTTCTTCAATTTTGGAAGAGTTATTTTCATGCATATGAGGATATTTCAGATCGAATTTCAACATATTAACCGTATATTTAAGATATATATTAGTATTAACGTAGATTTCGGAAGTGGGGGATATAGTCAAATATGGACCGATATTCTCAAAATCCAGCAGTTTGATTTTGGCATGTATGTAAATAATCCGTGTACTATTTTGGATCGGTACCGTTATTTATAACAGATTTATGAGTATTAAAGTGATTTTCCGAAGAGGGGATATGGGGGATACGGTTAAAAATAGACCGAAATTCACAAAATTTTGTGGGATGATTTACGTGTATATGTAAATTATATATACTAAGTTTTGAGTCGGTACCGATATTTATAACATATATATACATATATATTGATAAATGGCTTTTTCGGATGTGGTCCTTGTATAGGAACTGTGATCAATTATGGGCCGACCACCATAAACTTTGGTACACCAATTTATTTACCTATAAGAATTATTTATGTCAAATTTTAGCCGTTTAGCAATTTTATATTAGTTTTATACGTATTTAAGTGAATTTTGGAAATGGATTTTATTTGGGGTCTATGGTCAAACATGGACCGAACTAAAAAAAAAAATCGTTTTGCTATTTCTTTTTGCATGAAATTTATTCCTGCTGAATTTCGTATTGATATTCCACTTTTATAGGCATTTATGTATAATTGAGCAATATTTCGGGAAGATTTTTGTATGGGGGCTGTGAGAAATCATGGATATATTCTTACTATTTTCCTTACACTTTCTTCTTTTATCATAGAAACAACGCATACAAAATTGCATGGTATTATCTGCAATATATTTAAAAATATAGCAAGAAAAATGTTTAAAAATATCAAATTTTTATGGAGGTTCTCTTACATTTTGATCCCTAACTCTTGCTCCACTATACCGATTTTGCTGATTGTCAATACCGAACTGCTTAGGAAAACTATAAGCGGGCTTTTGTAAACTTGTTTGATTTCAGTTGTGTCCTTTGGACGTGAGAGTGTTTTACACAGACAGACAGACAGTCAGACGGACAGACGGACATGGCTTAATCGACTTAGAATGCTGTAAGGACCTAGCATATAGATACTTTGTTGGGTCTCAGATGAGTATTTCTCAGTGTTGCACACGGAATGACAAACTTATGTTGGTGGAGGGTATAAAAAGGGGTGATAAATACAACAGTTATAGAGCAGGAGATAGCAGAACAGATGAGGAGCTATTGCCAATTTAACAAAGATGGGAATTAGGAAATGACTTAAAACTAAAATCGATAAATATCTAACAGGTAAACCAAATTGGCTTTGCCCGTTTAAAGTGTTTAAGAGAAAATTAATAAAAAGTTATTTTTTACAACATAATAAAATATCCAGCTCTGCATTACGTAAACAGATGAGTACCATGTTAACAGAAAACAATTTATTTATATTTTGCTCATTTTTTTGTGTAACCTTGCATTTCCGCAACCGTTTTTGTGACGTTCTTTTTTCTTTTTTTTGATCAGGAAACAACGAAATAAATGTTTTTGTTATCAAATTCTATTTACAATATTGTAAACAAGTGGGCGGGTGTTTGACTTATTCGCAGTTGTTTGTTGTTGCTTTTGCTTTGGCTGTGAGGTAATTTCAACAATGATGCGCATTTTTATTTTTATATATTGACATGTCATTGCATTGTCTAGACTTTAAATGAAATGATAACTCGTTCCCGTGTTTATAGATTGTTTTTGCTCCAACGTTTTTGTTTTTTTTTTTTTTTGTTTGTTATATTTAAACAATAGACAGCAACAGGAAGATTTTAGCTTTTTTCCTATCTTAAAATTTCTGCATTAATTTTGTTGGTCATAAATGGCGAGACGTCTAGAGACGTTAAGGCATTATTTCTTGTTTCTCTCTTTTAAACAGCACACTCGAACGTTTAAAACAAAGAATAATAATCTAGATAAAATCTTGTATTTAGTATGTACGTATGTATGTTGCTGGTCATAATCATGTAGAACAATGCAAATGCTACAAAATTTCCGAACAGTAGCATCAACGAAAAGGTGATGTTTGTGATGTCTGTGTATCCGTCTGTCCAGTGATAATGTTGCTGTTAAAATTCTATATTTTCAACACTTTATGAAAGTAAATTTCGTTTGTGGCTGGGGCAATTTTTGTTTTATATTGTTCATGCTTTAAATAACAAATGTGAAATTTATAACGTGATGATGCATAAAATTAATGATAATTAACCAAAAGACCATAAGCAAACAGAAATTCATTTAAAGATAACAAAGCAACTCGTTGCAGACAGTAGACGACAATAGAATGGTGGGAGTAAACGATTTGTTGCTGAAATATCTTAAGCATCGCTTTAAATGGGAGGGATCAAATTCATAAATAAATCACAAAAGAACGTACATATTACCTTTAGTATTACCTGTTAATGGGTAAGAGTTATTGACTCTTTTACTTGTTTAACACTTACAAGTGAAACTCGTTTCCTAAGGATCCTTGACTTGAATAAGTTTCCTGTTGATTGTATAGGGTGATTCATTTATACCTTTTTTTAATTTTAAATATAACACTTAAAATAGAACTGGTTGCCGGAATCTTTATTAATGCCAGAAAAAACATTCTTTGACATTTAGTTTTTAAAAATAATTTCATTCAAATGTTAGTCGCGACTAAGTTATTCATCCGGAAGATCTAGTTTTCTCTATAAAGACATTGATCACAAATAAACATTTCTCATATTTATCTCTCGTAATACAACTGAATTCTTTGAACACGTGGTTCCGGTGAGAGCCTTTCCATGAAGAATTGTCAAACAATACTACATACAAATAAGATGACAGAATGCCAACACTCAGCAAGCCATATAAGTCCAAAAAGAGTCTTTTCTGACACCTTTTCCGGAGCGTTCATGCTCTTTATGAGCCCAAAAAAGAATCATTATTGCCCCGAAAACTTTCAGAAAAGAGGGTCATTACATTCGAAAATGGTCCGTCAGAAAGAGCTCTTAGATAATGTCAGAAAAGAGTCTTTTATGAGGGGTTTTTTGGGCTCAGAAAGAGCTCTTGCATCGTGTCAGAAAAGAGTCATTGCAATTTTTATTCATTTACAAATAAAATAAATTAGAGATGGAAAAAAATTAAATAAATTGTATATTTAACTTGAAGGCAAATTTTTTTAAATTTTGTTTATTAATACTCGCAAGAGGAATAATTCTCATATAATAAATTGTACTTACAATAAAAAAATAAAATGGAATTCATTTAAATAAAATATATAAAAATTAATTTTTTAAGCAAATTTTTCTTTCACTCTAAAAATGCTTTTTAGTTGGACTCTTTTCTCACTCCTTTTTCAGAGCGCTGTTAGAATTGTATGCTGGGCAGTTACTCATGATCCGTAAAAAAAAAACAAATGAAAAAGTTCAATAAGTATCACTGAACTGCCTTGGATATCGCATTCAATAGCATTCCTGTCAATGGCATACGTGTGACTAATCAATTTTCAATTAAGTTTCTGAATTTCTCCATTTATTAGAATTTAGTGTGGTTAATGCAATTGTCTTAATGGCAGAAAATTAGCAATAGTTATTTGAAGAAGACACATATTCAGAGCTTTTCGTTTCATCTTCAAATTATTGTAGATTTAAATTCCTCTACCTGATATTCTGTAACACTGTTATCGATGCGCTGCTCTTGTGAAAACCTAGGATTCATAGTGAATTATTAGCCCAACATTGAAATCGTTTTAGTGGAAAGCATAGCTAACACGTGATTCCCGAAAGAGACTTCATCAACAACTAGTTAACTCAAGTCATGGAATTACTAGTTCAAATGTTATATTTATATGCAATCACATTTGTCTTAAAGTGATTAAAAATTTCAATCCATCTTTCATCTACTGATATATTTTTTACCCTCCAGTCTTCTATTTTTTCATTATTTGCAAAATTTTTCACGCAGCTCACTTCATCAAATAAATCTTCATTATTTATTTTTAAATCATTTCTAAATTCATTTAGATAGGATAAAGTTTTTTTCAATCTTGTCCCAAGATAACATATTTTGTAACAATATCCAGTCTAAAATTTCTACATCTCTAAAAGCCTTATCCCACTGATTTAGGTAATCAATGCATGTTTGGTAAAAACTTGTTATATGTTCTTTAGTTATTGGTTCATCAAAATCATTACTTTTCTGTAATTCGAGAATAATATTTTTGACAGTAAAGGGTAAAAACAGTTCCTTTTTCCGTTCGACCAATTTAAATTTTAAATCTTTTAAAATAATTGAAGCCCCAGGCATTGAAATATTTTGTGATTCTACATTAAGAATAGCTTTATGAAATGTTGAATAATTCAGCACAAGGATTCATAAAAAAATTTCGTAATATTGTCGGACAAATGAGACATAAAATATAATTTTAAAGCTTCAAATAGTTTTATGATTCTTTCCAAAGCAGTCATTAAAGTTAACCATCGAGTTTTGCTATGTCCTAGTAACTTTTTATATTCTATTTCAAAATCTTCACATATTTCTTTGAAATTTTCAATTCTAACTGTATAAATATAAAAAAAGAATACATTTTGACAATAATAACTTCAATATCAATAGGTAAGCATTCTGCTGCAGTTTGTATGCAGTTGTTCAAAATATGTGCAGCGCAATTTACACCTATCAGTTTTTGGCCAATGAAGTTTTACATTTTGTGAAATATATTATTCTGACCTTTTCTGGCTGCACCACCAAAATTACAATTTGTGCTGTCTCCACAAAACGCTATCATTGAAATTACATTTTATTTTTGTTGGAGCCATATCTCTAATAAAATGAATGCTATTTTAACTTTTGGAAATGTAGGAAAAGTATACAGTTGAATTTTTATGATAATTTTGTATTAATAATTCGTGCAATGTATATGCTAAAAAGAGGACATTTGCATATCAAATTAGGAAATAAGGGACATTGTACTGTCCTGTATTTACAAAAAAATCTCAAGGGACAGCATGTTAAAAAACAGGACTGTCCTGTAAAATACAGGACGGATGGTCACCGTAACTATAATACATCTAGTTCCAAAAGTTTTACACTTAATAGGCAGATACAACTATAAACTTCATAGAAGGATCGATCTCGTTACTGAACTAATCGTTTGAACACACATCGTTCAATAAGAACTTTAATAAAACATTTAAGGTTCCATTTAATGTAATGTGAAGAAAGTAGTTTAACAAATAGATTTGTAACTATTCATTCATTATAATGTGTAAAGCGGATTGAGAGATTAAAAAATAAATAATGGGAATTGTTTTATCAATATTTCAAATCAGATTTAGGGTGGGTCTGTTTGATTAACATTTGACGGATTTTGAATTTTAAGCCTGTAAAAATAATCCATTGGTATGAACGGGACGTACAATTAACCCCTGAATTTCGTAAAATTATGTTTAATAAATTCATTGTTTCGGTGGCACGATACCATTGACATCACTTGCCCATATTGTCAATAATAGGCCTAAATTTAGTTATTAACATATCTTGATAGCGTGTTTAATTCACCGTAACCGTACTTCCAGCTGATTTTTCGGTCCACACACGCACATAGCGCTCCATACAATTATGTTGGCCATATTCATAATAGCGGTCTCAAAGGAGGAGAATATCACGAATTTTACTTTATGTAGGCATTCACTTTTATGTCACCCCAATATGACCCAGTTTGTAAATAAAATTTTTGTTGAAAAAAAAAACGTTATTTGAAATATTCTAGTCTTCCAATATAAGGAGAAACTGAAAGAGAACTAAGAAAGACAACTTGCTTCGGGTGCATGTGAAAAAGTCTACTGCACTAGGAAAGGGGAAGACAGTAAGACCCTTCTTCTCCACGATTCCGTAATAATTATTATACAGATCAATGTCTTCCATTAGATACATAAGTGTTCTGTATAAACTAACCAATCAATGATGAATTTATAAAATAAACCATATAAGGTTTTGCAAATGCTTAAAAACTCAACATCTTACCGTGGACACTACCTTCTTACTCAAGCCCTCTTATATGTACAGTAGTTCACATAGGAATTACAACACACCTTGCTGTTAAAACACTTATTTATTTTTATCCCGCTTTAATTACAATTTACTATAAATTTTTTTAAATTATTTCCAACTGACATAACAACTTCCGTTTAGAGATCCATGGCAAAAACCAAACCTGCATCTCAAATCAAATGTTTAATTGTGTGCCAGAAAAGAGTTTATCGCATAATTTCTTTGCTCTTACCCAGTTTTATCACTATGACTGCTGTATCTTTTTTTATGAACCTGCGCATTTAATTGTCTCGAAAAACCTAATTTTTTTTCATGTAATAACATTTAAATTTCTGTGTAATGAAAACAAACAGAAAGACAAACAAAAAAAAAAATTAAATTAAAAACAAGTAAACAATTAACTTATTTCAATTGAATGCAAAATTTATACAACAATAACACATAATTTAACACAAAACCAAAAATATAATTGTCTCTGGTTTTTTAGTTCATTATTATTTTTATTACTTCAGTTTTTAGCTGTGTTTTTTGTTTTCTGCATTTGAACTAAAAGAATTCGAGTGTGTCGCTTAAAGCCCAGTAAACAATAAGGTGCTTGCAAAGTTATCGAGGAAGAAAATTATTGATGCAATGATTTATTACAAAACTAGAAGACTAAAGGTATGGTCACACATGGCAAATATTTACTCAAAAAAAAAAAAAAAAACGTCATTTAAAAAGTGTTTTTAGCACAAATTTGTGTGACGTTGTTTACTCTTACCAGAGTTTTGCAAGAACAAACAGCGTCAAATAAAATTAACTAAATTCGTGTGGTGTCTTGTTCTAAATAAAGGAAGTTTTTTTATTAAATAAACAAGTTCAAAAATATTTTATTTAGTGGTTACATCTTTTTCGGCAACTATTTGCCAAATGTGACCGTACCTTTTTAGTTGTAATTAAGAATCATAATTCTAATACGAGAATCAAATTTGAAATAATGTTGTTTTTTAATATTGTATAATGTAAAACACCCTGTTATTGCAAAAAGTGTCAGTTTTCAATTTAGCTGTTAAGTGCATTTTATTGTACTATGCTGGGTTATTGCATTGCTTTAATATTTTACGTTGAAATACATTTATGATTGTATGTATGCAATTTTGTATTTATGCTGTAATGATTCCATATGTAATGTCAGTATAATGAGGTATTTAATTGTTAAAGCCAGAAACAATAAAAAATTATATATAAAAACAAAGCTCTGCTGCTCTTTTGAAAACACCATACAGAAAATTTATAAAAAATAGCAACTGATAACTATCGTTAGAAAATAAATTATAACAATACTGCAAATTTTTTTTAACAATTTTAGGTTAGGTTAGAAGGCCGGTGTGAGGTTGTCCCCACACCATCACCCAGAGACCAATACGGTCCATTGTGATGCCTTGCAGAAATGATTGGAGACACTTAGTATGTTCCAAGAGCGAAACGCATAAGCCCTCACAAAGCCCCTTCCCCTGTTGCGCAGCCAGGTCATATTCATTACGGATCCTTTGATATCCCCGAGCCTACAGCCCGAGATATCCCCTAATTCGCTTATGAATTTACTACCTAGACACCTCAACCTGCTAACTTGCAGCCTGGGACAATGGCACAGAATGTGCTCGATCGTCTCCAATTCCTCCGGGTCCTCGCATAACCCGCACATGTCTGACAAATCAGATCCCATTATCCTTGCCATTCTACCTATCATACAATGGCCCGTGATAACGCCTATCATGGTTCTCACGCAGACCCTGCTCTCGCCCAACAACGATTCCGAGTCCTACTTCCTTGACACTCGGCAGTCCATTCGGTTTCCCCAAGCCCTATTTGTCTCGCCCAGAATCCATTCCCTGATTTTCCCATAATAGAAACAATTTTAGTATATAGCACTTTACATTGTTTTCTTAAAGGTTTCATATTTCCTTGTTAAATAATAGGACAAAAATCTGAATATCAATTAATAATAATTTAATCAAATCATGTTGCTGAGATTAACTTTGTCATGTATGCTTCTATATTTTCACTCTCCACTGTTTTTAGTGTTCACTTAAATATTGTAGAAAAAAAAAACAAAACCATTTTATTATTTTTTCCTCTGGCCAGTTCTTTATACTTAAAAGCCATAATGGAGTTTATTTAAATAAAAAATATGGAAAAAATAAATGAATTGTTTTACAATTTATTATAAATAAAATAACGTTTAATAATTTAAAGCAGACTTTAATAAATTATCAAAACTTAATTATGTAAAGTATAGGGTGATCCATTGAAACCTT
This sequence comes from Bellardia pandia, assembly GCA_916048285.2. Classification (NCBI taxonomy): domain Eukaryota; kingdom Metazoa; phylum Arthropoda; class Insecta; order Diptera; family Calliphoridae; genus Bellardia; species Bellardia pandia. The sequence continues at coordinate 39,488,401 of OU696530.1, forward strand.
TTTATAACCTCGACCACTACAAGTGGTGAAAGACGTGGTGAATTTCACGTCAAGTGACCTAATTTTAATTCAAATTTGTTTCTGGCATACTATACAATAGTACTAACCTTGGTGCAAATTTCATCCAAATCGGAAGACATCGATTTTTAAAATTGGGTCGTATGTATATAAGTTTATCATTTAGTGTGAAATATTGAGACTCAAAAAAAAATATATGTTTTATAGAACCTTATGAAATTCTAAGCCGATTTAGCAAAACACTCTCATGTCTAAAATACAAAACTTAACAGAATTTCCAGAAAACTATTTTCATTTTGTCAGAAAGTTTAGTATTGAAAATCAGCAAAATCGGTTTAGTAAGTAAAACCATAGTTTAGAACAAAATGTGAGACAACCTCCATAAAAATATAATATATTTCTTTACCAAGTTTTTGCTATTTTCTTTATATATACAGTGGGAAGCAAAACTTTCCGGATGTTTTGCATTAAGGACAATTAATTCTTTAAGTAAGCAAATATTTTCAGAAAGGGTTATCATGCAAATACTCCTCTATAGTTCAGAATTCTTAGGATAGAGATGACTTGAGTATAAACCCATTAATAGCAGTAAAATACACAAAGCTAGCAAATGTTTTTTGAAAGATTGACTAAATAAAAATATTAGAGTGAAGCTTTAGGAATTTGGGGCGATCACAAAAATTAGGCATTAATAGAGTTAATAGTTACGGGCTAGATAAAAAAGGCCTTCCATGTGTCGAGTATGTGTCTCTTATACGCGATATGGAGCACCAATAACAGTTATTTCAAAATCCGCAACAAACCGTGACAGTTCTCTGGACTACAATGCTAAAGCAACAAATTTTAAATAAAAAATTCAAAGTAAGAATTTTTGAGAAATATATAATAAGTAGAAAATATTGCCACAAGTGTGTCTTTTGAAGTATTTGCACAAAAATGTCAAAGCTTACCATTATATTTGTGTATATGTATGTATTTGCTTTGTTTAAGACATAAAAAACATTAGTTTCATATTAATTTATTTGCATGTCGTAAATACTTTTTGCAAATTATCCAACACAAATCAAATTAAAATACAAATTATAATAAATAATGAAGAAACGTTCAAGAGCCATGAAGTGTATATTCTAAGCGAGTAATAGCGTAATTACTTAATGTAAATCAATAAATGCAGTAATGTTGATGATTAAAAAAGATATTAGCGATAGAATTCTTGAAATGTGGCTGCCAAATTTTCATTATTTTGTTAAACATTGTTAAACAATGATGAGCGTTGTTCTCTCGTATAGCTACGGTGACCATTTTTGGGAAAGGAAAATACAGGACAAATACAAAATTATGTTAAAAGTGAAAAGAAAAACAGAAAAAATAAACATTAAGTAACAACAAAAACAATTCTTCTTGATTAGAATAAAAATTTAAATAAAAAGTTTTTATAATATTATAATTTAAAAAAATAAATTTGGTTTTATAAACAGTCTCCTTGACTAAGGCTAACAAAAAAAAAAAAAATAGAAAAAAACTACATAAATGATAAATTTAGTTATGAAGTTTGCTATTTTTCCACAGAATGGATTTTTTTAAAACATCTGGATTGTTAATTAAAAATCCTTTAAATTTTGAGCAATTCATTTTAAAATTGCATTTTGTAATTAATAGTGATCTTAAAGTATTTACTTTTAATTGCGATTTTTCGGTGGTCCAAATATTATTCATTATTGAAAACACTCTCTCGGTAGCAGCATTTGAAGCTGGTAGACATAGACAAAATTTAACAAATATCAATATATTTTTATATGCAATCACATTTGTCTTAAAGTGATTAAAAATTTCAATCCATCTTTCATCTACTGATATATTTTTTACCCTCCAGTCTTCTATTTTTTCATTATTTGCAAAATTTTTCACGCAGCTCACTTCATCAAATAAATCTTCATTATTTATTTTTAAATCATTTCTAAATTCATTTAGATAGGATAAAGTTTTTTCAATCTTGTCCCAAGACAACATATTTCGTAACAATATCCAGTCTAAAATTTCTACATCTCTAAAAGCCTTATCCCACTGATTTAGGTAATCAATGCATGTTTGGTAAAAACTTGTTATATGTTCTTTAGTTATTGGTTCATCAAAATCATTACTTTTCTGTAATTCGAGAATAATATTTTTGACAGTAAGGGGTAAAAACAGTTCCTTTTTCCGTTCGACCAATTTAAATTTTAAATCTTTTAAAATAATTGAAGCCCCAGGCATTGAAATATTTTGTGATTCTACTTTAATAATAGCTTTATGAAATGTTGAAGCTTGGCTATATGCAAAAGATAATCATAATTCAGCACAAGGATTCATAAAAAAATTTCGTAATATTGTCGGACACTTTGGTTGAGACATAAAATATAATTTTAAAGCTTCAAATAGTTTTATGATTCTTTGCAAAGCTGGCATTAAAGTTAACCATCGAGTTTTGCTATGTCCTAGTAACTTTTTATATTCTATTTCAATATCTTCACATATTTCTTTGAAATTTTCAATTCTAACTGCCAGATTATAGGAAATTTCCCATATCCCAGTAAACAAATTTTTCACTTTTGGAAATGTAGGGAAAGTATACAGTTGGATTTTTATGATAATTTTGTATTAATGTTCGTGCAATGTATGTGCTAAAAAGAGGACATTTGCATATCAAATTAGGAAATAAGGGACATTGTACTGTCCTGTATTTACAAAAAAATCTCAAGGGACAGCATGTTAAAAAACAGGACTGTCCTGTAAAATACAGGACGGATGGTCACCGTACGTATAGCACATTCAAATTTTTATCGTAGACAACTTTATAGATCTTAAAGACAATCTTATGGACTTCAATGATGACAATATCGACTTTAACTGCTTTTTTGGCAGAGGAAACCCCAAGCAGACACCCGGTCTCCTTTTTTTATAATACAAATGATAAACTTTTTCTTTGGACAACCAACGAATAGGCAGAGTAAGTGTCAAATAAAATTGTACATTTTATTTGTGCCATTTTGTCTCACCAAACGGAACGCAACAAATTACTAATACAAGAGTTGGAACACTACACAATGCAAGTGACAGCAAGTGAACAAGTAAATGCAAAGGCCAGGGTTATTATATGTTCTATTACATATGGATGCACAAAACAAGATAATACCAAAAAGATTCTAAACTTTATATTTTTTTTCGGGATGTATTGGCAGTTATTGCTCTATTTCTGGCCGCTCTGCTTACAAAATACTACAATTTTGCTTGTTTAGTATCCATTTAACCAGAAATGATCGAACGTAGTCTAATCTAGATGTCTAATTTTAGTTGACTTTTCAACATTTATGGCCGTATATCGGCAATTATGAAACAAAAATCCCCTAAAATATTCGTAATATTTCTTATTACTAGATTAATTTAAAAAATTAAATTTAAAGTTCGAATTTCAACAAATTATCAACGTAATTAAACATATTTAGATAAAATCATATCAATTAGCCGAGCATTTACTCACTAACGCTACATATAAGTGTTATTCTATTAATAATATAGTTTTTAAATACAACTTAATTTAAATTAAATTACTAATGATTTCCTGCAAAATATTTAAAGAGAATTATGTAAATGAAAAGACAAACAAAAGAATGTATCTTAATCTTACAGCTACTTGTGCGAGTAATGCTCTAGATATGACTATTCGTGCAAATAAATATATGCCAATGACAAATCTTTCATTGTATATGTTGAGTATGTAATTTGTTGTTGCATTTCTATTTAAACATTTACACAATTCTAATGTATGTATTGCATATTGTATAGTATACATATGTATATCATACAAATCTTATGTACGAGTAAAGAATAGTATTGTTACTACAAAACCTGCGGTAAACGGAATTAGTTAAGCGTCGACGAATTAGTTAGTCACTAAAAACTAACTAACTAACCGTGTCTGTTTTGAACGCGACAAATTTCCAATTTATATATAAAATAGCGAATTTATGGATCTATACACTACTTTACAAATTACCAGTAGCAACAAAGGTAACGAATGAATTGTGTAAATAGTCCTGTAAAAAGTGCAGCTTGTCCGATTGTCTCCTTTAAAATTACAGCAAATACATACATATACACATGTATGTATATATAAAGCATGAAATCCTTTCTACCGCTATCATACATATAAATTAAGTGTTAATGTGAACACAGCACAAAAGTATGCATTAGAAAATTCTTATTTTGCATTTAAAATGAATGCGTATATATTATGCAACGCACATTAGTATTACATGCAACAAATGTATGTATGGTTTGTGTTAACACAAACCATACATACATACATTATCTAGGTATTTGTTGTCATGTAACAAAGAAAAGATACATATAAATTGAAATGTTGGGGGGGACTAATAAGCTAGAAAGTAATCTTAAACATTTTTATTATTATCTGTGTAGTACAATTTTTACTTCTTACACACTATGCTTAATTTGAATTGACTCTTTCTAGAGTTGCTAGTGGCTTATTGTGGAAATTTATTAGTTCCCCCTATTATCACCAGAAAGTAACAAAATGAATTTTATAATTCTAGTATTTGTAGCGAAGATTTTAATCAGAATTTTACAAGAATTTATTCTTACACTAAGGCACAAGAAACTTTAGTGATTATGTTATATTTATTAAGGATTTTTACTAATTACAATTTTGCCAGTTACTTCAAATTTACATGAACATTTTGACATATTACTTGTTGACATATCAGTAGTGGAAGCTTTGACAATTGGTACAATAGATTCAATTTCGTTCAAAAACCGCCTCGCATTCATTGAATTCATTCAAGAACAACTATCGTTTTTGGAAAAATAACTTTTTGTCTGGATATGTCAAGTGAGTGAAGATAAATATGCCGAGTTAAATATGTTTCGACGTGAAACTTTACATTACTATATATTTACAAATACGTTTTTATTATTTGTGACAAATTTAACAATTTACAATTTAACAATTTATTCATGCATAAATAAATATAAATATGTTAAAATGCTTTTAAAAACATTTTTAAAAATAGCTTCTGGACAAACTAAGCTAGATGACAGGATGAGACATACCTTATTTTAAAGGGAATTAATTAGGCTTTTATTCGATTTATAGCTGATTTACCAATATTTCGTCGGATTATTTTTAATTTTTTATTGAAAGTTGAGATTTTTTACTACTGCTCCTTGAAAGGATTTTTGGAATTTCTAGACAAACTAAGATAGATGACAGGATGAGACATACCTTATTTTAAAGGGAATTAATCAGGCTTTTATTCGATTTATAGCTCATTTACCAAAATTTCGTCGGATTATTTTTAATTTTTTATTGAAAGTTGAGATTTTTTACTATTGCTCCTTGGAAGGATTTTTGGAATTTCTGGACAAACTAAGAAAGATGACAGGATGAGACGTACCTTATTTTAACGGGAATTAATCAGGCTTTTATTCGATTTATAGCTCATTTACCAAAATTTCGTCTGACTATTTTGAATTTTTTATTGAAAGTTGAGATTTTTTACTACTGCTCCTTGGAAGGATTTTTGGAATTTCTGGACAAACTAAGCTAGATGACAGGATGAGACATACCTTATTTTAAAGGGAATAAATCAAGCTTTTATCCGATTTATAGCTCATTTACCAAAATTTCGTGTGATTATTTTTAATTTTTTATTGAAAGTTGAGATTTTTTACTACTGCTCCTTGGAAGGATTTTTGGAATTTCTGGACAAACTAAGATAGATGATAGGATGAGACATACCTTATTTTAAAGGGACTAAATCAAGCTTTTATCCGATTTATAGCTTATTTACCAAAATTTCGTCGGATTATTTTTAATTTTTTATTGAAAGTTGAGATTTTTTACTATTGCTCCTTGGAAGGATTTTTGGAATTTCTGGACAAACTAAGATAGATGACAGGATGAGATATAGCTTATTTTAAAGGGAATAAATCAAGCTTTTATCCGATTTATAGCTCATTTACCAAAATTTCGTCTGACTATTTTTAATTTTTTATTGAAAGTTGAGATTTTTTACTACTGCTCCTTGAAAGGATTTTTGGAATTTCAGGACAAACTAAGATAGATGATAGGATGAGACATCCCTTATTTTAACGGGAATTAATCAGGCTTTTATTCGATTTATAGCTCATTTACCAAAATTTCGTCTGACTATTTTTAATTTTTTATTGAAAGTTGAGATTTTTTACTACTGCTCCTTGAAAGGATTTTTGGAATTTCAGGACAAACTAAGATAGATGATAGGATGAGACATCCCTTATTTTAACGGGAATTAATCAGGCTTTTATTCGATTTATAGCTCATTTACCAAAATTTCGTCTGACTATTTTTAATTTTTTATTGAAAGTTGAGATTTTTTACTACTGCTCCTTGGAAGGATTTTTGGAATTTCTGGACAAACTAATATAGATGACGGGATGAGACATACCTTATTTTAAAGGGAATTAATCAGGCTTTTATTCGATTTATAGCTTATTTACCAAAATTTCGTCTGATTATTTTTAATTTTTTATTGAAAGTTGAGATTTTTTACTACTGCTCCTTGGAAGGATTTTTGGAATTTCTGGACAATCTAAGATAGATGACAGGATGAGACATATGCTGTTTTCATAAATACAGTATGCAATGCAACATTTCATTGCATAGAGTTCATAACAGCATTTAGAATATAATTTTGTTTTAAGATTAAGTCGTTGTAGGGAAAACCTAGCCTTCTTGCGTGGTTGCCGAATTTTACTGACACTAAGTTATTTAGTTGGAAGCGTTGTAGTTTTAATTAGTACAATATACGTTCCCTATTTTAGCCTAAGTCAAATCAATCTTGTACTACTCGTACTCGTACTAAATGCTACTGATTTGTTGCTTGCAAGTTGATAGCGCATAGATGGTCTATGTCTCCATCAGGTAGCATGGTGCCTTTCTTCGTCAGATCATCAGCAACACAGTTGCCTATTATGTCTCTATGTCCACGCATCTACATAAGTGGAACTGTTGAATGTCTCGTCATCCTATTTAATTTTGTAGTATATACACCTGTGAGAGACTTTATTGCATCTTGACTATCAGTATATATACGTATATCCCTTTCCGATATTCTGTTATAACTGAGCGAGTTAGCTGCTCTTTTTACAAGAATACTACATCCATTTGAAATCCTGAAATGCATCTAAATTCCAAATTCTTTGATGTAAACAACACCGCCAACAACTCTGCCCGTTTTTGGTGACGCCCGTTGAAAAACTAAGTGCTTGTTGAAAAATCCAAAAGCCAATAAATGCAGTATTTTCAATAGAAAATTTTGTTTATAACTGCATTTTACATAGAAATTATAAATTTTATTTATCCTTTTTAATATAATTCAGATGAATACATTCTTTGTGGCCTCTTTTTCGAACAACTGCTACCACTCTTTGAGAATTATGCGTGTTCGCAAAGTGTGTGTTGGTTTGTTTGGTAAATATTTTGTATTCCGTTCAAAAAGGTTTGGCCAACAACTATTTGTCATACAATACTCGTATATGTATTTAGTTTTTCCTGTTTATTTTCAGCTAAAAATTGTATCTTTTGTGCAACAAAGAGAGCGAAAAAAACAAAAATCATCAGCAATGATGATACTAAGGTGGTTTATGCATTTTGTTAATGTATAAACTTAAATAAAATTACAAAGAATGGGAGCATTATGTAGAGAGTGGTGAGTAAAACTGCATAAGTAGCAAAAAAATAATGATAACAAAAAACAGATTTAACGAAACACATGTAAATCTGACAATAAGGTACAGTGGGACAGTATTTCCTTTAGAAACATGTATTTATAACAGTTATACAGATGATATTAAAGATATGTATGTAAATTGAACACCAAACTATATTTTCATTGCATATTCTTGATTAACTATGGTCGTTCAGAATTTTAATCTTAGTGACTCTTTTCAATATAAATCTCTATGGACCTGAATTGAAAATTTACTACAACAGGCATTAGGTCAAATTTATCAAACCATCATTCACTAAAAAAAATACCATCTACAATAAAGTACCAGAAAGCACTTAAATTACATCAAAGAGATAAAAAAAATACTTCACAATTCTGACAAGAGCAAACAAAAAACAGGTCGAACAATGTAAATGATTTACAACGAAAACCAAATAAAGGTTAAACCACTCGTACCACGAACAACAAAAACAAACAAACAAACAATCAAAAAAGCTGCTTAAAATCCTGGCCAAGGTTAAAATTCCAACAAATAAAATAAAAACAAAGATAAACAATATTTTGACAGCCTTAAAAAAATATTTAAAAAAAAATAAAATAAACTCAAACTGAAAACCACAGGTATAATGCATAAAAAAGCCCTGAAATATCAGAATTTTCAGTCATAAATAATAAAATCAGTTAAATTTGTCGTTTTTATTGTTTGTCGATTGTAAGACACAGAGAAGTTTAAGTTTAACTTTGCTGCTCAATTTCAGTGGTTTCGTATTTTGTGACGGGTGTTGTTAAGTTTTATGCGATTCCCTTTTTAAATTTGTTTCTTAAATATGATAATTTTGTACATATGTATTTCTTTATAAATTTCATTTCTGGTTTAACAATTTCGTTTAATGTTTCTTTTTTTCTATGCGTTTTTGTACAATTTCAGTGTCACGCACTGTTTATTTTGCGTTAAAAAAAAATACACAATAAAAAACATAAAAAATAGCAACAACATGACCAAGATTACACAAAAAATAAATACGTACAGAAAGAAAAAGAGTTTAACCTAAAAAGATGTTGCACCTTGTGACCTTGTGTGGCATGACATTACAATGTTGCACCACTATTGCTCTATGATGCGTATGTCTGTTTGTTTCTCTGACAGTCAGCAGTCAGCAAGTCTGTTTATGATTGGAATCAGTTTTACACTTAACGATTTTAAGCATCATTGTCTTTTGCATTGCACAGAAAATATTTATAAATACAGTCAAAGCTCGGTATAACGAACGATATATTGTCAGGCCCTTTCGTTATAGTGAAAAAATCGTTATATCGCAAAGTTTTTTTTTTGTATTAAAATGTGTTAAAAATTATTTAAGTTGGTGGAAAAAAATCATTTATAGACGTTTGTTTACAAGTAACTTGAAGAATTATTTGAAGAGCTTCTTCCTGTATTTTTCGAAGTTTTGAAATATTAATATTATTTTGGGAACCCCATTGTATACATTTATCAAAACATTTTATTACTTCAGAATGCTTTATTTTCGTTTCATTATAAGCAAATTGGTCAACAATTTCAATATTTTCCTCATCTCCATCCAAAGCATTTTCCAAAACAAACCTGTTTCATCAGCATTAAATATAGAATCATGTGATAAACCTTCTTCTCGAATAACCCTCTGCAACTTCCTCTTAAACGGATCTACCAAATCTTCTCTTGATGACAATTTTTCTCCAGATTCCTTCAAAAGTCGTACACCATACCTTTTCTTTTTTTTTTTTCTTTTTTTTTTTTTTTAAACAAACACAAACTGCGAAGCTTTTGGCTTGTCTGCAGAAAACACCCAGAGTCTTTGGCGGGAATCGAACCCGCAACCCTCTGACTGATAGTCCGGCATGCTATTGCCTAGTCTATCTGGATAACCATCACTAGCATGAAAACCACCAGTGCAGAAGTGGTTTTGAATTTCCATAGCCTTCAATTTTAATGTTGTCCCTTTGACCGGAATAAAAATCTTTCTTTGATTAAGAAACCACTGATAGAGCTTTTCCTCCATTATGGGATATTCTCCCTTTCTGAGGGATCGACGGTTTTTTGATCCATTGTTTGTAGTTTCAAGATTTGAAACGATTTTACTTTTCATTTTCTTTAATGTACATACCATTTTTTAAATCATGCGTTTTACTGCGCTTGAAAATTATAAAACATTCGTTCTATAAGGTTAATTCGTTAAAGTGAGTATTTGTTATACCGGGCTTTGACTGTAAAAAAAAAAAGAGTTTATGCTAAAGTTACAAAAAAGTGTTTCGCACATTATTTACTTCAGCAGAAAAGACGCTCGAAATGTAGCACGAGAAGGAAAAAATCACGTGAAATAAAATGAAATTTATTGTGGTGTGTTTGAATATGGAGCAACAGCACGTTTGTTCATACTTGCAACATTTTTCATTACTAGCAAAAATTAAAGTACATAATAAACGAATTTTATATGAATTTGTTCAGCTGCGCCGAATATTATTTACCGATTTTGTTTTTTTTTATTAAATAGTAGAGAGCGGTATTTGGTGAACTAACTTAGTCACATGTTAGTAAACAAATTACGATTCTAAAACCCTTAACCACTCAAGAGGGAAGATCTTTGACCGTTCCTTATATTTTGGAAACTTACGAAATACGCAAGTTATTTATATAGAGCAACGCTTGCTTACTACACCTGCAAAATGAGGCTTAAGCACTTTGCTTGTCAAATTAATGTATAAGGTAATGACACGTCCAATACTGACTTATGCATCCCTAGTGTGGGGGACTGCAACAAAAAGAAAATATGTCGCAGACCAACAATTCAGAGATCTGCCAGCATTAGAAGCCTTGAATACTCTCCAGCACCCAACCCCAATAAACATACACCTAATGGCCATTTCCACGGTGAGACTATATTGCTGAATGATTGCTGTAGATCTAGAACGTATGGACATGCAATGATTCTAAACTTGCTTCCCCCTTTATTACGCCAAAAATCTGACTACACAACCAGGGATGTTAGATGTGACGATTTTACGTCATTTTGACGTTTTTTTTTTATGAATTTATCAAAATGACGATTTAAGATTTTTAATGAAGAGTCACTTAAGTTTTGACGATTTAATCCCGTCAATAAATTTACTATAAACTTTAATCTGGCATCAATTTTATAACTCTTCAATCTGGCAAGTAAAGATTTTTCACAGTTTGTATAGGTATGTAGAGGCAAATATGTTTATATTTATATGTAAGTACATCAAACACTAACAGCAGGAAGATACTACTATATACACAAACCATTTTCGTATTATGTATTAACAATAGTCCAAAACGAAATAATTAATTTTTAGAAATACATGACCTTATTCATAAAACTTAAAACAGGTTTATAAAGAAAATTTCCATACAATTAGAAATCAATCCAAAAAAGATGCTTCATCCATCCCAAAAAAGATGGCTTTCGTTAGAGTCAGTAGTAGCAAGAATATTGGAATTATATAAGCCTCTAAAAATATATTTTTCTTTTGCTGCCAATATCGATAATATATTATTGAACTCAAATGACATTAACAAACTTTATTTTTGTTTTTTAAAATATGTTCAAAATTTCATTAATAATATAAACAAAGTTTTTCAAAGCGAAGAAATACAAATTCACAATATGCATACAGAAATGACAAAACTTTTTAAAAATATGTTATTAAATTGTTTTAAAGAGGATTGTATAACTAATTGCAGTTTAAATCAAATTAATTTTGCAGACTATAAAAATCATCTTAAAAGGGATGAAATACATATGCATACCTTGGTGTATATGTTAAAGAAAAGATAACACATTGTAAAGATGATAGTAAAATTTATAATGAATTTGTTGATAATTGTGTATCTCTTTATATTGAATTTTGTTATCAAATAAAAATAGATTTGATTTTGATGACACTGTGATGCAAAACTTAAAGTTCATTTCACCCTCGAGCTTTGCTAATTTAGTGTCCAAAGATAAATATCAAGTCATAGAAAATGAATTAAGAGAACTAAGGTTTGTTGATATTGATGAAAGTTCCCTAAATACCAAATTGTATACTTGCATTTCCCAATATACATATGTGAGCTAGTGAATAATTTAATGGTCCTACCAAATTCATCAGCTAACGTTGAAAGAATATTTAGCCAAATAAATTTTAACAAAACTAAGATTAGAAATCGGTTAGAAACAAAAACTGTGGAAGGATTTTTGCTATCAAAAGATTTTTTTAAAAAATAATTCTTCAGAATGTTACAATGTTAATATTTCCAACAATATTTATTGTAAGAAATCATAATTCTATTATGTACTTATAAAGTTCTTGAAATACATACATATGTATGTAAAGTTTATTTTAAATGTTAATATGTATTACATTTGGATGTATGAGTATTAAACATTATAAATTTGTTGGTTTTGTATCATTTTATATCTAATATCTTTTTATGTTTTAAATAAAACAATTGATTTGATAAAAAAAAACTATGTTTTTATATGACGTTTTTTTGACGGTTTTTTCCAAACTAATGACGATTTTTTTTTAAATTTTGACGATAATTCGAAAAAAATATCTAACATCACTGTACACAACACCTCTCATAGACTTTGGTCAGATATTCAAAATCACTATTCCATTCAGACTTGAATGGGCAGGTGGTCACATTATTGATGTTTACGACATAAGAGTATATGTTAATTGTTCAATGATAAAGTGTGACGTTGATTCCGGCGTCTTCAGCAGTTTAATACTCTCAATATGTCTCTTATGAAATATTCGCGACAGCACTACCATTTTTGTCTACAGCCAGACGGCACTCGTGTCACTAAAGTCTCATACTACAACATCTATTCTTGGCTGGGTCGTCTAACTGGCATTACTCTAGTTTGGGTCCCTGCACATAGGCAATACTACGGTAATAAACGGACAAACTGGTGAGAGCAGGATCCGCTTTAAATGTTTTAACGACCGCATTATCGCTTTTAAAAGGCTGGAAAATGTGGCCAGTATATAATGAGAAACGCTCCTGAATAAGAAACGTAGGGATATCTTGGGAAATATAGCGGTGCAAGCTGGTCACTGTACAATTGATGAGCTGATTTGGACTTTCTTTCAATAATCACTGTCACGGTATTTCATCTTCTTAGGGTTTGCACAAATTTTCTTGCCTCAAATTTTTCAACACTCACATACTAAACAATCTAGCAGAGACATCAAGAAACAAATAGTGATTTCATCGGACACCTTAATTCTACAGACTGGATATAGTCTTCCTTACATTATTACCTAACTCACTAACATTTTTGGTCATCGTTAAAATAGAAACAAAATATTTCAATTCAATGCCTGCACGCAGCGTACAACCTAGTAAGTCAACCAACCAATAATACTACCACTTGTAGGGTATCTGACAGAATATCACAACTGCACTTCATTATGTAATTTTGTTTTGTTTTCCTTTTTTTTTTACAAAATTGCTGCCAAAATTTTACTGGACCAAAGGAACAAATGAAGTGTTTGTTGTTTGGTTCATAATTAACTACATTTAATTTATCATGTGCATGTTCATGACTGTCAGTCTGTCTGCCTGTCCGTCCACTCATCTTCTCTGACTTAAAATTGCATGTTGTAATCGCAGCCGTAGTGAATAGTACGAGAGCAAAAGAAATATTTTTGGCACTGGAATTGAGTGCTTTTTTTCTGACTCAATTCTTGTTCGGTTTCTGTCAGTTCATTTGTTAAACATTTTCGAATTAATCATGATTTTAAGTGTTGCATTTTTTTTGTTGTTGCATGTGTAACGAATGCCTGCAACAATCGTACAGTATTAATTTTGTGTGTGTTCATGACATTCTTATGTTTTGACTGTCATGAGTTGTAATATTTTTGTGTGAATAAAGTGATGCAGTGTAATTGTGTTAAGTTTTCTTTTTTTTAATGAAATAAATTTATTTATTTTGGCAATCACCTTGACTTGTAGGTTTATTTGCAGATGGTTTTAACCAATTGAATAGGAAATATGTACTAAAGAAAATATTTTTGAAAAACTATTTTAAGTAAAATTTATAATTATAACAATAATTATAGACTATGACCAGATAATGCATTTTAGACTATAAACGATAAATCGTTTTAAACTGTGAATGATAAATCGGTTAAAATTGAAATACTATACTCAAAAACAACTACGAGTACATTAATTAACTCAATAAAAAAAAACTAAATGACCACTCAAATTAAATTGTAAAAATTACAATAATTATATGTATTTACAACACTGAAAAACTAAAATAAAATGATATCTTCGTTTACGAAACTGCAACTATAAATTAAAATCGACAAATAATAGAGACACACACAAACTACAAAATAAACGCCTTTCCACCCAACAAACAACAATCAGAGCCTGTTAGCTAAAGTTGGTAAAAGAACCAGAGACTGACTGACTGCCTTTTAGGCGCCAATTACACATAATGGCCTGACAGAGTACTAATTTAAAAATCTGCTTTAAGTACTTAGATATAAAAACTACTTACTCACTCAGCTGGCGTACACCAACCGCCCATGCCATTAACTAGTAAATAGGTAATGAAATGTTGCAATAAAAAAAAAAACAACAAAAAATATTAAAAGTCATATAGAAGTAAAAGTAATTTTAAAAAAAGTGTTAATGAAGAGAAAAATGTGTAATAATTTTAAAAAAAAATTGTTTTAATTTTCAAAGTTTAGCTGCAGAAGGTGTCTTTATGTCGAGTAATGAGTTACAGCGATGCCAAAGCACATTGTTGTTTAGATAACAAATTCCTGCAGAAAAAAAACAAAGTAAAACAATTTACAAATTCCATAAAATTACTATCGCTCTTATGCAGTGTTTTTATCTGTATTGCTTCATAATATTTTAAATTGTTTTGTAAAAAAAAAATCAAGATATCGTGAATGAATCTTAGCAATTGACATTATTAATGCAAGATTTACAAAGATTTGCAGTTGCTTAAAAATAAAATGAGAGAAAAGAGCTGCATATCTAAAGTAGGGCTCAAAAAGATAGTTATTAGTTGATCAAATCAGACAGTTGAAACGCCCTATATAATAGATGTTATATATAGGTATTGAGCTTTTACAGAAACGTATAAATATTTTAAATGTAAAACAATCTGAATAATATTCCTATGCTCGATCTTAACACTTTTTGCACCGACAAACGGGGCACCTAGTGGGTAAAGCTGAATCGAGTACGCTGAATCCAGTAGTGCGCGTGACGCGAAAACTGTTTATTTATTTATTTGATACCCTGTACAACAAAACTAAAAGTTTTATAATTACAGTGCAGGATGAGTTTTACGCTAACAAATTTATAGAATAAAATGACAAAAAGACAAGATCACATAAAATAACAAATAAAATTAAAAATAATAATAATAATAACGTAGGTATAAAACTATGCACTAAAGTAGTTATATATAGATCAGAGAACGGATTGATTGGTTAATTTTAGATTTTAAATACAATCACA
This sequence comes from Bellardia pandia, assembly GCA_916048285.2. NCBI lineage: Eukaryota > Metazoa > Arthropoda > Insecta > Diptera > Calliphoridae > Bellardia > Bellardia pandia. Next base: position 39,503,728 of record OU696530.1, read on the forward strand.
AAAAACAAACCTCATGTTGACAACATAAATCAATTCCGTAAAGCAATACATGTCATTATTCACAAAACGGAGTGTAACGAAAAATGATGCTTACATTGCATGTCTTGTACAAATGTAAACGTATACTCCCAAAAGCAATGAATACTTAACGATTGGTACGAAAGTTTAACGATTGGTATGAATGCTGATTGTATAAGTTGTACATACTAACAAAAAATATCAAACTTTACTAGTTTACTGTCAACAAATCGCACATAAAGCAACAACCAAAAAATATTTATTTTCTCATTAGGTTTTGTATTGTTTTTGCTCATTCTTTATGTTTTCATTCACTGAAAGCAACGAATACTGGACGAATGGTGTGAATGTTTTTAGTTTTTTCATGTGGCATTGAATTATTTCGTTTCTTAATGTATAAGCGCATAACAAAAAGGGAATGTAAAATAGCAAACAGTAATAAGGAATGAGTAAACAAACAGCAATGCACATTTTTATTATTGTCGAGTAAAAGCAATGCAAAAGCAATGAATTTGCGAATGGTTAGCAAATGTGAATGGTCTCTTTCTGTTCTCTGATATAGATTTCCTAAATTCCATTGCGTTGTTCAAAAACTGTATCTTTGGACGAATAGAATAGATAAAGTATTGATATTCCGAAACTAGTTTTATATGTCGTATTTGAATAAGGTTCCTCCTTGAACGAGTGAAAACGAACCGACTAAGAAGATAAGATGGTTGGTTCATTTGTAAAAAATATCTTATGTAGTAATGTTAGAGATTTAATTTTTAGAAAGTCACAAAGGCTTACTCCCAATAATTTTGTTTGAAAGGGTGAGATGTGAGACGATTTTCTTAAGTTAAATACATATCTCAAGATTGAATTATATGCTGAAGTAAGTTTCCTTGTGCTTTTGTAGTCACAGCTGGAAAATACTTCAGAACCGTACAGAAGTGTTGGAATCAAAAAAGTTTTTGCCAGCATTATGCGTATTGAAACCGGTGTCAGGTGTTGAGTTTTCCATAGTCCACGTAATATTGAAAATGGTTTTCCAGTAGCACTGATAACATGATCTGACCAGGTGAGTTTAGAGTTAAAAATTATTCCAAGGTTCTTTGCCTTGTTGATAATCTCAATAATCTGGTTATTGAGCAAAATATTCGGCACATCAAAAGTTTGCACTGGAGAACGAGAAATTAATAGACATTTAGATTTTAATGGGTTCAGGCGGAGAGAGATCCGAGTTCAACTTTGTCAACACATTCATTCAGTTGGCTAGTATTGCAACATAAATATAATTGAACATCATCAGCGTACATATGAACTGTGCAATGTGATAATTGTTGTGGTAAATCATTTATATATATTGAAAAGAGAAGTGGTCCTAGAATTGATCCTAGAATTGATCCTTGATATCTATTATCAAGATACGATGATATAAGTCCAGTTGCGGAAGAACTAAATTTGAGAAAGTTACTTAATTTAAGACACAGCAAGTCATGGTTGACCATATCGAATTCTTTTGAATGATTTAATAGTGTTAAAAACGCTATATTGGCCTCATCAATATAGTCACGTATCTCTTCTGATACGTCTATAAGAGCACTGATGCTGCTATGTTTAGGACGAAACCCAGACTGTCTATTAGTAAGCAGACTATTAGCATTTAAGTATACAACCATATTTGCTTATTATTTTTGTTGATTTTTCTAGCGCATTTGATACAATTCCTCGCAATAAACTTTTCTATAAACTATCAAACATGGGACTTTCTTCGAAAATGGTGAGAATACTGCAGGGTTTGTATGAGAAAACAGAAAGTAGAATTTGGGACGGTCAATCATTTTCAGATACCTTTGGAGTTGATGTAGGTGTAAAACAAGGCTGTATTCTCAGTCCAATTTTATTTTCATTATACACGAATGATTTAGCCGACGAATTGCCATACGGTGTTAACATTTGTGGCATTAATGTTAAGATTCTACTTTATGCGGATGATATTGTCATTTTAGCTGATACAGCAACAGTATTACAGCGTATGATCGACAAGCTTTTTAACTACTGCTCTATGTGGAGTCTTAAAGTTAATCTTGAAAAATCAAAAATAATTGTTTTTCGAACCGGCACTAGGCTTTCTTCGATCTGGAACTGGAAGTTTGGTCAGAACAACATAGAGGTGGTCAACAGTTACAAATATCTTGGAGTAGAAATCACATATAATCTATCCTTCAAAAAACACTTGAATAATAAATTATCAACTGCAAAATTGGCTATCAATTCGACGTGGTCTAAATATATAAATAATTCACGTATATCGAATGCCAATAAACTCAGAATATTTTTTGCGGCATCGAGATCAATTATATTTTACGCTGCTCAAGTTTGGGGATTTCAAAAGTATGATGATGTGGAAAAATTATTCAGATTCTTTATTAAAAAAATGCTTTATTTGCCTTCTACAACACCCAACTATATGCTCTATCTGGAGACTGGTTTTGATTCCTTATATCTATCTCAGCACTCTAAAATTACATTTTTCTTATATAAACAAAGTCTTGAGTATGTCCCCAAATAGACTACCACGTATTCTAGCCAGTCACATAATCTCCAATAAGCTTTATTGGGCAAAAGAATGGGATAATTTATTACAAAGGCTGCAAATCTCAACTGACAGAACAAACATTCCAGTAAGTCATAATTGGGAAATGATATTGAATCATTTGAGAATGAAGGAAAAGGATGAATATTTATCCGCTGCTTCTTGTTCTCAGTTCCATGATCTTTATTCTCAACTTGATTTTAATATCACACCCATTCTGACAAATAATCTCTCGTCAAGGGACACTGGTTTGATAATAAAAGTCAGAGGGGGATTGCTGGATATTAACGCTAGAGCTTTTCGAAATAATACTACTGGTATATGTACGTTATGTAATTTAGACAAATCAGAAAACACCGTTCATTTCATTGGCGAATGTCCTATGTATAACCCATATAGACTTAAATATTTTCGAAAAAATCGACTTGAAAAAAACGAAGTTATATGTATACTAAATGGCTCAAATTTTAGCAACCTATGTAAATATATTGAAATTAGCTTAAAATATAGAAAATTGCTTTTAAATGAATTTGATATATAACAACCCTGAACTGAATTAAAAAATAAATCAATAATTTTTAAACTAAAAATTATATTAAAATGCCAATCTGGCACCAAACATAATTATGCCATATATAGATATTTGTATTTATAATTTAATTCAATATGTATAAAAATTTGTATCATATCTATTAATAAATAATAAATAATAAAATAATAAATATTTGCTTATTCAATATTCTTTCAAGTATCTTAGCTAGGAATGAAAGTATTGCTATAGTTTAGTTTGCTGAATTAAAACAAAAAATTCGAAATTCGGAAATAAAATTATCTTTATTTTGTTTTTGCAAAAACCTAGTGGTCCAGTAGTTTTTCAACTAGCACAGTGTTTCCAGCAACTGAGAATAAAAGTCATATCAATGAGTTCAAGAACAACCATATGAAATTTGATTAATACATCGACTTCTTAATTGACGCACAGTGGCGCCATTTGAGTTTTTCGTTGCAAAAATCATGTCTTTTGAACCGAATAAGATAATTGAACAGTTTAAAAATTGATTTTTCTACTAATTTTAACTTTGATAACCCATAAGTAGGCCCCTACAAAGCGTAGCACCCTTTCCAAATGCTCATTTCATAGGCTGAACAGTTATCTATCATATGCTGTTTAAACTGTTCAATTATCTTATTCGGTTCAAAAGATATGATTTTTGCAACGAAAAAACTCAAATGGCGCCACTGTGCGCCATACAATTTCTGCAACCATGTCTTTTTAACCTTTTTTACCTCTAGAAGCCAAACGGGCACGTACGGGCATATAAAACCTTTTGAATTATGTAAAGAAATAATCAAAGAACAGGTTTTGCAAATATGGCAAATATACAAAATATACATTTTTTTATTTTCCGTCAAAGTTGAAAAATAGTGAAAAAAGCGGATAGTTTTTAAATAATGATTTACCAGGAGAAACACAAATCAAACAGGTATTTTTTTTATCATTATATATTTAATAAATACATCAATCAATACAAAGAAAAAATATGGCGATTCGTTACCTATTTTTCGTGATATTACACCTGAAATCGCAGTAAATTGACTAAAAATTGTGAGTTTTTTTGGAAACCGAAAGTCGGTTAACTTTGAATGGTTATATCTTCTAAACTAAAAATGTGATATTATTAAGAGTGGCATATTTGAAATCGTTGAAATGTTTCCTATAACATGGGTTTATTCAAAACTTCGTCGGCGCTCATGAAAATTTTGATTTTTGCAACCTCGTTTGCTCTACGGGCGCCACTGTGCGACGGCTGATTTATACGAAGACAGCCTTTCGACTCGCCGTTATCTTCCCAAGTAAATTACTACGACAATATACGGATTGAGAGGGCTGGTGCAGAAGATGCCAATAATAAATATTGCAAATCACTTTAAAGGGTTAAAGACAAATTTGGTACGTAAATGATGGGAGTTTTTGCTTTCCCTGATGTCATATTGAAACATTTTTGCAAATGCTTTAATTAACATTAACTTAAAACACGTTACGTAGGGTATAACACAAAACATAACAACTTTAGATAGACAACTGCAAACTTGGCTTATGCAACCGTTTTAATAGCACAAAAATGTGTGTATAACACGTTTTACACATTTACGAATGTTGACAATATCGCTGCTGCTGTAACTGCTCCTAGGTACAACTGCTGTTAGTGTCGTTGTGGCTGAAGCCAAAGTGGAAAATACTTTCCTCGTGACTCAACGACACATTGCAAAAAAATAAAATTTCAATTTCGCAAAAAAAAAATTAAATAGCAGCAGAAAATGGTACATAAACAAAAAGACAAACTATCAACTAGCAAATGTAAAGAAATACATATACAAATGTGAAGAGTACAATTGCTTAAAACAGCAAAAAAGACAAAAATTCATACACAAAACAAATGTCATTTGATATGCAACCGAGTAATAAGCATTTGTTTTTAATCGTTTTCAAAAACGTTGAAATCAAAAAGTACAAAATCGAAATTTGAAATTACAACATACAAGCAAGCACATCTTTGAGCAAAAAATAAGCTGAGTTAGAAACTAGACATATTTTTAAGGAAACTAGAAAACAAATGAGAAAAATTTATGGCAGCTATAAAGGCTTTAAAGCACCCTAGCAAGCACATGGATAAAATAGTGGACTATAATTTTCAACTTTAAAACAGCTGAGTTAAAAACTAGACATATTTTTGAAGAATATAGAAAACAAATGAGAAAAAATTTATGGCAGCTATAAAGGCTTTAAAGCACCCTAGCAAGTACATGGATAAAATACTGGACCATTATTTTCAACTTTAAAACAGCTGAGTTAAAAACTAGACATATTTTTGAAGAATATAGAAAACAAATTAGAAAAGTAAAGAATCTTATTTGACTATTGATATAAGCCTGATTAAAAATTCCTTAAAATATCTTAATATTTCTGAAACATAAATCCTTTTCATACAATGATTTGCATAGGCTGCACAAACATTGAACCTTAAATACTGAAACTGTTTAATAATACATTTTGCAAACTTTAGCGAAGCATTTAACAAAATCAATTTCCCTTTTAATTGCTCTGTATCACAGTGTTGAAACAACTTTAGTTCGCCTCCTATTTTTCCGCAATTATTGATCTCTTTCCTATGGCTTTTGGACAATCTGCCTTCACAAAAAAATACCAGCAATCACACGCTGCTCAAAAGCATAAAGTAAGTTTTAAATCCTACATTCTCTATTAACTGGAGACCAAAATAAAGAAAAAAAAGCATCTAATGTGCAAACAAACAGTATGCAACATCTTTTCATTTTGATTTTACTATTTACAAATACGTTACCAATATTTGGTCAATAACAATCTTCTATCTCTGCTAACAAGAAACATAAAAAAACAACAACACACACAAACATTTCTTTCGTTTCTTTGCAATTTGGAAAAATTTTGTTTTGTTTGTCTCATTTCGCTGCAACAAACAGCAACGCCAAACAAACCTGTAGTCAAAAATTCCATCATCATAGAGTTTTATGGTAAACAGGAAAATTTTTTTTATTTGATATTTCTTGGATGTTGTCTTTCGATACATATTTAGTGCACACCATGACACATTTACCAACTTATGCCAGAATTGGCAAAAAAAAAACCACAAAAAATAATATATATACTATGTATGTATATATATGTACATTAGGGTGGCACCAAAATAAAGTTGCGGATGTTCCCGTCTAATATGAAATTTTGATTCATTTTAAGTCTACGTTTCTCAATTTTTTTTTGTCCTGAGGTCAATATTTGGTGAGCTGGATCAAAGGATTAAAAGGTCCTTTTTAGAGGTTTTTTAATTTTTTTCACATTTCTTCCAAAGGAACTATATGTAAATTTGGCATCATATGAAAGGTATTTGAGAGGCGCATTCAATGGTTTATCAAAAATTAAAAAAACAAAATTTTTTAAATTCAAAAATTTTTAAAATTTCAGACAAAATTTTATTGGTTTTTTATTTTTTCATAGAATTTACTTAAATAAATAGTTGAAATTTCTTGATTATAAACATCATGCAATTTAACCCAAATGGTTTTCCCGTTTTTTAGCTTATAAAATTTACGTTATTTTAATACCCATTACATTAACGAATTAAATTAACAGAGATTGTCAGATAGGGAAGAATTAAGGTTTTAAAAAAACAATTAATAAAAATTTAAATAGGTTGAATTTAAAAAAACGGGAAAAACCATTTGGTTTAAATGGCATGATGTTAAGTAAATTCTATGAAAAAATAAAAAAACACTAAAATTTTGTCTGAAATTTTCAAAATTTTTGAATTTAAAAAATTTTTTTTTTTAATTTTTGATAACTTATTTGTAATATATTTAAATGTTAGTTGTGTTGTTCATTGTCGCATACATGTTACCATTAAATGCGCCTCTCAAAGACCTTTCATATGACACCAAATTTACATATAGTTCCTTTGGAAGAAATGTGAAAAAATCAAAAAACTTCTAAAAAGGACCTTTTTATACTTTGATCCAGCTCAACAAATATTGACCCCAGGACAAAAAAATTGAGAAACATAGTCTTAAAATGAATCAAATTTTCAAATTAGTTGGGAATATCGATACCATATTTTTTCTCAATACAAACAGGGCCACCCTAATATACATATGTATATAGGTAGATATATGTAGGTATAAATAGAGAAGAAAAACTGTAACGATTTCCAAAACTAATGGGCTAGTTTTAAAAGACAGTTGATGCAGTATTGGGCCATAATTTAGAGAGTTTTGAAATGTATCTCATATATACTCGTATGTATAATAGATAGTTGGGTAAAGACAAGGATTGTGTGTTAAATTAAGGGCAATAAGCTAGTGTTAATTTCTGTCCAACTATTATAAAGTTAACACATAGTCAACTCATAACATATAATAAGAAATACGATTAATTCCGAAAGTCTATTTCTCAATAATGGTGAGTTAAATAGATGATGTTTTCAAGTAGATCTTGGACAACAAACATTGCTGATGACGCCCTTGGCAGGGTAGAAAATACATTCCAATGTGCCAATTGTCTAAAAAATATAACTTTACAATGGTATTTTTTGAATTATTAATTAAAATTAATTCAAGCCGAAATAATAAGAATTTTTTTTCTATTAATAAAATATAAAGTTCAACAATTTTTTATTAAGAAAAACAGTAGTCCCTAAAAATTTAATTTAAATTAATTTTTTTTTTCAAATTTTAAAAATCCAATTTTAAAATGTAGTTCAACCAAGTCTGAAATTTAATTTAAATTAAGCCGACAGACCTTAAAAGACAATTATGACATGTGTGGCCCGGTCAACGCATTGACACCGAAGATAATTCTTCATGGCGCTAAGGCAATGATCTGTATTTGGTGGCACCAAAAGGGGCTTATCTATTATAAGCTACTGAAATCTAGCCAGACCATCACATGGAAACTGTACCAAATGCAACTGATTCGTTTGAAGGCCAAATTGGCCGAAAAACATTAACATATGCGGCCAAACATGAAAGCGTAACATTTCATCATGATAACGTTCGGCCACTTGTTACAATATCTGTTAAAAACCATTTAGAAGGAAGTTCTGCCTCACCAGCATTCTAGTCCAGACCTTACCAATCAGACGACTATTTGTTTCGATTGATACAGATCACTCTTGCTGGGATACTCTTCACTTTAGAACATGCTATACGAAATTGACTTGATTCATTCTTGGCGTCAAAAGATGAACAGTTCTTTCGACGCAGAATCCATATGTTGCCAGAAAGATGGCAAAAGATCATAGTTAACAATGGCCAATACTTTGAATAAATTTATATTGTGCAAATGCTCCAAAATAAAAATTAAAAATTTAAAAAAATCCCGCATAGGAACAATGTTTCTTAAAAAACTTAAAATGCTGTAAGTTTTCTATGCATAGATAGTTTTAAATAGATAGTTTTAATAGAATTAAAGTGTTTTAAAATCTCAAATAAGGAATTCGAAACATGACGGGTCCACATGCCATATAGCCCGTTGTTGGCTGGTTGTGAACTCATTCGTGATCAAGCGATTATTTGAAGTCAAAATTTAATGCCCACAATTCGCAAACATTAATTTAAAGAAATTTAACGGTCATTGAATAGTTAAAAAGAGCTCTGGTGGTCATTTTCTCGATTTGATATTCTATACATAACCCTATACTTTGCACTATATGAATAAATAGAAAAACAGTTTTTCTTATTTAATCAGAATTTTGAGTACATTTTGGGACAATCTTTATTTAATATTTCTAGTTTTTGAACCATACAAGTTATTTCCGATTAATAATACAGGCCGATAATACAAACTGGCAAGTTTTTTTACAATAACAAAATTTCTGTAGTTTTTAGTGTTCCACGTAATGAACCTAATTTTAAGTATTACCCAAAAGATTTTTAGTTCACTATAATAAATTTAGCTCGTTTCTTTCTACAGATTATATAATAAGTCTTGTGTAACATTCACCAGTGCGTAGTGGTGGCGTCCAATAATTAAAAAAGCATAATTATTATAAGCTCGCTCTATAATAACTTCTGGGAGTTTACTTTTAACAGCGTAGAAAATCGCTTCGTCTATTGGACTCTCTCTTTACATAGATTTGCAGTGGTTAACAAACTCTGTCTCAACCCGGTATTATTTTTATGTCATCACAAATCATTCACTAGATTTGTCTTATATATTATTATTAAAAGGATAATTGCGTGCTCATTTCGATTATTTTACAGTAAAATGCAAAAATAATTATTTAATGACTAAATTTAAATTGAAAAACTCATATTTTCCTTTTGTAAATGTACCTCCAAGCTTCAGAGCCGCTACGACGCACAGTGGTATTTTTTTTTTTGCAAAAAGTCTATTTTTTACAGTTATTTTTTAGAAATCTAATGTTGCAAGTAGTATTTTAAATTTAATAGGAAAGAAAAAATATTTAAATTACATATATAGTTTAAGAGATCTGAGCAAATCAAAATGACTTCAAAAAATTTAGCATTTTCAGTTTTCATTAGAAAAGAAATAAGTTAGCTCGGTCTACCTCCGTGTTAGTACTACTGCTAAATGAAAGTTTGGAATATTTTCTTTCATTTTATGTAAAAAAAAATTCTGCAACTTTTTGCGATCGCTGAACAAACTTATAAATTTTGTGATAAAACTCACGTATTTTTTATGAATATTTACAATAAATTGCAATGCATATTTACAATAAAAGGTTTTGTATACTTTTAGGCTTTTACTTTTACTTTTTAATAATTGATTGACAGCAATATCGAAAAAGTGTATAACAAAAAAAAAATAAAAACAAAACCATATGATTAATTAAACCGTTATTTAAAATAATATTATTTGCAAAAAAAAGTCTAAGAAAATTATTAAACGTAACTAATTTTTAAAATGAATTCATTTTGTGTTTCATATAGTGAATTGTGCAAGGAACTTATAAATTGCAATAGTAATGTGGATTTATTAACTGATTTCATAAAAACTAAAAACATGGTGCTTACTATTAATGAAATTCAAATTGTGAAAAAATCAGTTCAGAAGCGATTTCTTAGTCACTTTTTAAAACGTTGGGCCGAATGTCACAGACACAAATCATATTTTTTTAAGAAAAATTATGCTTGGCTAAGAAGTAGGTTTAATAAATAAATAAATTGAAAATTTTTAGATATATTTGAAATATCACTTGCTGATGAGCAACCTAGTTGTTCAATAAAAATGGGAAGGCCAGCTAAGGAATTCGGCGATTGCGCTGATCGTAGTAAAAGGTACAAAGCTGCTGATTTAGCGTACCAGTATAGCAAACAACATTTAGAAATGGCAAGTGCATTAGCAGGCTCAAATTTAAAATCGCAATCATATATATTCCTCCCTCAACTGCGCTGGCGTTGTTACTGGATGCAGAGTTAACAAAGTAGCAGTACATGTTAACAAAGTATCAGTGCATGTATTGAAATTTATTTATAAAATAATTAGTTTTGGTAAAGAAACAAAAAGTTGTGGGAAAAAATATAGTATGGGTTATATGGGCAGTAAGTGGGGGCGTTAATTGAGCTAACCAAAAGCTCTGTGCCAAATTTCAAAAACTTTGGATCAAAAATAAATTTTCGGTTCTATGAGTGGGTAGAGGGCGTGGCCAATTTTGATGAAACTTTATATTTTTCTTAATTAAGCCAACCAAAGGCTCTGTGCCAAATTTTAACATTCAACGAGCACTTCTTATATTTTTTGCCAAACATTGTATGAACAAATACCACTGTGCCAACGTTAACGTTATGCTATCATTGCAATATTTTTCAGAACTTATTTCTAGAATAAATAGAACATTTCTAGGGCGAACGGTCAGAATTCGCAATTTTATTTTTTTGGAGCACTATAATGAGGCTTCATCCAGCAAAGACAGTCTTATGTGCGGATATCAGAGGGTATTGCTGTAGTTTGAATAGTTTTGTGCCATAATTTTGAAGCAATCTGTAACGTTTAGTTGCAAAAATTAATTCATCTTAATAGCATATGTATTTATCATTCTCAAGCAGTTTATGTGATAAAATTCAAAATAAGAAAATATTAGAATCTAGATCGGTACTAGTTATACTTTGATCTCGAGGAACAAAGCATAGCCAGACGAGGCCTTAGTTCTTACTTCTTACCAATACCGTAGCAGAAACCAGTAGTAGTATCTCATCGGATTGAACTCATAACTATTGTTGCTCACCTTGTAAGTCGTTAGCCGCTTCGAATTTATCTTGTCGGATTGTATTCCTTAGTTAGTTGTAACCACGTCATAATTATTGTTAACAGTCTACAATAAAGAATAAGGTAATTTAGTCAAAGATTGATTCTGGTAACGATATGAACGTATGCTAAAGATGACAGACAGCTTAGTGGAAATATTTCAGAGAAAGCAGACCTCTGAAGAACCTGAACAAACCAGGTATACCCCGGTTGGCAAGAAAAACTTTATCACAAATCTAGTACATAGTTTCCACATACCAAGGATATCATCAAGGGTATAACTAATATGTTTACAAATTAATATTTGTCAAAAATCTTGACAAATACATTTTCTCTTTCTATCACATTTTCAAATTCTTTCACCACCCACCCATTGAATTAATGTTCACTAAAATGCCATTAAAGACATAAACATAAACAGCACGTGGTGGGGTTTCTCTAATAGACATGACGAATAATTGTTATTTAAGTAATTTAAATATTGCCATTAAACACACAAATTAATCGATTACTTTTCAAATATTCGCAGTCGTTTGAGCATGCAAATTGTTGTTATTAAATGCCGGAATTATAATTTTTTGATCAACGTTTTTTTAATTCACCACTAAATATACCAAATAACAGGCTGCCTGCTCAATATCATAGCGCTGACAACCGCATCTGTATAAATTAATATGTCTGTAATTGTGTATGGCAATAAATACATATGTATGTCTGTATGTATGTAATGCAAATAAACCAAAAACATGTTTGACCCAATGCTCGAATCTTTCAGGAGGACGTCCAGATAAAACACAGTCCAAGTCTAAGAGACACAATCATTATTAATACATATTAAGCAGCAGTAAATGCTGAATGCAAGCAATTGCATGCATTGCATTGCATTTTGCAAGTCAGTGTAAAATATTGCTGTCATTCGTTTGTGTTCAAACATCAACTGATGTTTATTAAGTTGTTGTTGTTGTTGTAGTTGTCGTTGCTTTTCTGTTTCGATCGAACCAGTTCGTCTACACTGCAGGGTTAGCGGGGTATAAATTTTTTGATAAGTACGATCGGTTGACTAGCAATCAGCTGTTTTTCTTTCAATCATGTTTACATTATTTTTGATGCATCATATTTTTAAATTTGTTGCTATTTTATGTATTTTTAATGCTGCTTATGATAGTAATCGTAAATGCAGGTTTTTGTTTGTGTTGGCTGTAGTGCAACTCATAGCTGTTGCAAGAAAAGTGTTGTCAATTAACAATGGAAGCGCCTAAATAAGTAACAGTGCAGTAAATACTGCTTACCCGTAATGTTTAATAGTAATTATGAAAAGCTTGATTGTGCTCGAGGTTTAAGAAACGATGATTGAAAAATAAGGCTGATATTCTAGTAATATGGAGAGAAGGAAATATTTAAGTCCATTGGTTAAAAATAATTCGAAGTTATAAAAGTTATGAAATGAATGAAAATTAAATTTAATGAACTCGAGCCTAAATAAAGAAATATCAAAGATTTAAAATTAACAGTTCAAATGAAAATAATAATTGTTCTTAAAATAGCTAGGGCACAAGCTAATGTTTGCATGTTTGCGATTGTACTTCAAGTAGTACAGGTCTCAACGATTTTTAAAATCAGCAACAAATTATCACGTCGCTTGACTCAGGAATTCGGCTAAGAAGTAAAAGGATTAAAACCTCGATATTTAAAAATAACGACAAAGCAGTTTTTGATTGGTTTACAGCAGGCAGAAATCAAAACATGCCTATATCGGCAGCAATACTTAAGGAAAAGGCAATGACATTTGCAAAGCATCTTGGCGATAATCATTTTATGACAAGCACAGGTTGGCTTGCAAAAAACGTTCAATTTATGAAAAGTTTAATTCACGTTTACATTCATTTTTCAGTGGCCTTTTTTAATTTTACACATGGTATTTCAACAATTTGGGAACCATTAGTCTTATTTTAAATATATAAATAAATTATCTTAATACTCACCAATTATTGTGTAAACTGTAATTAAAACAAAAAAGATTTGTTAAAAGTTTGTTGAAATTTTAAAAGTTTTTATAATTAATTTCCAAACTGGAAAGTCAGCAGGTTGCCAATAATAAATAAGTAATTACTATAGACAACCTGCTGACATTTAACAAAAAACGTGTGAAAAAGTCAGGTGCTGTTGCAGTTACTTTTACCTACAAAAGTCGACACACACACAATAATTCCAGCTATTGTTTTTTTTAGAATTAAAATCATTCTAACTCGCAAAAAATAGTAAAAGTTTTTAATAAAAAATTCTTAAAAACCCGCCAACTTTATCTCAAAATCGCCAAAATTTTGTCACTTCCCCAAGTTACCAAAAACAAAAAACACTGCAATAGTCATGAAGCTGATTCAATGAGTGTGTGGTTGAACGCGTGTTAAACAAGTTTGTTGTATGAAAAATGTATTTGTCTTCTTAAAATGTTTTCTACATTAAAATAAATGAAACAAGTAAAAAAGTATAGTCGGTCAAGCTCGACCATATAATACTCTACACCCAGTATATAAATTAAACAGTTTTTCAGAAATGGGCGCTATATGGGAGATATTACCTATTATGGACCGATCATCCAAAAATTTAATGACATGACTTCCGTTAATATAAATATTATGTATGTTATAATTTATCTCGATATAAATAGTTTTAAAAGATTTATGGAGGTTAAAGTGAATTACGGAGAGGGTCTTATATGGGAGTTTCGATTAATTATGGACCGACCATTATTAAATTGGAATATATGAAATTTATTTGTGTCGAATTTTAATTGTTTACCTACATTTTTAAGAAATTTATGACCCTTGAAGAGATTTTCGGAAGTGGATCTTATATGGGAGTTTTGACTAATTATGGACCAACCATTATAAAATTAGGTGTCATCATTTCTGTACATATCAAACTTATTTTCATAAAATTTTATTCGGATAACAACATTATGAAGAGATTTATAGTTGTTAAAGTGATTTCGGAAGTGGTCCTTATATGGGAGCTACGACTAATTATGGGCCGATCATCATTAAAGTCCACCATATTATTTGTACATGTACGAAACATATTTGTGTTGAATATTATTTGGATACCAACATTTTTAAAAGAGTTATGCTCTTTTAAGTGATTTTCGGAAGTGGGTCTTATATGGGAGCTACGACTAATTATGGACTGGTATGGATAAAATTTGTAGATGTTATTTATCTTTATTTATAACTCATTTGTGGAGACATTTGTGTGGATACTTGCATAATTCAAACATTTATGATCATTAAACTCCTATTTCGGGAGGATATTTGTATGGGGGCCAAGTGAAATAATGGACCGATTTCCACTAGTTTCAATCCCATCCGTTCTTGGGCCGAAAAAATATCACATACCAAATTTTATCAAAATATCTTCAAAATTGCGCACAAGCTTTACATGAACAGCCATCCAGACGGACGGACGGACGGACGTTAAATCGACTCAAGAGGTGATTCTAAGTCGATCGGTATATTTTAAGGTGGGTGTTGGACCAATATTTATGGGCGTTACAAACATCAGCACAAATCCAATATACCCTCCCCACTATGGTGGTGTAGGGTATTTTTCACAAAAGAAATAAATAATTGTTGGCTGCTGGCTGCCCGACCAGCGAGAGCATTTGCTGTTTTTAATTTTTGTTTTCAATTGTATTTGAAATTTTGTATTTTTTTAGTTTTGTTTGTTGTGGTTCATTTTGTTTTTAACATTTATTTTAATTTGTTGTTTTATTATGATTATTTATATGATTGTTTTTGAGTTGTTACTGCTGCTGTATAAAGTTGTAATTTCGAAAAATGCGGTAATACTTTGTTTAGGCAACTGGTATTACGTTTTAAACTGTTTTTAAAGCATTTTATTATTCATTAGGAAGATGATGGCGATAAGGTGCGATGATGACCATTTATTTATTAAATTTTCTTTTTATGTTTGATTTTAGGGGAATTTTAATGATAAGTTGTTTGTTTAACCTGCATAGACCTTAAGTACAAAAAGGGTCAGGTCATTTGCTCTAAGAGATTTTTTCTTTGACCACTTTAAAAACAACTTAAGATTTAATTGTTGTGTGCAATTACTTTCCAATTGGTAAAGGGATTAAAAGATTACTATCTTTATAAATGAAAATAAAAATGAACATAAAAATAACAATAACAATAAAAAAAAACTCGGTTAGTTGTTATATAATTATATTATTACACATTTATACCAAAACCTAGGCATAATCATCAAGAGAAGACAGCGATGCCAACTTAGCCCTTTTCGGGCTAGATTTAGCCCGATTTTAGTCACTCAAAACGCGAAAAAAGAAAATTGGCCCTAAATTAAAAAACGCGTAAAAATTTCGTTCTCTTTCTTCCTTTAATCTAATAATATAGAAATAATGTTATTCGTAATAACCCATTCCTTAAACCATAGATTATATCTGTGCCTTAAACTGTCCAGTTTTGCCATACACATATTGACATATCCGCACTCAAACGCAGAAGTTGAGAGGAGTTTTAGTGTCATGAATTTATTCAAAAATAAAATTAGAAACAAAATGTCATTAAATACGTGTAACAGTTTAATACACATTAAATATAGCCTAAAAAGAGATAATTTATGTTGTTCAAATTACAAATTCCTGACGAAGTGTGCTCAAAAATTAATTCGAATGAAACATATAAATAAATTTAAATATTTTATTGATAGTGTCTTATGGACTGAAAATGATGATGAACAAGAAATCAAAATTTTGTTCAAAAACGAACAATTTTAAATGTATACTATTTAATACTATGTATTTAATCTACGTATGTACTTTATTTATTAAAATATAATATGAAATGTAATTGAAATATGTATCTCACGGTAGTAATTTTTTTCTAATAAATTATTTTATAAAAATGTGTTTGTTGTTTTGGTTTTTAAAAGAAACATATTATAATTTAGCTTATTTCGCACTTTATCGAAAATTTTGACAGGATGCGGTTTTAAACTGATTTGTTTTTTCAATTTAGCCCTTTTTAGCCCTTTTTTGAAAAATGTTTACGCGTTTTGAGTCTCAAAAGTTGGCATCACTGAAGAGAGGGATATGCAAAATCATTAAAAATAAGTCTTCGTTGTCGACGACCTTCTCACCTTTACCTCAAATGTAATCTTAACTTCTGCAAGAATGATGGGATTCCATATACATACATATGTATGTACCTTGAAAAAAATGGTTTACACCAAGATATAACAATCCTTTCTAGAGAGAGAGCCAACTATATATCTGCCCGGATTATAGGTGAATGTATCAACTCTCTGCACATCATGGTTGAGCAAATTTCGACACTTATTTTATTGTGAAATATAATCGAATAAACAGCTGATACATGTGCATAACGGACATAGATCGGTAGCGACACAAACCTTTTGATGAAAATTTGTTGCATATTTCCAGATTGTACTCAATATATACACCAGCGTATACCAGACGTTAACCAAAGTAGTTGTAACACAGCCTTAACCTGGATGAAGAAAGTCGAACGCAAAGTAATCCAGTTCCTGTTGCTCTTTATATATTCCCAGTTTGCAACGAATAATGTTTTTTTACTTATTCAGCTATTTATGTTAATCTGCAAAGACATTTGAAATTTATTTCTCCCCAAAATTTGGTTAAGCTTTATTTATGGTATATAGTCCAAAATGTTCACAATTGAAATACAGTGCACCCGCGGTAACATGAACACCGTCTAACGTGAACAAGCTTTTGTTTGCGTTGATTACTCTGTAACGTGAACAACTTTTTTTTTCATTGCATATGTTTCTAAGCTTGCAGACAACACTGAAATACATTAAATTCGATGTTTAAAGTTTAGGGAATCCCCTTATATAAAAAACGTGTGTATCCTCTAAATTAATTTTTTTGTTTGGTATCAAAATTTAATTTTAAATGGTTTTTATGCAAAGTGGTCAATCAGTCGGCATGAGTGTTAAAAAATCTAAATGTTTGGAAATAGAAAAAAAGCAAACATTTTAGATATGTAGTTTACAAAAAGGAACAAGTGTGACTAGTTTAGCAAAAAAGTATAATGTTGCTAAGTCAACAATAGCAGCATTAAAAAGAAAAAAGAAGCAATTTTAAAATGTGTAAACCTCACAAAAAGAAAACCTTCAAATCATCAGAATTTCCAAAAAAAACTCTTTACCGTTGGTTCATGCGTGAAAGGAATTGGCCTGTAAGTGGGCTAATGCTAAAAGAAAAAGCTAAGGAATGAGATTCCCAACTTAAAGAAAACGAGGGCGGGTTCAATGCTAGTGACGGATGGCTTCACCGATTTAAGAAAAGGTACGGAGTAAGACTTCTTAAAGTAACAGGATAAAAACTCTCATCGCAGCCTGAATTGGTGGATCCATTTTAGCTAAAAATGAAACAAAAAATTTAAGAAATGGAGTTATGCAATGACTCTATAATACTGATGAGTCTGCTTTATTTTCCTATGTAATCTTATTTCAATAAATATTTTCTCGTGATCTCTATTTGTTTTGTAATAAATTTTAATTAACAATTTTATTTTTTTATTTTCATAATGCAAATTATAATAAAAGAATTTTACGTTCAAGCGTATAAGAACACATATATTTTTTGTCATGACATTCGCTAACGTGAACAATTTCGCTAACATGAACTCGCTTGGTTTTAATTAGTTCACGTTACCGCGAGTGCACTGTATGTACATATTTTAAAGCCTATGCTTAAGATTTCAGTTTTTTATGAACAATGGTGGTCCATATAACAAGCAAAACTTCAAATTTTGCATAAATTTAAACATGAACTTCGGCTTTAAACACATTTTCTAGAATTTCTCATATCATTTGTCACATTTCTATCTTTATTTATTAAGTTGTTATATCTAGTTAATATAAATTGTCAAGATCAATCAATTGGCATAAATTAATAATTTAAATCCATCTAACATCATCATAATGTTGTATGTACATGCTGATAATGATGATGATTATTTAACCCAACAACCCAGTTACGATAACAACGACGACACAATTCAGTTACAACATGTTGGTTGGCAGGCCAACATCAAACTACAGCATGTATGAACGCTAGCTAGCACAGCTAGAGATCTCTAAAAAACAGGTGAGATTTAAAATAAAGCTTGACTTAAGTAAGGCAAGCGTATGAATGTAGTCGATGTTGAGCATTCAAGACGAGCGGTTTATAAACTAAAAATTTTGTAAAAACTACAGAAAAACGCGCAAACAAAACACACGGAACGGCCTTTGAAATGCATTCAATTTGTTTTGCTTTTTTAATGTTTTAGACTGAAATAGAGAAAATGGTTTGTTAAGAAATTTAGTTGAAATAAGGCTGGCAAAGAGAAAAGTAAAAAAATATTAAACAAATAGAAATATTTATATAAATAAAGGAAATAAACATTAAATAACGTCTACGATTAAAGTGGGAAATAATAAACAAATAGTTGCCACCTAATTATTTTTCGCAAAAACATTGGTTTTCCTAAAGGCGGCTTCTGAAAATAAAAAGTGTTTTTTGTAAATTTTTTCGTTAATAAAAGTTTTGCAACTTGTGTGTGTGTTTCTATCAATATTTTACCAATAACTTGCTGCAGTAAATTCACTGCAGTAAAAGTAACTGCCCCCACCGCGCGCTTGTGTAGTTTCTTTAGTTTTAGCTGATTTTTTTTTGTTGTCTATTTACATTTTGCAATACTGCAACAAGCCATAAAAAAAAAGAAAAATAAAATGAAAAATCCACCCAGCTGCAGTGGCAAAATGTGGAAAAAAAGTGAAATTATAAATCGTTTATTTGGTCGTGTTGGTGCTGGTGTTCGCTGTCATATTGGCCTTTGGCCAATTGCCATTGTGTATGCGGTATTTGCCATGCAACTTTTTGGAAGTTCAATGGCTTTTACTATACTTTCGCCCTTTAGTTACACATCTTTAAGTTTTAAGAATCTGTTAAACAGTGTCCTGCTCTCTAGCAATGCCAATTTGGCGGGCGGTGGTCGTAACTTGAAATCAGATGTCTTGGAAGATGCTTCACTGATAACGGTAAGTTTTGCAAAGTGCAAAAGAAAATTTTAAATTTAACTTGGAACTTTTTTTATAAAAAAAAAAAAAAAAAAAAAAAAAACTTATTTATTTTTCCAGTGAGAGTTTTTTGTAATTCTCTTATAAACTAAAAAAATTATGTGTTAAAAGAATTGGAACGTAACCAATTTGCTTCAAACAATAAAACAAATTTAGTTCATCATTATTTTTAATTTCCTCTATTTAAGCATAATTTGTCATAGAATTTAGAGTTAATTTTCTTTTGTGGTATTGCTAACATTACTTACAATTTCCAAATTATTAAATTGTCAAAACAATTTCTAACAATTCTTGTACAGGTGCCCATTGCTCTTTAAAGCCATTAAGCTTTTAGTGTTTTGTTTTGAAAGTGTTTCTTCATAAATTATGTGAATTTGTTTGAAATACACTCAAGAAAAGGTGTTAGTAAGGTTTTTTTTATGAAAGAAAACAGGTCAACTGTAGTAAATGAACACGAGTTAAGTAAACTTGTTATTTAATTACATTTAGTTATTCGTTTGCTGCACAATGTTCTGCCAAATAAAATGAAATTTTGGAACGCTTTATAGTACAACGAGTATTGAAATATTTTATGCCAAGAATTAAAAGCGATTCATAATTTTTACAACAGCCTTACACTGTATGAAAAATTTCGGTTTATCTTCTTTGGAATCAATGATATCAATCCGAAATAAAGGAAGATTTTTGAACAAACTAAAATTCTAATGGATTTTAGTCATTATTATGGGCTCTAAATTTACATTTTCTTTTTCATTATTAGAAAACTTTAAGTTTTTATCAAGTAATCAATTTTTTGAAAATTATAAGTGGCAATCAACTTTAATAACTTCGTAATATTTGGCCACATATATATTCAAAGTTGTAAAAATAAATAAAAATAAAAAAATAATTGTTGTAATTTTAATTACCAATAAATTCAGGTAATTGCATTCCAATATTTTCGAAAAAAACCCTAAAAAGTAAATTCAAGATTACTACTTCTAAATAAATTATGCTATGATTTCATAATAATTAAATTAATTTCGGGAGAAGAAGCCAAAATTTGAATGTAGATCAAATTAATTAAAAATTAATTTAAGCCGGATAAAATTGTTCTTATAATAAATATCAAAAGTTCAACAATTTTTCATTAAGAACAAGCAAGAAAGTATAGTCGGTCAAGCCCGACCATATTATACCCTACACTAGTTTTTCAGAAATGGGCGTTATATAGGAGATATTACCTATTATGGACCGATCATCCAAAAATTTAGTGTCATGATGTCTGTGAAAAGATTTATGGAGGTTAAAGTGAATTACGGAGAGGGTCTTACATCAGGGAGTTTCGATTAATTATGGACCGACCATTATTAAATTAGGTGTCATCATTTCTGTATATATGAAACTTATTTTTGTTGAATTGTATTTGGATAATAACATTTTGAAGAGATTTATGGTCGCTAAAGTGATTTTCGGAAGTGGGCCTTATATAGGAGCTACGACTAATTATGGACCGATCTTTAAAAAATTTGTACATGTGACTTGGCTTCATTTAATACTCATTTGTGGTAAAATTTCTTTGGATACTTTGGTGCAGTAACATTTTTTAGGCAACAATTATGTGTGCCTAATTGATATCAATTATCAATTTGTATGAAACAATGTGGGGAAATGAATTAATTTAAGACCGTTGCTGACACAACTGAAAATAGTATTTAATGTAAACTCTTCAATATTAGCTTCAAGTACGTCAATCGTTGCGAGTTTATTCCTTTGTATATGAGCCTTAATATATATATATATATTGATTCCTATGGTTCCAAGTTGGAACAAAGGGCCGTAACAAAATTCTTCCATTGGGATCTGTCCTGTGCGATTAGCCTGATCTCAGACCATGTTCTTCCTGTTTCGCTAATCTCGGATTCTAGTTGCCTTCTCCAGGTGTTAGCTGGTCTACCTCTTCTTCTGCTGCCATGAGGGTTCCAGTCAATTGCCATCTTTGGTATATCATCATGGGGTCTTCTCAGAATATGGCCAACCCAGCTCCATTTCCTCTTTGCAATTTCTATGCGAATCGGTATTTCACCTGTTCTTTGCCAGAGGTCTCTGTTGGAGACTACGTTCGGCCAAAATATTCGCAAAATTTTTCGCAAGCAACGATTAACAAATACTTGCAGGGATTGGATATCGCTTGCAGTAGCGTTCCAGGACTCGCATCCATATAGCAGGATAGAGCGAACATTAGAGGAGAAAAGGCGAAGCTTGGTTTTTTTATGTATTTGTGGTGACTTCCATACTCTTTGTAATGCACCAAAACTCTGTTTTGCTTTCCTTATGCGAGATGCAATATCATCACGTGAGCCGCCTGTTGTTGATATGATACTTCCTAGATAGCAAAACGATTGGACATCTTTGAGTTCTATGTTGTTTACTCGAAACTTGGAGAGATTAGTCGAATTGATACGTAGAGCCTTAGTTTTGTCAAAATTAATATGAAGACCAACACCCGATGCTAGCTGATGTATCTGGTTCAATTTGGCTGACATGTCGGTAAAGTTGTGTGCGAGCAGGCATATATCATCAGCATAATCAAGGTCTTCCAATCGACCATTCATACCCCATGTAATGCCTCTTCTTATTCGGGTTGCTTGCTGCATAATTGAGTCCAATACAATATTGAATAACAGAGGAGATAGGATACATCCCTGTCGTACCCCAGTGCTTACACCAATCGGGTTGCTTAACATGCGTTCATGCAGTACTCGACATGTTGAGTTGCCATACAGAGCTTTGATTAAGTCGATTAGCACAGGTGGAACTCCCTTGCATCGAAGTGCGTGCCAAATTGCCTGATGGTGGATCGTATCAAATGCTTTGGCGAAATCGATAAATATCAGGTATAGTGGAGATCTCCATTCCACCGACTGTTCCACTATGATCCGTAGACTATTTATATGGTCGGTGCAAGATCGGTGTGGTCTGAAACCAGCTTGCTCATTTCGAAGATCTGCTGAAATTGATGATGCCAGTCTAGCATGGAGTATATTCGCTAAAACCTTATTAATCATGGTTAAAAGAGTTATACCCCGCCAATTTCTACACTCTGTTAAATCTCCTTTCTTGGGTAATTTTATTATCACTCCTTCACTTAGTTCAGCAGGAAGAGAGTGTGATGTCCAGAAGTCTCTGATAATAGGGTAGATTATTTTAGCGCTAAGAGTCGGATCAGCCTTAAGCAGTTCGGGGTTAATGTTGTCTACGCCTGGTGCCTTGCCATTCCTCAGTGCACGGATTGCAATGGCAATCTCAGTTTCGTCTGGACAAATTGTATTTATGTCGAGTCTGATTTGGTGTGAAGTACAGTGACATTGCCAGACAGTTGTAGGTTGCGGAATTGACAGTATGCCGGCATAATAGTCGGACCATATTGCCAGTTGCCGCTCCGTGGACGAGGCAGTTCCTCCCGTCGGATCCTTAAGCGGATGTGTGGTTGAACGGGAGTACCCTGATATCTGTTTTGCAATTTTGTACAAATCCCTGCTTCGATGTGTATCGGCAGCTGACTGTGCTTCTATGGCCATATTTTCCACCCAAACCCGCTTGTCTCGCCGCGCACTTCGTTTTACCTGGCGATCAAGGCTGGTATACTGTGCCTGTAGGTTAGATTTAGCAGATCTTGTTCGGGCAACGTTAATGGAACCTTTAAGTTGTCTTCTATCTTCAATAAGTTGCCAGGTAGCGTCTGAGATCCATGTTCTACGCTTAGGTTGAGGATGACCAAGATGTTGCTTCGCACTGTCTGTGAAAATGCTTTTTATAGCATTCCATTGGCCTCTATTGCTGTTCGGGATATCTTCATAGCAAGTCGTTAGGGAGCCAACGTAACTTCTGAGAATACTTGAGGATTTTAATTTGGATACATCGTATCGTCTTGGCAAAGACCGTGTTGTTAGTCGTCGGATTGCAGATATCCTTAATCGTAACTCTCCTACAAGTAAATGGTGATCTGACGCTCCATCTGCCCCACGTTTATTGCGCACATCTAGTAATGAACCCCGCCACTTCTTGCTTATCGCAATGTGGTCGATTTGGGTTTCTGTTCTGTGGTCAGGGGAAACCCAAGTTATTTTATGCACATCCCTGTGAGGAAAAATAGTACCACCGATTGTAAGACCACTGGTTGCACATATTCCGGTAAATAATTTGCCGTTCTCGTTCATTTGCCCCAGTCCATGAGTTCCCATAACGGACTCAATATTCGTGTTAACTGAACCTACTTGAGCGTTGAAATCACCGGTAAGAAGTAAAATATCACCAGTAGGTGTGTCTTTTATTACCTTTTCCAGGAGGCTGTAGAAGTTTTCTTTGTCATTGGGATCTGAGATTTCAGTAGGGGCATAGCATTGAATGCATGTGATGTTGCGAGCCCGGGTATGCAGACGGATGGATATAATCCTATCAGAATGAGGTTTCCATGCCATTAGGGCGCTCTTGGCCTCTCTAGAAAGAAGGAATCCTACGCCGTTCGATCGAGGGAGACCACTTGGTTTGCCAGAATATAAAAAGGTCAAGTCACCGTCGGTTGTTATTGTGCCGTTATCAGGCCACCTTGTTTCACATAAACCAAGGAAGAGAAGGTTAAAGTTCCTGAATTCCTTGCAAATTTGGGCCAATCTTGATGGTTCCAGAAGCGTTCTAATATTCCATGTTCCGAATCGTGTCCTTGATTTAAAGCTAAAAGTCGTCAACAGTTGGGGATCATTTTGGTTTCTATTCGTTGCGGTTTCTGTAATCAGTAGAATTTAAGATGAACCGGTGATTAGCCGATCGCATCCGATTCTGGTACCGGGGCTGCCGGTTGTAGCATCCAGAAATGCTAGAAAAAGATATAAGTTGTTGAGATTGGCTATTGAGTGGCGCCAATTACTCGCCACGTCGTTCCAAGGATCACTGGCAACTCGGGTATTTACAGGTACTCTAAGCGAGACCCCCCGAGACTCTCCCCTTGAGACCGCTGAATTGTCCGCGACTGCTTATTTTATTCGCAGCTTCCCAGCATATCTGCTGGGGTTTCCACTATCCGCAACCCGTGGACGCGTCTGATAGCATTCAGCTATGCTTCCCGAGGCAGTAAGTACCATGTAGTATGTAATTTTACACATTATATGCTACTTAGCCACCACTTGGCCTTAATATAGTCCCACAAAAAATAGTCTAAAGGCGGCCAATTGGCAGGCCCCAAACGTGAAATAAACTGCTCATCGAACTCGACTCTAGTTTGGGCCATTGTTTCGCGTGCTGTGTTGCATGTGGCACAGTCTTGTTGTAATCACATGTCTGCCAAGACCAACTCTTCCATTTGGGGCAAAAAAAATTGTAATCATCGCATGGTACCGCTTGCCATTTACAATAACGTTCCTGTCTTCATCGTCTTTGAAAAAGTACGGTACAATGATGCCACAGGCCCGTAATCCACACGAAACAGTAAATTTTTTAGGCTACATTGGCAGTTGTTGCTATGCTTCACATCAAGTACGACCATTTTGCTCGTTTACGTAGTCATTCAAACAGAAATGAGTTACGTCGCTAAAATTGAAGAAGTGCATGATGCACTTTCCTAACCAAGCATTAATTTTGATAATAAATTCAATAATCTGCAAGCGTTGTTCGTTTGAAAGTCGATTCATGGTTAAGTTATAGACTAAACTAAATATGTTTAACTGTAATATGTTACAGGAAAACAGCTGGAACGATTTTTACAGACTATGAAGGCACTAGGAATTTGTAATGTTTTACATGTAGTTTGCAATAGGCTCTAGAAAAATATCTAGCTTTTAAAGTTCGAGTATTAGATATTAGTAAGAGTTATAATAGTTTTCCTTCCTGTACACAAAGAGTCTACGACTGTACACATACAACTGCGAACATATTAACTAAATTAATCTAAATTGAAGTGTTTTATTTAATAAGTCGGCAAGTTTTTATAGACAAGCCTTAAATCTGTTTGAAAATAAAGGCTCGGAGTTTCAAAAACCTGCCGATTTTTATAGATGGAATTCTATGTCATCCTATCACAGACTGTCTACCATACATAGGTAGACAGTCTTAAAGCTATCAATGATTTCAGTTCTTACGTATTTAAGTCATCCTGAGTTTATATGGATTTAGTAACAAAAAGGATACGTAAAAATTAATTTAGTGAGCATGAAACCAGTTCCTAGTTCACATGTGTTAAGGTAGAAACTGAACTCAATTCTAAGAAGAATTTAAATGAAACTGTTGTTTGAAAGACTATTCCTATACCTTGGGATCATGATAAAGAATGTGATCACTATACAGGTGGTCTCTTGTAGGATAAGTACAGTCCTCAGGCATTTATTGGCAGCGTTATCACAATAATCCAAGATTTTATTTAACAATTCCAAATAAGACTTCTAAGTGAGTTTTTCCATGGCATTTTCGACTGCTCTAAAGTGAATGTAATTTAAATTTAAATTAAATATTCTCACTTATAGTCTAAAGTTTTGCAATCAGTTTTTTTCACCGAGAAGTGTCTAGTCTAGTGGACTAGAGACTAACTATGTTTGGACTTAAATGGAAACTTAGAAAGGCGATAACCTCAGACAGTTATACAATTTGAGGTGTTAATAATAATAATAATAATAATAGCAGTATTGGTTCTTTGAAGTTGCTCCACTATTTTTTAACATTGTAATAGAGTTAACTTGTAGTTGCAGTTGGCCAAAATTCAATAAAGTCCATTGTTTTATTCAACATTTTAACATATTCGATTAAGTTAAATTTTAAACACAAGGTAATTTTGGTAAACACGTTCACAATATTTCAATAGAGAACTTTTTAAAATCAAAATGTTTAAAAATTAATTTAAACCTTTTTTATTGTAATTACTGAATATATTTATGAATACACTGAAAGGTTGTAGAGGTAATGTTAGGCTCCTTAACATTTGTTTGAATAAATCTTTCATGTCTTTGTCACACAGAGAAGACAGTTTGGATTGTGCTAATCTAAGCTGTTTACAAACAAATGATTGAGTCGTATTCGAATGATTGTTCTGACAAATTTATGGCAACAAATATTCTATTGAGTGTCGATAGTTGAAACACAAGGTTTCGACTTTTCGAGTTTTGAAAGTTAAAAAACCAACCACGGCCGGCACCATTTAAAATAATCACAATTCTTTGTTTGTGATCCGTTTTTAATTAATATTTTCCGATTTTTCGAAATATTCAAAAATATGCACACACATTAAATTTTTTATTTAAGTTTAAATATTTTTTTGTTTTCGCAAAAATCAAAAAATAAGAAATTTTTGACTTGTTTTCCAATAAAGTCTTCCATGAATTTCTTATTTGTCAAGAATTTTTATATATTTTTAAAATATTATATGTGTCAAAATAATTTCGGAATATTTACCCACTGCTAGTGAAGGTATGTGAAATTTTATTTCAATGGGACTTACCGTTTAAAAATTACAGATTTATATCTTTTTTTTTTTTTTTTTTTTGCAAAATTCCCCCCACTGTGGGTCAGCTTATTGGAGAAAAAAATATTCTTAAACACATCTAGTGTGCATCAGATTTGGTTATCTACAATTTGCTTAAATACGTGGTAAAATCACAAAATAAAACTTTCCTATTTATACAATATTAAGTGAGAAATATTTAAAAGAAATCGCTATGTGAGATAAATTCGAGATTTGCTGTCTGTAAATCCTTATGATAAAACTGTTTTTTGAGCTCTTAAATGTTGCTAACTAGTTCAGTGATGCGCATAAAAAAAGCCTTGAGCATGAATTATAATAACATTCTTACTTTGTTGTATTTTTATCAGCTTTTGATTGAATTTTTTGATATAAAACAAATTATAATTTTTAATAACTTCGTTGACATTCGTCTGGTGTACACGTAACTGGAAGATTATGTTGCACTCCTGGAGTCTAAAAGTGGCGTACAATGCTTTCGTGACTTAAAAACAATGACTTATATAAATTTCTATTTAGAAACATCAGTGATAAATAGTTACTTGCAGCAACATCACCGTATTACAATAATGAATCAAATTTTGCATGAAGAATTACGCGAAAAAGCTCTCTGTAAGATGGGTGCCGAATTTGTTAACAGTCAACCAAAAACGCATAAGAATGAAAATTTCATAAACTTGTTTGGATTGTTTTAAGAAAAATAAAATGGATTTTAAGCGTCGTTTCATAACTGTTTTGATGAGACATGGATCCACTACTATACTTCAGAGACAAGAGAACAATTCAAACAATGGAGTGAAGCTGAAGGAAGTGCACCGAAGAAGACAAAAACAATTCAATCGGCTGGTAAGGCTATGGCAATGGTTTTTTAGGACTGCAAATGTTTTTTATTGATTGACTATTCAGAGTACTTTTTCATAAAGACATCATCAAGACGCACAAGAGTGTTTTAACAATGGCTAAAACCAACGAATTAAAATACGAGTTACTTGAGCACCCATTTTATTCTCCTGATTTGGCTCCCAGTGACTTTTACCTGTTCCCAAATCTAAAAAAAAAATCCTGGCTGGCAAGCGTTTTACCTCAAAGGAAGATGCAATTACAGTTGTAAATCACTATTTTGAAAGTCTTGAGGAAAAATATTTTAATCAAGGGATAGAATTGCTAAATAAGCGTTGGACTAAGTGTATTGAAGTTTCACGAGATTATATTGAAAAATAAAAATGTTTTTGAAAAACTCACTATTCTCTTTCAGTGCCAGACTAAGAAGTTTCCGAACCGCCCTCGTATATATAGTGAGATTTTACTGAATTTGTTGATGACTATTTATGACTTTAATTACCTTTTATCCAAACTCATTTAGTAAAACAGAAAACAGTCTCAATTAATAAAATAAATTATTGGAAAGATTTAGAAAAATTTCCATTAAAAACTAATGAAAATAAAAAGAATGACTGCTATGACTTTACATTTTTTTTTTCTAAATTCTCAAATAAAATTACACTTTGTTTACTTGTACTAATTTGCTGTTTTCTTTATAGCGGCCATAAACTTAAAAATTTAATTTTACCTATAAAATTAAAATCCAATATGTATATGGTACACTATTCCTAGTACTAATGCCACTGGTACTTACTCCATTTATATACATATGTATATATGTATGTATATGAAAAAGGTAAATATATCGCATGTTAAGCTTAGTTTAACCCTCTTCTTTGCTGCAGTAATAATACTTTACTATAGTATAGTAATAATAACAACAATAAAACAACAACAACAACAAAGACTGTATTGACTGCCTAATAGAATTCACTCTATGAGTACCAAACTCAATACAGTAAAAACCGGGTAAGTGCAACACGCATAAATGCAAAAAACGTTTAAGTGCAACGTGTTTCGAAGCCATAAGCCTCTCTTATACTTTATCATGTAAAAATGCACGGATAAGTGCAACACGGATTAATGCAAAAAATGCATAAGTGCATAATAATTTTAAGCCTCAAGAGACATTTTTAGTACAACTTTGTATGCATAAATGCACAACTAAAATAGAACTGATTTTTTATGTTTTGGTATTTACACTCTTGATAAAAAAAAAAAAAAAATTATGTGTTAATAGTTTACCGTTGCATACCAAAGTTTACACGTTAACGCTTTTTTCGAAAATTATGGTAAGATCGCTTCCGCTTTTTACCGAATTGCATCTTTAACATTGATGAAACCGGGATAACAACTGTAGCGCAGGCCCCAAAAGTTATAACAGCGACAGGTAAAAAGCAATTTGGCCAGATTGTTTCTGGCGAACGTGGTGAATTGGTTTCTTTCTGTGGTATTGTAAGTGCTGCTGGTACCACCCTTCCACCTGTATTAATTTTCCCACGAATTAAGTTTAAAGACAGTTTTTTGTATAGTGCTCCTGCTAGAAATCTGGGATTATCCTTGAGAAACGGATGGATGACAGCTAAATTATTTGTAAGAGTTTTGGAATACATAGTAAATACTTCGGGCTGTTCAATAATGAAGAAAATTCTGTTGATCATGAATAATCATGTAAGCCACGTTTCGATCGAAACAATTAATTGTTATGCTAACATTTCCGCCTCATTGTTCCCATCGCCTTCAGCCGATTGACGTCGGCGTGTATGTACCATTCAAATCAGGCAGAAGTTGCTAATAAAACATTTAATAAAAGTTTCACTTTTGACTATATCACCAACTCCTTTAAAAAGTCGGGGATATGGCCTGCAAACAGCATCATTTTTACCGATGAAGATTTTGGTGCTGCATTTGTTACCGATCAACCTAAGACAATACCTAATCCATCACAAGCATATGTTCCACCAGCACAAATACTTTCCGCGACAACTGAAATTACTCCAGAAATCGTCAGACCTTTTTTAAAATCTGGTCCAAGGAAGTCTCAAAATAGACGAAAACGAGGAAAGTCATCTATTCTTAGCGACACGCCTGAGAAGACAGATGAAGAAAACAAAAGAAATGAAACAAAAACAAAAAAAAACAAGTTAAAAAAAAAATAATTTTATCGTCGGATTCAGATAGCGATGTTCCCAATAACATGATATTGGAATCAGAGGAAGAGCCTGGACTTGATGAAATCGATGATGACAGCAATGAACCACCTCTTTTAATTGACCAAGATATTTTGAAAGAGAACGACATGGTTTTGGTTAAATTTACTACACTCAAGAAGCAAACTTAATTTTATGTTGGCAAAATTGTCACCGTCCACGGTTCTCAAGATTTCGATATTACTTTTCTAAAACGAAAGAATGACATAGATTTACTTATCCCGATTTACCGGATATTAGCCAAGTTCAACGAAATGAAATAGTGGCAAAGATGCCCCAACCAGAAGAACTCCCGGTAACATTTCGATCAGCAAGTTACATAAACTTTAATATAAACTTCTCCAAATACAACATGGGATAGAAATTAATTTTGTTATTTATTTCTGAATTGTATGGAATTATTCTATTATTTTCTTTTTAAAAAAATATAAAAAATAATATATAAAAATATATATTTTAACTCCTTCTTTGTGTTTATGCATCAATTGTCAAATTTTGAATGGTGTCCATATTAGCGCCTAGTAAAATCAATGGTCAAATGGACAAATATAAACTGTTTTAAAAATTCTTTGATTTATTTTTCTGTAGCTATATGTAAATGCAAAAAATTTACATTTACCCAATAATTGTATAATTGCAATATTTCAGCACTTATGTAATATTTACATAATTGCAATATTTGTGCACTTATCCGAGGTTAGCATAAATGCAAAGAATGGATAAGTGCACAAAAAGTCGGGCGAAAACCGATGTGCACTTATCCGTACTTTACTGTATACAATACCGGTAAAAGTACTTGTACCTACTTGTAAATAGTGCATGCTTGTCTAGTAGCTTCAGTAGTTTACAAATTATGTTGCTAGATGAAGTTTTGTTTTTCTTTACTTTACATTATTAAAGAAAATAAAAAAAACAAAAAACCATATAGTTGTTTTTCTTTAGTATAACTGAACTAAAGTTAAGTTCAGTTCATAATAAAGTGGTCAATGAACTTTTTGTCGTCTTTTTCTTCGTTTTTAAAACACAAGTAGGTACAAAAAATAAAAAACTCACACATAGTAAAACTGATTCAAATTGAACTACAGCGTGATGATATTGAACAAAATCTAAATAAAAAATATGTCATAAAAAAGAAGTTATCATCAAATACAACAGGTAAAAAGCAACATGCAGTCAAGTCAGTCCATAGAGTATTTCTAAAAGTAATCAAATAGTGAAATGTGTGAAATTTTCTGACAGCAAATGTGAGAAGATTGTACCTACATATGTATATGTATGTATATCAAAATAGTGAATTAAAATAAAAGATTTATTGAGTGTTGTGAAAGTATTAAATGTATGGAAGAAATAAAAAAATATTTGTATTTTGATAAAACTGAAATAACTAGTTAAATGTAAAGATTTTAGTAAGTTATTAATCGTCACAATGTTGTAAAGTAGTTATCAGTCAAAACAAAAGGTGGATAAGAAACTAAGGTATAATACAAATACAGATAAGGTAATTACCATTGCGGTGCTTTATGTGTATTGAATGTAATTGTAAATGTTAGTCTTGTTTCACACTCTTCATTTTTAGCTGACCAGTTTTTGTTCAATTCTCTTTTGAATTTGACATTTCATTCACACACGTCAATTTAATTTTCGTACTTTTTCCTGCAATTTAACATGCACAAAAGAGAAAAAAACAAAATGAAATAAGAAATTGACTAGTACCGTCAAGTTTGCACCCGTTTTATTCTGTTTTCCCTTCCCACCCAAAAATACTTGCCTTGAAGATTCAGAATTGAAGAGTGTGAAAATGGTTTTAGTACTTTGTACACTTATTATTGCACAAAAATTAATACTAATAAAAAAATTCAAATATGCTATTTGTTATATATTTTCCTCCTTATTCAAAAACGATTATTAAATTTAACAAACGTTTATTAAGCAAATTTTTATATGAAAATTTGTCATAATAAACGTTTGTTAAATTTAATAATCGTTTTTGAATAAGGGGGTTTATGTTTAATATTTAACAAAATTATTTATAAAAAATACAAACAAAATGAAAACAAACCGCATGTATTTAATTTTGCACCAAAGAAAAACTTTAGCCAATGATATAATGGTGCCTATTATGAGCAAAATTCGATTTTCGAATGCTTATCGAACGAATTTTCATTTGGTATTATGGTGCACATTCGATGAAAAAACGCTATTGTGAAAATCACTCTTTTTGGGTTATTCACAATAGTAATTTCTGTCAGCTGGCCCTATATTTATTTACAAATTCTTAAAGAGAAATAAATTAAATTTGAAATGACGGTGGTTTGATGATTCGTCTGATGAAGATGAATTCTGACTAGAACTGGCCAGAAGCAGAAAAAGGCTGACGGATGCTTCCAAGATTTTGGAAATGGATTCACCACTTGAGTTTATTTTTTGATGAGGTTTTAACAAGGATATTAAAAATTTTATTTACAGATTTATAAAATCTGTTGTGGACTTGCTGTTCACTACTGATGAACTGCTGCAGCAATGCTCCAATGGCAAAAGAATTTCAAACATATTAAAATTGGCAACAGTTTTTCTGATCTTCCATGAGAGAAACTAGCTTCTCCAATTGCTGTTTTGCACTTATGACCTTAGACCTGCTGGATATTAAGAAAAGTAATTTACAAGTAGTATTTGGTTGACTAAAAAAAAAAACATTTTTCATAAATTTTGCACAGTTTTATACAGCAAACTTGTGTTCGATAAAACATTCGTTGAACAACGAAATTTTCGACAGTGATGCCAACTCATAATACAAATTTTACATTCGAAAGTCGATTTTCGATAGCCAGCGAATATCGATTGTTGAATGCAGCTCATAATAGGGGCCAATATTTTTGATATTTAGTCCAAATACCTTAATTTCGTAAAATACTTTTTACCAATTTTTCAATTCATTAATTTGGAATACTTTTTCATTCGAACTGCAACCGCTGCCAAAGCTCGTACAAATTGGTTGGAGTTAATCTTTAATGTACCAACTGACTCTTCACGATTGACGGCCACAAGTTCTCAATCGGACTGAGGTCAGAACTTTTTGCTGGTCACTGCATCAAAAGGAAATTCTGCTCGCTAAGCCATTCTTTAACGATTTTGAAAGTGTGCTTTGAGTCACCATTTAGCTAAAAAGTAACTTCATCCACATGATAGACGCTTTTAGGTACAAATTCGGAAATATGTGCTTGCAAAATACTCAAATAGTCTTCTTTCTTCAATATTCATTCGATTCTTTGCAGTGGTCCGTGGTGTCACGATATAAATAAATTCCATATCACGACATTCCTTCCACAGTGCTTCATTTACATATTTTCTTAGCTTGTTTCCTTTATCTGCTGTCTTTGAATTTTTTGGTTGTTTACAGTTTGATTAAAAACAAATAAATTTGGATTCGTCTGACCAGATTACACGTTTCCAGTCATCTACTGTCCAAACTTTAGTCGTGTCTTAACATTAATTTTTATCGACAATGCAGGTTTTTTTTTATACTGCAGGGATGTAACCAATATCTGGAACGATTTGTCCTGCAGCCCATTGACTAACTGGTTTACCTATTGCTATAGAAGCATCGTTAGCTGTTAAACACTTGTTTTTTTATTTGTGTTCTCATGAGACATGCGTGCGCATTCGTTAATACGATTTTGCGGGCTCTGCTTTGTGGTTTGGGAACAATATAACGTTTTTTTTAACACTTATAACCACTAATTGACTTATGGCCCAACCATAATGTGCATAAACTAGCTTAAGCCAACTTAAGCAACTGTGCGAATACATGTAAAATGTATGTGACAAACCATAATGTACTTAATGAAACTTTTCATCAAGTTTCGTCAAATGTCATTTGCTTAAAGTGCCAAACTGAACGCACTTTCCGTACGGAATCATCTGTTTTTTGATTTCATTAAAAAAAAAAATAAAATGCAAAATCAAGAAATAGCTGAGGAATCGGCGTTCATTTTTAATTTAATTGAAAATGTGCAAAAACACATCTGCCTGTACGAGAAGAGAAATTTTAAAGAAAAGTATTGCCAACAAGTAGCGGAAATTTGTAGCAAAAGTGGTATGTATATGTTTGTAAGTTTTGTAGTTTTTATAATTTCCTAAATTAAAAGGAGTTTTTACTGTTTGCAAATTTTCAATAAAATAAAACATCAATTAAACACATACAGGGCTGTAATTTTTGGTACTTTTTAATTTAAAGTACTCGCAAAAACATAAAATACTGCACAAATATGCAACAAGGGTTACATGCATCTTAAGTTCATGTAATTGCATTATGGCCACCTAAAAGTCTTCTTCAATTTACTTATGCATTTGACAGACTTTTCGTTCATTTTTGACAGTTGTTTAAGCTAGCTTATATCAAATTATGGTTGGACCTTTATTTTTAGCTATTTTGTTATCGCTAGAAAATTGTGCTGGTTATTTACAGTTTCTTCATTATTTATTATAATTTCTATTATAATGATTTGTGTTGGATAATTTGCAAAAAGTGTTTACCCAATACAATTAAAATTATATCAAACTAGTGTTTTTTTTGAAGTCATAAGCAAAGCAAACACATACAAGAACATATCTAACGGTAAACTTTGCAAATATGTATTCCAAAAGACACACAGACTTGTGCAACATTAAGTAAATGCAAGATTTTTCTGGAGTAACTATTTATTTGTCGAAAATTATTATATTTCATTTTGTATTGTAAATTATTTTGTTTAGCATTAAACCTAAAATAAATGAGAAGTAACGTTTTTAAATTTTCTTTACTAGTTTAATTTTAAAAAAAGTGCATACCCATTTGTGCTCCCCGGTGTATATTAGCCTTTTAAAACTTATATTATACAGTACTAGAATAAAAAAAATAGAAATGCTTATCAGCTTTTTAAATGCTGTTGCAAACTATATGAATAATTTTGAGTAAAATAAATATCAATAATAAAATATCAATTAAAGAACACTTACGCAGAAGTATGCGAAAAGAGCAAGAGTTGCGTTCAACACACTTTTTCACTTAGATCTTATTGGGAAGATAAAATATTAAAGATTTCAGTTATTTTACAACATAATGAGAAAACAAATATTTATCCCTTGTAATTCATGCTTTATGCATATAACAAACAAAATTATTCTAGGGCAATTAACTTTCAAAATGCTCAAATTTGATATTTTGCAACAATCTATTGAACATGGTCTTTAGATGTCAATAGAAAAACTGTAACATTTGAGTAATACACAAAAACATTTTCCATATAATTACAGTTAATGATTGCCAAAAATGTCACAAAATGTTGCACAAACAACACAAACTTGACACTTGACATATTACAAACGTAGTTGCAGCTTTGATTGAAAACTATATTAGTATGCCAAGAAAGGAGTAAGTAATAATTTCAATTAATATGCCAGTGTCTTTAAAATTAAATAATATATTATTATGTTTCATTTGGCTACAACAGGTGTAGTGCACAAGTACTTGTATGTAATGAAATATTCATAGAGCATTTTTTGTATTAAAAACCTATTGACCAATATTTTTGATATTCAGTTTTATTTTTATTATATTTGTTTTGAAAAATCACATGTACCCCCAGTTAAATAAATAAATGAATAAATATATGTTCATTTCCTAGATATTATATAATACAAATACAGTACATACCCGTACATACAAACAGGCAGACAGACATATGCAATAAAGTAATAAATAAAATACAAGAAAATAATATAAAAACAAAATAAATACAAGAAGAAAACAAAATTATTGATAAAATATGCATCAAAATAAAATTTTACTACTTGCACTGCGTTTGTGGGTAAATGTCTGTTTGAGTTTTGATATCTTGTAACTAATATTTACAGCGGTTATATTTACACCCGAAAAATTATCATCAATAAATCCAAACACGCACTTAACAAATACAATTTATTGCCAAATTATTCTTTGTTTACGATTTACACAGAAATATAAACAAAATCGTTATAGGTACAACATGAAATGTTTAAATAAATATAAATAAATTGTATAATTTTTGTTTGCTTTTCTTTGAGGTGACGTTTGTGTACAAAGTTAAACTTTATTTGTATAATAAATTATACCCTAAACATACTACCGCACTAGCAATTGTCGTTAGTGGTTAAATTGCATAATAATTCACAACACTTTATTATGAATAAACAATTAACATGTGAAATTAAAATTATGTAGCCGTACAATATACACACGTACTTTATGTCATTCAAAACTTATGTGTACATATTTGGACACAGGGTCAGCTGAAGGGTTAACGTCAGAAAACACAAAAGCTAAATTAACAAAAAATAATTTACATATAATAAAACTATTATCTATTATGAATTATTGTAGGAGAGAAGTGTTCACACTTGCCTTGGAAAACATTTTATGCTGTCCACTACTTTAGGTAGTTGTAAATTATAAAGCCTGACATAAAGAAACTTATTTTAACGCAAGTCTGTGCAACATTTTTTGATTAAGAATTGATAAAAAAAAACCCTGATCTCAAAAATATGTTTTCTATTCCCTGATGGAAAAAGGTATTATTTTAGGCATATTATTGGTTTCTCGACCGGAGGTAAAAACACATACATACCTGTTAATTGAATTGCTTTGAAAACCAAACACATAGAAATTGAAAAAGGTAGCCAGATTTTAGTTCAATTGTTATTTTCCATTTTTTATTGTAACTTATTTGGTTCAGTATTAAACTTAAAGCGCAAGCAGGTTGCCATTTGCACTCCCCACAGTAATTCTTTTAACAAACATATATAATTGTGACCATCTGTTGATAGTTGTCATACTGAAGTATTTGCATTAATTTGTTCTACAATATTTGATATAATTTAGAACGCGACATCTTTTCCGTCAAAAATTGCATTAACTAACGAAAGCTTGGTATTTATTATTTGAAATATTGATAAAGTACAAGATCGTAGTTCGGTTATTTTAGAGTAGTCGATAAACATATCATAAAACTGGAAAATTATTGTTCTTTATAAAAACATTAGGCTTATTGTGGAATTGAATTCGAACGAAAACATTTTCAAAATACAAGGTATTAAATATTGGTTTTAATGAATAGTATTTACTTTGGCTTCCTTGACGGTCTATATTTTTACTAATTTTGCCAATAGTAATAGTAAAAATCGTAAAATGTTTTGCCTATTTTTCCTTGCAAAGATACGGTGTATGACTTCTTAAAGCATCTGGAGAAAAGTTATCATAAAGAGCTGATTTACTGGAGACCTTCCATAAATTTGCAAAAAATAGATGACGTTGAAGATGCTAAAGAAATTATTCTCTCTTGGGAAATGCTATCAGTTAAAACGTTTGTTTATGCTAGAACAACTAGTGCTCCAGAAAGAAATTTATCAAATCAATTTTATTATCTGGAACAAAAAAAAAATAAACTTTTTCTTCTAAAACAGAAAAAAATACTTTATTCAAATAAAGCGTTAATAAATTCAAATGACTGAATGAATTGTTTTTATGTT
The DNA here is from genome assembly GCA_916048285.2 of Bellardia pandia. Classification (NCBI taxonomy): domain Eukaryota; kingdom Metazoa; phylum Arthropoda; class Insecta; order Diptera; family Calliphoridae; genus Bellardia; species Bellardia pandia. The sequence continues at coordinate 39,541,365 of OU696530.1, forward strand.
CTTGATAATGTCCAAAATCATGCTTCTGTAGAAAAATTAATAAAATTGACAAAAGATGGCGCTAAATTTGTATGAAGAAATACCATCTAATGAACAGTGGGACAAAAACGAAATTTTTAATTTGGCATATTTAAAAGGCCTTAACGGGCGTAGGTTGGGAGTATTCGAAAGCAAATTTTGAAGATGAAACCTCCTCAGACTGAGCTGTGGAGGGGCCAAAGTGAGTCACATTTGACAGGAAATTTTTATAAACGCGTGGAATTTGTTTTTTATTTATTTCTATTGTAAAATTTCATCGGCTAAATCTTTAAAAACATGTCAAACAATAAATTTTTAAAGGTCCAAAAATAAACGATTTTCCATTTGAGAGTGAAAAAAATAATTGATTTTTGCATGTGTAACTTAAAAATTATAGATTTTTAAAAATAAATTTCGATTTCTTCGATCTTTTTTTGTTTTTTTTTTGTGAAATATTACGGACACCTCCAATATCCGGTTTTACGGTTAAAAACCGATTTTTGTACCTTTGCGCACTTATAAGCCTGTAATTTTGTTGATAATGATCCGAGTTTCAATTTCTTTCTAGATTTGGAAAGAAGAAACTGAGATCTTTCGAATGATATATATAAGAAAATTTGAGAAATTTGGGTGTTATTATCGAGAAAATTGTGTTATAGCAAATTGTGTTATTACTCGACAATAACACCCAAATTTCTCAAATTTTCTTAGATGATATATATATCATCTGAAATTTAAAGTAAGAAACGGTAATTACATCAATTATAAATGGTCGAAATTAGATAAAATTTTAAAATATTTAACATAAATTATGTTGGTCGTAAAATTGTCTTTCAAACAAACTAATAAACTAATAAAATTTGTACTAATACTATGTTTCCACGACGACTTGAATCACCTGCTTCGCCTTCTGAATCATGTTTATGAATCATGCTGTTTACATGACTAATAAACTTGATTCGATTTGACAGTTGTCTTTAATAAACAAACAGAATAAAAAAAAACAGAATTTACGATTTGTGGAAAATGTTTTTTTTTAATGGACAAAAAAACTGAGTGGAAATTAGTTAGCTTATTTGAAAAAAAAATACATTCGTACGTATTTACTTTCTTTATTTCCAGCAACAAGAAAATAATTTGCTTTGTTTACAATAATATTAAATTTTTGCAGCTAGTGCAGATAAACTTGCGATAAATATTAGAGAAGAGTGCAATTTTTCGTGCTTCGCAAGTAGATTCAATATGAATTTACTTGATTCGCTCTTAAAATTTTGTATTTTGTTGTTTCGCTCAGGATTGGGGTGTGAAGCATGAATAGAGAGCGAAGCATGTACCGTGGAAACATAGTATAAGACTGAATAGAAAACACAGAATAAGAATATTAGTCCTATAACCATCGTAGTTTTTCTATTTCTTATTACGTTTAGGTGGAGGGTATATAAGATTCGGCACAGCCGAATATAGCACTCAAACTTGTTTTTTTATACATTTACAACTGTGAGTTCTATTCGAAATAATTAAAAGAAAATACGTTATACGTACAACAGTAAACAGAGGTATGTGTTTGTGCAACAACAAAATTAATAACTATTAAAACTATTGCATCCATATTAACTAGAAATATTGCATTTTATGCATGACATATCTGCCTGCCTATACAGCTATAGAAAAATATTGGAACTTTTGTTATCTCTATTTTTTATGAATGTTTGAAAAACAAAAAAATTTTTTATATAATATTTTTTCATCATAATTTTGGCGATATCCCCAAAACTACGGAGTCGAGTAAATATTATGTTAGGGCAGCATAAAGGTAATATTGTAGCTAAATTTTGTTTTTCTCTTCACTAAGTAGGTGAAACTGTTCTTTAGTTATGTTATTTAAAATTGTGTAACTACGTAATTTTTTAAAAAAATTTCTATTTTGAAAACTAGAGCTGATCCAAAAAAGTGAGTTAGAGGAATGGGAGCCCTATATAAGATGTATATAAATTGATTAAACAATTTAAGGCACTATTTTCGTGTTGGGCTGTGATGTAGAAATTAAAGGCGAAATGACATATAATTTTTGTCAAACTAAAAATTCCGAAATCCCGGGAATACTATTTATTATTTCGAATAATGTATATTGAAAGTATGTTAATAAATAAAAATTGTATTACATATTCAATATTTGTTGAAATTCAGTAAATTTGCATTAATCAGGAATAATTTGACTTATATTTTTGGTGATCTAAATTATTTTTTTAGAAGTAGGGGAGAGGGGGCACCTTTGAACACTTTTTGCTTTCAAGCCACATAAAAATTTATATTTTTGAATTATAGACTTTTTACATAATTTAACTAATATATATGGAAATAAACTTTAGCTTAAGTCTACAAGTAACTTATTTTTAGTTCGATTTATATATATTTTTTTATTTTTTTAATGGATGAAGTCATTGTGTACAAATGTGCCCCTATACGGGGCAGCTTTGAACTAGGTTGGGGCAGCTTTGAACGGAAATTTTTTCTTGTTATTTTCCAAAAATAACATATAAAGTTATATTTTTTATATATATAATAAATTCGATTTACTTATTAGAAAAACATAAATAAACATTAATAATTAAAAAATAAAAAAATTCAGATCAAAAATGAGTTTTATATTATTAAGACGGAAAAGGCCTTGCGATTTCAGGTGGCATTACATTTTCCTTTAAAGCATTATGATCAGCATTTCAGAAAATAAGAGAGAATCAACAGTGTTTGGTACTTCGGTTGATAAATTAACATGTTCAAAGGTGCCCCCTTTTTCTTTGTTCAAACCTGGCTTGCCATTTCACGGAAATTTGTAATAAATATTTTTTTTACATAAATATCAAATAACTTATTTTAATTTTGTTTGCAATGAATTCTGGAATGCAATAAATTTCTTTCACGAAAGAAAACGATCACTCTTACAAAAAAAATTAAAAAATTTACAATGGCACTGCGAAAACTTGATCACCCAACTACTGAAAAAACTAGACTGAAAAACTAGCAAAAGTTATTGGCGTTGCTAGAACAAGGTTGGCATGTGAAAAACTCGGTTAAGGGTCGGAAAAATGTTAAACTGAGATTTTATCAACATTGTTCAAAGGTGCCCCCTCTCACCTAAGTAAAGTAATTTCCAATCTTCCCAAAAATATTCAAGTCAACACCTCGATTAGATTAAAAAACCACCTTAAAACTTAAAAGCTATTGTAAACTTTAAAATTTTTGTTCACAATATCACATTACACGTTTATGAAATTTTTGCTTTTTATCGACTTGAAATTAGCCACTGCTATATCATACTTACAAATATTTGCGACAATTTTATAACTAGTCTGATACTTTGAAATTTCTCAACTAGTGTAAATCGTTTATTACGTATGAAGTGCAGGACACACATAACAATTGAAATGAATTGAGTTGAATTGAATTGAAATTACACATGTATGTATGGGTTTTTGTACTAAATTTGAATAACCAATTAAGAAAAATATGTAGCAGCAAAATTTGGCAATTGCTAATAGATAAAACTCATAACAACAAATGGCAAAAAACATAACACAAATACAAGAAAAGAAACAATACAATTTCGGTAAAAATATTACACCTCAATAAGATTGATATTGCACAAAAATGGGCAAAACCTTAATGTGCATGTAGCGTTTTTTTGTTTATATGTTTTTCTTATCATTAAATGTGGACATAAATCATGCAACAAACTGTGAACACATTACATTTTATATAAATTTTTGTATATTTTCGCAAGACTAGAAAAAAATCACTATCTATTGTTATATGAGAAATTTATTGTAATTTGTAATCGCTTAGAAATGAGAGTGAACAAACCTTGCTAGAGTATATAAACTGATATAGATAAATCAATTGTTTGTTTTTATTATTTCTGTTTTGCTGTTTCCAATTCCGTACCTTATGTTTTATACGCCAGTAATTAAATTCAAATTTCAATAATTTATGTCTTTTACCTGTTTTATTGTTAAACTTCATAATCATGCAAATACATACTTATTAAATTTATGTATTACTTATTACTAAATATTGATTAATTAAACAAATGGCCTATAAATCTTTAAACATTCGGAACTACTGCCACACACCCGCCTTCAGTTATACTCTAAACAATAGGTAAAATTGTTAAGCAATAGGTAAAAAGAACTTTTAGAAATAAACATAAAACATTAAATGAATTAAATGCCAACAGAGAAGTAATTGGTTTCTTTCAAATATTCGCCATAGCAAAAATACACCAAAAACGTAAATTTAAGAAATATTTGGCAAAAATACCCAAATTTTGGCATTCATCTTTTCCACTATTACACACTAACTAAATAAATCAATGTACGAATTTATCTTGATTCACATTTATTTGCATGATTTTAATCACGATGACAGTTTCTTATGTTGTCTTTTGTCAATTAATCAAAACATTAAGACATTCGTACAGATACTAGATACAATAAGCCGTAACAAATCAAATTCACAACAATAAGCCCCAAAACAATAATAAATAACAATGACTACAAAAGTGTTACTAATAGAAACAAAAAATAAATAAAAATGGCCCACAGAAATGCCAGAAGATTCAAGACAATAAAAAAAAATAAACAAGAAATTAACTAAAATATTTGCCACGACACAGCCATTCTAATAAAATCAAATAAATAAATGATCAACATGTGCATGAGTTGGTATTATTTTGTTTACACTAAATTTAATTTATTTTCTTGCCAATCATCTGGTTTATACTGGTTAATTTAATAAAAATAGTGACCTGCCTCCAATTTGAGAACTGGGGTACTGGGTCAAAATTAAGGCCAACACTCTTTTGACAAGTTGCTTGACTTTTGTTATTATATTGATTATTCCAGCTTAAAATTTTCAATTAATTTTTGTAAAATTTAAACACACTCTTGCAACATCAAATTACCCAGGCTTCGTTCAGCGGATTTCGATCCACATAAGGGAAAGCAGACATCCATGAATTAGATCCACTACTTTTAAGGTTTATAAATTAACAAGTGCAAATGAAATTAAAAAGTTTTACATGCATACTTTTATCGCCCTGAAAAGGGAGAAGAGAGTTGAGAAAAACAGCCAATAATATACATTGAATGAGCCAATAGTTTTTGCTCACTGATAGAACTTGTACTTCTACCACAAGTATGGGTTTTAATAATGCCATTATCAACTGAACATTGGCTGCATGACTTAGATAGACCTGCGAGTGCAATTTGTAAACTGAAACCTATTTAGTCTATCGCATTTCCCATTGTTGTTTTATTTCTATACCTTCGTTTTAGTGATAATCTCTTCATCCTATCCATATTTCTTACTACTGAGACTGGAAAAAATCACCAGATTTAGTTCTGACAATGGGGACAAAATATGAAGATTGAGATCGCAGTTCCTAGGTCAATTTGTGGATTTTGGTTATGGCGACTACACAATTGCATTTCGCCAAAAACAAAACATATCGAAATCTCAAATCATTGCCGATGATAACGGAAATGAGTGAATAACATGATTGTATTACAGTTAACAATAGAATTGACGTGAGTGCACAGCAAAGAAATTGTAATGGACATACCGGCCTTGGTCTTTTTTTGGTACACTTTTATCTAAGTATCCATGTTTCGTCCAAGGTTACGAAACGCGTATGAAGAATATCTCTTACATGTTCAAATATTCATGTAAAATTTATTGTTCCATCTCACTCACTTCCATTTAACTTTGACCAATAGCATTTCATAGATTTTATGATCGACTTCTGGATTGACAACTTCTTTTGGGCAACATGAAGGGACGTGGATACTAAAGCTTAAGAAACAGCGCGTGAATCCATTTAATTATTTCATGAAATATTTCCTGGTTATGTTCTTTCGCGGTGATCATTATTGACAACGAAGAGCATGAGATATAAAACCATTGAATGTTTCTGAGGTTATAGGATATGCTGGGCGAACAAGCCTATAACTACCTTGAAAATGCCTTGAAAAGAGAAAATCAATGCTGGTCATAAAAAAAGTTTTTGCCAAAAAATGCCTATAAAGCTGTCTTCCATCCATCTTCCCAATATAATAACTCTATGTAGATTGCTTTATACTTACTTCTAGCTAACATCATGAGACCTAGTTACTGGTACCAATACCACCCACATCTTTCCCAAATTTTACAACTAGCGAGTTTATAGCAACACGTTGTCTGAGAAATCCTACCACACCAAACTTGCTGTTGCTGATGTATTTTTCATCTAGAATATATGTATATGCCTTGTGACACCATGAACTGAAGGACTTCATTACAAAATCTTTGGCATTAGGTCACAAAAACTGTTGCTCGTCCATAAGATATTTGGAAAATTGTCTCTTTCTGGATTTGAAACCAATGAGACATGGAGATCTGTGAGGTTTTCCATTAAAAAGAAAATGTGTATTAATTTATGGTATATTGTTAGAAGTCGACGTAACGACTTAATCTCGCAAGCCTTTGTACTTATCATCTTATACTACGTTTCCACGGTACATGCTTCGCTCTCTAGTCATGCTTCACACCCCAATCATGAGTGAAACAACTTGCTTCACCATACAAAATTTTAAGAGCGAATCAACTAGATTCATATTGAATCAACTTGCGAAGCACGAAAAATTGCACTCTTCTTTAATTTTTATCGCAAGTTTATCTGCACTAGCTGTAAAAATTTAACATTATTGTAAACAAGGCAAATTATTTTCTTGTTGCTAGAAGTAAAGAAAGTAAATACGTACGAATGTATGTTTTTTGTTCAAATAAGCTAACTAATTTCCACTCAGTTTTTTTGTCCATTAAAAAAAATTATTTTTCACAAATTGTAAATTCTTTTTTTTTTATTCTGTTTGTTTATTAAAACCAACTGTCAAATCGAATCAAGTTTTTTGGTCATGTAAACAGCATGATTCATAAACATGATTCAGAGAGCGAAGCAGGTGATTCAAGTCGTCGTGGAAACATAGTATTATACTAGAGCTGAATTTTATTTCATTCCTAATGAGATTTCGTCAGTCGATATCAAAGTACTTAAACTTGGGTTAAAGCTAATTCGATCACAAATACGTTAAAGCATGTATTAGTCATCTTCCAGGAATATATTTTATGAAAAGTTTTCTGTAAAAAATATGTTTAATTCCTAAGCAATCTCTGTTGCTAGTTTGACATAAAACGGCTGACAAACAATTTGACTTTGGCTTTTGAGGTACAAGAAAAGTTAATTGGTGTTAAAGATATATTATCTTAGAATCTGAAGATTTACTATCCTTGAATCCGCATAGGATTCAAGGCTCATTGGTCAGCACACCATATATAGTCTAGATGTTTGTCACATTATTCTATTTTACATTTCTGGGCGGCATCCTCTAGTTAGCTGCAACGGAAAATGTTGTCCCGGTATCTGGTACATTTTTAAATATACAATTTCATCATCCATAATAAGGCAGTTATTGAATTTTGTTAAATCTTTATTGTAAAGAATACGTTACCGTTTTTTAGAAGTAACATTCTGCTGTTCAATACAATTTGGATATTTAATTGAATGGTAGGTTTATAGCCAAGCATTCACACTTATTCTTCTTGTGGTACTTACATTGATGTTGTATTTTTTGTGCGGTCATTGTGGAAGACACTGGAATTTACTTCACTTTATTGATCGTAGTATTTTCATTGTAAGTTACTCTTTTTTTTATAATAAAATGTTTGGTTTATTTTGTTTAGCACGAGTGCAAATATATGCCGATTTTTACAGAATAACTAAATCACAAAACTTGTTGATATCAGCTATTTAAAAAAAAAAACTTCAGAATTATGGAGTATTTTATGTGAATAATGATTTAACTCGTAAACAATTTGTTTTAAAATCTATTGTACTTGATGTTACGTAGAAACATTAGGTCTTATTTTACCAACTTCCGAATACTAATATTGAAATACCACGCAAATATTCATCAAGAGTAAGGCCACTTGAATTTAGTCAACAAAAAAATTTTGTATTATTTTCTTTGGCAAAATTCAAAAATATTTTAGTCATTGTTTGTGTTCATCACCAAATCACAATAAAAAAATGCAACGAACACATAACAATTGCCATCATGTTGCTCGTACATAAATACATTTTTCGTTCAGTTTTTGAAAGTTTGGCAAGCATGACTTTGAAATATGGGTTACCATACCAAAAACAAAATAATAGTAATAGTAATAATAATAAAAAAAAAAAAACAAAGAGATAAATAAAATAAAAATATATATGTATGTCCATATATACATATGTACATATGTATATCTATATATAGTATAATAGTAACAAAAGTACATAAAGTATTATTATTTTCCCTCTTTTTTTGTTATTTCTTAGCAAAGTGCCCCTTTCTTTAATAAAACACGATGTTTGTATGCAATTTTATGTTAAAAGTGCATTCATTATCATAGAAAATGTTTATTATTGTTTACTGCATGAAATTGTAAACAAAAATTAAATAAAAATACAACATTAAGGCAGAAAAATAAGGAAATTGTTTGCTGCTAGAGTATTTGTTTGTTTGTTTGCTTTTTCCATTTTACCAATTCGCTTTTTATCGCTGCTACTGTTAATTTTATTAGTTTATGTTTACAGTGCGGGTTGTAGTTTTAAAAGCAGTTCTAGATAAAACAATGATTTTTTTCGCTTCAGAACTGAAACAATTAAATAAGCTATATTCATACGTACATGATCATAAATAGCACTTTTCTAACACTCGTACTCACACCTGATTACATTGACACCCAATAGTTTTACTTTTTCATAAACATTGAAAATAAAACTGTGTAACCAAACAATAATCAACATTAACAACTGTTTTCTTTAAAAACATATGCCCTTATTCATAAAAAATTAAAGTAGTAGTAGAAAATTTTGTATGAAAATTTTGTCGAAAAGCACACTTCAATTCTACTTTATTTTTTATGAATACGGCAGATATTTTTTAGAGATTGTCTTTTAATTTAGTTCGTATATTCTTTTTGTCTCAACCGATTTTAATGATTCCCAATACCAATATGCCTAGCACAATAGAAAACATTTTGTAGGAATTTCATTAAAGTCGGTTTTATATTTACTTCGTGAGAGTGTGACATATAAACATCTGAACAATTTCCAACTATTTGAACTAAAGTATTCAGAGTTTTCTATATAGTCTTCTTCAAATCTTCCTACCCCTAAACCCATAACCAGCACTGTATTTTAGCCTACTGCTACATATTTTCATGCCAGTATTTTTCTTTTTCTCTTCACTTAAAACAAGAAAAAGACCAAAAAAAACTCAAAAAAACATTTTTCGGATTTACAGCAAGAAAATTTACAAAAAAACGTGTAATAAAAAAAGCAAGAAATAAAAACTACAACTGCAAAACAAAACAAAAAAGCAACATCATTTCTACTGTAGATTTGTTTGAATGCAAATATTATGAAATCAATTCCGCATTTTTGTTTAATTTTTTTCTTTAGTTTTATTTTTTGTGTGTCTCCTTTTAGTTTAAAATCTGTTTATGGGTTACATTAGTAACCCAATGACAATTAAAGTTAATCACAATAAATGTTACAGCAGTTGGTTGCTTCGCGGGATGGTTGGCTGGCTGGCAAGCTGACTGATGATGGCAAGTGGATGGTGGTGGTTGGCTGGATAAGATTGTTTCGCTGTCTATTCCATAACGATATTTATTTTCTTTTGGTTTTTCATGGTTTATTATGAACAACAAAATGTGTAAATGAGTGTAATTTTGTTATTAGTTTTGTAATTTAAACTAATCGATTTTCATGAGTTTAGTTGGAAAATTTTAGGGAGATGTAATTTTGTTTTTAGGAGAAATTTAATTTGGCTGCGGTTGTAAGACATAATTTGTTTGAAAGGTTAAATTTTAAGAGGAAATATATGTATATAGGACAAAGGTTGTATAGTATGAATCGATAAATCAATTGAATAATTAAGAAAAAGACAACAAAAATTTTTGATATTAAATTTTATTTATTTGTAATTGCTGCTTTAATGTTTATATGTATATTTGAATTTTTAACTGTTGTACAAAATTATTATAAAATTTTAATTATTTAACACCTATTTATACTATTATTCACAACTGGTACTGTAGAGTCGTAGGAGTTGTAAGTAGTCGGAATTTACAATAATTGTACAAATGTTGTAGGTAATTGCTATGTACATAATTGAACACCTACCTAAATTTTTACATACACATGTTTTTCAAAAGTTTTATGAAAGTTTAAGTTTTGCCAAAAAGTTCATATCTGTCATATCTTATACCAAAATTAACTTATACTCCATTGGCAGATGCGGAAACGGACTATTATTAAAAGCTTCCTCATCTTTCATTTACACGATATGGCTTCTTTCTAATAGATACAATCGAACCGATTATCATCTAAATTGTTTAAAACTTTTTTAATATTTTTCGCAAAATTTTGGTTATCCTAGATGAACATTTCGGCGGTGGAACAATAAATAAAGCATACTTATTCGAAAATGTTTCTGGATTTCAACCTTCTTTATCAAAGAGGTGATAAAGAAGAGACATTATTCAAACCAGGCTAAAATTGTTTAGTTTTTTCGCTTCTCTTATTCATTTTAAAAATATGTATGTTTATTGATACTTTACTTTTGGCATTTTGAAGGCTTGACAAGAGAAATTACGACTTTGCTCAAAATTGTGTTCAATATAAGATGTGACAATGTACAACATACAACACAGTTGTATATTACTTTGTTGGGGATGACAACACAATTTTAAGGGAGAAATTTAATACATCTGCTGAAATGCTAAAGCTTTTTCATACAAGCAATATGTACAATAAAATTTCTGAGGCTGATGAATCAGAAGATTTTGATTCTGAAGTTTTTGAAATTCTAAATTCGGTAAATAATTTTTTATACTTCTATATATGTATTAAATTAGGTGTAATTTTTTCTTTACAAGTTTTATAATTTCAAAACTAGTTTGAATACTAATATATGTAGCGATCGATAAAATGAATTTTTATTATTATTTTTATATTATTTTTTAAATAAAATAAAAGTTTTGCAAAAAAAAAATTTTAATAAAAAAAATCAGTTTGGGGATTTTTGGGGATGACAAATCAAAAATTGGGGATAAGATCTAAAAAAAATACTGGCAGCACTAGCGTAAGCGTACATGTGAGTTTTGCTTACACAATTGTATATGACGATGATACATCTTCTTTCTCTCCGGTCATTGTCGGAGAGTGCGTGATTTTGCTCTATTATAGAATTCTGGTTTAAAACTTGAGCTCAGAGATGCCAACTTTTGAGACTCAAAACGCGTAAAATTTTTTTTAAAAAGGGTTAAAAAGGGCTAAATTGAAAAAATCCGTTTAAAGCCACATCCTGTCAAAATTTTCGATAAAATGCGAAAAGGGGCTATTATAAAATGTTTCTTTCAAAAATCAAAACAACAAACATAAATGTATAAGTATCAAAATGGATGAGCAGACAAAAGAAGAAGCCCGAATGTACTTCTTTCGAAAATCTTCGATACCAGGCGTAACCATGGCTATTAATGACACCGTTGCGATGATGTTTGTTTTTTAGACCTGGACAAAGAAACAGAATTAACTTTCATATATTTACTTACATTTGAAGCATACGCTTGTTGTTGATTTTTCAATTTTGTAGGTATTTTATTTTTACGCACTAAATCAATCGTCGAACGAATATTATGTAGATGTGTGGTGAACAAGTATTTTAGAATGCATACAAAGTGAACAAAAACATATGCTTTCTGTTTGCACATCTTTTGTTTTGTTGTACTTACATCGGTAACGTATTTTAGAATAACAAAAAGTGAATGAAATGCGTATTTGTGGTGAAAGTAACTTCCCGAATAGACCTGATTATCTCTTTTTTTGCTACATTTAATGTGTATTAAACTGTTACACATATTTAATGACATTTTGTTTCTAATATTATTTTTGAATAAATTCATGACACTAAAACTCCTCTCAACTTCTTCGTTTGAGTACGGATATGTCAATATGTGTTTGGCAAAACTGGACAGTTTAAGGAATGGGTTATTACCAATAGCATTATTTCGATATTATTTGATTAGGGGAAGAAACAGTACGAAAAAACTAAAATGTAGCCATATCAAGCAAAAAGTAATAACGGGCTAAAAGGGCTAAAAGATAATTGTAAAACGTGCTAGCTTTACGCGTTTTTTAGTTTAGGGCCAGTTTTCTTTTTTCGCGTTTTGAGTGACTAAAATCGGGCTAAATTTAGCCCGAAATGGGCTAAGTTGGCATCGCTGCTTGAGCTAAACTTTTGCTTGTATCGTTTTATAACATCACTTACAGTTCTTTTTGAAAGCAATTTTACAATCACTGATATTTTATCATTATTTTAATCTTCTATTGCTCATTAGTCGTACAAATATATTCCGACTGATTAAATTTTGTTGACACAATAATGGTAATTATGTTTTAAAAACAAATCACTGAAAAAAACGCAACTTTTGTCATTAGGTTATTAAAAAGAGCTTTTGTAGTGTGGCCGAATTTTATGTCTCTGTAAAACACTCTCATGGCCAAAATACAAAATCAAATTAAATGAAACTCTCTTCAAATGGATACCTAATTAATCTAAGTAAGTTGGTATTGAAAATCAGTAGAATTGGTTGTGAAAATCCATGAAAGTGTTAACAGCAGATAGTGCGGCTAAATTTATTTTAACAATCATTTACTTAACTCCCATTCACACCGTGCATTAGCTTCATTATTCCCATTTAAAATTGCATATTAAATAGTTAAATCACCTTGTTTAACTATTAATATTTGAAAACAATAATTATGCAGAAAAGCCAGAAAAAACCTTCAGTATTATTTAATGCAATTAAACAAAATACACAATTACACTCGTTGTTTAAATATTATAAACGTTAATGGTTATGTTTTTGTAAACTATGTTTTGTTTGTAGATATTTTAAAGTTTTAATTAATTCAGTATTGGCAGCGGCATTTAACCTTAAATGTCATCAAAAATAGCGACACATAAAGATTAAAATGTTAAATACCCGCTAAAAACAACAGTTCAAAAACGCCAACATAAAATTAAATTAATTTTAGCAAAATTAATTCCGGCAATTAAAATAAAAATCCCACTAAATTAATCAGGTAATAAATAATTGATGCAAAAATAAAGCAAAAGAAAAAAATCGCATAAAATTTAAATTTTAATTTAAAACAGGCAGGAAAAAACGGCACAAAAACTTCAATATTAAAATAAAACTGAAAATACACAAAAGTTTTATTTAAGACTAAAGCTATGAAAATATAAAATACCAAGTACTTTAAATACAAATAAAACCGGTTAAATTGTATAGAATTTACAACAATTTAACGTATTTTTTTTTTTTGTCGATTAAATCGACGGGCAAAACAAACTGCTGACCATAAAAACAATGAAAAATGAGAGGAAAAAGAAGCTGTATGGCTAATAAAAAAAGTGGGTTACAAAGTCAATATCAAGGTCAGTTACAACACAAATTTATTTTGTTTTTAAGAAAAGCAAAAAAAATGAATACTTGTACTCGCATAATCACTGGTATTAAACAAGAGGAGTGAAAAATGCTACAGTGGAATTTGTTGATTTATAATATTTGAAATATAAAAAGCGGAGTTTAGTTTTAAGTACAAATTGCAAAATTTCCAATAATTAAAGAAACAAAAAGCTATAATTTTGTGTTTCAATGTTGTAAAAATTATTTGCATTTAATACTGAATTCAACAATAAACAGCAAAAGCAAAATTTCTACTATAGATTTTTGCTTATAACTCTTTGCTGATAGCAAAATAGTAATAAATATCTCTAACCTAATGTCATAAAGTACACTACATTTACAATTAGTGATGTTCAGAAAATTTACAACTGTACAAAGTCGGCGTTCGAAATAAACCAGAGTTTAAACCCCTGCAACCAGCCTCTTTTCAAAGTAAAGTCAAAATTCAATTCACATCATAGTTAGGAGCCCATGGAAGGGCATCTTCTTCTGGAAATATTTCAATATTTTTCTTAAATGAAAGTCATATCAAGTTCATGGACAATATGACACTCCAAACTACTGATTAAATAGCAATGTAGATCAGTGATCGGCAGTCTTAAACACCTGGGTCAAATTTTTATTTTATCAAATAATAAAGAAATTTTACAATTAATAGCGGGTATGGGTACAACAGAGACAGACAATTATTATAATTCTGGATTACTTATGCCCACCACTGATGTAGAATTAAATTACAGCCTTTAGAGAATTCTACTTGTTATCACCGGAGTAACAAAGAGAACACATTGCGTATTTGCACTTAATTTAAACTCTACTAGGATTTTCAACTACAAAATAGGCGTAAGATATTAAACAAACAGAAATATTTTGAATATAATTTAAATTTAAAATAAAATTCATTGTTTGGCATGAAATTTAATAAATATTATGAAGAAAATTCAGGAATAGGAAAAACTGTTTTTCCGATAGCACCAGTCACAAAATATATTTTTCACACGACGTTATTGGACTATTTTTATTTCGCTTTTTAAAAATCTTATTTGTTTAATGTTCCACTTTTATGTGAATGGCCTAAAATGGTTAAAAAAATTAAATGCATTGTGACAAAACATCAATAATGGCCAGTTTATAACTTAAAAATTAAAGTGTGTTTAAACTTTAGTTCTGTTTAAATGTCAAATTAATTTTTATACTGACTACGTCCATTTAAATACAACTTAAGTTTTTCATGATTTTGACAGTTCTGCAAATTTTGAAAATTGCGCATTAAAGTTTTTTTATTATTTGATAAAAATATGTAATAAATAAACTCGCCGCGAATAAAAACATTGTGCTTATTATTATCAATATCAACTAATATCAACTAAACAAATGAATTTAGATGAAGAGGATATGAATGATGCAGCTTTTGTCCATTTAGTTTACAACAATTTGTCGTAAACCAAACTTAATTTGAGACTGAAAAAATTAAACCGTATTTAAATACAACTTCTTAAGTTTAAGGAAAAATTAACTAATTTCGTATTTAAATATCAAGTTAAAAACTGGCCATAAATTTGATATGATGCA
The DNA here is from genome assembly GCA_916048285.2 of Bellardia pandia. NCBI lineage: Eukaryota > Metazoa > Arthropoda > Insecta > Diptera > Calliphoridae > Bellardia > Bellardia pandia. The sequence continues at coordinate 39,556,572 of OU696530.1, forward strand.
GCTTTGAAGGCTAGGTAATTCATCAACAGGAACCTAATGTAACGTTGTAATTTTTGTTTCTTATTTGTTTGTGTTTATGAGTTCGTTGACATTTGTAAATAGGGTTTAGTCAATTACGTTCGTCACCTGCTGTTTGTGTTGACCACTAGTTAACAACATAAAACTGATTTATATTCCAAAGAAAACGTTGACAATAGATCACTAGAGACCTGAAATTAAGACCTACTGATTGTAGTTTTTGTTTCTCATTTGTTTGCTTTCGTTGACAATCGTAGTAAATACCTGTATTTCGTTCGCCACCTATTGGCTGCGGGTGTCGAACACTTCAAAATTCATAACTGATTCTGTTCTTCTTTTATGCGTGAAATAAGCCGTCCTTAAAACTAAATTCTATAAGTCCGTGTATTCTAGGACAGCAAATGTTTATATTTTCCCTATACATAGCTACAAAAAAACACAACATTCTGCAAACCTAATTTAAAATGTCACATTTTGTACAAACATTTTAAAGTTTACATTAGGTTTAAATCAATAAAGTAGTACATATATTTTTTAACCTAATAGAGATATTACCTTGAATCTTTTTAGATAAGATCGGAAATTACTTTATCTAAGTACAACAATTAACTCCAGGAAAACATGATTTAAATAATACCCAGTATTTGCAGTTTTTTCAAAAATTAAATATGTAATAAAATCGTTGTAATGAAATTTTCAATGCGGATTGAATGTATCATTCAAAATAATAAAAAAAAACTAGCGAAAGTTCAAAGAGAATACCGCAATTACCTCGATTTTTAAAAAAAGCCGACCAGGGTTTGACAAAATCTTTAAATTTTCAAATGCGATATACGCCATGGTGAAATTATATACTAGGTGACAGCATTGCTACAACAATTACAACAAGGCAAGAACAACAGGCATTTTTCTATATGTAAAAACCTTCGTCACTGTCAAAAAGTTTTTTTTTTATATAACTTTTTGACATTTTCAATTTCACCATGAATAATCAGCTGGCGCTACGCTGTCACCTTGTATTTAAATTCACCTTGATATACGCAAAAATCAAAAGAGGAATAAAGAGAGAGGTGTGTTTTTTAAAAGATCTAGCCGAGAACTGCCGGGGTTACCTTTTTTGACGCCGCACATCTCTCCACTCGGAAGGTTTGTGCGGTGTATCATCAAAATTTAAACACGAATACTTGGGTACGTCATGTAAAAATCAGTTGTTTGTTGCCTATGGTGACTTTCAGCACTTCTTAATAGCATAAAGACTTCATCATTCGTGTTGCATTTAAAAAACCAAACAATTTAATTATCTGGAAAAACATGGTTTAAGGATTCCTGTATAATGTTTCTATTTAAAACTATATACTCGCATATAAAAGGAAACTTTTATTTGAAATCTACAAATCTACTTGAGTTTTTCAACTTTGACTTTATTTATCTTAAACCATATCTAAACAGGGTGTACACAACTGCAGTAAAAAATAGTACTAAAGGCAGATTTTTACTGTTTTTCTTCGATTTAGTTTCCTAGTGATTGAAATATGTCAATCATTTATTCAACGTAAAAAAGTTTTGCTTAACTTTTAATGACTTTTTATTGAACAGATTTACAATTTCAGGTGAAGTATCAAAATTTGGACGGTAAAAAATAGCACTGTTCATTATAGATTTTACAAAATTAAACTATATTTCAAATAAATAAATAAAACAAAAAACAAAGAATATGAAGCTGATGAAACAAAGAACTTATTAATTTTTGTTCTTTTGGTATTTTCGCCCAGAACTCCTTCACTACAGCCCAAAGATGTTCATTGTTAGTTGGTTTTATTTCTATATTGGGTTCAAATCAGGTGATTGCGCTGGCCATTCCATGAATTCAATATTGTTGTCAATAAACCACTGACGATTTGGAACACCCAAATCAATAGCATTTCGTTCATGGCATAGAAAAGCATAACATTATTTAGTATATCAACGTAAACAAGTTAATCCATTGTTGATTTTATGCAATTTATTGGCCACACTGCGTAATATAAAAAGCATCTACATACCATAATGCTAGAACCTTCATGCTTTACCGTCTTAGAATGTGAATTGTGGTGGATTGTATTCTGCATATGAACGATAACATTTTCCAACAAATAAAATGATTTTACTCTCGTCCATTCATAAAATATTTCACCATTTACAGATATCAAACAAATGATCGAAGTGCTATTGATTGTTGTGGTGTCTGATTTTATATTTTACATAAGTTTCTATAGAATTCTTCTATTTTTAAGTGTTAATAAAAATCGGAGTAATCTGTGTGTGAAAGGATGAACTATTGCCATATTATTTTTCATCAAACATTTTAATTTTATAGTATTCCATCTTTAAACTTTTAACTTTAATCAGTTTTAAACAACACTGTACATATTTTTAATAAATTGTTTGTTCCAAAATTCCGCAATTATTAAATAAATTAAAAAAATCAAAACTCCACAACAGTTAAAACGGAACGACTAACTGATAAAATTAATTCACATCATCGGTTTAATGACCGAGGAAAATAACGTTACCAACAATTTAACCCTGTCCTAGACTCCGATGTAGGGTAGCAAAACAAACTATAAAATATAGCATAAATTTGCGATTCGTTTTATTAATGAACTTAATCAAAATAAATATAATAACAGCATTATATGTAAATAAAACTCGATGTTATTGACACTTTTTTAACATTTTTGCACTGAAATAAAAAACAACTTATCATTTCTTTTAGAAACTGAAAAGTAGGAATAAAAACAAATTTGCAGAAAAAGTAAACTTAATTTCCTAAATAAAAACATTAATGAAAAATGAATTTTAACAAATTTCTTTTTTTTTTTGAACACACAGTTTGGTTTCTCATTTTGTTAATGGCCAAAGTGGGTCATGATAAAATATATTGAAAAAAAACTCACACATCAAAAATCAAATCTGGGGGAAAAAACTCACATGCCGCTTCTCATTCTCGGTGTTGATTTTTTGTTTCATCAAACTGTGTTTGAGGCTGGAGAAGTTGATGATGGTGCTAAATGAAATTGAGATTTTTTTAATTCACACAACATGATCGGCTTTATTTGCAACTGCAAATACAACAATTCATCATCATTTGAATAATAAAAATGGAGGCCTAATGGAGCTGGTGTTTTGCATTAAAAAAATGTTTAAGAAAATTGCTATAAAAACAAAACTCATGATAAATTTTTATATAAAAGAAAAGGCTTAATAATGCAAAATAACACACACACACACACACATACACACACACTTAAAGAAAAGAAGCAGCTCCAAAAGGCAATAAGTGATAAAAGTATTAAAATGTGAAAAAAATAAATAAATTTGAAGATATGTATGTATAGGTATAAATTTATAAAAATCATTGAGGTAGGTCGTGGTTAATATCGTAGTGGAGGTATAAGATGTTTGTGTTGATGTTTCGTGTATTTGTTTAATCGATTGGTTGGTTGACTAAGTGACTGACTGACAGATTGGCTGATTAGTTGACTGACTGAATTAACACGGGGAAGTTTATGCAGTTAAGCGTTAATTTTATTTTTTATTTCTCTTTACAAATGTATTCGAGCCGCCTCTTTTTGTATTTTTATATTTAAAATTTATGGGTTAAAAATATAATTTATTCAAAAAAGTAATTAGTTTTTGTTTTAATTGGTTTTTTAATAAGCCATATAATTTAAATATTTCAAATCAATAAATTTCATTTTATTTTGGTATTTAGTAAACATTTCAATTTAAAAAAGAAATTTTGTAAACTTTTCTAAAACATGCTGGGTATAAGACCTTCTGAAAACAGCAGTGCACCAAAAACTTCTTACCTCAAAGCGAAATTATAATTAACTATTTTACTGATGTTGTTATTTAAGAACCAGAAGCTATTTTCAGTAGCATTTAGTTTATTTGACACGTGCCAGAAATCACTACATAATAATTATATATTTGACGTTTTGAAGTGAATTGATAGTCGAATTAAAGTTGTTATCATTTATTTGAAATATTTATAAACTTAAGGATTTTGACTAAAGTCTACATTCATTGGTAGCTAGCTAATGGACAATAGCGTGAACAATTTAATTGAATTGACATGTGATGTTTAATTATAAAATAGCCTTCAATTCTTAGGAATTTTCAAATGCATGCTCCACACAAACTAGCAGCAAACTAGCTGCATAAAATTAAAATAAACACATATCTTCAGTCATTTTGTACAACGAAGATTTCAATAATTGTAATGCCTGATCTACAATGAATCCAATTTAAGGGGGCACTGATATTTACAATAGTTATTTTAATGTGACAAAAATTTAACTAAACAACTCAGCGTTGTCAGTTTAGGGGATTTATCCCCAAATTGAGGATTTTTTTTCGTGATTTGGGATAAAAATTTCATCTTGGGGATTCGGGGCTTTGTTGGGGTTGACAACACAATTTTAAGGGATTTTTGGGGTTATTTATACGTAACAAAATGCAATATGAATTATTGGAAGCACTTCTCAGAATAAACTTAATACTTTAAAAATAATTAAATTTGTACAATATGTACAATAAAATTTCTGAGGCTGATGAATCAGAAGATTTTGATTCTGAAGTTTTTGAAAGGCTAAACTGTGGTAAATAATTTTTTATACTTCTATATATGTATTAAATTATGTGTAATTTTTTCTTTACAAGATTTATAATTACAAATCTAATTAGTTTGAATACTAATATATGTAGCTAGCGATAAAAATTAATTTTTATTATTATTTTTATATTATTTTTTAAATAAAATAAAAATTTTGCAAAAAAAAAATGAATCAAAAAAATGACAAAAAATGATGACAAATCAAAAATTGGGGATAAGTTCTAAAAAAAATACTGGCAACACTGAAACAACTATTTAAGTTCCTGAGGGATATATGTGTCAATTAGAGGACATATAAGTTCATTTGTCAAACTGTGGCAAAACATAACGATTAATTTTAATTAAATCTGGTAAAGTCTATCACAAAATGCTACTTTATATCTATCAGCCAAACACAAATAAGTGTTTTCAACATCTACTTATATGCGATACTTAAAACAAACTTCAAATCGACCATTAAAGAAAGACTGACTAAGCAAAAGCCTAAACCACAGAAACAATTCGTGAGCAACTGTATATTGGAAATCAATTCACAAAAGTCTTGTATAAATAATAATATGATTGAACCAATTTTTTGTTAACACTTTGAAGTCTCTGCTGTCAGTTACAACTCAGGAATACTTTTGTCTCTAAGTCCCTTTCAATAAACACATCCACCGATTAAATGGGCATTGTGGAAGTTATATGGGAGCTATGACTAATTATGGATGTTATAAAATTAGTTGTCATGATTTCTTTATACGAGTATATAAAAGTTATTTGTGTTGAATTTTATTTGGATATCCACATTTTCAAGAGAGTTATGATTCTTGAAGTGATTTTCGGAAGTGGGGTTTATATAGGAGCTATGGTCAATTATGAACCGATCTGCACAAAATTTCTTAGTGTTATAAGGCTGTATATATAACTTATTTGTGGTGAAATTTGTTTGGATACGGCCTATTTCGGTATCACAATTTTTATGCGGGCTAAGTAAAATAATGGACCAAACCAAATTAAATCCCAACCATCCTTGGGCCAAAGAAATATTATGAACCTAACAAATAAATTATTATCGAAACATCTTCAAAAGTGCGACCTGTAATTTGCGCACAAGGTTTACATGGTTAGCCAGCCAGACGGACGAACACAGTTTAATCGGCTCAAAAACCAATCACGACTCGATCCCAGAAAATGATTCTGAGACGATCCGTATACTTTAAAGTGAGTGTTAGACTAATATTTTTGAGCGTTACAAACATCAACATAAATCCAATATACCCTCCCTACTACTCGTATGTAGTGATGACACGATTAATCGAAAAACTAGTAATAATCGATTATTTTTCTTTAATTAACGATTTAATTGTATCGTGAATTCTCTTGCGATTAATTGAGTTCATCGATTATTCCAAAAAATAATCGATAGACATCCAGGAACAAAAAGCAATAGAAAAAGAGAAGAGGAACAACAAACGCATGGTTGAGTGTTTTTCGTGACTGCCAGATGAATTTCGGAAAAAATCATGAAAATTGAATGTTTATTTCCATTGGCAAGTAACTTTAAAAAAAAACATTTTGAACCAGTTTCAACGTCTCTTTGGGGAAATGGAACATTCATTTCTACTGGCAGCAGCAACATTGCTAGACCCAAGATTTAAAAAAATGAAATTTGAAGATCCCTTAGCTTTATCAAGAGTCATGAGACATCTATAAAATGAAATGGTAGAAATTGCTCATATAGATAACAGCATTGGAAGCGGCAGTGAAACGTCTTCTGTTGGTGAAGTGGAATGTGATTTATGGGCTCACCATAAATCTTTAGCCCACAAATGAAGAAGAAAGAAAAATGACTCAACACTTCCTCAAGATGAACCAAGGTTCTTTCCTAGTGCTGCAGTACTAGAATTAAAGCGCAACGTAATAGACGCATGGGAAGAAATGAAATCGGTCTACCCCAAGCTGTACTCTCTTGCACAAAAATATTGCTTTTTGATACATCTGTGTTTTTTCCAAAGCAACGCAAAAACGGAACAGATTAACCACGAAACGGTTATCAAAGCTTCTATTTTTAAATTCTGTGCTAAATAAATGATAATTTTCAATTTTACCTAAAAATATCGATTAATCGATTAAATCTTTATAATTAATTGCAATTAATTGCAATCGATTATTTTTTCTTTTCGATTAATCATATAATCCATTAATCGATTATTCTTTTTTTTTTTGCCATCACTACTCGTATGGTGGTGTAGGGTAAAAAAAACTTTTAGTGCGAAAGTTCAGAAACTTGTCGCTTTAACTGACAACCTGATACATTTTTAATGATTAGGAAACCTGCGGCCAAGGTTTTCCCAACATTATCATTTCAAGTCATAACAATTAACCAATGACTTTGAAAGCCAAAAACCAATTACCAAAAATTTTCTTCATTCTTGCATCAATGGTAACTATTGCAAATCGACGTAATTATTTAACCCAAAGATTACTTAAGATGTTGTAAATTAAGAAAAAAAAAAAAACAAAACCAACTCAATGTCCATTGCAAAATAAATGAATAAAAGTTTCTTTCCAGAAAGATTCAATGTTGCTGTATGGCCAAAATGAATAAAAGCTGAAGCCCGTTCATACAAGCGAATGTTTTTGTATTATTATAATTTTCATAAGCTTGACATGCATTTGGTTGGAAAAAAAAACTGAAACTAAAACTGAAACCGAAACTAAAATGTGCAATAAAGTCAACAGATTTTGGCCACTGGAAACATATATAAGTATAAATATGTTTGTAAATGCGGATTATTTGCAAGTCCGTTTGTTTGTACGATTATTTGTTGATTTCTAAAATCTTTGTTTGACTTACTGACCATCAACAGCAGCAGTAATTGCTGCAACATCTCAAGCTGTTGTTGTGTTTGTATGCAGTTGTGTTAAGTATTGCAAATATAGTAAATATTCATATTTGTGTGTGTGTGTGTTTTATTTTTGCTACTTGCTGTTATACATATTTTATTTTTCATTTTTTTTTGCACAATTTTAAAGGCCCAACTATAATATGCATATGCTAGCTTAAGCAAATGTGCGAACACATATAAATTGTATGTGGCAAACTATAATGTACTTAACGAAACTTTTCGTTAAGTTTTTCAACTGTCATTTGCTTAAGCAAAAAGCGAAACTGATCGCATATTCCGTACGGAATCAGCTGTTTGTTGTTGTTTGTTTGTGTTTTGAACAAAATGGAGGAAAATATATTTATTTTAAATTTAATAGAAAATGCGGAAAAAAATAAGTGCCTTTACAATAAAAGGGACCCTTTTTATTTTAACAAAAATGTCTTTCTGTCGCGGTTTATTTCTCTGACAGAACAAGAGCGTCTTCTTCTTTTACAGTGTAGTTCACTTATTTCTTTTATAGCCTGTTCGCCGATCTCGAACGTTAACGTTCGCTTAGATAAGACTTAAGACACAAACTTTTTATTGTATCTATTTTTTTTACTCAATCAAGTTTGTTTATTCCACAATCAAGTTTATGTCTTAAGTCTTATCTAAGCGAACGTTAACGTTCGAGATGGGCGAACAGGTTATTAAAGTGCACAGGCCTTCAAGTGCTAACTTTAATATTTTTATATTATTTAAATTTTTAAGTTTTTACACAATTTTTGCAAACACAATTCGAAAATTAACAAAACATATGTAAACGTTTATTATTATTTACAATATAGTGCTGCCACAGCTGTACATTTTAGTACTTTTGCCGATAAATTTAAAAACAAAGGGGAAATTATGCGTTTCGGGTACGAAGTTTTCTTTTAATTATAAAATAATATAATAATATTTACAAAATATAGTCATTTAATGGCTTTTTGTTAAAATAAAAACATTTTTTTTTAAACATAAATGAGCAACTGTGGACAAAAAGTTTCAAAGTCATTGTAGCCACCTGAAAGTTAACTCTGAATTGCTTATGCATTTGACAGCCTTTTCGTTAACTTTTGCAATTCGCTTAAGCTTGCTTATGCATATTATAGTTGTCCTTAAGCCTTTAAGTCAACCGCAAATAATATTGTTTTTATATATGTACAATAATTTTTACTATAGCTGTTCTATTTTCTAGCTGCATACAGTAGTTATAGCAACCGAAACTAGCGATTGCTAGTAAGTAATAACTGATGCAGCAGCAGCAGTATTAACAACATGTTTTTAGTAGTTTGTGGTTTTAATGGTTTGTGTGGTTAAATATTTTTCACCCGCTTTTATGTATTTTTTTTTTTTTTTTTTTTTTTTGTAAATTTTCTATTGAAATGTTTTTACACATTTTCATTTTCTTATTTTCTCTACTCTGTGTTTTACTTTTATGTGCTTTTAGTTGTTCGGTTTTTTCATTTTGTTGTCGATGACATAATATTAAATAATTACAAGTGTTTGTTGGTTATGTTGTTGTTATTGTTGTTGTTGCAGCTGCTGTTATTGTTATTGTTAGAGAAGCGACAACATAATCGTGCTGAAATTGTATCATACTGTGTAAGTGCAGTGCTCTGTTTATTTGTACTACAAAATAAATTGCAATTGTAATTGTTACGTGTGTGTTAATCAGTAGTTGTTGTATTTTAACTAATTTGTTAATTATATGGATTATTGCAACAGCAGCAGTAAGAGATATTGATACATGTAATTGTATGGATGATGGTTATTTGTGATTATCTTAAATGAAGATCTTAAATGTCAGATATTTATGTGTGTGCTATATGGTTAAAGATATACAGATATATGTTGTTGTTAGATGTAAACGATTCGATCACACTGAGGAATTTTTTGACTTATGACGTCATTGCAGAAATTATTTGCAAAAAAAACTATGGAAGTCAGTGGAACCCGTTTAATGAAACCTGTTATAGAATCTACTATGCATTATGTGTTAAGTATCTTTATCAGTTTATGATATTTTCATCTCTTTAGTTTTATCTTTTGCAATTAAAAAATACAAAATATACTTGGGTGTATTGTTAAGCGGATCCCGTTGCGTTACCAAAGTAAGTAATGAGCTATCGTATCGAAAAATGATTTCGATATCGAAATTATGATAAAATGTACTAAATTTCTTGCTCGATATCAAATGCCATACTCTCAAATAAGAAAATAACGATCAATTTTACTCGATATCGAATGCTGGTCTCTTATTCTACACTCGTTGTTTCCATATTAAACTAACCAGATTATCTGGTGAAGTAATGGGTATAGAGATTCATCATCGATCCCTCTTCTAAGATGTTTCAAGTGCATGCTCTCTCATGTTGGCCAAATCTGGGCTTGACTTAATATCCTCCCTCTCGTTATGACAGCTTCCACTGTGGGCCCAATCTTCTACATGTGCAATGCCATATAATAGTTGAAAATGTCCATCTGTTGTATGCAAACTCATACAGTTTCTGTTGGAAAATCTCTCTATCTCATTTGGATGTTGCAAAGACTCTAGCTATTCCATTAATGGCAGCCTTTCTATTCAATACTACCTAAGCTAGCTATTTTTATGCCACAAAGTACAAAAATAAAGTAAAGGAAGAATTTTTCCCACAGTGCTAAATAAAGAACTCATTACCAATTCCCCCGGAGAATTGAGATATTGCGGTCTATATCTAGAAGAACCGTGAAATGTAGTGATAAATATTAACATGAAAAAATTTTTCGTTTTACTTTTTCTATAGAAGCACAACACAGAATTAATTCCACTTCCGAACGGAATTAAATTCTGTGACATGGCTAAAAATTCCATAGTAGTCTAATACGTTAGTGTGTCCAAAATAATTTCCAGACAAAGATCATCCAGCTTTCAGCCTCGCAGTAGAGTTGAGAATCATTTGTCAATTGGTATTTAGTTTTATATGGTAAATATACCTGTTGACAGCTATATATATTAGAACAACAATAGTCCTTAAAAAACGTTCGACGACCTCCCGGTTAGAAACATTATTCCCAGATCAATCCCAAGCCCTGTCATAACAAAAAGAATGACAAGAAGAAAATAATCATTAGATCACAAAGACTCTTCAATGGAGACTACTATCAAATTAAGAGCTGTTTCCACAAATCTATCAAATCTAGTATTGCATGTTGAGAGTTATAGATGAGTTGTCATAGGCATTCTCAAGTGTTATAGTGTTTAGTTTTCTGACATTTATGCTCGATAAATTCCTGTCTTGGGAGAACATTTGTTTAAGAGTTAGGTGAATTTTTATAGATAATTTAATATTTTTAAATGTTTCTCGTCTTTGAAATAATAAAGGACCAGAAAGTGATTCAAAATCGTTTAATATATGTAAGTGTAAAGATTGAAAGTTCTATAAAATTTTTCTAGAATATTCTTTTGTACGATTATATTTTTATCTACAATTATTACAACTTTTTTTGCTGTTTTCTTTCGAACAAAACTTCATTTGCAAATGAATCTTTCTACTGTCTTTCAATTAGAGGGCTGGTGGTACATTTTCACTTACATTTCATAATAATGATTGGAAATAATTGAATATTTTCTGTCATTCATCACAGGTTCTAACATTTGGCCACCATATTTTCAAAATACAAAACAATATTCTGAACAAGGTTTCACTTTCTTAAATTTTAAATAGTAAACTTTTTAAAATTTTTAAACAACTTTTAATTCTGTTTAATTGTAAATTGGATTTATTTCTAGATTAATTAAGAGGAAAATGCATTTTTTTTTTAATATTACTTTTGTGCTTATTTTCGGTCACCTTTGTTTGTTATGAATTAATTTTTAGATCAACATTTGAAGAGTGGTCAGCTAAATCATTTAATTTTGATTGTATATACAAATATTGTCAATCTTAGTCCTGTAGATGGTTTATTATCCTTGTCTATAATGAACAGAAAAAGTGACCAACAAAATGATAAATATTCCTGTTTTGGAAGAAATGATTCCAAAAGACGGTTTTTGACCTTATTATTACAGCCATCATATTGTTTTATTTTTAGGCTGATGTGTTTTTGTGGTCAACACACACATGTTCAATTTTATTTTTCAGGTAATCCAATTTTTATTGTAAAGAGAAACTCTTTACCTTTAAATATATTTTTATTTATATGGTGTTTTATTTTTTAACGCAGTTCATCATATTATTTGTTGATATTTATTGTCTAGGATTCTTAAGAAGTGTTAACATCCAGAAGTAAGCAAAAATCTAATTTCAAAATAACTTTTTCAGCAAAACTTTATATGTTGAATTAAATTTTACAGAAAATATATCATACATATCTTAGTGGACCATTAAAATTATTTAAATTGCTTTCAAGTCTATAAGTTTTTCTTATAAGAAACTTAAAACGAAAATTGTGTAATATCAAGTTTTTATATTAAAATAGATTTAAAACCCTGCTATTATTAACACATTCCCCAACAAAACTCCCCCAAACTTTTATTTATAAAATAAAAAACTAAATCCACAAACCAAAACTTATCAAATAATTAAAATTAATATTAAATAATTTAACTTCCTATACACAACAAAAATATAATTGCATTTCACATATCGCTGGCTTAACATGTAAATGCTCTAAGTCCACATTTTTTAGAAATTGAGATTTGGATGCAATTGTGTTCAATAAGTAAAAATACATCGATTACAAAAGAAAAAAATACAGTTATCTTATTTGTTGTTGTTGTTGTTTTGTAGTGATTAATAAAAGCGCCAATTTATCACATCTCTGTGTAATATCTCACTTCTTCCAATGTTGAGATATCAACTGTTTCGCGCGGAATAGTCTGAGAGTCCAACCAATTGACATAATATTACTTCTAATTGGTTACATTCTCGTTGTTTTGAGTATGAACACCATTGACAGTCATGACATTATTAATCGTCATGATGTTACTTATTTGCATCATTCATTTTTTAAAAAATTGAACAACGTAGAATTTTGCAAAAATATTCGCCCTGGTCGTGGAAAAGGTGATTCCAAAGTGACGGACATTCGAGGAATACAATACACACCAAATGGTGAAATTAATTTCAAATTTAGATTTCCTGAGGAATGAAAAATTTCCACCAAACAAATAAATGAAAATGTAGTCGCACTAGAGTAGTCGGATTTACACAACCTTCATCAAGAAAGAAGAAAAATAAAGACTAGAAAGTTCGAAGATTTACAATATCTAAAATCCACTTTGCCTACAAAACACCATCAATTTTATGACGATTTGCCATACGAATAAAAAATAGTCATCGCCAGTTATCTGACTTTTCCATTAAAAATTTAAATTAATATTACTTTTTTATAACAGCATTGAAATAAGACTGAATAATTTTTGTTTTCATTATGTACAAGTATATACAAATATCGAAATTGAAATTACAATAATAATGTTATTCATATTTTTGAATAAATTCTGGTGCTTTTTTACAATAATCAAAACAAACTTTAACTGTTGACATATTATTTTACATATTTTTAAATAACAACAATAAAAAAGCAACAAAAGTACACTTTCATTAAAGTAAGTAAGAAATATAAGTCGAGACAAGTTTTAAGAAAAAGATCTAAGTCCATAAAAACATACGAACTAAGCAACAGAAAAGGCTCTATGTCCAAAAAAGCTTTTATCTCGGCAAATGCTTTTTTTTCATTTTGCTTTTACGCAAATAAAAAACAAAGAAAAATACAAAAACAAATTGCATTTACAGATTTCAAAAATGTTTATTCAAAAAAACTTTGATTGTTTTTTGTCTCTCCTGTAATATTATAAAATATGGACTTAGAGCCTTTACATGTTAAGCCAGCGATATGTATTTCATAATTTTTTTTTTTTTAAACAACTTGCAGTTTTTTCTATTTGTTTATCTAGACAATTGTGTTTTTTCGCACTTTAACTAAATAACAACAACATATTTTTGGCGTTTTCGCTGTCAAGGTTACAACATTTTGTTGCTGGCATTAATGCAATGTTTGTTATTGTAATACTAGTCCAATAAATGTGTGATGTATGTGTGTGTGATAATGTAAGTACGTGCAGCACAAATCTAGTTGCCATATTGTGGTTTTTCAACTTTAGTTATTATTGTTTTTAATGGACTTGAACAGAGCGTTACGAATAAATACGACCGACCGACCGACCAGTAGTAACTAGTAGTATCAGTCTATGATTTCAGAATTTTATTTCTCTATTTATTTTGTTATTTTTATTTTTACAATTTTTTTTGTAGGTTTTTAACGTTTTTCATTACAATGTAATTTAGATGGTTGGCAGACAGTCAGAAAGAAGGCCATTGTTACTATTTTGTTGCAACAAAACAAATGTTAAGCTACAAACTAACTCTAGCAGAGTGGCATATGTGTAAAGGCAAATTTTGTGCGCATAGAAATACAAAATGAGGTGAATATCTGTGGAAACGGGTGCTGCATAAACTAGTGGTTTTCAATTAAATTCTTTAAACTCAAGGAAAATTGTGTGTTAGTGTTACAGATTGTTAGAAATCACTGCGAAATGTAATAAAATTTAAAATTTTATAATTAAAAACCCCATTAAAAGTCGTTTCAAAGTGTCTTGAAATTTCTAATTTGTATTGCCTTTATTTTTGATTATATGTTTCATTATAATAATCAAATTATTTCTTCGAGCGTAATATAAGCTGCAAAATATATACTCAATGTATGTATTTGTGAGATCATGCATTTCAATTTATGAGTGTGACTGTCTGTCTCCCTGTCTTTCTGTCTACACCAGTGCCAGTATCAAACAACAGCTGTTGTCTAGAGTGCGGTTAATATTTATTGGCTTTATTTTAGTTTTTGAATTTTATTGCACATTTTTTTTTTTTGTGGAGAAATTTTCTATATAAATAAAATTATTACTTATTAGTTATTAGTACTCACCGTTTATATAATGGTGTTTTAGTGGCATTTTTTATTATTAAATAATTTATTACTGAAAACAAAAAAGAAACAAAATTAAAAATTTGTTAGAAAATCATTTAATCTAATACTTTGTTAGTGAAATTACTAAATTGAAACAAAAAAAAAAAAGCGCAAAATAAATTGAGGTTTCAACTTCAGTCATAATAAATTACATGTTTTTATGGTTATTAATCCTACACTTTATATTATATCACTGGTGATACACAATTTTAATATTGGAATATTATTATTTATTATTATGTTATACACACAATTTGAAAGCAAGTGCTGAAAATTTAGTTCTTGAAACGCCGTGGGTCTTTCAGCAAGATAACGACCCAAACACATGGTCAGAATTGACAAGGATGGGCTATTGTACAACGTGCCTAAGCAATTAAATTCACCTCCGCAATCTCCAAACCTTAATCCCATAGGGAAGTTTAAAATTTTAGACAGAAACATCAGAAAAAGAAGCAATTTATCCAAAGACGAACTCCGAACAGCTTTAACGGAAGGGTGGGACAATATTATTAAAGATGTGACTAAAGCTCTTGTAAATACCATGAAAAGGCGACTAAAGAGGTAATAAAGCGGGATGGACGACCACCTATATATTAACTTTTAATTTTTGGATTTTGGTAATATAAAACAGGGTGTTATCTTTCAACTATATATTAATTTTTGATTGTTTCTCTCAGATACTTATTCGTAATTAAATTTTAAGTTGATTCAAACTCATAAATTTCTAATTATAATAAAAATTTTTTGCTTCATAGATGTATACTAAATTTTGACTCTGACTATGAAAACGATTTTATAATTTAACAATATTTTGAAGAATTGGGCCAATGCAACGTTATCTCTCCCTTGGCACAGAAGACATGATTTTGGCTTAACTAGTTCCCAATTGAAAGCAAATTTTATGTTTCCTCTGTTTAGATTATAGTTTTTGTTTTCAAGCTTACAATTAGTCGTTTATATCCTTACAATACTGCATCTAAGAAGCGCATTTTTCAAAGTGCACAAAGGCATTTTGAAATGGTTATAGAAACGTTGCTAATTTATGATTTCTAGTTTAGTTTCTCTCTATTTTTTATGAACAAATGTCAGTTTATCCCTTCCTCAACTAGTGTTTTGCATTTCATCATAATTTAGTTTCTCCTTTTTCGTTTTTGCTAATAATTTTGTAAATTAGCAATTTCGCCCCATCATATTTGCGTGTAGTTTGTAATTTATTGCTTCCTTATCATGATCTATGTATAAAATTATAAGTGCCTGAGTCTATATTTAGTTGCTGTATTTCAGCTTTATTATTTGATTATAGGGGCATGTGTGTGTGGTAATTTAATGATGATGACAATTGTGGGGATGATAAATTGATAATGTTATATGCTTTGAAGTTTGCATCATAATTCTAAATGATTTGAAGGTGTGCAGGCGAAAAACATGCAATTTATTGCTGGATTTCTAACTATTATTTCTTTTTGAAATCTATTTTAGTTGATAATAATAAATATAAACTAATAATTATTGTACGCTAAAACTAGTTCATTTTATTTAGCTTTCAACCAATTACTAAAATTGTTGGTACTACTATTAACAATGTTGTGAAGTTGCATAACATCTACACTGCTGAGATTTCCTTCCTCACACACTTTTGCGATTTCCTATTACCTTTCTAACTATCTAACACATATTATAATCCTATCTCTCACCAGAAACTTAACCTAATCATTATAAATTGTAAAAAACTTATTCTTTAAGTTTTATTTTCATCATAACATCAAGACACCTTCATTTGAGCATCTAACCAACAATCAGCTAAAAAAAAAACACACACACACAAAAAAAAAAACTTAAGAAAATAAACTCTTATTAAATCCACTGAATTGTAAATGAAAATATCATCAGTAATATTACTTACTACTTCCAATGACTTTATTGTCTAATTACTATTCGTAATATTTGCAAGAAAAATTCCATTACACATTGCATTTGAATTTTTTTCTTTCAAACTTACTTCCATTATATTGGAAATTGTCATTAAACTTGATAAAAAAGAAATCATTGAATGTTATGGCTTCAAATGCAAGAAAGAAAAAGGAAAATCATATTAACTAAAAAGGAATAATTAAATGACTTTTATTTATGCAAATGACACAAAAATACAGAAAGAAAGAAAGGGCGTGCAAATTGCATTTCCCACAAATCAGGTTAAAAATGAATGAATTACAATAGCAAAAAAAAAAATCGGCTTAAGGGGTGAAAAAAAAATAAATGAAGAAGGAAATACTAATTAAAAAAGTAGTAACTTTATACATTAAAAAATGTAATAAGAAAAGAATTTTCAAATAGAAAACTTTGATCATCATAATTGGGAATAGTAACAAAGTAACAGTGAAAGCTTAAGGAGTAGAACAAATAATTACGAAAAACAGGATTAAGGTTTTTTTAATAATTATAAACTTAAAATTTAAATAGATTGCATGGACTAGATAAAATACATGATGTACTCGTATAGATCTTTAACATGCATAATATAAATTTAACTCCTTCTGACATTTTTGAATAACTTGGATAGTAATGTTTTGTAGAAGATTTCCAGCCTTCAGTGTTGTTGCTAAGGCACAAACTTCTTTAGAAGAAGTGATTACTTTTGAATACTACGTTCAATATTCCACGAAATTCCAAAACAAATCGTGCACATATTCCTTGAAAATTTGAAATTGTATTGGTTCAAAGTAAAAGATGTTATAAAACCATACAAGCAAATCTTAAGCACAAAACGTAAACCAAAAAATACAAAGATAATAATACATCCAGTAATGCAAAATTCAGGTCTCTTTGATAATGTCTTCATTAAAAACCAAAACAACAGTGTAACAACTCTAAAAAAATTAATGTGGTTGCTGGTTTTCAACTCTTTCTCTTATCTTAATTTCTAAATTGTACGTATGGAACGTATGTAAATATCTATGATCTTAAAAAGCTAACTGAGCAAAATTTAATATTTCAGAAAAACTGTGGGATTTCGACCAATATATAGGGTGTTTTTTAGAAGAACTCTAAGTTCACAACACTCTTTTAACTGGCGTCCATTTTATCAGCTGCTTAAAGAAGAGAGGGTTATAACTTAAAGAATTTGGCTTCCCGAATTCATTTGAAGACTTTGATATGTAACGTTGAAAATCCATAAAGATAAAGTATAAAGTGGTAAAAATGGTCGATCTTGTATAGCAGGATTCCGTTTCCGAAAATGTATGCACTGTAAAATTTGTGGTTCCAACTGAACACAGCTTGGACGACCATCACTAGTTGCAATAACTGTCAGTTGTCTAATACCGAGTTGTGTGTTTCGTTGGAATTTTCATATATACCCATATAGTTTTCGGAAACGGTTCAATGTCACCTCTAGCGCAAATGGCGAACAATACAGTGTATTTGAGTGGATGTAATTGTTTTTCTTGAAAGACACTGGTTTCTTCTGCAATTCAAATTGTGTTTGTTTACGTGTTGTTGTGACGGTGTTTATCCTGTCCACTTCCAGAGCCAAAATAATCTCGTTAGAAAAAGCGCTACAATGCGAGTTGTAGAATGTCGGAATGTTTCACCAGTCGGAGTAGGACTATTGAAAGACTGAGCAAGGTTTTGGCCAAGGAACACTCCAATCCTATATATGTTAAAAGATTGGATGACTCCTGGTCGGAATCTTCATCAGAAACACTGGATATACTACTTGAAACACACTTTCCAGGATGCAAGGATGTAGCTGCGGATGAAGTGACTCATAAAGTTTCAACCTCTGAAATTGAAGTAAATATTATTTCTCACTATAGAATTTTGTGGGCGATTGATACCTCCTCTGCTTACAAATCCCCAGGACCTGATGGAATCCTGCCGCAGATGCTGCAGAGTGTAAAAGATTCTATTAATACATGGCTGCATAGAATATTTACTCTAAGTGTTTCTCTCTCTTAACTATGTTCCTCTTAGTTGGAGAAAGTAGAAAGTAATATTTATTCTCAAAAGCAGTAAAAGAAGTCATGAGAGCGGAAAAGATTTCCGCCCAATAAGCCTGTCATCCTTCTTGTTGATGACACTTGAAAGGCTCATCGACACGTATATAAGGCAAAAGCTGGAGAGTTCCTCACTACTCTCAAGAAGCCAACATGCCTGCCTAAAGGGTCGCTCAACGGAAACTGCTCTACATGAGGCAGCAGGGACAATTGAGAAATCTCTGGAATTCAAACAATACACTTAGGCAGCGTTCTTAGATATAGAAGGGGCCTGTAACAATGTTGATGTTGAAAGGTATTTTAGCAGTTGAATAGTGAACATGCTGAAATCGAGAGTCATTACTGTATGGCTTGGTAACAGCAAAAAGTTGAAGCAAGTTTAACGAGGAACACCTCGAAGTGGGGTGATCTCTCCTCTACTCTGGCTGTTTGTTGTAAACTCTAATCTTGCCAAGTTTGAAGATAAGGGTATTAAGGCTGTGGCTTATGCGGACAATGGTACTGTTAATCAGCCTTATTATGATGTGTCGTTTTCTTTTTACTTATAATAAGACTGAATATCTGCATGTTCTTCGACGTGTAAAACAGATCTGGTTTTATTTACCAGAAGACCAAGCTTCAGGCTACCACGACTACTTGGCTCTGAGCCTATCGTAAAATGCGAAATATCTAGGTATTATACTGGACTCAAAATTCTCATGGAGACTGGTTGTTGAACATATGGTGAAGAGAGCAACGGTTGCTTGCAAATTAGTATTACAGGTGCTTTACGCACTAGAACTTCAGAAGCTCTGAATACTATAACACCAATAGATATACACTTAATGTCCATTTCCACAAGTAGTGCGATTAGACTTGATATATTGACATGTTTCTATAAACATATTACAAAAACTTCAAAATAGAGATGAAAGTTTTACTAATTCTTTTAATGTGAAAATTCATATAAAACCAAGTCAGCAAAGTTATATTTTATAATGTCCATTTCCTTTAGGTTCCACTGTTTGCACATTCCCTAAGGGAAACACTGATTAAAAAACTAAAACCTACAACTTTTAAAACAATTTCCATAAATAACAAATTCTCACGTACTATTCGCTATGACTCAATATCTAATTTTTATTCTTACTTTTCTTTTTTACTTTCAGCCCAAATTAATACGCAAATATGGCTATCCCTCCGAAACGCATACAGTAGTAACCAAGGACGGTTATATACTGGAAATGCATCGCATACCAAAGAAAGGAGCACAACCAGTGCTGCTAATGCACGGCATCTTAGATACCTCCGCCACGTGGGTGTTAATGGGTCCCAAATCAGGTTTGGGTAAGTTGGCAAATGTGTAAAGAAAAAAGAATATTTCACTATAAAATAGTTGCCTCACCCCACGTCATGTCATTTAGGTTATATGTTGTCAGATTTGGGCTACGATGTATGGATGGGAAATGCACGTGGCAATCGTTATTCAAAAAATCATACCAGCCTTAATAGTGATTATATGGAATTTTGGGATTTTACATTTCATGAAATGGGCAAGTATGATTTGCCAGCAAATATTGATTATATTTTAGCCAAGACCGGCTATGATCAATTGCACTATGTTGGACATTCACAGGTGGGTTTAACTTATTTTTCTAAAAATATACTAAAATTTAATTTTTTAATTACTTTAGGGTACTGCTGTATTTTGGGTTTTGTGCTCGGAGCAACCCCAGTATACGCAAAAAATACTTTCCATGCATGCTTTAGCACCTATTGCCTACATACATGACATGAAGAGTCCCCTGTTCCGCACTCTGGTATTGTTTTTAGATTTTCTAACGGTAAGTTTTATATTCTTTATCCTGTTTTTTTTTTGTTCAATTTCTGGAATTCACTTTTACGGGGTTTTCTTTTAAAATGTTGTTTCATTGCAGGCTGCCACACGCATGTTACGAATCACGGAATTTATGCCGAATACAAAATTTCTTGTTGACCACAGCCAGGTGGTTTGTCACGACAATGCCATGACACAGGATGTATGTTCCAACATTCTCTTTTTGGTTGCCGGCTATAATTCTGAACAATTGAATAAGGTTTGTATCAGCACACATTCACGTCACGTTGAATGATGATGGTATTTGTTTGTGGACAGTAGTTGTTATAAGTGGAAACATTTTCATTATTTCAAGTGGTCTAAAAGAAATTTGCTGGAGGTTTTGGGAGATAGGTTTTGTAGGTGTTTTCATGAGGTGTTTGTTAACAAAAAATAAGGAAAATCCAGTTTTTAGCGCATTGTTCCCCTCCCCCCACAATTTGGTATAAAAAAATATAAATTTATTGCTTTTGTTTAAGTATTTTTGTACGTTTTGTAGTACGATTGGCAACTGCGTTTTTAACAATTTATATTACGCAAAAAATTAATTAAACGACGACCAACAATTAACTATATAATATTGGACATAAAGCTCGGACCTTATGATTTTCATATACTCATCGTGAACCCAATTCTCTTGTTTGTCTAATAACAACGCAATGGGAACTTAAAATATTAGAAATATATTGGAGCTTGGAATGCTTGAACATATGATGGTTAAATTGATTTAGTACGTAATGGTTGATGATTAAGTGCTGAAGAACATTTTTACTCTGACAGATTTATTATTCGACTAAAAGAGCACATTCCGGGTTCCGTTGGTTCTCGAAAAACAAATGGACTATTCGGTGAAGTTTGAGGTTAGAGGCCTCTTTGTAAATACGCATGACAATGTATTTCTTTCTACTTATATTGATGTGGACGACTTGTTTCCAAACAACGCTAAA
Organism: Bellardia pandia; assembly: GCA_916048285.2. Classification (NCBI taxonomy): domain Eukaryota; kingdom Metazoa; phylum Arthropoda; class Insecta; order Diptera; family Calliphoridae; genus Bellardia; species Bellardia pandia. Next base: position 39,577,949 of record OU696530.1, read on the forward strand.
TAAGTGCATCTTAAATTGTGTTAATTAACATCATTCGACTTACTTTTATGACGTCGTTCATTCAATAAATATTGATAATAAATAAGAGTAATTAGGGATTTACCGTGACCATATAAGAAAGGCGGGAATATATACATATATAATTAGGCAGGCAATTATGTAAATTCAGAACTTTACACAACCTATTAATCTGATACGCCGATCTAATACTCAGGTTACTTTTTTTAGCTTTCTCAGTTCAACTAGCCAATTTCATTTAGTATAGACTGATGATAGTGATCTGTTTAGGCTACGCAACAAAGAAATCACTCTCAAGCTTAATGTAAAATGTATTTAAAACGCTTATCATAAAAAGCACCAACGCACAGTGGCTGAAAATCGTTTTTCATTGGCCAAAATTCTGTAACTTTTGAACCGATCAAAATATTGAAGTAATTTTTTTTTTAATGGATAGATATTTAGTTCAGCTTGGCTCAGTTGTAATTACATTAAAATTGATTGATGACTTTTTAAGGACTTCTAGGTCAAAGTTGAACTTTTGATTTTTTTTAACTTTTGGAGTGAAATATGGGTTTATTTTTTTTATTTACATATTAAAAAATTTAATATTTGGAACTTAATAATAATTATATTTTGTGATAATGGAATTTTTTTAATGTTACACTCAAAAAAATTTTTACACTCAAAAAAATGTTTACACTAAAAAAAATAGTAAAATTCACTAGAGATTTTGCTGTTACTACAGAAAAATTTATTCTTTTTTGCTGTCAGATTTGATAATTTTAAAAAACATTTTAAAAATAAAAACTGCAATAGATTTTATTAGCATTTGTAACAATAGTAGGTTCTATTTATTATTATTTTTAACCGACTTCAAAAAGGAGGAGGTTATCAATTCGAATGGTGTTGCTTTTTTTATGTTTGTTCCACGATAACCATTTCTGAACCAATTTTAAAAATTCTTTTTTTTTGTTTGAAAGGGTTTGCTTGCAGGTGGGACCCATTTAATTTTTATGAAGATCGGACGGACATACGGTTTTTTATTTACCGTTATCTATATTTTTTCTGTGCTTCTCTTATAAATTGTTGAATAACTTCGTGATTTATGAATCAATTTTAAAAATAATTTTTTTATTTGGAATATATGGCTTGCAGAAAAATATATTTAAGGTAAAAAAAATAAAAATTTCAAAAATTGATTGAGATATATCGGGGATATATAGCATAAACCGATTTTTAAGAATATATCGAATATGGGTGTCAAAATTTAGCTCTGTTAATAAGAAAACATTATAGATTTAGCATAAACCGATTTTGTAGAAGATTAACAAGATTTTCAAAATTCTTTCTTTCAATCAAAAAAGTGCAACAACATTAGTTATATTAAACATTTTTGAAAATTAATCCAACATTTTATTTGGCCGAAATTTTGAAGTCGGTTTTTTTTAAAGAATTATTTACTAATACTATGTTTTTCCTACTTAAATAACAATGAAGGCAATTATAAATAATTATTATTCATTTGAAACAAATATTGATTGCAAATATTCTATATTTTGTTCTGCGCTATTTCTGTTCTTTAGTAGTTTTTTGGCTGCTTTATCTAAATCCCGATGTTCCACTTTCCATTGATTTCGAATATTGGATATGAACGGATCTGATGTTGCCAATAATATATTAAATAGATCTTCATTTGTGGAATTTCGTGAAATTTTTCTAGTATAGTGCTCTTTATAAAATCTGTAATCCTTGTTCCTTTTTTCCTGAGCCTCCTCTGATAGATCTCCAAGTGGCACCAAATGATATTTAATGATATCTTCTCCATGATAAAGGATTTTGTGAACTGTTGCAGACATATTTCTCCATGGGTAGTTGGTTGTATATATTTTTGCAGTTTCCTTAGCATAATCTCCAAATTGTCTAGCGTCAATTTCTTCATTGCACGCAAGTAATTCTAGGATTATTTTAAATCTGAAAATAAGGTTTAAATCCACTCCTGTTATTTCAGATGCTGTTTCTGGATCTGAAAAGAATCTTCGTGCGGTAAAATTTGCGATATTCATCTTGAACATGTTTCTTTTTTGAACTTCTTAACTCTTTGTTGGTTCCATTGTTTCTTATGGATCCTGAAGACCCGAAATCCAAATCATAACTGATTTTTAGTATATGTTCCATAAGTCGTCATTTGATCCACAGTAAAAAGTTTTTTTTTTTTTTTTTTTTTTTTTTTTTTTTTTTTTTTTTTTTTTTTTTTTTGCATTTAATTATTTATTGAATCTTCAAAATGAAATGACAATAAGTATTCAAATCTTAATACTAAAAAGAAAATAATAAGCCCAGCCAGTGCTAGACAAAAATTTTTATGATACTAAAAAAATTTCACATCAACTGATCCAGTCATCTATTTTGCGCTTGAGTTAAAGCAAGGGTATCCCTCCTTCTCAACCGATTGTGGCCACTAAAGTTAAGGATGTCTCGTGCAAGGGGGTTTGGATGGTGTTCAAGTTTGCTGACATACTTTGACGCATATTTTGTAAATTCGACTTTTACTAATGGCACGCCTAGATCTTTGTGGATTCGAGAATTTTTAACATACCATGGTGCTGCAGTAATTATACGTAGAATTTTATTTTGACCCCTTTGAATTTTTTCAATGTTGGATGCTGAGGCAGTACCCCATAATTGAATTCCATAGCACCAGATTGGCTTTAGTATTGCATTGTACAACAAAAGTTTGCAATCCAATTTCAATGTAGAGTTTCTGCCGATTAGCCAATTAAGTTGCACTGCTTTTAATCTCATTTGTGTAAGTTTCGCTTCAATATGAGACTTCCAAGTTAAACGGCGGTCGAGGTGAATGCCGAGGTATTTGACTTCATTGTGTTGCGGGATAATTTGATTATTTATTCTGATGAACGAGCAGGTATCTTTTCGCAATGTGAAAGTTATATGAATACATTTCTGTTCGTTAACCCTGATTTTCCAAAGCTCTAGCCAATTCTCTAGTTTATAAACATAATTCTGCAAATTCTGTGATGCAACTTGGTGGTCCTGATGGACGCTGATAAAGGCTGTATCGTCTGCAAAAGTTGACGTATGGATTTTAGGGTCTGACGGCATGTCGGAGGCATATATCAAATATAAAGTAGGACCCAGTATGCTACCCTGTGGCACACCTGATTCAATTGGCTGAGCGGTACTTAAAAAATCACCTTCTTTGATTTTAAATTTGCGACCGTATAAATAACTTTCCATGAGTTTATGGGTGTTAGCAGGCAGAGTTAATTTTATTTTGTGCATTAAACCGTCATGCCAAACTTTGTCGAACGCTTGCGACACATCAATGAAAAGGGCGGAGCAGTATTTTTTGTCTTCAAACGACCCTCTTATCACATTTACCAATCTGTGTGTTTGCTCGATGGTGCTGTGTTTAGCTCTGAAGCCGAATTGATGATTAGGAATACATTCAGTGTCATTCAGAATTGGAGTCAATTTAGTCATTAACAATTTTTCAAACAGTTTTGAAATTGTCGGCAGTAGACTAATTGGCCTATATGACTCCACTTTGGTATGGTCCTTCCCTGGCTTAGGAATCATAGTGATCATAGACACCTTCCAATCTGCAGGATAGTATTCTAGGCGTAAAATAGCGTTGAAGATAAAGAGGATAATTCTTCTTGCTACACGAGGTAACTCCACAAGCATTTTATTGCTGATTTTATCCATACCTGGAGCCTTTCTAAGGTTCAGAGTACCAATAGCGTTTTGGACATCACGAAAGTTTAGTCTTAGAGGTACAGGAGGCCTTATAACAAGTGGTGGCAAATCAGATTCGTTATTATTTGAGTTGTTTATAGTAAACACATTTCTCAAATGGTTAACAAATAAAGTCCCCTTCTCGGAATCATTTCTAGCCCAGTCACCAGTCGGATTTCGCAAAGGAGGTTTTCCTCTTACTGGTCTTTTTAAACCTCTTGCCGCCCTCCATAACGAGTAGTCAGATTGTGGGGTACTATCAAGACCTTCCAAGTAAGATCTAAGTGAGGCCGTTCTTTGGGTTTCTAAGAAATGTCTTAGTATATCTCTGCATTCCCGTAGCCTAGCTTTCAGTTCAGGAGACCTGTGAATTTGCCACTCTCTTCTCATTCTTCTTTTTTCTGATAGGAGATGTTCGAGTTCAGAGAAATAAGTTCTGTTTGTCCTATTTCTACATTCAACGTGATAAGTGGAAGCGTGATGCACAGCTCGTCGAAGGTCCTCGGTAAAGTTGCCAATCGACTCATCAATATCGTCGGTAGTTCTCAACACAACATTTTCCGTGCAATGAGAACTTAAATACTTTTTGTATTTTATCCAACTTACTCGGGTCTTAGTCATGTTCATAAATGGAGAACCACACACTTGAGGGAAATGCATTGAAATGATAGTAGGAGAGTGATCTGAGGACAAGTCCAGTGAAGGATCCACTTGCATCCATTCTACAGGGATATTTTTCATTACCCCAAAGTCAATAACATCGGGAATCTTCCGTCGGTCCGACGGCCAATAGGTGGGATGTCCACTTGAGAGTACATCTAAGCCCATTTTAGCAATGGTGTTGAAGAGTACGCGACCCTTTGGGGTTACCAGACGTGAACCCCAAAATGTGTGTTTGGCGTTAAAGTCACCAGCAACTAAAAATCTAGCTCCAAGGGATTTAAAGAAGTTATGGTATTGGTGTTCTTTTATTGAAAATCGAGGCGGAGAATAAATCGATGATAAAACAAATTTGTATTGACAGAATTCAATGCAAATGTTTGTTGCTTGGAGGTAATCCTCACTTATGTTATTCATTAGATAATGCTTTATTCTGTTCTTTATAAGAATTGCCGAACCTCCACAAGCTCTACCGCGGGGGTCTTTAGTATCGTAGAACTCGTAGCCATTAATTTTGAAGTACCCTGTCGACGTCAAGTGAGTTTCAGCAATCATCATAACATCAATCTGCTTATCCATCAGGAAGTATTCCAGTTCATTTTTATGTTGGCGGAGGCCGTTCGCGTTCCAGAAACAAATTTTTAAATAAATCATTTCTTTAAAATGGCTTGCAAGATAGTGGATTGCATTTTCAGCATTTCCTGCATCATGGATGTCATGGTGGTCGTGAAAGTGTTCATAGTTTGGACAAGTGTCTGCAATGTTGTCTCTAGATTGTTGATATGCGGCTCAGAATATTGGGGTTTAGGTTCCTGCTCCAGACCTGGCATATTACATTTAACGACGTTTGCGTAAGAAACTTGTCTAGAACTTGGCGCGTTTACATGACTAGTGGACCGTAATACTTGAGGGAAATTGTCACTCGATGCTAAATTTGGCTGTTGAGGGCGATTAGGCAATACTGACGTCTTGTTGGTTCTTATACCTTTCAAATGAGTGTAAATTGGACAACCTCTATAATTTGCGGTATGATTACCTCCGCAGTTACTGCATTTTTTGATTTTTGAGTCAGTTCTCGACTTATCGCATTGAGCAGTTGCATGTAGCTCCCCACACGCAACACAAACTGTCGGCAATTTACAATACGCCTTCGTGTGACCAAATTCTTGACAGTTGAGACACTGGACGGGTCCCTGACGCTTATGTGGTTCTTCCACGGTGATTCTACGATGCAGAAGGTACATCAGATTGTAGATGGGATGGGACTCATTTTTCTTTAAGACAACATCTCCAGGTTCCAATTCTACCCTGAACATGGGCTGAGGGATCTTTTCACGGTTTCTAATATTCACTACGCTCTTGATTTTGAACCCTTTGTCCATTAAACCGGTTTTTATCTCCGCGGGATCAACACATGGGTCTATACCCTTTAGAACGACTTGGAGTCCTTTTGCGCTTTTGAGCTGGTAGGTATAGAAATCCCTAGTCTCCCTTTCCAGCTGGTTGGACAATTTTCGAAAATCATCTTCCCTATTCACTTGAATCTTTGTCTCGCAGATATTTCCATGTTTCATTGAGGTTACGCTAAACATGTTTTCACCTATTACAGCAACAATTCCTTGTACCAATTTACTGGAAGTCGGCTCTCTCAGATAAATTGGTGGGGGCTTAAACGTCTTCTTCGGAAGTTCTGGCTCATCCGTCTGGAGGAGAGCAAACCTATTTTGATCATTACTCACGGTCTTAGGAGCTTTTGCATTTGATGACACTTGAGCAGACTTCGGGCTCCTCTGTCGCTTGAGAACGGTTATGTACTTATCCATACCTACTTGTTTTTTGGGTTTGACTGCACTATTTGATGAAGATGATGTTTTTACATCTGTTGAAATCACAATATTGGGCGAACAGGAACGACGCCGTTCCACGGCTCTTGCAGTGAGAAAATTCTCCAAAGATTTTTTTATGGATTCTTCCTCAGAGATGCATCTAGTTTTTCTAGTCGAGCTAAGCTCTTTCTCAGAATTACATCTGAGAGGAACACTCATACAGTTTTTATGTGATGTTTAATGTTTATTTTTTTTTTTTATATATTTTAACCTATTACGATTTTTTTCACTTTTTTGTTTAATTTCAACTTTTTACACTTTTTCACCTATTACGATTTTTTCACCGAAAATTCAGCCGCACTAAAAGTAACACGTCCGAACAGTTCGATGAGACATACATTTATGACAGTAAAAAGTCATGAAAAAATATGTGATGCTCTTGGTAGTCACAGCTAAATTCAAGTGCGGCCGAAAGGGTTAATATCAGGTAAAACTAATTAGTATCTCGCCAATATTGGGTTTTTTTTTTCTTTAGTGGTTTAATGTCGCGATTATTATTATAAAATTGTTTATGACTTTGGTTGACCCTAACAGTTGATAACAGGTATATTAGAAAGAGATCATATGTTTACTGTAGAACCTATTGTGATATTTTTATAACTTATTTTTTTGCTAATCAAAACAAAGCCATAAAACCCTTTCGCAGGTATTATATTTAATTATTTTAGTTTTACGTAGTCTAAAGTAAAAAAACATAAACCTTTAGGCGAAAAAGTGAAAATTTAATACACCATTGTATACGAGTAACTCTATAGGGCTGTTTAAATTATCGTAATTTGAATTTTTTTAGAGTAATTTCATTAAAATTAAAAAAGTGTTCTACCGGCGGGTCGTGGCGGGTGCAAAAGTATATATAGGGTTAAAGAAGACACTTTCACCTTTCTTCGGGTGGTACACGTTTCTTGTTCCCTTTTGTTCCCTAGAAGTTCTATTCCACTAAAGTTTAAATTTCAGAAAAATATAGTAGTTTCATAAGTATTTCAGAACGCCCCTAATATTAAACGCTAGAGCGGTAACCACTTACAACAACTAAAGACTATAATCCTACCAACATTATAAAAAAGACCGCAGGCCATTATCGATGATAGCTTGCGAATAGTAACCATTTATTTTTGACAAAAAACAAATAAAAATCTCCTTTTTCTGAAATTAAAAAAAACAGTTGAGTTTGACAGCATGCCACGCCCACAATTATTAATAGTTTAACCTAATTTTTTGGCTACTTTAATATGGATATATTAGCTCCAAAAAGGTGTAAAAATTTTAAAAATCGGTGACAAAAAAAAAATCGACTTTTGGCCAACGAAAAACAATTTTCAGCCACTGTGCAACGTTTAGTTTTTAATTTTAGCTGTTCTTTTAACCAATAACATCCTCCCTGGTCTGTATTTTGTACTCCGAATAGTTTACGTTACCGCAAAAAGTTGTCATGCGTTGTTAAGTGATTTTTCGACTTTTTTAAAAATAGATGATCGTTACAGTTTGTGAATCACATCTACTTAGACCAAACACATACGTTTATTTGCGATTATTAAGCAGAGAATTTTGTGCATTAAAAAAGAAAATCGTAGATATGAAAAATTGCGTAGTGAGACCATGTCACAAAATGCTAAACAGCAACTGATTTAAGTTTGATTTCTAAGACCGCAACAATTGTAATAAATTCTAGTAAAACACACAAGTAAGATTATAGTGTACGTCAACGTAGCGCATAAGACTGATGTCGATCAGAAAATAAAATCAGATCTATTAGGGCAGCGTATTATGTTGGTTCTTCGAAATAGGAAACTTGTAACAGGGATTAGTATTAGCTGACATTTCAATTATTTAAGGATCAATCGGCCATAAATCGAAGAGCTTATATTATATAATAAATCAACATATAAAAAATCAAAAAAGTATTATCGTTAGAAAATTTAAAACAAATAGGCAATGAAGTTCTAATAAAGCAATATTAGAGGAAAGAGATAAAACTTTTCTCTAAAATGCGTTATTCGATTTACTGGTCAATCGAGCACATGGCTGGATTACTCCAACAAATGCAATTGTATTATCGTTAGAAAACTTTAATACAAATCAGGAGCGAGGTCTAATGAAACATAAAGTGGGTTATCTTAATGTTACTGATAATCAAATTCAACATATGCTGTACCCGATCGAGAAACTTTCAAATAGACTTTGAAGTAAAGAAAAATGCAAGTTTTCAAATAAACTCAAAGAAAAAAGCCAGTGCAAATCAAGAAGTTTGTCATTCCGTACATAACATTGAAAAACATTTATCAGTGTAAAACACTCTCACGTCTAAAATACGTAACCAAAATCAACAAAGTTCACAAAACCCGTTTATAATTCCTCTAAGCAGATTGGTATTGAAAATCAGCAAAATCGGTGTAGTAGAACAAGAGTTATGGACCCAAATGTGTGGCAATTTATTACAAAATATCATATTTTCCATCAGTTTTTTTTTTGCTATTTTCTTTATACATATGTATATATTACAAATAATACCATGAAACTTCGTATACGTTATTTTTGTGATAAAAAGAGAAAGGGTAATGAAAATAATAAGATTTCTCTTCCCGAAATACGACTAAATGATACATAAATTCTATTAAAATAGCAATATCAATTCAAAATTCAGTAAAATAAGTTTCATGTAAAAAGAAATAGCAAAACGAAATTTTAATTAGTTCGGTACATGTTTGACCATAGAGCCCATATAAACTTCACTTGCAAAGGCACCGTTGAACATCAGTAATAGACCACAAAATGTGGGTAGATTAAATTTTCTTCATAAATTTCGCACTAACCAGTGGCTTTGAGTGCATGCAATATCTGTTCGTGCCTAATGTAGGGATCATTTCGATACTCAAGATTTAAAGTACTTATGGGAATACCGATATTTCCATCTTTAAAATATCACGATCTGTTGTTATATTTAATTTATTGTTAAATTCATAAACTTTATTATTATGATTTTTCGAGAAATGTAACTTAATTAAATATTTTACTTTCTTTTAGTGAGTTACAGGGTCATTCGAACAATTTCATTGGCGCAAACAATTATTTTATCACCTTCTCATATTTCGGCTAAAAGAATGTGATATTTAAGATGTATTTGATCCTTTAAAATAGAGTTGTAGCTAAATTGTTTTAAATGTGTTTGACCCTGCCTAATAAATATTATATACATGTCAACTTACATAGCACTCTCATATGTTTATTTTGATTTTACTTTTAAACTTTACATACACTTTACTCAATAACATTTATGCCACCAAAAATATTAAGTTGACCAATTTAATAATAATGTCTCAATTATGTCACAAATATTACAACAGCAAAACACAGAAACACTTTATACAAAACCTCAACTTAGAAACAAAAAATTAGTAAAATTAAACTAGTCTAACTACAACAATGAACACAGACAATTACCAGCCATAAATAGAAAAACATACGAAAGTACAGTATCTGTTAAAACAGTAAAATTCAATTAGACTCTTGTCTTATATAGATTAAAAAATTTAGAGTGTTATAGTCGGCTGTGGCGAATTTTAAATACCTTTAACCATAAAATAGAGACAATTACAAAATATATCAATAAATGATTTGTGTAAAGTTTTGTGTCAGTATCGATATTTATAAGATATATATAAATAAATCATACTACAAGATTTTGTGAATTTCTGTCCTTGTTTGACCATATTCTCTTATGGATATCGGTATTATGTTGAAATTCGACGTGATAATATATTTTTCAGACGTTTTCCTTATATGAGACCTATGACCAATTATAGACCGATCATCTTAAAATTCAGTACAGCAATTTGTATACCTATAAGGATTATTTGTTTCAAATTTTAACCTTGTAATAATTTTTATACCAGATTTATACGTATTTAAGTGAATTTTGGAAGTGAAGTATATATGAGGTCTCTGGTCAAACATGTACCGAACTAAACAAAATTTCGTTTTGCAATTTCTTTTTACATGAAACTTTTTTTTGCTGAATTTTGAATTGATATTGCTATTTTAATAGAATTTATGTATCATTTAGTCGTATTTCGGGAAGAGAAATCTTATTATTTTCATCACCCTTTCTCTTTTTATCTCAAAGATAACGTATACGAAGTTTCATGGTAGTATTTGTAATATATTTAAAAAAAATAGCAATAAAAACTGATGGAAAATATCATATTTTGATATAGATTCTCACATATTTGGGTCTATAACTCTTGTTCTACTACACCGATTTTATTGATTTTCAATATCAAAATGCTTCTCGTATTCTTTTTGTAAGCCTTTTTGATTTTGGTTGCATATTTTACACAGACAGACAGACGGACAGACATATATACATACTAGCTCAATCTTTGTTGGGTGTCAGATGAATGCTTTTCAATGTTATACTCGAAATGACAAACTTATACCCCCATTCACCTCTTGTGATGGTAGAGTGTATAAAAATAGTAGTGGAGAGGTTTATATTATGAAACTTTTTTTTTTTCAAATTACAAATTAATAATACTTCTACATGTGAATTCAAAAACTTTCCAGTCAATAATAATATTTAATAATTTCCTGCTGTAGAGCCGAAACATTTGTGATGTTTCAGAATGCAATTTGAGCTCAAAACTTTTTAACCCACACTGTACATAAATTTAAATATGCTTAAATTAATGAACAATATGACATATTAAATGGTAGTGAGAGTGTCATGTCATGTGGCATATGTGGTATTTCATAAGCTAACCTAAAAAATAAACATAAAAATACACAAATCTGTTGGCTTCCTATTTGTTTAAACGATCATACAAGGGCTACATAAGTATATGGATGGATCGAAGAGAAGGAGAGTAATACAAAATATAACTCTAAAACAACTGACTGTAACAACATAACAACATACAACGCCGTTAGGTTTATGAGCGTATACACATGCATAACCCAGCAAACACTTTGTAAACGTTTGAGAAAGATTTAAGTGTTTAGGAAAATAAGAGCTAGAGGTGTTATTTCTTAAATATTCTTAATGATTTCATTGACGCCTTAATTTTGTAAACATTTAACTTTTATGTTTGCTGGGATATAGGAATATATGCAGTTAAGTTCATGTTCGCATGAGTGTGTAAAAAATTTACATAACATTGCCTCCATTATGTAAAGTATGTACATACAAGTACAATACAACAACAACTACATTTTATAATTGTTCACATGACCATGTGTTGTGCTTCTCGTATTCTTTTAGTTAAACGAAAATTTAGTTGTTATGTCACAGTTTTTGGTAACATGATGTAAAAAGAGCTGCCTATATTTATAGCAACATTTTGCCTGCCATAATCGCGTGAGTTTCGGAGTATTTTGACATCTATAGTTAATTATGCCACAAGCTAAATTCTAACTCTTCATTGCTCTTTGACAAACTCCCTCGCAGCGAATTCTGATACATTCTCATACATATTTTCATTTAATTGCAACGACCTTAAAGCGGAAGTAATACATTAACTTGTGACCACATATTGCTGAGTCTATCGCTACTACTCATTATTGCGGCCATAGCCATAGACATCACTGTCATCATCATGTGTCATCACCACCAAAGGATTATAAATTTAACTTTATACTGACAATGTGTTAAATTACAAGAAGCTACACGAACGTTTCATGAAAGTAATTATAGTAATGAATTTCAATTGAGTAATCAAGGGCAAATGGATTTTATTTGATTGTTGGCAAGTGGGGTGGGGTGGGGTAAATACAAGAGATATGTGGTTTAGATTTACCGGTGTAATAAATTTTTGGAAATGTGTATTTTGATAAAATTTTAAATAAACGTAACTCAAAATTGATATATTTGAAAACGTTAAGTAGCAACAATTCTCCCATATACGTCTCAGTAGTTTCAATTATTTAAAGTTCCTTGATTAATTTATTAGAGAAAAGCAAAACCAACCTACAAAAATTCATGTTTCAATATAAAGGAGAGCTATGAAAAGCCATAAGATCGATAAGTCGAACATATTGAAAAATTTAGAGAGCGTTGTCGCTACATTGATAAATATGAGCTGTATCAACTCTCTTAATGAATTTGTCAACAGTGTTGCCAGAAAATGAATTTCAAAATATGCTAAAACTTGAATAACTATGTGCTAAAATGTTCTACAGAAGACACAATAAGTGCTAAATTTTTTCAATGTAACAATACAATTTTTATTTCAAATGTTACAAATATAAATTATAGTTTTTTCCTAATTTTGTTCATAACAATTGTTGACTTGTTTTAATAGATTACATTTCATATATTAATTCAAAAATTTCCGTGTTCATTAACTTACCACACCGAAAGAAATTTAGCTGAAATATTAATAAAAGTTATTTTTTATTTCTCCAAAAGTATTTTTTTAAGTAAAATAGAAAAATTTTTTCGACAAAAAAAAAATTATCAAGCAAATTATGCTAAAAAGCATTTAGAATAATTTTTAAAAATTTCAATGCATTTTCGAGAAACAAAATGCTAAATCTAGCACTGAAAGTGCTAAAATGGCAACACTGATTTGTCAAAACATATGGTGAGATGAGGCAAATAACAAAAAAATAATGATCCACTATAAAGGGACTATATTCTTCCTTACTTTGGTTGGCAATCATGTATTGTATAAGAATACTTAAAATTGTTTCCAATGCAGCTAAGATGAGGTTCTGATAAAAGAAAGAGATCCACATATCATTTGCGAAAGACCTAAAACAATTGTCCACATATCTTGCAATTATGCTAAACAAAATTGTAAACGTAAATAATGAAGACACTTAAATATTTCTGTTTTGAATATAAAAAAATACATCAAGGAAAACGGTTAAAAACGAACATAGACTTTTTGCAGATCAGCAATCGACTTTAAATTGGGTATTAAACCGAAAATTACATATTTACACTAGTATTATACGGCTTTTCATAAAGAATAAATAATCTGTTGGCCATCACAAACTTATCAAAATACACAAAGACAATGAATACTGTGGAAACATAACCGATACTTTTAAACAATTACGAAAATAGTCATTGAGTCAATGTTCTTAAACTACCACTCGATATACAAATAAAGTATGTAACGTAACAAGATTTATAGCAAGAGGAAATAGGTGGAAGACAACTAGGCTGAATTTGCTATCTACCATGTGCTACAAATAGATGAAACAAACGGCTATAGGATTTTATATTAAAAGAATTTATTCGACTTGTCACAGTACAATATTTTACGCCACCGACGTTCTAAAGTGGTTAAGTGCAATAGTAACAATAAAATTGTCAGAATTTTCACAGACCGCCAAACTTCTATCAAATTACTTGTAAGAAAGAAACAATTTCCTACTGAGCCTAAGTCTAAGCTGACGAAATATCCAAGATTGGTTACAACATGGATACAGTAAGGCTAAGCAACGCTCAACATTTATAAAACATAAACTCATAAAACAACTCATTGAATGAGAACTTAATAGGATTGCAGAACCAATACTGACAAGCAAATTAATGCTAAAATTTTCTGTTCATAAGAGTATGAAAATGCTGGAAATATACCAAGATAAATATGTATGTAGGTAAAAACATCCTAAAATTAAGCAAACCTTTATTAATAAGCCTCAAAGTATTCTACTACGAAAAAAGTGGTTTGTGCGAAAAAAGGACGAAACTATAGATGGCATTTGGTAATAAGACGCAAATTATATTAGGCGGTACAATATCTAACCAGGAACACATGCATAGTTCCATCTCGTGATTCGAATTACTAAATTGATTTTTTTACTTTCATTTAAAAAATAATCAAATCAATGCATTATAAAATTCATACAACCTTTTTGTTAATTGGATACAAAAGGTATGGTCACATATGGCAAATATTTACTCAAAAAAGCGTAACGACCCGTTTTAGCACAAATTTGTTTGACGTTGTTTAATCTTAATAAAACAAATAAACTAAGATAAATTACAACATTTTAACTTTTGAATCATTTACAAATCTAAAGCTTATTTTAATTGCAGAAAAATTTCATGATTTAATAAATTATTTGTAATGAATTCGATTTAAAGTAAACACGAATTAAAGATTGAATTCTTAAAGAAATTTATATGATTAGTTTGAAGTTATAAGTAATTAAGACAATGATTTATTTCGTAATGCATTTTAGAATGAAATAGTAGAACTGGTTAAGAATATTTAATTACATATAAATTTTTTCAATTGGTAGTTCATAATAATTGCTATCTCTAAATCAATTTATGTGCACACCTAAAAATTCTATATTGTCGGGTTCAATGATTACAAAAAAAAACTGAAGCTTTCATGAAGAATATTTGAGGATGCTGGTTCTTAAACCAAAAACTAACATTATTTAATTTTATTTTAAAATAAATTGTTTCTTTACTAAATATGAATTACACCACAAAACAATATGGCTGATGTAGTATAACTTGACTTTATACTACATTTCACAAAAACTTGCCATTATTTTACTTTAAATAATAAAATTCTTTATCACAACTTTATTTAACACTTAAACACTTTTGTATTTAATTAATTATATAATTGAAAACACTTTTTTATCACACAATAAATTAATTAAATTAAATAAACTAGTAATTTCTTTAAATGCCACCGAATCACATTAAAATCAAGCCAGAACTAAAAAGAAAGTAGAATTTGCAAAAGAAGGAACAAACAAAACAATAACAACAAGCATTAAAGAATTCCAATGCATTTGCATTAAAATGAGACAAAAGTAAGCAATAAAAATATGTAACAGAGAGTAACGGTTTGAAATAAGAATAACAACAACAACAAGGGTTAATAAAGCAAAACAATCAGCGTTTTCAACTTTGAAATTTCAAAACGCACCAAAATGGAAAAAAGCGCACCATTTACAAAAAAACAAAAAAAAAAACGCACCAAGTTAAGAATTTCGTTTTTGTTTCAAATATTTATTGAATTAATTTGAAATTTTTTAATATCATAAATTTTTTAAATAAAACTTTTTATCAACGATTATTAGTAAAATTAATAATAGCAAAAGCCTTTTTTTTAATAAATGAGCTAATAAAGATAAAATAAGCATTTAACCACTCAAAATTTAACTCACAATATGCTATTCGGAACTAAAGTACTAATTTATATATTTTTGTTTTCTAGTTGATTTTTGCCAATAAAATTTGTTAGGATTCCACTGGTACTCTAACCCTGGTTGTTCGGCTACAATTCAGTAGACCAAATCGCCAGGTTATACAAGAATTTTTATTTACATGTTTAAAATGTTAATTTGATTTTCAAACAAAGATTTTTAAAGAATTTGATTTCATTTATCATACATTCGTATTTAAAATACATTTTTTCATCGTATAGATTTCATGAGTTATGAATTATTAAAAAACTGCAATTAAAAATTAGTAAAAATAAAGATTTCATCACATTTTTGAAAAAAAAAATAAAAAACGCACCGAAATACACAAAAAAAATTTTGCAGTGTTGAATGAAATGCTACTCAAACAGGTGTATTCTATTAGAAAGATTTTTTCTCACACTGAAACAAAAAGTTGTGTTGAATTTGCTTTGGTGCCACCAAAAATTAAAAAAAAGCGCAAAAAGCACCAAAAAGTTGACAACCCTGAAAACAATGCCAGTGATTAAGAGAAACTTAAAGGGAAATGAGAAGATATAAAATAAAACAATATATTAACGCAAAATAAAAGGAATTTAAGGATTTTTAATGATATTATTGATTAATATTTTTTAGCTTTTATTTTGTGTTGCCTCTTTAAATCCGATAATAAAAAACATTATTGTATTTTTTTACAAATTAGATCAATATATTTCGAACATCTTCTGTTCATCTTCAGGATCTATAAAATTTTTTAAACACAATAATAAGTTTTTTATTTTTTATCTATAATACATATAATTTTTATAAAAATTGAACAAAAATTGAAAAATTACCTGAATTGATTGAAAATTATAATATAAATGAAAAATTTTTTCAAATAACATTTAAATCAAATTAAAAATACATTTATAAAAAAGTACATAATATTTACTATCTTAAAGGAGTAATTAAATTACAATATGTGTTTATGTAATCTTTTTTATCGCTTTTGAAATTACAAGCAACTTGCTCATACTTGACGATTTGATTCACTTCATGAACTTGCAACTTCAATTTATTTTGTTCTTGTTTTAAAACTTTTACGTTATTAAAATCAAACTCATGCTTTTTTGATCTAGCATGTTTGGCTAATGCTGATAAATTAACTTTTTCAGTTAAACATTTGCAGTCATATTCATGTTGTTTCAATCTTTTCATCAACTTTTGAGTTGTTTCTCCAATATAAACTATATTACAATTTTTACAATTAATATTATATACAACATCAGATTTTTGCCCAGGTTTTAGTTTATATTTAAGGTTCTTGAAAAATTTGTTAGTATTATCCATTATTGGTGGTTTCATTGCAAGTTTAACATTAGGTGTGAAATATATACATGCTCTAGATAATTGTTCAGTTAAAATCGGAACATAGGTCATTGATGCAAAATTAACTGATGATGATGCTGTTTTATTAGTGGTTAATATATCTTCCTCATTAGTAGAAAGATACGCATAACTAATTTGTGTTTCATTTGAATTACTATTATTATTAATACGCTTACGATGTTGAACTATGTTAATTAGACGATTAATAACCTTATGTGGAAAATTATTTTTGATAAGAATTTCTTTAATTCTAATAAGATTTTGAGACCAAAAATCTTTATGTGATATACTTAACACTTTCATTATGAAATTTTTTGCAGTGTTAAGTTTCATATGTGATGGATGAGCTGAATAGTAATTCAAAATGCGATTCGATGAAATTTCTTTATGATACCAATTGGTTATGATTTTTCCATTAGTTTTACGGTGAATAGTAGTATCCAGATAATTCAGCTGATTATTTTCTTCAACTTCTACCGTAAACTTAATCTTATCATCATATTCATTTAGTTTATTTAATACATTATGTATTTGTTTATTTGGAATTGCTGTAATATGATCATCCACATACGAATACCAGAATAAAGGAGACATATTAAGATTTAGTAATGTTTGGTCAACAACATCCTCAAGTACTCTTTCTACCAAAATAGGCGCCAAGCTAGAACCCATAAAGAGACCAATTTTCATACGTAGTATTTTTCCTTCATAGCAAAAGTAATTACATTCATTAAGACAAAATTTAAGTAGATCCAAAAACAAATCTTTTGGAATATTAGTATTTTTACTAATATGTTGGTCAAAATCTCTTAATATAATTTGTAGAGCAATTTGTGTTGAAATGTTTGTAAAACAATTTACAACATCAAAAGATACCAACTTATACTCTTCTGGAATTTTAATCTTCGTAATATTTTTAACAAATTCTTTAGAATTATTAACTGAATATTTAGGTTTGAAAGATTTTCTCAAAATTGTTGCCAAAAAACGTGATAAATTATATGCTACCGATTTTATAGTAGATACAATAGGCCTAATTGGTCTATCTTTTTTGTGTATCTTAATTTGACCATATATTCTTGGTGGAATTGATGTGTAATTTGTTAAAAATTGTTGCTTTGGTGCCACCAAAAATTAAAAAAAAGCGCAAAAAGCACCAAAAAGTTGACAACCCTGAAAACAATGCCAGTGATTAAGAGAAACTTAAAGGGAAATGAGAAGATATAAAATAAAACAATATATTAACGCAAAATAAAAGGAATTTAAGTTTGATTTTAATAACATAAAAGTTTTAAAACAAGAACAAAATAAATTGAAGTTGCAAGTTCATGAAGTGAATCAAATCGTCAAGTATGAGCAAGTTGCTTGTAATTTCAAAAGCGATAAAAAAGATTACATAAACACATATTGTAATTTAATTACTCCTTTAAGATAGTAAATATTATGTACTTTTTTATAAATGTATTTTTAATTTGATTTAAATGTTATTTGAAAAAATTTTTCATTTATATTATAATTTTCAATCAATTCAGGTAATTTTTCAATTTTTGTTCAATTTTTATAAAAATTATATGTATTATAGATAAAAAATAAAAAACTTATTATTGTGTTTAAAAAATTTTATAGATCCTGAAGATGAACAGAAGATGTTCGAAATATATTGATCTAATTTGTAAAAAAATACAATAATGTTTTTTATTATCGGATTTAAAGAGGCAACACAAAATAAAAGCTAAAAAATATTAATCCATAAAATCAATCCAGCAATACAAAATATTAATCCGATATTATTGATATTTGAATAAAACAAAAACTATAAACAAAACAATTAAATTAAGTATTTAATACTGTGTTCAGATATGAAACTTAATTGAGTCAATATTCAGTTAATTGACAATATTATTTTAAGTGTTCAGGCATACGCAATTTTCAGCTTGCTCAATAATCATTTGACAGTTGGAAAACAATACAAAAAATACTCTATATGGTTGTTGTGTTTCTATGTAAACAAACTTACCTTCACATTGATTTTTTAATGATTTCTTTTGTTGATATTTGCCATTTTATACAAATTTGTTCACTAAACACATTTGTGAACAGTGTTGCATTCGAAATCTTACTCAATATTATAAGAATTTCGTACTTATTGCGCAATAATTAATTGAGATTTTATATGGAATATTGAGCTCAATAATGGCGTTAATTGCGATTATCGCAATTAAGGTTCATATCTGAACACGCTATAAGGTTATCAATACTAACATGACAAATATTTACTCATAAGATCGTAACCACTTGTTTTAGCACAAATTTGTTTGACGTTTTTTATTCTTACAAGAGTTTTGCTAGATCAAACAGCATCAAATAAATTAAAACTAAATGGGTATTTGTTGTGCTTTGGCCTAAATAAGAAAATTTTCTTTAAATAAATAAACAAGTTGAAATATATGTACATATGTTATTCATGCGTCTTTTTCGGCTATAAATAACAAGTTTTTAAAGTAATTAATAAACTAATTATCTATGTTTGTTTTATAAACTATTCTCTTGCAGACTATGTTGCCCGTCATGCTGAGTCACACACCCTCCGGCGCTTCGATCAAACAGCTTGAGCATTTTGGTCAACTCATGAAATCGGGGCATTTTCGGAAATTTGATCGTGGCTATTTGCGCAATCAGCTGGAATACAATCGCATGACACCACCCGATTATGACTTGAACAAGGTTAAAGTGCCAGTAGCCCTCTACTATTCCATGAACGATATGCTGGTGTCGACGACGGGCGTTGATCGTTTAGCACGTGAATTGCCACAAGTTATAGACAAGTATTTGGTGCCCATGGAAAAGTTTAATCATTTGGATTTTCTATGGGCAATTGATGTTAAAACACTTGTCTATAATCGTCTGGTGCGGAATATAAGACGTGTAGAGAATTTCAAATTGAAGCACAGCGCTAATTTAGCAGCGAATATACAACAACAACAGCATCAGCAACAGCAACAACGTCAGGAATTATTAAATAATCAACATACACTTCCACTGCCTGCATTGATGCCACCTCTAACACCAAATCCATCAATTGCCAGTGTTAATGCTCCAATTATGGTCACCACAATGGCCACTACAACAGCACGAACTATAACTACGACCATTCATATTCAGGCAGTTCAACAACAACAGCAGCAGCAGACTCAGTCGCAGCCCATACAACAGCAGCAACAACAACAACAACAGCCAGAGCAATTACAAACCTTGACAAGTGTCATGACAACTGCGTGAAATATAAAATGGGCAGCGTGATTTTTTTATTAACGCAAAAAAAAAAATCAATATTTAACATGTTTCCTAGACATACAACAACATATATCATAATTAAGGGCATTCACAGATTAAAAGCAAAAAATTTAAAGTAGGTTTCAAAATGCAATTCAAACTGTTTTAAAAATGACAATAATTTAAAAATCTCCAACTATGTATAGACGGTTGTCAGATCATAGAATGTTCTCAGATCTGGCAATGTGCTAGCAGTGTACTGACATTGAAAAATTGTTAGCAAAAGGTAAATTGTCAGTGCTTTTTCTTACAACGTTGGAAGACAAAAATTTTTAGTTCACACGGTTTTTTAGACATTTTCTGAACATTTTTCGGACAACATATAACAAATAGTTTATGTGAATGGCCTTAATGTTTGCTAACAGAATTATTAAATATGTATTATGATAAAAAAAAAAATTTGATTTTTTCCAGTTTAAAAAAATCTACGAAGAGACAGACGTGTGAATGTAAAATGTATATTGACTGTGATGACAAATATCTACCAAACTTTTATAATTCAATTTTCTTCATACATACATACATACATAAATATTCTCCCACACTTTAAAATTTCCCTTTAAAAATATCTTTATATTTATCATAAAATTTACTGTTGCATTTCATTTCTGTTTATATTGCTTTACATTTCTTTTACATTATTGACTTTACATTTCATCGTCCTTAACTTTTTTTATCCTACTTATGTTTTGTATTTTATTAATTTTATTTATATATCTTGTTTATTTTTTTTTTATCATATTTTATGTTTTTTTTAACATGTACAAAACTAATTTAGTTTTATAAAGATCCAGTTTAGGTCCTAAGATGTTTGAAATTGAAGAATAATTAGCAAGCTTTTTGTTTTTCTTTGACATATTTTTTTTGTTTTTTGTTTAGTTTGTAAATAGTTTGTAAAGAAATTTAGTATTTAAAGAAAATTATAATAGTTTTTCCTTTGCAAATAAAAATTATTAAATACATCAAATATGTATATTTTAGAATGTTATTTATTTCTTTAAAATAAAAAGTTGTAGGGTTGAAAACTTTAATTGAAATAGCTGCCATTTGATATACAGTGGGTGCACAGATGAGTATATGTTTGTGCCGTGTACAGTTTTTATTGCATAAAAATAAAACTAAAATGTTTTCTGTCATTTATTTTAGATTTAATACTAGACAAAATAATTTACCATCTAAAATAATAATTTTAGAAGAAAATGAAATTGCATGTTCACAGTTTTGCACAATTGTGTCTTTAAATATTTGTACAAAAATTAAAGGTTATCGTTAGATTTCTATGTGTGATTATTTTACCAAAACTGTGAGAGTAAAATTGAGAGCAAAATTTCTTCTTGTGACGTCACAAGTCAAAAATATTTATAGGTTTGCTTACCTTCTATATAAATTTAAATGCAAATAAAAGTTTTAAAATGAAGTCTGCCGTTTTTAATTGTGAAAATATTAAAAAAAATAACATAAATTAAATTTTTTTTGCCGATTTCCAAAAGAAAATAAGTTAAAAAAAACAACGGGCCCAATTTTGACACCTTGATGAAAAAATATTAAAAGTTACTCATAGATTTTGTATTGAACACTTAAAAGCATAAGGAGATATGAAATTAAAAATGGGTAACTGAAATGTTTTGCGTTTAGATACCTTGTTAGGTTTTCAAAGCCTACTGAAGTATTTGCGTATCAAATTAAAAATCTGGAAGATGTATTTAAATCTTTGAATAACCTGTGACGTCATGCGCAGAGAGAGGAAATTTTGTTTGCGCTCTTTGCGCAATCTTTATTATGTGATTCAAGTGTTTGCTTTGCTTATGACGTTTAAAAAAATATTATTTAGATATTAATTTAATTACATGTGGTAAATACTTTTTGTAAATTATCCAACACATAAAATTATAATAAACAATGAAAAAACTTCTAAGAGCCATAGAGGGCGATATTGTAGCAATGCCAAAAAGTAGCTATTCTACGCGTGTAATAGCTAAACAACTTATAGTTAGTCAATCTGTGAACATAGGAGTCCATTGTATTGTTCCCAAACCACAAATCAGAGGCCAGGCGGTCACCGAACAGCCCAGAGAATTCAAAGACAGCATATTAAGGAAACAATGAAGCACGGTGGGAGGAACGTCATGATATGGGGTTGATATAGTTGAAAAAATAATAATAAGCTAATAATAGTAGGAGTAATGAGGAAAAAAGACTCATCATCTTCCTGATTTTGTAGATTTTGTGAACTAAGTTGTTTTTGAGCTGAATGATGACCGTAAAATTCCTGATCTCAATCCGATTGTGAATTTGTGGTCAATCAGAAAGAGACATTTGGGACAACACTGATTAACTCTAACCCATTTTAATGAAGTAATTAATTAATTGAAAAATTAGTGAAGAGTATTCCAAAAAGTGTACAAACGTTTTTACCTATTACCCGGCTTTAGATTGAATATTCTATAAAGTTTTTGTTGTTGCTGCAATTAACTTGTGGATTTTAGTTTTAATTTATAAATTATTTTATTAAATATAAAACTTAAAATAAATTGCAAAAAACATTTATTAGTTTTATTTTTATGTTATACACAAGTGCACAAAGTACTAATTTGTGCTCATTTTTTGCTTCCCATTATAATATAATATAATTTTTTAACACTGATCAATTAAAGCTTTGAAATGACAGGGAACTAAAACAAGAACAAAACTTAACTGAAGAGTGGTAACGTGTAATAATATATGTATCTATACATATAATATATCGTTTATTTAAATATTCAAAGTCGTAGTAACTACAACTTGCTTGCCGAACTTTATCCCTTTTTGTATACATATTTATATTTTGGTTCAATAGCCCATATTTCGGTGCAACATTAAATGTTGGTACGGGACGTGGCTGCCACAAATTTTCAGCAAAAAATCTTAATTTCACAAAGAAAAGTCTTATTTTTGAAGAAAAATCTTATGTTTGAAAATAAATAGTACAAAATAGGTTATTTTTAATTGAACCTAACCTTCGTCTAGACGAAACAAAAAATCTTTTTTTTTGAGAAAAAATCTTAAAATCTTTTTTCGGTTAAAAAATCTTAAAAAATAAGGTAAAATCTTACTTCTGGCAGCACTGGTCCGAGAGCTGTTTGAAATTTATTTCGCTCTGACAATGCTGTGTAACCAATCTACTTTAGCATATTTCACTGCCTAAACGTATGCTTTACATTTTATTCAATTCAATTCACTACTGCAACATTAGCGTTTTTATAAACACAATTATTTTTAATGGTACGTATATTTATAACATTTCTAATGTTTTAAATAGCCATACATAACAAAAATGTTAAAATAATTTTCAAATTCTATGATTGCTCTAAAAATAATTAAAAAAAAATATATATCAACAAAACAACGTTATTAAAACTTAAAAACTTTCGTAAGTGACATTTAATGACGATTAATAAAAACAAAAATCATGGCTGTCGGAATGACAATGATACATTGAGTGCAGTTAAAATTGTAAAAATGTCTTCTTGCTGTCATTCTTGTTGTTGTTGTTCTTATTGTTTTCTTTTTCATTACTGTTGCTGTTATTTCTGTTTTTTGCTGCTACTGTTCGAAATGTCTCTTAAAACAATTCATTAAAGTTTGTTGCTTATTTCTTGAGCTGTATTCGTCTTCTTTACTTTTAATTGCAGTTTTTTCCTATCCTCCTGACTGTTTTTCATTATTTGACTGTATCAAATAATGAAAAACTTTTACGTTTTTGTTAGAGGCAGTCCTATGCTCGATTTCAAAAAACCCCTTTTTAACAAAAAGCTACGAAACAAACTAATAGAAAAGTAAGAACATAAATAAAATAAAATCAAAAAAAATAAAGACAAATTGTCTTGAAGGTATTTATTACTCGTAGGTATTCGTATTTTAAAGTTTTAGAAATGAAACTGCGAAAGAAAAGAGAAAGTTTTTAATGTTGCGAATTTTAAACAAAATACAATTTCGTGCTTATAAGAAAAACAATACAACAACTTTTCTGTTGTTGTTTTCCTTCGAAATTAAAAACTCCGTAGAGTGACAGCAGGAGAAACGTATGACTGTTCGAGGATTTAATTATTGTGAACTCAATATTAAGTTTTTGATATAGTTGAGAAGACAAAAGGGCTGGGTAAAATTAGGGGTCGATTTATAAAGTCTTATACTAAAGTCATATATGTAGTCTTATACTAAGACTGTAAATCTTATACTAGTTCTTATGCTAAGAATGCAAGTCTTATACTAAAAATTTAAGTTTTATACTAAGTCTTATGCTAAGAATGTAAGCTTTATACTAAGACCGTAAATCTTATACTAAGAATGAAATTCGTATATTAAGCCTTATACTAAGGTTGAAAGTCTTATACTAAGTTTTTTTTATTAATGCTGTAGGCCTTATAGTAAGGTTGTAAGTCTTATACTAAGAATGAAAGACGTATATTAAGTCTTATACTAAGGTTGTAAGTCTTATACTAAGAATGAAAGTCTTACATTAAGTCTTATACTAAGACTGTAGGTTTTACACTAATGTTTTAAGTCTTATACTAAGGATGTAGGTTTTATAATAAGACTTTATGTGTTGTACCAACACTTGAAGGCTTATACTAAGACTATCAGTCTTCTACTAAGTCCATACTAAGACCATCTGTCTGTAAATCTTAAACTAAAATCGTAAGTCTTATTTTAAGACTGTAGTTATTATATATTTAACACATTGGCCTTTTAGAGGTTCCACCTTCCAGCATTCCTTGTCTTTATTTGACACTCAGCATTAGTTTTCTTTCTGCTACTGCTCTACAAAAAACAAAATTTTGCAATGAAAGGTGTGTTTTATTTACACAATTTGAAAACAATTTCAAAAGAAAATCTTGCCAATGAAAACCACCCCCCTGAAAATATAAAAATAAACTTGCAAAATATAAACTTAAGTTATTAGAAATTTCATTTTGTTGAAATTCAAAAAGTATAAGGCTGCTTGCTGTCCCAAAACACTCATTATTCAAAAATGCCTGGCATTAAATAAACGTGGTCTTTTTGGACACTTTGCAAAATATATTAAAACTAATTTTGTAAAACGAAAACCCCAGCACGTAATATATTATGACAAAACTACTACTACTACTACTACTAGCTAGAAGTAGAGTTTCAACTCCATGCAGAAGGCCATAGGATATGAGATGCTGTGTACTTTTAAGAACTAAACGCTAATGATGTTATTGAAGTTTCTTGCAGAAGGCTCCTTGGAAAGGTGTGCTTTCGTGTTTGTTTGTTTGTAGAAAAAAAAACTAAACTTAACTTCAATGTACTTGAAAATTTGTCTATGCAGCAGAAGGTGCTTCTATCATAATTTCTATTTATTATTGTCACTTGCGATACTCCGGGAATGTAAATGTTTGTAGACTTTATTTTTAATGTTTTTGTTTTCCTAATGTTTTTCTACTTTGTTGCTAGCATAATTTTGTTAAGTCTCCTTTCT
Organism: Bellardia pandia; assembly: GCA_916048285.2. NCBI lineage: Eukaryota > Metazoa > Arthropoda > Insecta > Diptera > Calliphoridae > Bellardia > Bellardia pandia. The sequence continues at coordinate 39,603,590 of OU696530.1, forward strand.
TTAAAGTCCTTGAGTAGTATTTATTAGAACAAATAGTTTCATTTTTGGTTGTTCTTTGAAAGCAAAGTGGGGTGATGGGAGAGTGTGTATAAATGTTAAATAAAAGCTAAATTAATATTTATTTGCACCTTTTTGTTGAAGTATGACACTCATACTGAGAGATATTGCAACTTATATACACTCATTTGCATACTTTTGTTAAGAGAATGGCAATTGTTATAATTAGAAATGTTGGTAGTAGATTTCCTCCCTTGCTGGCTTTTTTACCCTTCTTCATGATGACATATGACATAGTTTGTCATTCCGTTTGTGAGTTCCACAGTTTGGAGAACCTGTGAACACTTTTAGGCAGTGTATGTTTTGTATGTTGAAATTCACTTTCCAAAGTTGGATTGCTTCCGAATATTGGCTATTGCCTATTTTGGATTAAACTGTTAAAGGGTGAATGAATTTCGGCTTTACCAACTGACTTACATTACTTGTATTTAATTTATTTTCCCTGTTGTTGCTTTTGATAGAGTCACTTAAACTTCTTAAAGAAAATTACAAGTAGTAAATTCGAGAGCTGTAAGTAAACGTTGAAATATTCTTCATTAACTTTATTAATTTAAGCTCTTCTGCAAATTTGAACTTGGTTCTTTCTTTCTTTCTTTTGTATTTGTCAAACTTTCTTGAACAAGGGTTAAATTATGAACATTCCTTTTAAGGAAATGAAATTATGAAATGTATTTAACTTTTACAGTGTTATTATGTTTCATATTTTAAGGCGGAGTGAAAGTTTCGATAATTAAGTAATTTTTTCTGTACATAGCCGTAATATTAAAAAATATTTAAGAAATGTTGGTTCAAAGAAAACAATTTTCACACTTTAAATCTCATCAAACAAATAAAAAATATACAAAATATTGTCTGCATTAAATGAACTCCATACAAAATTTAAACTAAATTTTAAAAGTGTACGATATCATTTTGTCTGCTTCACTTTATCACTGATTTGTCATGATTTGTGTGCAAACAACTATTGACACCGCGTTTTCATTGTTGTGTAATAGGAAACAAGTAAGGGATATGCCGAATCTTATATACCCTCCACAAAATTATCTATTACAGAGATTTATGCGCATTTAAGTGATTTCCGGAAGTATGGGGCTACTGTCAAATATGGACCGATGAAACTTATTATTGCAGAATTTTGTATTGTGTACCGATACAACTTTTCTATAGACATTTATGTACCATAAAGCCATATTCCGCGAAGACATTTGTATGGAAGCTATGAGAAATCGTAGACCGATTCCTACCATTTTCAACAGGACTTGTCTTTTTATAATACATAGAAATAAAGTGTGCAGAATTTCATGGAATTATCTGCATTATATTTGAAGAAAATATCTGAAACTTTGATCTATTACTCAGATCCTAGATTTTGCCCAATTGCAATACCAAACATATCGGTGGATCAAAGAATTTTTGGTAAAAAGTTCATTGTTCTATATGTTTTTTCGAAGCTCTATCGTGCCAACAACAGACGGACGGACATCGCTAAATCGTCTTAGAATCTGATAAGGCCCCAAAATATATAGACTTTTTGGTTCTACGATCATTATTTCGATGTGCTACAAACAAAATGAGAAACAAAATGAAGATGGATCCGACAAAGATATAGAATCTAGGGATCTAATCTCTCTCTAATCTCTGGGCGATATGCCGTGATACTAAAATGGATTACCAGCTATTTTTAAAGCCATCCAGAGGCTGCGAAACGGTCTCAAATTGAACTGATTTGAATGGCAAGCATATCCAACTTGGACTCGAATAAATACTTAGTAATCCAAGTAATATCCTTTTGAAGTATCTATGATCAATTTACATGGTACTTTTTATTTTGTACAACTAATGTTAATGTAATGTAATATTAAGCACAACATTGGTTGAGTTAAGTATAAGAGTATAAGAGAACTAAACAGCATTTGACACTCCCACAGGTTAGAAATATTTAACAAGTATTAGGTATTGTTTGTCACTATCCTGAAGGAAACCTGGGAACAAGTGTCTCCAAGTCACCCCTTTTGTCTACTATTTTGGTAATGGCTTGGCGACATTGTCAACAGCCTTGTCAATTGTGAGCCCCGATAGACTAGGCGATAGTGTGCTGGATTATAATTCAGAGGGTTGCGAGTTCGATTCCCGCCAAAGACTCTGGGTGTTTCAAATTTATTTATATTTAATTAAATATTTTTTAGTATTTTACTTTTTTTTTTAATAAAACTCCAAAAATTAGCAAAAAATGCATTTTTATTTTCTATTTCAGAGAAGTACCAAAAGTGTAGACAATGTGGTCCTAAAAGAAATACCTTGTCAATAGTAAATATGTCAGTAGTGGATTTTCAATGACACGCACATGTTAAATGTCTATAGTAATTAGCATTGTTTGGGGTATACTAAGTCACTAGTACTGGTGACTGTGTCAATAGTAAATCAGTACAGTCTCACTATTGACATTTCCTGCAGGGTACTACTCTGTAAAGATCAGTTGTTGGTTTGTTGGTTATAGACTACATCTTCAGTTCAGATCAGGGATGCAAAATAAGATTTTATAAATTGTACTGAATTTTAAGAAAAAGTGTACTTTCAATTGGAACTTTAATGTGAAGACTGTACCCCCGATTCGTTTGATAAAAAATTCAATTTGTAGTGCATTAGTGGAACTAGATTGTGTATTCAGGTTCCAATTTTTTTATCATTCCGTATTAGTCAAAGATAGTTGGCATTGTTAGTTAAAGTACAAATTGAGGAGTTTTGTATTTCTTAGCGAATTGTGTAAGATCTGTTTTAGAAAAATTTAAAGGTGGTAATTCCGAAACTAGTAGAAAACACCAAATCATGCGGTTTGGTGTGATGCTTAAAATTATTTAGCAGAGGGCAATGTACAACTTGTTGTGGTGTACCACAGACAACTACATTGCAAATGTTACGCTACTATTTAAATATAGTTAACAACCTGAAAACCTATACGTTTTACGAATATTATCTCCAAACTAATAATATTTGAGGCTGCCTTTAAAATACTTTTACCGAAGTGACTCTTGTTCTCGGGATAAAAAGTGTCACAGAAAATCAAGGAGGAGCTTTATGACCTACTTTAACTAAAAACACTCTCCTTCTATCAATTATTTTAAATAGCCTTAATATAAATAAAAATTATCTTTACTTAAACAGTCCCCTTCTACAAAATAATATTGATCTGTAATTTATGTTCAACAACCAACACAAATAACCACAATTATTACATAAAATTCAACCGATTAAATACATAAATAATCAATATCCTTTGTATGGTGTTAGACAATGACTACAACAGCAATGAAAGCAAAGCAATTTAATAGCTAAACTGTCATAAGTACTTTTTACACTCTGAGTACAAGTACCAGGGCAAATACAGCCATTAAACATTTTTTTATTTCTCTAACAAAAATTATTTTATTTTAACATTTTTGTTGGTTTTCTTTTTTGTCAATTCAACAAAAAATCTAAATCAAAAAACAACCATTAATACAAAAACAACTAATGTTTTGCAAAAATTTTATTGAACTCCCTTTTCTCCCAATTCTCTCACTCTTTGGTCTTAAACATATATACATATATGTAGTATAGTTTAGTAACATGAATTAAATACGATAATACCATAGTAACACACTAGCACATTGATATAAATACATAAATCCATACAATCACTGCTTATTTAATACAAAATACAAATATAGAACTATATATAACAAACAGGGATGGAAAATAGAGTTAAGGAAATATTAAACAACCGCGCAACAAAGGAATTATGTTGAAAACAGAAAATGAAGTACTATGGCTAGTAAATGTTCAAGATATTTACTATGGCCAGTAAATATTCAAAACACCTTATAATAGACTTTTACTGAATAATTAACTAACAGGAATGCACTAGTACCACTAATGGGCAAACTGCACTAAATCGCTAAAAAATGGCAATTGTCCTAAACAAGTATGTTATCACTATTCAGTATCCTAACAGACTAAATTCCATAAATGCATGGTGACTGTTGACTATGCAATATATGAACTAATTTGTATGACAAATGTACCTAATATGTCAGAACAAAACTTCAATAAATCTCAAGTTATGATAAATAGTAGGTTTTCATATCAAATAGAGATATATTTGATACTTCAACATCGGCTCCATTGTGAAAGAAATGGTTAAGCTTCAACTGTAGTGAGTTCTTAACCAGGTCCATCTAGCGTCCATCTCCAACAGATTCGTCGGGACGTGCAAAAAGCGGTAACCTAAAGTCCGGAATCTCAAAGAGTCTTGATGCGTAAACATTTGGTTCGACAATGAAGATGATCAATCAGACGCTGTGAAATGGTAAATTTTCTCTTACGAACGACAATCAGAATGTTCGTCATGAGATGTAAACCATTTTATTTCTTCATAATCATGAAAGCTTTAACAGACAAATTGTCTTGCTCTTTGTCAGAGTAACCACGATGTGAATTAGATCGTTAGAAAAATCGCCCAATATGATTTTGTTGTTTTTTGTAATCTGTTGAGAATGTCGAGTCCAATTTAAATGAGTTCGTCTATGAGAGTAAACACCACCTATTATAACCTCACAGAATCGTGTTCCCACAATTCAATGGGACTTTTAAGTATGTCAGGGTGCAATGAAGAGGAACATAACTCCAGTATAGTGTAATAGTTGCCACTTGAGCTTCTGGTGATGTATTAATTTACATTCACACATAGACTGGAATGACAGCATTTTGTTGTGAAAACAACACCGTGTCATTAGCTTACACTCCAAACTGTGTAAACACAATACAAGCAGCGAAGCTCACTCTCATCTTCTGGAAATTTCAGCATCATTCGGTGGTAAAGAGATAGAAAACACTTTGGAAGTGTCTTTATCTTATCTGATATACACGCCTACCTCTTTCACATGGAGATATCAAACTGGTTATGGTCTCTAAACAGCATTGGAGCTACTTATCACATGTACTGCAGTGTGAACGATCAACGAGTTATTTCAATTGCAATTATTTTCTACGAGAGTAACTGCAAGATGTTTAAGCTCCCACGCCATCGCCATAGTCCCAATTTATACCAAGCATTTATTATTGAAAAGATTGATACAATTTTTTCCTTAAAATTTGTTCGGTGTTCACACACCACAATTCTTATTGCTTTAATCGCTTGAATTTTTTTTGAGAGAGTATTCACACATTTGTACAAATTGCTGGTACTATCAACTGTGTACTCGTCTCATCTTCCCCTCACCATGTTTTCTAAAAGGTAATCAGCTTAGGTTAAAGAATTGCTTCGTGTAAATTGGGAAATAGTTTGCATGTCAGTACATGTCTACACCACGTGACAAACTCAAACAGCATTTCAGTCAAACAACATTCCCATCCATCCCATGATAACCGTATAGAAGCCTAGCGACTTCATAGATAAAAACACGTTTGTAAACTTTACCAACGTCACCTAGGATGGCTTTACAAACTATATTGGTGCATCTTATCGTCACTTGCCTCTTCTCACATGTATTAGAAAGGAAAAATGTATTGCTAAAACTTCATTCCAGGTTACCAAGAAAATTTGACCAAGTAGAAAGAAGCCCCTAAATTACTATAGCTACTAACTAATCGAGAAATTAAAGCTAGTAAATACTCTCAACATTTACTATAGCTAGTAAATCTACTATAGACAGAATATATTCAAACATTTAATTAGATATTAATTTTCTGAATTTTCTAAAACTACAACAAAATGTCCAATATTACAAAAATTTCCTTCCCTGATAAGAATTACAACGTTGAATACATGATGATGATGACGATGATGACATTTTAAGCCAACAACAAGAATAAATACTCACACATAGACAAAACAAACAAGTAAGAAAGTATAGTCGGTCAAGCCCGACCATATAATACCCTACACCCAGTATATGTATAAAACAGTTTTTTAGAAATGTGCGCTATATGGGAGATATAACCTCGATACAAATACTTTTAATAGATTTATGGAGGTTAAATTTGATTACGGGGAGGGTCTTATATGGGAGTTTCGACTAATTATGGACCGACCATAAAAATTAGGCGTCATCATTTCTGTATATTATTTGTGTCGAATTTGATTTGATTACCAACATTCTTAAGAAATTTATGATCGGTAAAGTGATTTTCGGGACCGATCATCACGAAATTTGTAGATATGATTTAGTATCATTTATTACTTATTTTTGGTGAAATTTGTTTACATACTTGCATAATTCAAAGATTTATGACCGGTAAACCCCAATTTCGGGAGGACATTTGTGTGGGGGCTAGGTGAAATAATGGACCGATTTTCACCAGTTTCAATCCCATCCATCCTTGGGCCGAAACAATATCACGTACCAAATTTTATCGAAATATCTTCAAAATTGCGACCTGTATTCTGCGCACAAGCTTTATATGGACAGCTAGCCAGACGGACGGCCGGACATCGTTAAATCGACTCAGAAAGTGATTCTGAGTCGATCCGTATACTTTAAGGTGGCTGTTGGACCAATATTTCTGGGTGTTACAAACATATGCACAAATCCAATATACCCTCCCCACTATGGTGGTGTAGGGTATAAAAATAAACTATCTATAGTTTTTAGTGCGCGTTCAGCAGAAAAATAGTTTTAGTTTTTCCAACGCTTTAACAGCGAGCGAACACAATGTAATAAAATTCTATGGATGGAGCAGCTTTTTATTGTGTTTCCATTTTTTACGATTATTTTCTCTTGTCCTGTTTTATATTTCTTTTTCTTTTTTTTTTTGATTTTGTTTATGTGGTTTGAAAGATTATATTTGGATACTATATATAAAAACAAAATGTATTACAGCAAAAAGTAACAATTTTGGATTTGTTTTGTTTTCTTTTATTTGTATTTGCTTGGTTGGCAGCTGCCGTTTATAAAGATTAGAACAGCATAAAGATGATACTGATGATGAACAATTTTGTTTTGTTAAGAAATAGGAATTTGTATGTTTTTTTTTTCAGATTTAAATAAAACAATTGAAATTTTATAGGGGATTTCTAACGCTACGGTCTTACTTCAGTCTCTATTTAAGATGTTCAAAACTATTCAAAGTGTCATATACCGAACAGATTGGCATTTGATTTAACAAAATCCTGTAATAAAAGTGCTAACATTAAAGCAATTAACTACAGTCAATTGATTTTTGAGGAGATAGTATTGGGATCTTATTAAAACTTAAGCTATAGAACCGAAAACAAAAAAAAAGGCCCAAGTTAAATTAATATTGGAAAAATGCCTTTGTGCCATAAAGAAATCTTAGCAATGAAAAAACAATATCTGTAGAAGATATAAAAAAAATACTAGTACATGTGTATGTAAAGAAGTCTAACATAAAATTTGCATTTTTATTTCCTTTTTCCGGCCAACAAATTTTAAATATTATATAAAGGCAACTAGACAACATATAGTGAGCTACCCAATACAAAAACAATTTATTCCTTTTTCCATCATCAGCATCGTCGTTTTCATCCCACATAAGTCCACTTGAACACAATCTTAAGCTTTTTTTTCGAAATTCTCATACACATCAACGCTTTTCAACAAGCCGAACAGCATTGTCAGTAACAGCAGTAAGCAAGCCAGCAGCTCTGGAAATAAAAGCAAATTAGGAGTTCAGTAGGTGGTGGGGGGGGGAGGGTTGTAGGTTTTTGCAAGAAATTGAACAATTACTTGAGCCCAGCGCCAAAAGGTTGCTTAATTTATTGGCAATTGTCTTTCTTACATATTGCTGTTGTTAGATTTTATTGCCATCGAGAGAGAAATTGAAATTTTTCATTTAATTTTATCATTGTTTTATTTATTTTGTACGGAAAATAAATACTGTTTCAAATTTTAAACGCGTTTTTAAGAAGACAAATTGCAAATTACTGTTGGAAAACTTATGCAAATTTATTGGCTAAATGGTAGAGTAATTTCTTATTAGGGATCCCGCAATGACAGAAATTCAACACGTGTAAACCTAGTCTTAGCTTTATCCGCTTGATATGGCCGATATTTAGTAAGGCACTCAGTCACTGACTATGCAAGAATGTGTGTCTTACTAAAGGTCATATCAAACGAATAAATCTAAAGACCAGGGTTCATTCTTAACAAGTTTAATCTACGTGGGCTAGGTTCATCTTATACTGAACCCATTGTGATACCCAAGTTCTCTAAACCGACAAGCCTTGCTTCTATAAAGAACGAATATATACAAGATTTACCCTAGACAGCTTCTTCAAACATTATATAAATGAGTGACGAAATATGTGCTCCCTAATTCAAAGTACAGCTATATTTCTCTTTCTTATTAGGATTTTAGGTAAAATCCTACAAATAAATTTGACCTGCCAGCAGCATATGGCAAATTGCAAATTAAGGAATGACCTCGGTATACAGTAGTCAGAATTCCAATTAGGAATGCCAATCCCGAATTCGAAAATATCGGAATCCCGTTTGACATCTATAATTCCAAATCTTTATATACGGGCACACTTGGCAAATATTTGCCGAAAAAGACGTAACCATTAAATAACATATATTTGAACTCGTTTATTTATTCAAAAACCTTTTCTTACTTAGGCCAAATCACAACAAATATTTAGTTTTAATTTATTTGATGCTGTTTGATCTTGCAAAATTCTTGTAAGAGTAAACAACGTCAAACAAATTTGTGCTAAAACAAGTGGTTACGCTTTTTGTGTAAATATTTGTCATATGTATGTGACTGTACTTTTATACTCATAATTTTTCTTACCAGATTACGAACTTTCAGCGTCAAACCTCATCGAACAGTTCAGAAAAAATAGTATCATCGCCAACCAGTTTAAAATAGTAAATATAGCTTTTAATTTTGACTTTGGTCTTGGACCTATTCTTTAGTCTAAATTGGGTTCTAGTCCAGCTACACAAAGTCACCAAGGCTAATCTAAGTCTTGACATTATTTTAATGGGTATAGTTATAACGCATTACCACCTAGAGGCCCTACACAGGAACCATTGCCTAAGAACAGCTCCAGCAATACTTTAAAATCTTCAAAGACATTGTCATTTTTTTCTCGACAAGTTGATAAAGTTGAACACTATGAAGAGTAGGAGAATTTAAGTGCATAAGTTGTTAAAGAAAAAATATAGTTGTGCATGTTTACCACAAGTATTTAAACATTTTTAAATATTATGGTCACTGTAATTATTTATATGATTGCGGCAACCATATAGTTAAGCTATGATTCACATGATTATAGTAATCATATATATGATTATTCGGCCGGGTCGATTTGTGGGGAGGCAAAAAAATCGCCCATGGCTCAGTGAAAATCGTATTCTAGGGATCAAAATAAGAAACTTTATTATCTATATTATTTTTTAAAAATAAATAAAATAATAAAAATAAATAAAATAAATAAAAAATAATAAAATTATGTGCCAAAATGGTGATTTTTTTAAATGTTTGTACGGGACAAAAGTCAACAGTTGGGGGGTAGTAGAATTCGTTTTAGAGGTATGGTTCCTTTGGCAAAGTTTCTTATTTTGATCCCTAGAATACGATTTTCACTGAGCCATGGGCGATTATTAAATCGACCCGCCCTAATGATTATAGTAATTATGTAATGTTTGTGGTGATCAGTTTTATGATGAAAGATTTTACAATTTTATGTTGTTTTCAATCATAATCAAAGAGCAGCATATTATGAGAAATGGTTTCATCATGAACATGATTGTCACAAATTAAAATACGTAGTTACTGCAATAGTACTCGTATATATGATTATGGTAATCATCTAAAGCGTGACTTAACCATATTATGATTGCCTCAATCATATGAATAATTACAGTGACCATAACATTGTTAAAGAATTTGTAAAAATGTTAACATTGTTGCGGTAAACATGTACAACTATATTTTTTCGCTATGTCTACGTACCAGCTACACTTTATGACAGTGTGTTCACTATTACCATCTCTTTCACCCACCCAATACTATTTAACCAGTGGCATTATAATTTTACGGAAAACTGTAAAGAAGTTTTGCAATAAGTGTAACTTTTGTACGAGTATTAAAGTAAATACATATTTATAAAGGGAATGTATTTTAACCAAAAATAAACTTTATTAGCTAAACATTGTTATATTCTAATTGACATTAATTACTTTTGTTAATAACATGTAGTTGTTTAATGGAAAATGTTTCTTTTTGTTATACTTTAGTTATACAAATGCAACTAATTGAATGTTTTTATTTAGGAAAATTGATAATAGGAAAGTTTAGGGGGTGATATTAAAAGAAACAACATACAGAAATAAGTCAATGATTGTTTTAAGCAACTTCTATAAGAAAAATTGTTGAAAGTGAACTGTATATATGTTTTCAAGGAAAGTGTTCGGAACAGATGGTTATTTAGAAATAACGATAATGAAAACACTTTGCAATGACAAATACATGTGTTTAAGGTTTCTGAAAAGTAGTTTTGTAATAGCTTTATATAAATGGAAAATAAAGTATAACCAGTAGAGTTCGACCTAGTCTACAGTTTAGGTTTGGTATTAGGCCAAATATCGATTTTTTCGCCGAATATTAGTTTCGGTTCGATTACGTCCTAAAAAACCGGTTTCGCTCGGACTGTAATAACCAGTGATCAATATATTAATCATCAAAAATCTAACATTTTTAATTTGAATTTTGAATTTAAAAACGATATATGTATTAATTTGTTTATTATGTAGCACCCTGTTGTAATGACTTAAAAAACAACACAATTTCAACAACCGCTTAATGAATTTTCTTGGCAAAAAAAATCTCACTAATTGACAAATTTATCATACAAAATAAACAATAATTTAAACATAATTAGAACTTTCGATCATTAAAGAGAAACTAGAAGAAAAAGTTTCAGTGAAATCTTTGCTTTCTATAACAAACAAAACAATTTCAAAACACTGCCCTCAAGTCAAAAGATCTTAGATTAGATTCATAACTCAACTCAAAACATCCTACAGTTCACAGTTAAAGTGTTTTAAAACTTTTGGCAGTAGATTTATTAAAACATTCTAAATCATTTAGTTTTATTGAACTTTCTTAGCTGAACCTTGCGGGCAAAACTTTAAATATTAAAAATAAATAGAATTCAAATGGAAAAATTTTAGGTTGTTTGAAAAATCAATAATAATAAACATAAAATTTTGCTTTAAAAAATGCTCAAACAAGTTAGACAGTTTGATTATGAAATTTCAATTTTGATTATTTTATTTTATGAAAATATTATCACTTTTCCAAGCCAAAATTCAATATCAAAATCTCATTATAATTTTTTACATTTTTCTATATTTTGTTCATGCTTTTGATAAGACAGACGACGCAGAAGCTATTTTATTGTTTTTGTAGCAAACTGAGTAAGTAAGTAACTGAGTACAGAAAATCCAATTGAAAAGCACTTAAAACCCCAAGTTTCTCGTGATGATATTTTGTACTATTACCGCTGTGGTGCAACAGCAGCATGTAATAAAATGTTTTGTTTACCATAAAAACAAGACTCTGCCGCAAAGTTTTTCCACACAGCTTATTTTTATACCCTACACCACCATAGGGGGGTGGGTATATTGGATTTGTGCTGATGTTTGTAACGCCCAGAAATATTGGTCAAACACCCACCTTAAACTATACCGATCGACCCAGAATTAGGGATGAAACGATACCACAATGGTATCGATATTTTTACTCGATATGGTATCGGTCACAAAGTATCGATACCTACTCAGTATCGTAAGAAAAATATCGATACTTACTTGTATCGGTCAAAATAAACCCAATAATTTTCGTGTTTATTCGTGTTTAAAATTCAATTTTATTAAAAACAAAAACTTAACAAAAACATAAGGACAAATAATAGATAAAATAAAAAATACAATTCATGAGATCAAAAAATTTACATATTGTAAATATGTACAAACTTATTACGTATTATGTATGTACATATATTGAAATTAAATATTTTAGTTTTATTTTTTTTTTATAAAAGTTTTTTTTTATATATAATTAACTCAATATTTCAATTTCCTTTGGTAATCTTCTTCAGGAGTTATTTTATTGGGCAGATTGTTTTTCAAATGCAGCTTTTAGTGTGTTTGTTGAATTTGTTTGACATAACTCCGAACGTGAAGAACTCTTTGTTGATGTTGAAGACTCGAAACTTGTTTGATGATCAGGTGTTTTTTCAATCGTAGCAGATGACCTTCCAGATGCGACACCGCAATCGCTTTCTTTTTGTTTTCTCCTTAAATTTATTGTTTTTTATTGAATTATTTTTCTTCAATCCTTCAATTTATTGTATATACTTTCTTCGATATTTTTCCATCAGCAGATTCAACATAATTCGGATGACTTTTTAAATGTTTGTGCAAATTTGATGTGTTACCACAAATACCGTACATATTTGAATCATTTTTTACAACAAGCATTTTTATCATCCTTTTTGGTGAAAAATGCCCAAACACTTGATTTTGTAGGTGCCATTTTTACAAATTTTATTCATACAATAAATTTTTTATTCTTTTTACAGAGATCACAAATTTTGTTTAATGGCGCCACTATATTTATTGTTTTTGTATGTAACGAGTACTTTTGACCGATACGAGTACTTTTTATCGATACCTACTTGGTAGTTGGTAGTAAAATATCGATACCAAAAGTACTTGGTATCGCAATAAAAGTATCGATATGTACTTGTATTTACTCGTATCATTTCATCCCTACCCAGAATCACTTCCCGAGTCGATTTAACGGTGTCCGTCCGTCCGTCTGGCTGGCTGGCTGTCCATGTAAAGCTTGTGCGCAGAGTACAGGTCGCAATTTTGAAAATATGTCGATAAAATTTGGTACGTGATATTTTTCAGCCCAAGGATGGATGGGATTGAAACTGGTATAAATCGGTCCATTATTTCACCTGGCCCCCATACAAATGTCCTCCCGAAATTGGGGTTTACCGATCGTAAATGTTTGAATTATGCAAGTATCCAAACAAAATTCATCAGCAATGAGTGGTAAATGAAGCCAAATCACATTTTAAAAATTTTGTGCAGATCGGTTCATAATTAGTCGTAGCTCCCATATAAGGACCACTTCTGAAATTCACTTTAACGATCATAAATTTCTTAAAAATGTTGGTATCCAAAAAAAATTTGACACAAATAAGTTTCTTATACACAAAAATAATGACACCTAATTTTATAATGGTCGGTCCATAATTAGTCGAAACTCCCATATAAGACCCTCTCCGTAATTCAATTTAAGCTCCATAAATCTTTTAAAAGTATTTATGTACATCGAGATAAAGTTTAACACATATAATATTTATATTCACAGAAATCATGACACTAAATTTTTGGATGATCGGTCCACAATAGGTTATATATCCCACATAACACATATAATACTGGGTGTAGGGTATTATATGCTCGGGCTTGACTTACTTGTTTTTAATAAAATTTCTGTTATTTTTTATTTTCATTTTTGTCGATGTTTTTTTAGTTGTAATATAAACTTTATTTTTAACGATAATTTTATTTTAAGTGGCGCTTATGACATTTTTGCAACAAATGTTTGCCCTTAGCAAATTAAACAAAGAAAATATACATAGTTAGTAAAAAAAATATGTATAAAACAGGAGAAAGCAATAAGGATCGGAACGCCAAGAAAAGTAGATTATTACATTTTCATACTGGTAACAAGTTGTTGTGAACTGCATGCTGTAACTTCATTGCAGCAAGACCAATAAGGAATGTAAGCAAGGAAAAGGAATAATAAGCCATCACATTTAACAAAAAACCATAGTAATTTATTAAACATTATTGTTTTATAACTTATAGAGGTACAGACAGAGATACATAGAAAGATGGCAGTAATTTTTTAAATTCACTGTCGCACAAAATAAATGCGGTTTTGTAATCTTCTTAATTTCTTTTTGATATTTTTCTTCTACAAGTATTATTTACTATTTATTTACAGTCCCATAATAATAAATTATTTACATAAACATTGCAATTTTATAAAGTCGCTCATTCATTCATTTCTGATGTAAATATTTTGAAGTGCACCAGAAATCTCCGTGACATAATAAAGTGCAGTTTTCAGGGGCCAAATTACCACATTCGTGATCGAATGAGCTATCGTATCGAAAAATGATTTCGATATCGAAATTATGATAAAATGTACTAAATTTCTTGCTCGATATCGAATGCTATAATCTGAAATAAGAAAATTACGATCAATTTTACTCGATATCGAATGCGGTAAATTTGACCCCTGTTAACTTTAAAATAAGAGTTGTATTCATAGCTGCCAGATTTGACGATTTATAGACATTTTGGCGATTTTTTGTTTTAAAAATAGCAAAGTGACGATTTGACAATTTAACGATTTTTTCATTGAAAGTGACGATTTTCTGAAGTACTAAAATTTCCTTTCATTCTCTCTTTTTTGAGACAACAACTATTGTTCTCATTTAGGCCCATTATTACAACTTGGCAATAGTTAAAGGTATGATGTTATCGGACAGATAAGAAGTATTTGGTTATTATAAGTTTACTTTAATCTAAACCGGCCGATAAGCTAAAGGGAAGATCATCTTGCCTTTAATTTTATAGTGATGTTTATGTATTTGAAGTTGCCATATGTTCTGAAAAATTGACAACTTTATGAAAAATAAATTAATTTTAATTTTGTTTTGCCAATAAATAATTTGATAAACAAAAATGGAAAGCAGACGTTTGATTTATATTTTTTTCACAAACAAATATTTTCACAAACACAAAAAATTTACTGTTTCTTGTCAGTAATTTGTCAAAAGTAATCGGTTTTTAACTGGTATTGCCATATTTTAGAAAAAAATTATTTTATTTTACAAGGAAGTTGTAATAACGAAAATTTTTAAAGGTCACTTTATTCCTCACTTTAATTAAAGTTACCTTTTATTATTAAGAACATTAAAGGCAAGTTGTAATAATGGCCCTTAATATCATAAATATTAAAAGGAACATGACATATTTCAAAACTAAAACGTAGTAATAGTAGTATTTTTCTTAATTATTGACAATTGCTAAGTTCAAGTATAATAATTCCAAATAATATTGAGTCAGGATAGTAGAAATTACTTATTTATTTGTAATTATAAAAAGCAATTTTAAATGCTGAATTCCATTAACTAAAATTTTTAGAGGAAACAATTTCTAAATTTCAAAGTAGAAATTCTACAAAAACTTTTCCTATTTTAACAAAACGTCGAAAGAATATTCAGCCAATTAAATTTAAATAACAAAAATACGGAATTCTTTGAAAATAAGTACCTGGTATATGATGAATGAATTGGATTCTTTACTCAAAATGTTATTTAAAACTTAATAAACTAAATTGTTTTGACAATTTGTTTGTAATTTAATCTGAATTAATAAAATATGCTATATTCAGATATTTATTTATAAAATACTGTAAGTCTTGTTTCACACTCTTCAGTTTTAGCTGACCAATTTTTGTTCAATTCTCTTTTAAAATTGCCATATTTTATAATGCAAATCTACATGCATGAAAAAAACAACAAAAGGAAATAAGAAAATTGATTACTACCGTGAAGTTTGTTCCCTTTTTTGTTCTCTTTTCCCTGCTCACCAAAAAATACTTGCCTTGCCGAATCAGAATTGAAAAGTGTGAAAGCGGACTAAGATATTATAAAAATATTACACAAGTAGTGTTTAACATTATATTTTTTTTGATTTCTTATTTAAAAAGTTAAAATTTATATATTTTGATATGTATTGTCCAAGAACCTATATAAACTTGAATTTTTATGTTTTCGTTTAAATAAAAATTTAAAAATACTTTTAGAAATAGTGAATTTTTATTTTTCCGATTTTTTTCTGACGATTTTTAATATTCGAAATGACGATTTTTTTCTCTTTTATCGTGATTTTGACGATTTTTTCCGAAATTCATCTGGCAGCCCTGGTTGTGTTCCAAAATTTTTTTTTTTAATTTGTGGTAAGTTTTTAAAAAATAATCAAAGGTTATTGTGAAGTAATTTAATATTGCTTAAATATACACCAAATATGACTGGGTCTAGAATTTTTTCGAAATGAGGACTTTAACCGAAAAGGAAAGATTTGTTGGTACTATGTATATGAAAATGGAATGAAACAAAAAGCTTTGAGTTCTAAGTATAAGATATTAGAATCTGCGGTCAGAAAAATAATTGCTTTGTATAAAATAAGAAACTCAAACAAAAGTCTAAAGAACTTATGTGACAAAAACGTAAGACCACGAATCTAGACGATGATCAAAGAAATTATTTTATGGCAGCTTGTGATATAAAGCAGGAGAATTCAATATTTCGACTCGAACTATTCTAAGAAGACTTAACGAAAGCGGTCAAATATATAAAAAAGCGGTTACACTTTGCAAATAAGTACATAAATATTAGATAAAATAGTAACTGAATTAAAAATAAAACTATAATTTATAATTATTAGAAAATAATCAAAAAACAGGAAATATTTAAAACCGCATTTATTTTGTCCGACAGTGTATATTATCACACATTTGAAGCTCATCATCATCCTTGATGACTTTTTTAATCGTCCAAACTGCCTAATTTTATGTCCAGCCAAAAAAACCTCTTAGTGAATGTTAAGAAACAAATGCATTCGTATCACTTTTTGTTGCTAATTTTTGACTGAATGTATCATTGAACCATACCTATTCGAACGTAAGTTTGGTCAAGTAGCGTTCTGTCACTGGTGTTCTATACAGAGTTATTTCTGTCTAAATTGGATGAAATTGATGTGAACGTCATGTGACTTCAACTACATGGTGACACATGTGAAATAATTTAATTACTGCAGCAGTCATATTCTGGTCTGGTAAACGCTCTTTTCGGTAAACAGAATTAGCGTCCCCGATAGTGTGATTTAACACCCTTAAGGTGGATTCACCCATTTGTTCTTAACAAACATTTTTCCGGAGAAAACTTTTTTTACTGAGAGTTTTTTGCAGCACGATTCACCCATTTCGAACGATTTTTCTGAAAAATCAAAGCTGCCATATGTAAACAAAATCTATTAGTTTTACAAGTGCGGCCATTGATTTATTTTTCTATGGGTTTGAAGTGTCCAAATACAAATATTAAATTATTTTAAAGTATTGTGAATGAAAAAAGAAAGTTGCTTTTGCTGATGGCCATGGAAATACATAAGGCATTGTTATTTGTATGAAAAAATGCAACCTATTGGCAACCCAATTCATTTTTGTCCAGAAAAAATATAAAATTAAACCAATTCAAGTTCGTAACCGGGCTGTCAGATATGGCGATTTCTCGCCAAACGTGGCGATTTTGAAACGTGTTTGGCGTCGAGATTTTCCGTTTGGCGACATGGCGATTTTTTGGCGATTTTTGATATCACTGGCGATTTTCTTGGCGATTTTCACCAAAACATCTATATGTAATAAATTATGTGATGAAAAAAATCGTCTTTTTTTGATTTTTATAAATCCAATTGTCAACGAAATGAATCATCTGAATTTGGAATTTCAATCGGACAGCATGGATGCAGGAAGCATGCATGAAAAAATGTATTGTACACTTCTTATGTTTTCAACAAAAGTTTTCAAACCTTCTGTTTTATATAATACTGAAAACAGTGAAAAATTTTTCAATGATTTGCATGCAGCTATTGATTTTTCAAATTCATTTTTGCCTCTAGATGCAATTGATTTTGCAGAGTTTGAAACAGAATTAAGAAATGCGAAATTGAGCGATGCAGAAATAATCGTACTTAAAGAAAACTGTTTTTTGTATTTAAATAAACTTTTAAAAGAGATGATAAGCAGATTACCAGAAAATATGAACTTTTTTAAAGCTTTTTGGCAATTTTCTATTTCAAAGTGTGCGAATACATTATCTCAAACTAAATTTGGCGTTGTTCAAGAAACATTAAGACCATTTATGGATCCAAATGTAGCAATAGGCGTGTATGAAACTCAATGGGGAAAACTTCCGTTCATAAATTGGAATAATTATTTTAATAACGAAATTCCAACATATTTACTTGAATTTTGGCCAAAAGTGTTTGATTATCACGATACAGTAATGTCTGCGTTGAAAGGGTCTTTTCAATAATGAATTATACAAAAACTCGACTACTGCAATTCGTTTACACCGACTAATGAAATGATAAAAAAATTCAACTCAACTATGTATGAAAGTCAAGACTCTAGTAATGAATTCGCTGAGAATGAAGTTTACGAACTTTTAGACTTATCTACTTAATTTTACTTTTTTTAAATATGATCTCCATTTTTATGTAATTTAAAACTCTCTTTTAACAAAGTTTTAAAATTTTTTAAATAGTAAAAAATACAAAAACGGATATAAATGTGTATATGTTTTACTAAAATATTGTTTAATAAGTAACAATTAATGTATTAAATAAAAAAAAATTTAACAAAAACTAAAAAAAAATTATTTTTGGCGATTTTTTTGGTTTTTTCTCAATTTTTGGCGATTTTTGACTTAAAAATTGAACTAGATTTTTTTGTGTAAACAAAATTTATTTCTTTTAAATAATAAAAAAAAATAAAAACTGAACAAAATCGGATTTTGGCGAATTTTGGCGATTTTTTACATCCGTTTTGGCGACGGAGCTCAAAAAAATCTGACAACCCTGTTCGTAACAAATATTTTCTCTCTCTCAAAAAGAGAGATGTCAAACTTCATATAAAGAAAAATTGTTCGAACAAATTTTTTGTTAAGAACGTATGGGTGAATCCCCATTTAGGGTTGTTTTATCATTAGGTGATTATCTTTAGAGTTTATCATGCCAGATTAACTACCTGGCAGACATACAAGCGGGTTCGAATGGTTTTGCAACTTCAAGATATATCGCTCACGAATTTTTATGAATTCATCTTTAACAAATGGTACTTTTATATCTAAATGGATGTTTGCATTTCTTATGTACCATGGTGCTGCCGTCACGGTTCTAAGAATTTTCGATTGGGCCCTCTGTATAAGATCAATACTGGTATTACTTGTAGTTCCCCATAATTGAATGCCATATATTCAAATTGGTTTTAAAACAGTCTTATACAGGATGACTTTACAATCTAGGCTTAATTTAGATTGGTCCGTAATTATCCAGTAAAGATTGAGAGATTTCAGTCTCATATGGATCCTCTTGGCTTTTATGTGGCGACGCCAGGTAATTCGTCTATCCAGATGTATGCCAAGGTATGCGACATGATCAGACTGTGAGATGTTCACATTGTTTATTGAAACAGGTGGACAATTTTCTCTCCTAAGCATAAACGTGACATGTATACTTTTCGATTCGTTTACACGTCTTCTCCAATTTTTTAACCACGTCTCCACACGTCTGAGATAATTATCGAGTTCTCTGGATGCCACACTTGAACCTACATGTGAGCTAAGAATGACAGTGTTGTCTGCAAATGTAGAAATGGTTAAATTTTCACTCGTTGGCAAAACATTTCGTATTTAACACCTTCTTACTAGTTACCATTATGATCAAAGGGACATTATATATGACACTATAGTGGTGTGGTTTTTTTCGTTTTACTAATAATTAGATCCTCCACAATTAAATTTTAATTGAATAAATAAATATTTAAGAATAGCTTTCGCAATTTCAATAAAAGAAGTACTGTTCGAAGCTGCTTTTTTAGTTATTGCTTCCACATTTAGTCTTTTTTCCCATTGATTCTCAACGTCCCACCACTCTGTTGAATCATGCTACAATTTTAATTTAATATTTCTCTTTGACTGTTTTTTTTTCATAATTCCATTGCTTTTGTTTCAGCTAAAGTATGTTTTTATGTATAAAAATGTATGTTCGTATTGGCTCCGTCTGGGTATTTGAAAGTGTGTGGTGCGTGTGATTGTTTGCATTTGGCATTTATTTCATATTTGAAATTCAATTAACATTAATAAAGGATAATGATTCAATATTATATTTATATTGTGCTATTTATTTTTGTTTTTCATAAGCCGTTTGTATGTGAAGGCAAACAAAGTAGAAATTGTATGCGTATTCAAATCGTTACACTGTTGCCATAAAGAAAATTGAGAAATTACTTTTACGTATGTATCTTAATTTATTTATTTTAGAAAAGATAAGATCAATAATAGCTCATAAATTGGTTTAAATGTGCAATTTCTTTTCTAGATGTTCCCTGCGGTCTTGACAAGTGATCAATTGGAACATGAATTTGTCGCGTGTGCACAACTCGTGTCTATGTTATGTTCCTGTTCAAATAACATTGTGTAAACGTTTATTCACACAAGAATGTCTGCCATCGAATTGTTACCAACACATACAACTTTTTTAGTAAATAACAAACAACACTATGAATATCGGCATAATCTCCCCACACTGAACAAATTTCTGTCCTTAATTCGAGCGGTAATAAAACTTTGTCAAATACTTTGATGGTGTTTATGGTGCATTAACGATTTCTGTTTCTGATTTTCTCAGAAAAAACAAACATTTGTTGTTTAAAATTTTCTGGCAAAGAAATGTTTTCAGTAGCCTTAAATTGAAGCTATTGAAAAAAACTAGTTTTACCCAATAAAAAAATTCCACTATGTCTTATTTTCTTAATTACTGGTTTTCAACATAATTTTCTAAATTGATATTCTGTTCCTTGGCATCGTTGTAATCAAATACATTTGCATTCAGTTAATTTTATCAAATGGATTTGAAAGCCTATGCATACAAAGTGCACGTCTGTTCAGAGGGTAACGAGACTTTTAATGATATTTAATCCTTAATTAAAATGGTTGTTAATGGTCATGCATGCTTTTGTTTTTGAAATACATATTTATTTGCCATTTGCTTTTTAATGAACTTAAGTTTATGATCAAATATATCAATTGTGTGAATATTTTAAATTGCAAAAATTTAAATGGAAATATTTTGCACAATAATCAAAAAAAAAAAAAAATGGAAAAAATTTTAAAAGAATAATATTCAAAATAAACTCAAATAAACAAAAAAAATTATTAACTTATAGTAATAATATTTCAGTGATTTGTTTCTTAAGCATAAGTAACGTTAATCTGGAAAATCAAAATAGAAAAAAAGTAAATATTCAAGAATTAAAATAAAGCTAAAGCTTCCAAAACTTATACATATATACAGTATAAATGAATGTCTGTCTGTCTTTATGTTTCTGCTTAATATGAGACCAAACCTTGGAGCGATATTAAATCGCCATATTTTGGGATGATATTTGGTGCATATGGTATTGACATAATTAGTAATACGTATCAGGAGAAAAGTGGGTGGGGCCACGCCTCTTTTTAGGAAAATTACAAATCGTAATATAGTCCTAACTACTGGAAAAATGTCTCAGAAAATTGAAATAATTCTAGATAAATGCTTTATACTCAAAAGTTTTAACACTTTTTTTTTTTGAAATTTTAATGGTTTTTCGAAAAAAATCACTTTTGGACCAAAGTCCTTTTTTAAATTTCTATGTAATCTAAGTTATTGTTTTAAAATAAATAGTTTTCATTATGAATAAGAAAAACATTTGTTTTAATATGAAATCAAAATCCCGAAATCTCGGGATGCCGAAAAATACCGGGTTCCCAGGATTCACATTTTCAAAATCCCGAAGCCCGGAATTTGCAAAACAATCCATAGTTTATAATGTTCAAATTAAGAATTTTAACTCAACACCACTTCCACCTTATGCACATGATATTTAATTGCAAGGGGACTTAGCGTTTAGAAATTACAGATTTATTTCTCTTTTTTACAACTAAAGTATTCAGTAAAGTTTTTCGCTCGTCAGTAAAATTTTGGTCGTTAGAACAATTTTCAACTATTCTTTAAACTTACAACACTCTTGTAAAATTTAATCACGTTTGTTCAAACCATCAAAATAGGCTTATGAAAATCTTTGAAAAGCATTTTTCCAACAAGTTTTGAAGCAAACCTGCAGATATGGAGACTATTAAGAAATAAGTCGATTTATTATTTAACACTTGTACCGAAATACCCCTGTTAAATTATTATAACTTAATTCATTTAAGCTATTGTTGTGTTTTCAATTAATTAAAGCAATAATCTATCTATTCATTGGCATTATTTGGACTCTACTTATTTGCTTTGCTTTCATTTTCAACACATATTTATTTAAATACTGCATTCGCTTTAAGTGATTTTTTTTATAACAAATTCATGTTGCTGGTCTTTCAAATCCAATCCAAATGTTTACTATATGTACTTCTCTGACAGAGTTTTACTGTGTGCAATAATGATTATTGTGAATTAATGATAAATGTGTCTTTCAAGCAAATAAAGGTGTTGTTGTATTGTTACCTTAACATTAACAATGCTAAATAGGTATGCTTCCAACAAAAACAGTTAAGTAAATAATAGTTTTTGCAACACTCTATTTTGTTTGTCTATTTTTTAACATATAAAAAAACTGGATTGAGTTTTTATTCATTTACCTCTTTCTAGTCTGAGTTTGTTGCTGGAAGCAACAACAGCGATAAAATATTGTCAAATTATTATTGGAATTTGAATTAAATTGGATTTGAGTTTGTTTAGGCTAGAGCTTTATTTACAAGTGTATAGTAAGTAAGTAGTACTATTGTAGTTTTTGTCTACTACCGGTTTGTTTCATACACTGGAATTGTAATTTTATGCAGCTTGACTCATTTGGGTTTTGGTGCTGGTATAGTGGCATGAGTATGTTACAGAGTTAAGCATGATTCGGAAAGCTGGAAATTTTTGGTTTATCTTTAAAGGTCATTAGTTTCTTAAGAAAGCCAAAAAGATTTACGAAAATAAATATGATTTTGGGAATAGTAATGTTCAAACTTGATAGATTTTGTATTGGCACAATTTAAAATTGTTATGAAATATCTTGTTAAATGCAATCTTAAACTTTGATGAATACAAAAGAAATCGGACCCTAAAGATCCATTAAAAAGAACCTTTAACTTTTTGTATAAATGTAACTGGATTTTATTGACACAATACATGATTGGTTGTAAGTATTTTTGCGGATATCCTTGGCTTCAAATAACTCAAAAAAACGATATGTTTTGTTTTTAGAAAGAAAAAAAGAAAGAACTCTGTTATGCCACGTTTTCACTATGTCATTTTTGTTGCCAAATTGTCCAAATTGTTGGCAATTGTGTGAAAACGGGTTGTCATATGGTGTCATCTATGATCATGATCATGATTGCAAACATAGATGCCGTCATATGACAACCCGTAGGCAATTGTGTGAAAACGGGTTGTCATATGACGTCATCTATGATCATGATTATGATTGCAAACATAGATGACGCCATATGACAACCCGTTTTCATACAATTGCCAACAATTTGGACAATTTGACAACAAAAATGACATAGTGAAAACCAAGCATTATAATGTCAAGATATCTAGCACCAGAAACAGACAAAGATTGACCAGCTTTTATTCTTTTTGAAATTTGAAAGCAGTATGATGAAACGATGCAGCCAGTCAACAACGTTGGATGCTTTTGAATTTTGGGAGTCACATGTTGGTTCCTTGAACCTTAGGATAATGTATTTGAGGAACTTTCTTGGAAAATCCTGAGTTCTTGCGACAATGAACTTTTGAGACACATATCTCCATATAGTAAACGCTACAAAGAGCTTCTTCATGTTGCTACATTTGCATCAAGACTCTTACGTACTCCTTCATTATTGACATTCGAACGGGTAATTTCCGGACAAGCGCTATTATAGACATTACTAATTCATAATATCACCCTGAATTTTTCAATTACTTTTCTTACTGTTTACTGTTGACTAAAGCTTTGAAATTTTAAAGAAAATTTCAATCGTGGAAATCTAACTTAAGTTAAATCAATATTCCAAACATATTTTGAAATTTTCAAACTTTGGCCTTCAAATAGTGTTTAACAATGTCCACTTATGTAATGCTTCATTTTACTAAACTGTCAGCTAAAACGGGAATAAGTTCTAATCTTGTGTAAATTTTGAAACACCCAACAAGTCTAAAATATTTTTACTGAGAGTTTGTCCAATTGTTTCCAACGTTATTAGAAATTACTGTTTAGCACCACTGGCACTGGTATATATTCTTTATTAAAGACTATAATTCGAATGCACATTCTCCTAAAAATAGTCCAAAATCCTTCAGACATCCTAAGAAAATTGACGGAACTCCAAAAATGCAAAGATAAAATGGATTAGATTCCATCAGTCATATAATCATAAGTCGCAGACTCAATAATTTCAATCAGAGATTTGTACCAAGTTTACGAAGCCTGAATTTCTGACGAAACAAGGTGGAAACATCATAAGCATTATTACTGAAGCATTATTGTGTTCCCACTTTACTGGTTTTATGGGTGTTGAAAATGAAGGATGTGGCTTGGAGCTAATGCCGTGTCTCAAAACTACACGAGTAAATTATTGATTTCCATTGTTAGCCCTATAAATCTTCAGATTAATATGGCATATACCAGACGTTACTCCATCAATAGATATTATCAATCAGACTATGGCTTATTCGAATATTTGGAGATAATTTAGAATCAGGTACACACTTTAAGAAGTTCTACACCTCGTGCTAGTCGTGAGACGATTCTAAACACAACCCTCTAGCTATATACATCCAATGCTTTTCTGCTAATTCCGATCTTAGACTCTAGGGCTGAGGAGTTCTATAACACGATGGTATTGGTCATGACATTATCGAACGAAATGTAGGCTGCAAACCAACTTACCGAATTTTCGCGAATGTCATCTAGACAACCCATCCCGTAATCAATAGTTTTATGTCAAAAAAAAAAGAGTGATTATATCGATAGTGTGTAACGAAGAAAACCAATGAGTGATAGACAAAATCACAAGACTTTTTCCTATTTTATAAAGTTGATTAAAGCCTTCAAATTTTGAATTATGCATATGAATTCTTAAGCAAATAGCAATCGACTGTATGAATCTTTCGAAACAAATTTCTAAACAAATGAACTCTCGTATCTTTGGACAATCTAGATATACTCCTACCATTAGATCTACATACAAATATTTCCAGAAGTCTTTGGTGAAAAACAAGCACCAATAAGAAATCATTGGAACTTAGAAATAATAGATCATACTAATACATTTCTGGATTACAAATACAATTTGCGAGTTCTATGTAATTTAACGGACGAATCCTTTAACTTATGAATCCTTGTCTTTCACGGACTCAAGGATCATTAATAAATGAATTGTATTGGTGGATAACCTGAAAATGTGATTTTCTTTTAAATTTTTGGTATTTTTTTGAAACATTTTTAGACAAGACCTTTTCTGGCAATATTCTGTGCCAAAATAACTGCTCATCTTATGAGACCAAAAAGAATGCAAGCCAATTTCGGATACGCCCTACTGAAGTGTAGCGTATCCCAGACAGAGCGTTCTGCATCGATTGAAACAAATAGTAGTCGAATGGAATGGATGGAATATTACGCTCTCATGCGTGGCAGCATATTCTTAAAGTTTATTGGCCAATACTCGCTTCAAGCGAATCAGTTGCATTCGGTACAGGTTCCTTGTGATGTTCTGTTCAGATTTCAGCAGCTCATAATAGTAATGACATGGTATGGTACACCAAATACATAGCATTATCTTTGCGTCATAGGTATCGAACCGCCATAAGATCTATTATGCTTCGGTTTATCGTAATGGATTCATTATTTTTCGCAAGTAATGATTCGGTGCAAAAATGATTTTCTTTTATAGCGTTTAAGCAGCATTTCGGACATGCAAAATCATCTTGAAAGGTCTCTCGACTTTAATTAATATGATATCCAATTTCCCAATGATTTTGCAAGCTCTTGTTAAGTTTCACAACATTCTTCATGGAGTAATGCCTGCAATTCTTGGTCTTTAAACGTTGTTGGCTGACCTGGACGATCTTTGTCTTTCATGTCAAAATCCCCACTTCTTAACCACATACACCATCTCTGGCACATTGAAAATATTGGCACCTCCCCTGCCCCCTAATACTTTAAGAACAGGAGCAAAGCAATAATTTAATCATAACAGCAGCTTATTATTTACACACATATTAAAGTAGAAACTATTAACTTTAAAGACATTATGATTGTTACACAAATAAACTGAGTCATTCGATTTAAATTGTAAATATTTGGCGGGTAAAACAAGTTTCAACCGTTTAGTTTTTGTTCAACTAAATTTATCATGTATTGTTACAAAAATCCACACTAGTTCCAAGAACATGTATGACTTTTAACAAAGGTAAAGCTAAAAAATTATTTGCAGTTTATTAGTTATTGATTGAAGGGGTTTTGTTTTTCTATATTAATGAATATAAATATTAAGACAAAAAAACAAGAATTTAAAGGGTGAGAGAAAAGGTAATTTCTTTAGGTGTAATACTGAAAATAACAATGTTAATTGTAGTCTTAAGGCTAAATGACCTTGGCTTAGGTATGTTGAAAATTATAAAGATTAAAGAAAATTTAGGGGAAATAAAGCGAGTTCTAAATCGAATTGGTTGATATGCAAAAAGTGTTTTAGCAAAATCGATTTAAATAGCAAATTTTTAAAATATATATTTGAGAGAAAATGTTTCATTAATATTTCTCAACTTATGGACACTGCACAGTGGGCCTGTAGCAAAATATTTTGGAAATAAATCTGCAATTTCTAAGCTGCTATTTGGGCATGAAATTTCTCATGGATAAAGTTAAGCATGTATACGAGTTTTAGTTTCCTCAGAAGCTGCACTGTTCTACAAGCTAAATTGTAATAATCCATTAAGTGGTTCCTTCAGTAATTTAAAGCCTTTAGTTTACAAAATTATAAATTACTTTCACTCCTCACCAATACCACAAACTGTATGGCACGAACTAAAAGGTGGTTTGGAACGCAGTCAAAGAATTACAAATGTTAAAATGCAAAAAACAAAAAAATATTAAACAAAACTGGTTTGAAAATATGCAAAGAAAAGTGAATTTTTACAACTTTAAACTATAAAATTGAAACAAAAAAAAAACTTCAACAATATTAATTTTTTTTCCATTTGAAACTAATAAAGTCAAGAGAACATTTTGTACGAATTAAGCACACCTGAAACCGGCTTGCAAAAATAAATAAAACGTTCGTTTTTTTTTAACAAATACCATAAGAAAATATTGAAAATTTTGTTTTCAAATTACAATTAAGGAAGAGTTTTTTTACTGCTGGCTGGTTTTAAAAATTTTCATTCATCTTCAAAGCTGGTTATAATTAAAACAATCTCCATAATAAATATTTTCGTTGGTTGGGTTTAAACTTTAAAAATGTTGTTGTTTAGGTTACTTTTGTGAAGTGTCTTTGTTTCTTGACGTTTATTTTTTCTTTCTTTACATTTTAAATGAGCATAAAAACGCTAAAATTCCAAACATGCGGTTTAGTTCCTCAAAGTAAATTCAACTAGTCAGACAAAAACCTGATACCAAAGTGGCTGCACGTTGTTGAGTTTTTGAACAAGTAAAAAGATTTATAAAAATAACAAAAAAAAAAATATTAAAAATACAAGCAACGAAGAAACAATAATTTGTATAGCAGCCAGCTTAATAGTAAAAATAAAGTAAATTTATTTAAAACGAGTAGAAAAATTTGTTAAAACCTAAAAGCGCTTAAACGTTAAAACGACAAGATTTACAAATACGGAAGAACGAACATGTAATGAAAAGTTTATTTAAAAAGAAAATAATAATAATAATAGTAGTAATTAAAATATAATTTGCAAGAAATTGGCAATTGAAAGTGTTAAAAAGAAAGAAAAAATTGAAATAATTTTTAATAAAAAATTCATAAAAAGAACAAATTTTAACAAAAATTAAATTGTAGAAATATTGAAAAAAAGTTTAAAAATACTTAAAAATTTAAGTAAACTAAAAGCGATTGTAAATTAAATTGATTTAATTGAAAAATTGTTAACAATAAATTAAAAGATAAAAAAATATTGAAAGTTTACTTTCATAGAAAATTCTAAACATTGTGATATAAATAATGTAAATTTAAACGAAATTAAAAATATAGCAAATATTTAACGCATGTGTGAACTTTGTGTGAAGACACAGTGGAGACTTTAATAATAAATTTTAATGAATACGTTTCTTTAAAATATTTTTAAGCCGTTTTAAAAATATCAATATCACACAATTTTAGCTTCTAGAATATTGAACATGCTGGTTTTTAAATTTAAAATTTAAATTATTTGTAGAAAATACAACTCAGTTAGGCAAATATTCAAATATTTAAAATGTCATTGCCCTTGATTTGATTTATTGAAAATATTAGTTTTATTCCGGTTTGCCGTTTCTTTGCGCGATAAAATGAAAAAATTTATATTTTGATCAGGGTGTAATTCTACAAGGTGAGTGCAAATCGGCAACAACACAATACAGAGACAACAGACATTTTGTTTGTGTAAAATAATATACTACTGTCAAAAACACTTGAAAAAGTATTGCTTTGACATAAGAAAATTGTAAACAAAGTCAGTCAGCTGTGCTACTGCGCTCACCTTGTTTAGTTACA
Organism: Bellardia pandia; assembly: GCA_916048285.2. NCBI lineage: Eukaryota > Metazoa > Arthropoda > Insecta > Diptera > Calliphoridae > Bellardia > Bellardia pandia. The sequence continues at coordinate 39,632,298 of OU696530.1, forward strand.
CCATGATTTTGATCAAATATCCCAAAGAAACTTACATCACAAAGTAAAAAGAATAAATCAAAGTCTTTGCAAAACCGATTTTGATTTTGTAAAAAGTAAAAATCTTTATTGTTTTCATACAACTACCCACAATATTTGTCTTCCAAACTGGTGAAAAAATGCCTTTACTACATTTTTTGAGCAGAATTTACTTTAGATACCTGCAAGGAATAAATCAAACTTTTTATGTTTCCAAGACGATTTTAATCACCTGCTTCGCTTTCTGAATCATGTTTATGAATCATGCTCTTATCATGTTGATTCGATTTGACAGTTGTTTTTAATAAACAAACAGAATAAAAAAAACAACAGAATTTACAATGGAAAATAGTTTTTTTTAATGAACAAAAAACTGAGTGGAAATTAGTTAGCTTATTTGAAAAAAAAAACATACATTCGTACGTATTTACTTTCTTTACTTCTAGCAACAAGAAAATAATTTGCTTTGTTTACAATAATGTTAAATTTTGACAGCTAGTGCAGATAAACTTGTGATAAAAATTAGAGAAGAGTGGAATTTTTCGTGCTTCGCAAGTACATTCAAAATGAATATACTTTATTCGCTCTTAAAATTTTGTATGGTGAAGCAAGTTGTTTCGCTCATGATTGGGGTGTAAAGCATGAATAGAGAGCGAAGCATGTACCGTGGAATCATAGTATTTGGCACAACCTCCAGCAGAGCAATTAGGAAGAAAAATCTTTTAATATTTCAGTTATTCACAAGCACTTAACAATTTGTGTGATGCACAAAACACCGAATATCACTCCCAATTGCATAGAAATATTACATGAACTTGTTTATAGGCCCTGTCCAAGTTTAATTTAGTGACAGTTCTTTGCCTGCGTTACTGAAAATGTTTTACCATTTGTAAGAAGTTGTATTGAAAGCTATCTGAAAGCATTAACCATTTTTACTGCTTGCAAATTAAAAATATTTTTGGTGAGGTCTCAATATCTCCACAAAAGTATTATAATTCATTAACACAGTGTTGTTATTAGAGTCAGTTACAATTACTACCAAGTTTGGCTGCAGCACAATGGGGCAGCATCGAAATATTTGGGATATGGATTTGCCTTTCCAACCGGCTGATCGGATTGAGATGAAATTTAACTTTAAAAAACTCATTTTTACTTTAAAAATAAAATTCATATTTCATGTGTTTTAGAGCCCTTGAATGCCTAAGTGGGTATGTAAATACCCATGCCATAAAATCGTACCTGTGAACCAAACGAGTGGTGCCAACCCTGTGATATAAGGCACTAAGATGGTTTTCGAGAAATGAATTCCTCAAATCTTCCAGAGCCATTGAAGTTTTTGATTTTGTAAAATTGCTGATTTTTGACCCGCTCATTTCCCACCAATACATGACCCTATATAACCCTCCAATTTTTTTTAATTAGTTCCATCCTTCCTCTATCTGTCAGTAAAAACAGATTTGTGATACCTCGCACCTGACTCTAGCTAGAATTTTTTTAAAAACAGCTCTATGTTTGGGTATTTTTCTACCCATCCGGCTTTAATGGGTTAAGTTGTTCACCCAATAGTACTTTTTTGCAATTGTTCCCACTGTGAAACACTATCAAAGTATTGAATGTACAGAAAAAATAAAAATTAATTAAAAAAAACTCAAAATCTATAAAAACAAAATAAGTCGTAAAGTAAATTTATTAAATAATCACCTGGGTTTTACATTTGTGAAGTGGAAGTGAAATTTTCATTAAGTTTGTGTTCTAAATTTTGTGAAAATGATTTGAAAAGACAAACATCACTTTTAGTTTGGTTCATCGTAGACTAAAAGTTATGCCCGTTTTCTAGAACGCCGTGAAATTGTCTATGTGGAATTGAAAATGAATTTAACCCCCGGGCCACGATGTCGAACGATATCGTTCGCTTACATAAGACTTAAGACACAAACTTGATAGTGGAATAAACAAACTTGATTGAGTAAAAAAATAGATACGATAAAAAGTTTGTGGCTTAAGTCTTATCTAAGCGAAAGTTATCGTTCGACATCGTGGGCCAGGGGGTTAGTTTCACTTTGTAGTGGAATATAGAACATAAGCGAATATGTTTATTATTTTGTATATTTAAATAACAAAAACTGATTTATCTTTTATCTAATTTTTAATAGATTTTGCGGAAACAAACATCGTAAAATAAAATAAAATAAAAAAATTCTGTTTACTTAAATAAAAAATCGTTCAAGAATACAACGAATTTGAAACATATGCCAGCACTGGATTTTCTTCAACTTCACTGTCTACAACTTTTGCTTCAAAAATAAAATTATACTCACACTAAGCTTTTGAAAACTTATTGACAATCACTTCAATAAAATAATAATTTCAATAAAGGAAAAATGAATTGGTTTTTGCTGCTTTTAATATTAAAACTGTTAAACGTCAATTGGGCGGCACCCATAGACCTGTTAGAGGTCAAAGATGATTTACAACAGGATAAAGAGATTCTAGACAATCTCGTTAATAAAGGTTTCAGTGTGGCTGATGCGGCACAAAATCTGTTTAACACAACGGCAGATGTAATCAACAGCAGTCTTAATGAGAACGCCCAAAAAATCTCAGAAGATTTACAAAACTTTACGTTGGGTGTGGAAAAAGAGGTGGAAGAAAATTATGAAAAGCCAACAACTAAACAAAATGTGGAAACAACTTCAACAAATCAGGAAAATATTGAACAAGTAACTGCAATTATTAGCTCTAATGTGCCAGTTACTGAGAAAGAAATTCAGCAAAAAGAAATTTCTATGACCAACCAAAATCTAGGGAAGAGTTTAACTGAAAATGAGGACAAAATGTTGCAAAATTTTAACAATGACAATATTTTCCCCACAGAATCTAGAAGCAATTCGGAATATATTTTCTCTGTTAGGGAAACAGGAGAAAAATCAGTAGTTACCGAAAATATTTCTAACGATTTAAAATCTTCAACTGAAAGCTACACTTTTACGGATCATATTATTACTCCTGAATATGAGCAATCCTTCAAGAACATAGTAAAAATATCTGAAAATAAAACTGCCGAAGAATCAGAAATTAAACCGGCACAGCACCATGATTTCACAACAGCTACAAGTGCATCTAGTACCGAACAGGCTTCTCAATATTCTGAAAATATTTCCGAAGAAACCATTCCAAACTCGAACACCCAGTCGATTGTGGAAAATGTTTATGGAAATGTGGAAAATCTCTCTAATCAATCCCTGCAATTAATTAACAACGTGATAAACAAAGTCACAGAACAATCTTCCAATGAAGAACTGGCAAATACAGCCAGTAACCAAGACTCCACAACTGTTAATAATTTGAAAGACTCCTTAGCTCCCGTAACACTGGAAAATAAAGTTAAGGAAATATCTTTAATTCCTTCTGAGAACGCTATAGAACAACGCCTACACATCGCTGATATCGTCTTGGTTTCCAACAGCAATCATAATGACAAACAAATTGCAATGAAAGACATAACAGAGTTTAGGCCAGAGGAAACTTTCAGCGAAACACCCGCTTTAAAGCAAACTGTTGATGAATTTATGAATCAAGTGTCAGACATTGGTAGTAGCATAGAAAAATCCGCTGAAGAATTAAAAATCGATGCCTCAAAGTTGCCAGTATCAGCTGAAAGTTTTAGCAGCCCCGAAGTGCCATTTATTATTCAGGAAAGTATGAACGAAACACAAGTGCCAGCTGTTGCACACAATTCTAAACCGGTTCCAAGTTTTAAAGAAGAAGTAGATTCCTTCATTGAAGATATTGTGGAAATTGGCAGTAAATTAGACTTGATTCCAGAGGAAAATCCAAACGACCAACTTACAACAACTACCAAGTCTTTGAGCGAGAGTGTGAATACTGAAACTACTTTTGCTGCTGGTGAAAAAGAACATTTAAAACCTCAAGAAGTTGAAAGCTCTACTACAAATTCCAATTCAGAACAGTCTTTAGATTCTCTTGTAGTAAAACCAGAAGAAATTGCTAATAATTTGGATGCAACCAAAATCGATTTGCCTACAACTCAAGCAGCAGACAAAGTTGATGAAATGGTAACTACTACGCCAACCTCTACGACTAATTTAAATAAAAATCCGAAAAACAATACAGAGATAGTGGAAACCGTTGAAAGGTCCAACCTTGGCAGATCTGTAGACACTTTAATAGAAGACGCTTCTGAAATTGGCAGTAACTTTAGTAAAGCCATCTCTCATTTATTTCCTGTAAGCGAAAATAAACCAGAATCAGTAATCGAAAGCCTTAATGAAGGTTTACAGGAAAAAACAAACGAACAACTTACAACACCTAAAAATTCTTTGAGCGACAGCATGAGTACAGAAACTAGTTTTGCTGCTAGCGAAAAAGAACATTTAAAACCTCAAGAAGTTGAGAGCTCTACTTCCAACTCAAATTTGAAACAGTCTTTAGATTCATTTGTGGTCAAACTCGATGAAATTGCCAGTAACCCAGAAGTGCCAATTATTATTCAGGAAAGTATGAACGAAACAGAAGTGCCAGCTGTTGCAGACAATTCTGAAAAGGCTCCAAGTTTTAAAGAAGCAGTAGATTCCTTCATTGAAGATATTGTGGAAATTGGCAGTAAATTAGACTTGATTCCAGAGGAAAAGCCAAACGACCAACTTACAACAACTACCAAGTCTTTGAGCGAGAGTGTAAATACTGAAACTACTTCTGCTGCTGGTGAAAAAGAACATTTAAGACATCAAGAAGTTGAGAGTTATACTTCCAATTCCAATTCAGAACAGTCTTTAGATTATCTTGTAGTAAAACCAGATGAAATTGCTAATTATTTGGATGCAACCAAAACCGATTTGCCTACAACTCAAGCAGCAGACAAAGTTGATGAAATTGTAACTACTACGTCAACCTCTACTGATAATTTAAATAAAAATCCGGAAGACAACACAGATATAGTGGAAAACGCTGAAAGTTCCAACCTTGGCAGATCTGTAGAGACCTTAATAGAAGCCGCTTCTGAAATTGGCAGTAACTTTGGTAAAGCAGTAACCGAAAGCCTTAATGAAGGTTTACAGGAAAAAACAAACGAACAACTTACAACAACTACCAATTCTTTGAGCGACAGCATGAGTACAGAAACTAGTTTTGCTGCTGGTGAAAAAGAATATTTAAAACCTCAAGAAGTTGAGAGCTCTACTTCCAACTCAAATTTGGAACAGTCTTTAGATTCATTTGTGGTAAAACTCGATGAAATTGCTAGTAACCCAGAAGTGCCTATTATTATTCAGGAAAGTATGAACGAAACAGAAGTGCCAGCTGTTGCAGACAATTCTGAAAAGGCTCCAAGTTTTAAAGAAGCAGTAGATTCGTTCATTGAAGATGTTGTGGAAATTGGCAGTAAATTAGGCTTGATTCCAGAGGAAAAACCAAACGAACAACTTACAACAACTACCAAGTCTTTGAGCGAGAGTATGAATACTGAAACTACTTTTGCTGCTGGTGAAAAAGAACATTTAAAATCTCAGTCTTTAGATTCTCTTGTGGTAAAACCAGATGAAATTGCTAATAATTTGGATACAACCAAAACCGATTTACCTACATCTCAAGCAGCAGACAAAGTTGATGAAATTGTAACTACCACGCCAACCACTGCGGATAATTTAAATGAAAATACGGAAAACAATACAGAGAGAGTGGAAAATGCTGAAAGTTCCCACCTTGGCAGATCTGTAGAGACTTTAATAGAAGCCGCTTCTGAAATTGGCAGTAACTTTGGTAAAGCAGTCTCTGATTTATTTACTGTAAGCGAAAATAAACCAGTATCAGTAACCGAAAGTCTTAATGAAGGTTTAAAGGAAACAACAACTCAAGAAGTTTTAAATAATTTGGAAAATTCGGAAATGTCCAGCACCCATAATCCAATGGAAATTTCTCAAAGAGATTCTACAAATACCTGGCTGGTAGATCATGAAAATATTTCAGTTTCTAGCACCACTCCTACAGCAAATGAAAGCTTTCAATATTCTACTGAAGAAATTGTAAAATCCATGGAAGAGAATCATGAAGAGAAGCCATATAGTCAACAGGAAGGTGAAGACTTAACTAGACAAGTTTCACAAGAGAACCTTCCAAAAGAGGAAGTGCATCCAGTAGTAATTTTAATTCCCGAAACTACTAGACCAACACAGCAGTCGGAAATTCCACTACAATTAGCAACAGTTTCCTTAAATAGTGAAACAAAAGTTACAAAACAAGTAGTACAAGCCGCACAAGGCGAGGAAAAAATTATCAGGCATGAACAACTTGAAACAACCGAAGCTACTCACAAAGAAGAAAATTACACAACAAATGCGGCAAATGAAAGCCAAATGACCTCCACAACTAATGAAAGTCTTAACGACAACTTAACTAGCACCACTGCTCTTCCTGCCATAGAGGAAACTACACATGCCCTGCCTAAGTTTGAAAATACTTTAAAAACTCTAATAGAACAAGAAAAACTCAAACATGTAGATAAACATGCAAACAGCTTGGAAACCTCACAACAAGAAGCCACAACCTGGGCTCCCAGTACATCAACTACACTCAAAGAGATAGTCAGCACCACCAAATCTCTAGAAGAAACCACCATTCTACCCAAACAATTCGAAGAAGAACTACAAATGGCTGTTAAGGCTTTAGAGGAAACTACCCATCATCATTTCGAAGAATTCCAAAATAATCTAAAAGAAGCTTTCAAAAAGTTCACCGTCTGGGGAGCCGAAAATGAGAGACCACAAGAAACAACCAGCATATTTAAGAATAGCTTGAATGAGGCAGAAACAACACAACAGCCTTTAAACGAACAACCCACTACTATGATAACAATGGAAGAAACCAGCCAAGATAGTAGTAATGTTATGTTAGAAGACTCCTTTAAATATAGAGAACCAATGGCAGTAACCAGCCAAGACAGTATTAATGTTATATTGGAAGACTCCTTTAAAACTGAACAACCTCATCGAAGTGGTGTCATAAATCAACAATTTGTTGACAAATTTGCTGATAATTACCAAGAGACGGAAACTGCAGAGGTTACCACCACTGAAATGCAAACGGACAAGCATCAATCTAGCCAGTTAACTGGTTTGCTGCAAAGTTTAGCCAAATCGGAAGAAGTTACTGAGAAACCTATTGTTACGACTACCACGTTGCCGGCTGCTGAGGAAGAACAGTTTGAACTTAAACAAAATGAGAATTTCGGTGCAGCTACTACCATGCAAAATGTGGCGAAAGAAGATCTGGTCTCTACTGGTAAAAACTTTGTTAAGGAAAGCAGTGGTGCATTTGAAGAGACTACAACAGTATGTAAGTACCATTTTATATATACTTTAAACTTGGCATATTTTCAGCTGCTTTAAGAATTTATATTACTTCATTTTATAAGTATTGTACAAACAAGTAGATTTGTGAATGAAACAGATTTCTGCATTATGCATATGTTACTTAACTGTGGTTTACCTAATTGGACCTGGTAAATATACACGAAATTATAAATCGATTTATATATAAATGTGTATGAAAAACTAGCACAAAACCGATATTAATGAAATTCAATCAGGCTAATTATCATTGCCCTAAATAGTAGGCTATTGAAAATTAACCAAATCGATTAGTTGAAAAATAAGCTATGGACAAATAAATGGGGCGACTTCGAATGCGCAAATCAATGCCAATGAATGGACATCAATGTATAATGCGTAATTTTAGTCTATGTGATTATATTTTTCTCTTTAGAAGATTTGGAACTAGTGAGTTGCAAGCTACTGCACCAACTTTATTAACTTTTATAAGAACGTTTTATAAAACCTGGATTGCATAATTATTTGAGAAGTACTGGCCTATACGGCATTCATTTTAAATATGAACAGTACATCTATAGTAGGCTTTTTTGCAATGCAATACATGCCAATGTTGGCTGCTGGCTTACCAGTAGATATATCAGAAGTTCAATACATTTAGTGGACAATAGTAGCAAAACAAGTAAGACAGTATAGTCGATCAAGCCCGACCATATATACTACACCCACCCTACCTACACCCAGTGTATGCGTAAAAAATTGGTGGCATAACTTTTGCGCACATAAATATGTTTTTTTGTTAAAATTTATCTCGATTTCCGAAGGGGATTTTTTATCAGAACATTGACTAATAGCGTAGACAGACGACACAGTTAATTTGCATTAACAGTCTTAATTTAAAATTACTTGTGAATTATCCATTTTTAATGCGCATTAAGTTAGACGTAAATGCACAAAATCAAACTGAATTTATACTGCATTTAGCTATTTCAATATGGCAACATCGTCGAAAATCAATCAAATGTTATCAAATTGTTTACTATTCTAAAATAAGAAGAAGACAATTGTAAAATTAAAATTTAAATAAATAAATTGCCTTTCTCTTATTTCAGAGTGTCCCACTGCGGTCCCCACATGTAGCAACACGTTCAGGTTGATGGTTGCTAGTGCATGAACAAGTTTTGCATTATGAAACAGTTTCAGCAAAAGTAATTTCAGCTTTTTTTCAAAGAAATACTGTTTTTTCAGCAAATGCCAAACAAATTTTTTCATAATTAAATAGTTGTTGACAAACAAACAGCTGTTACCTAAATGCAGTTTAAATGCAGAAACTGTCGTCTGTCACGGTAAAATCTTAATTCACATTAGTGAGTTTTTAATGCGCATTAACTCTGTCGTCTGTCTACGGTATAATTATGGACCTAGCTTTCATGATATCTGTATATGTGAAACTTATTTGTGTTTTACGAGATTTGTTGTCGTTGAAGTGGGCCTTAGATAGGAGCTGTGACTAATAATAGACCGATTATCATAAAATTGGGCCGAATGATTTGTGATTCGAATACCAGCATTTTTAAGAAAATTATGCTTTTTAAAGTGATTTTCCGCAGTGGGCCTTATATGAGAGCTATTATCAATTATCGCCTGATCTGAACAAAATTTGTAAATATGATTATACTTTATGGACAACTTCTTTGTAGCGAAAGTTGTTTAGATATGTGCATAAATCAAACATTTATGATTGAAAACCTCCCCTATTAAGGGAGGAAATTTGTATGGGAGCTAGGTGAAATGATGGACCGATTTCAACCAATTTCAATCCCAACAGTACTTGGGCCAAAAAAATATGTACCAAATTTTATGGACATCGTCCGCCAAAAAGACGGATGCACGCACGAACATCGTTAAATCGATTCAGGAAGTGCTTGTGTGTCGAACGGTATACTGTGTTGCACTAATATTTGTGGGCGTTACAAACATCAGCACAAATCCAATATACCCTCCCTACTATGTGGGGTATAAATATTGAGCTGAAAAATCTTAACAAACGTTTGTCTCTATAACAAAGACTCCTCAATTCAAAATCGTCATGTTCCCACAAAAAATTGTCAAAAGAAATCGGTATCATGAGAAATTAATCGTTGACTGAGATCCCCAATAGCACGGTGCCATTACCAATTGGTACGTTAAGTTAACTAAGACACAAAGTACTGAGAACACTTAAGGTCATTAATATTCCTGATAGAAATACTACAAACAATTTTTAGGTCAAAAACAAAGAATGAAATCAGGTTTTATAGAAATAAAAGAAAATTCATTTACAGGGTTTTTAAATACCAATTTCCATATTTCAAAGCTTGATACTATAGCAAGCAATTAAATACATTTCTACCAAGATAACGTTATCAAAACTTAGCTTAAAGAAAGCTTAGTGCAGGAGTGCCCAAGCCCTATACTCTTGGTGCTCTTTTGTATTTGTAAAAACTCTTAGCTATGTGTGTTTTGTATACTCATTACAGCACTCAGCACTAGCAATACGAAATACACAAACAACTTTGCCTTATTTGTTTTGTTTTTTGTCGTACTTCACTCTATACACGCAAGCGCAAAGCAACAACACTTTCGTATGCTCTGCTGGTAAAGATTGGTGACTGCGATCGTCAATGTAGATTTTGTGTTTGTTTAACGTATGATACGGTTTAAAAAAGTGTGTTGTTTCTTTGTATGTATTGGCTTTTACAACAAAAAATACTAAATAAAAATTAGTTTTTATTTAAATGTATTGGTGTTTGCTCTTACATAAGCAACTTTTGGGCACTCCTGGCTTAGTGGGACTATTGTTAAATAATAATGACAATGAATACTGCAACAAAGCTCTTTCATGCATTTTATAGGTAACAGATATCAGAAAACATCTTCAATCGAATGGATTCCGGAAAAGGTCGAGTTAGAGCTTCAATATACATGTCTGCCTAGCATTCTTAATACTAGGAAATTCGCATCGTTGCATTTCGATCATAAATCATCTTTGAGGTCTAGGAGAGCAAATATTCTGGTTCTTCCTAAATGATTTGGGGTTTTTTAGTGTTTCAACAATGTTTTGTTTGTTTAAGCATCATCATCCACTGAGTATATGAGCTTCAGAAAAACGAATATTCAGCATCTTACTGGATTCTTAGTACCCTAAAAGAAAACAGAAATTTCGAACCGCAATCATACACAACTAAACCTAGATTCAGAAGAACAAGTATTGCGCGTTCTTAATGTCGTGTATTCTATATCCGTTTGCTCTTCAAATATCAAAACAAAACTGTTTGGAGATAAAATACCAAATAGCTAAATTCCTGCAGCTACCTTTACACTAAGTGAGTTTTCATCCAAATTGAATGGCAGAAAATCATTTAAGCGACCAAAAACCTTCTATTTTATATGACGCACTATTCATTTTTTGTCCAACTTAGAGGAGTAAACATTGCATTAAATATTAAATCTTTTTATATATTTTTTGAAATTATTCAAACTATATTTCTTAATTTATTTTTTACAGACATCACAGAATCTCCTATTATACCCCTACTGGTGGGAGTACCATTGGAGAAAGACATCAACAGTATTTCCTTAACTTTAGTCAATGAAACCAACACAGAAGCTGCTACACCAGAGTCTATAACACAGCAACTGGAATCAGAACAAGTGAAAGAATCGTACTCAAAATCAAGCCAAACAATACAAACTAACGAATCAGAGCAAGAAATTATTACTCTACCTACAACTGAATCCAACCTACAAGAATTGGTTACATTCATTGAACACAGTGACAGCACCACTGTCGCAAAACAGCAGGAGCCGGAGCCAAAGGAAAACGAAGAATCCTCAGCCACCTCACAGACACAAGAACCTTTAACACAGGCCTCATTTATGGAAGAACAACAGCAACAAATCGAATCAACAACCGAACATGATGCACAAACACAAACAACTGACACAAGTGGACAAACAGCCACCACTACAACAGCAGATGATGACACTTTAGAGCAACAGACAACGGAAAAGGAAATTCACTCAACCACTGTAGTGGAAGAAGATGTAATGACAATGACAACTACTATTGAACCACCAACTGTGGCGCCTGTAGAACCAGAGGCGCGTTCTTTGTCCCTGCCACCACCAAAATTAGAATATCTACAAAATGAAGATGGCGTTGAAGTATTCTATGGTTATTCAATAGTTAAACATAATTAATTAGTCCGATATTTAAAACACTTTATTCAATTAATTTGTTAAGTTTTTAATAATTTCAGGCATCATTCGTTAAGTGTTCTCTGTCTAGTGTTAAATTTAAGCAATTTGATTTTAGTTTATTTTATAACTTGTTCTTTTAAATTTGTTAACTAATTTATGCCATAAAATTTAAGTAATAATTCTTTTTATATTGGGTGTGTTTTTTAGTTGTATAGAACTTTAAGTTGACAATAGTTTTTTAACTGGCAGCCATCTTGTCAGCTGTCAAGTGATTTATGTTTGAAGTTGCTAGTCTACGCCGATAAGTCCGAAACGATTGACCACTTGGAGGACAACATTCGCCGAGTTATTGCCGGTAAACGTTATACAAATGTTTGAAAGTCATCGAAAATTGTACCTCCAAATTAGACTACGTCCAAGCCAGTCATATGCCAGAAGTCTTATCTTTCGAATTGAGTAAATTTCATGTCAATTTAAAAAAATCATCTTTGTTTTCTTCCATTTCAAAATTCTCTACATCTAAAAAAAAACAGAATAAATTTTTTCAAAATAAATTTGCACAATTTGGAAGCGTTGTTCAGGCGTCCGACTATTCATGTTGAAATGCCAAACCAAACTAAACATAAATCACTTGACAGCTGGCAAACTAACCAACTTTAAGTTCTATACATCTAAAAAAAAACACCCTATACTATTGGAAATAACTGGGGCCAAATTACCGCATTCGTGATCGAATGAGCTATCGTATCGAAAAATGATTTCGATATCGAAATTATGATAAAATGTACTAACTTTCTTGCTCGATATCGAATGCCATAATCTCAAATAAGAAAATTACGATCAATTTTACTCGATATCGAATGCCGTAATTTGGCCCCTGAATTTATTTTATTAATTATGATTTTTTTCTTCTGCTCTTAATTTAAATTATAAACTAAGAATGTGATAAAAACAAAACAATCAGGTATGTGATGGAAATCGAAAACGAGTGAGTTTTTGAAGTCCATTTTAAAGTATTTCTAATCAAATTTTTAAAATTTTTGTTTTAAGATTCACTTTAATTGCAAATTATCTTTATATTTTGTGGGATAAAACTGTTTCAATACAGAAATATTACGAAAAAATTAACTTCTAAAATTCACTCGCTTTCGTTTTCGATTTCCATCACATACCTGAATATGTATAATAACAAAACACATGTACAATATTTAAATAAAAAAAAAGAATAATATTAAACAAATATGTAAACATAAAAATATGAAAAAAAAACAAGTTTGAATTTGTCATTTTATTGCTTGAAATATAATGAAATTATGTTTATATGAGAGTATGTAAAATTTAAACGATTGTTATTATTGATTTTTTTCTTTTTAATAAAACCAAAATATTTATATTTATTTTTTTTATGAAAAAAAACTAGTTTTATTTGTTTTGTTTCAGGCCGGCTACGTTTATTGATTTTGAATATATTTCTTAACAAGATAAAAAAATTATAAAAATATTTATGAAAAAGGCAAATCTCCATAAAATATGATTTTAGTTAATGGTCACCTTCATTTATGGCAAAATTTGAATTTGAGCATTATTCCAAAATGTTTTAGTGATTTTAAATTTTATTAACAAGCTATGATGGTGCGGGTTTCGTTTTCTGTTTTAAAAACTGGGTACCCTAATTTTGTAACAACTGGTTACTAGGAATGCAACAATTTCTTACAACTAATTATTCGTAGAATTTCAAAATTACAATTTTCAAATAACGAATAATTCGATTAATTTTATATAGAATAATCGAATAAAACAAATAAATCAGGCATGTGATGGAAATCGAAAAGGAATTTTAGAAGTAAATTTTTTCGTAATATAAAATATAAAGATATTGAGCTATTAAAAAAAATCTGAAAATAAAAATTTTAAAAATTAGATTATAAATGCATTAAAATGTATTTTCAAAACTGATTCGTTTTCGATTTCTATTTCCATCACATGCCTGAATATTTTTGTGTTGATTTATTTTTTCTTATTAGAATTTTTCATAATTTTATATTTAACTCATGACAATCTTATTTTTCGAGATTAAGGTCAGTTTTTTTATTTTTATTTTTTTATTTTTCTATTTTTTCCAATATTTCGCTACACAATGTGTAGCATCTTCAGGGAAACAATAACAAAATTAAGAAATTTAATAACAATAAAAATATTTTTTATATATTTTTTTTTTTTTTTTGAAAAATACTTTTATTATTATTAAATTTCTTAATTTTGTTATTGTTTCCCTGAAGATGCTACACATTGTGTAGCGAAATATTGGAAAAAATAGAAAAATAAAAAAATAAAAATAAAAAAACTGACCTTAATCTCGAAAAATAAGATTGTCTAATTAATAAAAAGGTCAAACAATCAGTTAAATAATATTTAACTCATGCTTATGAAAAAACTTTATTTGAATTTTTCCCTGATTAGTAAGAAATGTTGCTTTGGGCAGCCGTTAAAATCATAAAATTTCTCAGTAAAAATAAAAAGAAAAATCCAAAACTAGTCTTATAATCAAAAACCTAAAATAGTAAATATTATGTTTCTTATAAATGTTAAAGCTATTTATCATGTCCGCGTATATATAAATACTAGCTTTTTGTACCCGGCGCTGCCCGGGCTATATATATATTTTTTTTCAAAGAGAAATAACACTCAGTCAATTAATATGCCTATATATAATTGCGTTACTTTCTTTGGAAAGGGGATAGATTGAAGAAGTAAAGGTGGTGAAAGTAGAAGAAAGCTTTATATCACAACTCTGCAATTGCGCATTATGTTTGTTTTAGTGCAACATTGTAGCGCCTCTGGTGGTGAGTAGACGACGCATTATTTTTTAAAGCTTGATTTTATAGCCTTTAATTAATTATTTTACTTCGGTGGCGTTGGAATGCTATACCACCGATGGAGAGCGCTGTGATAAATAATAGTTATGATGGATATAAAGAAAACTAATAATTATTAGAAACTGATGTTGTTTGAGTGGCAGCGGCTGGGTATCGAATCCGGACTGCATATACCAACTCATACTTAAGATCAACCGCGCTAACCAAGTAAGCTACAGCACATTACTGATCTTTTATTTCTGGCCGCTGCTGATCATTTAACATTTTGTTAATCTGTTGTAAGAATAACATACAAACGAAGTATGTTTCGTGTGTAAAGTGGCAGTTTATTATGTAGGAGGAAAAAAAACATTCATACAACTCAAATTCTTTTATGGGACAGCATTTTTTCGCAATAAAGTCATTACCAATATCGAAAAATAAATTTTTGAATAACGCAATGTTGACATTCAGATTTTAAATCTCTGGTTGATGTTAATTATTAAATTTTTTTATTTAATTTTCCCTTTCTAAACGTATATTTGAGCTTGTTAATCGTACATATTTTTGAAAATGAATAAACATACATTTAAAATTTGAATAGCCTTCCTTATTTTCACGTCTTTGGTCATAATGTATAAGATCTTGATTACTATTGAAAATTGTGTAAAGAGTTGTTTTTACATTATTTAAGGAACAGATGACCCGATTCCCCTTTTTAAGTATTTTTATGTATGTAAGACTACTGTTTATATAAAAATATATGGATAACATCAAAAAACGTTACGGTCATCAGTGCTAGTAGACTATTATTTTGATGACTAAAATAGTATATTTATATTCTTAAGTACTTAATAATCCTTATAGGTTGACTACCGAAAAAGACCTATTCTAGTAAATATTTTTCTGATTGCAAACTTTTTTTTATCAGTTTAGAACAAAGTATACAAAAAGTACCAACTATACAATTTTTCACTTTTTGGTCCTCTAATTTTAGGTTCAACTTATATTTCATTGTAAGAATCCATATTTAGAACTGTAAGTCTGTTAGTGATTCACTTCGTAGTTCCCATTTTTAACCGTTATTACTATTTAGGTGTCGTATTATGAAAAATTAACTTCTCAAAAATTTCGTCGCCAACAAAACCATGCTGTTTACTTTGCTATTTTTTCCGAATTACTATCTTTTTTGTAAATCTGAAGAGCCTTGGATATATAGCTACTGAATCTTTGCTCGAAAACAGTACTAAACGATATCTATTGATTTCATAAAAGGATAGGCCTATTATAGTTTTTAAATTCTTATGGTTAGATGGAAAGATAACAATGTTTGCACGATTGGAACAAATTTCGTTACTTTGGAGCCTATGGGGAAAGTTAAAAGATGATGTCCGACAAAGAAGCAGTCCGTAGGAATGTACCGAACTACTGTAAAAGGCAAGAAGTGGTGGTGGGTTTTGTTTACTTACGTCCCAGTAAAAAAAATCGTGTTTTTTGAAGCACTTAAGAGAAAAAGCGCTTCAATAAGAGCTCTGTTGAAGCAGTAAATGCTTACGAATAAAATATACAAAAATATGCTTTTTTAGTGCTGACAACGAAGAAGGTTTTAAAATGAAAAAAAAACAAAAATGAAATTATAGCCTACAGATTTACGTATGACAACGAAAGTCAATTACAAAACGAATATCGCGCTTCTCAGTTACTATGATTTTTTCTTAAGCTAAAACATTCAGATAGAATTAAAAAACACTTTAGGAAAGTGCTTATTTCCATGTTTGATTAGGTTAAAAGAGTTAAAACGTCATGTAAAAAATAACTGAAAACGCTATATTTGGAAAGAGAGTGTTTTGCAAAATACCACTCATAAGCGCCCATTGTACTAAACTTAGTACACCTCTAAAAACACAACTTCGAATATTTAAAACAACAGTACAAATGGTACCAAAAAGTACAAAAACACAAATCTTTACCATTTTTTAACCTTTCAGTTTGTATCTTTTTAATAAGTTTTTTGTCTTTTAATATAAATACATATCAATATTTAATGGTTCGAGTCTGCAGATCACTTAATAATATTAAGCACAAAATTCCACTTCTAAAGGTGGATTCACCCATTTGTTCATAACAAAAATTTTTTCCGGAGAAAAATTTTTTTACTGAGAGTTTTTTGCAGCACGATTCACCCATTTCGAACGATTTTTCTGAAAAATCAAAGCTGCCATATGTAAACAAAATCTATTAGTTTTACAAGTGCGGCCATTGATTTATTTTGCTTTGGGTTTTAAGTGTTAAAATACAAATTTAAATTATTTTAAAGTATTGTGTATTCAAAATCACAGATATAAATTCAAAATGAATGAAAAAATAAAGTTGCTTTTGCTGATGGCCATGGATATAAATAAGGCATTGTTATTTGTATGAAAAAAATTCAACCTATTGGCAACTCAATTCATTTTTGTCCAGAAAAAATATAAAATTAAACCAATTCAAGTTCGGAAAAAATATTTTCTCTCTCTCAAAAAGAGAGACGTCAAACTTCATATAAAAAAAAAATTGTTCGAACAAAATTTTTATTAAAAACGAATGGGTGAATCCACCTTAAAGCATGGTACTCTGTTCAAATTTGCGCAATTTGTTGAGCAACATCAATTATTTCGTTTAAAAATTTTGACAATTAGCAAGTGGTGACAATGTCGCGATTTAGAAGAAAATTGTCGTTTTTATTGCTTTTAGGTATGCAACATTGTTTCTTTTATATAAACAACCATATGTTTTTATTTTATGTGTTAAAGAAACAAAAATTATATTATTATCCATGCTGTTTTTATGCAAAGTAATTTATTGTAATTTTATTCCTTATAGTTTTTCTTTTTCGTACTGCCGATACTGCTTCTCAGTTTCACTAAATTTATTTTTGTCTTTATTATTTTATGTTCTATTAGTACTATTTTCAATTTGAATAATTTTTGTGCGAAATTATTAAATTAAAAACACAACAAATAAAATCTAAACAGCTGTTGTTATCAATTTCGTGCGAAATAAGTGCCGCTTACATTATTTCGCAGTTGAAAAAAAATGTTGCCACATACATTTTTTGATTGAATAAACATGCTGCCAGAAACATTTCGTAACTTTTCACAACAAGAACAGAGTACAACTTCAGCAGCATTATTTCGCATTTATTTCGCATCAATTTTTTTTATATGGACTTTTGATAGTATTTCGCACGAAATGACGAACAGAATACCAAGCTTTACTCGTTTTTATTCCCTTGAAGATAGACTTACAAGGAACTACTCTTCTTATAATACACAACTTTGTGACAACAGAAATGTAAAATAAAAATGCTGTTTCTTCGTAACAAAGACAATCAATATTTCAGAGACAAATTTTTCCACTTTTTGTCCCTTCCCGGTAGCAGTGTTATATTAAATTTTACCGGTTTTTACCCAATTCCTAATCCAAGTCTTGGAAATAGATACATATATCTGCGTTCTACATTTCAATAAAATCGTTTCAGCCGTTTGGTCGTACCGGTTTTTCCACTTTTTATCCCAACCTGGTCCAAGTTTTGATAAATATTTAGCCTGTTGATGCTTTCAAGTATGAATATACATATTTACGTTTCAAATTTCCATAAAAACGATTCAGCCCTTTAGGCGTGATTGCGGAACGAACAAACAAACTTACAAAGCCATTTACATATATTATATAAAATATGGATTTCACTGATTTACGATGTAATATCGTAATAATAATAACTGATAAAAACAACTAAAGCAACAAAAAGAAAAAATGGGTTTTACTTCGAAAATTTACAGTTAAGTTTCTTGTCATTTCGATTTCTCAATTTTGTTGTTGGTTTAAAATAGCAAAAATATAACATAAATAACAACTGCATTTATAGTAATATGCACCAGTGTACTATACATATATACTATTTTGTTTAATACACAAAACCTTGGCCAATATTGTAATATTTTTATGACAGTCTTGAAGGTGTCATTTTTATAATATAGACAAATATGCTAAACTTTCAAAAGAAATTTACATCAATAACTTCCTTGAGTTCTGGAAACAATTTGCAAAACAAACTACTGCAGAATTTTAAACATACATATGAACTTGCTAACATTTTGCACTTCTTCAATAATTTCCATTAAAAACAAGTAAGAAGGTATAGTCGGTCAAGCCCGACCATATAATACCCTACATCCAGTATATGTATAAAACAGTTTTGCAGAAATGGGCATTATAGGAGATATAACCTATTATGGACCGATCATCCAAAAATTTTGTGTCATGATTTCTGTGAAGATTAATATTATATGTGTTAAATTTTATCTCGATATAAATACTTTTAAAAGATTACTTATATGGCAATTTCGACTAATTATGGACCAACCATTATAAAATTAGATGTCATTATTTCTCTATGTAAGAAACTTATTTGTGTCGAATTTTATTTAGATACCATCATTTTTAAGAAATTTATATTCGTTAAAGTGAATTTCGAAAGTGGGCCTTATATGGGAGCTACGACTAATTATGGACCGATCATAATAAAATTGTACCGTATGAAATTGTATACATATGAAATATATTTGCGCTCAATATTATTTGGATACCAACATTTTTGAGTGAGTTATGCGCTTTAAAGTGATTTTCGGAAGTGGGCCTTATATGGGAGCTACGAGTAATTATGGACCGATCTGTACAAAATTTGTAGATGTAATTTGGCTTCATTTACCACTCATTGGTGATGAAATTTGTTTGGATACTTGCATAATTCAATAATTTATGTTCGGTAAACCTTAATTTCGGAAGGACATTTGTATGGGGGTCAGGTGAAATAATGGACTGATTTCCACCAGTTTCAATTCCATCCGTCCTTGGGCCGAAAAAATATCACATACCAAATTTTATCGAAATATCTTCCAAATTACGACCTGTACTCTGCGCTCAGCCAGCCAGACGGACAGACGGACGGACATCGTTAAATTGACTCAGAAAGTGATTCTAAGTCTATCAGTATACTTTAAGGTGGGTGTTGGACCAATATATCTGGGTGTTACAAACATTAGCACAAATCCAATATACCCTCCCCACTATGGTGGTGTAGGCTATAAACTAAGTAGATACTCACACAACACCTTCAGCAAAACGTTTAGTGAATTTAAACACATGTTGTACAAAACTTAAACCTATTCGCAAATAATAAAGACCTCTTTAACAATATGATTGTTATTTTAACAACAATTTAAAGAATTCACCCAAAATAAGGCTCAAAATCAGTCAACACTCAATCATAAATATTAAAAATACCGTACACGTTTTATTATTTTTGTTTTGGTACTTTTATTTATAACTCTTTAACCTTCAGTTGAAAGAAATAAATTTAAAAATAAAACAAACAAAAACAAAACTATAACAACAATTTAAACAAAAGTAAAGACGAAAATAATGTAACCTGACCAGTTCAAAAACGATCGATCCATACAATTCCCATCAAGTTTATTTCCACTACGAGTCAATGAGTATGAAACTGTTGTATGTTTTAATATAATTTTATGAATTGTTTAATTTATTAAAATGCAACACCAGCCAGGCAGTCAGCCAGTTAGTCAGTTAGTCAATCAGTTAGTTAGTGCCATTATTTTTTAGTCATTCTTTAAATCGTTTGGTGTCTTTGCGAATGTCAAATGAATGTTTGTTACACTTATACAACGTGTTGTTAATATTTCTTTTTAATTTATTAAGTTTATTGTTGTTTGTTTTTGCTTTTATTTTATGATTAATAGATTAATTTGACATTTTATGCAAATGTGGTTTTATTTAGGTTTCAAACACTCATCAATTAATTAATATTCATATAAAGGTATTATGAATAATAAAAAATTATGTATTTAAAATTATGATTTTGTGTTTATTGAAATATCTACTATTAGGTTTTTTTTTTTTTAACTATGACCAGGTCATAGTTTGATTGATGGGGAATATTTAAAATTTTTCTTTTAAATTTTAATTTGTGTTTATCCATCAAAAGCGTTTAATGTCGGTACCATCAAATATTTCTATTCGTGATTTCAAGTAACCACTACAAAATTTTAATGAAATTTGCTTGTTTATCTAAAAGGGACTCCAAAGGGAGTCTTACTCTTCTCCGTGACAGAGAGAGCACAGCATTTTATTCTAAAAATGGTTGTCGTAGACGACCTACACTGGCAAGCAAAACCAAGTTCATTTTCAATAATTTTACTTAAAGGGTAATAAGAAGTTTTGTTAAACTTTTATCATTTACTCTTTATTGTATTTGCAAAAAAAAAATACAATATTGAAAGTAATAATAATGCAACAAAATCATATAAACCAACTCAATGAATTCAGTTTTGCACGTTTTCCAGAAAAAAAAATAACAACGAATTTGTAGTAATACAAAATATGTAATAATAATAAAGAAGAATACACACACATTGTAAACATATGTAAATTTCGTTCCAACTCATAAACATGTGATGAGAAATATGAATAATTCCCGAAATCTATTTCTCATTAATTGAAGAGTTAAATAGATGATATTTACAAGTAGATCATGTACAACAAACATTGCTGATGACGCCCTTGGCAGGGTAGAAAATGCATTTCAATGTGCCAATTGTCTTCAAAATTATAACTTTATAATGGTATTCTTCTAATTATTAATTAAAATCAACTCAAGACGAAATAATAAAAATCTAATGAAAAAGTTTTCCAGAATCCTTAAAAAAGTGTTTTTCTTAAGGTATGGTCACACATGGCAAATATTTACCCAAAAAAGCTAACCACTTGTTTGACGTTATTTGCTCTTACAAAAGTTTTGAAGATCAAACAGCATCAAATAAAGTAAGACTAAATAAACAAAGTTTTTTTGAATAAATAAACGAGTTCAAAAACATTGTTTTTAGTGGTTACGTCTTTTCGGCATATATATGCCAAGTGTGACCGTACTTTTAATATGGTATCTATAACTCTTACTTTTTAATAATAATAAATTGACCTTAATACATATGGCACTTAAAAATTCTCATCTTGTGTTAGTTATGAGTCCTCTTTTGAGCATTTTTTTTAATTTTCATTACCAGAATTAGAATCTTTCAATTTAAAATATAAATGAAGAAAATTGACAAAAAAAAAAAAACAAAAATTAGTATTACAGACTTGACAGAAAGTTAACACTCTTCAACAGAGGAATTACGGAGAAGTCAAAAATGAGTCAACGAAGTGTGATTGTTGTAACAAAACAACGAAATGTAGCTTCTGTACCGAATACTGGAGGTAGTTCCAGACTATTAAAATTATATGCGAGATAAAAAATAATGTTTCAAAAACACCTAAACAAGCTGTTTATGCTGTAAATAAAACCTCAAGTTAATGGACAGCAAGAAGAGCACTTCAAAGAATAGGATACTCGTATGTGGCAGCAGTTAAAAAGCAAAAGACAGCTCTATCTGAGAAAAATATAAAAGCGCCCCTTGAGTTCTGCAAAAACCATCTTTCTGGCACCATATACCTATAGATACCGCCCAAATCAGTATCGAAAGGGCCAAGATGTAGACTAAAAGGCGCAACCACTTCTTTTTCAAAAGTTTTCAATGTGACCGAGCGTTTCATGATAGAATATTATTATGCTTTCATGTCTGGTCGCTTGAAATTTGTTCTACCTATTCAAACGAATCAATTGCATTCGGTACAGGTTCTGCGTACTAGCCTAGCCAGAATTCATTAGTTTAAAAAAAATGAGATATTTGACTGTGGTATTAGTTTGCCTTAATTTAAATGTGCATGAAGATAAATTTTAAATTTAAATTCCTAGACACAAACTATTTATGTTAACAGAGTCATGTTAACCATTTAACAGAGATAATGTTATAGCTTCAAAATCCGATGTATAACTTTAGCAATGATATTTGAACACAAAAAAGTCCGAAAAATATTAAAAAACCAGCATCAAAAATATTACACTAAAAATATTTTTTATAATGATTTTTCAAAAAAAAAATCACTTTTGAAATCTGTTAAAATACTTTGGTCCTTTTCTCACAGAATGGGCAGAAAAAAGTACTGGAAGCGATTCCTGTTATTGTCTAGATAAATGAATTATACTAAGAAGTTTTAACAGTTTGTTTTTTTGGAATTTATAACGGGTTTTCGAGAAAATCACAAAATTCACACGCACAATTGATACATTTTTCTTCGCAAGTAATGATTCACAATATACGAGGTCTGACAGACTTTTCCTCTTCCCAAAACTGAAGACATCGATGAGAGGAAATCGTTTTGCTACGATAAAAAGATAAAAGAAAAAGCGAAACAGGAGCTGTTGGCGATACCAAAAAGTGCCGGTCAGAAATGTTTCGAAAATTGGGAAAAACGCTGGAATAAGTGTATTATATCTGAGGAGGATTACTTTGAAGGGGACAAGATAGTTATTGAAGAATAAATAAATACTTTTTGAAAAAATTGAAAATAACGGTTATTTTTTGATCAGACCCCGTATATTGTATATTGCTTACAATAATTGTTAAATTTGACAACAATCTTCATGGAGTAATGCCTCCCTTTGGCTGGCCTGGGAGATGTGGTCAAAATCACCACTTTGTTGAAACTGAATGAAAACACATTCACCATAAGCATAAAAAGTTTGTGACACTTTTTTTTTCAAATTAAAAAAGTAAAGCAAAACTTCCGGCACTTGATACTTTGTTGGCACAATATTTTTGACATTTTCGAAGCAAACAAAAAAACTTTTTTGTTTACACTATAATGTTCAACAACTAAATGAGTGTATAAATGACAAATATGTACTTTTCAAAATGGCATATACAGTGGGGAGCACAAATGTGTACATGTTTGTATCTTCTGCACTTTTCATTGCATAAAATTAGAACTAATAAAGAAAATGAAAAAATGTTTTTTGCCATTTATTTAATATAATTAATATATGTACATAGTAAAATGAAAAATAATAATTTGCACCAAATAAGCAATTAGTTCAAAAAAATTTTACACGCAGGTTTTTTAAATTTTGCACAAATGTGTCTTTAGAAATATTTGCATAAAAAACCAAAGTTTACCGTTAAATTTGTAAGTATTTGCTTTGTGTATGCTAAAAAAAACATTAGTTTAATATAATTTTAATTGTATGTGGTAAACACTTTTTGCAAATTATCCAACATAAATTAAATTATAATATATAATGAAGAAACTGTTAAAAGCCATTGAGGACAATATACTAGCAGTGGCATAAAGTGTCTATTCTAGGCGAGTAATAGCTAAAAACCTTAAAGTAAGTCATAAGAGTTAAAAAAGCTATTAACGAATGAGGACGCACTTTTCTTGATAACACAAACGAGACAGGTGCTTAACACTAAAAGATGCTTCTCTAGCAATAGGCAAACCAGTTCATAAGGACCAACCCTTCCTTGTCGATAAAAAAAAATGTTAAGAAACGATTAAAGTTTGACAGAGGGTGACTAGAAGACTGGAACTATATAATTTTGTCAGACGAAATCAAATTTAAGCGTTTTTGATCTGTCAGTAAACAATAAAAAATAGCACAAAGAATTCATAGAAACAAGGGAGGAACGCCATGATATGGGGTTGATTTACAAGGTGGTCACTCGTACCACTGCAAAGAACCGAAGAAATAATGAGGAAAGAAGATACCCGTATTTTTACATTATCCAATCACGTCTATAACAAGGGAGTTGATCAATTTTGTTAAAACTTTGTCTTAAGATGATTTCTTTTTTTTCAATACGATTTGGATATCTAATTCCACTAAACGTTTGAAAACCAACATTCAGACTACTTACATACACTGGCATTAGATTTTTCTTTACTAAATGTAGTACACGATTGTATTTAACATGTTTTTGGTTTCTAAATTATTGTTTTCTATTTTAAATTTCCATGGCTCAGTATTCATAAAAATATATATCACCAGAATACCGCTATAGTTGCGTTTAAATAACAAATCACTGAAAACAGGTTTACAAAGAAAACTTTTGTAGTGTGGCCGGATTTTATGTAAATAATGCTTTACACAATTTTTTTTTAATTTATTTTTTATTATTGAATCTTTCTTTTTGAAATTTATCGAACAAATGTTTATTTTAGATTTCATTCTCATAATAAACTAAATTTAAATAAATCTGATAAAAAAAAAGTTTGTGATTTCTTCAAAAAGCTGCGGAGAACAGTTTAATTTTCATTCCTTTCATTTTCGTTTCTAAAACCGTTTAAACTTATCAATGTGCCATGGAAAAACACTAAATCAAACCAAAAACCATTTGTGTTTCAGTAATCTCTATACAAAAGTTTCACCGGCTTATATTTTTTGTGTCTTGAATAACTTGTTCCATTCATTAATTCATTAGTTTTATTATTTCTATACTAGACAATCAATTTACAAAAAGATCAACACAATTCAGAATAAAATTTCAACTCATTTGTTTTGGAAAACAAAACCGAAATAAGCCAACACGAGTATGAATTTTAGTAAAGAAAAATCTTAAAATGAATTAATTCAAACTAGTCTTGATTTATTTTATTTAATAACTAAAAGTGTCTTGTATGTTTAAGCGGAATATGACTAATTTGTTTCAAATTAAAATAAAAACTTATTTTGCACACAAAAATCCCACATAAAAAATAATAAATGAAAAAAAGTTTAAGTATTTCTTTGTAAGCAATTGCAAAAATAGTTAAAACAACTTTGTTAAGCGTAAAAAAAGTTTTAAATTAAAATAATAGTTTTAATATCCTGAATACAAATATAACGAGGCATAAATGTTGTGTCAACAAACGGTGGTAGGGGGACTTCCACTTTTGAAAAATACAACAGTATGTCAACCCAATTACTGCTACTTCTTCAGTAACTGAGATTTTGCAAATATTTTTATAGCCACTACCAAAAGATGGCGGGGGGGGGGGGGGTATATTACGTCTGGCATTCCCTTTGCAACACATCGAAGTAATAGTCGTAGACCCAAAAAGTCTATCAGGGGTGTCATAGAAACCAATATTGGTTTTAAAACCGACGAGAAAAAATGCTTTGGTGGGCACTGCTACACGTTCAATAAATATCGTGATATTTCTAGTATCAATAAATATCGTGAACGTGTAGCAGTGCCCTATGACACCAAAGCATTTTTTCTTGTCGGTTTTAAAACCAATTCTGACAATATTGGTTTCTATGACACCCCTGTATATATTCTGGGTCATTATAAGATTCTAAGACGGTCTAGACATGTCCGTCTGTCTGAGCTTCGAAAAAAGACATAGAACAATGAAATTTTTAACAAACATTCTTTGATGCCCCAAAATATTTGGTATTGCAAATGGGCAAAATCGGTCCAGTACGATCTGAGTTATAGATCAAAGTTTCAGACTACCTCGATATTTTTCAGATATTTTTTGCTATTTTCTTCAAATATCATGCAGATAATACCATGAAATTCTGCACAATTTATTTTTATTATAGATTTATCATAGCCCCCATACAAACGTCTACCCGGAATATGGCTTACGTGGACTCCATTTCAACCCATTTAATTTACCATCATATACTGCTAGACTTGCTCTTATTAAGCTTCCTACATTAAAAAGTCGGAGAACTATGCTGAATATATCATTTATCCTGAATGTTATTAATGGTGATATATGCTCTGGTTTTCTAATCAATGAAATTTCTTTCAACATTCCGCAACGTTTATCACGTAATTTTGCACCTCTATCTGTGAAATTTTATAGAGCCAATTATGCTGACGCTGATCCCCTAAGAAGAATGTGTAATCAGTTTAACCAGATGTACAGATTTATTCATTTTTCGTTAAATGTTAATGTGATAAAAAAATTTATAATTGTTTTCTTAAACCCATAATTATTTGTTACATTTATTTTATTCCTTTATGTTAAATACTATTTTGTAAACTGTCTGTAAGGAATTCATTTCCATAGACAAATAAATAAATAAATGGTTTTATGGTACATAAATGTAGAAAAGCCGTATCTAAACAAAATTCTGCAATAATAAGTTTCATGCAAAATGAAAAATATCTTTAATGATCGACCGATCATTTTGACAAAACCCCATACAACGACCACTTCTGAAATTCACTTAAATGAACATAAAGCTTTTGTAAAAATGACTATCAAGTTGAAATTCGACAAGCGTAATCAAAATATACATTTAAATCATCGTACTAAATTTCATTGTGATCGATCCATATTTGACCGTAGTCCCCATATAAAGTCCAGTTCCGAAAATCACTTAAATGTGCATAAATCTCTTATAGGCATAAGTAGCAAGTTTAAATTCGATACAAATAGTCCATACATAGATAACAATATTCACACCCAATTTAATGATGAACGGTCCATATTTCATCCTAATCGTCATTTAAAGTTCATTTTGAAAAATCACTTTAATGCGCATAAAAATTATTATTACTTTGAAATTCAGCAAAAATAATTTGCATGTACATATAAATCATTCTAAAATAAATATTTTATGAAGTTCGCCCCATAATAAGTGATTCGAGTCGCGTAAGAGTCGAATATACATTGTTACTTATTTAAGAAATTTTCCTCCAAAAATCTCTTAGAGCAGGGTATTCTCAAATTCGTTGCCCTCTCATGCTCAGATTCTAACGGAATCTAATGCGTGACTGATCGTATGAGAGTATTTGTTTTTAAATGTTTTATAACAACAATTAATTGTTTTTTTTTGTGTTGAAGTTTATTTTTAACAATATTTTGGTTGTTATTGTTTTATTTCTCCAAACAAAAATGAATGTGTGTTAAAAATGTTTGATTTAAAAGTTGATGCTTTCGCTGATTATGCTGGAATACTCTTTTTCATATATAACATTCCTCCTAAAGGTGAATGATTGTGGCTTTTCGGTTTTCTTATGATTGTTATAAAATGAAATAATTGACATACAGCTCGATACTAAAAATTAGTATGTTACACGCTTAACTATAAAAAATTATATTTTTTAATAGCGTAGATAATTAAGAAGGTGACCAGATTTTAGTTTTTTGCTGTTGAAGAAATATAAGTATTTCTTGTTCTGCATTCTGTTTCTTTGGAGACAATTATTCTTAAAACTTTCGATAATATAGGGTCAGCTGTAATAAAATTTAAATATTCTAGACATATCTTAGCATAATTAATTATGGATCTTTAGTGACTGCTTGAGTTGCCTTTAGGAAAACTAAATCAAGGCTCTTATAAGAGAGGAAACTTCCAGCATTGGACATTGGATACGACTAGTACTCTATGAACTATCTGGTATGAAGTTAAGTCGTATTGCGGCCTTCATTAAGAACAGTGACTGGCTATCGCAATTGGTAACACAAATCATTTATGGTAGTCATTAAATGTCCGATTAATTGACTCAGCGAACTATATCTGGCTTGCTATTATATATGTACGGACCGCACTTCTAAACCGGATTTATTTTTCTCTAAATTTCATCGCTATCTCTCCCTCTATATACTTTTTATATTTTCAGAGAAGTTGAAAGATTAAAGAGATTCTTATTATCAGCGTTGTCAACTTTGAAATTTCAAAATGCACCAAAATGGAGAAAAAAGCGCACCATTTACAAAAAAACGCATTATGTTGAGAATTTCGTTTTTGTTTCAAATATTTATTGAATTAATTTGAAATTTTTTAATATCATAAATTCTATAAAAAACTTTTTGTCAACGATTATTAGTAAAAGTAATAATAGTAAAAGCCTTTTTTTAATAAATAAGCTAATAAAGATAAAATACGCATTTAACCACTCAAAATTTAACTCACAATATGATATTCGGAACTAAAGTACTAATTGGTAAAAGAGCTAATTTCAGTACATATTTGGTACTTTTTTTTATATATTTTTGTTTTCTAGCTAAAGTACACTGGTACTCTAACCCTGGTTGTTCGTCTATAGTTCAGTAGACCAAACCATCAGGTTATACACGAATTTTTATTTACATCTTTAAAATGTTAATTTGATTTTCAAACAAAGATTTTTGAAGAATTTGATTTCATTTATCATACATTCGTATTTAAAATACATTTTTTCATCGTATAGATTTCATGAGTTATGAATTATTAAAAAACTGCAATTAAAAATTAGTAAAAATAAAGATTTCATCACATTTTTGAAAAAATTAAAAAACGCACCGAAATACACAAAAAAAATTTTCCAGTGTTGAATGAAATGGTACTCAAACAGGTGTATTTTATTGTAGATAGATTTTTTCTCACACTGAAACAACAAATTGTGTTGAATTTGCTTTGGTGGCACCAAAAATTAAAAAGCGCACCAAAATTAAAGAAAAAGCGCACCGCGCACCAACTAAAGAATTTTTCGCACCAAAAATTTAAAAAAGCACCAAAAATGGTGCGAAACGCACCAAGTTAACGCTGCTATCTAATCTTCTCTATTGTTTGTTTTTCGCTGTTTGGGAGCTCTTGCAACTTTTGTAGTTATTCGATATATGTACATATATTTAAATGATTGATGGCGTTGTATACTTTTCCTTGGGAGCGACCAAGCAAATTAGAAATTTATAATATGGTTTTTAGGTTATAAATAAGTTTTGTTTCACTTTCGGAACTGGCAATGTAAACCTTTCTAATTTTGCATTAAATCACTTTTTTATTACTTACCGAAAATATTTTTTTAAAACAATTTGAAAATAAAAACTGAAATTAATATTAAAAAAAAATTAAATGTTTTAATTATGTGCCCACCCCGCAATATTTTACAAAATATCAGTGTTGCCATTTTAGCACTTTCAGCATTTTGTTCCTCGAAAATGCATTGAAATTTTTAAAAATTATGCTAAATGCATTTAATCTATTAAAACAAGTCAACAATTGTTATGAACAAAATTAGAAAAAACTATAATTTATATTTATAATTTATTGTTGTTGAAAAGTAAAATTGCAAAGGAAACATTAAAAATGTTAAATTGGTTGAGATTGGAATTATGTTTTCATTATATGGCCACCGCTGTGTATGATATAAAGCATAAATTAACGTTTCCTGTCTCTTATTAGACGTCACCAATCTTCAGTAAAGTTTTGACCCTGTCATTTTTCAAAAGCTGCAATGGATTGGTGACGAAAAAATCTAGTTGGAAGTATATATAACCCCATATTTTCCGTCAGCTTCGACAAATTGAACAATATTTTGCTATTTATTGCCAAAGCAAAGATAAATCAATGCAGTAAATCAATGAAAAATGTTACTGATTTGGAATAAGTATCCAGCTCAACTGGATTAAAACTTTGCGCAAAATGTTGCACTTACCGAAGATCCAATGAGTAAAACGATTAATCTACAAAGAGAAGAAAACAAAAGTTATTAATATTTATAATTTTTTTATGATCACTTATGGTTATAATTATTCTTCATTCATTTATTGCCTTAACATATTTTAAAGATAAACTTTAGTATAAAAAATTAAATTGGATTTAATACATCCTCAAAGTATACTACACAGTTTACTATACAATTTTGTCACATATAATATTCGAACTTAATTTCGAATTAACACTTAATTAAAACTTTGTGAACCACTAGATTCAATACACAAGTATTGAAACTTGTCTACAATTTAACCCTTCGTCTTAAACATGTTTTAATTTTCACATTCGTAAAATATATGAGGTCTAACTAGAGTTTTTTTCCCACAGTTTTTCGCTTCCCGGGAAAGCGGGAAATTTTTTTTAATTTCCCGGGATCCCGCTCCATAGAAAAAATAAAACGTAAATTTGTCTTTATTTATAAAAAATCTTTCATTAAAAACCGTGAGGGGAAAAACAAGGTACAAAAATACTTAGATACTACAAAAATTAGTTTTAATTGAAAGAGGAATGTAAATTTCTTATTATTATGCTCTAAATACTAGATAAAAAAGAAGCATAAACATAACAATTTAATTCATAAAAAATAGTAAAAAAAAACAATTTCAGGTACTCAAGATATGAGATCAAAAAATTTAAAATTTAATTCATAAAATACATAATATATGTATTTTAAATAACTATACTAAAATTTTAATTTATTTATTTAATTTATAATTTAGAAACAGTTCAAATAACATTAGTTTAGATGAGCACACGTAAAGAAGTTAGTGTCGATGTAAAAAATTTTGTAATTCCAGAACGCAAAAAAGGAAAATCTTGCCGCGCAATCAGTAAACTTTTTAATAAACCTTTTGTTAAGTTAAAAAACACTGGCTCTGTAGAAACAAGCCAAGATCAGGGTGGTTACTCTCTATTGCGATGCGAAAGCAAATGCGATGCGATAAGCGTACAGAAACTCTTCAGAGACGTGGCAAAAAATCCTAGAGTTTTAGCGCCGAAAAGAATCAAAAATTATATGGATAAAAAACTTCATCCAAGAACTTTTTAAAAGGCATTACGGGATCAAGAGTATGCAAAACAAATACCTCATAAAAAACCCCTGATATATAAACAAAAAATCAAAGAATTCGGTTTGAATTTGCAAAAACGCATTTAAATAAAGGCATTGATTTTTGGAAACGAGTTTTATTTACTGATTATTCAGTAGTATAGTAATTAAAATAGAATTAAATTTTTTGATTTAAACATTTTTTTCTAGTACTCTTTAATTAACGAAAATATATAATTATGGGTGTGTATGAAGCGTATATGTTAATATTTATTATGTCAACAATAAATGTCTGCTAAAATAATTTACATGAAAAAGTCTTCCAAACTTTACTAAGTCCCAATTTACAAGAAGCAATTCTTTAACTGATTACATTTTTGACATCGGGGTAAAGAAAAGATAAGACGAGTACACACTTGATTGTACTAGCAATTCGTGTTACTCTTTTCGTTATACATATGTGTATACGAATGTGTGTATACAGTCAAATAAAATTACAAGCGATTTAAGTAATAATAATTGTGCTGTGTAAACACCGAAGAAATTTTAACGAAAACATTGTGCCAATATTTTCAATAAAAATTGCTTCGTGTAAATTGGGACTAACCAACTTCAATACATCTCAAAGAAATTTTGTGAAGTTTTTATACCCTACACCACAATAGTAGGAAGTGTATATTAGATTTGTACTCATGTTTTCAACGTCCATAAATATTGGTACAACAGCCACCTTAAAGTATACTGATCGACTCAGAATCACTTCTTGAGTCGAGTTAGCGATGTCGTCCGTCCGTCCGTCTGGCTGGCTAGTGCGCATATTACAATTTTGAAGATATTTTAATCAAATTTGGCCCAAGGACGGATGGGATTGAGACTGGTGGAAATCGGTCAATTATTTAACCTGGCCCCCATACAAATGTCCTTCTGAAATATGAGTTTAACGATCATAAGTGTTTAAATATATAAAAGTATCCCAACACATTTCGCCACAAATGAGTAGTAACTTAAGCCAAATCACATCTAAAAATTTTGTGAAGATCGGTTCATAATTGATCATATCTCCCATATAAACCTTCTTCTGATAATCACTTTAAAGTGCATAAGTCTCTTAAAAATATCGGTATATAAATTATATTGAATATAAAAATGTTTGTGTATATCAAAATAATATGGTACAATATTATGATGATTGGTCCATAATTAGTCGTAGCTCCCATATAAGGCCCACTTCCGAAAATCACTTTAACGGCCATAAATGTCTTAAAAATGTTGGTATCCAAATAAAATTCAACAAAAATAAGTTTTATATATACAGAAATGATGACACCTAATCCATAATTAGTCAAAATTCCCATATAAGACCCTCGTGTTTATATCGAGATAAAGTATTTATAACATACTTAATATTTATATTTGCGGAAGTCATGGCACTAAATTTTTGGATGACCGGTTCTTAATAGGTCATATCTGCCATATAGCGCTCATTTCTGAAAAACTGTTTTATGGGTGTAGGGTATTATATGGTCGAGCTTGGCCGACTATACTTCTTGCTTGTGATTTCTAGTATTTATGCAACTTTAAAACGGGTTATAATGCAATTTATTAAAACTTGCAAACATTTCTTAATTACTTTGTTTTTGTTTTGGCTAATTTTTATAAACAAAATTAACATATTATTTGTTTTTTTATAAATTAAACTCGTGTACAAATTTTCTTAACGTTTATTTTTTTTTTGTTAATTTAAACTTATATAAAAGCACATTTTAAATTATTGGAAAGTAGTTAGTTCTATTGAGTTAATCTGTACAAAACAATGAAATTCTTCGCATTCTTCTTTATTTTATTGGTTGCTGTTTTGGCCGTTAGTGGCGCACCTGCCCGTTCAACTTCTACAGCAAACGCCGATGCATCTGCAATTGCTGACTCCCGTGGAAATGGAGACGCTAATGCCAGTGCTAATGCTAATGCCAATGCCAATGCCAGACAAAGCCATTGATTTTTTTTAAAGAAATAAACAAATTTAAAATTAAATAAACAATAACAGAAAATTGTATTTTATTTATCATTTATTAAGTGCGAATTAATTTATAATTTTAGAGTAACTTTTTATTGTACTTTTGTGAATTTTATTGATAAAATCATAAGATGAAGATTGTAATATTATTTTTAAAATATCGTTAATAATAATGTTAGTTTTTAAATAATGTAGATAAACTACAACAAATTATCTGACGAAGCAAATGCTTTAAATACTCAAAATGAAGCAAATGTGTCTAAAATCGTAATTACAGCTCCAAGGCGCAGCGAACGATTAGCAGACAAAGCTCAAAAAGGTCGAGAGATATTACGGAAGACCCACTTACTTCTAAGAAAGTTCTAGTCTAGATAGAGAAAAATTCTGAAAAGCAAATAACAGTGAAATAAATATATTTGAAACCAACAACACTTGGTCAGTTGTTGAAATACAATAAAAACCAAGTTGAGTTTTAAAATTATACATTTTAGATGGATCTGAAAGGTATAAAGCGCGATGGGTTGTAAAGAACTATACCAAGAATAATGGCATTGGCTATGAAGAAATATATGCTCTAGTTATTCGCAATACACCTCTAAAAATGTTGATGTTTACCATTGTCCTCAATGACCTTTCAAAGTTTCTTCTTTATTTATTATAATTTGATTTGTGTTGAATAATTTGCAAAAAGTGTTAAGCATATTCAATTAAATTAATATCAAAGAAATGTTTTTAAAAAATATCTAACTTCTTTTTGCTTCGCTCGATGCATAATGCAATTCTATTGACATGCAATATATTTGTTACCATAAAGATGGGTAAAGTTACATATATTAAACTATACACGAATAAATTAGTGAATAATCATTAAAAAATATTGGTCAACATTTAAAAGTTAAGTCAACATGACAGTGGGACATTTTCTTATTTGTTCCCTTAAAAAATTTTATAAGAAAATTGTTTTTATTTTGTTTTTATTTATTTATAACATTATGAAAATTATCAAGTATTCAAAGAATATATAAAATTTAAATTTTTATAAAAAAAATATTTTTTGAAGTTTATTTTTTTCTAATTTTATTTTGTTATTTTATTATGTTTTCTTTGTCGGCTATTTATATTTTTATTAATTTCCACATTAAGTGATCTTATTCTAACGTACATAATACATCTAAGAAAGAGTTTTTTCACTTTATGCCATTTCAATTTTTTTTATGTCCTTTGCTTCCTCTAAATATTTTTGCAAGTATTTATTTGCAGCAAGTAATATTTCCCCATTTAGTTTCATAAAAACTAAATCACAAGACTTTAAAGTAACCATTAGGAAGTTAGTGATTAGTGATTAACTCATTAGTATGATGAGTCTTCTAGAGATCTAAAGGCAATACTAGGGTCTTTATTTTTTAATTTATGACATATATAACCTAAGCCAAATTCTCAGGACCATCATAATTCAGCTTCTCCAGCCCTTTTTCGTGATTTCCTTTTTGCAATTATTTTTATTCTATTGTTGTAGCAAGGGTTTTAAGTATTTTATCTGTAAAAATCGGAAGAGAATTGTACCACTGTGTGATTTAAAACTTTTAATTTAAATTTACCTGTTAAAGAATAATGCACATCTTCTAAATCAAGAGTATTATCTACCTCTACATTTGCCTAATATCCCTTCTTTGTACCCCAGAATATACGATCGAAGTCTTAATTTAAATACTTGATAATCGGGATGGTCGTGAAGGCCTCCCTTAGGTTTTAAGTTTAGAGTTGCTTTGTACTTGACCCTATGCGTAATAATTAAATAAAGAATTGCACAAAAAAATACGTATGTACAACTTAATATATAGAAATCGTCCTGTTTAAAATGTAAAGAGCAAATTCTCTTGCAAAATTTTATCCAAATTTTACTTTGCTCTTTATTGTATTTTGGAAACGAATAAACGGACGCAGCTAAAGTTAGTATTATTAAAAACAAGTACAACATTAGTTTTTAGCACAATTGCTCACATGATTTTTTACCACCGTTTTGCATACATTTGCCCACTGCGCACTTCATGTTTATGATTTACATACTTGAAATTTTTAATCAATTTTTTTTGCACTTACGGCACTTCACACACGGTTTTTAAAATACTTATTATTTTTTTTGCACGATATTTTATTAATTTTTGTATAAAATTTCCAACAAATCCAACAAATAAATTTTTGGAGATTTGTCAGAGTAATTTTAACTGCAGGATTGCCAAATCTTGCATAACATATAGATTTTTTCGGGGAAAATTAGAAATTAAACAAGAATATATTGACTTCTCGAACTTTCTAATTTGTTTTTTTAATCGAAGATACATTTAAAAGAGTATTCATAAAACACAGAAGCGAGTGCCAAAGCGCATTAATATAGGGTAATGGTTTTTATGTATGATTTTTTTATGAACGTCATCAACTTTTATGAATGCGTTGTGGGATTTACTTTAAACGTTCTAACTCACGCCCGATTTTTGATTTTTTTATGGCTGATAGTTTAAAATAAAAAAAAAATGCGGTTTAAAATAAAAAAAATTGCGGTAGTTTCTTTTATTTTAAACTATCAGCCATAAAAAATCAAAAATCGGGCGTGAGTTAGAACGTTTAAAGTAAATCCCACTTTTTAACGCTCGGTTTTCATTTAGGAGTTATAGGCGTTTAAACTTTAAATCTTATTATATGAATACCTTTTGCAGTATAAAACCGCTATGGTTGGTATTTGTATCAATCGACAGCTTTTTAAATACCTTTCGATCGATGTATAACATATATAGTTCGTTTAACCCATTAGGTGACAGTTACAGGAAAAGTGCTTGTTTCCAAATTTTTGTAAATTTTTCAAAAAAGTTCATTTTTAAACATTAATAATGTTAGTGTACTCAATGATGTTTTGGACAAAAATGTTAAGTAAAAAAATTTGTATATTTGTGTGTTGGGATTTGT
Source organism: Bellardia pandia (assembly GCA_916048285.2). Classification (NCBI taxonomy): domain Eukaryota; kingdom Metazoa; phylum Arthropoda; class Insecta; order Diptera; family Calliphoridae; genus Bellardia; species Bellardia pandia. The sequence goes on from OU696530.1 coordinate 39,668,194, forward strand.
GTTTGTAGTTTCACAAGTTCTTCTAAAAATGGATTTTTGTGCAAAAATTGATGATTGGTTCAAAATTTATTCTATGCATTATATCGCACCCTAAATACAAAAGGGTCACAACTCAAAATTTTCCAAAACTGACTTTTTACCATAAATTAATTCAGAGTACACATCTCTAATTACTGCCAAAAATTTCTTTCGCATCACTACCTTCTTTAACTTGAAAAATACAGTTATGTCTATTTTTATGTTAAGTGTTTTTCTTGTGCACGATGAAGTTTTTTGTATCTCCTGAAAATTTTAGTATTTTGAGTTGTGACCATGGTGAAATCACTCTACAAGGTGGTGTTGAAAAGCCAGCTGTTTTTTTTAGACATGTTCGTTATTTCAATTTTTGTTTTGTTTGTATATATACAGTGGCGAGCACACATGGCAGATGTTTTATAACTATGATTTAAAAAACGAATAAACTCTCATATTTTTAAAAATAATAATGGTTTTTATTTAAAATGTAAAATAAATAAAACAAAAATGTAAATAAATTGAAATTCATTAATAATTACACAGTACAACAGCCAATCTGGGGGGTGAGAAATTCCAAGTCAGGGTGATGGTACTAGGTCAGTATAGTAAAGGCGATAAATGACACTTTTTTGAATAAAAACAAAAATGGGATACCTTCACTTAATTGTAAATAAATAAATAAATAAATTCTTAATTTTTGTAAATTTGTTTCATCAAAATCGGACAAGTGGTTCTCGAGTTATGTTAAACTACGTTTTTGCCAAAATGTTACAACTAAGCGAAAAAACATCAAGATAAGGAAAAAATTTAAAAGGTCATAAAAAAAAACTGACACATACGAACGCCAAACCCTTTGAGGGTTTTACTATACTGACCTAGTACCATCACCCTGACTTGGAATTTCTTACCCCCCAGACAATAATCCCAAAAATGTTCCACAGTGTTATTAAAGCGAATGTGAAGTTTAGGGTAAATTTATGTGAAATGGAAATGTATCCACTTTTGCACGTTAAAGTTCGTATAATCTGGCAGTTGCAGCGAATTTATGTACATAAGCACCGTTTTTTGATATAAAAATATCAAAGGAACAGTAAATGTAATTTTTCAAATTGTTCATAAATTCTTTTTTTTTTTTTGCAAATTTTTAGCTTATTGCGTGCTTTTAATAAAAATGAGAAAAATATCAGATTTTTTAGAAAGCCAAGTGATGGATATTACAAATAATAATTACTTAGCCCGCGAAATTGCTAAGAAGTTGGAAATCTGTCATCGAACAGTGCTACAAGTCATAAAAATAAAAAATATTAGTCCACAAACTCTAAAAAAATCACGACCTTGTGTGCTGTCGGAACGAGGATGGCGAAAAACACCCAAACAGGCTGCAGCTGCTATAACAAATGACAGATTCACCACTTCTTAGCAATTTCGCGGGCTGAGTAATTATTATTTGTGCTTTTAATTCAGTTGTCTTTCACATGGCAAATTGTACACATGCTTACGAGATGCTTTCATTGTTTTTACAATACAGTACGTAAAAAAATTATGGTACCACTACGAAAATTTTTCGTAATAAAAAATGCATTTGGTAATTCTCAATGCCTTTAATTTTTTAACTGTAAAGTATAAGGTAACAAAATAATTATGAACTGAATTATTAAACATATTTTTTAACCGAAACAATTTTTTATGATTACTATCTTATAAAAATCTTTCGTTTACTTTTTCATTTTACTGTATCTTTTAATTTGTCTCATTTTCTCACCAATACATAAGCTTTTTAATTTTGATCACTTCTGATCTATGTTTTAAAATTTAAACTTTAAATATAAGTCTTAAAAAAAAAGCTTGATCTCTGTTTTGTTTTCATTTTGTTTTGTTTTGATTGTTTATTTGCAAAAAAAATTTTGGTATTTTCTTCATACTTTTAAGAATATGAGCAAACACATTAACTTTTATTACTATAAATAAGTTAAAGAATAAAAACAAAATAGATTGTTACTGACCTACATTAATGTACAGTCAAGTTTAAAATTGTCATACCAAAATTAATTAATTGCTCCTATTCTTAAGAAATTTACAGCTTATCATAGTTCGATTCCAACAACTTTAGATCGCATTTAAACTGTTGAAATTAATGTATCTTTAGAAATGTTTTATGAATTATGAGATTTTAAGTAATTAATACTGAATTAAAATGAATTACTGAAATCTATATTAGATTATCTGGTATGATTGTATAAGGACAGTAGGAAGTTTTCCATATGGGGTATTAGTAAAAATTTACGTCACTAAAACCAAAGGTAGGATGGGTCATGAGACGTTGACTTCGGTAACATCAAGAAGTCATAAAATAAATCGGCAATGTTGACCATTAGAGAGTGTAATTACTAAATTAGGGGAGTCTATAATAACAATTATGTTTTAGGGTGTTTTATGTGGATTTAGGGAAGATAGGTGGACACTAACCCCCCAGCAACTGCTTCCTATTGGCGCAAATGGCTCCCATTAGTCCTAGTAGTCCCCAATAATAGATATTTTTTTCTTTTAAACATACTTATAAGACAGATATCACCTAATTTACTTTAGAGGGCTTTTTTTTATTAAAGTTGACTGGACTCACAAAAAAAAATTTTTTTTGAGTTTTACCCGGAATTTTTTTTCTTTACAAACCATCTCCTGAGAATTTCGAATCGAATAAAAAAATCAGCCAAATCGCTCCAGCCGTTCTCACGTGATGTCATTACATACATGGACCATTTCATTTTTATATATATAGATAACATTTCAAATTGAAAAACGTCCGACCAGACTCATGTGTAAGACGAAGGGTTAAATGATTTAATCTTTTCATTTCTTAACATGTCATATTTTAGAGGGATTCGATATACATATGTAAATATCCCCTTGGAATAGTGGGTTTTAGCTGAAAAATGTGTTATTTTGAAACTTAGTTCTGTGTTCAAATGATGCAGATTAAAATTATATTTCCATTACTGGATTGGATACAGATATTAAAGACCTGATAATAACTACATAAATGCTGATACGAATAACCTAAGTCTGAAGTCTTATATGGGAGTTTTGACTAATTATGGATTAGGTGTCATCATTTCTGTATATATAAAACTTATTTTTGTTGAATTTTATTTGGATACCAACATTTTTAAGACATTTATGGTCGTTAAAGTGATTTTCGGAAGTGGGCCTTATATGGGAGCTACGACTAATTATGGACCAATCATCATAAAATTTTACCATATTATTTTTATATACACAAACATTTTTATATTCAGTCAGTTTTGGCCCATGTGCTAAAAATTGACTTCTGTGTTAAAAAAAACCCAATTGCATTTAGATTTGATAAGTTGTTGCTTATGCTTGGTTTTCACTATGTCAGTTTTGTTGTCAAATTGTCTAAATTGTTATGAAATTACCAACAATGTGGACAATTTGACAACAAAACTGGCATAGTGAAAACCAAGCATTAGATATTGTACGGTTAGGGACTTTTGTATTCATACACCGCTAGAATTTCATATATTCGCTAATCAAACAGTACCAGATAAAAAAAACATTTTTAATCCAAAAAATTAAATTTCAGTTTAATTACTCTTCTAACGCAAATAATTTTATTTTCTTTAAAAGTAACGGTAAATATAAAAAAAATTAAATACAGACAGACAAAAGTGTTTATACACTACATTCTCTCTGCTTTATTTATAATTAAAAAACAGTTCAAATAACATTAGTTTAGATGAGCACACGTTAAGAAGTTAGTGTAGATGTAAAAAATCTTGGAATTCAAGAACGCAAAAAAGGAAAATCTTACCGCGCAATCAGTAAACTTTGTAATAAACCTTTTGTTAAGTTAAAAAACACTGGCTCTGTAGAAACAAGCCAAGATCAGGGTGGTTACTCTCTATTGCGATGCGAAAGCAAATGCGATGCGATAAGCGTACAGAAACTCTTCAGAGACGTGGCAAAAAATCCTAGAGCTTTAGCGCCGAAAAGAATCAAAAATTCTACGGATAAAAAACTTCATCCAAGAACATTTTAAAAGGCATTACGGGATCAAGAGTATGCAAAACAAATACCCCATAAAAAACCCCTGATATATATGAAAAAAATCAAAGAATTCAGTTTGAATTTGCAAAATCGCATTTAAATAAAGGCATTGATTTTTGGAAACGAGTTTTATTTACTGATTATTCAGTAGTATAGTAATTAAAATAGAATTGAATTTTTTGATTTAAACATTTTCTTCAAGTACTCTTTAATTAACGAAAATATATAATTATGGGTGTGTATGAAGCGTATATGTTAATATTTATTATAAATTATAAATACATAAATTTATTGTAAATATTATAAATTTCTGCTAAAATAATTTTCATGAAAAAGTCTTCCAAACTTTACTAAGTCCCAATTTACACGAAGCAATTCTTTAACTGATTACATTTTAGACATCGGGGTAAAGAAAAGATAAGACGAGTACACACTTGATTGTACTAGCAATTCGTGTTACTCTTTTCGTTATACATATGTGTATACGAATGTGTGTATACAGTCAAATAAAATTACAAGCGATTTATGTAATAATAATTGTGCTGTGTAAACACCGAAGAAATTTTAACGAAAACATTGTGTCAATATTTTCAATAAAAATTGCTTCGTGTAAATTGGGAATAACCAACTTCAATACATCTCAAAGAGAGTTTGTGAAGTTTTTATACCCTACACCACAATAGTAGGAAGTGTATATTGGATTTGTACTCATGTTTTCAACGTCCATAAATATTGGTACAACAGCCACCTTAAGGTATACCGATCGACTCAGAATCACTTCTTTAGTCGAGTTAACGATGCCAGTCCCTTCGTCCGTCTGACTGGCTGTCCATGTAAAGCTTGTGCGCATATTACAGGTCGCAATTTTGAAGATATTTTAATAAAATTTGGTACGTAATAATTTTTCGTCCCAAGGACGGATGGGATTGAAACTGGTGGAAATCGGTTTAACCTGGCACCCCTACAAATGTCCTTCTGAAATATGAGTTTAACGATCATAAGTTTTTAAATATATAAAAGTATCCAAACACATTTCACCACAAATGAGTAGTAACTTAAGCCAAGTCACATCTAAAAATTTTGTGAAGATCGGTTCATAATTGATCATATCTCCCATATACACCTCGCTTCTGATAATCACTTTAAAGTGCATAACTCTCTTAAAAATGTCGGTATATAAATTATAATGAATATAAAAATGTTTGTGTATATAAAAATAATATGGTAAAATTTTATGATGATTGGTCCATAATTAGTCGTAGCTCCCATATAAGGCTTACTTCCGAAAATCAATTTAACAACTATAAATGTCTTAAAAATGTTGGTATCCAAATAAAATAAGTTTTATTTATACAGAAATGATGACACCTAATCCATAATTAGTCAAAACTCCCATATAAGACCCTCGTTTTAATATCGAGATAAAGTATAACATACTTAATATTTATATTTACGGAAGTCTTGGCACTAAATTTTTGGATGACCGGTTCTTAATAGGTCATATCTGCCATATAGCGCTCATTTCTGAAAAACTGTTTTATGGGTGTAGGGTATTATATGGTCGAGCTTGGCCGACTATACTTCTTGCTTGTGATTTCTAGTATTTATGCAACTTTAAAACGGGTTATAATGCAATTTATTAAAACTTGCAAACATTTCTTAATTACTTTGTTTTTGTTTTGGCTAATTTTTATAAACAAAATTAACATATTATTTGTTTTTTTATAAATTAAACTCGTGTACAAATTTTCTTAACGTTTATTTTTTTTTTTTTTAATTTAAACTTATATAAAAGCACATTTTAAATTATTGGAAAGTAGTTAGTTCTATTGAGTTAATCTGTACAAAACAATGAAATTCTTCGCATTCTTCTTTATTTTATTGGTTGCTGTTTTGGCCGTTAGTGGCGCACCTGCCCGTTCAACTTCTACAGCAAACGCCGATGCATCTGCAATTGCTGACTCCCGTGGAAATGGAGACGCTAATGCCAGTGCTAATGCTAATGCCAATGCCAATGCCAGACAAAGCCATTGATTTTTTTTAAAGAAATAAACAAATTTAAATTTAAATAAACAGTAACAGAAAATTGTATTTTATTTATCATTTATTAAGTGGGAATTAATTTATAATTTTAGAGTAAATTTTTATTGTACTTTTGTGAATTTTATTGATAAAATCATAAGATGAGGATTGTAATATTATTTTTAAAATAACGTTAATAATAATGTTAGTTTTTAAATAATGTAGATAAACTACAACATATTATCCGACGAAGCAAATGTGTCTAAAATCGTAACTACAGCTCCAAGGCGCAGCAAACGATTAGCAGACAAAGCTTAAAAAGGTCGAGAGATATTACGGAAGACCCACTAACTTCTAAGAAAGTTCTAGTCTAGATAGAGAAAAATTCTGAAAAGCAAATAACAGTGAAATAAATTTATATGAAACCAACAACACTTGGTCAGTTGTTGAAATACAATAAAAACCAAGTTGAGTTTTAAAATTATACATTTTAGATAGATTTGAAAGGTATAAAGCGCGATGGGTTGTAAAGAACTATACCAAGAATAATGGCATTGGCTATGAAGAAATATATGCTCTAGTAATTCGCAATACACCTCTAAAAATGTTGATGTTTACCATTGTCCTCAATGACCTTTCAAAGTTTCTTCTTTATTTATTATAATTTGATTTGTGTTGAATAATTTGCAAAAAGTGTTAAGGTAAGTTTAGACGATATGTTGAATCAGCATATATATGCTGACAGCCATATGATTACAATTAGCAGCAAATTCCTATGTCATATGTTAGACGTTTACACGATATGTTGAAAGTAGCAAATTTTTTGATGTCAGCATATGTCAGCAAATGATATGTCAACATATGAGTTAGCATACGATTTTTGTGTTTATACGATATGATGAATTGTATGTGGTGCTACATATGCTGAGTCGTATAAACATTTGTTTGTGAAATTAGTCAGTTTGACAACATTTTTCAATTATTATTCAACTTCTGTATTTTATGTGAAATTTTTGAAATAAAATTAAATAATAAAAATATCAATAAAAAAAACATAAATGATGACGTGGGAGGAAATTGGTCTAGCTATTGCGTTTTTAAGCTAATTTTTATATGCAAATCTGTCTTAATGAACGTTTGTTAAATTTAATAATCGTTTTTGAATAAGGGGGTTATTGTTTATTTCTAGAGACCTGGGGCCAAATTATCGCATTCGATATCGAGTAAAATTGATCGAAATTTTCTTATTTGACATTATGGCATACGATATCGAGCAAGAAATTTAGTATATTTTATCATAATTTCGATATAGAAATCATTTTTCGATACGTTAGCTCATTCGATCACCAATGCGGTAATTTGTCGATTAATTTGAACAATGCCTCCAGCCATTATATTGCGTTTTGTGTTCTTGTGTGTAGGTACATATGCAACAAGAATTGTATTTACATTAAAAAAACTATCGGTAGGTGGGCTTAAAGGTCGTGATACACTATCGTACACAATCGTACGATTCATTCAGTGGAAAATCTGACCGATATCTATCACACTCAAAAAAATCGCAACAAAGTATGTCATAGGTGCCACACTATTACACAAAAAAGATGCAAAAACATATGTTTTTGCTAATGTCAACAAACGCAGTTTTCCGCCATTTAAATTAATATTTGTGTTCAATTATTTTGTTGTTATATGTGAATATAATAAATTGTATAAAGTATACAAACAATTAAAAAATGTTAAACGTCGTCTGTCCTTCAGATTATAATTTGTGATTTAAATCAATGAAGCCGACATTGTTGTTTTCTTATCAGCTTTATTAGAAAATACAACTCTGATCGCATATGAATTTGCCATATGCTGAAAAGCTTGCATACGCTTTTCAACAAATAACATATCTGTCAACATACGCAGGAAATTTGTCAAACACAAATAATATGCTGTTTACACGATATGCTAAAATTACCAACATACGTTTGTTGGCATTGTTAAAAAAGTGTTAGCAAATGTTGTTAAACATACGTATGCTGAAAAAATTTTGCGTTTACACGATATGTAAGCACTTGTCACAAATTGTTCAGCATAAATATGCTGATTCAACATATCGTCTATACTTAGCTTTAAGCATATTCAATTAAATTAATATCAAAGAAATGTTTTTAAAAAATATCTAACTTCTTTTTGTTTCGCTCGATGCATAATGCAATTCTATTGACATGCAATCTATTTCTTACTATAAAGATGGGTAAAGTTACATATATTAAACTATACACGAATAAATTAGTGAAAAATCATAAAAAAATATTGGTCAACATTTAAAAGTTAAGTCAACATGACAGTGGGACATTTTCTTATTTGTTCCCTTAAAAAATTTTATAAGAAAATTGTTTTTATTTTGTTTTTATTTATTTATAACATTATGAAAATTATCAAGTATTGAAAGAATATAAAAAATTTAAATTTTTAGAAAAAATAATATTTTTTGAAGTTTATTTTTTTCTAATATAATTTTGTTATTTTATTATGTTTTCTTTGTCGGCTATTTATATTTTTATTAATTTCCACACTTTACGCCATTTCAATTTCTTTTATGTCCTTTGCTTCGTCTAAATGTTTTTGCAAGTATTTATTTGCAGCAAGTAATATTTCCCGATTTAGTTTCATAAAAACCATCATAATTCAGGTTCTCCAGCTCTTTTTCGTGATTTTCTTTTTGCAATTATTTGTATTCTATTGTTGTAGCAAGGGTTTTAAGTATTTTACCTGCAAAAATTGGAAGAGAATTATAGCACTGTGTTATTTAAAACTTTTAATTTAAATTTACCTGTTAAAGAATAATGCACATCTTCCAAATCAGTATAATCTATCTCTACATTTGCCTAATATCCCTTCTTTGTACCCCGGAATATACGATCGAAGTCTTAATTTAAATACTTGATAATCGGGATGGTCGTGAAGGCCTCCCTTACCCCCCCGTTGCCTCATGCAAGTAATTACTTGCAAGTTGAGTATATGTACATATTATCTACGAAAAATACCGAAAAACAACAATATTTGTTTAAGTGGTTACACTAGCAAGTACAAGTTCATTTTTGAAAAGTCGTCAGCAAAGAAACTTCAAACAAAATTTTTTCATAAAATTCTGTTAATTTTCAAGCTCATAAGGATCCAGTATTGCCGTATTGTCAAGAGAAAAAAATACGGAAAAAAATTTTGTAATTTACAATTTTTTTTTAATAAATGCATGAAATTAATATTTAAAAATACTATTAAGATGTGTTGTGTAATAGTTTTGTTCTTTTTTCTTAATAATTTTTTGTAAAACGCCGAAAATTTGTTATAAACATAACTTTTATTTTAACACTGGTAGCACTGTTTAGTTATTTGTCATTCTACTTACGGCAAGTGCTTACGAACAAATTCTGTCGCAAGTTGAGCTGTAAGTGCGAAAAATATGATTGTGTTAGTAAAAAACTATAATTGTATTGAGTTTTTCGAACTTGCACTTGCATGTGGCAAAGGGGGGTTAGGTTTTAAGTTTGGAGTTGCTTTGTTACTTGACCGTATGCGTAATAATTAAATAAAGAATTGCACAAAAAAATACGTATGTACAATTTAATATATATAAATACTAAATATATATAGAAATCGTCCTGTTTAAAATGTAAAGAGCAAATTCTCTCCCTATGTATCTTAATGGAGTCCGGTTTTACTTTGCTCTTTATTGTTTTTTTGGAAACGAATAAACGGACGCAGCTAAAGTAAGTATTATTAAAAACAAGTACAACATTAGTTTTTAGCACAATTGCTCACATGATTTTTTACCATCGTTTTGCATACATTTGCCCACTGTGCACTTCATGTTTATGATTTACATACTTGAAATTTTTAATCAATTTTTTTTGCACTTACGCACTTCACACACGCTTTTTAAAATACTTATTATTTTTTTGCACGATATTTTATTAATTTTTGTATAATTTTTTGAAGATTTTTTTCAACAACTTGCTACTAAATAAACCCTAAACTATGAAATTATCTAAAACAGGTTTATTAATTTATTAAAATTAATGTTTTTGGTCTCTCATTTCATTTCGTTTTGTTAGATGCTCCCATTTAATTTAAAACTTTTTGCGTGTAATTTTTAAAAAAGTAGTTCGGTTGACTGGCTAAAAATTACGCATCAAAATTACTTAAATTACAATTTGACACATATTAACATATGAATCCTTCACTGGCTAAAGGGAATGAGTCCAAAAATTTGAAATGAAGTAAACCGACAGAACAGTTGAAAATTGCAAAATTAATTATTAGGGCTTTTTTTTACAATTTGTAAATATATAATGTAAGTGTATGTGTTAACAAAACCTGTTTATATGATACAAATACGTTTTTATTGTTAAGAGTTTCAGTGGAAAAAGGGAATAATTCCACCAAATTTTTTGTTGTTAAAATCGATTGCGTAAAATTCAAATTAATTATGTTTTGACTTTGAGCATTCGTTCGGAAATAAAAAGAAAATATATCCATCTAAATATTGACTTACCTCTTTTTGCAAAAAAGAGGCTGCATATAAAACAAAAAGATATTTTGTTTTTTAGTTCAGTGCATTCGCACAGTTTCATTTTTAATGAACTTGAAAAAATAACATAAAAAATTTATTTTTTTTTTTAAGCAAAAATAATATAAAACATTTTTTCCTTTTAAAACAAAAAATAACTAAAAAAAAAAATTAACAACATATTATGTCTTCTTCAGAATAATCTTTCTGACTTGATACTGTTTTCAAGTTTTTATAGAAATTATTTTACACGGGAGAAATATACATATTTTAATAAATCAATAATAAAACAATAGAGCCAGAGCTATTTGTTTATAGCAAACCGTTGATTCGACGAAACTTTCTTACATTTTTTCGCCATTCAATACTATTTCGTCGTCGCTTTGGCCCAACTGAGATCGTTGCCAGTTCATCATCATTATTTGACGATAAATCCGAGGATATAATTCTTGTCACTCGCCTTTTTGAGACACGTAGGAAGCCAACTGATGAACAATCGTAATCACCACTTTCGACATTGACTTCATTGTTGTTGTTGTTGTCGTCCATTCTCGGCACTATTTAACTAAAGGGTGTCCCAACTAAAACGCTATTTTTAAATTTGGCGCCATTCGAAGTGTCATTGTTTGACATTTAAACAATTGTTATTTTTTGCTAGTAGAAGGTACGAGGTTAGTAAAAATGGAGCGCTACACGAGTGAACAACGTATTCTCATTGTGAAATTGTTTTACCAAAATGGTGAAAGTTTTGCGGCTACAGTTCGCAAATTGCGATTAATTTGGGGTCACAATAATGCTCCAAAAGAGTCAACTGTAAAAAGATTAATGGATAAATTTGCCGACACTGGGCCTGTTAGTGATGTAAAGACAACAACGCGCCTTCGACCAGGTCGATCGACCGAAAATGTCGCAGCTGTACGTGATCATGTCACTCAAACTCCATCCACCTCGATTCGACACTGAGCTCAGCAAATTGGTGTCTCCAAATCCATTATGCAGCGAATTTTGACGAAAGATTTGCATCTTCATGCATACAAAGTTCAATTGACTCATGGACAGCGAAGGGAGTTCGTTAATTGGGTATTGGAGAGACAACATGAAAATGCTGATTTTGCCGACAAAATCATCTTCAGTGACGAGGCCCATTTCCATCTTGATGGCTTCGTCAACAGTCAGAATTGTCGCATTTGGGGTAAGGAAAATCCTCGAGTGATTCACGAGAAGCAAATGAATCTTTAACGTGTCACTGTGTGGTTGGTTTTTGGGCTGGAGGAATCACTGGATCTTTTTTTTTGTGAAAATGAGGCAGGTCAAGCGCAAACAGTCAATGGTGTTCGGTATCGTGAAATGATAACCAGTTTTTTCTTGCCTAGAATTGAAGAAATGAATGTGGAGGGCATGTGGTTTCAACAAGACGGCGCCACATGTCATACAGCCAGAGAAACAATTCAATTGCTGCATCAGTCACTTACAAATTGCGTTCTAGTTGGGACACTCTTTAGAAATAGTAATCTTTAATATTTATAATATTTAAAAAAATACTACCTACTTAATATGCGCAGGTCCAAAAATTAAAATATTTTTACGAAATCTTTTTCAGCAGGAAGGTTGTAACTTACGACGAAGGTTACGAACGATCTGCACTTACTAAATTAGAAACTCTTCTAACCACAGCGCTATCATAACAGGGATCAAAGGTCGAATTTATATGAATTAAAGCATAAAGTTGGATTACAGTTACGCTTCCGATTGCTGCTCTCATGCAGCAATCAACTAAGTACAACAAAAATTTAAAGAACACAAAAAATTCACAGGTAGCGAAAGCTCGAAGAGAGGCAAGAAATAGAAACAAATAAGAGTGATTAAAAGCAAAGTTAACAAGTCATTAATGCAATATAAATGCAAGCGTGGACTTATTCCCTTTTTCCACTGAAAATAAAATTTTGTGTTTCGTACAAAAAAAAAAAAATGCTTTGTCTTTAAAATGGATTTTTCGTTGAAATTTGAAAACAAAACTGACAGACATAAAAGGAAGTGTATCCACTCTAAATCTCAAATACGCCCAAATTGGACTCATTCCCTTTATCCACTGAACGACTCATATGTAATTCCTATGAAAGAATGTTAATATAGATACCAGTTTTTGTTCTACCTAATGCCCCTGTAGAGAATTTTCGAAGAAGTCCATATAAAGAATATTGTTTAAAGAGTTGTATATACAGTGGGGAGCACAAATGAGTACATGTTAGTACATTGTACACGGCATGGTAGAATTCCATGGCAGAGAGGCCTACATTGTAGAGTATTACGTAAAAAACGAGTCTCAAATTTTTAAGTAAGTTTAAGATATTTGGAGCCAAAAAAACCGGCTAAGAGCACAATTAGTCTATCACACATCATCAAATTACAATATGTTTTAATTTATAATTTGTTTACATATTGTTTTTTAACAAAATTAGCATAATAAAATACAAACTAATTCCGTTTTATACTCGTATATATTTTTATTAGAGGTTTTTTTTACACATTTGCCAGTATATAAAAGCTACAACTTTTTTGTTACAAGTCATTAGTTAATCGATTGAATGAAACTGTGTACCTAATTAACCATGAAGTTCTTCGCTTTCTTTTGCATTGTATTATTTGCTGTCTTGGCCATGACTGCTGTTCATGGACATCATGGATTCGGTCATAACGCTGGTGGTAGAGCCTCGGCAGTAGCAAGTTCATCAGCATCTGCAAATAGTCATGGCGGAGATGCTGTAGCAAGCGCTGCAGCTGATGCTGTTTCAACTGGACATGGGGATGCTAAGGCAAGTTCTAGTGCTTCTGCCACCGCTGACAATTACTAAGCATTTTATTAGAGTTTAAAACAGAAAATAAACGAAATTGGATAAAATTTATATGGAGTTTTATAGTTTTATATAATAGGTGGAATTTTATAAAAATAATTTTAGAAGTCATTAATTGTTTGACTAAAAACAAAACAGTTTGATGATAAAATGTTTTCAAAACATTTATACTGGTATATAATAGCGTAGACAGACGATACAGTTAATTTGCATTAACAGTCTTAATTCAAATTAACTCGTGAATTATCCCATCTTAATGCGCATTAAGTTAGACGTAAATGCACAAAATCAGAGTGAATTTATACTGCATTTAGCTATTTCAATATGGCAACATCGTCGAAAATCAATCAAATGTTATCAAATTGTTTACTATTCTAAAAGAAGAAGAAGACAATTGTAAAATTTAAATAATAAAAATAGATTTCCACAATTGCCTTTCTCTTATTTCAGAGTGTCCCACTGTGGTCCTCACATGTAGCAACACATTCAGGTTGATGGTTGCTAGTGCATGAACAATTTTTGCAATATGGAGCAGTTTCTGCAAAAGTAATTGCAGCTTTTTTTTTTCAAATAAATACTGATTTTTCAGCAAATGCCAAACAAATTTTTTCATAATTAAACAGTTGTTTACAAACAAACAGCTGTTAACTAAATACAGTTTAAATGCAGAAACTGTCGTCTGTCACGGTAAAATCTTAATTCACATTAGTGAGATTTTAATGCAAATGAACGCTGTCGTCTGTCTACGCTATAAAACACTGCACTGCTTCTTTCTTTTTTTGAAATTTCTTTCCTAAAGACAACATTTTGAAAATAAAACTGCTGTGCGCAGAAGCTGTTTAAGATTTTTTCAGCAACTTGCTGCTAAATTATTTTTAAATTATAAATAGTCTAAAACATGTTTATTAATTTATTATAATTTAATTGTTTGTCTTTAGCTGCTCTAATTTCATTTAGAAAATTTTACGCGTAATTTTTAAGCCAGTAGTTCATTTGACTGGTTAAAAAATACGCATCAAAATTACTTAAATTACAATTTGACACATATTAACATATATAATTTATTCATAACATATATAATTTATTCTGTCTAATGCCCCAGTAGAGAATTTTCGTAGGAGTCCATATAAACAATGTTGTGTCACAATCTTTAAAGAGTTCGATATACAGTAGGGAGCGAACGAGTCTCAAATATTTTGGAATATTATTATGTTCACCGATAAAAGTAAGTTTAAGATATTTGGAGCCAAAAAACAAAAAACCGGCTAAGAGCACAATTAGTCTATCACACATCATTAAATTACAATATGTTTTAATTTATAATTTGTTTACATATTGTTTTTTAACAAAATTAGCATAATAAAATACAAACTAATTCCGTTTTATACTCGTATATATTTTTATTAGAGGTTTTTTTTTACACATTTACCAGTATATAAAAGCTTAAAATTTTTTGTTACAAATCATTAGTTAATCTATCGAATTAAACTGTGCACTTAATTAACCATGAAGTTCTTCGCTTTCTTTTGCATTGTATTATTTGCTGTCTTGGCCATGACTGCTGCTCAAGGATATTATGGTTTCGGTGGCAACGCTGGCGGCAGTGCCTTGATTGTCGCACGTGCAACTGCATCTGCAAATAGTAATGGCGGAGATGCTGCATCAAACGCTGCAGCGGATGCTACTTTTGAAGGATTTGGGGCAACGGTAATTAATAGAGCTAATGCCAACATAAGAATTGAGAACTTCAATAGAGGTTAGAACAGAAAATAAAGGAAATTGAATAAAATTTATTTGGAGTTTTAATTGTTTTACTAATGGCCGAATTGTCGCTCATTAGTTAACCATTGGTAAACTAAAATACTAACTATTGTTTAAATATTACATACTTGGCATTCTTATGGCAAACTTAGCATTGCGAATTAAGAATCATTAGTTAAGCCTTTGCCATTACCTAACTAAAGACTGTGAATTTATTGATAACAAATTGTTTTAACAACATTTATTTTTGAAAATAATACTGCTGTACGCAGAAGCTGTTAAAGATTTTTTCAACAACTTGCTGCTAAATTGCTCTAAACTAATAAATGGTCTAACACATGTTAAGACTCCCCTCCCCAAAAAATTATGACAAACCAAGAACGAAGACTTTAATAATAAATATGTTACCAATACGGTAAAATGTATGGCGGCATCAACAATGAAAAAGAAGGATTCTCTCGACATTTAAAAAAAAAACCAATGCAGCCCCTAGTTGTGACAGTTAGGCTTACTACTTTGCTATTTTGTTGATAACTTTAGTCCACTTTCACAGTCTTCAATTCTGTCTCTGTCAAGGTAAGTATTTTTCAATGAGAAGGAAAAAGATAAAACCTAATTAATTAGTATTTTTCAATAAGAAAAAAAATTTTAATTAAATTTAATTAAAGATAATTATCTTTTATCTTTTTCCTTTTCATTGAAAAACACTTGCCTTGACGAGAGAGAATTGAAGAGTGAAAACTATTTGTATTTGAACAAATTAATTTTGCTTTTAATTTACTATTGTCAAATGTAGAAAACTTTTAATTCAATTATAATTTTGTTTGAAAAAGATAGTTATTGTGGAAAATATTGAATATAATATACATAAGTTTAATTTTGTTTAGAAATGAATCTAGCGTGTTTTGAAAGCAAGAGCTTATATTTTATTTGAAAAGAAGCGCAAGCAATTTTTTTGTGTTTTCTATACCAAAAGATTTTCGAAATCATCCCTCATCTTGCCATCAAATGGAAATAATTAAAGCGTCATTTTCTTGCCTAAATTTTACTGAGAAATCTCCAGTCCATTCTTGGCCAGCTCAGCAGCCATTTCTTTATATATATGGGAGTTCTTCCTTTTTCTTCTTAACTCGTCCATTTTTTCCTCCCATAATTCCACAAAAACATTTTCTGTGTATTCCACTCGTAACGTGTTTTTTAATTTAAATTATTTTTATTGTCATTATCAGTTGTTTTCAATATTTTTAACTTGGTAGCACTGAATTTAGTACAACTAAAACATGGTTGTATTTCATAAAACCTACTTAAAACCAAATCAAAAAAGATGGTTTAAGATGGTTTTGACAAAATTATTTTGTATGGTAAAACCAGGTTTTATTGTTTGGTTTTAACGTTAAAACTAAATTTTATGTTAAAACCTTAGGTGTGAAAACACTATAAAGTAAACAATTACAATTAATAGTTTCGCGGATGATAAAGATAGACAACCTAATTATCCTTGTTCCATCCATTTGATGGCAAGATGAGGGATGATTTCGAAAATCTTTTGGTATAGAAAACACAAAAAAAATGGTTGCGCTTCTTTTCAAATAAAATATAAGCTCTTGCCTTCAAAACACGCTAGTTTCATTTCTAAACAAAATTAAACTTATGTATATTATATTCAATATTTTCCACAATAACTATCTTTTTCAAACAAAATTATAATTGAATTAAAAGTTTTCTACATTTGACAATAGTAAATTAAAAGCAAAATTAATTTGTTCAAATAAAAATAGTTTTCACTCTTCACTTCTGTTTCGTCAAGGCAAGTATTTTTCAATGAAAAGGAAAAAGATAAAAGATAATTATCTGTAATTAAAAGATAATTTTTATCTTTAATTAAATTTAATTAAAATTAAAAGATAATTATCTTTTTCCTTCTTATTGAAAAATACTAATTAATTAGATTTTATCTTTTTCCTTCTCATTGAAAAATACTTGCCTTGACGAGACAGAATTGAAGAGTGTGAAAGTGGACTAAAGTTATCAACAAAATATCAAAGTAGTAAGCCTAACTGTCACAACTAGGGGCTGCATTGGTTTTTTTTTTTAATGTCGAGATAATCCTTCTTTTTCATTGTTGATGCCGCCATACATTTTACCGTATTGGTAACATATTTATTATAAAAGTCTTCGTTCTTGGTTTGTCATAATTTTTTGGGGAGGGGAGTCGTAACATGTGTTAGACCATTTATTAGTTTAGAGCAATTTAGCAGCAAGTTGCTGAAAAAACCTTTAACAGATTCTGCGCACAGCAGTATTATTTTCAAAATGTTGCTTTTAAGAAAGAAATTTCAAAAAAAGAAAGAAGCAGCGTTTTAAATACGAGCATATAAACCTGTATAAATGTTTTTAAAACCATTTTGTCATCAAACTGTTTTGTTTTTAGTCAAACAATTAATGACTTCTAAAATTATTTTTATAAAATTCCACCTATTATATAAAACTATAAAACTCCATATAAATTTTATCCAATTTCGTTTATTTTCTGTTTTAAACTCTAATGAAATGCTTAGTAATTGTCAGCGGTGGCAGAAGCACCAGCAGCTGCCTTAGCGTCCCCATGTCCTTTTGAAACAGCATCAGCTGCAGCGCTTGCCAGAGCATCTCCGCCATGACTATTTGCAGATGCAGTAGCAGTTGCCGTGGCACTGCCTCCAACGTGACCAGCAGCAGTCATGGCCAAGACAGCAAATAATACAATGCAAAAGAAAGCGAAGAACTTCATGGTTAATTAAGTGCACAGTTTAATTCAATCGATTAACTAATGACTTCTAACAAAAAAGTTGCAGCTTTTATATACTGGTAAATGTTTAAAAACAGTCTAAAAATATATATAAAACGGGATTTGTTTCTGTTTTTACAATGCAAATTTTGTTTAAAATCAATTTATGTATAAACAAAATATAAATTAACACATATTCTAATTTAATGATGTTTTATAGCCTAATTGTCTATAGCCGGTTTAAAAAAGCAACACATATAAACGAATAATTAACAAACACTTTAAGTTGAGCTTAAATTATCAATCGGACAATTTTAACTTAATTTATTTATGTATCAATGGATATATAGAAAGAATAAAGTATGATGCAACTACTTTAGGTATGATCAAACTCATGCATTTCATCTCAATAACGACATTTATAAGAATTTTATGCATATTCCAGTTATAATCAAGACTTTCTATTATCAAGTCTCTTTCAGTCTTTTATGAGTTTTCGGGAATAGTCGTCGTAAGGGAACTATGGCCTATTACCAGCCAATCATCATGAAATTCTGTTCGACGATTTATTCGTATTTGCGAATTACTTGTGTTGAATTTCAACGTAAAGCAGCCCATACACGTTTCAATTCAATTGGCAACTGAGTCGGTTGTTGTGTTGTGTGTTGTTAGTTTGGCAGTTGACGAGTTGGTTGAAGAAAAATCAAAAGATTTTGATTTTTTCAAGTTGACTAACAAGTCTTTCAATTCGATTGTACTGTGTGTGTTCGAGTCTCTTAATTAGCTGTCAAAATTTAGGTTTGTAGTTTTCTTTTGCAAAGCAAAAGTTGTTTATTTTTAAAATCTCTTTTGATTTTAGTGAATTTTAAATAAAAAATTAAAAAAATTACATTGGTGCCAAACATCGATGCTTGGAGTGAAATGTTCCAATTGCTCGAGGAAAATCCAGCACTTTGGATAATAAAAATTTTTAAAGTCGTCCGGCTCTCTTGTTTTTAGTTCCCTTATTAAATTTTTATTTGATTTTTTATCTTGTCTTTAACCATTCTTTTGACCAAATTCTTCGTCGCTTTTCTTCATCATTAAGACATTCTGCAATAATCATTAATGGAATTATTTTTCTTTTTTCAGCCACTAAAGTTTTTAATTTTTAAATTTGCAGTGTTAAAAAATATAAATTTGACAGTTGAATGCAAATCTTTCAATTCAATTTAAGAAGTGTATGGCCAAGAATCAATTCAATTGAAAGACTCAATTGACGATTGAATTGAAACGTGTATGGGCTGCTTTACGTTGAAATTCAACACAAGTAATTCGCAAATACGAATAAATCGTCGAACAGAATTTCATGATGAGTGGCTGGTAATAGGTCATAGTTCCCTTATGACGACTATTCCCGAAGACTCATAAAAGAAGGATTGATTATACTTTTTTGATTATAACTGGAATATGCATAAAATTCTTATAAATGTCGTTATTGAGATGAAATTCATGAGTTTGATCATACCTAAAGTAGTTGCATCATACTTTATTCTTTCTATATATCCATTGATACATAAATAAATTAAGTTAAAATTGTCCGATTGATAATTTAAGCTCAACTTAAAGTGTTTGTTAATTATTCGTTTATATGTGTTGCTTTTTTAAACCGGCTATAGACAATTAGGCTATAAAACATCATTAAATTAGAATATGTGTTAATTTATATTTTGTTTATACATAAATTGATTTTAAACAAAATTTGCATTGTAAACACAGAAACAAATCCCGTTTTATATATATTTTTAGACTGTTTTTAAACATTTACCAGTATATAAAAGCTGCAACTTTTTTGTTAGAAGTCATTAGTTAATCGATTGAATTAAACTGTGCACTTAATTAACCATGAAGTTCTTCGCTTTCTTTTGCATTGTATTATTTGCTGTCTTGGCCATGACTGCTGCTGGTCACGTTGGAGGCAGTGCCACGGCAACTGCTACTGCATCTGCAAATAGTCATGGCGGAGATGCTCTGGCAAGCGCTGCAGCTGATGCTGTTTCAAAAGGACATGGGGACGCTAAGGCAGCTGCTGGTGCTTCTGCCACCGCTGACAATTACTAAGCATTTCATTAGAGTTTAAAACAGAAAATAAACGAAATTGGATAAAATTTATATGGAGTTTTACAGTTTTATATAATGGGTGGAATTTTATAAAAATAATTTTAAAAGTCATTAATTGTTTGACTAAAAACAAAACAGTTTGATGACAAAATGGTTTTAAAAACATTTATATAGGTTTATATGCTCGTATATAAAACGGCACTTTTTTCTTTTTTTTAAATTTCTTTCTTAAAGGCAACATTTTGAAAATAAAACTGCTGTGCGCAGAAGCTGTTAAAGAGTTTTTCAGCAACTTGCTGCTAAATTATTTTTTACTTATAAATAGTCTAAAACATGTTTATTAATTAATTATAATTTAATTTTTTTTCTTCAGCTGCTCTAATTTCATTTAGAACATTTTGCGCGTAATTTTTAAGCCAGTAGTTCGGTTGACTGGTTAAAAAATACGCATCAAAATTACTTAAATTACAATTTGACACATATTAACATATATAATTTATATGAAAGAATGATAATATAGATACCAGCATGGTGTAACTATACAAGGTGAGTGCAGTAGCACAGCTGACTGACTTTGTTTACAATTTACTTATGTCAAAGCAATACTTTTTCAAGTGTTTTTGACAGTAATATATTATTTTACACACACAAAATGCCTGTTGTTTCTGTATTGTGTTGTATTTGTTGCCAATTTGCACTCACCTTGTATAGTTACACCATGGATACTAGTTTTAATTCTGTCTAATACCCCAGTAGAAAATTTTCGAAGGAGTCCATATAAATATATTGTCTCACAATCTTTAGTCTCAATTTACACGAAGCACTATTTGTTGAAAATATTAATAGAATTTGTTCCTTGAAATTTCTTCGGTGTTTGCACAACACAATCTAATTGTATTTTTATTTGAGAGTAAACACACATTTGTATACGCATACATATGTAATACGAATAAGAGAGTAACACGAATTTTTAGTACAATCAGATGTTTACTCGTCTTATCTTCTATTCACCGCGATATCGAAAAGTTAATCAGCTACAGTGAAGAGTGCAAATGAGTACATGTTAGTACATTGTGCACTATATGGTAGAATGTCATGGTAGTGTGCCACGTAACAGGCCCTTTATATCAAAGAACAACCAAACCAAACGTTTGAATTTCGCAAAAAATTATATTAACTAGCCTCAAACTTTTTGGAATAATATTTTGTTCACCGATGAAAGTACGTTTAAGATATTTGAAATCAAAGAAAGATTATCTCGACATACCACCAAAATTGTGGAAGAGTGGTTGCTCAATAATTTTCGTAGGAGTGGTTGCTCAATCACATTTCTTGCAAGGATAACCTAAAGCCAGTAATAGAGGATGAGTGGAAAAAAATTTCTTCTGATTTCACTAAAAAGCTTGTTGATTCTATTTCTAGAAGATTATTAGCTGTGAAAAAAGCACAAGAACTACAAAGAAAATATTAAATACATAATTTCACATAATTGTCCAATACCTGGTAACTTTATTTTGACACGAAAAATCTGGTAGTTTTTCGGTACTTTTTCGTTAAAAATTACTTATTTTTTCATGTTTTTTATTTTTCTAGTTTTTGTTAATGAGTTATATTTTGCTTAAGTTACTTATGAATTATTTAAAATATTTTGATTTAGTTTATATTATAAAAAATTTGATTAAAAAATATTAGGTGTTTACTTTATATTGACGCTCATAGCTCATTTTCCAAAATAGAAAATTATATTTGGTACATTTGTTTTTTTTTTGTATAATTTTGAATCTGATCGATACCCATGGGACCAGGCTTTTAAGAATGGAGAATTATTTTCATAAACAAGCGATTTCACCCCACAGTGCGTTGCAGGAGTCATAAACGTATAAACTCGTTCATAGACTTAAAAAACATTTGTATTAGTTATTGTTCAAAGTTTTCGAGAAAAAAAGCGGGTTTTGTCTATTATATAAAGCAGTTAGTTTGTTTTGCTTTAGGTTGTTAGATGATGCATACAATATTCATCTTAACAACACACAAATTAGTAATAAAAATTATAAATATGTATGTATATTTATATGTACATGTAATGAATTGTTAGGGAGTTTGAGAAATGCACTGGGTATGTTGAAAATAATTGTGGAATTAGTCGTTTTTCAGATTCTTTTCAAAGGAATAGCAACTTATGCTGAATGATTTGAAAACTTATTTATGGGTGATTCAAATAGAGATAATTTTTTCAAAAGCCTTTTTTGACAGATCACGTGTGAGTTGTGTCAGGCTGTCATGTTATTTTTGTTTAGTATTGTTTGGCATTTCATAATGGAAAGACTTACGCCTGAACAACGTTTACAAATCGTTCTAAAATACACGTTCTGTGAGGAATGTGTTTCGTGCACTTCGCTTAACTTCTTATGGTCAACATAATCGGCCTACTGAGCGTACTATTCGCAACACCATCACCCATTTTGAGACCCAGCATTCATTATTGAATAATATGCCCGAACGAGTCATCAATATCGGATAGTCCATCTGCGACGTAGCAACGGCCAACATTTGATAGCCATAATCCTCAAAAAATAAATCTCAAAGAATGTTCTTTCAAATAATAATAAATATTCCCTATTAAATTTGAATTTTCTGTGTTTTTTTTTCTTTAAAAAAGTAGGGAACCTCGAAATGGATCACGCTTATAAGTCTTCTGTAAATGAAACATAGAAACTTTCCAACAATAATGAAAGAACTTGTTCTATAATTGTTTATAAGAATTTCAAGCAAACATCATTGATTAAAAAACTAGTTACATAAACGTTCCTAATTACATAAGCTAGCACTGCAACGATTCTTTAGAACCAGTTCTGGAGCTGACAATTTTAAACAGAAATCATTGGTGGCAACTTAAACAAGTACTGCCTATAAAAATACATTAAAACACATATTACGCTTCATTATAACTTTATTTAACAATTTATACAAATTCAAAATCCATAGAACGCTGACATTGTTATTTATTGCAATACATTTTAACCAGCCAAACTTGCAAGACTATCTGCTATGTTCATCTTGGGTTTAGCATCGGCAGCAACGTTAGCTACTCCCGAAGCCGCTCCCACAACATCAGCTGACGCTCCTACACCAGCATTTGCACCGATTCCTGTCGATCCAGCAAGGCTAGTAAGGGCTTCCTTTGTTAGACCACTAACAGCCATCACAGCCACAACCAAGAAGCACAATAAAGCAAATAATTTCATATTGGAACAGTAGAGATTTAAACAACTGAATGATGGTTCAAAAATGTTTCCTATTTTTATACACAAATTCTTCGGTTTAATTGCTAAACTGGATTAGTTAAAAATATATAAAAACAAGTCATATATTGTATAAATGCAATCAAAATAAATTTATTTTTAATTGCTATTTACGATGAAATTATTAAATAAAACAATTGACTCTAACTTAATTAGACTGTATTAAAATTTCATTAAAGTGTTGGCAGGTTCAAGGTCTTTTTGGCAGGTCTTTTAATCGAGACGTGTTTTATTCATATTGATCCACCTAGATTATCTGACGAATGAATCGATGTGTCTAAGGCTGCACCTTATCATGCCATTCCTTACGATCATATCCTGTAAGTTTTGATATAATTAAACTTATCTGCTCGCCACAAAAGGCAAATATTTGCCGAAAAAGACGTAACCACTAAATAAATTATATTTGAACTCGTTTATTTATTAAAAAAAAAACTTCATTTATTTAGGATAAAACACATCAAACGTTTAGTTACATTTTATTTGATGCTGTTTGATCTAGAAAGAGTAAACAACGTCAAACAATTTTGTGCTAAAACAAGGGGTTACGTTTTTTTGAGCAATTAAGCGTTTAAATGCGAAAAGGACCTCAATCTGTGATCACTGACTAAAAATCGAGTTTTCATTTCACTGACTAAAAATCGATTCGTAAATAAAGCGTTTTTTCGAGAAAATCAGCAAAATCTGTGATCACTAATATTTTTGGCCAAAAATCATTTTTCATGGAAATATAAAAAAAAAACTTTAAACCTTAATATCTCGGTAAATGCTGCGTTTTTCGAGAAAATAAGCAAAATCTTTGAGCAGAAATCAACAAGCCACAACTTGGTTGGTAATGTTACATTTTTGGAAAAACTAATTTTGAGGATGAAATTTTCTAAAAGAATTTGGACAAATATGGAATTGCACACGTATCCTAGAGACCTTGAAAAACGATTTTGCATGTCCGATTTTGTATGTGCTTAAACGCTATTACATATAAAGATAACGATTACCCAATTCGTAAGCGATTGTATCTGAAGCACAATTGATATCCTTGGCGCTAAGGTAATGCTCTATATTTGGTGGGACCAAAGGGATCCTTTATTGAATCTAACCTGAACATCAATACAACTGATTCGTTTAAAACGAGCATTTGCCGAAAATTCGTTTAAAACGAGCATTTGCCGAAAAACGAACAAAATATTCAGCCAGACAGGTCACATGTACCTGTTATAAACTATTTAGAAAGAAGTGGTTGGGATATTTTGGCACATCCGCCTTATAGTTCTTGCCCCGTAAAACGTTGTAAAACGCTCTCTCTGGGATACGATTCACTTCAAAACCGGGTGTCCGAAATTGTCTTGATTCGTTCTTGTCCTTCAAAGAGCAGCAGTTTGTTTGGCGCTGTGTCAAATGTTGCCAGCAAGAAATATAGCCAATACTTTCAATAAAATTATATTTTAGAAATATTACAAAATAAAGGCAAATAATTTAAAAAAAATCCCACATACTATACCCAAGACCACTTCCAAAATGAGACTACTCAAACAGTGACTATTAGTGGCACTCGATATCATAGTTCTTTCGACAATAATTTACTTACTGCATGATTCATTTCCTGGTTGTGTACTCTTTCGCTATGGAAAATTCAGTACTATTGTACTATTTTCAGTACTTTTTCACAACAAAAATACCATAGTACCCCCACATCATATTTAGTACTCTTTGTTTGTTTTGCTTTGTTCCCTGTTTAGAAATCCAGCGTTACTATTTTTATAATCATTATCAACATTTTCTTCAAAACAAGAACATAAGGAATGCACAAATTCATTATTCATGCTAATCTAATAAAGTAAACAGATGCATATAGAATTAAAGTTGTTTGTGGTACTATTTTGATAAATTTTTTTAATTTCTTATGTTTCGTACATTTTTGTTTGAGATTTTTTTGTGCATCATATGAGTTTGAAAACTTCAAACACATTGGTGAACGATCTATTAATGATATGGTATTAACACTAACAAAATGCAGGCATGCACATATGTTTATTACCTTAACCCACAACAAATAAAAATTTTTGAAACATATTTTTACATAAAAACGAATTAATTTTTAGTTTGTTGTTATAATAGTTTTTTTTTATTAAACTGAATTAATATAATTTTTGAATTTTTTTTAAATGGATTTTTAATTTTATTTTTGAATAAAAATATATGTTTCCTAAAAAAATGTTGAAAAAAGTACTCTTTTTGTTGACGGTCAGTACCATTTCAATTATTAATTTTTCCATCACTGTTCCACATATATTTTTTGTTTAGTGTTAAACGAAGTATTAGATGATGTCTGTTAAGTCTACTTGAAAGTCATAACAAATTTTAGATTACATTTTACACTTGAATTTCACAAGAATTGATACACAGCTCCATAAAATATTATTTTGTGTTTAACAACTAATATTTATTAACCAAATTATTACATCAAACTGATTTTATCCAACCAAAGAGGCTAACATATTAACAGCATTTATCTTAAATTCAATATCAGCTTTGGCCAAATTAACAGCCGCACCAGCCAAAGTCGAAGCTGCACCAATCACCGTCTCAGCAGCAGGTGCAATACCAGCCTCTGCACCGATTCATGCACCGGTCGCACCCACACCTGCGCCAATACCAGCACCAATTCGCAAACCACTAACGACCAGGAAAGCCACTATCAAAACGCACAATAGAGTAAAGAATTTCATATTTTAATGAAAGAATTAGACAACAACTGAATGTGAAAATGAAAACGCTTAATATTTTTATATGGAAATTGTCTTCATTTTTAGTGGGGAATACCGAGACGATTAAAACATACATATCTATAAAAACAGATAAAACAAATATTGTACAATGAAGTGCGTCATATTAGAATGCACTTGTTAATAAAATATATTTTTAAATGCTGTATAAATAGCATCTTAATTGTATGCATTTGAAATTCAATTGAAATGAATTTAAATGTGTTTGAATTAATAATGCTAACAACATTTTCAAAGGTAAAATGCCGAGACGATTTGTCAATTGCACATAACGTAAATAGTTTAGTGAAAATCAGATTTTTTTATGACTGAATTGTTAAAAATGGATTGACAGTTTTAGAGTTTTATAATATCGGAATTACTCACAGGCGTTGTATTGCATTTCCAATCATGCAATTCTGATGAATCAGATAAATACATTTATACAAAATCCATTATTGATAGTAAATTTTGAAATTATATATTACCATTTTGCATACATTTTGCTGAATTTTGTTTATACAGAATTGGTGTTTATTAGGGTCTATGAAATAACTCCCACGAAATAAGTCCCATTTTTAAAAACGAAATAAGTCCCACCAAAAATTGCTGTTTCGAAAGTGGGAGTTATTTCGTTTTTAAAAGTGGGACTTATTTCATCAATTGATGGGACTTATTTCGTTACGCGTTTTTATTTTAAGTGGGACTTATTTCGTTTTTAAAAGTGGGACTTATTTCATCAATTGATGGGACTTATTTCGTTACGCGTTTTTATTTTAAGTGGGAATAAATTCGTTTTGTGAAGTGGGAGTTATTACATACCCCTAAATTTATATTTTGGTGAGATTTATTTCGTTTTAAGTTTCAAATATTTGTCTGATAAATAAATGATTTTTTTATGGAGGGGTGCGATAGAGCCATGAAATATAAGGCCATTATGGTTTTATTTCTCATTTTTTTCTTATGGAAAAAGTTATATATTGGAAATTTCGTAAAAGGGACAACTTAGCTCTCATGGCTCTCCTTTTTTTGTTATTAATTACTTTATACTTACTATAATAAAAAAACTTTAAAGAAATGTGTACAAATAGGTACAGAACTTAACTACTGGAAAACAATAATAAAAAAAATTGTTGACGTAATTACGTATGTATGTGTTTTATTATATTTTTAGTAGGAAATTGGAATTCGTGTTCCATGTTTTCTAATATCACCATTACAAAATACAACTAATCCCAATGCCACGTTAAAACTATAATACCGTCTACCATGCACTGGATCTTCAAGCCATTTATAAAGGTCGATAATTTTAATGTGATGGTCCTTCCGAAACGGTTTCCATCTTAATAATAAGAACAATTGATCTTTTCTTAATCCATTTACGAATCCAAACGTTGTTACTAGTAGGCGTTCTCTATACGTTCCCAGACCGAAAAAAGAATTAATAATAAATTCTGGAACTCTATCAAAATTCGTAATATCCATTCCATTAAGCCTTCTGCAAGCTTGCATACATACGATTTTTCTTTAATATTCCTCTGCTTTGAATATTCCTATTATTCGACGTGTGTTTTTTTTCGAAGAGCCAAATACTTCTTATTTGAAATCGCATTAAACAGTGAAAAAGTGGGACTTATTTCGTTTATGAAAGTGGGACTTAATTCATTTCAGAAATATATTATTCAAGGGGAGTTATTACATTTTGAGTGGGAGTTATTTCATTTCAAGTAAATTTTTAAATCATTTCATTTTGGTGGGACTTATGTCGCTTTCAAAAGTGGGACTTATTTCGTGGGAGGTATTTCATTTTTTACGCAATTTTTGGTGGGACTTATTTCGTTTTTAAAAGTGGGACTTATTTCGTGGGAGTTATTTCATAGACCCCATTTTTTAACTATCACGTCACAGTGGGACTTGTTTACAAAAAACAAATTAAATTTTGAAACACATTTTCACCTTTTAATGAATTTCGGTATTTGAAAATAAAAACTGACAATTTAAATCTGTTTAGTTTTAAATTTTAATATATAGTACATATATTCTAAAAAAATATAGGGCATATTTGACGTGTAATTTGTTTAAGAGCGCAAACTTGCCATTGACGGCCATCACAGCCACAATTAACATACACAGAACAGCAATTATGATTATGACTACCTAGACAAGAAATTGCTCTATTTATTGCTAAATTTACATGCCCTTATTATGTATGGAAATTTGCTTTATAAACTTCTTATAAACCTGTTGTAAGTTTAATGAATAGGGGCATGTAAATTTAGCCATAAAGTTGTTGTAAGTTTTTATGAATAACGGGGACAGTCCTTAGTTAGCTAATTGCAAAGGCTAACTAATGATTCTTTATTCACAATGCTTAGTTTGCCATGAGAATACCAAGTAATAGTTAAACAATAGTTAGTATTATTAAAAATTAACGACATTTAACCCAAACTATGTATAACTTATTACAGAATTCTCTGTGTCATATTAAAATTCAATTCAAATGAATT
This sequence comes from Bellardia pandia, assembly GCA_916048285.2. Taxonomy (NCBI): domain Eukaryota; kingdom Metazoa; phylum Arthropoda; class Insecta; order Diptera; family Calliphoridae; genus Bellardia; species Bellardia pandia. The sequence goes on from OU696530.1 coordinate 39,696,908, forward strand.
GTAAGTACAATTATGTATAGAATATTAATTATGAAGTTGAAAATTTAATTAATGTGATTTCTATTAAATTGGATCTAAGATTTGCCAGATTTTGTGGCCACTGTCACTTAAATCATCCTCATTGTTGAATACTTCGTATGCTGATGGGATTTCGTCATGTTTATGCACCACTGACTTTAAAATTTGGAAACATTTGTCTGCGCAATCTTAAAAATGAGATTCTTTTAAGGAAGAGTCTGCCTAAAGTAAAATATTTTCTGTTGGTACAACGCTGGTCTTATTGCGTTTTGTACAATATTTAAATTTTTTTTGTATTTGGCTACTCTGCTGCTCCAAATGGTTTAGGGTCGATATAAACTTATCTACCAAGTAATTCGACGTGTTTAGTACCCTCACTGGTAACTTCTAAGGCTTCATCATATTCCACTTGTAGAGCGTAATTTTCATGAAATAAGACATTTTCTTTGTCCAATTTTGTAACAGATTCTAGGCGATCTCCACTGGATTCGCGAAGTAAAGTTTGTTCGAGTTGCTTGGTGAAGGGGAAAAAGTAACGATTTCGGACTTATTCACTCATTTAAAACTTCAATTTCAATTGACAGGACTTAAGTGTAAGATTTTTAAGAATGTTAATTTATTATTATTCTATATTTTATGTATCATAAATTCGGAGCGTCGTGGGGCCAGGTAAGGACTTGCTCTCAACTACATTTTTGTTGTCCCAATCTTCATCTATAAAACAGTCTGTCATATTGTTGCTTGCTATGGTCGGCAAAGGGTTAAGTATAATGTCAAGTGTATTAGAAATTGCTAGTCGTATGTGACCATATTCTTAACTTTGAACTATGTGGAGGGTCACAAACAGCTGTGAAAAAGAAAAGCTTGGACATATCCATACTTTTGTTGGATGCAATAACAATTTTATTTATAATTTAGACTAAGATGTTAATACATATTGAAAATTTTAAAAACAAAAAACTATGGCGCACCTTTTCTGAAAGTAAAGTGCGTGTCCTTGTCTTTGAAGACCCCATACATTCCTAATGTATCAGATTGCGGTGCTTTCCACTGAGCAGTGTTGCGACGTTATTTTTTTTACATTTTCAAGCCACCCTCGTTGCGCCCAAATGAAAACTTTCGATTTCTAACATCCTAAAAGTATACTACAGTTTTTGTTGATTATTTTAGTTTTTTTTTTAATTTTTTTAAAAGCTGTCATATTTTTTTGTCTTTATTTAATTAATTAATTTCACTATATATTATATTTTTTTGTCTTTATTTAATTAATTAATTTCACTATACAATGTTTAACTGGTAAATATTTTCAAAGTTGTCTGCTTCAAAATTAATTACTCAGAATGCGTTAAAAAAAAATTCAAATTTAAGATTAATATTGTATTTCAAATCCGAAACTAACAAAAAAATTTGATTTTGATAGATATCTAGTAAATAAAAAAAAGCACATGATCATCATTTGCCCAAGTACATACATATGTATGTCCGTATTGTTTTCATCATTATTTTATCATTTTTTTTAAACTTCTCTAAATGGAATAGAAGTATAAAAGCAGGAACAATTGTGTTTATTGGCAACAGTTACAGAACAGTGCTTCATCATGAAATTATTTACTTGTGTTTTAATTATTGCCATCATTGGTGCAAATTCTGTTAGAGGAGGCGGTTATGGAAAAGGCCATGGTGGTGGAGGTGGCGGTGGAGGAGGAGGAGGTGGTGGAGGTTATGGAGGTGGCGGATTTGGAGGAGGTGGTGGAGGTGGCTTTGGTGGAGGTGGCGGTCATGGAGGAGGTCTTGGTGGTGGCATAGGTGGAGGTGGCGCACATGGCGGAGGTCTTGGTGGTGGTGGCGGTCTTGGCGGGGGTCTTGGTGGTGGCATAGGAGGAGGTGGCGCTCATGGAGGGGGTCTTGGTGGTGGTTTAGGCGGTGGTGGCGCCCATGGCGGAGGTCTTGGAGGTGGCTTAGGAGGCGGTCAAGGAGGTGGTCTTGGTGGAGGCATAGGTGGTGGTGGCGCTCATGGAGGAGGTCTTGGTGGTGGCTTAGGAGGCGGTCAAGGTGGTGGTCTTGGTGGAGGCATAGGTGGTGGTGGCGCTCATGGAGGAGGTCTTGGTGGTGGCTTAGGAGGCGGTCACGGAGGTGGTCTTGGTAGTGGCTTAGGAGGCGGTCTTGGCGGATCCGGTCTTCGTGGTGGCTTCGGAGGTGGTCATGGTGGTGGTGGTTATGGAGGTGGAGCTGGTGCATCAGCTTCTGCCAGTGCTTCTGCAAGTGCCTCGGCAAATGCTGCTGCAGGTGGTGGTCATGGTGGTTACGGACGATAAACTGTGAAAAAAGCAGTATTAGTTTGAATTACCCTGACATGTCTGTTTGACTATTTCTTTTCTAAATTGTATTGTTAATCTGGCAGATTTTATTGATTATTTTATTATCTTTCTTTCTCCAACAAATACTCATTGTCAAAAACGCTGTTTTAAAAAAATTTTTTTTTGGTGCGGGAATATTAAGAACTAATAATAAATAAATTAATTCAAATTATAAAAACAAAAGCTTAATAATGATTTAAGATATTAATATGTGTAAATTATTCAATGCGACTAGATAGTCTTTGAATTTTTTTATGGCATTTTTTCTGACGCCACTAAGTTGTATATAACTGCATATAGTTGTATTTTGTGATATAATGTGTGAGTTTAGTATATTTTTCCACTACGATCGTTAATTGATTCAAGTTTAATATGTTTATTACTTAATTAGTCTGTTTGTGTGGCAAATTTCGTTTAATTATTTAGGAGAAACATATTAAATTTATTGCTCTGCGGACTCATGCCCGAGTCCGCATGATGACAATTTCTGCAGAAGTCATTAAAAAGAATATTGATCTTGAAACCTGGTGTATCCCAGCAGCCGGATCATCTGCATAAGCACCACTTTAATACATTATGGAATCAAGAAATTAGGAACAACGTTTTATGAAGTGTGTTTTTAAACAAAATTTTTATACAAAATTTTCTTAAAGTACAATTGAAGTCTACTTAAATTTTTTTGCTTAAGGCTGTTAATATACAGGTAACCCTCCTACAAGACGGCTTCCTACAAAACGATCTTAAACAAAAAAAATTTTGCGCAAACCCTCCTCATCTACAACACGGTTTCATTCTAACGCGATAAAATGGAATTGCAACTTCATCATGATTGAGTTGTTGAAATTGTACGAAAATATTTCTAATAAAAACAATGAATTTCAAGAAAATATTTAATAAAAAAAAAATTATATTTTAAACTGTCTCCTAGCCTCATATAACACGTTTTCCTACAACACGGCGTTTTCTAGGAACCTATCAACCGTGTTGGAGGAGGGTTACCTGTATCTCTAAAATCGCAGAATTTCGTGAAATTATTAATTGTGCGGTTAGCAAATTTTATTTGCAATAATTTTTTTGTTTTACTGGCTGTGTACTGCCCTATTGTTACCACAGATCTGTGTTTTACCTGATGAGACTAGAATTGCAGGATTGAACGTTTCTTTTGCAGATGGCCAGTAAAGGCCTTTCTAGGTCTTAATTAGTAGTAGTCGTGACTACGGCATCTGTCCAGAGTCTTTACTGTCACGGCTTTGTGTTAGGGTGGGCAAGGTGGTGCTGGTCGACGCATTTTATACATCCTGTACGAAGAGCACCGTAGTGTTAGGTCTACGCAACAGGAACTTTAGTTTCGGGTATCTGAGCGCAACACACAGTGACACGTTCAGCATGCGTAAGATTCTCAAAAATTGCACTTAGATTGTTGACGTTTACAGAAAAATTAAAAATAATTTTCGTTTACAGAAAAATCAGTTGTTTTTAAAGAAATTCGGCGAATATGGCGAAGTGTACCGCGGGTCGGCTTTAATTTATACGCCAATTGCATCTAATAAGTCTTTGAAGACAAATCCATAAGCAACAATGATGATGTTAATGATGTTAAACTTGATATTGGCTTAAATAAAAAAGTGGTTTGACTAAGAATGCACCATATAACCAATATCTAACAGAAAATTAAATACAACTCTCATTTATGGATGGGTAATTCGAGAAGCTTCAACATCGTATAGGGCTAACAAGTTTACTGGTACAGTACAGGATGAAATTCTTCATTTAGCATCGTCGCAATATGGGTTTGTATTATCGATTCTTTTAAGAAATTTGTTTTAACAGAAGAGCTGATTCATTACTATTCGATTACTTAGTGAATTGTATAATACATTACAGGAAAAAAATCATATCAAAGTCATATATCTATATAGAAGATTTCCCTGTAACTCACAATATAGAAACATACATACGTATAAATCAAACGTTCACAAACACTAACTCCAAACTTTCCGATTAATTTTCTACTAACAAAACAATAGTGGCTGAGAATTATACATTTACGCAATTACATTACTGATATAAAGGATTAACTGACGCTGAAAAAAAAACAGTGATACTGGCTAAGCACTTAAACTATGCAATAATTTAATACGTAATATCAAATCTAATTGACCTCGTTTTTTCATTCCAAAGTATTTGCACTCACTCTCAAAGAAACACGGTTCTATTAACAACTCAATTCTCCTTCTCATTTGGCATTTTGTTTTTCTAATTTCTTTAGGTAGATAAAATTAAGTTATTAACGGATGAAGTATATAAAAACTTCCTTTAAATTGAATGGCTTTGTAAACATTGTCATCTTATTCCTTCAATCCTGAACAGTCAATTAGATTTGAACAACTGAAATTCTAGGAAGAATTGAAGTGTTTATGTTAAGGTTGACAATTTTTTGGCATTTATGTCAAATCAGCTTAGTTCTTAGTGAATTTTAATTGAATTATCTTGAGCTATTTTTATACTAATCTCCACAAAGCCGGATTTTAAGTTTAACCTCTAATTGCACAAAATAAAGCAAAATTCCATGGAATATTTTTCAAATGTGTTTTAATATTTTTTTTTTTTTTTTGTTACGGTTTTAAGAATTTTTTCGTAATAAATTATTCTTAACTTTATAAAATAATTAGGACTAGAGTTTAACCGCGGAAACCAGTGTTGGCGTTGGAGTTAGCAGTAGCAGAAGCGCCAGAATTGACACCACCGAAACCGCCACCACGACCACCAGCAGTGGAGGAAGCGGAAGCTGAGGAAGAAGCTGAAGAGGAACCACCGCCGAAACCACCGAAACCACCAGCATTAGCACCAGCATTGGCATTAGCATTGCTATTACCACCACCGAAACCGGGACGGCGACCACCGAAACCACCAGCACCAGCGTTAGCATTACTACCGGCATTAGCACCGCCAAAATCACCTGAACCACCGAAACCGCCACCAGAAGCTCCAGCATTAGCAGCAGCATTGGCACCAGCATTACCACCGGAACCGGGACGGCGATCACCAAAGCCACCAGCACCTCTATGACCACCACCAAAATCACCTGAACCGCCGAAACCGGGATGGCCACCGAAACCACCACCAGAAGCTCCAGCATTAGCAGCAGCATTGGCACCAGCATTACCACCACCTAAACCATTTACGAAACCGGGACGGCGACCACCGAAACCACCAGCACCTCTATGACCACCACCAAAATCACCCGAACCGCCGAAGCCGGGATGGCCACCGAAACCACCACCAGAAGCTCCAGCATTAGCAGCTGCATTGGCACCAGCATTAGCTCCACCGAAACCGCCACCTAAACCCCCAAAACCGTGGCCACGTTGGGCATTACCACCGGCACACAGGGCCAATATAGCAAGAGCCACAAATACTTTCATGATGGTTACTGTTTGATGCTTTGAATGGCCAAACTAAACACTGATGTCAAACAACGAACCATAAACATCTTTTATAGTTGAACTATTAAGTTCATTTTAAAAATCCCAAATTAATACGATTTCTCTTACATGAGGAAAGAAGGCATCTAATCTCCAAAATTCACGCGCACTCACACTCTCTAAACAAATCGATCTCAACTTAATATGGATTTACCTATACGTGTTTGGGTAGTGACGTCAGCAATTAGCATTTGTGTTTGTGTGATAAAATCATGAAACCCCCGGCCCAACAAACACACTTAGATCACACACAGCATCTAAAATAATTTTCAATCTCTCTGTTAGTTTAAATTAGTATCTGTATTTCGAATGCGAAAGTTTTAAAGAAAATTATAAATTCATATAAAATATTGGTTTAAAATTTTAGGTACTTTTTTATTATACCCTCCACCACCAAGAGTGGTGAATGAGGGTATATTACGTTTGTCAATCCGTGTGAAACTTTGTTAATATTCATTTGATACCCAACAAAGTATATATGTATGTATATATTCTTGATCCTTATGAAATTCTAAGGCGATTGAGCCATGTCCGTTTGTGTAAAACACTCTCACGTCCAAACTACACAACTTAACTAAACGAAATTTCCAGAAAAATTTTTCTTTTTTTTACAGATGACTTTGGTATTGAAAATTAGTAAAATGTGAAGCAACCTCCATAAAAATTTTATATTTTTTATTAATTTTTTTGCAATTTTTTTCCATGAAATTTTGTACACGTTATTTTTATGATAAAAGAAGAAAGTATGAGGAAAATAGTAAAAATATGTCCAGGATTTCTCATAGCCCCCATACAAAAATCTTCCCGAAATATTGCTCAATTATACATAAATGCCTGTAAATCAGCAAAAATAAGTTTAATGCAAAACGACATCGCAAAACGAAATTTTTTTAGTTTTGACCTAGACCCCATATAAAGTCCACTTCCAAAATTCTCTTAAATACGTATAAAACTGGTATAAATAATGATAAAAGGTTAAAATTTGACACAAATAAATTGTTGTACTACATTTTAAGGTGGTCGGCCCATAATTGGTCATAGTTCCAATATAAGGAACACATTCGAAAAAGACATTTATCATTATCGGTATCAGTACCGACTCAAAACTTTGTACATATCATTTACATATACACAAAAATCATTTTGCAAAATTTTGTGAATTTCGGTCGATATTTGACCGTATCCCCCCTATAAAGCCCTCTTTCGAAAATCACTTCAATTCTCATCTAATCGATATTGAACCAACTTTTATACAGATCAGAAATTTTAATCCAGAAATCATACTAATATCGGTAAGTTGTAGTTATTAGTCCTTATTTGGCAATAGCTCTCTAACTTAAGTCCGCTTCCAAGTATAACAACAAACTCTTGTTAAGATTGAGATTAAATACAAACAAAAGAAACCTTACCTTATATCTTAACTTGTGAATATGGAAAAACGTTCTTTTAATTTTATAAATTGTTAAATTACTCTCAAGAGTATTATGAAAATCAGACAACCTCTGTAAATTACAGTAAGAATCGGTAATTACATCAATTATAAATGGTCAAAATTAGATAAAATATCAAAATATTTGAAATAAATTATGTTGGTCGTAAAATTGTCTTTCAAACAATATATCAAATACTAATAAAATTTGAATAAGGATTTCTTATCACATTTAGGTGGAGGGTATTAAAGATTCGGCATAGCCGAATATTGCACTCTAACTTGTTTTTTCTTGAACTTTTCAGAAATAATAAATAAGCCGGTATTTTGATTGGATGTTTTGTTTGTTTATTTACTAGAAACCTGAAGTAAACAAACATAAACGAGTTTTAGTGTTTTTTTATTCACTTCTTAATAATTTCAAGTCAAATACATATTGATTATGTACTTTTTATTCAAGTTTTAGAAGATATGACGTTAAAAAGTGTGAAATGGTTTTTGTATTTAGATTTTCCTATGTAGTTATGTATGTATGTATGTATGTATGTATGTTAAAATTATATTTGGAAGAATGTTATTTTTAAAGTTTATTTTTACTATTAAAACGGGGTTTTCCAAAAATATAACCAGACTTAGATGGGACAGACTTAATTAACTTTGGCTAAATATTAACAATCACGATCATACTATTTGTGTAAAACTATTATAAGGCTGGAGTTTATTTATTTATTTATTTAGGTCAATAGATTTTACATCCTTACTGACTCCATATTAAATGACAAAACAGTAATATGTACATATATATAATTAATTAGTTCAACAATTTAGATATAAAGTAATATTTCTCTTCAGTACGTCATTACTCTCAGATATGTCCATAAGGTGGATAGCATTTATTAAAGCTAACACATGCACGACGAAAAGAATCATTATTAGCATATACAGAACGGTAGTATTTGAATGCTAAGAGTTCAAAATTGCGGATTGGTCTAACAGGAACATTGAAGTTTACTTGACTAAGCAGGAACTCCGAATCAACATCACCACGAATTATGCCCAGAACAAATAAAGCGCTCAGCATCAATCGTCGACTATTTAGAGTTGGCAATATTATCAAAGCAAGTCTACTTTCAAACGGTGGCAAGACATAAGAATTCCAACCAAGACCACGGAGAAAGAAAATTAAAAATTGTTTTCTACCGTTTCAATACTATTGATATAAATTGAATAAGAAGGATCCCAAACAATTGATTCATACTCAAGAATTGGTCGAACAAGAGAAGTATATAAAAGTTTTGTAATATAAGGATCTAAAACATTCCTTAGAATCCAATATTATATCATTATAGAGATGTGATCGCGAAAATCATGTATATGATCCAACAGTATGCCAAGATCCCATATGGTTTGAATTTTATTTAAAATAACAGCATCAATATAATAAGAAGTCTCAATCGGATTGTGTCTAAAAAATGACATGTGTCTGCATTTCTTAATATTTAACACCAATAAATTAAATCTCCACCATTGAGAAAAATTGCAAAAGTCGGCATTTAGTCAACTAGTTACGGTATCAACACGAACTGTGCAGTGTTTCATAAAAATGATCCTCAGTTGTTTTTTTAACATATATGGACGCTTTGATTTTGCAAATAATCCGGTTTATTTAAAGGACATAAACCATCGCTTTTAAAAGGTAAAAGCATAAGAATATATGAGGGCGGTGCGAAAACATCTTAGCCTTGAATAGAAAGCGCCGTATAAACAGAAAAGAGATAAGTGTTTTGGAAACTTCCATCTCTGCTATGAACACATGCTAAATTTCTTTTCGATCTGGCAACTCCTTTATATAGAAACAGGTGTTCAAAAAAGACGAATTCACGATTTTTTTACAATGTAAAAATTAGAAATTCGTAGTGTCATTAAATATTTAAATCAAAAACGATTTATGTAGACAAGAAATTCATAATGATATGGTGAATGTGTTAGGTGAAAGTGCTCCTTCACTAGCAACAGTAAAAAATTGTGTTGCTGAATTTTAACGTGGTCGTACAAGCATTGAGGATAAACCACGTAGTGGATGTCCAAAAACAGCAACAACAACAGAAATTGAAATTCCAAATAGCATTTAATATGGTATTAAATGATCGAGGTATAAAAGTGCGTAAAATAGCTGATATCATGGGCATCTCAAATGATCGAGTCCAATTAATTTAGCATGAAGAACTACAGATGAAAAAGCTTTCTGTAAGATGGGTGCCGGCCGCATTTGTTAAAAGTCGTTTGGATTGTTTTAAGAAAAATGAAATGGATCTTAAACGTCGTTTCATAACTGTTAATGATGTATGGATCCACCACTATTCTCCAGAGACAAAAGTACAATTTAAGCAATGGACTGAAGCTGGCGGAAGTGCTATAAAGAAGGCAAAAACAATTAAATCGGCTGTTAAGGTTATGGTAACGGTTTTGTGGGACTTCAAAAGTATTGCATTGATTTACTATCTGCAAATGGGTAAAACAATAAATTCAAAGTACTATTGCAACATTTTGGATCCATTATCCAAATCAACGAATTAAAGTACGAGTTGCTTGACCACCCACCTTATTCTCCTGATTTAGCACCCAGTGACTTTTGCCTGTTCCCAAATCTAAAAAAGTTTCTATCTAGCGAACATTTTACAATTACAGTTGTAAACCACTGTTTTGAAGGCCTTGGGGACAAATATTTTAATCAAGGAATAGAATTGCTAGATAAGCGTTGGACTAAGTGTATTGAAGTTTCAGGAGATTATATTGAAAAATAAAAATGTGTTTGAAAAACAAATTATCCTTATTCTCTGCTACGATAAGAAGTTTCCGAACCGCTCTCGTATATATTTCGATGTTGACACTTCGTAAGCAATTTTTTATCCAGTATGAATTAATAATGCCAAATGACAATTGTATGATGGAGAGGAATCGTTTCGTATTATTATCAACTCGAGAAAAAATTCTTTTTATACTTTTTTATTATGTATTTATTTATTGAATCTGTCTTTACTTCATAGGCCTTACAATATGTATTTAAATTTTATACCTAAACCCTAAAAACTATTTGCTCTCAGTTGAGAGAGCCTTAATGAACAAATGTCCTCTAAATTAGTAGGGTGGTAGATCAGCTTTACGTAGCTTTTTTTCTGTTTGAGTTCTAGTAGGAACTTTCGCAAGCGCGTTCGGATGGTTTTGCAACTTCAAGATATATCTGTCACGTCTCGACTCAACTCGAGAAAATAAAATTTATAACGAGGTGTCAACAACTGACCTGATCGATATCCTTTCTTGTCATTGTTTTAGCTGCTGCTAAGCTACGGTCACACATGGCAAATATGTGATGAAAAAGACGTAACCACTAAGTAAAATATTTTTGAACTCGTTTATTAAAAAAAAAACTTTGTTTATTTAGGACAAGACACAACAAATACTTAGTGTTATTTTATTTGATGTTGTTTGATCTTGCAAAACTCTTGTAAGAGTAAACAACATCAAAAAACATAACAAACAAGTGGTTATTTTTTAAGTAAAACATGAAATATATTAAACGAAATGAATTGTATTTATATTATTAATATTTATTTACATTTCTTGAGTTATATGCCTCAAATTAAATGTAATTGAATTATGTAAAATCTAGATATTAACATTTATTTACATTAGTAAAGTATTACATTATTAAGATGTAGCAGAGATTTGTTTTCAACGTCAAACCGATTAAAGTTTCCAAATGTATTGAAATCAATATTTAAACTACAGATTTGACAACAATGCCAGCTCTTCACTACAAGCTTCTCTTGTCCATCGCCCAACATTCTAAATATGCTTAAATAAATCTTCATAGAATTTCTAGTTTTTAACTTTGCAAATTATGGTTTTCTGTCTGTTCAGTAATTTATTAATAATTTTTAAATTTATTAGTAATTAGCAGTATTTTTGCGAACTGGTTATTATTTTCTTGTTTTATTTTCACAACAGATTATTAATAAATTTGTTTGTGAATATTTATTATCCTAGATAAGATAGATCAGATGAACTTATTATAATTCTATTAAATAAATCTATAAAAATGCCTGAAATTCTTAATTAGTTACGATCGTAAATTGTCTTTGCAAATTGTTCCAAATTTGAGAGAAAAACTAAGGATGTGCTGTAAATAAATAAAATATTAAGAAGGAAATTATAGTGGCCTCAGCTAGCACCCTACTTAGGATAAATTGCAATTATGTATAATATTCTAAAGCTATTAATCGGTTAGAGTTCTTTTAAGTCTTGTTTTGACACAGGTTTATCGTAAGAAAGTAAGTATAAGTTATTGAATCCTTTGCATTGGTCAGCACACAATTTTGCAAAATAATATGGGATTCCCATTGAAATTTTTGTAGTTTATTTATTAAAAAAAAAAATCAAAATCATTAACATAAACTTACTTATCTTGTCACTTGTTGCATAACAAACACTTAAATTTGGCAAACAAATAAATAATTATTCAAATTTGATCAAAATTAAATTAAAATGGCAAAATACAACATCTTATAAAATGGGAATCACAGAAATATGTAAATTTCCATAATAAATAAAAAAAACCTAAATAATCGACATTATTTTGCAAATAATTTTAAAATTTGTCTTATGAATTTTTTTTTAACAATTGCAGTTTCTTAAACAATTTTTAATATATTAATAACTTATTCGTTAACTTTACTCTCTTGTATGGAAATACTATTTTGGTCAAACAACTTTTTCACTGTTTAAATTATTTGTCAAACGATATGCAAATTATTCAAAAAAATGCTCGTAACATGAATAAAAACAAATAATTATTATTATACCCTGCATCACCACTAGTGGTGAATGAGGTATACATACGTTTGTCATTTCGTGTGAAACTTTTATAATATTCTTGATCCTTATGCAATTCTAAGCCGATTGTGCTATGTCCGTTTGTCTGTCGGTCCGTGTAAAACATTCTCACGACCAAAATATACAATAAAGAAAAATGCGTTGTATTTTGCCAGGCAGTTTTGGTAATAAAAATCACCAAAGTCGGTATAGTAGAGCCAAAGTTATGGTCCAAAATGTGAGACTACCATCATCAATTGTTTATAATTTTTTTTTTTTTTTTTTTTTTTTTTTTTTTTTTTGCATATTCTTTTTTATTGTATCTTCATTTTAAATGAACTAACAATAGGTATTCAAATCTTAAAACTAAAGTTAATTAAGATAAGTCCAGCCAATGCTAGACAAAATCTAGTTTTCAAATTCGATAGGATATAATGAGCAACTTGTATTTATTCATCTGAGAGCGGTGGTGTCCCTCCTTCTCAAACGGCTATGACCGGGATGTTGTAAGATGTCTCGAGCGAGGGGATTTGGATGAGTTTCCAGCTTACCCAAATAAAGGGCCACGTGTTTAGTTATTTCCCATTTGACAAGTTTAACATCAAGATCGTTGTGTATGTTGTTGTTTTTAATATACCAAGGAGCGGTAGTTATCATTCGTAGAATTTTGTTTTGACGGCGTTGAATTTTCTCAATATTGGAGTTGGAGGCAGTGCCCCATAACTGGATACCATAGCACCAAATTGGCTTTAAGATTGAGTTGTAGAGTAGAAGCTTACAATCGAGCCGAAGGACGGAGTTTCTGCCGATGAGCCAATGAATTTGGGCTGCTTTCAGTTTCATTTGAGTCAGCTTAGCATCTATATGTGGTTTCCATGTGAGGCGACGGTCCAGATGAATACCAAGATATTTCACGTGTGAGTTTTGAGGCACTATATGGTCATTAATACGAATAGGGGGACATGATTCCCTACGTAGAGTAAAAGTTACGTGGGTGCATTTCTGTTCATTTATTTTTATTCCCCATTGTCTTGCCCATTTCTCCACTTGAGTTACGTGGTGCTGTAATTGAATCGAGGCATCTTTTGGATCTTTGTTAGTACTGAGAAATGCCGTATCATCAGCAAATGTTGACGTGTGAATTTCATTGTTTGTTGGCATGTCTGCTAATTTTTAACCATTTTTTTTTTTGCAATTTTTTTTCCTTTTTGCAGATAATAGCTACCATGAAATTTTCTACACGTTATTTCTAAAGGAAGAAACTGCGATGAAAATAATAAGAACCGATTCATAATTTCTCACAGCAAATATAAAAATAACTTCCTGAAATATGGCTGAAAATCAGCAAAATTATGTGTCATGTAAAAACAAATCGCAAAACGTAATTTTGTTTAGTTTGGACCATGTTTAACCATAGACCCCATATAAAGTCCACTTTCAAAATTCACCTAAATACGTACAAATCTGGTACAAATATATTTACCGGGTTAAAAATCGACATAAATAATTCTTATAGGTAAATAAACTGTTGTACCAAATTTTATGATGGATGGTCGGCTCATAATTTATCATATAAGGACCACATACGAAAAAGTCATTATTTTTATTTACATATATCTTATAAATATCGGTACCGACCTAAAACTTTACTTTACAGATAACTTACATTAACACAAAAGTCATACTGCAGAATATCGGGCCATATTTGACCATATCCCCCATATAAAGCACTCTTCCAAAAATCACTTCAATACTAATAAATAAATAACGGTACCGATCCACAATTATACAAGGAGCTGGTGAGTTTTGAGAATATCGGTCCATATTTGACCATAACCCTCATATTAGGGCCACTAGCATAATCCACGTTAATACTAATACGTATCTTAAATGTGCTATTATTATATTAAAATTCAACGTGAATGAAATTCTCTGCTCCGAAATTTAAGAATTTCGTAATTGCTCACACATACGTACCACCTCCGAAAAACAAGTTTACCCTCAGAAATCACACTAATATCGGTTATACGGCAATTATGCTACTGGATTTTGTAGCTGTCAGTCAATAATTGGCAATAGTTCCCGAATTAAGTCCACTTCCGAGTATATCAACCAACCATACAACTCTCGTAAATAACGTTATTGATATGAAATTCTGCAAATTATGGAGGGAATTGCTAATTACATCAATTATAAATGGTCAAAATTAGATAAAATGTCAAAACATTTCAAATAAATTATGTTGTTTATTCGTGCTAAAACTGAATAAAAAACTCTGAATAAGGATATTCTAGTTCTATAGCCAGTGTAGTTTTTGTATTTCTCATTATTTTTAGGTGGAGGGTATTTAAGATTCGGCATAGCCGAATATTGCACTCTAACTTGTTTTTTCTATAATTAATTAAAAGCTTTAGATGAAAAAATAGCTTTTATTAGAGATTGAAAGAAACATGTGTTTAAATAGTTGAATAATTAAGTTATAGATGGCGTTATATTTAACAGATTTGAAACGTGTTTTGAGTGCTTTTTATTTTAAAATGGTTGAGAATTCCTAATAAAAAGCGGCGTTTCACATTTTTGGTTAAATGGCGCTTCGACTGTCTAGGAACTTAATAGAAGTTATAGCCTGTTCGCCGATCTCGAACGTTAACATTCGCTTAGATAAGACTTAAGACACAAACTTTTTATCGTATCTATTTTTTTACTCAATCAAGTTTGTTTATTCCACAATCAAGTTTATGTCTTAAGTCTTATCTAAGCGAACGTTAACGTTCGAGATCGGCGAACAGGCTATTAGACTTAAAGCCATAAATTCATGCAACTTAACCTAAATGGATCAACAATTAAAAGGTGAGTATACTATTAGACCTTAGTCATACCTTTAGGAAGTCGTATAATATACGATCATCCAGAACTTCTGATTTTACAATTGATAAACTATTTAGATCCTGGGAGGTTTTGAGAAGGAGTTGCAACGACCAATCTTAATCTTAATATATATATACTATTGCAGGCATCCTATAATAGTATGCACAGTGGGGAGCACAAATGAGTACGTGCCCGTATCTTGTTGTATATTTATTGCATAAACTAAAACTAATAAAGAATCTTGAAAAGGTTTATTGCTAAACAATGTAATTTACAATATAAAATGGAAAACAATTATTTTTGTGAAATAAACAATTAGTACAAATAAACTTTCAAGATCTCAATTTAGCACAAATTGTTCTTTTTTATATATTTGCCCAAAAATATCATATTTACCGTTAGATTTATAGTGTTTGACTTTCGAAAAAAACTTAGATTATTATTAATTTAATTACATGTGGTAAACACTTTTTGCAAATTATCAAACATAAATCAAATTATAATAAATAATGACGAAACTATTAAAGGCAATATTCTAGCAATATATACTTTCTTATAGTCAGTCAACCCCGACCATACAATACTCTACACAAAGTATATGTGCAAAAACAGTTTTTCAGAAATGGGCGCTATATGGAAGCTATGACCTATTATGGACCGATCATCCAAAAGTATAGTGGCATGCCTTTTGTGCATATAAATATTCTTTGTGTTAAATTTTATCTCGATTATAAAAGATTTATAGATGCTGAAGTGATTTTCGAAAGGAAAATGGACGTTATGACTAATTATGGACCGAACGTTATAAAGTTAGTTGTTCTGATTTCTGTAAATATGAAACTTATTTGTGTTCAATTTAATTTGTATACTAATATCATAAAGAGATTTATGGTTGGGAAAGTGATTTTGGGAAGTGGGCCTTATATGGGAGCTTTGACGAATTCTGGACCGATCATCACAAAATTGGGCCAAATGATTTTTGTATATGTGAAACCGGCTTATGTTGAATATGATTTGGATACTAATATTTTCAAGATAATTATGCTTATGCACAAGTCAAACATTAATGAGGATATTTGTCTAGCAGCTAGGTAAAATAATAGGCCGATCGGAAAGAAAAACATCATCCAGGCGGACGGACGGTAATCTGATCAGAAGAATTCAAATTTAATCGTTATCAATCCGAAGGTAAATTACACACACCATGCAAAAGAAACAATGAATAATGGTGGGAGGAACGTCAGAGAATGTGGTTACTTTACATGGTGGGGAATGAAGTTACTTTTCAGCTGGATGGTGACCCAAAGCTCACTTGTAAAATCGTTAAAGAAAAAGCAAAATTTTTTTGATGCAGTGCCCAGCAAATAGTCCCGACCTGAATTCGTTCGAGAACTGTTGGTTAACCGTGAAGATACAGTTGGGGTTTAGCACGAATGAGTGAATATTTCTAATGAATTAATAACAAAATTGGTGGAGAGTACGCCAAAACATGTAAAAAGAAAACACGAAATAACGGGCACAACTAAATATTAAAAATACTATCATTCCCTAAAATTTCACATTAAATCCGGTCGTATAAATGTTTTAATATTTATAAGAACATCTAAAATTAATTTCCTGAAAGATGTCATGTTCTTCGTTCCAAGTAGGATTTCATAATCTCTATAGATACTCCTCACACAGCTTTGATAATAAATAAGTCAAATGCTACTGTAACTCTGGCTGTTAAGGTGATTATACAGGAACAGAAAGTCTGCTAGCTAATGTTTTGGAAATTATCATTGTTTATCAGGACCATTGAATAAATTCTTCTGTAAAGAAGATGATGCCTCATGATTGATCAGCCATGATATTTAAAGATACTAGCTCTGTAAATAAGATGACTGGTACGCTCTTTGGACAATTGGATGAGGCGGTTGACCACCAATCAACGTTGAGCTCCAGTGGGTAATGATAAAAGTAGATAAATAAATGATATGCAAGAAGTCAGGCTATCTTTCGTTGATTGATACGCCAAACCACCAATATCATCATGTAGGAACCTGGAAATTTTATACAAATCAGACCATACAGCTTTAGCAATTTTAACAATGCTCTCCTATCATAAAAAATCAGAAATGTTTATAATTGAATTTTTTTTAATAATTTTATTTTTAGACTTTTTTTTTGTAAAACTTAAAATAAAAAATAACTTAAAAAGAAATTATAACAAGAAACTAAAAATTTTACAAAATCTTGCAACTTTGTTTAATCTCTGACGAACTTTGGATAGGAAGCATGTTTTTTTAACCGCGGAATCCACCGCCACCAGCAGCAGAAGCGGAAGCAGAAGCTGATGCAGAACCATCACCACCAAAACCACCGTTACCGGCAGCGCTGGCACTAGAAGAAGATGAGGCAGAACCAGCTCCACCAAAACCACCGTTACCGGCAGCGCTGGCACTAGAAGAAGCTGAGGCAGATGAGGAACCACCGTCACCGCCACCGCCGAAGCCGGGACCACCGAAACCTGGACCACCAAAACCTGGACCACCGAAACCTTGACCCCCAAATCCGGGACGTCCAAAACCGCCACCACCGAAACCTTGACCACCAAATCCGGGACGTCCAAAACCGCCACCACCGTAACCAGGACGGCCATAGCCGCCACCACCATAACCGCCACCACCGAATCCGGGACGTCCAAAACCGCCATAAGGATTACCAAAGCCGAATTGGGGTACAGCGCAAACTGCTGCTAAAACCATGGCCAAAACAATCAATACCTTCATTTTTTGTTACTTAAATTCTTCTTCCAAACTGTTTATACTATTTAGATATGCTCACTCATCTAATGACACTACAAATGCGTGCAAAACTATTTATATCGAAAAAACGTAACTCATGCCTCTGTGCCGAAAATTCAAAATGCTGAATTAAACAAAAACACTTTGAGAGGAGATTGATGGATGATCAAAAACTTCTATCTTCAAAACAATGGAAACACCAATATTTTGTCTTTCTCTAGAGCATTTGTAAAACATCATTAGAGTAGAGTCTGTGTTATTAGATGCAAGAGAGTGTGAGTATAACAATGTTCATAACAAAACTATAATACAAACAATTCACCGACCGTAAAGATTTACAAAATTGAGAGTATGTATCGCATAAATATCACCAACACTAACAAGTATCGCAACAACAATTAACACCTTCTTCTATTCAAAGCACAAACTTACGGATACATTTAATTCACTTATGTATGTATATACTACCTATTTGTTATTGTTGCATTTTATTAAACGTTTTTTGAAGCAGCAGTCATCTTTTTCCCCGTTACGTATTAGATATTCTGATCTCTATAACGTGTTTTGCTTCTTAGATCAGTTTTTTATATACATATTTTGGGTGATTCCCAAAATGAGCAGATACACCACAAACATCGACATTAAAATAACAAAAAAAAAATTAAAAGAAATAAAAAATTAAAGCCTCGTAGCTAAATTGAAGCAGCAATATTAAATATGATAATGATCACGAAATAAAAGAAAACAAAACAATCAAAACTAAAGTTTTAAATTCAAATTCATAATCAAACAAAAAATTGAGATAAATGTTTTTCATTAATAAACATACATACATACATACATATTTCTAAACATTGTATTTTTTTTTTTGTAAAGATTTGCAGAACAGCGTTCGACTTAAGTTGAATCAGTGCCATCATGTAGGCGTTAAAGTTTGTTTATTTGATTTTTGTACAGGGTATTTTGATTTGATTGTTGTGTTTGTAACCTTTGAATTGTTAAATTATAAATTTATTAAAACGATATATTGCTAAAAACATTTTCTAATTTTTCGATTAATATAATGGTATATAGTGCCAATTTTGGCATCTATGGATATATATTTTATCATTCAAATTTTATATTAGCTTCAGTTCAGTGTTACTTGAATTCTTGCTCAGTTTAGGTTCCTGTAAAGGTTCTAGTTCAAATTCAAAGTTCAAACTCAAGTTCAGATTCATGTTAAAATTCTAGTTCTTGTTGTTGTTCTGGTTCTAATTTAGGTTGTAGTCTAGTTCAGTTCAGGTTCTAGTACAAGTTGTAGTTCAAGTTCTCATTCAAGTTACAGTTCAGGTTGTAGTTCATATTGTAGTTCAAGTTCTAGTTCAGGCTCTAGTTCAGGTTGTATTTCATTTTGTAGTTCAGGGGCCAAATTACCTCATTCGTGATCGAATGAGCTGTCGTATCGAAAAATGATTTCGATATCGAAATTATGATAAAATGTACTAAATTTCTTGCTCGATATCGAATGCCATAATCTCAAATAAGAAAATTCCCAGCAAGCCATATGAGTTCGAAAAGAGTCTTTTCTGACACCTTTTTCGGAGCGTTAACGCTCTTTATGAGCCCAAAAAACAATCATAATTGCTCCGAAAACCTTCAGAAAAGAGGGTCGAAAATGGTCCGTCAGAAAGAGCTCTTAGATAATGTCAGAAAAGAGTCTTTTATGAGGGTTTTTTTGGGCTCTTAAAGAGCTCTTAGATAATGTCAGAAAAGAGTCTTTTATGAGGTTTTTCTTGGGCTCTGTGTAATCTTGTTTTCATCATTCTTGTGTGGTACAGCTATGTTTTTTGTTTTTTTTGTTCAAAGCACAAATAACAAGACAACAACGCTTTGGTACACACATAATTAAGTGGAATTTCTGAGTCATACTGCGTGCCGACTCAGGACAGTAACAAGCAAATTTTTCTTTGCTCCGAAAATGCTCTTTAGTTAGACTCTTTTCTGACTCCTTTTTTCGGAGCGCTCCGAAAATGCTCTTTTGTTAGACTCTTTTCTGACTCCTTTTTCGGAGCGCTCCTAGAATGGTATGCTGGGTTACGATCAATTTTACTCGATATCGAATGCGGTAATTTGGCCCCAGGTTGTATGTTATGTTGTACTTTAGTTTAGATTGTAGTTATAGTTCAAGTTCTAGTTCAGGTTTAGGTTCTAGTTTTTGTTGTTGTTCTGGTTCGAGTTCTAATTCAGGTTCTAGTTTCCATTCCAGTTCTGGATCTAGTTCGAGTACAGGTTTTAGTTATGTGTCTAGTTCAGGTTCTAGATCATGGTGTAGTTATAAATCAAGTTATAGTTCTTTTTCAAGTTCTTGTTGAAGTTTGAAATGTCTCTCTTTTGTTCAAGTTAGAGGTTCTAGTTCAAATTCTGGTTCAAGAAAAATATCTATTTTAAGTTACAATTTATGTTCTGGTTATATTTCAGAGCAAGTATATTTTTGAAACGACAACAGATCTGCTAAATTTCACCGTGGAGCACAAAATATTACCAAATTATTAATTGAGAAATGGCGACAATTTCATTGCATATTTATATTTTGATGAAATTTTGTAGTATTTGTAAATAGCACAATGATTTGGTTTAATTTTTTTTTTTGTATTGTTGGATTCACAATTTTTTTCAACAATTTGTAAAAATATCGACAATTCTCATCAGTTGCTCAACAAAATAAAAGTAAATTTTACAAGTTTTTACTGATTATATAAGACAAATACACAAGTTTTTTTAAAATACTTTTTATATATTTTTTTTTATAAAACTTAAAATAATAAATAATTGGAAGACAACTTAAGCACACATTGAACTTTTACCAAATTTTGTTTAATCTCTGGCAATAGGGAAGTTTTAACCGCGGAATCTACCGCCGGCGCCACCAGCAGCAGAGGCGGAAGCAGAAGCTGAGGCAGAACTAGCACCACCAAAACCACCGTTGCCGGCCGCGCTGGCACTAGAAGAAGCCGAAGCAGATGAGGAACCACCGCCGCCAAATCCAGGTCGGCCAAAACCACCACCGCCACCACCGAAACCGGGGCGACCATAGCTGCCGCCGCCAAAACCAGGACGGCCAAAACCGCCACCACCGAAACCGGGACGTCCAAAGCCACCACCACCACCTCTATAGGGATTACCAAAGCCGTATTGGGGTACAGCGCATACGGCTGCTATTAGCATGGCGAAAATAATGAATATTTTCATTTTGTTGCAAATTTGTTTCCTTTACCAGTAAATTGGTTGTTTACACTTTTTAAATATGTTCACACAACTAATGATAAAAACCATGCGAATGCAACTATTTATAGCGAAAACTTTTCTCATTTCTCTAGAGTAAATATAAAAATAAAAACAATCTGAGAAAGGGAGTCATAGAGAGCTTGATTGATTATTGTGTTTTTTTTTTCTAAATTTTTATTTTTAAACAATATAAATGATTTTATAGATGATTTTTCTTTAGAACATTTGGTATGAGTCTGCGTAAGCAAAAATTCAAATAAACGTAAATGACTGAATTAAGTCTTGCTTTGAGAGTATCTACACATGAAGATGCAACAATAGATCATGACAAAAAATAAAACAACAAAATAAAGATTTGCAAAATTTAGAATGTGTATATTAAAAATATTACTAATACTAACACATATCAAATATGATAATGAATACAATCAAGCTTAAGATCGATCTCTTTAGGATTGAAAAACAAAGTTTTAAGCAATTTTATTATTTTTCATATTAAAACATATCAATTAGAAGAGATAAATGTTGTTTGCCATAGACTCTCGTTTCAATTTACAGGTAGTGTACCTAAAAGTCATTGCTAGCCTTTTTATAGTTTTCCAAAATTGTTGACCAATAAACACAAGTAATCTAATTTCTATACTTGTTATTAAATTTGACATTTTTTTATTTATGTTTTCATTTCATCTTGTTCTTGTGTTAATAGCCCATTTTGATTTCCTTTTAAAACCCCCTTTACATATTTAGCATTTTTTTCTTCATTTCTGAAAGCCGCTTTTAGCTGGCTGAACTTGAAAAAGGTTATTTGCCTTTTAAAAAACCACTTGTACGAATAAATACGTGTTATGCTACAGCTAGCTGTAGCTAAAAACGAGCGAATTCTCTGTCATCTAGGTACAATATGTTCGTTAAATTTAGTAGATATATAATTTGTTTAAAAGTTTTTGGATTTGTCTTCTTTATTCAACGCGGCAGTTTAGTTTTTAATGGGATTTATGAAATTAGTAAAATTAAATTAAACGCTTAATGTAAATAAACATTATATTTTATGTGATTTATTAGCTGATAATGATTGTAATTAGGAAATTACTTTATTGAATCTTAAATATTTATAAAAATGTTGATATAAACGAAAAACTCTTGAAAACTGTTGTCAAATTTTTTATAACAACAAAATATTTGAGTTGTTACAAAATATGAAGACATTTTTAGGTTCGAGAATAAGATAAAAAAGTAATATGTACACTTAGAAAAATCAATTTTCTACACAGCTACGGGCTAGAACTGAACTAGAACCTGAAATAGAGCCTCAACTTGAACCTGAACTAAAACCTGAATTAGAACCTAAACTTTAACATGACCTAAACCTGAATTAAAATATTAAATAGAACCTGAACTAAAATCCTAACTAGAACCTTAACTAGAATCTGAACTAGAACTTGAATTAAACTTGAATTAAATAAAGCCTGAACTAAAATCGTCACTATAACCTGAATAAGAACCTGAACTACAATCTGAACTAGAAATTAACTAAAAACTTAACTAGAACCTGAACTAAAATCCTAACTCGAACCTGAATAAGAACCCGAACTAGAACCTCAACTAGAAATTAACTAAAAACTTAACTAGAATCTGAACTAGAACCTGAACTAGAAGTGAATTAAAACCTTAACTCAACGAGAACCTAAAAAAATAACTAAAACTTGGGCGCAAACAAACTTAACCATGAGGGCACTTCGGTAACTTCTTGGCCTACCACAGAAAGCGAATAGTTAGTTTTTCAAAAACATTTTTATTTTTCAATATAATCTCCTGAAACTTCAATACACTTAGTCCAACGCTTATCTAGCAATTCTATCTGTTGATTAAAATAGTTCTCCTCAAGGCCTTCAAAATAATGGTTTACAACTGTAATTGTATCTTCATGTGAGGTAAAACGTTTGCCAGCTAGAATATTTTTAGATTTCGGAACAGGTAAAAGTCAGTGGGAGCTAAATCAGCAGATTAAGGTGGATGGTAAAGCAACTCCTACCTTAATTCGGTGATTTTAGCCATTGTTAAAACACTCTTGATGCAAAAAATATTTTTTGTGTTTGTCGAATTTTTACATTTTATTGATCAAAAATGTTGCAATAGTACTCTGAATTTACTGTTTTACCCTTTTGCCGATAGTCAATCAATGAAATACATTTGAAGTCCCACAAAACCGTTGCCATAACCTTACCAGCCGATTGAATTATTTTTGCCTTCTTTGAATCACTTCCTCCAACTTCAGTCCATTGCTTGTATTGTACTTTTGTCTCTGGAGTAGGGGTGCCAGACGTACTGTTTTTAGCAGTACGCGTACTGTTTATTTTCAAATGTACTGTTTTATGCACAAGACCCAAAACAGTACGCAAATGTACTGTTTTTACACGTTGTACTGTTTTTTCGTTAAAAGCTTATTTATATTAAAATTGAAAAAAATATTGATAAAAACAAACTTTTGTTTAGTGTATTGCTTTATTAAAAAAAGGATTTATTTATCGGGGTTTAACCTACTTTAAAGTTGATTATAAGATCAGTGTTAATGGCTCTAAAGCATTGGTGTCCAAAAAAATTTTTTAGTCCATATGAAATGAATATAACAACAATTGTTTCATGAAATGGACATCATTGCTCTAAAGGCATTTCTAACCATTAAACATTGTAAAGGGTGTCCCAACTAGAACGCAATGGTGTCAATGGTGTTCGGTATCGTGAAATGATAACCAGTTTTTTCTTGCCTAGAATTGAAGAAATGAATGTGGAGGGCATGTGGTTTCAACAAAACGGCGCCACATGTCATACAGCCAGAAAAAATACATCAGTCATTTCCCGGTCGTGTTATTTCGCGTTTTGGAGACCAGAATTGGTCGCCTAGATCGTGCGATTTAACACCTTTAGATTTTTTTCTTTGGGGTTTTTTGAAGTCAATGGTTTACGCGAATAAGCCGACGACGACTCAAGCCTTAAAAGAGGAAATTGGACGCTGCATTAATGAAATGCCGCATCATTTATGCAAAAAGGTCATTGAAAATTTCATTAAAAGATCGCGTTTGTGCCAGCAAAGCCGCGGCAGCCATCTGTACGATATCGGGTTCCATACATAACCTCATTCTGTCTACTTTACGATATAATAAAGTTTCACGATTTTTTTTTAAATATCTGTGTTTTATTTAAAATTTAAAAATTGCGTTCAAGTTGGGACACCCTTTAGATTAACATGAAGAATATTAGAAAGACAAATTGGATTTCATAAATATATCGTTATTACGTTATTTGTTATTTCGAAAAGCTGATGGCACATTTAAGTAGTCATGTTATAGGGGGTTAAGATAAAATGTTACTTGGATTTTTTTAATAAATGATACTTCTTGATTTTTAAATAATAAATTTCTACACCATGTAAATTGGAACAGCATTATTCTTACTAAAAAATATTTAAAAAGGAGTAAAATTGAGTTGACATTAAATTTAAAGTTCACTTTTGTAATGTAAATTAATACATATACAGATTAATTTACAAAAACTAATAAATTTAAAACTTTGTATTATAAGCAAAGCAAAAATATTGTAATCTAAAAGGACTTTGATGATATAAAAGATACAATGTCATTTAAATTGTATTTTATATGTACCTTCTTCAAAAACGTTCATAATATATGTTATGATCTCATATTTTAAAGTATTTTTAACAATTTTTTTGTTGCTTATTAAATTAATATTACAAAAATATTATTACATGAATAAAGAGTAATGTTTTCGTTAAAAAATAAAATGTACTGTTTTTTTTGAATTGTACTGTTTTTTGTATAAGATGTACTGTTTTTCCGTATTTCAAATCTGGCTACCCTACTCTGGAGTATAATGGTAGATCCATGTCTTATCAACATTTATGAAACGACTCTTAAAATCCATATTATATTTATTAAAACGATCCAAACAAGCTTGAGAAATTTTCATTCTTATGCGTTTTTGGTCGACTTTTAACAAATGCGGCACCCATATTGCAGAAATGAAATCCTCAATGCTTGTACGACCACGTTCATATTCAGCAACCCAATTTTTTAGTGTTGCATATGAAGGAGCACTTTCACCTCACACATTCACCATATCATTATGAATTTCTTGTCTAGATAAACCTTTTTGATTTAAATATTTAATGACACCACGAATTTCTCAATTTTTCTATTGTAAAAATTGGCGGATACGTCTTTTTCGAACAGCTGTTTCCATATATAAAGTAGTTGACACATGTTAAATTTCATGTTTCCAAAATATTTAGTTTATTTTCTGTTTATAAAGCGCTTTCTGTTCTAGGCTAGAAAGTTTCCAAACCGCCCTCGTAAAACCTAAACTGTAAGCCAGATAGAGTTGATCATGATTGGTGTTCGAATAATATTTTTAAGCTTTATAAACATTAGCACAAACACATAATGCCATCACACTATGGTAGTATAGGGTATAAATATAAGTTCAATTGAAACAATTAATGTTCAATTTTGAAAAATGTTAGAAATGTAAACTGACATCTATGTATTAAAACCTGATTTACTATATTCCAACCACTAATCATTACAATTCAATTCCATCACAAAATTTTATAAAGAAATCTTTAAGTGAATTCTTTTTAAATTTAAAATGAAATTTGCTGAATAATGTGATTCCCATAACGATGTATTTTTATAGCGAACATCAAAAATATGGTGGCTGTATTAAGTTTGTCATTGCGCTTGTAACACAACGAAATATTGGACGTAAAACCAAAAAGTCTATATATTCTGGGTCCTTATAAGATTCTAAGCCTAGATCGTTATTTCCCTCAGTCTGTTGAAGCCACGATAGAACTTAAAAAAAAAATTGATTTTTACCAAACATTCCACCGATAATAGACAAAATCGGTTCAGTAGGATTTGAATAATAGACCAAAGTTTCAAGCAACCTCGATATTTTTTAGATAATATTTTTTTGCAGGTAATATTGCAAAAGCCTACTGAAGCTCTAAGCAATCTCTCTGAAATAATGTAATATTTAGCGATGAGAAATTTGAGATTTTTGCCTCAAAATCAAGGGGATAGGTCTGGAGAAGAAGAAATAGTGAGCTGTTTCCACAGAACCTTAAGGCTATAGTAAAATAAGGCGGTGGGTTTGATGGTTTGGGGTTGTATGTCAAATGCAGGACCAGGTAATCTTGAAAGTACAATAAATACTTACTTACAGACTACTTACAATTTTTAAAGGACAATTTGTAAGTACATAAGTGCTGAAAATTTATGTCTAGAAACGCCATGGATCTTGAAGCAAGACAGAGTGCTGTAGCTTAATTGATTAGCGTATTTGATCATTAAGCATGAGTTGATATTTGTGGCCTGGGTTTCATTCCCAGCCGCTGTCACACAAAACAACATCAGTTTCTGATAATTATTAGTTTTTCTATCTTATCATTACTAAAATTTATCACAGCGCCCACCTTCGGTGGTATAACATTTAAACGCCACCGAGGTAAAATAACTAAATAATGGCAATAAATCAACATTTGATCAATGCGCCTACTCACCACCAACCAGAGGCACTGCAATATTGTACTACTAATAAACATAACGCGCAATTATTGTTTTGTCATATGAAATGTTTTTTTCTACTTTCACCACCTATTCTTCTCCTACCTATCCCTTTCCAAAGAAAGTAACACAATTAATTAATTAATTAATATATAGGCATATTAATTGCCTGAGTGTTACTTCTCTTAAAAAAAAAAACTTACCGCCAGAGTCGTCAAGGAATGGGTATTGTACAACAGGCCTAAACAATTAATTTTATCTCCGCAATCCCTAGATCTTAACCCCATGGAGCACCTGTGGGAAATTTAAGACAGGAACATCGGAAAAAGTAGCATTTCATCCAAAGACGAATTTCGAAAAGCTTAAATGGAAAAGTGGAGCAATAATACTAGAGATGTGATTTAATCTCTTGTATATTCCATTAAAAGGCGACTAGAGGCTGCACATAGGGTTTTTTTTGCCAATCTAGCCGGACATTAAGCAAAAAATTAAACTTAAGAAATGTAAAAATCTAAGTACACAGCTCGACAGACAACAAAGTTCTGCATCGTATAGTGAATTGTCAAGTCGTTTGCTTGAGATTTGTGGTTTTGGGACACTGTTAAAGTCAGGAAAGTTTATTAAATTGCATGCGTGTTCATTGACTTTTTACGGTTTTGGGAGGTTTACAATATATTTTTTTGTGAGTAAACGAATAAAGATTTTACATTCATTTTTGCTCAAGTGTCATCAAATGCAAAAGCTCCTAAGACCGTCAGTAATGATCAAAATAGGTTTGCTCTCCTCCAGACGGATGAGCCAGAACTTCCGAAGAAGACGTTTAAGCCCCCACCAATTTATCTGAGAGAGCCGACTTCCAGTAAATTGGTACAAGGAATTGTTGCTGTAATAGGTGAAAACATGTTTAGCGTAACCTCAATGAAACATGGAAATATCTGCGAGACAAAGATTCAAGTGAATAGGGAAGATGATTTTCGAAAATTGTCCAACCAGCTGGAAAGGGAGACTAGGGATTTCTATACCTACCAGCTCAAAAGCGCAAAAGGACTCCAAGTCGTTCTAAAGGGTATAGACCCATGTGTTGATCCCGCGGAGATAAAAACCGGTTTAATGGACAAAGGGTTCAAAATCAAGAGCGTAGTGAATATTAGAAACCGTGAAAAGATCCCTCAGCCCATGTTCAGGGTAGAATTGGAACCTGGAGATGTTGTCTTAAAGAAAAATGAGTCCCATCCCATCTACAATCTGATGTACCTTCTGCATCGTAGAATCACCGTGGAAGAACCACATAAGCGTCAGGGACCCGTCCAGTGTCTCAACTGTCAAGAATTTGGTCACACGAAGGCGTATTGTAAATTGCCGACAGTTTGTGTTGCGTGTGGGGAGCTACATGCAACTGCTCAATGCGATAAGTCGAGAACTGACTCAAAAATCAAAAAATGCAGTAACTGCGGAGGTAATCATACCGCAAATTATAGAGGTTGTCCAATTTACACTCATTTGAAAGGCATAAGAACCAACAAGACGTCAGTATTGCCTAATCGCCCTCAACAGCCAAATTTAGCATCGAGTGACAATTTCCCTCAAGTATTACGGTCCACTAGTCATGTAAACGCGCCAAGTTCTAGACAAGTTTCTTACGCAAACGTCGTTAAATGTAATATGCCAGGTCTGGAGCAGGAACCTAAACCCCAATATTCTGAGCCGCATATCAACAATCTAGAGACAACATTGCAGACACTTGTCCAAACTATGAACACTTTCACGACCACCATGACATCCATGATGCAGGAAATGCTGAAAATGCAATCCACTATCTTGCAAGCCATTTTAAAGAAATGATTTATTTAAAAATTTGTTTCTGGAACGCGAACGGCCTCCGCCAACATAAAAATGAACTGGAATACTTCCTGATGGATAAGCAGATTGATGTTATGATGATTGCTGAAACTCACTTGACGTCGACAGGGTACTTCAAAATTAATGGCTACGAGTTCTACGATACTAAAGACCCCCGCGGTAGAGCTTGTGGAGGTTCGGCAATTCTTATAAAGAACAGAATAAAGCATTATCTAATGAATAACATAAGTGAGGATTACCTCCAAGCAACAAACATTTGCATTGAATTCTGTCAATACAAATTTGTTTTATCATCGATTTATTCTCCGCCTCGATTTTCAATAAAAGAACACCAATACCATAACTTCTTTAAATCCCTTGGAGCTAGATTTTTAGTTGCTGGTGACTTTAACGCCAAACACACATTTTGGGGTTCACGTCTGGTAACCCCAAAGGGTCGCGTACTCTTCAACACCATTGCTAAAATGGGCTTAGATGTACTCTCAAGTGGACATCCCACCTATTGGCCGACGGACCGACGGAAGATTCCCGATGTTATTGACTTTGGGGTAATGAAAAATATCCCTGTAGAATGGATGCAAGTGGATCCTTCACTGGACTTGTCCTCAGATCACTCTCCTACTATCATTTCAATGCATTTCCCTCAAGTGTGTGGTTCTCCATTTATGAACATGACTAAGACCCGAGTAAGTTGGATAAAATACAAAAAGTATTTAAGTTCTCATTGCACGGAAAATGTTGTGTTGAGAACTACCGACGATATTGATGAGTCGATTGGCAACTTTACCGAGGACCTTCGACGAGCTGTGCATCACGCTTCCACTTATCACGTTGAATGTAGAAATAGGACAAACAGAACTTATTTCTCTGAACTCGAACATCTCCTATCAGAAAAAAGAAGAATGAGAAGAGAGTGGCAAATTCACAGGTCTCCTGAACTGAAATCTAGGCTACGGGAATGCAGAGATATACTAAGACATTTCTTAGAAACCCAAAGAACGGCCTCACTTAGATCTTACTTGGAAGGTCTTGATAGTACCCCACAATCTGACTACTCGTTATGGAGGGCGGCAAGAGGTTTAAAAAGACCAGTAAGAGGAAAACCTCCTTTGCGAAATCCGACTGGTGACTGGGCTAGAAATGATTCCGAGAAGGGGACTTTATTTGTTAACCATTTGAGAAATGTGTTTACTATAAACAACTCAAATAATAACGAATCTGATTTGCCACCACTTGTTATAAGGCCTCCTGTACCTCTAAGACTAAACTTTCGTGATGTCCAAAACGCTATTGGTACTCTGAACCTTAGAAAGGCTCCAGGTATGGATAAAATCAGCAATAAAATGCTTGTGGAGTTACCTCGTGTAGCAAGAAGAATTATCCTCTTTATCTTCAACGCTATTTTACGCCTAGAATACTATCCTGCAGATTGGAAGGTGTCTATGATCACTATGATTCCTAAGCCAGGGAAGGACCATACCAAAGTGGAGTCATATAGGCCAATTAGTCTACTGCCGACAATTTCAAAACTGTTTGAAAAATTGTTAATGACTAAATTGACTCCAATTCTGAATGACACTGAATGTATTCCTAATCATCAATTCGGCTTCAGAGCTAAACACAGCACCATCGAGCAAACACACAGATTGGTAAATGTGATAAGAGGGTCGTTTGAAGACAAAAAATACTGCTCCGCCCTTTTCATTGATGTGTCGCAAGCGTTCGACAAAGTTTGGCATGACGGTTTAATGCACAAAATAAAATTAACTCTGCCTGCTAACACCCATAAACTCATGGAAAGTTATTTATACGGTCGCAAATTTAAAATCAAAGAAGGTGATTTTTTAAGTACCGCTCAGCCAATTGAATCAGGTGTGCCACAGGGTAGCATACTGGGTCCTACTTTATATTTGATATATGCCTCCGACATGCCGTCAGACCCTAAAATCCATACGTCAACTTTTGCAGACGATACAGCCTTTATCAGCGTCCATCAGGACCACCAAGTTGCATCACAGAATTTGCAGAATTATGTTTATAAACTAGAGAATTGGCTAGAGCTTT
Source organism: Bellardia pandia (assembly GCA_916048285.2). Lineage (NCBI taxonomy): Eukaryota > Metazoa > Arthropoda > Insecta > Diptera > Calliphoridae > Bellardia > Bellardia pandia. The sequence continues at coordinate 39,727,496 of OU696530.1, forward strand.
GGAAAATCAGGGTTAACGAACAGAAATGTATTCATATAACTTTCACATTGCGAAAAGATACCTGCTCGTTCATCAGAATAAATAATCAAATTATCCCGCAACACAATGAAGTCAAATACCTCGGCATTCACCTCGACCGCCGTTTAACTTGGAAGTCTCATATTGAAGCGAAACTTACACAAATGAGATTAAAAGCAGTGCAACTTAATTGGCTAATCGGCAGAAACTCTACATTGAAATTGGATTGCAAACTTTTGTTGTACAATGCAATACTAAAGCCAATCTGGTGCTATGGAATTCAATTATGGGGTACTGCCTCAGCATCCAACATTGAAAAAATTCAAAGGGGTCAAAATAAAATTCTACGTATAATTACTGCAGCACCATGGTATGTTAAAAATTCTCGAATCCACAAAGATCTAGGCGTGCCATTAGTAAAAGTCGAATTTACAAAATATGCGTCAAAGTATGTCAGCAAACTTGAACACCATCCAAACCCCCTTGCACGAGACATCCTTAACTTTAGTGGCCACAATCGGTTGAGAAGGAGGGATACCCTTGCTTTAACTCAAGCGCAAAATAGATGACTGGATCAGTTGATGTGAAATTTTTTTAGTATCATAAAAATTTTTGTCTAGCACTGGCTGGGCTTATTATTTTCTTTTTAGTATTAAGATTTGAATACTTATTGTCATTTCATTTTGAAGATTCAATAAATAATTAAATGCAAAAAAAAAAAAAAAAAAAAAAAAAAAAAAAAAAAAAATTTTTATTTCTGTGAAAGACTATATTACTAGCTACTTATAAAAATTTTATTAGAAATTAATTTTTATGATAAAAAAAAATCGTTCGAAATTAAAAAAACGAATTTTTTGTTCATTCCGGAATTAACGTTTTATGGTTGTATTAAAATAGACTTTTTTAAATATTTATTAATACTTTTTATTTCCCTTATAAATATAATGTGTAAGAATATAAAATTTATGTCTATATATAATATTTATTTATAATTTTTATTTGATATCCCTAATGTTTATTAAAGTTTGGAGTTGTTCTCAATGGAGTACAACATAAAGACTATTTTTTATATTATATCTCATTTGCTTATTATCCTTAAATGGATAGATTGTAAATAAAGCAATACAAAAAAAAATATTTTAAATAAAATTTGTTGTTACTAATATAAATAAGTTATATTTACGAATAAATTTATTATTTTCAGATAAATTACATACTATGAAATACATAAAAGTCACATAAAATCTTAAAAATGATTTTTTTTTGGAAATTTGAAAAAAAAAATGTTTGAGAAGGTCGTTCCGGGGGTGGGCTTGGAGGGATACCTCCCCCTGCCCATAAAAGTTAAAAAATTTAATTTTTATAGTATTAAGAAGGCGTTTGTAATATATATTTTTTTAAATATTTACATTTTTTTTAAATATTATTTTATGAAACCGCCCACAAAATAGGGCGGGGTCAAAAAGTGTAGTTTTACGATCTCCTGGGTCTAATTTTAGGTTTTTTAACTTTCGCCGACGTTAAAATTTGAATTTGCCAAACAAAAGTATGGAAAAACTGGGAAAAAAATTTAATTTTTCAGAGGTTGGATTAGTTCTTCTAGGGGGAACTTTTTCCTCCTTGGTCGGATTCTATTTATTTTTAAGGGGTACCTGCCTATGACAATAACACACATTTCTGTCAGGTTTCATCGATCTAGGGGCACTCAATAACTTTTAAGAAGCAATTTAAGCCAAAACAAAGAGTAGTGTCCGGCTAGATTGGCAAAAAACCCCTTGTGGGCTGTAATTAAGCTGAATGAAGGATCAACAAAGTATTAACTTTTATTTTTTCGATTTTGGTAGGGTTTCAACTTTTTAATTTATTTAAACCTATATATTATCTTATTAGAATAAAAATACACATGTATATAGCTTTACAGAGGAAAAGCAAAAAATAACACATGTTATTTTAATGTTGAAATTTTAAAATGAAAATGCATCCCAACTCAGTTAGTGCGATTTATTTAACACATTATGATAATCTGTGTAATTTCAAAACTTTCTTGGAAAAACCCCTTCATTTCTGCCGGGGAATTTTCCCAGAAACATATGAACGAAATAGATTTAAGTTTTATTAAGAAACAATATCAAACAATTGAGTAACAATTTCAATGACTTTTAATATTTTTATTTTTTTATTAACAACTAAAACGTTTCATTTTTTTTTTTTTATTTTCGTAAATAACAATGAACTTAGAACACAAAAAAAAAACAGCAGCAGCAAAATAAAATAAACACCTCAAATGTAATCAACGCTTCTTTAGACTACAAATACGACTAAAAATTCCAAATACTCGTTTATAATAAATTTAAAAATCTTCTGAATTGTATTTCACTCTATACAATACATACATACATATGTACATATGTAGTTTCTTTTATTTGTTGTTAATTGTTTAGACTAGTCATTAGCACCTTGTAACTAAATTTAGAAATCATCTAAAACGTTTTCAGCTATTTGCAATATTGTTTGCTGGCTTGTTTGTTTACACAAATTAAATCAAAAATATGTAAAATCTGGTCTGGGAAATCCAATTATTTATGACGAATTTTTTTTTTTCTTGGAAATCACAAGCACATTTTTTTTTGATAATAATTCAATGATTTTTCTTAAACCTCTTGTTTATGGTTGTTTGTTTGTTTTGTTTTCGTTTATAAACACTTCAAACAAGTTCTTATGTCGTCATAAGAACTTATTTGTTTAGAACATTAAGTTTCGTTTCGTTTTAAAAACCATCAAAAAATTAAATTAGTTTTGTTTATCTAATAAATTTATTATATTTAAACCAGTCTGCAAAAAATAATTCTTAACAACTGCCGGATATCTTTTTGGATGTTAATTTTTAGAATCAATTTAAATTGACCAGAAACGTTGTACAGAAATATTTACAGGAGGAGAATTTACTGGCTATCTGATAGCATGGAAGTAGAGTGGCAAAGGAATTACTTTGACATTATTTATGAAATTACAATTTAATAAATCAAGTCTTATGAATGTGTTAATATTTATATAACAAAAATCGAAATACTCTTGAAACATAAATTTATTTCACATTCATTAATATTAGAGAAAAATCTAAAAACAGAAACTAAAATTCAATTCTTAAAATTTAAATCTTTTAAGAATTCGTGTTTTTGTTTTGCTGGATCTAGCATAAACTGTTGCAAAACATTTCGATTCTCCGCTAACATTTTTCTTATTTTCAAAACCGGCATTAATTTTACGCTTTAACATTACTTTGGCAACATTAACTTATTAAATTAATAAATTGTTCGAAGCTGGACACAATTTAGGGGGTTCATATAGGAATGCATATTCTGCTAAATCTGCCAAAACTTTACTGACAACTGGTGAATCACAGTTGAAGTAGTGTGCTCTTCAGACCACAACTGTAAACTGCTCACTAAACCATTGCCCTTTCAACAAATTTATAAATGTCAGCTTTTTTGCCATCACTGATTACATGTGTCATCAATTATCTTCAATTCTGTCATCTTCTCAACATGGATTCCGGAAAGGTTGTTCTACCATATCAAATGTCCTTCAACTTACTACCCACGTTAACCAAGGCTTTGTACAAGGAAAACAAACTAATGCTGTCTATACTGACTTTAGTAAAGCTTTTGATAAAGTAAATCACAGACTTCTTCTTATTAAACTGGATCTTCTTGGTTTTACATCTCGCAGTCTAAATTGGATAAAATCTTATCTTTTGGATAGAACTCAATTCGTAAAATTTAATAATAAATACTCTAAAAATATTTTGGTTACTTCTGGTCCAATTCTTTTCTCCTTGTTCATCAACGACCTTCCAAATGTTTTAAATTTCTGCAACATTCTAATGTATGCTGACGATGTCAAAATATTTTTGAGCTTCTCTAAATTTTTGGCTCATATATATCTCCAATCTCAACAATTTATTCTCAACTTAATGAAATTAAATTTAAAAAAAATGTAAACTTATGCGTTTTTTAAGAAGTAATTATATTCCTGCTAATTATACTTTGGGTGATTACCGGCTTGAAATTGTTGAAAATTTTCTTGATCTAGGAATTTTATTAGACAACAAATTAAGTTTTGTTTCGCACATTACGATGATGATAAATAAAGCTAGAGGTGTATTTGCATTTATAAAGCGATGGGCTAAGGAATTTGAGGATCCCTATGTAACAAAACAACTTTACATTTCCTTAGTAAGACCTATTTTGAAATATGGCTCTATTATCTAGGATCCTTATTATAATATTCATATTCAGCGTATAGAGTCTGTACAGAAACAATTCTTACTCTTTTGTCTACGTGGGTTACCTTGGAATCCTGGTATTAACCTTCCATCATAAATCGATAGACTTAAATTGATTAAATTACCAACACTATCTAGTAGAAGGACTATGCTTAATGTAACATTTATGATCAATATAATTAATGGTGAAGTCTGCTCTGAGTTCCTTGTAAATAATGTTACTTTTAATGTTCCTCAACGATTTTCACGCCATTTTAAGCCACTGTATGTCAAACATGTTAGTACTAATTATGCTCAAGCTGACCCATTAACAAGATTATTTTGTGAATTTAACAATCTATATAAAATAATTGATTTTTCTTATTCAACAACATAAAATAATTAGTTTATTAAATAAATTATCTTTTGTAAATTAATTGTAATTTTCAATATACTTTTTTTAATAGTCTGTAAGGATTTAATCCATTGACTTAATAAATAAATAAATAAATAAATTAAACCTGACAACGTTGGATTTGTAGACGATTTCTGGAAAATCGTCGATATTAGCCCTGTTACTTACAGTTCACAATGACCAACAACATAATAAGATGAATCATGAATAAGCTGGTCGTAAAAAGTGTTTGGAGACTCTTTTGAAAGAACAATATTTTCTATTCCTGTTCGAAAGTGAATCGTATCCCTTAGAGATTGTTCTGCTTAGATAGAAACAAATACTAGTTGGACGGTTCAGGGTGTGGACTATAAGGCGGGTGAGGCTAAACATCCCAACCACTTATTTCTAAATAGTTTTTAACAGGTGTTGCAACATGTTGCCAAGCGTTGTCGTCATGCTTTCATGTCTGACTGTATATTCTTGAAGTTTTTGGCCAATACTGGCTTTAAACTAATCAGCTGCTTTGGTACAGGTTCCCTGTGATTGTTAGGTCAGATTCTAGCAGCTCATTATAGATCGGACACTTTAGGTTTCAACAAACACAGAGCATTACCTTAATGTCATGGATATATGACTGAAAATATTTCGGTTGATGTAAGATCACTACAATCTTAACTTTGATTCTAAGATAAATTCACGCGTTTTAAGTTATGTTAAAGTGGCAGTCAGTCAGAATTTCAAAATTGACACACGTGATACCTGAGAAGAGAAGGCCAGAGATCAGAGAATCAACTCAGTGACTGACCAATTTTAAGTCAAAAAAAGTATTCCACCAAACTATTTTACTGCACGTATAAAGGCATCTAGCCTTTGGACGTCTAATTAGCCTAGACTATCTAATCTTTAATTCGCAAAGGCCGGCCAGTAACAGAGAAGATGACATACAGTATCAGACTCTGGCTCATCATGACAACTTCAACAGAAGTCATTGTAGGGATGATTTAGTTATCTAGCATGAACTCCGATCAGATAGTGCCCTGTGATCGCTGCCACCATATTCCGTATTTGACCACGTGGATTGTTTATCAGTATTACAGTTTTGCGATAGTCTCAAGCAGGCAGCTAGTTTAAGCGCATTTGTAGAGTTCATCTTGAACTTAACGTTTGCACGACGAAAACGGAATTCCAACCAAATGTTTAGTTTCCTCTGTTGGGAGTGAGGCTCCTGTTTTGGCTAATGAGTCTGCAATGCAATTCCGTAGGATATTTAATGTCCCGGTATCTATAAGAGTGATACTGTGTAATATCACGCCAAGTTAGATGTCGTATAGACACCGAAAAGAGTTTTGAGAGCAGCATGAATACTATACTTGGCAAAGCCGAATACTTGGCAAAGCCTTAGCCAATTTGCGGCCTGAGGAACACTGCATTGGGAGTGTTTAGCTGAAAAGTGGCTGGACAATTGGAAGAGTAAATACCTCTCTGAGCAGAAACAAATTGTTTATCAGAACAATTTAATAAATAGATATGAAAAGAAAAGGAACGAAATAAAAAAAGAAAATTAGGCATATTTTTTTGAACAACGGATTTCTTACCAGTATGAGAGAATGTTTAGCATGTTGATGTTTTATTTAGTGAATGCACTTTATGATACGTGGAAGTACCCTGCAACATATAGCTTTCTGCATTAATATACATTGATGAAATTAGAATAGCAGGGAAAATAATGAGAATCGCTAAGTGTTGTTTTGGCATAAACAGGAAGTTTTAACAATTGGCAAAAATAATTTACAAGGAAATCAGGAAGAATTTAATATTATATGCACTATAAACTAACTATTAAACTATTTGCAAGTTATTAAATTCAGTTCAGTTACTTAAGAAATAACACAAACTAAAGACAATTCGGGAGTGCTCAACTAAGGAGGCTGTCTTGGATAACATTTGAATGTTCTTCGGATGCGTGCAGGCGTGCAACACTCAATACAATGGACTCGCAGAACAAGGCTTTGAAATGAGCTTAGAAGAAAAGGTGGAGAGCGTAAATCCGCTGATATATAATTTCTAAAAAGCGATAACCAAAAGGTAGCTGAATGTTACCAATCGATCCCGGTGTAACAAAATGTACTGTGTAGGGTATGAAGGACCATATGACGCATGTTAGACCAAACAGTTACCAAGTTACTGTTACGATTGGAAACGGTTAGCCTGAGGATTGCAGTAGCGGCACTTAAAGGTCATTATCCAATAAGGACTAGAATTAGCATAACCATTAGCACTTTCGATTATTGTAGAATGTGTTATAATGTCGAGAAAATCGAAGCAATCCTTCTGATACATATGCATGTTTACTTGCGTTGTTTACTTTGTTGGACTTGACTACATAACTAAATCAAATTTACAACTGACCAGAGAGCGCGTTGTTACTGAATATCTTTAAGAGTTTTATAAAAAAAAAATATTTTGCATAAATAAATCCACATACTCGTACATACATAATTATATACTCAAAAGACTCAATGTCATAAATAAACACAAGTGTTAATAAATTTTTCTAAATAGTTTTCTCATTTTGCAGAACTCTGGTGACTTAAATAAATCGCAAGTTGTAAAATCGTAGCAAATGTAACAGTAGAAAATATTAAACTGTTTTGACAATTATAAACGAAATTCAACAAATTTAGTTATGGCAAGTTAAAAATTTCTTTAATAAAGTCTAAGTTAAAGGCCTCCAAATTTGCCCATTACCATTTGACGGGCGGTCCGGCTACTCTCAGTTGAAATGGTTGGCCACGTTCCATAATTGCGGCAAAATATACTTTGATATAAATAAATAAAAAATAAATAAATTAATTATTTAAATGACCTTAAATCTTATTTGGCATTGATAATCCGATACTGATACTTGATACATATTGATTATATTTGTATCAAATACATAAAAATATCATTGTATTATTACTTGTGTCGTTCGAACAGCAAAAAATATCACCTTCATTTAATTTTAAATGGATCATCTTCAACATCTACGAAGTCTGATCAAAAAATAACCCTAATTCAATTTTTTCAAAAAGTATTTATTTATTCTTCAATAACTATCTTGTCCCCTATAAAGTAATTCCCCGCAGATATCAGAAACGCGCTTTTTGGTATCGCCAACTGCTCCTATTTCGATTTTTCTTTTATCTCCTCAATAAATGATTGGTTTAAAAATATGTTTTTGGAACGCAAACGGCATTCGCCAACACAAAAATGAACTTGATTACTTCCTTAGGGAAAAGCAGATCGATGTAATGTTGATTGCTGAAACTCACTTGACGTCTACTAGTTACTTTAAAATAAATGGTTACGTTCTATATGATACTAAAGACCCCCGAGGAAGAGCTTGCGGAGGCTCGGCAATTCTGATAAAATCCAGAATTAAACATTATTTGTTTAACGACAAATGCGAGGATTATCTTCAAGCTACAAGCATTTGCATAGAAAAAATCTATAGTAAATTTGTTATCTCATCGATTTATTCACCGCCTCGATTTTCGGTAACAGAAAATCAGTATTCAAATTTTTTTAATTCGCTTGGCCCTCGCTTTCTCGCAGCTGGCGACTACAACGCTAAACATACTTTTTGGGGTTCACGGTTAACTTCTCCCAAAGGTCGTGTGCTGTTTGACACTATTTCCCGTATGAGTTTAAATGTAATTTCAAGCGGGCATCCCACATATTGGCCCACAGACCAGAGAAAGATTCCAGATGTTATTGATTTTGGAGTTGTAAAAAACATTCCTCTAGAATGGATGCATGTGGAGCCTTCATTTGATTTGTCTTCTGATCACTCACCCACAATAATTTCAATATGCTTCCCTCAAGAAACTGGATCGCCGCTAAATGACTTAGCTTTAACAGTCACTCGAGTGAACTGGCTAAAATATAAAAAATATTTAAGTACTCATTGTAGCGAAAATATTGCTTTAAGGACACCTGAAGATATTGATTTGGCAACAAGTAATTTTACTCGGAACCTTAAACAAGCCGTGCAACATGCTACTACTAGTTATACAGTGCCCAGAAATGAAAACAGTAGGACTTATTCTTTACAAATAGAACAACTGGTGTCAGAAAAAAGAAGAGTAAGAAGAGAGTGGCAACTTCGCAGGTCTCCGCAATTAAAAAGTAGACTACGGGAAATCACATTTCGACTTAGAAACCTGCTTGAAATTCAACAAACCGCTTCCCTTAAAACCTATTTGGAAAATCTGGATGGCACTCCTCAGTCCGATTATTCTTTATGGCGCGCGACAAGAGGTTTAAAACGACCAGTTAGGGCAAAGCCACCTTTACGAAATCCAACTGGTGACTGGGCTAAAAACGATACCGAAAAAGCAAATTTATTTGCTAGCCATTTAAGAAATGTTTTTGCTTTAAACATATCTGGTGAGGCAATTGAATTCCCACCATTTGCTAGCAGATCTCCTGTGTCTCTAAAATTTAATTTTCGAGACGTCGAAAATGCTATTTGTAACCTAAAACTCAAAAAAGCACCAGGTATTGATAAAATAAGTAACAAAATGCTTATGCAGTTACCTAGAGTAGCTAGAAGAATTACGCTTTTTATTTTCAACGCTATTTTACGCCTGGAGCATTTTCCTGCAGAATGGAAGTTGTCTACGATTACAATGATACCAAAACCCGGGAAGGATCCCACCAAAGTAGAATCCTATAGGCCAATAAGTTTACTGCCAACTATTTCTAAATTGTTTGAGAAATTGAAGCTGACTCCCGTACTAAATGCTGTAGGATGTATTCCCAACCATCAATTCGGTTTTAAGGCTAAGCACAACACCGTTGAACAAACTCACAGATTAGTCAATGTCATAAGAAAGTCTTTTGAAGACAAAAAATATTGCTCAGCTCTGTTCATTGACGTTTCTCAAGCTTTTGACAAAGTGTGGCACGACGGCTTACTTCATAAAATAAAGCTAAATTTGCCTACAAACACCCACAAACTTCTGGAAAGTTACTTATATGGTCGCCAATTTATCATCAGAGAAGCCCCCCTCAGCCAATTGAAGCAGGTGTCCCGCAAGGCAGTATATTGGGTCCTACTTTGTATTTAATTTACGCGTCTGACATGCCAACAGGATCTCGAATCCACACTTCAACGTTTGCAGATGATACAGCATTTCTTAGCGTCCACGAAAATCATCAATTAGCCTCGCGAAATTTGCAGGAACATATTGAAAATTTAGAGAAATGGCTAAAACTCTGGAAAATCAAGGTAAATGAACAGAAATGTACTCATGTAACATTCACACTACGCAGGGGAACATGCTCGCCGATCAAAATCAACAATCAAGTAATTCCGCACCACAATGAAGTCAAGTACCTTGGTATTCACCTCGACCGTCGGCTAACGTGGAACGCTCATATTGATGCAAAACTAACTCAGATGAAATTAAAAGCAGTGCAACTGAATTGGCTTATCGGCAGAAATTCTACCTTGAAATTGGATTGCAAACTCTTGTTGTACAAAGCGATTTTAAAACCAATCTGGTGCTATGGAATTCAACTATGGGGTACCGCCTCGGCATCAAATATTGAAAAAATTCAAAAGCTTCAAAACAAAATTCTCCGTATGATTACAGCAGCTCCATGGTATGTTAAAAACTCCCGTATTCACGAAGATCTAAGCGTGCCTTTGGTAAAAGCAGAATTCGCCAGGTACGCAATAAAGTATATCAACAAACTTGAAACACACCCAAACCCACTCGCACGTAACATCCTTAATTTTGGCGGCCATGCTCGGTTGAGAAGGAGGGACACCGTTGATATCATCCGAGCTCAAAACAGATGAATTTACAGATATAGTACGGTTGAAACACAATTTTGTTGTCTAGCATTGGCTAGCCTCAAATAAACTTTTTTTTTTTTTTTCTTTTTAGTATTAAGATTCGTATACTTATTGTTAGTTCATATTTTGAAGATTCAATAAATAAATATATGTAATAAAAAAAAAAAAAAAAAAAAAATCTCCTCAATCGTAGCAAAACGCTTTTCTGTCATCGGGGTCTTCAGTTTTGGGAAGAGGAAAAAGTCAGCGGGGGCCAAGTCCGGTGAATAAGGTGGTTGAGGCATGAGAACAATTTTGTTTTTGGCCAAAAACTCACGCACAAGCATCGATGTGTGAGCTGGTGCGTTATCATAGTGCAAAATCCATGATTGGTTTTTCCAAAATTCTGCGCGCTTCTGACGAATTGATTCGCGCATACCGTGCATAACTTCAAGGTAGTATTCCTTATTGACCGTACGAACTTGTGGCAAGAATTCATGATGCAGCACGCCATTGCAGTCGAAGAAAATAGTGAGCAAAACCTTCACATTTTACCGAACTTGACGTGCTTTTTTCGGTCTTGGCTCTTCTGGACATTTCCATTGGTATGATTGGCCTTTGGTTTCAATGTCATAGCCATACACCCATGATTCGTCACTAGTTATGATATTCTTGAGTAAATCTGGATTGTCATTGACGATGTTCAACAGCTCCTGAGCAATGTCCATGCGACGTTGTTTTTGCTCAAAATTTAGCAATTTTGGAACCATCTTCGCTGCCGCACGTTGCATGCCTAAAACATCCGTAAAAATTGCTTGGCATGAGTCGAAAGATATGCCAACATCATCAGCAACCTCTCTGATTGTGATTCGACGATTATCCAAAATCATTTTTTTCACTATTCCAATGTTTTCATCGGTTGTTGACGTGATCGGGGGACCAGGACGAGCACCGTCATTGATATCTTCTCGGCCTTCCTTAAACCGATTATACCACAATTAACTTGTGTTCTGCTCATAGTAGACTCGCCAAACGCCACAGTCAACATTTCAAATGTCCTAGCGCATTTAATTTTTTACACAAAACTTAATACAGTTTCTTTGATCCATTTTTTCGAATAGTAAAAAATCGAAGAGCACACCAAATCACGACTAACCTTTTTATCTGTCAAAAACAAACTGACAATCTAAAATGGCTGATATTACCAAGATATATAACAGACCTCGTAGACGGTTTAAAATATGCAATGTTTGTCTAACAAGAACAAACATCAAATCAAACATCATTAAACAATATTGCTAACTATACAGCTTTTAATTGTTTTTTTTTTTTAAATTAAACAAACGTGTCTTTGTTTCATTTCTTTTAAATTTTCTGTTTTAGAAATCTTTCTTTTTTGAACTGGTTTGAACAGGGTATTTTTTTGTAAAACATAATGCTAATTTTTTCGAATTAATTTGGTTTGGTGTTTTAATTATTACAGTTTTTTTTTTTGAATTATAATGTCATTTATCAGTTAACTTACATAAATTGTTTTTCTACTGTAACTTTGTTTGTAATATTTGTGAAAAGAAATTGTGGAGAAAGAAGGAATATGTTAAAAAGTTAAATTTTTACTTTACGTCAGCTGAATAATTAAAATTGTTGTTTTTCATAAAACGGTGAAAGCACTGCAAATGCTTTATAAAGCATCTTTAATAAACGTGATATACATGAGCCTATTATAGCTGGAAGAGGTTAGTTTGAAAAGAGGGCTCTTCTTGGCTAGTTTTGTGCTTTTGTGTTTTTTTAGAAACCCAAAGAATCATGGCCTTCTAGGCTAAGAACCAATTTTGCTCAATGTCATTTCCTAGTGATCACCACCAATCAGAATTCGTAAAATATTGTAGGTTTGGCTTGGCGTCCATATGACCATTATCGATTAAAGACATAACTATTCGAACTAATAAGAGTGAAAGTTTTATTACAATATAAATTCTCTTCAACCGCTTAATGTCAAGATCTCAGAATGGAAAAAAGTATTAAGATCTGGTAGACAAAAGCATTTATATTTCAGCTTAATTCGTAGATATCAATTGCATTAGTCACCCTGTTTTGAAGCATCGGTATGTAGTTCGGTAAGACATTTTAATGTTCTCTGTAAACGTTATGATCTCAGTCCAGTAAACAGTATTTACATCTGTTAAGCGTATGTATTTACCTATATTACGACTTAGTTCGATTAAGCCCACTCCCGTTTAATTACCTATTGTTTAAGTAACTGTATTTAGATCGGTTCCTTGGTAATTTCTTATTCTCGTTAGCTCATCTCATTCTTCTACGTCTGGTATTATGATCAGCAGATTATTTTGTCATATTTTTTTCACACTCAATCATGTTTATTATTTTTTGCTGTATAATTGTATTGCCATTTATTTGCCATTGTCCTTTATAAACAATGTAGTATTCATAAACTATTTGCTTCTCATTGGAGTCTTAGCATTGTTTTGAATATGCTAAATATCGATCCTTCTCTAAGAATTATCACCATATTATCAAGGAATATGTTAGATTTGGTCGAATTTCTGCCTCATTTCAAGCTTATCACTTTCACTCATATTCATTTTATTTAATTTCTACTTTGTTATTAATATGGTTCTTCCTCCTATATGGTCCTTGTACTATCGAGCATTATTCTGCAGTGTTCGACTCCCCTTGTTATTTGTATTGACTTGTTTTGAAAGACAGGCAATTTTCGCTTTCTAGTGAACTAATTCATGTTTTTAATACTTTTCTCTGATCAATCAAAACCTAAGACGAACTGCGGTTGTAACACAAATTGTGCTTTTGGATTTGCTATCCTTTCTTGATTTTGGTATGAATGAAGATGTCCGTTGCTTCTTTCCATCATAATGTAGTAAAAATTCCTTTATGTTCGGTTTTTAATAGATTAATACTCTTCTAAAGGACAGCCAGGAAAATACTGCCTTGTACCGTAGTTCGTTTACTAGTTGTGACATTCCTTTTCTGGTGTGTTAAAATCCACATACAACAAAATGTTCGGATCCTTTCCTCTAATCAATATCGCGACAACGCCCAATTGGGGATTTTGAAAGCAAAACAATATAATCTGTAATTTCTAACGGTAAGTGTGATTGTAATAAATTTTCACATGACTAGATAAAAAGTGTTGTCGATATTAGGTTTTGAATTTTGAGCTCATAAGCCCACCAGGGTCGTCGCCAGAGATATACCCATACAAGACATACAAATTAAAAATTAATCGTTTGTGAAGCGATTTCAAAGATTATACTATATATGAAATTTACAAGTCGCGTACTAAAAAACCTTCGTCATAGATATACGAGTATATTAAGTATACATATTAAAATTAAATTTTTAACTTTTGTAAAATTCGTCAAGTTTTGATAGGACCTATGTTTTGCTGATGCATTAAGTTTTCTTTCCGGAGCATATAAAAATTATTTATAGGTCCGAAGAAATTTTTTTCTATTAAAAAAATATATCGATGGTCTCATGTAGAAAGGCCCTAACTCGCATATTTGAAACTTTACAGGAGAAGGTAAAAACATAATAGAAACTGTAATACTCAACATGTAACTTTTTTTGTGCAACTGCTTATAAAAGCGTTATTTTTTACACTATTGCAATAAATTTTTGTGAGGAGGTGTATTTGCGTTAAATGCATTGGAATCGCAAAAAAAAAAAACAAATTTCCAAAAAATAGCGAGTTAGAGCCTTTCTACATGAGACCAACGCTATGCACTTTTTCTGGAAAAAACGTAAAAATTGTGAACCGTTTTAAATGTTCCAACTTTGGATGCGTGTAACTTTTAGAATTTTAACACATATATAGCTGATATTTTACAAAAATGTTTGCGACCCGAATTATTTCCCAATATAAAATTTTTCTTAACCATCAATCAATAAGTTTTGAAATTTCCATCTTATCCAGGATTACATTTAATCCTTAAATTACAGGCAGTAAATAAAACTCAAAATCAAAACATTATTGAAAATTCATTCTATATTAATGCTATTTTAATGCAGTTAATGCTATTTTTCATTCTAGATCAAATGATCTTTCACTATGGTTTGCAATTTCCTGTAGAGCTGTCTTAATGTCGACAATACGGTTCAAGATTATCAAGAACGAATGTATGTAAGTATCGATGGCTTAACATTAAATAGGCCTAATTCGATTTTTTGTTACTTTTACAGGCGAAGGAAAAAACTTAATAAAATCCGTAAAATTTTAGAACAAAAATTTTAATACAAATTTTTATAAAAATAAGCAACGCATTTTATTTCTCATTCAAATATTTTTTTTTTAATGAAAGCATCGAAGATAGACATTTTTTTTCATTGATTTTTTTTTCTTAAAATTGAGTTAGGCCTTTTTTATATTAAGCCATCGGTAAGTTCTTTGACTTTGCGAAGGTTTTAGTATAGGTATATCATTCCAGAGAAGAGCTGGGGAAATATAATCCGGCACTGCAGCCTTCTACGGCTGGAAACTATTAACCTTGTTTTGTCATTTGAGGGATTATGATTTTATCTGATGTGGCATTTCCTTCTTAATAATAGATGATGGGTTTCGTAAAGAGTGAGTCTAAGGCGGCGAGTTAGAGCACTGAGATGCTAGGATAAATGACTAAATCAAGAATGTGTTTCTTAGACTTTTTTCTGAATTAATTTTTCATACATGGTACTGATAAATCTCTGTTGACATTTCAATTTCATATATACAATATAGCCGCAATTACAGTCCAATATATATCTTGTTGCAAAGGGATATAAAACGAGGTCTGATCAAAAAATAACCGTTATTTTCAATCTTTTCAAAAAGTATTTATTTATTCTTCAATAACTATCTTGTCCCCTTCAAAGTAATCGCCCTCAGATATAATACACTTATGCCAGCGTTTGTTCCAATCATCGAAACACTTCTGAAACGCGGTTTTTTGGTATCGTTAACCGCTCCTGTTTCGATTTTTCTTTTATTTCCTCAATCGTAGCACAACGCTTTCCTGTCATCGGGGTTTTCAGTTTTGAGAAGAGGATAAAGTCAGCGGGGGCCAAATCAGGTGAATACGGTGGTTGGGGCATGATAACGAAAATGCGAAAATCGAACATACGTAACTCACGACATTTTAAAATAACTGTTATTTTTTATACGACTGAGTTTAAAATATTTGGTTGACATTATTCAATAAATATGCATTTCTTTAAAGTTACAAGTTTAGTTTAACTGAATTTGTGACTTTGTAATGGTTAAACTAAAAACAAACACAAACATATCACAGAACATTTTTCAAAATCATCTAAAGAAGCTCATATTGACGAAAAAACTCAGATGTTAAATAAGAATAACAACTTTTCCCCAGTTTCCTACATAAAAAAGACATTTAAATACAAAAACCATGAGATTAACATCTTACAGGTCATGATACCATTTGCCAGGATTCTAAACGGTCCTCTTTTTTTGCACTTCCACGAAGCCATAGCACATGTTGCATGCAAATGTTTATTTATTTATTTTGTTCTTTTTTATATGTTGCTACATACTTTATATAAAGAAATAAATGCTAGCCATTTTTTATAGATTTCCCAGTAACCAACAGTCTCGGAACATAAAGAGAAATGCAATAAAAACCTGCAACTGTGGGTTCCTTTTCATGTTCCAGCTACAGCTGCATCAATACTTAGTTTTGTCGCAATGACATTAACTTCCTTTTCAAGGTTTAAATGTGAGCCATGAATACGAAAAGAAATGTTAATAAATGGTGCAATGTGTGCTGCATGAAGTTGTGGTTGTGACAAGCAAAAACAAATTTATTAAACATGCAACACGTTTTCCTGCAGAAAATTTTCTCATTCGTTGCTGCAATTTTTTTATGATTTTCATTGTCGGGGTTTTTCTTTTGCTTTTTGTTTGTTATTTCTTATTTGGTTGCATAGTTTCCCATATAAATTTTACGTTCAATAGGGTGGTAAAAATTGATGCTGGAATAACTGACTGTTATTTTAAATACTTAACTATTGGCCAATAGAATGCTTTGAAGTGAATGGAAAAAGGAATTTAAACTGATAAGGAAGCTAGTGATATAATATTACTCATCAAGTCCTGGTTCTGATTCAAGTTATTTTCTGAAGAAGTTCTCCTCCTCACCACGACATCAGTCATTTTCATTCGCATATAATCATATCTTCATTAGGAAATGCCTTGTTGTGTTTGCTGCACGAAAGGATTTCATCTGTAAATATCTCAGAGAATTATTCCACAGTCGAAATTTATCAGTTATCAGCACACAATTCAATAACCTTCAATATTGTGATCGTACAATTGTGATCTTGTGCAAAGAATAGACTGAATAAGAGAATCGCAGACTAATCTCAATCTAATGATTAAATGCAGCATAGCTATCAATAAATATTATATGTATATCGCTTGTACACGTTGATTGTATGGCTATCAGCCTAGCTCACAGAATATTCAACTTACTGTAACATCTTTCAACCATCAGAAATCGTCATTCGAGTGTTATTGATTCAGTTCTAAAACACAACATCAATTTAAATAAATTTTTCTAAAACGTCTTTAATAGTGTTTTTTTTTTTTGTTTTCTTCACCATTAAGTATTGCCCTATTGTTTATCATCACCACATCTTCTATGCATAAACAAGTTTTGATACGAAATGTCAGCTGTTTTTATTTCCGCTTTAGGATTTTGCAATGCCATACAGCTACAGGGGTTCAATGTCCTTGTTATTACACCATGCTTTGTGACAATAACATGGATTTTACTAAAGGGGAGCAAATATTTCACTGCTAAGTTTAAGAATTATTTCAACTATTCAAAGTCAAGAGTAATTTAGTCATGCAGGATTTGTAAAAAGTCCTTGTTATATACTGTTACAAATCTTAAGAAAATTTCATGTAATTTTATTAAAATCATTTCATAACCCACTTTGATCTTGGCTTTGTTTCTAGACAATAACTTTAGAGCCAATCTTTTGAAAAACTAAGGGCTATTTTCTCTTTTTTCCCAACGAAAAACTGCCGATTAAAGACATTTGGTTTTCTCAATGTCTCATTTGCAAAACTAACCAGCCCTCATCTGCCGATTATTTATTTGTTGTACAGATAAGTTCAATCAGCTGACTGCTGTTCATATTTTTTATGTGGCAATACCTTGAGTTATTAATTTGATGGAGGATGAACTCGAAGAACATGAATTCCAAGTGAATGTTGAAAGAGTTTATCAAGCCTGACCTAACTACCTGGCAGACATGGATATTATTTATTTTTTAAAATACATACTTGTTTTTTTGATTTGGTAAACAGCTGATTTATGTCAACAACTTGTCACTTGAAGACAGAGTTCCCAATTTTCACATAAATTTTGAGAGGTATTACAAAATGAAAATAATGTTTCTGTCGGTATATTGAGATAAACAAAATTTTTAACGGACATATTATCAGTTTAATAAATTTATATCGATAGTAACAGGCAGTTTGTCGACACATTGAGAAAATGGGCCTAAGGCTTAAACAATGTCCACATGCAACAGATTCCATAAAAAAATATTAAAAATATTTAATTTTTGTGAATATAGATTTAAATAAAATTGTGTTTCTCTTGACAATATGACCAAACTTTAAGGAAAGGAATATTATAACTAATAATAATAAACTCTTAATTGGTATATTAAGTGCTGAATAATTTTTGGAGGTACCAGACGGCAGGATCGGATGGTATTTCCTTAGTTATACTTGAGAAAGGTATTGATATTATAGAAACAGAATTAGGGAGCAATTACAATATTCTGGTGAAAAACAAGGGTTGTCTTTAAACCAAAACCAATAAAAGATATCAAATTCAAAAACATATAAATTCGCTTGAGGTCATTTTTTTAAACCCTTCACGCAAATTTTTCGTTACAGTGGTAAATGCACAAATGTCAGACAACACAATTAAATTTATATAAAGGGTAGATCCATTGGCACAACTTTTCAGGAAGTTGTAAACGATATTGAACAAGTATGAATGTATAGTTGGCCAAGCCATTTAACGGCCAGTATATATTTAAAATCAGTTTTTAGATATAAAATTTTGTGGCATGATTTTTAATTATGTAAATATGTTTTTGGTAAATTGTATCTGGATATAAACACTTTAAAAAAATGTATATGCATGGGAGTTTTGACTAATTATAGATCGTTATAAAATTAGCTGTCATAATTTCCGTATATATGAAACTTATTTGTGTTGAATTTTATTTAAACATCAAAATTTTTAAGAGATTTATGGTGGTTAAAGTGATTTAAGGAAGTAGTCCTTATAAGGATGCTATGACTAATTATGGACCGATCATCATAAAATTAGCTAGTTGAAATAATGGACCGATTTCAATCAATGACAAAACCAACCGTTCGTTGGTCGAAAAATATATTTTACAAAATTAAATTAGTGTTGTTCTTATCCGACCTTTCAGTTATAATTTTCAAGAAATAAAATTGTTCGAGCTCGAGGTCAAGTGTATGTAAAATTCTTTATTGCTGATATTTCGCTACACTTCGTATAGCATTTTCAAAGCTTATTTTCTAAATAAAAATAAAAAAAAATAATAATAAGAATACAAGAAACGAAAAAATAAAATGTAAAAGTAAAATTTATGTAAAGCACAAACAATATCACAAATAAAAAATATTAAATGTACAAAAACAACAATAACAATTATTACCGAAAAAGTTTAAAGTTAAAAACAAAAACCAAAAATACATTTTATATAAAATAATTATATTATTGCACTATCCTTCGTTTTCCTTTATAAATTAAATGACGATAACTTTGTGCTACACTATCAGTGTCGGCTTAGTAGTTTATCCTATCGTTTGTCGGTGTATTGATTATATGAAGCATTTCGAGCATATAGCGGCGTTTATAATTGTTTTCACTGTCAATAATTTGTACTTTGTCAAAATCGGGGGAATGATTTTCCTTTGCACAATGGGCCACCAAAGCTGTCTTTTTTTTATTTCTTGTAAAAAATATTTTACAAAATTTTATGGAAATATCTTTAAAACTGTGACGTGTCGTCTGCGCATAAGGGTAACATAGACAGCTAGCCACGCGGATGGACGGACGGACATCGTTATATCGAATCAGGAAGTGATTCTGAGTCGATCGGTGGATGTTGTACGAATATTTATGGGCGTTACAAACATCAAATCCAATATACACTTAGCGCAATTTTCCATAAATTCTCAATTGGATTGATATCCGTAGATTGGCCTGGAGAGTTCATTGAGCGTACCGATAGAATATATTATCAATCAGTGGGTTGCGACTCTCGCCAAAGACTCTGTGTGTTTTCTGCAGACGAGCCAAAAGATGTCGCAGTTAATGTTTGTTAAAAAATAAAACTTATCAATCATATACTGCTCCAAGTAACGCCTTACAGTGCATGAGGTGTGCTTTGGTTTGTTGTCTTGCATAAAACGTCGCCTAAGTGACATATTGTCCTCAGCGCAAAGAATCATTGTCTTTAAAAGTATAATTTGATAAGCATACTAATGCATTCATTCTGCCCACACCATTACACTCCCATCACCCTGCTTTGTTGTGCTACATGTTTGGAGGACGACATACAGAAAACTCATACTGCATCACCATAAAGCACAGTAGAGGAAGAATAGACTGAAGTAACAAGTGCAAAGAATATTTAAAAATATCTAATTATAACTAAATACTTTCTCTCCCAGATCGTAACATTGTTTCGCTGAGATCAACGCGGACTATTTGAAAAATATGAATAACAAAACTATAACTAAGAAACGATAGTGTTAAATCTCACAGTGATTTACAATGGGATAAACTACAACCACAACTGAACAAATATTCAGGATGACAATAAACAGAATGGGATCAGGGCATTGACATACCCTCTGCAAAGTTTAAGGATGACCCAAATGACAAGATATTTATGAGCATGTCACAAACTACCAGAACGATCGACATCCTCTGAGGAAACCCAAAAGCAAGGACAACAAATTAGATTTTGAAACTAAATATCCCAACACTCAAAAGTTAATGTGTCAATTGGACAAAAAAATGCAGACTTATTTGTAACTAAACGTTGTTTGAAATACATTTTAGCCAGTGTCTACCAGGGAAATGGCAAACCATTACCAAAGTATCAGGATAGCATAAAGGAATACCCAATGAATAAGTATGTCACAGGATGAGCGAAATACTATGGGGAAACCCAAATAGAACAAAGGCTATTTTTAACCTAAATATACTAAATTTAAAAGAAAACTGGTCAGTTAAATACTCATTTGAAATTGAAGATTCATTTGATTCGTATTCTTTTATTCTACAATATGAACTGAAGAGGCAATATGGAGAAATGCAAAACGCAGCTCCTAGCAAAATCTGCATCCTTAAGTGCAATTAAGGACAAACACATTTTTACGGACACTTTACAAAACTTGGAGTATTTTAGAAAATACAATGCAATTCAAGAAAAATTAAATGTGACGAGACGTTTGGTGGAAGATTGCCTTCATGAAAGAGTAGCGCTCAAGAAGGGTCTTCTTACTAAAGTTAAAAGAAAATGTTGTATAGAATTTGCCATATCACATTGGAATTGGACTAATCAGTCTAAGTATATGCTTTGGAGCGACGAAACCGCATCAGACATGATGATCTTTCTAATGGAATTCAAATTCGACATCGCTAGAAAATTATAATTAGCTGCACTTTGGTCTCTAGTTCTATAGAAAAGGGTAAAAACACTTCCTTAAATATAATATGCATATGTATGTGCAACACACACACATATGCTAATGTGTATAATCGAAATAATGGCTTGCATTACAATCACACTCCTTTATATAAAATTTATTTAGTTATTATAAATCAAATTAAATTAATTTTGTGAGTTTTTTTATTTTTCTTTTAAAGTGTTATTTGCAACATGACTCTTTATATAAACTCACCATATGTTTGCTGTTGTTTTCTGTTCGTATGGACAAGTAATTGTAAAACAGTGTTTCTGTATAAATAACTACATCCTATTGCCATATTGTTTCCGTCAACAACCAAAATCAAAGTTCTCTATTAATAAAACATATTTATACATTACATAAGCATACATATTTTAATGTATGTGCAAACAGTTCGGAAAAGGAAGTCAACCCTAACTACATATGCATTAATGGATATACAAATTAATCCCATTTAGACGGCAAGGCATAACAAATATTGGAAAAACTAGAATAGAAGTCAATAAAGCGTATTTTTCTTACCGTTTTATACTTGTTAAAATGTCGCAATTTGCCGTTCCTCAAAGGATTTAACAATTTAATTGTAGCAAATTTACACATAATATTTTGCAAATATTCCTGCATAAACAAACAAGTCAGAAAGTATAGTTGGTCAAGCCCGACCGTATGATAACCTACACACAGTATATGTGTAGAAACAGTTTTTCAGAAATGGACGTTATATGGGAGATACCACCTATTTTGGACCAAGCATCCAAAAATTTAGTGACATGACTTTTCTGCAAAAATATAAACACTTTTAAAATATTTATACATAAACACATATGTTAAAGTGATTTTCGACGGGGGTCTTTTATGGGAGCTTTGAGAAATTTTGAACCTATTGTTATAAAATTAGGTGTCATGATTTCTGTATATATGAAACTTATTTGCGTTGAATTTTATTTGGATATCAACATTTCTAAAAGGTTTTTGGTCGTTAAAGTTGTTTGCGGAAGTGGGTCTTATATGGGAGCTATGACTAATTAAGGACTGATCATCATAAAATTAGGCCGAAAGATTTGCGTACTTATAAAACTTATTTCTGTTGAATATTAAATATTTTCGGAAGTGGGATCTGCTGATCTGCACAAAAATTGTAGTTGTTAGGCTTCATGTAAAACTTATTTGTGGTAGAATTTATTGGGATACAAATATAAATCAAACGATTATGAACGATAAGCCAGTGTTGCCATTTTGACGCTTTTCGGGTATTTTTTGACGCTTTTTCTATTTTTTTTGGTGCAGTTTTGGAAGAAGTCCAAAAAGTAAATCTAGCTTTCGAGTCAGCCAATGCGGACCATGTCAAGCTTTACAGCGATTTGTATTACCTGATTAAAAGTATTACAAACTTTGATTATCTAGAAGGTAATTTAGATGAAAGCGTTAACGAATTTTGTTATCTTGGCTATCATTTCGAAAAGTCTTGCAGAGATTATAAATTTAATTGAACAATTTAATAGAATTTACAAAATATCACGTGCTCAAACTAAGACGTAGACTTTCTTCAAATTTTATATTGCTTCAAAAATATCGTTATTTAGTGTTGACAATATTTTTAAAAATAGCGAAGCGGATATTATTGATTTCATACAAAACTTCATTGATGATTCGTCTCAAATAAATAAAATAGAAATTTCCCTAAAGAATCTAACGGGTTAAAAATGGAAAAATATTGAAAGAAATGATGAATTTTGGATTGAATTAAAAATTATTTGGGAGAAAATCCTTTTCATGAACTAGCTGACTTTGTTATTCGTATATTTTCTTTTCCTTACTCAAATGCCGAAGTCGAAAGAACGTTTAGTTTAATGAATTTTTTTAAACCAAAGATCAGTAACCGACTTTCTTTAAACTCAGCCAAAAGTTTGTTGTTGCAATTACAAATTACCTTTAAGTGTTTACTTAAAATTAATTCAAATCAAACTTATAAAAGGTCTAAATATTTCATTAAATCTGTTTTGTGTCCCGATGATGATGATTATGAAACAGATGTATGTATTTGAAAATTATAAAACTTTATATTTTGTTTTTTATCAATTGTTATTTTATTTTAATTTTTTGTTTACTCCTGGTAACTGAATTGATAATAAAATTAATTATTTATTTAAAAATTGTAACATGTTTTTTGATATTTTAAGTTTCTTGTTTTTTACCCTTTGTTTTATTGTCAATTTAATCTTTTTTGTAGGTGTTATTTGCAAAGCAAAACAACACGATACCAAAATTTTTGTTAATTTTTTTTGGCGCTTTTTACCCTTTTTTTGTAATTTTTTTACCTTTTTATCCGTTTTTACTATACACTTGACGCTTTTCTTTATTTCTAAAATGGCAACAGTGCGATAAGCCCTTATTTCGGGAGGACATTTGTATGGGGGTTAGGTGAAATAATTTCAATCCCAACCGTCCTTGGGGCGAAAAAATATCATGTATCTAATTTTATCGCAATATCTAAGACATTGCGCACAAGCTTTACACGGACAGGCTGCCAGCCAGACACACGGACGGACGGACGTACATCGTTAAATCGATTCAGGATGTGATTCTAAATCAATCGATATAATTTAAGGTGGGTGTTCGACTAATATTTATTAGCATTACAAAAATCAGCACAAACACAATATACCCTTCCCACTATGCTGGTGTAGGGTATAACATGCAAGAGTGTTTTATTCGGCTGGGCGGAATTTAATATTCCCAGCACCAATTTGTAGAAAAACATTTATCTGTTGCAATTCATTTGTTTAATTAAATATCTTTTATTAGTGGAAAATATTAGTGACAAATTCAAATCAATCCATATGATGATTATTATACATTTAAATGTTATCGGGAACAAAATATGTAGTCCGAACAAAGTTTTTTATATTTTTTGATCTGAAAATTTTGCTACAATTTTATTTGTTTTCGGAAATATAAATTACCTATTTTTAAAAACTATTTATGCCTCCTCTTGTTAGCGCTATCATTGCTTTTAAATGTCGGATATTTTGTTATAAAATTTGTTTTGGTTGTACTAAACATATATTGGTAGATCTGGATTAATTATATATATGTTACAAATATAATGACAAAATCAATATACCCACCATATCTTTGGTAGTGGGTATAAAAATATTGAAATATAAATGTCTATATTCAGTAGCATGCTCTTTAGCCAGGCAGCCATTAGTTATACAAAAATATAAGATATTCAGGGTGAATTTCAAGGGCTGTGGATTATTGTAACACTTGATAGACAAGTCCAAAGGCAGGAGAGTATTTGAAAGGAAAATTACAATTTTTTTGTATGTTCAAAGTATTATCCCAGTTCATTAAATAAAGTTTGGCATAAAAGTCTAATTCATAGGAATAAATGCTTACCGGCTCCTAGTTACATACAGCCGTTGTCGACCAATTGGAAACGCTTTGCTACCGTAAAAGTAATATAATTTAAAAGTAATAAATTTTTTCCATTTACTATATTAAAAAGTCAACAAAGGAATAATAGTAACTTCAGCAATTATTTTACCCTTATTATAGTCATATTGCCTTTATCACAGCTGATAATCTTCTACACATAGAATCAAAGAGTTTGTTAATGAAATCAGGCGAAATTTTGTTCCATTCATACTGTATTAATGTCTTTAGGAAATCATTGCAAAAAATATTTTTTTGTCAAATTTTTAGTCCATATGTTTTTACAGGTCTTGTTGGAAAATCCAGTTCTGCGCTAGTACTAATTTCTCTATACCAGGGTTTATATAATTTTTTTTCAGAAAATTATTTTTATAAAAAAGTACCAAAAAAAAAAATACCACGATCCGTCTTTTAGGACTTATGAATTCGAATTTTAAAAAGTACCAAAAATTTATGTTTATTTATACAGCAGATAAAAATGGTACCATGATGTTCTACGAATACCATTTTTACTCATTTTTACCCTCAATAGGACTCAATATTAGCCGTTGCACAGTGGCGCCATTTGAGTTTTTTCGTTGCAAAAATCATATCTTTTGAACCGAATAAGATAATTGAACAGTTTAAACAGCATAGGATAGATAACTGTTCAGCCTATGAAATGAGAATTTGGAACAGGTTTTGCAAATATGGCAAATATACAAAAATATTAATTTTTTTTATTTTCCTTCAAAGTGGAAAAATAGTGAAAAACGGATAGTTTTTAAATAGTGATTTACCAGGAGAAACACAAAGCAAGCAGGTAATTTTTTTTTATCATTAAACATTTAATAACCACATCAATCAATACAAAGAAAAAATATGGCGATTCGTTAACTATTTTTCGTGGTGTAACACCTGAAATCGCAACAAATTGACTAAAAATTGTGTGTTTTTTTGAAAACCGAAAGTCGGTCAACTTTGAACGGTTATATCTTCTAAACTAAAAATGTGATATTATTAAGAGTGGCATATTTGAAATCGTTGAAAAGTTTCCTATAACATGGGTCTATTCAAAACTTCGTCGGCGCTCATGAAAATTTTGATTTTTGCAACCTCGTTTGCTCTACGGGCGCCACTGTGCGTTGTATAGAAATTATTTTTTAAAATTGCCATTTTAATTATTTGTAAGACCTGGACTTAGGGAATAACATTTCTAGATCTTTTTATAGTTTTGACAAAAAAGTACCAAAAAGTGATACAAATTTTAGGCCTCAAAAATTCAAATTTTAAGAAAGTACCGAAAATATTTATTTATTTAGAAGATACGAAGGGTAACAGAGGGTTTTCGGGTACCGTTTATAATCGTTTTGATGGTCTCAAATTTGGAATTTCGAAAAAGTAGCAGACATTTGTCCTCTCCTTTTTTGTAATAAAGGCAGATAAAGTTAAAATTGTTATTTTAGCTTTATTAGCATTGGAGATGCACAGCTTAAATTTTTACCCATTTGACCCCCTTAACGTGTGAATTTTCTAAAATCCCTTCCTATCGGATCTATATGATGTAAAAGGAATCCAATAACCGAATTTCAAGTTTCTAACTGTTTGGGCTGTGCAATGATGAATGAATCGGTCAATCAGTCTTGTTACTCTTTCATACATAACAACATAATCGTTTATTAACTTGTGAATAACAGATATGTTAACGAGGATCACAAAACTTATCAAATGAGCAACAAAAATCACAATTAAGACAGATTACAAGAAATGAAGTGATTAAAATGGTCTTATTCCATGATCTTTTTATGCAGGCATCATGGATGGCACTTGTTGAATATCCTTTATTAAGTAACTATTTTTCTGGATGTTTTTGATGTTGTTATACATTTACTTTTAAGACACTCTTAAAATAAAAACTACATTTAAAAACAGTTTGATTTATATTAGATTATTTGAGTTGAATTTATTTATTTATACGCAATTTACTTAGCCATAGAAGCCACCAGCACGAGAATTAGCAGAGGCATCTGATCCGGAAATGCCTATATTAAATGCAGGAAATAATCCACCGCCAATATTTAGATTACGATTAAAGGCACTGGCTTGAGCATTAGAAGCTGCACCGTTATTAGCAAAGCCACCACCCGGACCACCATAGAAACCACCCGGTCCACCAAACCCTCCACCTCTACCACCAAAGCCACCAAAGCCTCTACCGCCAAATCTACCGCCAAAAGGTAAAAATTGTGATGTTGCGGCAGCCACGCAAAGTGTTAAGACTAAAATCACTTTTATCACTTTCATTGGTGTTTTATTTTTTGATCTGTTACGAAACGATGTTTCTCTTTATAATTTAAATATCTCACTGATTTCCATTGAATTCCAGTACTAATATTTTATAAACTTTCGATGATAAAATTTGAAAAGAATTTGAGTTTGTTATGTTTACTTATACATAGATATTCTGTATAATTTTGTTTTTTTTTATTATTATTCTGTTATTTATTTTTTTAATATTTGTTGTTTATCATAAATTCTGGTTTGAAACGTGATGTCATCAAATATATTAATTATTGTATCCAGTTATCAAAGTACCCCCAAAATCATAAATTTGCGTCACTACTAAAGAAGTCATTTCTTAACTGAATGTGTTGAGGAGGATTAAGCCCCTGGCTCCCACTATAGATTATAAACAGCGAGTTTTTAGACAAATACAATTCAGTAGTGTAATCTATGAAAACTTGAAACTAATTTTATTATTTATTATTTATTTATTAATAGATTATATAATATTTTAATATACAAATTCAGTTTTTATTTACAAAATTCAGTCTTAAATATTATTTTTAATCTATATATGGCCAAACATATTTGTTGTGAGCCAGATTGGTATAAAATGTGATTTTTTCTATTTATAATTTATTATATATAAAATATGCGACTAGGAAAACTCATTTAATATTAGCTTACGGTATTTTAAACATAGTTCAATATATTTATATAAAGTAGAAAAAAACAGAAAGATTTATTTTATTAAAACAGGTTCTGCGTATTTCATTATAAATTGGACAGACTCCCAAAAAGTGAAATGTATTTTCTACTTCATTAGTATTACATATTGTACAATAAGTTGATGTAGTATTAATAAAAGATCTGCCATTCAGTTCTAATAATCCACCTCTAGTTTTAATAAGAAGACAGGTGACACGTGACGAGTAATTTAATAATGCTACAGGCATAAAGTTATGATCAAAGACTATAAATATATTTATAGTCTTTGTTATGATTAAGTTGTGGGTACATATCATGATTTTGAGAATTCTTTGCTCTTAACATGTTTTCTTCGAGTTCTTTACTTTTTAATAAGGATGTTATTTGTTTTCACTGTGTGCAAATTGGACTAGTAATTGTTGGTATATATTCTAGTTTTTGGCAAAGAGTATTATATTCATAAGCCCAGGAAATATTTTTGGTTATAATGGCTTCAGCTAGTATTAGTATTCGTGGTAATCTTCTAGAGTTCATATTCACTACTTTGTTGATATAGCAAAAGTGAAGTTTAAGTGTTGAGATATATAAGGATTCAATGTGTGTGAAGATAAATTCGAATTTGAGTAGCACAGACAAAAACCATATTCGCTAACATTGACAATGTTACAGTCAACAGACCACTGTTAAGCACTTAACAGTCAAATTTACTTGTATTTTGAAAAATGTAGCTTTTAGGATGAAATTCTCTAGACGAATTTGGACAAATATCGAGTTACACACGTATCCCACTATATAGAAAGGGTAGTCCAAAGGGTCCTAAATGAGACTACATTAGCCGAATTTCTGAAATAATTTTGGAATTTGAATAAATCGAATTTGAAAAAAATGTATTTTTGAAAAAATGAACTTTTAGGATGAAATTCTCTAGAAGAATTTGGACAAATATCGAGTTACACACGTATCCCACTATATAGAAAGGGTAGTCCAAAGGGTCCTAAATGAGACTACATTAGCCGAATTTCTGAAATAATTTTGGAATTTGAATAAATCGAATTTGAAAAAAATGTATTTTTGGAAAAATGAACTTTTAGGATGAAATTCTCTAGAAGAATTTGGACAAATATCGAGTTACACACGTATCCCACTATATAGAAAGGGTAGTCCAAAGGGTCCTAAATGAGACTACATTAGCCGAATTTCTGAAATAATTTTGGAATTTGAATAAATCGAATTTGAAAAAAATGTATTTTTGGAAAAATGAACTTTTAGGATGAAATTCTCTAGAAGAATTTGGACAAATATCGAGTTACACACGTATCCCACTATATAGAAAGGGTAGTCCAAAGGGTCCTAAATGAGACTACATTAGCCGAATTTCTGAAATAATTTTGGAATTTGAATAAATCGAATTTGAAAAAAATGTATTTTTGGAAAAATGAACTTTTAGGATGAAATTCTCTAGAAGAATTTGGACAAATATCGAGTTACACACGTATCCCACTATATAGAAAGGGTAGTCCAAAGGGTCCTAAATGAGACTACATTAGCCGAATTTCTGAAATAATTTTGGAATTTGAATAAATCGAATTTGAAAAAAATGTATTTTTGGAAAAATGAACTTTTAGGATGAAATTCTCTAGAAGAATTTGGACAAATATCGAGTTACACACGTATCCCACTATATAGAAAGGGTAGTCCAAAGGGTCCTAAATGAGACTACATTAGCCGAATTTCTGAAATAATTTTGGAATTTGAATAAATCGAATTTGAAAAAAATGTATTTTTGGAAAAATGAACTTTTAGGATGAAATTCTCTAGAAGAATTTGGACAAATATCGAGTTACACACGTATCCCACTATATAGAAAGGGTAGTCCAAAGGGTCCTAAATGAGACTACATTAGCCGAATTTCTGAAATAATTTTGGAATTTGAATAAATCGAATTTGAAAAAAATGTATATTTGGAAAAATGAACTTTTAGGATGAAATTCTCTAGAAGAATTTGGACAAATATCGAGTTACACACGTATCCCACTATATAGAAAGGGTAGTCCAAAGGGTCCTAAATGAGACTACATTAGCCGAATTTCTGAAATAATTTTGGAATTTGAATAAATCGAATTTGAAAAAAATGTATTTTTGAAAAAATGAACTTTTAGGATGAAATTTTTCAAATTCGATTTATTCAAATTCCAAAATTATTTCAGAAATTCGGCTAATGTAGTCTCATTTAGGACCCTTTGGACTACCCTTTCTATATAGTGGGATACGTGTGTAACTCGATATTTGTCCAAATTCTTCTAGAGAATTTCATCCTAAAAGTTCATTTTTCCAAAAATACATTTTTTTCAAATTCGATTTATTCAAATTCCAAAATTATTTCAGAAATTCGGCTAATGTAGTCTCATTTAGGACCCTTTGGACTACCCTTTCTATATAGTGGGATACGTGTGTAACTCGATATTTGTCCAAATTCTTCTAGAGAATTTCATCCTAAAAGTTCATTTTTCCAAAAATACATTTTTTTCAAATTCGATTTATTCAAATTCCAAAATTATTTCAGAAATTCGGCTAATACAGTCTCATTTAGGACCCTTTGGACTACCCTTTCTATATAGTGGGATACGTGTGTAACTCGATATTTGTCCAAATTCTTCTAGAGAATTTCATCCTAAAAGTTCATTTTTCCAAAAATACATTTTTTTCAAATTCGATTTATTCAAATTCCAAAATTATTTCAGAAATTCGGCTAATGTAGTCTCATTTAGGACCCTTTGGACTACCCTTTCTATATAGTGGGATACGTGTGTAACTCGATATTTGTCCAAATTCTTCTAGAGAATTTCATCCTAAAAGTTCATTTTTCCAAAAATACATTTTTTTCAAATTCGATTTATTCAAATTCCAAAATTATTTCAGAAATTCGGCTAATGTAGTCTCATTTAGGACCCTTTGGACTACCCTTTCTATATAGTGGGATACGTGTGTAACTCGATATTTGTCCAAATTCTTCTAGAGAATTTCATCCTAAAAGTTCATTTTTCCAAAAATACATTTTTTTCAAATTCGATTTATTCAAATTCCAAAATTATTTCAGAAATTCGGCTAATGTAGTCTCATTTAGGACCCTTTGGACTACCCTTTCTATATAGTGGGATACGTGTGTAACTCGATATTTCTCCAAATTCTTCTAGAGAATTTCATCCTAAAAGTTCATTTTTTCAAAAATACATTTTTTTCAAATTCGATTTATTCAAATTCCAAAATTATTTCAGAAATTCGGCTAATGTAGTCTCATTTAGGACCCTTTGGACTACCCTTTCTATATAGTGGGATACGTGTGTAACTCGATATTTGTCCAAATTCTTCTAGAGAATTTCATCCTAAAAGTTCATTTTTCCAAAAATACATTTTTTTCAAATTCGATTTATTCAAATTCCAAAATTATTTCAGAAATTCGGCTAATGTAGTCTCATTTAGGACCCTTTGGACTACCCTTTCTATATAGTGGGATACGTGTGTAACTCGATATTTGTCCAAATTCGTCTAGAGAATTTCATCCTAAAAGCTACATTTTTCAAAATGCAAGTAAATTTGACTGTTAAGTGCTTAACAGTGGTCTGTTGACTGTAACATTATCAATGTTAGCAAATATGGTTTTTGTCTTTGCTACTCAAATTCGAATTTAACTTCACACACATAAGGATTCAAGCCCTGTTTCAATATATAGCATATAGTTTGGAGTTGTTGATGGTAGGTACAACATCTTTTTAACAAAGAATCTAAAGAGCTTTTCGACCACATCATATTTCACGTAGCCCCAAACTTGTGCAGCAAGTTGTTGGACCAATATTTCTGGGCGTTACAAACATATGCACAAATCTAATATACCCTCCCACCTATGGTGGTGTAGGGTATAATAAAACTAAATATTTGTTGTGACGTATCCTAAATAAACGAAGTCGTTACGTCTTTTTCGGCAAATATTTACCAAGTGTGACCGTACTTTAAGTAATTTTAATAATAAAATGTAAGTCACATGAATTTATAAAAGGAAACCTCTTTTCATTTATTATAAGACTCAATTAGAAGTCTGAGAAGATTTTCCCAAAATCTTCCCATAAAACCAATTCTCGGTGATAAAAGTTTTAACCCCATTTCATTGTGTATCTCACACAATTCCCTTTAAACCAACATTTAATTTGCTATTTATATTTTGGTAATTAAATTTAATACAATTAGTTATTTCCCCAATTCATTCTATTGAAAACTAATAAAATTAGCCATTACCCCAGCTAATTATATTCAACATGTGTTTATTTGATAGTGTGTAACAACATAATTTGGAGTCCTTGGAGGTGGTCGAGCTTCATCATCAGCTTAATCTTCAGTGGTGGTAATGGACGACGCGGTCGCTTTAGTAATAGAGGCGGTGACTTTTTATGCTAAAAAATACTTTTCTTGTTAATTTATTAGATCCACTTATAGTTATAAGTATATATGGATTTTAGCACTAGAGAGGATGCTGTTTAAGCATTTTGCATTAAAAATCATTGCACATAGGGTTCGCTAGAGCAAATATTTGGCCAAAATTATTTTAAAGCCATATTAATACTTTTTTTTAATGAAACAGCATTTACAACCAAGCTAACGCTTATCTTCTTAAGTTTGGATCAATTTCTAAGGTTTAAAAACCGTTAAACCCTTTCATGCATATGTTTTATATATATAACAAATTTGTTTTCGTAAAATTTCGTAAACATACAAAAAAAATTTTTTTTTTGCTTTTTTTCTTATTAAGGTATATATAGTCCGAAAAAATCCGAAAAGCAATCTTTTTTAAATCTAATTCAGATGTTTCATCAAATGATCAAGAAAAAACAGTTTAATTTTAATAGAAATCCTAGTTTCCTTATATTTTAACAACTTTATATTTTTAATGCATAATAATTTTAAAATAACTTTATATTATAATCTTGGTCTTCAATTTTTTGAATGACAGTGTACTTTTCTTCTTTGTTTGTGTGTTTTATCCACATTTGAAAAATCTCGAAATTTTTAAGATTGAGGGTTTCTAAAACAAGAATCACAAAAAAAGAATTTCGGAAAATATGCCTTATAAGTACTAAAAAAAATTTAAATTTTTTTTAAAATAAAAATTTTAAAATATTTTTTTTTTAAATAAATTTTCAAAATTTTTGCAAAGTTATTCACGTATACCCTGGCTACATTTTTGTAGAATACTAGTAGTAAGAAATTTTGATTCCCTGCAAGGTAAACTCAAAAAGTAAAAAAAGACGATTTTTGAGGCACAAAGTGATTTTCGTGTGCCTAGACAGGCTCAGATTGTATCACTATGTTCACAAAAGTTGTTCGCCTATGCCGTGCCTACATTTTTGTAGAACATTGTTAGTACAAAATTTGGACATAAATAACCGAAATCAGGGGGAAAAAAACGGATGTGCTTTGACCCTTGATCAAAAGTTGCTTTAAGAGCCACCGTGCACGGCACATAAAAAGATGAATAACTCAAAAATCGCAAATTTCCGCAATTCAAGCTAGGGTGAAATGAAAAATATACATCAATATCTTATTTTTTTTTTTGGTCGTATGCCAGCCGAACTGAGCCGAAATTTTAAAACTCTACGTAAATTTAAAAATCGTCAAAAATTCATAAATTTTATAATACACCAACATATTGATATTTATTTACTACACCTTTAATATTTTGAATTTTTTATAATCTTTTGAATAAACTATATACCTTCAGCTTTATTCTCCATTTTAAACTTTAGAGCAAGTTTTTTTATTTTCGAAATAAATTATTTTAAAGCTTCCAAAACAATGAAACAATATGCTTGAATTTGCAATACTGATGGATTATGCCAAAAGCAACTATAAAAGCTATTCACAAAAAAGTAAAACCAGAGACAAGAAACAAAAAATCAAAAAACAATGACATGGTTTGATCAGTGCTACTTGATATGTAAAAGTAAAAGCAACCCATTTTGGTCATCTAAAGAACTCAAACTTGACTCAAATGTCACACAGCTACCGAAACCATAAATTTATTGCACACCCAATTTCACGAAATTTAGCTGTTAATTTAATATTTTTAATAGTTCATATGCATGAATCTTACAATTGTATTTTGTGATTACTCACATAATAATTACTCATTCTTCTATATGTTTTAATACTATTATGTTCACTGTAATTATTTCTATGATTGCAGCAAACATAATATGTTATAAATACGATTCACATGATCTGTTTGTGGCAATCATTATGATGAATCATTACAATATGAAACTGTTACTTTTAGCAACAAAACTTAAAATCTCTTCAAGTGTATGTTAACTTTAAATTTTAAACATGGAGTTTATGCTACATGGAAATTCATCTTAGAACTTTAGTTTTAAACAGTGAAGGAAAAATGAAAAATTGAAATGGTACTGACCGTCAACAAAAAGAGTACTTTTTTCAACATTTTGGTACTTTTTAGGAAACATATATTTTTATTAAAAAATAAAATTAAAATTCAAAAATTCTTATTAGTTATGGTTTAAGATAATAAACATATGAGTATGCCTGCATTTTGTTAGTGTTAATGTCATATCATTAATAGATCTTTCATCAATATGTTTGATGTTTATGTATATGACACACAAAAAATCTCAAACAAGAACTGGGAATTACAGAAATGTGCGAAACATAAGAAATTTAAAAATTTATCAAAATAGTACCACAAACAACTTTAAATGCTCAATTAGCCGACTGTAATGGAATGTAACTGCAACAGTAACAGCTGATGGATATTGTTATGTGTAAAGTAATGCAAATGGTTATAGAGATGTAAAGTAACGTAACACCGTAATGTATGAATCTGTAAGAAATAGAATTTACTTACATTTTTACGTCATCACACTACATTCCGTTACAGTCGGCTAACTGAGGCTTAATTCTTTATACATCTGTTTACTTGTGTAGATTAGCTTATCCTACATCAAATAAATAACATGAATAACGAATTTGTGCCTTCCTTATATTCTTATATTCAATGATTATAAAAATAGTAACGCTGGATTTCTAAACAAGGAACAAAGCAAAACAAACAACGAGTACTAAAAATGATGTGGGGGTACTGTGGTATTATTGTTGAGAAAAAGTGTGAAAATAGTACAATAGTATTGAATTTTCCTTCACTGGTTTTAAAACAAAGTTGCTTAGAATAATTTCCTGTGCAACGTTTTTTTTTAGAAATCGTATCGTAAGTCTATTTAATTTATTAACAAAGAGTATATTTCAGTTTTTTTCACGTGAATTTATTAATAAGCATTACATTAGATAACAAATAACAAGTTATGTTCTTAGCGGAAAAAGCCGCCGCCACCGCCGCCGAAGCTATTTGAAGAAGCAGCCGCATTGGCATTGGCATTGGCTAATCCACCGCCAGCTCCTGGAAAACCAGCAGCACCACCGCTGGCGCCAGCGCTCGCTTGAGCATTTGAACTGCTTGAACCAAAACCACCGCCACCACCACCAAAGCCGGGACCGCCACCATATCCGGGACCACCACCGTAACCACCACCACCAAAACGACCTCCACGCCCGCCAAAACCACGACCACGACCACCAAAACCACGACCGCCAAAACCACCACCACCAAAGCCGGGACCACCACCAAAGCCACCACCTCCACCAAGTGATTGAGATTGAGCCTGAGCCTGGGCCTGAGCCTGAGATAGACCTTCACCACCTCCAAATTGTGCTGATACGACAGCCACGAACACTGCTAAACCAGCAGCTAGGATTATAAACACTTTCATTTCGTTCTTGTTTTTTTTTTTTGTTCTAAACGATGTCTTTGGGAACAATTAAAATTTGATACTGATTTGAAACCCAATTCGAAATGGAGATTTTATAGTCTTGTTGTGGTAGAATTCTAAAAGAATTAGAGAGTTAAAAAACAAAAATAAAACAATAAATTGTTTTTTTTTATTTTTATTTTTTTTTTGAATATTAACTAGTTTTGTAACCCGTCTTCAAAGGGGATGTTATTGCGATTTAAAGAAATATGTATTGTTTAATTATTTATTTGATATAAATTCAATGAAATTGTATTTCTGTTTGTTTACCCTTGTTATTATTTGCGAATATTTAAGAAGCCCCGATCTACTTAAAAAATATATTTAAACAATACTGTCAAAATACTTTACAGTAGTTGTTTGTTTAGTTTATCTGGTGGATTTAAATTATATGATTATTATTAATTATAGTCGCAAATACGTTTAGTTATTGACATTGAGTTATTACACCCTACACCACCATAGTAGGAAGGGTATTTTGGATGTGTGCTGATGTTTGTGACGACGAAAAATATTAGTTCAACACCCACCTTAAAGACCCAGAATCACTTCCTGAGTCCATTTAACGGTGTCCGTCCGTCCGAATGGCTGATTGGCTTTCTATGTAAACCTTGTGCGCAGAGTACAATTCCTAATTTTTCGACCCAAGGAATTGCATTTGGTTGCAGTCGTACGATTTTTTCACCCAGCCCCCATACTAATATAATAAAAGGGGTTTATCGGTCATAAATGTTTGATTTGCACGTATCCCAACAAAATCTGTGCCACTCGGGCCATAATTGACCATGGCTCCCATAACATAACTCTTTTAAAAATGTACTTATCAAAATCATATTCAACATAAGTCAGTTTCATATAAACAGAAATCATGGGGCCAAATTTTATGATGATCGGTTTGTAATTAGTCCTAGCTCCCAAATAAAGCCCATTTCCGAAAGTCACTTAAACGATCATAAATCACTTACAAATTTTGGTATACAAATAAAATTGAACAAATAAGTTTATCTGTACATGATATCATGACATCTAATTTTATAACGGTCGGTCCATAATTAGTCAAAGCTCCCATATATGTAACTTCGAAAATTACTTTAATCTTTTAAAAGTATTTAGATCGAGAGATAAAATTTAATACAAAAAGTATTTATATGCACAAAAGTCATGCCAATAAATTTTTGGATGATCGGTCCATCATAGCTCATAGATCCCATATGGCGCCCATTTATAAAAAACAGTTTTTTGTATATATACGGCCCAATCATGAATAAAAAATCCGCAAGACTTTTTTCCCTTTTTATTTTTTTTTAACATTAAATTTGCATAGAAAAAATGGGAAAAGGGTAAATCTCCAGCGTTACTGTATGTAGGTTATTATATGATCGGACTTGACCGACTATACTTTCTTACTTGTTTAAAATTTACATTAATATAACTGATAATATATACACGAAGAGAAACAACATGGTTGGACATGGTTACATCAACTACACTGTGTTTTTGGTAACAATGCATTGTTGTGGTACACAAATAATTGTTATTTTAATTTGATTTTAACAATAATTTAGTTACTATAAACATTTTAATGTTTATCGCAATTATAAAATTGAATATGGTTCACTGAAACATAATTATTTTTAAAAAATATTTACCACAACTATTGACTGATAACTATTCAAACATATTATATTAATTACAACTATTTAAACTAACAAATAACCATTAAATGGTAAGTTTCTATATCTGTACTCTTATTGTGTTTAAAATACAAAGAATAATTAATAGAATTTAGTTATTGCCATTTGTCGAATGTTTTTGCAGCAGTTCAGTAGTTTGTCTGGGCGATATCGGGTTATTTATTTGAATTTAAATGTTTCAATAATTACAAAAAAAAAAACAATTCGTATTTAAAATATTACTACAAAACACAAAAATGTCAAAGAAGTGTAAAAGATCTAAATAAAGTGTACATAAAAGAAATAATCTTAAATATCATAAAATAAAATTCTATTAAACATAACTAAAAATAAATGTAAATTTTTTTTATATACGAGTACCTTGAAAGTGCATAAATATTTATTTCTATTTCAAAAAATACCATAATATGATTACTTTAGAGCATAATATGATTATTATATATCATAATATGATTATTATATATCATAATATGATTACTCTAGATCATAATATGATTACTTTAAACTATAATATGGTTAACTGGGGTTATAATATGTATGACCATGTATGACAATTTTATGATTATATTAGGTTATAATATGATGTTATAATATCAAATTATTAATAACAAGAAATATTACAATGATAATTGATAATAATATGATATTTCATGGCACTTATATTCATCATAATATGTTTTAACTACAATCATTAATTATATCATAATATGTTGCTCTTAGATTATGTTTACCACAACCATGTTTATTCTCTGCGTGTAGTTTGTGCTGGTATTTACTACGTCCAAAACTAAGTGTCCAACAACGACGAACATTATTTACTGAGAAGATTTAACAAATATTTTTTGGAGTATAACAGTATATATATGTTCTAAAATTATAAGATTTTCTAAAGAAAATACTGTGATATACAAATCTTGTGTATAATGTATAACAGTATTTTCTATAGAAAATCGTAAATATAACTATTTCATAAATCACTAAAAAAATATAAGAATTTACAGTTTTATTTAAACTGAAATTACATTAACGAAATGATTTCGGATTCACTCCAGTTTTATTTAAACTGAAATTACATTAACGAAATGATTTCGGATTCACTCCACACTGATCGGAACTTAACTATTGCAATTCATTTTAAAACAAATTAACTATTGTTATATTTATTTGCAACTGCAGTAGGATGCAAAGTGGGCGCTTTTGACCAGCTTTACTTTCTTAATGGTTTCTTTCATAGAAATTTGTGCTATTTAATTATTTTTTGTTTTTATTATCGCATGTTTGTGCATTTTTTTTTATTAAATTCTCAAAATGTCTCGTGTTGAATCCTATTATAACTGTATTTATTTTTGAAATAACAGCACCTGTTCTGCATTGAAAGATTATTCGTTAAACAACGAAGTGTAGATGGTGGGTAATGTTGAGTACTTAAGCGCTCTATATTAAAAAGATTTAGGGCCCGATTATCGTTCACAAATGTTGTGTTGTCCCGACTAAAACACAACATGCATTTTTCATACGATTAAGTTAATAACTGTTGTAAATCGAAAACGCAGTTTACAACATACAACATCAAAATACTTAGTGTTGTGAACGATAATCGGGGCCTTAGAGTTTTAGTCAAAAATCAATTTCCTTTTAATTCGTCAATGTGAAAATTCCTAACGACTTCTTAATCGATTAGGCCATATTACAGACGCCACATCAGTTTTTTCAACTCAAAAACATGCAGGAAATTTATTTTAATTTCTTCATTTAATAAATGTATAATAAAGAATTTATGCGACTGGCTTTCATGTGTACGATACTGTTTTTGAAGTACTAGATTTCTCGGCATATAGTATATAGGTTTTGGAACATTTACTATAATGTTCCAATTTCCAAAACATTTGTTTGAGTCTGGTTTAGCCTTGAGTTATCTAAACTTAAATCTACCAATAATATGAATTTTTCCAATGGTACTCTAACGTTTTGAATTTTGTTGTTAAAATAGTAAAAATAGCTAAATTTAATATGAAAATATTAGATTACCTCGTGTTACCAAAGAAATAATAAAACGCATATGTATATCAGCATTTATTTTTTAAAATCAAAACAAATAACAAACAGGTTAAATAATGTCCAACACTTTGTTTAGAAAATAATTTGTTTATGTATCAAGTAATCAAGTGTGAACTTGTTATGACAGGTTATCAAAATAAAAGTTAGACTAATTTTCGTTTTGATATACACTCATACCTCGTTCTGCGTCATTTCGTTTTTTTTTTTTTTTTTTTTTTTTTTTTTTTTTTGAAGTACGAATTTCGGCTGTATGTTAGATTTTCGAGGTTGAATTTTTTTGAGTTTTTAATTTTTTTTTTGTTGAAATTTTTGCAAAATCTGCAACACCATTAGATGCTAAAATGATGACCCGTAAAAGAAGTGCTTTGATGATCGAAATGGAATCCTTGCTTTCAATTAGTAAAAGTAAAATGACAATTAATTTTTACCCCTTGACATATTTTTTTTAATACAAATATTGAAGTAGCTTTTTTCGCATTTTTTTTTTTGTTACATCAATATCGCAATATCGCAAATATCGCATTTTAATAAGAAAATAAAAGGTTATATTTATTTATGAAAAATAATAATGAAAATCATATAATTATGTACTTGAGAGCCCGTTTATGGGACTGTGTATATAATAATAATTATATTTACTATTTGTTTATTTATAGTTTTAAGTTCATAATCTTTTTTTTTGCCTAAATAAACACTAAAAAAAAAAAAAAGTAAAATGGTAATTCAGACAAAAGCAAAAACCTTATTTGATGACATAAAAAGTAAAGCATTATCCAACGAAAATGCTAGTGGTAGTAATAAAGACAACTGCTACAAGAAATTTTATTATACGATGGAAAAAATATTGTTTAGCAAACATTAGACCAATGTTTTGTGACAGAATTCCGACGACTTAGTATTTTCGTATCCTTAGAACAGTCTCGGGCGCTTGCTATACACGCGTGTATAGGAACAAAATTCTGTGTGCGCGACGTTGGCACACGCGTACTATAACCTGTTTCGCTGTCTGATCTCGCTGCGCATTTTTTTGAGTACACTCAAAGCAAAATGTTTAATGAAGTATGGAAAAATGATTTTTTTATAGAAACCATGGATGGCGATCAGCGTTGCCAAATGTGCAGATTTATCTGTTTTTTGCAGTTTTTTGAAGTGCAAAACAGGCTTGCAGATTTTTACTCCAAAAAACAGTTTTTTAAAATCAATGCAGATTTTTCAATTTTATTCGAATAAAACAAAGAAGCAATCAATATTATTATTCCCACTCTATGTGGAATTTTGTGGACCAATGATTTCAAAAAAAAAAAAAAAATTTCAATTGCAAAAATTGTGTACAAACAAAAGAAATAGAAACTAAATTTAATAAGAATATGCACAACTAATACATACAAAAGTATGTCTAATTAATTTTCTTTGATCTCTTTACATATGTATGTATGTGATAATTTAAATGAAATACTATACGTTATGTTTTTACTGTTAATTTTATATACATATATTTTAAATCAAATATAAAAATTATATTTTGTTTTCTTTTTTTCTTCAATAAATATGAATTAAATATATACAAATATCATATTATTACATATCGCACACATTCTTTAAAAGTGACTCAATTCAAAATTTTAATTTTTCGGGTTTGTATGCTTAAACAACACACAACACACTTGCTTATCTATAAGAAAAAGATCAAGGCATTTTGTTACAGTTAACAAGTTACTAAAAAACAGTTAGATCTTTCTATTTCATTTGGTATAAAGTTGCAATTTAATAGTGATTTATTTTTATATCATAAAATAAAAATTTTGAATTGAGTCACTTTTGTAGAATGTGTACGATATTATTTAATTTTGTTTTGAAGGTGCAGATTTTTTTCGAAAAAAAACAGATTTTTTTTGTGAATTGTCAGATTTTGTAAAAAAAAATATGGCAACACTGATGGCGCTGCACAATGCTTGATTTGTCATCGCATTGTAAGTCACAAAATATTTAATTATATATTATGTTTATGTACATACATATATTATTTTATTATTTAATATTATATTCGAATAAAAAATTTTATAAAAAATTTTTACAATTAATACTCGCAAGAGGAAAAATGCTCATTCAGTAAATTATTAATATTAAAATTTAATGATAAACTAATTAACAACGAAAGAAAATATATACAAATAATATTAAATAATAAAATAATATATGTACATAAATATGTATAATTAAATAAATTATAATTTAATTTTGCAAATTTGCAAAAAAAAAATTAAAATCAAATAAAAATACTAAAATCCAAAAAATGTCTTTAATTTTGGCAACTGAAAAATTATTTGAGTGTACAATTATTTGCGGTCGTTTGTTTTTTGCTGCTCCCAAAACCAACAGATATGAGTGAGTATGTGTGTGCTCGAGACTGCCTTAGAACCTATTTTCGATCTTTACATAGTTTGCTATAGAAAACATTAATTCACTTTGTGACGTGTTTTTTTTTTCTTTTTTTTTGGGACGTAACTCCGACGTAAAGTGAGGTATTGATGTATTATTTAAATACCCTACAGCTAGGATTGTTTATGAATAACTGTGTCATACAGTTTGTTCTGTAGGCCATAATTTTGTAAAACACAACGCCACAATTTTCTAAGCGTTGCGTTAAATTACATTTTGCAGAGCACAGTGTTCAAGCAAGTGATTGTTTGCATTGTAACAGCTGATTCTTACGTTGTTGTTAATACAATTTTAGTTTTAAAAGTTGACTTAAAATATTGTTTAAAAACAAAATTATTCAATCAATTTAATATTTTATAATATTAATACGATGTAAGTAAATATATACAAACATTTTCATTTAGTATAAAATACTAAAATTTTTCTTAGGGCGAAAAAAGAAGCCACAACGGCAGCTCAATTTGAACTGTTGATAGCTGAAATGGAAGAGCATACAGATGTGGCTCCTGAAATGCCTAATTTTGACAGCTCATAGGCAACTGATGATAATGTTTGGGAAGCTACGCCGAAACTCCTGAATGCAATTGCAATTGTTCATTCGGAAGTTCATCTGAAATCTTTAAAAATAATGTAAATCTCCACTGTGCTATTTTAATTACTCATTATTCGTTTAATTCATGATGTTGCTAGTAGAGCGCAATTGGGTTTTTTCAATAGATATGTCTGGGACGCTTGAAGAATCTTCATCATCCGATGAAGATGACATATCCATAAGTGCGAAAATTTTTTATACCCCTTAGTATCTTTGTATTTATACATAGTTCTTTGCTGTAAAAGCTTTTTTCTTCGCAATTTGAAATATTTTCTTGATAAATAACCAAACAAAATTATGTAAATTTTTATTTTAAATTTCAGTATCAACATTTACAATGACAACATTAACCACGCAATGATTTAACAGTATTGTAACAGTATTTAGCTTTCGCTAAACACAATGACGCAGTGATTTACAAAATTTCATATTTTTGGTGATGCGTTCGAAAAACCGTAGGGGATGCGTTGAAAACAAATGATTTACAAAATTAGGGCCGTAATTTCAATATTAAATTTTGTTGGACAAAATTATAAAAATGTATGTTTGAATCAGACAACTTTTTTATAGAAAAGTAAGCTCTGAATCAGCTTTGAATCAGATAGCTTTTCTATAGAAAAGTTAGCTCTGAATCAGGCAACTTTTCTATAGCTGGCATTTTTTCCAATTTACATGAAATTTCATACTGTCATGGCAGAGAATTATTTGAGTTCAAGTTCATTCATCATTATTAATAAAAACATTTATCTCACGTGATAAATCATTTCCTCCGTTAATAAGAATTATGTTGTTATTACAACAATAAAGTTACTGAGTACTTAAATTGACAGCATCCTGTTGAAGCTTAAAACTTTATCCTGGTGTAAGAATCTAAGTGATTTTTTCCACATCGACGACTGATAATGTTGCCGTTAATGCACAATAACGACAAGTATGACTTGTATAATCATAATCATATAATAGGGATAAATATCAAAGATGGCGAAAAAAAGAGGAATTAACAAAAGTGTATAAAACAAACTCAATAGACAGTGAAAAGTAAATGAAGTATAAAGTAATCAATGTACAGGTGAATTGTACCATTGTTAATAATCATAAAAGCTAAAGAAAGAAAATCAAATATGGAAATTATTGACAAACAAGCAAACAATTGGTGTTGAAATCAAAAATGATTTTTTATAAAGACTTTAAGTTCAACTAAATACAATTTCAAGTAAAAATTTATACATTGTGCTATAAGCAAAAACACGTTAACACACAAGCTGTTTATACACGTTAGTTTGTAACTTGACTAACGTTCTTTGTATTTTACTTAATTTCTAAAATATTTTTATAAACAATGACCATTTTCATAAAATTTATTTCTGATGTATATAAAATTTTAAAAAACCTTTAGTGACTTTTGCAATATTTTTACAATGTGGTTTATCACATGGTTTGTCTTTAACTAATTTCATTATTATTATATTCAAGTTATTCTAAATATGTTTGTATTTAAATAAAGTAGAAAAAGTTTATAAATCAAGAGAAATAAACTTTTTCATATAAAATGTAATTCAAAAATACATTTTCCTTTGTGCTCATGTAAACGCGAAAATGTTGCTAAAACTTTTTAATTAAATATTATTAACAAACTTATAACAAATGTCATAAATCTAATTTAAAACAATTTTTATTTAAAAATTGTTAATAAGTCAAACAAAAGGTGTTAACGCACTCATTTAAAAAGTTAGCAGTAATAAGTAGGTTTCTCCATACTCTTTTGAATAGAAAGTAGTTAGCAGTATATACTGAAGATTTAAATTTGGTTTCTATTTCGGAATTAGACTCTTTAATCACAACGCTCAAAGCAACAAAATCTCCTGGACACGATGATATTTCCAATATTTTAATTAAAAATTTACCTACACAAGCCAGACAGTTACTAATGATTATTTTTAACAGCAGCCTAAAAATAAACTATTTTCCAAAACACTTCAAAAAAGCTAAAGTTATTGCGATTCCCAAACCGAACAAACCTAAAAATAATCCAAATAGTTATAGACCTATAAGTTTATTAAGTAACTTAGGAAAATTGTATGAAAAAGTTATTCAAAATCGTATACGGGGTTGCATTGAAAATACATCAATAATTACTAAAGAGCAATTTGGTTTTAAAAAACAACACAGTGCAATACATCAAATTAATCGCATTACAAACATGATAAATGCTAACAAACAAAGTAAAAAATCTACAGGTATGATTATTTTGGACATAGAAAAGGCATTTGATACCGTGTGGCACAATGGACTTATATATAAACTCCTCCAGGCTAATATACCAAAATATTTATGCAAACTTATTGCGGATTTTATATCGGATAGAACATTTGTAGTAGCTGTTAATAATACATTATCCTCCCCTAAGTCTATTACAGCAGGTTTACCACAAGGCTCAATATTATCTCCTTTACTGTACTCAATTTATACTTCCGATTTTTCGCCACCCTCATACTTGAATGTTGCATACTATGCAGATGATACCGCTCTCATAACGTCTAGCAAACTCACTAAGGCACTACTAAATAATATGGAAAAAGGATTTGATGCTTGCAGAAAATATCTTAACAAATGGAAAATAAAAATAAAC
The DNA here is from genome assembly GCA_916048285.2 of Bellardia pandia. Taxonomy (NCBI): domain Eukaryota; kingdom Metazoa; phylum Arthropoda; class Insecta; order Diptera; family Calliphoridae; genus Bellardia; species Bellardia pandia. The sequence continues at coordinate 39,772,485 of OU696530.1, forward strand.
CCTAACAAAACTCAGGCAATTATATTTCCCTACAACAAATCTCCCAAACGATTACCAAATCGACAGTTGAAAATTCAAAATGAGAGACTAACAATCCAAAATGATGTTAAATACCTTGGTATGTGTCTTGACAAGAAACTTAATTTTGGAAAACATATCGCAGAAATATGCAAAAAATCTCTCAAAACGATTAGAGCTTTGTTGCCTATTCTAAGTAAGCGCTCAACTCTTAACGCTAAAAACAAAAATTTAATATTTAAAAGTGTTATTAGACCATCTTTAACATACGCAAGTCCCATTTGGTATAAAGCAGCAAAAACACATCTGAACAAACTTCAGATAATTCAAAACAAATGTCTCAAGACCATAAACAACAAAAACTGGAGATACTCTACGCAACTTTTTCACTTCGAAACGGGTTATGAACTCATCGTTGATTTCATAAAGAGAATAAACAGTAGATATCATGAAACCATAGCAAATTCCCCTTATCAACTGATAAGGGAATGTAGAGAATAGGCTTAAGAGCAACCAAAAATATATATCACCAAGTAGAAAATGATATGTATTAAATTATTATCTCCTGATAATTATATTACATACATATATATTTTCTAGCTATATTTGAAACATATTTTTATAATATAAAGGTTTTCCTATTTTTCCTTTAAATAAAATTATAAAGTAGACAGTAATTATCAACATCAGTCAATAAAATATAATTCGTTGTAGTATTTAGATAAAATCTCGAAAATTGTAAATAGTATATATAAAGAACCTGTAAATAAAGATGTTTTTAAAAATGAATGAAAAAAAAATGAATAGAAAGTATATGGGAAATGCATTTAAACAATATAATTCCTATAAAATTAGTATTCAATCTTATGATGCACGTGCCTTTTCAAATTACCAAAGAAGTTGAACGAAAATCATTTGTTTACTACGGAAGATAGCCCTTATTTACACGAAGCAATTCTTTAAGCTTAAGTTACGGTCAAATTTGGCAAATATTTACTCAAAAAAGCCTAACCACTTGTTTTAGCACAGATTTGTTTGACGTTGTTTACTCTTACAAGAGAATTGCAAGAAGAAACAGTATCAAATAAATTAAAATTAAATATTTGTTGTGCTTTGGCCTAAATAACAAAAGTTTTTTTTTTTAATAACGAGTTCAAATATTTGTTATTAGAGGTTTCATCTTTTTCGGCAAATATTTGCCAAGTGTGACCATACCTTAACAGCAATGGCGATATAAAATACTCGATGCAGCTGAAAAGCGAACCTTATGCGATGCACAGTGGGGGAATTTGAATTTAAAAACTGTAAGTCCGCTTGCAATAAAATTTCAGTTTTGAATTTGGAACTGATAAGTCTTTCAGGGCGGTACCACAGGTCCTCAAAGTGGGACACCTAAATTTAAAACCGTCCCGTCGTTTGTGAACCCATTTCAAAGATTATAAATCTCGTCATAGCTATATATGTATTATCATATGAAAAATTAATTACGTGTTTCGAGAATCACCACATTCTCTCATTAGAATTCTTTGCGTTCTAACCTCTGCACCACTGCGGTGCCTGCTAGCCAACAGACAAACATCAAACTTTTAACCAGTGTTACCGGTGGTTCGAAATTTGTTGTAATTATGTAAATTCAACCCAGGTTCAATCCCCAGCTCAGCCAAGAAAAATTATCAAAAAAATTTTAATAAGATTTCATGTTGTAAAAACAATTCCTACCTTCAGTAAAAAATGATAATTTAATGAAAATTAGATTTAATGAACTCGAGCCTGACTAAAGAAATATATCAAAAATGAAAAATTAATTTTTAACTTTTGTGGCTATCCTAGTTTAATTTTTTGCTAATAGTGGATCCAAATATTTTCCGATTTTCTCTAAATATTGTTTGTTAATTACCAACACTTTTATAAACCTAGTAAAAAATAATTGTTTAAAAATAATAGCGAAGTCAAACGTTATATGTACATATGTATTTAAATTTGAAAAATGTTGAAAATTTTATTTTAAAAAAAGGTACTTCTATTATGTTTCCATTATTTAAGAAATTACCAGATGACTTATTTATATTTTTTCAAAAACTAACTTTAAAGGAAATATGTTGTATGAGTTGTTTAATTCCTTGGAAACACACATATCATATTATCATTGTATTCAGTTTATCATCATCATCATATTCAAGCAATTTCTTTTAGCATTTTCCTATATATTTTTGACATCCTGTATGATGAGAGTCAGTCGTCTGTCCTTCTGTCAAGGTAACTGTCTTTCATTACTTGACTTTTCCATGTCACACGATAAAAAAAAATAAAAACACAATAAACAAAATATTGTTTTTATCTCAGCATTAATTTATTTATCTATTTATTTATTTTGTTGTAATTTTATTGCTGAACCATATATTCTTTTTTTTGTCTTGTGCTATTTGTAGGTTTGTGTAGGAGTATTTCTGACACATAATCTTCAGCGGTGTATCAGTGTGTATTATTGCTAGTTGTTGCTATTGCTGTTGTAGGTGTTACTGACAATTGTCGTTATTGTTATTTTTATATTGTTGACAACGAAGCGTCGCAAAAAAATGTGTACTTTTTAACCACTAGCAACAATAATGTTGATTTATGGCCAGTGCTGTAGTAGAGTGATATCATAGTGAATGTTTATATTGAAAGCAAATTTAGAAGTCCTTATTTTAGCAGTGGCATAATAACCCATTAAAACATCTTTTTTGCATGAAATTTGCAAAAAAAAATCCTACAAAAAATTGTAATCGGTTTTTTATTCATTAGAATTTAAAATTTTTTTTATGTAAAAATTGTAAAATTTTGTTAATTATGCATTCAAAAATATTTTCAATGATTAGAATTTCAAAATTCCCTTGCAAAATTAACTTGAATTAGCTGTTTTATTCGCCGAGTTTCATAACTACTTTTATTTTAAAGTAATTAAATAAAATTAATATTTAGAACGTACATTTGCTAAAATTATGATACACAGTGTATTGCATTACTATTATTACACTTGATGTTTGCTATTTGTTGTCATGTTACAAACAGTTTTTTTTTTAAAGTAACATTTTTTAAGAATACATATAGTTAATGATATTTTTTATCCAATTCATTATTTTCTATAAAAAATTGTGCATTAATACATTGCTAGTGTTTCATAACTATAATTACATTTCATGATAAACAATTATGAACACTAGAAAAACAAGGAATTTGCTATAAAATTCCGAGTGAGTCCTCGGTGATTTTGAAAAAGGTTAAAATTTTAGTTTATACACAAAATTAACCGATCACATGTCGACGTGACAATTTTTTCAAATAATCTGGATTATTATGGTAACAATAAAAGTGACGGCCAAACGGAAGGAAATTTCAAAGCCGGTTCTTTGATGATTTGGGGAGCTTCTTCTGAAGAAAGTATGCTTGATTTGCCCTTTTAAAAATTTGCGATTAAAAATTATTGGGCAAATTTAAGCCAGAATTTACAAATTTTACAGCCTTTAAAATATTTTAGTTGTTTTATGCAACCAAAAAAAAACTATTTCTGTACGAAAATAATTAAACATTCTAGCGAATAAAAAAACGATTAAAAATTATTCGTTGCATTTATTACGAAATTTTTACACATCTTAGAACAAAATATTATTTCTTCCTATTTCTTTCTTCCTATTTAACAAATAGGAGTCAACTGGTCTATGTTGGCAGTAACAAATCAACAAATTGTCAAATGCCGAGAGGTGTCCCGCAAGGTTCTATACTTGGTCCATTATTATATACAATTTACTGTAATGATTTGCCACTGAAACTCGTTCATTGTGAAATTCAGATGTACGCAGATGACGTCCAACTCATTATCAGTTGTGTGCCATCTGATATAAAAAATTGTATTATAAAATTAAACAGTGATCTCGATAATGTATTCAAATGGGCCTCAGCAAATGGACTTTGCTTAAATGCAAAGAAATCAAAAGCAATGATGATAAAGAAAAGCAGCGGTGAACAATATAACCTACCGCCAATTCGGATCGGTAACTCCACAATTGAGGTAGTTGACCACGCCAAAAATCTTGGAATTATTATTAATGATACTCTCACTTGGTCTAACCATATAAATGGTCTATGTGGTAAAATATCTGCTATGCTTCGTAATCTATGGATGACACAGTCATATACACCAATAAACATACGCATGCTACTTGCTAAGTCATATATTCTGCCAATTTTAACATATGGTTGTGAGCTATTTTCTAGTTGTACTTCAACAAGTAAAAATAAACTCAGAGTGGCCTACAACAATATTGGCAGATATATTTATGGAATCTCAAGAAGAAATCATATATCACATCTGTCTTATACAATTTTTAATATTTCTTTCGACAACCTGTTAAAATGCCGTACGCTGTTACATTTACATAAAATTATATATTCTAAACAACCGGAATATCTTTTTAAAAGAATAATATTTTCAAGATCTAACAGAGGATATAAAATCAACTCCATTCGGTACCAAAAACAAATATCTGAAAGACATTTTTTTGTAAATGCAATTCGTCTCTGGAATGAGCTTCCGAACAATATACAAATTTTAAGCAATGCAAAGCACTTCAAACGAGCAATATTTACACTTTTTAGATAGTAATGATAATTTTCCAAACTCTTTTAATTGATTTGTCAAACTATGTACATTCTATTGTTTAATTAATGATTTGTTGTTATTTATTTAGTTTTTATTAATAAGCTTAAGAATTTTGTTTGTATTAATATATTGCCTCCACCTACGCAGTACTATTAAATAAGATTAAATCTTGTTGTACTGTTTTTCCGAAAATAAATAAATAAATAAATAAATAAAAACAGATTGTAAATAAATATTATTTTATTGAATATTTGAATAGAAAACAATATTTTGTAGAACAAAATATGCGTGGAATACAACAAATAAAACTGCAATTTAAAATTATTCGTTACTTCTATAGCTGCATTTAAACACCTTAGAGTTTAAAAAGTAATTCTCTTTTATACTTTAATTAATACAAATATTTCTGTGTCAAAATTAACAAAAATTTTAGCAAATAAAAAAAACCGAATACAAATTATTCCAAATTTCTAGAAAAATAAGTTAAAATATAATTTTATTAGATGTTTGAGTAAATTAAATTTTTAGTAGCTAAAAAAATATGAAATGCAGGGAATAATTACCAAATTAAAAATTATTCGTTAAGTTTACAAGAGAAGTTTGCAATATTAGCAATAACAATGTGTTTAAATAATAGTAATTATAATAAATAAATAATTAAATAAAATTTGTTATTTTTACTATTTTTATTATTCTTAAGATTTAGACATTTTCAAAGTAGAAAAATATGTTTCTTGAGATATTTTTAGAATGAAAGCTATTGTGAGCTAAAATTATTTTATAATTTCAACGAATAAAAAACCGAATAAATATTATTCGTTAATTTTTGTTATTAATTTTAAAATTATTATAACTGTTACTCATTTTGTCTTAGAATTTAATAAAATTATTTTTGTTGAAGACAAACATACTTTAAAATACATTATACAATTATACAATTTTAAATATTTCATCATTTACTGAACTCTTTAACAGCTCTGCAATAAAAGAATTGCATTGTTGGAAATCGCACAAACAAATTATTTATTGACATCACAATGTCTTTATCTCAATCACAATCATCATCGTCAAAAAAAAACTCAACTTCTCAATAGATTGTCAAGCATTGAATCATAAACTAAGGCGATTGTTGTTGCTCCTGCATTGGTAAGTAATTCAGTGATCAGTTGAAACGATTTTGACAAAACAAATATAAGGAATACAAAGGATTGACTGTTTAGATTTTGCAAAAAAAAAAACACACACACACAGAGCATTTGAAGAGAATTTTTAACAATGAATTTCACAAGCTAATGGCAAATATTAAATAAGATTTAAATTATAAGGCCAAGGTGAGTAAAAGCAAAGACACTTTGGTCCATATTTAACTTTTAACACAAATTTAGTAACACAGACACTGCGTTACATAACTATAAATACAAATAAAAATTTCTCAATTTTGTAAGTTAAAGAAAATGGAAAAAAGTTGTACAAAAAAGCATATATGTGACCCGGCCTATGAAAAGGCGGCTTATGACTCAAAAAAGAAATTGAGTGCCCCGATATACTAGGCGATAGAGTGCCGGACTATCAGTGAAAGGGTTGCGGGTTCGATTCCCGCCAAAGACTCTGGGTGTTTTCTGCAGACAAGCCAAAAGCTTCGCAGTTTGTGTTTGTTAATTATTAAAAAAAAAAATTGGTGTAAGAAATGAATAAGCATTTGCCCATGATGTAAAACAATAAATAAAAATAAACAGTAGTGTTACATACAAAACTACTTAATCGAGGCATCTGTTCCTTTAATAATAAAAAAAAAGCTGTTAAAGATAAATGCCCTTATTCATAAAACTTACAACAGGTTTTTAAGAGGTTTATAGCGCAAATTTTGTATGGAAATTTGCTTTATAAACCTGTTGTAAGTTTTTATGAATAAGGGGGAAACAATCCATAAAATTCTGGGGCCAAATTACCGCATTCGATATCGAGTAAAATTGATATTTGAGCTTATGGCATTCGATATCGAGCATGAAATTTAGTACATTTTAGCATAATTTCGATATCGAAATCAGTTTTCGATACGATAGCTCATTCGATCACAAATGCGGTAATTTGGCCCCTGTTTTTCTTTCATTTGTGCTCTTTTTTCTCTACATTTTTAGTACACTTCTAAGCAAGTTACGACTTTCTAGTTTTCACCACGTGAAAGAGCGTCTCTAAAACTATCGAAACTAAAAAAAAGTGGAAAATTTTTTTTTGAGTCTGGCTTATGACTTTTCATGGCCGGGTCACACATTAAGTAATAAAAAAATTTATTATTTTTTATTATACTTCTTAAAAATGTTTAAAAAATATTAGATATTTCATAACTATAAATACACTAAAATTAAAACAACTTAAAATGTTAATATTTATAATTTAATAATGGGCATTCTATCCACCAGATTTATTCTAATACTAGCTAAACCCGGTGTGCTTTGCTACCCCCCCCCCCCTCGTCATAAAATAAAACGTATTTATATATTTACAAACATTTATTTATTTAATTTTAATGTATTTATTGCAATGCTTTAGGCGAGACCATGCCCCTTTGTCCACTTACATAGTCAAGAATTTATTATTTTATAAGAATATCCTGTTATGAGAATTTAATGACGATCGGTCCAGTAGTTAAGACTATATTACGATGTTTAATTTTCCTAAAAAGGGGCGTGGTCCCACTCACTTTTCTCCTGGTACGTATTCCTAATTATGCCAATACCATATGTACCAAATATCACCGACGTACGTCAAAAAATGCCCAAAATATGGCGGGTTAAATTTGTGGGTTATATGGGCGGTGCCACCCCCGTTTGTACAATTAAAACTTCATATAGCCTATTATTCCTGCCAGAGTCACAGTAACATGCTGTAAAAATTTCAGGCAGATTGGTCCAAGGGTTTGGCCTCCTATTAAGCACAAACATACAGACACACATTCATTTATATATATATATATATATAGATTAAAAGCAATATAATTTAAGGTGAAATGGGGCGAAAAATGGGGATTTGGTAATAAAAAAATGTATGTAGTTAAAAATTATATAAAACTTTAGGTAAATACATATTACAAAAAAAGTATTTTGTATAGCAAACATTGTTAGTGGTGAATTAAAAAAGGGGGCGATGAAGTAGGCGTGGTTCATAGTTATATGGCGACGTTAACAGTATTAAGAGCAATATACTACCAAATAAAAAAAATACGTTGGAATGAACAAATTTGTATAGAGAACAAAAAGTATAAAACTTTCAAAAATTTGGCGTGAAAAGGGGCGTGGCTTAAGAAATCTTTATTTTTACCTCGCCTGGAGTATATAATGGGTATACAATTTGAAGTAAATCTGTTAAAAACTATATGGGAGCAATTACATAATTTTTAAAAAGTGGGCGTAAAAATGGGCGTGGCCAAAAAAAAAGTACCCTATTAATCATACCAGAGTCCCAGTTAAATGCTGTGAAAATTTCAAAAATATCGGTCCAAAGGTTTGGTCTTCAATTACAATATTTTAAAAAAGTGGGCGTAAAAGTGGGCGTGGTAAAAAAAAAGTACCCTATTATTCCTTCCAGAGTCACAGTAACATGCTGTGAAAATTTCATCAAAATCGGCTCAGCCGTTTTGGAGTCTATACGTTACATACATACATACATACATACATTGAATTTTATATATATAGATGTATTCACATATACAGTGAGGGTCAAAATAAATTCAACACTACATGTTATTAAAACAAAAGCTGAATTATGTTAATATAAATAATATTATATTAGAAAATTATATTTAATTTTTATATAGTTCTTTAAGTAGAATTGAATTCACAAAAAAAACTTTCTATAAAAGCGTATAGAAATTTATTTGATTTATGTTTTATTTACGTACACAACTGGGACAAACGACGAATGTTTGGTAGCGAATATTCGTCTCTAAAAATACAATACATTAACGACGTCGTCTGAATTCGTCATATGCGGCGAACTGCGAAATAAAGTCTATTTCTATTTCCTACGCCGGCGAACGACAACCACCATTAGGCTGGAGCAAAAAAAAATTTTTCTGCAAAGCAACTTCTACTAGTAAAGAAAAGCTGTCTTACTTCGTCAATAACAAGCGTGTAAAATTTTGCACAATTATTTTTATAGTAACAACAAAGTAGGGTAGGTCGCTTGTGTATGGGAAAAATAAAAGTTAATTAATAAAGTTCTTATAGTAATATTTTGCTGTCTTAGACTTAAAAAGGTAATACTTGAAAAAAAAATATTCTATTAAGCCCGCGGTACGTCTTAAAATTTTTGGAATTTTCATAAAAAATTTTTTCATTTAAACCCCCAACCATCATATCGTAGTTCCTTCTGTAGCTCTATCCAATAGCTATTGAAAACCATCTGGACCATCTGGACCATCAAGACCATTAATCACCTTAAATATATAATTGTTGAAATAGTACAACTACCTTTATTAATAAAGATTAAGGGCTAATCTGTTTCCAGTTACTTTGTAAGTCTCTTTTAGCTAATTCAAGTCTATAAGTTTTGTTGCACAAAAACTTAAGTCACTTTATAAATTACAGTTGTACTTTTGCTTTCTAGTAATCTGCTTTGTTTAGCATAAAATTTAATTCTAACAGAATATAAATGCACGATTTCTTTCTTAAAGTGGTCTCCCAAATTTTGCATAAATAGACATCATTAACCATAATCTTAAAAAATGTTACACGTTTAAAAAAACTGTTTGTTACTTTGCAACAAATCGCAAACATCAAGTGTAATTATAGTAATGCAAAAGAATGTATGTTTAAGGTAATTGGAAAAGTCTTTGCATTACTTTTTTTAAACAGCCAACTCCCTAAATGAAGTATTATTGATCTTAAACATAGTTCTTTCAGCTTGGGAGAACTTATTTGATACACAATAAAGGCAAAAATATTAGTATATTTTTTTTTTATTGTTATTACATTATTTTTATACCCAACACTATCATAGTGGAGAGGGTATATTGAATTTGTGGTGATGTTTGTAACACTCAAATATAGTAGCCTAACACCAACTTTAAAGTATACCTATCGACTCAAAATCAGTTTCTGAGTCGGCTAAACTATGTCCATGTCTGAATGGTTGGCTGGTTGGCTGCTGTTCATGTAAACCTTGTGCGTAAAGTAAAGGTCGCAATTTTAAAGATATTTCGATAAAATGACGGTTGGGATTGCAATCGGTTTACTATTTATTATTTTAGCCCCCATTTAAATGTATTTCCAAAATATGGTTTATCGGTCATAAATGTTTAAATTCCGCACGTATTCAAACAAACTTCACCACAAAAAAATTATACATAAAGCCTAATCACGCAAAGCAATTTTATGCAGATCGATCCATAATTGACCAAAACTTCCATATAAGCCCACTTCCGAAAATCACTTTAACATGCATAACTCCTTTGCAAATACTGAAAGCGAGGTAAAATTTTATGTAAATAATTTGTAAATGCACCAAAGTCACGCTATTATGGGCACTCCAATTTCTAAAAAACTGTTTTTACTCGCGTACTCGGTATAGGTTATTATATGGTCGGGCTTGACCGACTATATTTTCGTACATGTTGGCACATATTTTTGTGCACAAACGTTAATACAAAACGTTTACAATTTCTGTTTCTCCCTTGACTTTTTGTCTACATATTTCCGTTTTTGTTTACCAACAAACTTTTAATAAAAGTTCCATGCCATTCAACCGTAATTAAATTGAATGAATTGCATGTACATTTTCAATTGAAGTTAATGCCGCTGTCTGAATATGACTGAATTCATAGCATCTAAACAGACTCTGGAGCTGTAGCAAAGAATAAAAGGGTAAATGTAAATGCTGACTGCAAAGGCTGGCTGGTTGACTGATTATTCAATGAAATGTGCAAATATTAAATGGAAATTAATAAATGAAAAATATTTAGAAAAGTACCATCCATACATAAGTGCAAAAACATACTATTGCGGAAATAAAAAAAAAAAAAACGGAGAAAAAGCGATAAAGTAAACATAAATTGCACTTCTTTCAATGAATGGTGTAAGTAAATTTAAGTAGAGGGGCGATCAGGCAATTAAATGCCTAAGAATTCTGCACTCTTTATTCCCACAATTCTATAATACAGTATCTCAGTTCAATTTAGCTTTTCGTTTAATTGTAGCATGCCCTGATGAATAAAACATCATTATAAAACACCATTCTGAGAGAGACTCCTTAACCTAGAAACTAAGCTCTTGTGGAAATGTGTGATCATATGCCTTGACTAGTTGTAAGAATTAGACAGACCATCAGGAGAAGAGATCGAACTATATACAGGGTTTTTAAGCAAGAACTTTGTTTTTCACACTAAAATAAAACAAAGAATGTATATAGAAATCACTGAAATGTTAATTGTATTGAAAAGATTAAGATTTAACAATTATAAAATAAAAATGATATTGGACAGATGCCCATTACGACCACGCATACAGATGACGATTCTTTAATTAAAATGTACAATTATATTTCGACGATCGTTTGTATCATTTCAATTGGCTCTATCATTAACATAGTTCCACAAAAATGTGTATTAAATGTTAAAAGGTGTGCAATAAATTCAATGTTTGGGTGGCTGTGTGAAATGTGACAACATCCTGTTAAAACCACATTTTAGTGATATCCATATCATCAAAAATAGACCAAATTGTTTACATTATTTTTCCCGATATTGTGATGCATTCTCTGTAAACGGATTTCCAGCCGAATTTTTAAACACGGCTCCCGACTATAGGCTTCTCAACAAATGCAAATGCAGCAAACAAAATTCCCGCTTTTAGGTTTCCGAAACTCCAGGAGTAATTGCTGAGAAGCATGTGCATGTTTAACGTATCACTGAATGCTGCAAATGGTAAGATCTGGAGCCGTGTGTGACACTTTGGCTTGAAATTCGTTTACAGTGAATTATTTTTACAGAAAAACTAGCTGGTTGACCTTGAATGAATCCAGCTTAATCTACAGCAAAGTAATGGTCAGTCGGCTTTATTTCCTGCACTAGTTTCACCTTTAAAGGTTTTCAATACAAATCCTTAAGAACATCGAGAAATTGCAAGTTCGAATCTTTTTCAACACTGTGGCTCACAGCTGCGATATTTTCTCTTGAAAGACCCGCTCGAACATGCTGTTGTTGGCACGTCATCCAGTCGACTAACAGTGGTCTCTGAAGAACAATTATGTAGAACGAAAATATTAATAGTGATTTTTAATATTTTTAATCGATTTTCGCGTGAAATTAAATGCATTGTAACAATTGACAATGTTTCTACTACTACTGATATGTTAACAATAAAGATAAAATCTCTTTATTAATTACACCTCCATAACTTTACTATGACCTTTGTAATTAGAATAACGACAAGAGACGACTAGGTCAAAATATTTATCATACGGATCATGACAATCTCAGTCTACAATAACTATTTCGAGAATTTTCCCTGATTACTATGTCCTCTTGGTTTCTCTCAGACTGTCCTCTACCTACACAATACAGTGGAGAAATTTTGGAAAAAGTTAAATAAGTCAGTAATTTCTAAATGGTGAGTCCGATTGAAATAAAATTGCACATGCGTAAAGAGAAAGTGTTGCGAGTTTAAGTTTTTAAATTGTTCCTCATAAAATCACCAGAGGCGTCGCCAGAGGCGTCGCCAGAGGTCTCTAAAGTGGGGCACCTAGGTTATGTGAGAAATTAAAAACGATCCCAATTCTTCGTTTGTGATCCGATTTTAAAGATTATACTATACATATATGAAATCTACTAATCGAGTACTAAAAATTGTTGTAACTATATATTACACAACGTAACAAAATAAAAAAAAATTTCATATGCTTTTAAAACCACTATACAATTTTGATGTATCACGTTGAAGAGATGTTAACTCACTTCCAGAATCTTGGATGCAACATGAGCGTCAAAGTACATTACCTTCACAGTCACCTAGATCGTTTTCCTGAAAATCTAGCAGACTTCAGTGAGGAACAGGGCGAACGATTTCATCAAGATATTCGGACAATGGAGGAACGATACCAGGGTCGCTGGGATGCACACATGATGGCAGATTTTTGCTGGAGTATTCAGAGTAATACTTCGTTATTCAATAATAGAAAATCTCATAAAAGAAAAATTTCTTATTTTATATGTTGTAATAAATTTAAATATAGGTTATTCACGGTTTGTTGCTTAATTTACTTAATTGTGAATAAATTCGAAAATAATCAGTCGATTTTTATGGTCGATATCTCGTTTTGTTGCTATTATTTTTGGCTTTGTAATAGAATAATGAATCTGAACATTTTTTGCCGTTTTCTATTTTTCATGATTTTTTTAAAACAAAAATGTTTGCCATTTTTACGTAAAAAATATATTTTTTTCTTACATTTTTTATTATAACTCCGAAACTGTTGATCCGATTAAAGCAAAAGATATAGACGGATTAAAGGCTATGTAAATCTTAATTTTTCTGATTATATTTGAATAATATCCGATTAGCCGTTTTTGAGTTATCACTAATAATGTGAAAAAGCGTCTAAAAAAAATGCAATTTTACAAAAAAATTTTTAAAAAAAAATCTACCCATTGAATTTAAAAATTTTACCATTTTTGTACTATGGTACCCATGATACATCAAATGCATATAGTGGTTATTCGAGCATATTTTCGCTGTTGCCCTGTGTTATCTATTACAGTTTACGAGATATTTGCATATGAAAATTGCATGTTTAACTGTCCTAGTCTGGTTTTTATTAATAGCAGATGCAAATATTTTCCGATTTTTTTTTAATATTTTTTTGTGGATTAATAACAGTTTTAAAAACCTAATAGAAAAATAATTGTCTCAAAATCATTATACAATCAAAAGTTATATGCATTTAAATTTAAAAATTTAAAAAATGTCTTTTTTTAATAAAAAAGTTCTTATGCTTTCTACATTATTTAAGAAATTTCTTAGAAGACTTATAACGTATTTATATTTTTCGGAAAGCTTACTTTAAAGGAAATATGTTATAGAAAAATAATTAAAAAAAAAAAACTTTGCTATCGAGGGGACCAGAGTCATGCAAAATATGGCTAATTTTTATGTAAAATTCAACTTTAAGGAAAATATTCGCAAATTTCATGGTGGATATCAAAAAAGAATAACCGATTTTATATGGCCAAATATATTCTTAATAATTCTGCAAAGGATGTCGATAACCCCGCCTCTGGTATAGACAATATGGCCAAATATCCAAGAAATTCAATTTATGGAATTTTCAAAACTTTTTGGTGGATTGTGGGGTATCTTATTAAAAATTTTAAATTTTGTTTTCATTTTAGTATTTTGCTCACAAATGTCCGTTTAAATGCAATATATTATATAAAAATATTTATAAATACAATTTTTATTTCAGTTTAAATAATTTTTTTTCCGTAAAAAAACTCAAAGTAATACATTTTTGCCTTATTTTCAAAAAAAGTCTTTCACGAATTTCATATTTGTCAAAAGTCTTATTTATTTAAAAAAAATAGACACATATCCATTGATAACAAAGTAACAAGGGAATATTTAATATTTGTAATTTTTTTTCATTTTCTTGTGGTAGGTAATTATTGGTAATTTTGTATATATGGGATGAAAATTATAAGGGGCCAACTCACAACTGTTCAATTCACAAGTGACTTTGTATGTTGCACATTGTGTGCACAATTTTTAGCAAAGTCGTATGCTTATGTTGTCAAACATTCAAAATGACAAAAGAAATATACATAAATTATTTCCAAAATTAAAACATACTGTATAATTTTGAACAATATTCTTTATTAAAATTTTGTGTTTATTAATTTTATTTTCTTGTTTTAAATTTGTCAATTAGTTTATGATTTGAGTGTTACATATTTAAAAATGTCGTTGAAAAAAATACTTAAAAAGAAATTACCAGCAACATTTGTACAACTATTGTAAAATCAGACGTTGCACAACTTCTACAATACTACAACATCAGTTGTGAATTGAACATATGAGTTGTTAAGTATTCCCTGTCATTCCTTGGACAGCCTTGTATCGATAAAGATTCTCAACTCCAACGTAAAAAAGTTTAAATGTCCTCTCGATGGTATTTAATGACTGGCCTAACTAAGACATGGCCTTGTCCAGTTAATACATGTTTCCAGGACATGACGGCATCCTGGGAAATGAAATCGCAGATGAATGCACAACAAACGGGTGTTCCTTGAATAAAACTTTAGCGCAAAGGGAAATCGAATTTCTCCTTGATTCCAGTAGCGAAAATTATTGTTAAATGGCAGTTGAACTTACGTTAGAATATAAGGGAATATAAGATATCTTGGTACAGGCCACTTAACTTAACTACAGATTGTTTTACTAACGAATGTCAGTACATTTGTCACAAGTACCGCAAGTATGCTTCTCATTGTCCGAATTATTGAAGGTTCATGAGCTACACAAAACTTTAAAAGTAATTTAAATTCAGAAGGTTGAGTTTCAAAATTATAATGAACACATAAACATTTCTAAGGGTTACACTATGAGCGAGAGCTGAGATGCATGCAACCTAACTTAAAATCTAAAAAAAAAAAAAACTTAAAGTAAATCCTAAATCTAAAAGTACAATTATTGAAATGATAAGTTATAATAAACTCCATCAGCAAACGTCTTTTGTGGACACGTCTTTTAAAGAGTAATGCCTAAAAAATAACCAGCAATTATGATTGAAAAAATTAATACGTTCGTTTAATTAAAATAAAACCTATTACTGCCAAACGACACAAAATTCTCATTTTTCTTTTGAATTTCTATCAAAAACATGTGGCCGAAAATACTTCTTTCTATACAAGAGAGCAGTCAGCCAACAAACATAATATTAATTGAAATTCAATACAAGAGACTCTTACAAACGTGGTTGTTCTTTCTATGTTTTCAATAAGGTGGAGTTAACAGAAATTCAATTGAAATGTTGTTTGTTTTTTCAGGGCTATAAAAAAGAATCATTAATAATCGTTATTTACTTGAAAGTGAATGTGTTTTAAAATGTAATATATTCCTGCAGTTGTAAAAACTAACAAATGCCAACTTGGCTCTAGCTACAACTGCACTTATACATTACACTAGTTACAATTGATAACACTGGTATACTTTGAAGTAGTGCATGACAAATAATAAGAGTTTCCAAATCACTTATTTTGTAACAAACAGCTCAGCTGAGACTGTCACTTGCTCTGTACGTAATGATAGTTGCATGTTAAATTCGCTTGTCCAGATCTTTAAGAGAAGATTTGTTGTTAACTTCTTGTAGGCAAACGCAAATGAATAGCAACAGGGTTTATTTATGAGTGTGAATACAAATGCTAATGTTCTGTATTCATATGCAAATTTTTATGTAGTTTAACTGATGCATGAACTCTCTTTTACATGTGAATAATTAAGAAATTAACAACAGACAATGACCTGTGTGTCCCTGTGGCCATTCTATGACATAAAAAGATATGCAGCTTAAATTCACACAACATAGTACGAGGGTTGGAAATATATATAAAAGATTATGGGAATTTGAGAACAGCAAAGGAGTGATTTCAATATTTTAATTGTTACAAGTCCCAATATTTAGGATCTAACAGGGGTTTTAAATAACTCATATTGAGGCGGAATATTTATAACAAATTTAATTAGAAAATGCGCTGATATACGAGATGCTAGTGTGCTGAAGTTTCAGTCTGAGGAGTTGCTAGTTCGATTTCCTACAAAGACTCTCAATATTTTTAAAGACAAGCCAAAAGGTTTGGCAGTTGGTAGTAAAAAATCATTATAAAATCACAAAGCCAGTCGGTCTTCTTTACATACTTCAACATTAATCCTGTCTTAACTAAATAAAACATTTTTCAAACACTGCTCGTTTATTGTTTCAACAATAAACATCCTTTAAACAATATAAGAATCACACAGACACTTTAACACACACAGCCAAAAACTTAATCACAGGCAGCTAGCCAGTGCTAAAATCTGGACAGGTCACAAGACTGTAATTGTCATGAAGGAGGCGCCTTGGTCAAGGAAATCACACATTTGTCTGGAAGCGAAAACAAACGCATGCATTAAACAAATAAACCGACAACGACGACCCATTATATATACAAACAGCCTGACAGACTTACAAACATTCAATTTCCATAAATCATGGACAATTAAGTGGAAATTTATACACAAATTTACATATTTTTTTCTGTGCATATGGAAGTGAAAACTTATATGAATGATTTAATATACTACATATTATTAATTTATGTATATAAACAACAACATGTGTAAAACCATATAAATGTGATCTTAAAATATATTTAAGAGGACAAATACAATAAAACCTATAGAAAGAAGTCTCTTAAGAAGAGGACTATTTTCTTATACAAAGGTAAATACTAGATTTTTAAAACATACATAGTGTCTAGAAAATCTAAACATTTGTTCACGTTCTTACAAACATAACTTACCAAACAGCTTCTAGGATGTGAAATAAAAAAAAATTATAAAACTTTTTGAAAGAAATTTTAGACTATATTTGAATTTTCTGCCATATGTGCGGTAAATATCAATTTGTACTTTCTCAATATAAGTTTGTATTTTCTCAATTTCAACTTTAAAAGGTGCCGAGCAGTGTTGCCATTTTAGAAATAAAGAAAACCGTCAAGTGTATAGTAAAAACGTGTAAAAAGGGTAAAAAATTACAAAAAAAAGGATAAAAAGCGTCAAAAAATTTCACAAAAATTTTGGTATCGTGTTGTTTTGCTTTGCAAATAACACATAAAAAAAGATTAAAATTGACAATAAAACAAAGGGTAAAAAAAACAAGAAACTTAAAATATCAAAAACCATGTTAAAATGTTTAAATAAATAATTAATTTTATTATCAATTCAGTTACCAGGAGTAAATAAAAAATTAACCCCCTGTCCCACGATGTCGAACGATAACGTTCGCTTAGATAAGACTTAAGACACAAACTTGATTGTGGAATAAACAAACTTGATTGAGTAAAAAATAGATACGATAAAAAGTTTGTGTCTTAAGTCTTATCTAAGCGAACGTTATCGTTCGACATCGTGGGCCAGGGGGTAAAATAAAATAACAATTCATAAAAAACAAAATATAAAGTTTTATAATTTTCAAATACATACATCTGTTTCATAATTATCATCATCGGGCCACAAAACAGATTTAATGCAATATTCGGACCTTTTATAAATTTGATTTGAATTAATTTTTAAGTAAACACTTGTAGGTAATTTGTAATTGCAACAACAAACTTTTGGCTGAGTTTAAAGTAAGTCGGTTTCTGATCTTTGGTTTAAAAAATTCATTAAACTAAACGTTCTTTCGACTTCGGCATTTGAGTAAGGAAAAGAAACTATACGAATAACAAAGTCAACTAGTTCATGAAAAGGATTTTCTCCCAAATAATTTTTAAAATTGTAGACTTCCAAAATTCATCAGTTCTTTCAATATTTTTCCATTTTTACAACGTTAGATTCTTTAGGGAAATTTCTATTTTATTTATTAGAGACGAATCATCTATGAAGTTTTGTATGAAATCAATAATATCCGCTTCGCTATTTTTAAAAATATTGTCAACACTAAATAACGATATATTTGAAGCAATATAAAATTTGAAGAAAGTCTACGTCTTAGTTCGAGTACGTGAAATTTTGTAAATTCTATTAAATTGTTCAATTAAATTTATAATCTCTGCAAGACTTTTCGAAATGATAGCCAAGATAACAAAATTCGTTAACGCTTTCATCTAAATTACCTGCTAGATAATCAAAGTTTGTAATACTTTTAATCAGTTAATACAAATCGCTGTAAAGCTTGACATGGTCCGCATTGGCTGACTCGAAAGCTAGATTTACTTTTTGGACTTCTTCCAAAACTGCACCAAAAAAATAGAAAAAGCGTCAAAAAATACCCTTTTTTAAAAAAGGGTATTTGAAAAAAAGGGTAACGAGACCCAAAAAAGCGTCATAAAATACCCGAAAAGCGTCAAAATGGCAACACTGGTGCCGAGTGTTTTTCAGACGAATCTGCAATTTTAGCAATTAAGTTAATTTAGTTTATAACTCAGACATTTTGCAAGTTTCGTTGTAACATGACAGATTTTTGGGGTATACAGATTGTTGATTTCAAATTAAAAGTGGAATAAGAAATTTATTGTATGTATGTATGATAAATGTTTTATATTTTGAAACACTGAAGTCAAAACTTAATGAAATTAAGTTTGAAAAAATGTTAACTTATGCTATTCTTGTACTACGACCACGTTCAAATTCAGCAACCCAATTTTTTACTGTTGCATATGAAGGAGCACTTTCGCCTAACGCATTCATCAAATCATTATGAATTTCTTTTGACTTGATAAATATTTTTTATTTAAATATTTAATGACACCACGAATTTCTAATTTTTACATTATAAAAAAATCGCGGATGCATCTTTTTCTATATAAAGGAGTTGCCAGATCGAAAAGAAATTTAACATGTGTTCATAACACAGTTGGAAGTTTCCGAAACACTTAATTTGTTTCTGTTTATACTGTGCTTTTTGTTCTAGGCTAAGAAGTTTCCGACCCGCCCTCATTTACTTTGGCTAATTATCGCCTTGAATTTGTTAAAAAAAATTTTTGATCTGGGAATTTTGCTAGACCAGAAATTAAACTTTATGTCGCACAATACCATGACAATAAATAAAGCTAGAGGCATTTATAAAACGATGGCCTAAGGAATACTATGAGCCCTATGTCACAAAACCTTGGAATTCTGATATCAACCATCCATCATACATTGATAGACTTCAATTAATAAAATACCAACTGCCGTATTTATAAAAAATTAAAGTAGACTTCAAATGTACTTTAAGAAAATTTTGTATGAAAATTGTCTCTAAAAGCATACTTCAAGTCTACTTTATTTTTTATAAATATGGCAGCAACTCTTTATAATATAATTAATGGTGAAGTCTGCTCCGATTTCCTTGTAAATAAAGTTACTTTTAATGCCCCTCAACGATTCTCACGCCATTTCAAGCCACTGTATGTTAAATATGTTAGAAGTAATTATGCCCAAGCTGACCCTTTAATTTGTTTTTAATTTTTTTTCTCTTAAATCAAATGTAATTAAACATAAAATAAATAATTAATCTTTTACACTATTTGTAAATAAATTATAATTATTCATATGCTTTCATAAGAGTCTGTAAGGATTTAATCCATTGAAAGGAATAAATAAATAAATAAGGGTATTAATTAATATTATATTTATACGGAAGTAATTTTTAAAGATTTAACTTTATTAAAATATAACATGACTTTTACTTACCGGTAGAGTTCAATGAAAATTTCTGAAATGATAAAAGAAACTTAAATTAGTTAAAAGCGTAAAAATTTTGAAAGACAATAAAATTCTAGTTGTAATAGTAATAACAATGTAGCGATTTTTCTATTATAAAATCATGTTGTGTTTGCTTAAATTATTTAATTTGGTTGGCGGAAAAGTTAACTTAAGGATAAAACTTTAAAGAGACTTTTCAATAACTACAACATACAAATGTACATACATATCAGCTGCATTACTTAGAAGTAGTTTAGTAGTTTGTGAAATTTATAACTAATATACACTGCCTTACATAACTATAAATACATACAACTTTTCTCAATTCTATAAGTTAAAGAACAAGTAAAACTGTTTAACCCACATTTATGCAAAACAAACAAAAAAAACCATATATTATCTAACCAAAAAAATCTAAATGTTTTATGTTACCTCTTAAAAATATGTAAAGAAATTAATTAGTGTTTCATGACTATAAATACACTAAAATTAAAATAACTTAAAATAGCAATATTCACAAACATTTTAGACTTAAATAATTTGGAGGCCAAACACATTACACGGTGCGACAGTCCAAAATACCTGGGACACGATATTATTTTTCTTGTAGGGCTTGTCGAGTAAAAGAAGATTCCAATAGTGAAATATGCCTCTTAGATAATATATATATATATCATTGGAAAGATCTCAGTTTCTTCTTTCCAAATCTAGAAAGAAATTAATAATCGGCTCATTATCAACAAAATTACAGGCTTATAAGTGCGCAAAGGTACAAAAACCGTTTTTTTAACCGTAAACCCGGATTTTGGAGGTGTCCGCAATATTTCACTATTGGAATCTTGTTTTACTCGACAAGCCCTACAACAAAAATAGTATCCGGTTCCTGGATTTTCAATTTTGCAAAACTGTGTTAATTGATTAATACAATTTGTATAAAATGTTTAAAAGTTTATTTTCATGAAAATTTAAATAACTCAGTCAATTACTTATCTATTTTTAAACACAAATATGGGTTGTAATCGTAAATAAACGTACTTTTTGAATAAATTCAATAGTATTATAGGTTCTTAATAAAATAATGTATAAAAACGTCACCAAAGTTGAAAAAACTCTACAAAATTTGTGTTTGTTTGCTCGACAATAACACCCAAATGTCTCAAGTTTTCTTATATAAATTATATATATCATTCGAAAGATCTCAGTTTCTTCTTTCCAAATCTAGTAAGAAATTGAAAATCGGATCATTATCAAAAAAATTACAGGCTTATAAGTGCGCAAAGGTACAAAAACCGGTTTTTTTAACCGTAAAACCGGATTTTGGAGGTGTCCGCAATATTTCACTATTGGAATCTTGTTTTACTCGACAAGCCCTACAACAAAAATAGTATCCGGTCCCTGGATTTTCAATTTTGTAAAACTGTGTTAATTGATTAATACAATTTGTATAAAATGTTTAAAAGTTTATTTTCATGAAAATTTAAATAACTCAGTCAATTACTTATCTATTTCTAAACCAAAATATGCGTTGTAATCGTAAATAACGTACTTTTTGAAGAAATTCAATAACATTATAGTTTCTTAATAAAATAAGGCATTAAAACTTCACCAAAGTTGAAATTTTTTTAAAAAATCTACAATAACACCAAAATTTCTCAAATTTTCTTAGATAATATATAAATCATTCGAAAGATCTCAGTTTATTCTTTCCAAATCTAGTAAGAAATTGAAAATCGGTTTATTATCAACAAAATATTCGACAAACCCTACAAGAAAAATAATATCGGGTCCCAGGTTTTTCTATTTC
This sequence comes from Bellardia pandia, assembly GCA_916048285.2. Taxonomy (NCBI): domain Eukaryota; kingdom Metazoa; phylum Arthropoda; class Insecta; order Diptera; family Calliphoridae; genus Bellardia; species Bellardia pandia. The sequence goes on from OU696530.1 coordinate 39,794,380, forward strand.
ATTCAATTTTGTATCACTGTGTTATTATTGCATCAACTCAATAATTCCATCAGACATGCTATTCACCAGACTTATTCTAATATCTTCAGATATAGAGCTCCAAGCATCTAAATAAATTCGACTTCATATCTATAGGCTAAGGTAATGCTCTGTATTTGGTGAGACCAAAAGGGCCCTATCTTTTATCTATTATCAGCTGATGAAATCTAGCCAGGGTAGTCCAATGGTTCCTACGACTAATGTAGTCTCATGTAGGACCCTTTGGACTACCCTCTCTATGTAATGGGATACGTGTGCAACTCGATTTTTTACCACATTCTTCTAGAGAATTTCATCCTAAATGTTACTTTTTTCAAATTCAGGTAAATATGACTGTTAAGTATTTAACAGTGGTCTGTTGACTGTAACATTATGAATGTTAGGAAATGTGTTTTTTGTCTGTGCTAGTTAAATGCGAATTTATTTTCACACACATAATTTTGTTTACACATAGTTTATGACAATTAATAATATTTAACTTAACACGAACTATCATTACTGCGGCTTGTAACACCAATTTTGGTATTCAGAGAAAACGTATTAAATAAATTTGTATCACCATCTTTAACTGCCGTGAAACAGTGGGGAACAATGTAATTTCTAAACGGCAAGCTTGCAATAAAAAATCACATTTATAGAGAGGAAAAGCTATTTAAGATTTGAATTTGGACCTCAAAAGCCCACCAGCGACAATGTCAGAAATCCACTTATTGTGAATTTACCCCTAAAACTTCTAAAACTCATTCGTTTTCGATTTCCATCACATGCCTGAATATATAGCTAGTATGGACTAATAGTTTATATAAGAATTCATGACCGTTTTCAATTTCACACATATCTGAGGTTCTGGAATTTATGGACCTCTGGCACCGCCCCTGCAGGCTTCATATGGTCCAAATTCAAAACTTATACTCCCTAACACTTTTACTCATGACGTGTTAAATTTAATTGCTGTTTAGAAATTATAGTTTTATTAACTTTTTTCCAGTGCACAGTGGGGCATCGCTTGCACACTTGCATAACAAAACACGTGCAATTCTTCTGTTCTCTAATAACTCGTTTTGGAATACCAAAACACTTAGTTCAAAGTCAAATTTCAATACAAAATATTAAAAATTATGGAAGGGCCTAGGCAAGTCTCTATTCTTATAATTTACGCGTTTTCTATTTTAAAGTTCTACTTTGATTGAAATTTTGTGTAATTTGAACAAAGTACATATTAAACAAAATGCATTTAATGCTTAATCGAATTTACACATGTATTTTGATATTATAATAAAATTCATGTAAAATGCTCAATCACAGCAGTCACTTGAGATATAAAAACTGACTTTTTGTTTTAAAAAACTCTCAAATCAAAAGAACCTTTTTTTGTAAACCAACACAACATGTTCAATTAGCAATCGAAAATCCTTTCAAGTTTCTAAAGAGCAAAAAATTTAACACATTTTTTCTTTCTTAATTTCATTTATTTAATATTATTTCTGCAACTGCAATACGTTTATGACTTGTACCAATCCCAATAATAAAATTAACACTGTATTTTACGTTTTTTTTTTTTCGTTCTCCACAAAATTTGAACAGGCCACATAAAAAACAGCAAATAACAATCTTAACTTTATAATAAATTTAAAAAAAAACTGTGTATATTTTTATGATGGTCAAATACCAAACAAAAATAAAAAACGAAAATTAAAACAATTTAATGGTTTAAGCCTCAACATATGTGACCAAACAGTTACTAAAACGAGTCAACAATCAGCAACGACTTTTTTCATATTTTTATTATATTTTGTTATATGTATTTCGAGCATTATGCGTGCAAAGCAAATGTGCAGCGAGCTGTTGTGAGTCTTGTGAAAACCCGTCAACAATACGAATAAGGATTTTAAACAATTTTATTGTTGTGTTTATTTTGGCAAAATGGCAAAATATTAAAAGGAAACACAAGCAAAGGAATTCCGAAGAAAAGGAGACTTATAAATGACCTACAAATTATTAAATTTTAGTTATTTTGCATTATATCTCTATTCCGTTTGTATTTGAACTGTACTCAAACTCTTGTCTCTTAGAATACTTTAATTTTAATTGCTCTGCATTACAAAGCTTCTCAAAAACAGTTCAACTTTTAAGGCCCAACTATAATATGCATAAGCAAGCTTAAGCAAATTGCAAAAGTTAACGAAAAGGCTGTCAAATGCATAAGAAATTCAGAGTTAATTTTCAGGTGGCTACAATGTACTTACGTGACTTTGAAACTTTTTGTCCACAGTTGCTCATTTATGTTTAAAAAAAATGTTTTTTATTTTAACAAAAAGCCATTAAATGACTATGATTTATAAATATTGTTATATGATTTTATAATTAAAAGACAACTTCGTACTCGAAACGCATAATTTCCCCTTTGTTTTTAAATTTATCGGCAAAAGTACTAAAATGTACAGCTGTGGCAGCACTAAATTGTAAATAATAATAAACGTTTACATATGTTTTGTTAATTTTCGTATTGTGTTTGCAAAAATTATGAAAAAACTTAAAAATTTAAATAATATAAAAATATTAAAGTTAGCGCTTGAAGGCCTTTGCACATTAAAAGAAATAAGTGAACTACACTGTAAAAGAAGAAGACGCTCTTATTCTGTCAGAGAAATAAACCGCGACAGAAAAACACTTTCCTTAAAATAAAAAAGGGTCCCTTTTATTATAAAGGCACTTATTTTTTTCACATTTTTTTATTAAATTTAAAATAAATGTATTTTCTTCTTTCTCCATTTTGTTAAAAACACAAACAAACAAAAAACAGCTGATTCCGTACGGAATATGCGATCAGTTTCGCTTTTTGCTTAAGCAAATGACAGTTGAAAAACTTAACGAAAAGTTTCGTTAAGTACATTATAGTTTGCCACATATAATGTATATGTATTCGCAGGGTTGCTTAAGCTAGCATATGCATATTATAGTTGGGCCTTTACTCTTCTCTATTGAACAGTTTCGAATTAACTACTAGAACTTTATATCTATGCCAGAGGTAGGCAAAGCGTAAAATGAGGTTGTGTGTGTGAGCGAACTACCCAGCAAACATAAACATAATTATATAAATTATACAAAACAACTTAGTTAGGAAACATACACTCACAATATATTTTCCGTAACATATAAGAAATTAACAACGAGATTGATATACAAACGGAACTTCTAATACTTCAAAAGCTGATTACATGCATGCTACCAAATGCATTATCAATCATGAAATATTTTTCGTCATTCATTATTAATTTGAAATGATCGTTGGGATGTATTTCTGAAAAAAAAATTTAAAAGCATCCGCCGCATGTGCACACATTGCTGTGTCAATGACGACTGAATGAAAGAGATTAAGTGTATGTGTGAAGTGCTCTCTGCACAATTGTGCTATAACCTATAGGATGCCGACCTATGATCTATGCAAACTCTTAGTCACAATTTACACGAAGCAATTCTTTAAACTAAGTCTGTTATCTTTTAGACATCGTGGTGAGGGGTGAGGTATACTCTTAAATAAAATTACGAGAGGTTTAAGCAATAAGAATTGTGCTGTGTGAAGATCGAAGAAATTTCAAGAAAATAATTGTATCATTCTTAGCAATAAAAATTGCTTCGTGTAAATTGAGACATACCTCCTTAATTTACTTCAATAAAGTGGAGTAAGGGAAGATACTTTAATTTCAAAAGTATAAAATTGTTGCAGATATCTCATTTTTTCTTTGGGGAATTGAAAACTTTTAAATGTAGGGTGCACAAAATTCACCACATGCTTAATCTCAATTCCTTTTCTGTAACATAGCGACAATGTAGCAATCTTTTCCTCCATTTTTATTACAAAATGATAAAGAGTTACCCCAAAAAAAATATGTTTGTTCCTGTTTAAAATTATGCCCCCATATTGGTAATGAACTGAAGGAGAAGTATGTAGGTCTGATACTTGTCGAAAAAGAAAACCTCTTTACTTTGTCCAATAAAATTTTATATTTTTTATCATGAATTTGCTTAAAAAATTAAAAATACATTTTTTTCGGCGAAGCAACAGAACTTTAAAAGAAGGCCAACTTTTAAATTTAATACTAATAGAAACTGTATGCCTTCGCTGAGTTGTGCAATTTACTTGAGGCCGTTTTGTTAACATTTTTCAAAAGACTTTATTTAGAGCAAAGCAACAATTTGAGTGTACATCAATAGAGTCGGACTCATTTTGTCCCCATATGCAGTAAAGGTTAATTTTGATAAAAGTTCTTAGACATCAGGCAATATGTACTTGTTTTAGTTTCTTCAACATCAGCCCAGTTCTTTATAAGTTTTGATAGCCTATTAAGGTTTATAAAATTTAGATAATTCAAAAGTTTTTTACCGTACTTAACAATTGACTACTTGATCTCCTTGAGTATGTTGGGACATGGAGATGTTTATGGATGTTATTGTTTCGTATGTACCATGGAGTGCCCGTCATTACTCTTAAGAGTATAAATTTATTCAAAATATTGGCCTTTGTCAACTATGAACTTTTTCCACATTTCTAACAACATATGGATTCCGCTTCAAAAGAACTGCTAATTTTTTTTGACAAGAACAAATCAAGTCAATTTCGAATACCCCGTTCTAAAGTGTAATGTATTCCAGAGAGACCATTCTGCATCAATCAAAACAAATAGTAGTCGGAGGGAGCAAGACCTGCACTATAAGCCGGGTGGGGCAAAACTTCCTAACCACTTCTTTCTAAATAGATTTAGGTATTGCTACATGTGACCGAACGTTATCATGATGGAATAATACGCTTTAATGTCTGACCGAATATTTTGAGCGTTTTTCGCTTCAGGTTCATTCAGTACTGAGTTCATATGATGGTATGGTCAGGTTTTGGCCCCATATGCAGTAAAGGTTAATTTTGATAAAAGTTCTTAGACATCAGGCAATATGTACTTGTTTTAGTTTCTTCAACATCAGCCCAGTTCTTTATAAGTTTTGATAGCCTATTAAGGTTTATAAAATTTAGATAATTCAAAAGTTTTTCACCGTACTTAACAATTGACTACTTGATCTCCTTGAGTATGTTGGGACATGGAGATGTTTATGGATGTTATTGTTTCGTATGTACCATGGAGTGCTTTTGGTCCCACCAAATTCAGAGCATTACCTTATTTGATATAAATATTTGACTTTGATCTCGACTCGGCTGGTTGGCCGGGCTTCATATACGATCTCTTACGCTTCGGGTTATCGTCATTTATCGATTTTTCAGCGCAAGTAATGATTCGGTGCATTTCGATGATTTCCTTTTATAGCATTTTAACAGCATTTCGTACCTGCAAAATCGTCTCTCAAGGTCTCTCGGCTTCCATTCTTATGGTATCCAATTTCCTGCTTTTGGATGAATTCCACTGCTTAGTTCCAAATGATTTTGCAAGCTATTGTTGAGTTTTTGGTTCAAATTTTGATTTTCAAATTCACCTGGGCAAAGACCGCCTTTCGCGTCGAATTCTGAACAGTACACACATTGATACCGATGCAGACGGTCACTATAAGCTGTAGTAAGTAATCGGTGGTATAACGAAAAAGAGTTGGCAACCCTTTAGAAAAAGTAGATAATTTCTGTAGCTCCATATTTGTGAATTTTTATAAATTAATTTTGGTGGTTTTAAAGCAATATTAAAGTTTGAAATTCTTTTATAATATAATTCAAACTAAAGAATACTCGTTTTAAATGAAATATGGCCCCGCCAAGTAAAAGAAGTTTTAAAATTAAAAAATTAATTTGTGCACAATGCAAAACAGAAGTAGATGAGCAAAAAGAAGAAAACATCGCCTGTGACAAATGCAACAAAGTTTTTCATTCTCAATGTACCAAACTGGATAAGCGCCAATTTAATTTGTTGTTGGAGAATGAGAGTGAGGAATTCAAATGTCATCTTTGCGAAGGAGGAGATAATGCAACAATAAAAGAAGAGTTGTCGCTTATCAAAAACAAACTAAATCAGCTGGATCAGCTGTCACACATTCAGGAATCGATAACCTTTCTATCGAAACAATATGATGACATCTTAAAAGGAATGATAGTAAACAACAAAAAATTGGAAGAAGTAAAAAAAGAAAACATTCAATTAAAACAAGAAATAAATTATCTCAAGAATAATGTAAAAGTTTTAAACGATGAAAGGGTAAAAAATCATTGCATTGTTATTGGTATAAAACCAAATGAAAATGATTCTGCTGCTGAAGCTGTCTTAAATTTTTCAAAAGATATTGGAGTTGAAATTTCAAATGATACTATAGATGATGCTTTTTACTTGAAAAATCGCAACAAAAATTCTAATAAGAAAAGTGTAATTGTTAAATTTGACACCAAAAAATCTAAAGATAAATTTATGGCTGTTAAACCAATTTTGAAAGAAGATGAAGGAGAAAACAAAATTTTTGTAAACGATCTACTCAGCAATGAGACATTGTCTTTGCTTAAATATGCGAAAACCCTAAAAACAGTCGGGTTTGTATCTGTGTATCCAAAACATGGACAAATTTTTGCGAAAAAGATTGGTATATCTCAACCCCGTTTGATAAGAGATGAGGATGATGTTGATGCAATGTTACTTGAAGCCAGTACAAATAAACCGAGGGTGCGAAGGTCTATGAACATTAATGCTGCAGCTGTAGCAGATTTGGCTAACATTGATGAAGAAGGGCAAGTTGATTTCATGTCACCTGTTAACAAATAATATACTACAAAAAATGACAAAGCATATTTTTTTTAATTTATTTTTTTCCTTTTTTAATGATTCAAAATCAGTATTTTAAAACTATTAATTCTTTTGAATCCTATTTAGAATCTATTAATTATAAGTATTTAAATATTGTCTCAATAAACTTAAGAAGCATTTCGTCGCTTAATAAATTTAATAATTTTAAAACATTTCTTACAAGTTTACCAAGATTGCCCGACATTCTAGCGATACAAGAGACTTGGTTTGAAGATAAATGTACTGATATGTACAATATTCCCCATTATAACAGCATTCATTGTTGCAGAGGTGATGGGTATGGAGGTACTTCAATATATATAACAAATAAATTTGGTTTTACCGTGGGTTGTTGTGAGAGTTTCAACTATGTTGATTTGATTCAAGTACGACTGAATAATATCAAAGTTAATGGGAAGCAATTAGAGTTCATGTCGTATTACAGGTCCCAAAAATGTAAGGCTGATGACTTTCTGATCTTATTAGAAAATAAATTAATAAATTTTGCTCATAACCCATCGATTGTGGTGGGGGATTCAAATATTGATTTAATTGATTTAATAGAAGTTGTACCAGAAGATCTAACAAATTTATTTCATTGTTTTAGTTTAAATAATTGCCATTCACTAGTTACAAGGCCACAAAGCGGTACATGTATTGACCATGTCTTTAGTAACCTATCCAATCAAATTGCTATTGACTCAGTTGAGTGCAGTCTAACCGATCATAATCTTATTTGTTGTAAATTAAAGTTGGAAATTGAAGAACAGAACTATTTTGAAAGTCTAAAAATCACCTGTGATTATGCCAAGGTTAAAAACTATCTTGAACAAAATCTTTCAAGCATTAGGAACTCACAAAACCCATCAGATATGACTGATTGCTTATTGAAAGTGATAAATGATGCTATTTTATTGAACTCAAGTCAATCTATAGAAAAGAAGTGTAAAAAACAAGAAATTTCCCCATGGATAAACAAAAACTTGTGGTCTTTGATTGAATTAAAGAAAAAGCTTTTGAAAAAGAGGAGATATAATTTACCTGATGTAGGTATAAATGAAAGCATAAAGAGAATCAGCAAGGTTATAAGAAGAGCAACACGTGTGTCATTAAATGAGTATTATGAGGAAAATATTTTGAGTTGTGGTGGCGATTTGAAGAAATGTTGGCGATTTTTAAATGAAGTAACTGGACGTAAACAGATCAAAACAATAAATATTACAGATGTAAATGGGATAAGTGTTGAAGATAATGCAGTTAAATCAAAGCTTTTAAATGATTATTTTATTAATTCAGTAGACTCCTTAAGAGAAAGTATTGAAAAATTTCCTAACGATAGTTGTAACTCATTGAGATCTTTAACACAGCATAATAAACGTTTTTCATTAAAAGCTGTTACATCAAGTGATATAGAAAACATTATAATGAATTTAAAGAAATCTAACAGTACTGGTAATGATAATATTTCTTCAAAACTGCTAATACACTGTTGTACAGTATTGTCACCATTTTTAGCTAGAATTTTCAATGCGATGATTAGAACCTCTATTTACCCTGACGCTCTTAAACTACACAAAGTTATTCCCATACCTAAAGGCACACACGTAAATATGGTGGATAAATACCGACCTATAGCTTTACTTTCTATTATAGATAAAGTATTTGAAAAAATACTTCACTCCCAGTTGAGAGATTTTCTAGATAAAGAAATGTTATTTTACAATAATCAATTTGGATTTGTTCAGGGCAGTGGTACTGATGAGGCAATTGTCAGTGTTGTCAACACTGTTTGTGATGGTCTGGATAAAGGCTATAGTGGAGTAGCTGGTATTTTTTATGATTTCAGTAAAGCTTTTGACCTGGTAGATTCTAAAATTTTGATTGAAAAACTTCAATATTACGGCGTTTTCGGAGCGGAACTTAAACTGATCAAAAGTTTTTTAACAAACAGAAATCAATATGTTGATGTTTTTGGACAGAAAAGTTCAATTGCTTCTGTGAAGTGCGGTGTGCCGCAGGGCAGTGTCTTAGGACCTCTTCTTTTTATGTTATATCTCAATGATATCAATAATATTGGTCTTGTTGGTAAAATTGTAATGTTTGCTGATGATGTATCGATATTTTATCCTTATAAACATGATTTGGTACTAAAAACGCAAATGGAACGTGATTCATCTTTATTATTTGAATTTGCGAGACTAAATCGACTTGTACTAAACGCTGATAAAACTAAATTGTTACGTTTTCGACCTCATTCCCAAGTTAGAAATAATAATTTTTCTATCTTCGTTAACGGAAAGATAATAAATGAAGTACATGAAATGAAATACTTGGGTGTTATTTTGAAAAGCAGTTTGTCATGGGATGCTCATATGGGATATTTAAAGAATAAAGTAGCCTCAGCCTCCGGGATGCTTTTTAAATTAAAGAGAAAATTAAGCACTAGAACTAAAATGCTAATTTATCAATCTATTATACACAGCCGTCTTGAGTACCTTGCAATAATTTATGCTTATAAAAATAGTAACGAACTAAGATCACTGCAATCAGTTCAGAATAAAGCTTTAAAATGTGTTTTTAATTTAACACTTAGGCACAGTACTATATCACTATTTAATGATTATTGTAAAAATATCTTACCAATACATGGTTTGTATAAAAAACAACTTTTGTTTTACGTATATAAATCTATAAACAATATTGGTCATCGATCAGTGAGACTTATTATTAATCAAAGTCGATTTGACACTAGAAATGCTGGCAATCTTAGAATGACTCGATGCAGATTGGAGACAACCAAGCAAAGAATAGAATATTCCGGTAGTTTAATGTACAATAATCTTCCTGAACATTTAAAAATGTGTAATCCTTTATCAACCTTTAAGAAAAACGTGAAAGAATATCTGTTGGATCGAATAGAAATGCTTCTTGAATAATTTGGCTTATTTTTTTTTATTTTCATAAATGATGTAAAATGTAAAGAAAATGTTTATAAAATTTATAAGACTTATCGTTACAGAATTTTGAGTGAAAATTATTTTGTCAACTCGTCTCACCTAGCCATTTTTGGCGCGAGACAATTGTTATATTGAATTATATTGTTAATAAATAAAAAAAAAAAAAAAAAAAAAAAAAAAAAAAAAAAAAAAAACGCTTTGTTGGTGTTTACACTATAATGTTCAATAACTAAGTGAGAATAAATGCCAGATATGTATCCTTCAAAATGACATATAAATTACTAAAGACAAAAAACGCGTTCAATAGATACTCTATCTGTTATGAAACCCGTATTTAAAAGTGTACACACAATTTAAGAGATCCTTACTGTCTAAGTCTAGGAATTACCATGTACGGTATGCTGATATTTTTAATCTGTATTGAAGAGCAAAATGGTGAACACTTTATAGCATTTTATTTTTTATTTTCCATTTGTAAAGCCTTTTCTCAAACTCATGGATATATGATGTTGGTCAGATGTACAGGCCCCTTTTTTCTCGGTCAGTCCTTCGATAACAGAGTAATGAAATATGCAATAGATCATAAGTCTTTGAGTTCATAAAGCCTTCATAACAGAGTAGGTAGTATCATTGAACATCTGAGAAATAGTCAAATAATGGAAAGATAACCAAACGACTACTTCAAACAACGCATCTAATCTAAGCTTCTGATACAAAAATTAATTCTCCCTCGATAGCGATGTCACTAGTAATCATTTATGTCATTATGTTCAGAATGTATCTAGTCTTCGCTTAATGTTTTTGTAATAAAGTAGGTAGGCTCATCAAACCATGTTTACATTATCCAGTTCATAAAAAACTTGCTAACCATACTGCTTTCAAACGCGTTTATCACACTATTTATCACAGCAATATCTGTCATTATCTTGTTCTTAAAAACCCGAGATAATCTATTAAATATGAGCAAGTTCGATGTAGGAACTGAAGGACTAAATACATGCATATACCAGTGCATAAACTCTTTTAACTGGCATGGGATAGAGAACAATTTTTAACTTTTATCCACGATCACATACAGTTTTTAGTAACATCTCCAGTTCCATTTGGAGATAATTTCGAAGCCAGTTTATTTGTTAAATTGAATGGGTTAAACTTATAAAAATCTTACGATCGTATTTTTGTGTGTGAGTCTCTGACGGAGTCAGCGTTCAAGTAGTTTAGGGAGATTTTGTTAAGAAATGAAATATTAATAAACTTCCGATGCGGAGCCGTAAACGATATCCCATATGATATTTGTAGTACTTGTTCGTGCAATAACAGGAACAGTTCAAATAATTTTACATTTTAATGTCTTCACTCCTTAGCACTACTGACCTTTCGCTGTAGCACGAATGCACAAGTATTGCCTGCCTTTAGGCGGTTATATTTATGAAATCATTTCATAACGACTATGCATTCTTTTTTTTCAAATTTGTATTTTTCATATTTTTTTACTCTTTTCGTGTTTATTTTTGTTATTATACTTTTTTATCTACTTTTTAAGATAAACATGCATACATTTACAGTCATACGAACAAAAAAAAAACATATTCCTTTGACTCACTCCTTTTATTTCCAGCACCACACTTCATACAACTTCATACTACTCACACACAAATATTCCTAGGTTCATTTAAAAAATATTTGGCTGATTTTGTTCTTATTTTGGTACTCATAAAGTTAACTGCTTTTTAAATACAGACGTGAGTTGTATTAAAAATATATATGCATATAATAAAAAATATATGTAATAAAAACATAAAAATATAGACGAAAAAAGAAAATATTTTTATAATGAAAATATTCAACAACTGTAATACAGATTCTTTTATGAGGTTCTAGTGAAATAAACTGGAAAACATGTGTTTAATAAAGGGTATGCGGGGTTGTGTGGCTGGAGTATATTAAAATTTAACAAAACACAAGTTATTAAAAGAATGTAAGCCTAAAAATATGCTAAGAAACTGAGTTTACGAGCGGCATATTCGAAATGTTTTTCTATAATTTGTTAGCATCAATAGAATTTAAACAGTAAGTAATACATTTATATTTTGATTGTTTTTTCAATACTGCTCGTTTTATATGTTTAAAATGTTATGGACTTTTTATGTGGCAAGAGAAGGAGTGCGTAATAAAAATTATTTTGAAAAGGGAGTTTATAATCAATACTTTATAGATTTAATAAAAATGTGCTTTTGTTTTAGAAATAGCTTTTAATAAATTAATAATGTTATTAAATTTGTAAACACTGAAAGCAAAAAACAATTCAATGCCTTAAGAATATTCAATTATTATGCCAACACTTTCGTGCTCTATTTCCCTTTTAAAGGTTAATGTTTAAATGTCACCCAAATAGACATATAGACCCTCATTTAAACGCCAGCCAAAATCTGATTAATAACTCCCGATAACAGTTTAATTACTGCAATTAACCAAACAAAATATTTGTATAACCAAAATCCGAAAAAAAATAATACATTGTTTCACAACAACGAGCACAACGAGCCTCATAAAATGTTAAATGTTTAACAAAAAAGTGTCCCTTATTTTCTGTATTTTTTCTTTAATTATTTTAAATACAAGTGACAAATTTCAAACACTGGCCTGCATGCCTCGAGTTTCGCTGAAAATAGGTGGAAAACCGTTACTTTGGCATTTTTTCGGTAATAATAATGAGGACAAAGATATAGATGAGACATCGAGGGAAATCGATGAGCAGTCGCCGGCATATGAAAAATTAAATTGGTCAACTGTGAGTGAAAATTAATAGATTTAAATTGTTTACAGTGAGAGAAACAAAACTGAAATTCTTAACGTTAAAGAAAAGTCTGTTTTTTATATATTTTGAAAATTTACTAAAATAAATGGATTTTAGAACATTTTTTTAAAAGTTTTAAAAAGTCTAAAATAAAAATTCAAATTAAATTCATAATAACTGCAAAACAGAGAGCAGTTCAAAGTGCAATCGGAAGCGCAATTATTATAGGCAATAACAATAGGTATTAAAAATAATGTTCGAGTAATAACTGTTTTATTTATTAAGAAATGATTGACATTATCAACGACAGTCTACGTCATAGGTTCTTAAATTTTTAAATGGCGACTTGTATAAATACTTCACGTACCCATACAAATTAATACCATAAAATACACTCGGTATATGTGTAAAAACAAGTCTACAGAAATGGGCGCTATATGTTTAGTTATGACCTATCATCCAAAAATTTAGTGGCATGACTTCTGTGCATATAAATATTTTTTGTGTTAAATTTGCTCTCGATGTGATTTTCGCAGGGGAGCTTTGACTAATTACCGATCGATCGTTATGAACGTTAAAATGAGTTTCGGAAGTCTGACTTTATTCGAGCTATGACTAATTATGGAGCGATTATCATAAAATTTTATCTCGATGTGATTTTCGCAGGGGAGCTTTGACTAATTATCGATCGATCATTGTGAACGTTAAAATGAGTTTCGGAAGTCAGACTTAATGCGAGCTATGACTAATTACAATGACTTTTGTAAATATAAAACACATTTGTATTGATTAGTATTTGGATACCAACAATTTTAAAATTATTTTCGGTAATGTGCCTTATATTTGTAGATGTGATTAGGCTTCATGTTTAACCTATTTTTCAGCGAAATTTGTTTGAATGTGTGCATAAATCAAACAATGATGACCGCTAAACCCCTATTTCGGAAGGACATTTGTTATAGGAACAAGGTGAAATAATAGACCGATTTCAACCAATTTCAACCGTCCCTGAGCCAAAAAAATATGTACCAAATTTTATGGAAATATCTTCAAAATGGATTCTGAGTCCATCGGAATGCTTAATGAATACTATATGATGAAAACACATTGTGCGCATTTCCAAAGCTTATATTAGATATTTTTGTTGTTGGGTTGTCTCTTTATCTTCATGGCAACACACCTTGCATGGTGGTATGTTACCGATTTCCACTAGCAACGTATATATATAAATTAAATTAAAGTTATTATCAATAAACCCTGAAATTAGACTGAAGATCAATAAATGTGTCTTGCCATCATCTTTGATATAATACTATCCTCGAGTCTTCAGATTACGATCAATAAAACATTTCTACCGGGAAACCATAGTTCTAATCACTGATAAAAAACGATCGGTAAGCTCTGCGCCATCTGAAGCGCTATTTACCATATTAACCATGTTGCCGGTGGATCCAATGACGACACATCTGGTTATCAACTCTGTAGTAATGCTGGACGATTTAGCAAAATCTCCGAATACAACAGGATTGCTATGCGACTATACAATCCCTTATACTCATTACGACCATGGATATGTGGTATATAGGTTTGTTAGTGGGTTCTATGATATAGGTTAAAATCCTCATGCAAGCTACCAGATTTACATACAGCTCTGCAAGCGAAAATTTCTGCTAAAAATCGCGCACTTAAGCCAATTAGTATTATCGAATGCTGAGATAATGCATATTTACTTAATGGAATAGCGGGTGTCTAGTAGACATCTAGATTATGGGTAGATTAAGTCCAATGTTCACGAATACGGCCTTAGTCGATATGAGTAAACTCACTTTTGGTAACCCCATTCTCTCATGCTTGCAGAAGTTGACGATGAGGGAGCTTAGACACATCTATTCTTTAATCATAGAATCTGGAGAGTTCGATATGGAAACAACAGATATCAATTATGAGACATTCTATATTTAGTTAGTTTTTGGGGTTCAGTTTTAGATGGGCTCAAGTGACCCGTTATAAGTGTGGCTGCCAATAAAATTTAACCTATTACTAAGGAGGAGAAAGAACCTGCTTCTTATATGGCGTTAAGTTATTATAGACCTCGAGAAAAGATGTTATTAAGAAAAAGACGAATTTAAAATTATTTAATTTATCTTTATAACTCCAAATTAATTTGTAATTTTTCTAACATAAATTTACATCTTAATTTCATTCTCTCCGTGTAAATTTAATTTGAAAATGTTCAACATTTCAGAGTGATTGGATTACAAAACACAACTATACATTGGAACACCACCACGTTGTAACAGCAGATGGTTACAATTTAACATTACATCGTTTGCCACGACCGGGTCATCGTCCAATATTATTAATACATGGTTTGTTAACCTCCTCTCTGGCCTGGGTTATCATGGGTCCTACCAAGAGTTTAGGTATGGCTCACTCATTCATTATGTTGTTTGCTAATAAAACATTAGAATCCTTGTTTTTTTTTGTTTTGGTTTTGATTGTTCGTTGTGTGTGGCGCTATTTTATGTTTTTCATTCATTTAGCCTTTCAGCTGTTTAACAATTACTATGATGTTTGGTTGGCCAATATGCGTGGTACTGCTTGGTCGCGCAATCATTCCCGTTTCACAATCGACGATAGTGATTTTTGGAGTTTTAGTTTTCATGAATGGGGCCGCTATGATCTGCCAGCCATTGTTGACCACATACGTAATGAATCATCGTTTCAACAAGTTTTACTAATTGGTCATTCACAGGTTGGTTGATTGTTGGAGTTGGTGTTGTTGTTGGTGCTACAGATGCTACTGTCTGTCATTGTTTGTAACTGCTCTTAATATTGTGTTGTATTGTGCTAAAATATTTGTATTTGTTTGCTACTTCTGTTTTAGGCCTTAAATGCCATTTTGGTAATGTGTTCTTTGCTGCCACAGTACAATGAACGTTTGCAGTTTGTTCAGGCTCTGGCTCCAATGGTGGCTTTAAAGGGCCATGTGAAATTTGGCAGTGAGGCTGTGAGGAAAATAATGAAATTTATAAAGGTAAATGTGGCTAGGGATATTTTGTAAATATGCAACTAGACAAGATTATAGACAATTCTCAAAGGCAAGTTCATAGGCAAGACTATAGGGTGGATGGGGAAGACTATAGTCAAGACGATAGACAAGACTATAAACAAGGCTATAGCCTCGACCATCGAATCTACATAGATTTAAACTAAAAGAGAAAATCAGATGTGAATTATGCAAAGCAAGAGAGTAGGATGCAAAGCATTAACTTTTTAAATGTAAAAAGTGGCTGAAAAAGAGACAAGCTTTGAATAATACCTTAGGTGAAATACCATATTGAACGTAATGCTACCTTGTGCAAATTCATGGAAATGGTGTTAAGAATTCATCAATAATTTAATCAAGGAGAGGTGAGCAGTAGTTCCGAACCTCCTTTCATAGTAATTAGAACGTAGGAATAATACTGAAAAAAAACTAGCCGTCCTGATGAAATCCTGAAGTAATGTCATGGTGGTGTTAGTGGAGTGGGTAACTAGGAGTGGTGCCACTAGTTGTGGGTACGCTATCACTACGTCCAACAAAAAAAAACCTCGACTATTAGACAAGACTATAGTCTCAATTGTGAGACAAGACTATAGTCCCAACTATAACACAAGACTATAGTATCGACTATTACCCAAGACCACAGTCTCGACTCTTAGACAATACAAGACTTTATTTTAAAATATATTTCAGAACAAATCCAAATCCCAAGAATTTGAATTGTTAACCAAACAATTTATGCGAGACAAATGTGTGAAATCTTCCAAAAGAAGGGAGTGTGAAAAATGGCTGCATTTATTGGCGGGCAGTGGACAACAAGATAAAGTACACTAAAATATAGCTAAATATGCAAATTCTATAATTTAATTTAAAACGATTTTAACAGCTTTCAAGTACTCTTTTATATGGCCAACTTTTACGGGGTGGCTCCCTTAAAGAAATCCGCCATTTACAACAAATCTGGAAATCTGGAGACTTTGTGGCCTATGACTATGAGCCAACAGGAAATTTACTCAACTATCAATCAGTGGAACCCTTAAACTACGACCTAAAGAAAGTCACAGTGCCAATGATTTTATATTACGGTGAAACCGATGCTTTAGCCACTCCCGAAGGCGTCCACTATATTTATGCCCATTTACTGGAGAATATTAAAGGAGTGTACCGCATAGCTGCGAAAAAATTTAATCATTTTGATTTCCTAATCTCCTCTGAGTTGAAAACCTTGCTAAATAATCGCTTAATACAAGATCTAGAAAAGTTTTTGAAAGATGAACTAAAATACATAATCGAATAAAGTTTTCTTGTTTTAAATATCATAATATTGACATAAGAGCAATTAATTAGCACTTACTTCATTTGTATATTTTTTTATCTCGTTTTCTTTAAAATTTCTTTCGTAAATTTATTACATAATTTAATGTAGTCAAATTATTTTCAGTCAGCAAACCAAAAAAAAAAAAACAAGAAGCTCGCACCACTTTTACTTTTATTACCCAGTCTAGCATGTCCAATGTGGACAGACGACGGCAACAATTATGGCAAAACATTAATAACCATGTTAATGACACGATTTTTAGTGTCTGCGTGCGAGCTCGCTTCTTTGAGTGTCTCTTTTCTTCTCGGTGGTCTTTTGATGTTTTGTGTTTTACTTAAGCTGGAGTACAGCAAAGAAATTAAAGAAATACTTATACTCGTATACCTATAGATTTTTTCCACAGTTTATTATTTTCTGCTGCTATTGCGTTTTTTTAATGAATGACTTTCTTTGTTTTACGACTGATTGTGACCGCAACTTTTGCCGTTTCGCTATTTTACATACGGATTAAGGTCAAGTATATGCATTAATGTGAGTATTTACATAAGCTAATTTTTGCCTGTTTATTTGTATACTCGTACTGGTGTGTAGTAGCAAGAGGAAATATTTTATTGCAACAATTTGCAAAACAGAATAATTAAAGTGCTTTGAATTAATTATTTAATGGAGGGTTTCTTAACAGGACTTTTAAAGGCAGCAATGATTTTAAGCTTTCTTTTCTACGAAAACCTATGAACATTTTAACCCTTAAATGTTCTTGTGTATCTTTAAAGGCACAGCCATTTTAAAAATGTAAATGAAATAAGCTTGGTACTTCTCAGTGTATTTTCTAAGAACATGAAAATATTTTGTAATAAAAATAATAAATAGAGGTAACAAGTAAAGGGTGATTCATGTAGTGATACTTTTTCCAATAGCCTTTTTTTTTTGATATATCACGCGTGAGTCGTGTACTATTCGCACACCATCACCCATTTTGAGACCCAGCATTATTCAAATAGACCATGTCCAGCACACTGTGAAATCATCGGTCCATATTTCTTTAAAAATGCTACTGTTATCGTGCCATGATAACCGACTATTTGATGCCTGAAATTGAAGCTCGCGATTTTGGAGACATTTGGTTTCAGCAAGACAGCGCCACTTCCCACACATCGCATCAATCAATGGATTTATTGAGAGAACACTTCGGTGAGCACATAATTTCACGTTTTGGGCCGGTCGATTGGCCACCAAGATCGTGTGATATCACACCGTTAGACTTTTTCCTGTGGGATATGTAAAGTCTAAAGTTTATGCGGACAAACCCGCTTCGACTCAGGCCTTGGAGGCAAACATCATGCGTGTCATTCGCTAATTACCAGTCGAAATTCTCGAACGAGTCATCAATATCGGATAGTCCATCTGCGACGTAGCAACAGCCAACATTTGATAGCCAAAATCTTCAAAAAATAAATCTCAAAGAATGTTCTGTGAAATAATAATAAGCATTTCCCATTAAATTTGAATTTTCTGTGTTTATTTTTTTCTTTAAAAAAGTAGGGAATCTGGAAATGGATCACGCTTATAAGTCACTTTCCAACAATAATGAAAGAACTTGTTCTATAATTGTTTATAAGAATTTCAAACAAACATCATTGATTAAAAAACTAGTTACATAAACGTTCCTAATTACGTACAGTGGGTGGCCATATGCAAAATTATTTAAAGTAGTGGAAATTTAACCTTTTATTTGTTCTTTGTAAATTAATGGCGTTTTCTTTTCTGGCAAAAATGTTGCACGTTTTTCCCATTTCGCATCTTTTTTAATTTTTTGTGTTCTTTTCTGAAAAAATGTCAACACTGCTTAAGTGTAGTGTGTTCTTTTCTATAAATGTCACACTATAAACTTAAAAAATGGTACACCTTTTACACTCTGTATTTTTAGAGGGGGAGAATCGCACGATAAAACAACTGACCAGTGATGCCAACTTTTGAGACTCAAAACGCGTAAACATTTTTGAAAAAAGGGCTAAATGGAAAAAAATCCATATAAACCACATCCAATTTTCTTTTTTTTCGCGTTTTGAGTGACTAAAATCCGGCTAAATCTAGCCCGAAAAGGGCTAAGTAGGCATTGCTGCAGCTGACATTTGTTTTGTTTATGAATGTGTATTTGTGTTAAGAAACAAAAAAAAAAAAAATATACAAAATGGAGAATATTTTTTATGTGCTGAAAAAATTTTGGATGACTTGTTGGAGTCATCTTCATCATCAGATGATGATAAAATATTTTATATGATTATGGAAAGAAATCCACAACCGTGAGTGAAAGGCTTGGTAAAGAACGTAATTAATGAATACTCTGATGTTGATGTATGTCAAATTTCATAGGACAATATTTCCTACTTTTTATATATGTAATGTATGTTTATATACATATATAATTTTTATATTTGAGAAGAATTTTCGTATTAGTCGGGAAATTGCCATAGGTAATTTTGATAAATATTCATTGTGTTATTTCAAGCGATCTTACCAGGGAGCTATCTGCTTCTTCTTTTTTAGCAAAAAAACAAAAACAGCTGTACATGAAAAAAAATGTTACACTGATGTACTTTTATGTTCTATTCTGACCATGAAAAATGCGACATCTTTAAAATGTACATAATAAAGGTGTAACATTTTATTTCAGAAAAGAAAACACCATAAGTGTTTCTAATTCAATTAAAAATAATTTATTTTTTTTTTTTTTTGATAATTTTTAGTTGCGCTCGAGTTCATTAAATTTAATTTTCATTAAATTATTATTTTTACTGAAGGTAAAAATTGTTTTACAACATGAAAATCTTATTAAAATTTATTGATAATTTTTCTTGACTGAGCTGGGGATTGAACCTGGGTTAAATTTACACGTTTCAAGAAACACCATCATCTTTCATCAGAATTCTTTCAGCTCTAACCTCTGCATCACTGCGGTGCCTGCTAGCCAACAGTCAAATATCAATCTTTAACCAGTGGTACTGGTGGTTCGAAATTTGCTGTAATTATCATTTATCAATTTTATTTACATAATGCTTCCTTTTTTCTTTCAGTTTTTTCGTATTCATTTCTGTCAAGACTTCGTCAAATTTCGCAAATTTCGAACCACCAGTACCACTGGTGTAACTAATAATTTGGCCACCCACTGTAAGTTAGCACTGCAACGATTCTTTAGAACCAGTTCTGGAGCTAACAATTTTAAACAAAAATCATTGGTGGCAACTTAAACAAGTACTGCCTATAAAAATACATTAAAACACATATTACGATTTATTATAACTTTATTTAACAATTTATACAAATTCAAAATCCGTAGAACGCTGACGTTGTTATTTACTGAAATTTTAAATAGCCAAAGTTGCAAGAGTATTTGCTATGTTCATCTTGGGTTTAGCATCGGCAGCAACGTTAGCTACTCCCGAAGCCGCTCCCACAACATCAGCTGACGCTCCTACACCAGCATTTGCACCGATTCCTGTCGATCCAGCAAGGCTAGTAAGGGCTTCCTTTGTTAGACCACTAACAGCCATCACAGCCACAACCAAGAAGCACAATAAAGCAAATAATTTCATATTGGAACAGTAGAGATTTAAACAACTGAATGATGGTTCAAAAATGTTTCCTATTTTTATACACAAATTCTTCGGTTTAATTGCTAAACTGGATTAGTTAAAAATATATGAAAACAAGTCATATACATATATATATATATTGTATAAATGCAATCAAAATAAATTTATTTTTAATTGCTATTTATGATGAAATTATTAAATAAAACAATTGACTTTAACTTAATTAGACTGTATTAAAATTTCATTAAAGTGTTGGCAGGTTCAAGGTCTTTTTGGCAGGTCTTTTAATCGAGACGTGTTTTATTCATATTGATCCACCTAGATTATCTGACGAATGAATCAATGTGTCTAAGGCTGCACCTTAGAACCAGTATCATGCCATTCCTTACGATCATATCCTGTAAGTTTTGATATAATTAAACTTATCTGCTCACCACGAAAGGCAAATATTTGCCGAAAAAGACGTAACCACTAAATAAATTATATTTGAACTCATTTATTTATTAAAAAAAAACTTCATTTATTTAGGATAAAATACAACAAATATTTAGTTTCAGTTTATTTGATGCTGTTTGATCTAGCAAAACTCTTGCAAGAGTAAACAACGTCAAACAATTTTGTGCTAAAACAAGGGGTTACGCTTTTTTGAGCATGTAAGCATCTAAATGAGAATATGACCTCAATCTGTGATCACTGACTAAAAATCAATTCGTAAATAAAGCGTTTTTTCGAGAAAATAAGAAAAATCCATGATCACTAATATTCTGGGCCAAATATCAATTTTTCATGGAAATTTAAAAAAAATCTTTAAACCTTAATAATGGATCTATAACGATTACCCGATTCGTAAGAGATTTTATCTGAACATTTTATTTACAATGACAATAAAAATAACTGGATGAAAATAACCTTAGAGTTCCGACCAAAGTTAGATACTATGAGCTACTACCGAAACCAGAAAGAAGTCTTTAAACTATTTTTCCAAAATATTTTAAATTTTTCTTAAAATATATTGCAGTAATTTGGCACACATCTATTATAAAATTTTGCTGAAATTGTAAAAATCGGACTATGACTTCTTTTAAGTAGTAGAGTATCCAAAATTATTCAACTGTTGCTTTGCTCGAACTTAAAGTTGGCAACACTTTTTTAACTGGCGGCCATTTTGTCAGCTGTCAAGTGATTTATGTTTCAAGTCGCTACTCTACGTCATAATTATTTTAAGAGTATTGTTAATGATCTTATTTTATCCAAAATTTGGGCGACCACTTCATTAAAAGAAATTGTGCAGTAATATTTTGTACGTGTTTCATAACTATAATTACATTTTGTGATAAACAAAGAAGAATACTAGCAAAACAAACGTATAACTATTTTTTATTGTTATTATGGAATTTTCAAAAATTTTTATAAAATGCCTCGTGGTTCGTCCTTACTTATTATAATAAAGCTAAAATATGATTAAATATATTAAAATACATATATTATATAAAAAGTGGTTTAAGTTTTCGATCAATTTCTAAACCAATAAGCCGATCACATGTTGTAGGAACATTTTGCTAATAATCCGGATTATTATGGTAAAAAATTAAATGGTAAAAATCAACCATAAGTAGACTGCTAAAAAGAAACCCACGTTATTTCGAGCCATAACCGCCGAAAAAATGTATCCCACAAACTCAAAATTTTACAGGGGAAGGTTTTTTTTAAATAAAATCAGTTTGAATAAAGCCATTATTTTAAAATTTATAATGTAAATATTGTTTTGTGTAATACATTTAATTTTAATAATTTTAAATGATGTTGAACTATCGATTTCGATAAAAAAACAACAATCGATTATGGTGTGGGATACATTATTTTGGCGGTAATGGCTCGATTTCTTCGCCACAAAACTGCAAGACATGAATTCGCTAAAAGAAACTCAACAAGTTATAGTTTATATTCGGCTGTGCCGAATGGTATATATCGGTGCAAGAACTCCCAAATGACATAAGTCCCATGAAAAATGAAATAACGCCCAACTGAAAAAAATTAAATAACTTCCAAAAGCAAAAATAAATCCCAATAAAAATGAATTAACCGCAATACAAGAAATTTGTGCAATGCGAAGCCGGTATTCTGTATACAATAGAGGAGAATTTCCTTCCGCCCAAATGAAATAACACCCAACAAAAAAAAACTGTTGGGACTTATTTCATTTGGGACATATTTCATTATGAAATTATGAAATAAAAAAATATCGAGGTTGTCTGAAACTTTGGTCTATAACTCGAATCCTTTTCATTACCAAACGTTTTAGTGAAACAAACATTGTTTGGGATAAATTTTCGTTTTTCGAGTCTCTATCGTACCTTCAACAAACGCAACATAAGTAGCTAGATTGCCTTAGAATGTTATATGGACCAGAAATCGGCAATGAATCTATTTTTTACGATTCACAACTACTCATAACATTTTAAGTATAAGTGGTTTTATATCATTCCAATTTAACTACTCTGAGTTACCCAAACTCACAACAACGTTGACTTATAAATGCGGGTGGATATAAGTATGACTACAACGCCGACATCAAGATCATACCATTCCCAATAAGTTTGATTCGGTATTTTTATTTACATTCTCACACACAAATACTCACATACTCATAAAGTATTCAACTCAGTTAAGTCATTAAAAAAATTTCAGCTTATTCCGTTAGGTATTTATACAAAATAAGTAAAAAAGAAATATAAAAACATACAAGTAAGTTTATAGAAAAACATATTGGGGAAAATATAACATTTGGTTTTTTATATAACTTTTATAAGCGGACTGTAAAAATGAACGACACTCGCATGAGTGTATGCGAGTCATACTTATTTTTTTATCGTCTACGTACATTGAGTTAAGGAGAGTGTAAATAAACAACATTATACATGAGATTAAGTCTGAATATAATGAGTACTTCAAACTTTAAAGATGAATATTGGTTTGATGATATTGAGACAAGTATGAGTACGTATAAGTATAACAAATTATAAGTCATGATTCAAGTATACTCACTTTTTCAGTACTCATAACTGATCTCTGATAAGGACCCAGAATATATATACTTTTTTGTTCTATGATTAATAGTTCGATGTGTTACAAACGAAATGACAAAGTAAATATACCTTCAAACTTTTTAGTGGTGGGTATTTAAACTAATTGGAAACAGCTAAATTGATAATCTTTGTAATAATTGTGCTATTTAAACATATAAAGGGTGGTTAAATTGTAAGGGCTGATGTTGAAATTGAACCACATCTAAACGCCAAGCTTTTTTCCGAATTTTATTTGACATTTCTCTATTTCAGACTTACTCAATTTGAGAGATACATACTCATGGAGAGATACACAATCCAAACGTCGTTAATGGGCAGAATGGTGGCAAGAAATGGCAACAGTGGATGATCAATTTTCGAAGAAAATCATCTTCAGTGATGAGGCACATTTTCACCTCAGTGGATTCGTCAATAAACAGAATTGCCGCATTTGGGCGAATGAGAATCCAAGAGTGATTGTCAAAAAACCAATACACCCACAAAGAGTGACTGTTTGGTGCGGTTTATGGGCTGGCGGCATCATCGGGCCGTATTTTTTCCAAAATGAGGCCGGTCAGGCAGTTACTGTGAATGGTGTTCGCTATCGTGAACTAAAGCCTCTTGACCATTCCAAACGTCGTTAATGGGCAGAATGGTGGCAAGAAATGGCAACAGTGGATGATCAATTTTCGAAGAAAATCATCTTCAGTGATGAGGCACATTTTCACCTCAGTGGATTCGTCAATAAACAGAATTGCCGCATTTGGGCGAATGAGAATCCAAGAGTGATTGTCGAAAAACCAATACACCCACAAAGAGTGACTGTTTGGTGCGGTTTGTGGGCTGGCGGCATCATCGGGCCGTATTTTTTCCAAAATGAGGCCGGTCAGGCAGTTACTGTGAATGGTGTTCGCTATCGTGAGATGATAACGAACTTTTTATGGCCCGAATTGGAAGATATGGATGTGGACGATATGTGGTTTCAGCAGGACGGTGCCACTTGCCACACAGCTAACGAAACAATGGCTCTTTTGCGCAACAAATTCAATGGCCGTGTTATCTCACGTAATGGCGATGTCAATTGGCCGCCAAGATCATGTGATTTGACACCGTTGGACTTTTTTCTTTGGGTTTATTTGAAAAAAAAAGGTGTACGTCGATAAGCCAGCAACAATTCAAGAGCTAAAGGATGAGATAATTCGGCACATTAACGGCATAGAACCTCCATTATGCCTCAGGGTCATCGAAAATTTGGACCATCGGATGGAGGTGTGCCGCCGTGGTCGCGGCGCCCATTTGGCCGATATTTTGTTCCATACATAATTGAGTAATACCAATATATCATAATAAAATAAAATTACAATAATTTCCTAAATAGTTTGTGTTTTATTCAAAATCAACATCCGCCCTTGAAATTTAACCACCCTTTACTAGGTTATAGGTGCTTCTAACCCATGAGAAAAATTTCAATCTTGACCGTCACGATGGTTTTAACAGCTATTGGAGAGATCTAAGGAAGAAACTACGATATTTCTCAAAAAAAAAACAATTCGGAGGCGGTTCTTTGGTTTTTGGGGATCGTTTTGTAAAGTCAGTATATTTAATTTGACTTTTCCAAGCACCAAAATTAATACTTTTGATTACACAAAATTACTAGCTGAGAAATTAAGTGTCATTTTAAGAAAATAGTAAGGAAAACCAATTTATTTTTCAATAAGAAAACGAACCTATAGATGTATACAGGTCGTCAAACAAAGGGATTGTTGTCTTCGGAAATATTTATGTATTTGAATGGTCCTCATCTTCTGATGAGATCAGAATCCAATTGAGAAAATTTGGGGAATATTATGCCATTCAATTGATGCTGAAAACTGACAATATAAAAATATATATCACCTAAAAGAAAATGCAGTTGTAGGTGCATGTAGATCTAAGTATATCTGAAGGTATAAGAATAAATCTGTTGAATAGTAATTTTGAGTTGATTAAAAAAAGGAGGCCTAACACATTATTATTAAAATCTAAATTGTTTGTGAATATTGGCATTTGAAGTTATTTTACTTTTAGTGTATTTATAGTTATGAAACACTAACTAATTTCTTTATACATTTTTAATATAAAATAATGATTTCTTTTTTATTAAAGAATAATTGATTTTTGTTTGCTTCACATACATGTAGATTAAACTGTTTTAATTTTTCTTTACAAAATTCAGAAAAGTTTTATGTATTTATAGTTATGCAACGTATACTTTAATTTCAGTGTACTGCAGTGTACTTTAATTTCATTTCCTTGAAAAAAATATTTTAAAATAAAGCAATCTATGGCACCCGGTAAATATTAAAATATTGTATTTTTCAGTGCCAAGAAATACATGTTGGAAAAATCCCATAACTTTTTTACACTTTAATCTGTGGTTTGTCCGAAATTAATAGCTATGACAAAAGCTGAACAAACTTTATTAAATAATCTAGAGGTAAAAAATAAAACACATAATGAAAACTAAATAAAAAGATACAAATCAAAACAAACCATTAAATAAAGCCACAACGAACAAACAAATCGAAACATTTACTAACAAATACATGCGTTAATAAACAAATCATGTCATAGTTATTAGAAGAGCGCACGAAGTTTGAACCAACTAATAGGTAAGTCTCTATGTTTAATCAAATATCAAAAATATGGGAGTTGTTAATTAACTGTGTTTGTTACTAACGGACAGTGCTTCTAAACTAAAACTTCAAGTTGGATAGAATCTGTTGAAACAATAGAGCATTAGCAGAGCTTTCAGAATAAAACAAAAAACAAAATTGGCCACTTTGGGGGCAAATAATTTTTGGGCAATCAAGTTTTTTTTAATGAATACCTCCCAACTCTGCCATAATTTATTATTTAAAAACAAAATATGTACTATTCATAATACAAATTTCCAGCAACAATAAAACGACACATACTCAATATTATAGTACAAATCAAAACGGGGCTATCACAATATTTGGGGACTCTTCCAATAAATGACTTAATATGCATGACTTATAATGACAAACTAAACGTTTCCGTGCATATTAAGCACTTTCTGTATTACGAACTCAACATAAATTGAATAAATTGAAAACTAACAAACTAAAACTAAACTTAATGACACTGACAAACAGCAGCCAAAAAAACCAACAAATAAACACTCGCACCTATTCAGCAATTGTTGGACAAATTAAAACTGTCAAATGACTGATAATTAACGTAACCCATAAAAAACGAGTTAACAAAAGAAATTCAAAACAGGGCTTCAACAAAACTTAAAAAGAGCGGACAGCCAACAGAAAATGAAAATAAAATGCACTTGTTGTTGAAACAGAAATTGACCGGAAAAAAAAACAAAAATTTTAATTTTACAATAAAACGGAAAGTTTTTTTTTTTTTTTTTTGTTTGTGTAAATTTTGGAAGAAGACACTTTTTGACGATTTAAATTTTTTGGTGGTTTCATTTAAAACACTCCACTTTAAACCGTCAAAGAGTTTGTTTGGGGCTCGAGACACCTTAAAATTTCTTCAAGCTAAAAAAAAAAAAAAATACAAGTCTTTTTACTCTCACTCTCTCTCTATGAAAACATTTTGGTAACATAAAATAAACGTGTGTGAAATAGTATTGTTTTAAAACTTTTAACGGGCGTGACAGACAAACATTATAAAAAGTGTCAATAAATAAATATTAAATAATAATAATTTCACTTTTTTATGCAATTTAAACCAACTAGTATTACAAAAGTGCAATAATAAAAACGGTTTGAACCAACTAAAAATATAAATAAAAATAATTTCATAAATTATTTTAATAATTTTTATGTTTATTTTAAATACAACAAATGTTTTTGTTTAAAAAATTTGATGTTCAACACGCGTTACTGTGTTTTTTAGTAATAAACGTGTTAATAAATCGTGTAAATTCCCAATTTATTGATGAAGATGAGGAAGATAGTAATGAGGATGAAACGGAAGAGGAAAAGGCTGAACGTAAAAGTATTACAGAGGATTCCTATTTGACAGTGGTAAGTATGAGAACAGCGTTAATTTCAATGTCATACCTATTACCTACAAAATCTTCTGAGAAGATGTTAGCCAGCCAAAGCTAATGAAATAGATTTCAGTGCTTTGAGCATCGTATTCGAAGTTTTTATAACCTGTACCACCGTAGTGCGCAGTGTATATTAGATTTGTGCTGATGTTTATAACGCCTAACGAACTAACAGTTTGTCAATGATAAATTTTTGATTTATGCAAGCATTCCTACAAATTTCGCCACAAACAAGTTGTACAGGAAGCCTAAAAATTTTGTGCAGATCGGTTCATAATAGATTATAGCTCTCATATAAGGCCCACATATGAAAATCACTTTAACGATCGTTAATCTCTTAAAAATGTTAGTATCCAAATATAATTCAATACAAATAAGTTTCATTTATACAAAAATCATAAAACCTAGTTTTATAACGTTCGGTCCATAGTTCATAGTCCATAGTATGATATAACATCCACTTCGAAAAACACTTTAACATGTATAACCCCCTGGCCCACGATGTCGAACGGTAACGTTCGCTTAGGTAAGACTTAAGAAACAAACTTGATTGTGGAATAAACAAACTTGATTGAGTAAAAAAATAGATACGATGAAAAGTTTGTGTCTTAAGTCTTATCTAAGCAAACGTTATCGTTCGACATTGTGGGCCAGGGGGTAAATTTTTTAAAGCATTTATATCGAGATAAAATTTAGTAATCATTTATTTCTTTAATAATTTAGGTGTCTTAGTATAACCATAGATTGTAATCTCTCGAGTATAAGTCCTGATTTATCTGAACTTAATCATATTGTTAGGTTTTTACCTTTTAAAAACGATGGATAAATCCTATAAATAAGCAGGATTTCTTTTAATTGCAAAATAAAAGCGACAAGTAGTTAAAAAAATATAACTAAGAGTGGTGAATGAGGGTATATTACGTTTGTCTTTCTGTGTGAAACTTTTTAATATTCATCTGAGATCCTTAGGAAATTCCAAGTCGATTGAGTCATGTCCGCCTGTGTAAAACACTCTCACGTCCAAACTATACAACTTAACTAAACGAAATTTCCAGAAAAATATTTCCTATTTTGCAGGTAACTTTGGTATTGAAATTTAGCAAAATCGATTTAGGGCAACCAGAGTTATGGACCAATATGTGAGACAACCTCCATAAAAATTTGTTATTTTTTTGTCCATTTTATTGTAATTTTTTAAAATATATTGCAGATACTACCACGACATTTTGTATACTTTATGTTTATGATAAAATAAAAAAGCTTGAGGAAAATAGTAAGAATTGGTCCATGTTTTCTAATAGCCCCCCTACAAAAATCTTCCCCAAATATTGCTCAATTATACATAATAGAATAAAAATTAACGTAACCTAAAAAATGTATATAGAATTCAGTTACAATTGGGAAAATTCAGAAACACGAGTACTGAAATTTTAAATTGTGTTTTGAAGTCTTACTACACTGTGGAACAAATTCAGGTTAGCAAAAGTTATGTCGATTCTGAGAGTGAGAGGTGAAAATAGAGGCTAAATTGGAGGACCCGTATCACGGCGTTTGTTTATTTTAGTTCGAACTTTTTTTAATGGACCTTTGAACTTTGCAGTCAAATGCCGATTTTCAGCATATTGTTTATATGGTTTTCTGGCTACAACTCGTCGACTAATTGATATTTTTGAGTCCCATTTATTTGCAATTAAAGCATTTGTAAATTAATGAAATA
Organism: Bellardia pandia; assembly: GCA_916048285.2. NCBI lineage: Eukaryota > Metazoa > Arthropoda > Insecta > Diptera > Calliphoridae > Bellardia > Bellardia pandia. Next base: position 39,823,751 of record OU696530.1, read on the forward strand.
TCATCTGCTAGTAGCCTGATTATTCCACCAAATATTTAAATGACCACAACTTAAAAACATCGATTATTTTCAAAATATTAATGTTTTGCCAGATGTTTAATACAACAAAAATTTTAAACTTTAAACAAAGTTCTATGCATCTAAAAAAAGAACATCCATACGTATTTCGAACAGAACCATGATTTTTAAAATAAATTTGCGCAATTTCGAAGCGTGGTTCAGGCGTCAGCCTATTCTTGTAGAACTGGCAAACCAAAGCAAACATAAAACACTTGACAACTGACAAAATGGCCTTACTTAAAATTCTATATCTCTAAAAAAATACCCTTTATTTTTAATCCATTAAACAGAAGTTTATTAGCAAAAACTTTTGTTTATTTGAAGTAAAAAATATCAGGCATTTAGTACCAGAAAAAAAGTACAAAGACAAGAACTCCGATTATCCATCTTAATAGAGTGCCCCGATAGACTAGGCGATAGAGTGCCGGACTATCAGTCAAAGGGTTGCGGGTTCGATTCCCGCCAAAGACTCTGGATAGACGAGTCAGACATATGTAGACCAGTCAGACACATGTAAACTAGTCAGACATTTGGTAGAGATTCTAAGGCATCGCAATGGACCATATTGGTCTCTGGGTGAGGGACTCACACCAACCTTCCTACCAAACCATCTTGATTAGAAATGGTGCAAAGTAGAAAACTAAACTAATATTGATAAAATACTTTTCGTATTTCATTAAATAATTAAAGTTTCTTTATTTCCTACTTTATGCCAGCAAAAGTACTTAATAAATATTACATAAATTTTAGCAAATAATTACATTTTCTCAACTTTCTCTGGAATATATAAATATATATTATGTATGTACAAGTACGTATGTATGTAGGTAGTACACAATATACATAGTTTGTAAGTAGATTTCTTTAATTTTCTTGCCATTAAAAAAGTACTTACATTTGTTATTTTGTACTCGCCGTTACAGTAGTTATTCACTAGCACCGTTTTCTATTTATTTATTTAAATGCGCTCGTGTACATAAATTATGTATAAAACTCACTTAACATAATTAACTACATTCTCTCTCATTCTAAAAAGAAAATTTAATTGAAATGCAAGAACTTTTCTTTATTTTGGTTTTTTTTCTGTTTGTAGTTAAATACTTTTGTTACTGACTTGCACATTCTGCTAGCAGCTGTCCTTTAAATAAAACACTATAAAAATTATATATACTCCTTGCCTGCACAACACAGCTTTTATTTAAATATTTCATTTTGCTTTTTTTTTCTTTCTTTCTTCGTCTTTTCATTTCATTTTCATCTGTATCAATCCTTCAACACATCATATCACAACCTTTTAAAACAACAACTACAACAATATCAAGGATAAATTAATTGCTAAATATGGGTATCCAGCTGAAGTCCATACTGTCACCACGGATGATGGCTATATTTTAACCATGCATCGTATACGTGGCAAACAAGGTGCTCAACCATTTTTCCTGCAACATGGTCTTGTTGATAGCTCAGCAGGTTACGTTATTATGGGTCCAAACATAAGTCTTGGTAAGTTTTCACCTTATTTTCTGTGTTATTTTTAAATATATATTAAAACAAAAATTTCAAAAAAAAAAAAAAACGAATAGAATAAACAGTGTTTAAAAACTGAATTTAATGCATGACTGACTGACTGTATGCTGCGAACTTGAGTCACAAAACTGACGTTTTACACCATTTCCAGGGGCAATTGTTGGTTATTTTAATAAAGGATTCTCTGCAGTTTCGAATGTCTGCAATGATTTTGGTATGACTGACTGACTGTAACTTTAAGTAACTAAATTGAAGTTTTACACCATTTCCAGGGGAAAATGTTGATTATTTTAATAACAGATTCTCTGGAGTTTCGAATATCTGCAATTATTTAGACAGATCGAAAAGGAATAATTATGTACATAGATTAATTTACCCTTCACTATACTGAGGTATTTACTTGCATCAGTTAAACCTGTGTCGATTCCTTATGACTGAATACAGATAAAAGTTATGGCCTTGGAATTTTGGGCTGAAAGCTGAAAGTCACTAAATTGATGTTTTTTATAGTTTGCAGAGGCAGTTTTAGAGTTTTTTTTAATGAGGTTCTCTGGGTTATTAAATTTCCCTAGTGCTTTGTATAGAGCGGTAAGAGTTAATGATATAATTACATTCTTAAGAGAAATCCACCCAGAACTATGTAATTACATCAGTTGAACTTGAATCTGTCTCTTGGTTTAAGTTACAACTATGAAGGAAGGACCTCAATTATGGCTGATTTAAAACTTTCCACATCTCTTTGAAAACGTCTTTAGAAATGGTGCCTTATATTGCAGTAATAAAATAAAACCCACCATATCTCTGCAGTTAATCTGTGTCTATATTTGAATAGTTCAACACACACACAATAACAACAAACCTTTTAATATACTCTCTACTGTAAATTGTTGTCTGGCAAAAATTGCAATCCTGGTTTTGCTGCTTGTTTTTTGTTTCATTTTAAATATAAAGTTGAGTAATTTCTAAGATAAACATTGATTAATTACTTCCACGCAGAAAGGCAATAACAATAACAAACAGCAGCAGCAAAAAAAGTACAAGGACAACGAGCTAAATAAACAGGCAAAAAGGAAGTAAGAAATATGACAAGGATGTTATTACAAATTACAAGGATTAAAATAGTTGTATATGTGTAAGTAAGTAAATATATGATGGAGAGAGAGAGCAGGAGAGAGGATGCAATTTATTTATGCATTTAATTAAATGTTTAATTTAAATGTATGAGCATGTTAAATATGACAAAAGATAATAAATAAATTAAGTATTTACTTATTGGCAAGTGCTGTAAGTAACGAAAAGATTTAATGTAATTGTCGGCTGACTGAAGTTATAGATTAAGTAACGATTAAAAAAGTAAATAAAATTTAATTTTTTGCAGAGAAGTTGTAGAGAATTTTAACATATTTCAATAACTTCAAGGATTACTGGCAATTGAATTCTTAGTTGAGCGCTTCACGGAGTTCTCAATAAAAGATTTACTAGAAGTTCGGTTATATCGAACAATTAGGAGATTATTTTTGGATATTCACTTTGAGATCTTCAAGAATTTATGGCTGAGTTACATATAAATATAACTTGAAGAACGAAGTCTAGAATATACGAATCCGTTAATCTTTCAAGTTAAAAAAATGTGGTACTCGGTAAGTCCCCTTTCACACTCATCAATTCTGACTCTTCAAGGCAAATATTTTTGTGTGAGAAAGGAAAAGAGAAATGAAGGGGTATAAACTTGAAGGTACTAGTAAATTTTCGTATTTCCTTTTGTTTTTTTTTTCTTTCATGCATGTTGATTTCCATTAAAAAGTATGAAAATTGAAATGACGAATGAAATGGCAACTTTAAAAAAGAATTGCACAAAACTGGTCAGCTGAAACCGCAGTATTTGAATCAGAACTAAAACGATACATCAGTTGACCAGTAAATAAATACTTCAGATTCCTTGATCCCCAGTACTTAATTCCAATGGCTGCTGCTAGAACTGGCTGATAATAGTGCTGTATCGCTGACCAGCATGGTAATAATTCCGGACACGAGAATGTAGATCGCCTAAAACGCACATAAGTTGCTGTATGAGCAATTGCTCGAGACTGTTGGAACATCATATCCCCCAGTTCCCATTCCCATGGCTCCAGTTAAAACTGATTGATAATAGTTCTGAAACTCTGACGCAACAACAGTACAATTATTTAAATGCAGGGTGGCGCAAAAGTAACCCTCCTATCAGGAAAATGCTATAAATTTTGCGATTGGCCCCTAATGTCAATTCTGCAATATTCCGCGTTCTGGAGCAGTGTAGCGTAACATTGTTTATTAACGTGTATTTCGCATGTGTTTACTACACAAATGTCAAAACAGAACTGACATTAGGGGCCTCTCAAAGTGTATAGCATTTTATGATAAGAGGATTACTTTTGCGCCACCCTGTATTTCATGGTAAAATTTCCGTCTACGAGGATGTAGTACTCTCCAAAATCTGTAATAACTTAATCAGTTATCAAATTGCCACGCTAGTTATATAAACAGTTGCATCGTCCCACTGTAACATCATGTCTATCAGTTCTAATTCATCAGTTGAAAACAATTGCTTATTCGTGATTGATACGGGAATGTTCAGGCATACGCAATTTTCAGCTTACTCAATAATATTTTGACAGTTGGAAAACAATACAAAAAATACTCTATATGGTTGTTGTGTTTCTATGTAAACAAACTTACCTTCATATTGATTTTTTAATGATTTCTTTTGTTGACATTTACCATTTTATACAATTTTGTTCACTAAACACAGTTGTGAACAGTGTCGCATTCGAAATCTTACTCAATATTATAACAATTTCGAATTTATTGCGCAATAATTAATTGAGATTTTATATGGAATATTGAGCTCAATAATAGCGTTAATTGCGATTATCGCAATTAACGTTCATATCTGAACACGCTATTAGTTTAAAATACTGTGAGCGTCAATATAAAGTCTGATCTGAACAAGGAGTTTTCAGAATCATCACATAAATCACTATTCTCTTCCGTAATGCTGTTCAAGAAACGTGAATTTAACATTTGTAACAAAAAGTGATTTTGCATGACAATGCCTTTGTTTTCGAGATTGTTTTTGAATTTTGCTGAAATGTTGTTAAAGAAGCTGGACGGCACCTCTGTTATAGAATCTGTCACTTTTTGAATACCATCACAATATTCTATGGAATATTACGCCATAGTAATGACAGGTGACTCTAATTCTTCTAAATCACTTAGCATATCATCTCTAACTTCTACAATTTGTACAGTCTATGTTGGGCGTTTGGCTGTAGTTTATAATGTTTTCTTTTTTAAAAGAATATGCCTATATTTAATTAAGTTACTTTATTTAAAAAGGGGATAGGTTGAAGAAGTAGAGGTGGTGAAAGTAGAAGCATAGCTTTAGCTATGCAATTGCGCGTTATGTTTATTTTTAGTGAAGCGTTGCAGCGCCTCTGATGGTGAGTAGGCGCATAATATTTAAAGCTTGATTTATAGCCTTTATTTAATTATATAACTTCGGTGGTGTTTCAAAGCTATACCCCCCGAAGGAGGACGCTGTGATAAATATTAGTTATGATGGATAGAAAACTCATAGTTATCAGACACTGATATTGTTTGAGTGGCAGTGGCTGGGAATTGAACCTGGGCTACAAATACCAACTCATGCTTAATGATCAAACGCATCCTCTAAATGATCCTACACACTGGCGGTTTATCTAGATTTTCATTTCATCTAGAATAGTATATATTCTCTTTGCTAGAAAAAGAATTGCGAATTGCCTTTCCATATTTGATCGAACTTAGCATTAAATTTTCGGTAAAAGGTATAGTTACGAAATCTGCATTAATCAAAGGCTATTATTGAACTCAGAAACAATAACCTAGAGGGAAGAACCTTCGAAAACGGTACACAATTCTCGTTGAACTATTCCTTGTTGAAAATTTATATCATACACAGGTGGATTACATATATTTCTGATTTATCAAGTGCGATATTACCAACTTTACTGGAAAAAGAAACCTTGCAACTTGATTAAACTTTACATTACATTTAATGAAGATGTATCTGCAGTTAATCCAATGACAGGAAGTTTTTCCACCTGTACGGATTTCCAATAATACCATACAACTATCATAGAGAATTCTGCAACATTTTTACATGAAAAATATTCCTGTTCATTTTCATTACTTTACTTATTTGCCAAACTGTTTGTCTGTATCATTAGGTGATTGTCTTTATCCAAACAGAATAGAACTTTCGACTTGGTAACAGTCGCTATTTTGCTCCTTGTAAGAATGTAATAGGAAGAATTTAATGTCTGGTGAAATCGTTTAATGAACCATGTGACAATTATGAGACCATTTAAGCTGTATGTTGTCATCGTTCGAAGTCAGCAAAGGAGAAGAACACATACATAAAAATGAAAGGTATGGTAGATATGATAATCCAACTAACAATTCATTTTGAAAAATACACTCAGCAATGTACAATGAAATAAAGCCACCAAAAATATGTTAAGAATATGCATGACACCGACAACATCAAGATACTACCTATCTATTTTATAAATACTGGTTTCTAAACAACTAAATAACTGCAAAGTATTTGGATATTTGGTTTTGGTTTCGAGCAAGTTTAGATCACTTGAAAATTTTTGAGAAATAAACCTGTACTCAGTTCAAGCTTATTCCTTTATACGACGAATATAAATAGGAACACTTAACATTAATTACAGTTTCCCTTATCTTAATTAGTAGAATTATTGTTCAAATCAATATCAATCCACTTTCTTTGTTTTTTCTTCCAGCCTACCTACTTGCCGACCGCAACTACGACGTATGGATGGGCAATGCTCGTGGTAATCGCTACTCCCGCAATCACACCACTTTAGATCCTGAAGGTAAAAAATTCTGGGAATTTAGTTGGCACGAAATTGGAGTCTATGATCTCCCGGCCATGATTGATTATGTACTGAAAACTACCCGCTTTAAAAAGCTACAATATGCTGGACATTCTCAGGGATGTACGGCATTCTTTGTGATGTGCTCCATGAGGCCAGAGTACAATAATAAAATTATAATGATGCAGGCCATGGCGCCAGCAGTATATGCCAAAGAGACAGAGGAACATGCTTATATAAGGGCCATCAATTTGTATTTTAATGTAAGTAAATCATTTTCCATACTTACAGAAGAAATTCAAGTTGTTTATTCTCTCATCAAGAGTTTGGTGGGCAGTTCTATAACGGAAATGTTTAATGGTGAATTTCGTTTTCTGTGTCGCATGACCGAAGAAACAGAGAGGCTGTGTATAGAGGCGGTGTTTGGTATAGTGGGACGTAATTGGGGAGAATTTAATAGGGTTAGTATGCACATTTTAGTTTATTTAATTAATTAATTCAAAACTATTTACACAATTCTACTTTTTTTAAAGAAAATGTTTCCCGTTATCTTGGGCCACTATCCGGCCGGTGTGGCCGCCAAACAGGTCAAACATTTTATACAAATTATCAAGACAGGCAAATTTGCTCCCTACAGTTACAGTTCCAATAAAAATATGTTGCTGTATAAGGAACGTGAACCGCCACGCTATAACCTTTCGGCTGTAACAGTACCCACTTATGTCTATTACTCCTCCAATGATCTACTCTGTCATCCTTCAGATGTGGAGGATATGTATAAAGATTTAGGCCGTCCCTTGGGCAAATATTTAGTGCCACAAAAAGAATTCAATCATATGGATTTCTTGTGGGCTATAAATGTTAGAAAACTGGTTTACACCAGAATGCTAACAGTTTTGAGTGGTAAGACCGTTAAAGAAAGACGTGATAATGTGAGTGTGTATCCTACGCTGGTTAAAGAAACTTCAAAAAAGTTGCTGGTACAAAAATCAGCGATTTAGTGTAATGCTTTTATCTTTGAATTAGTTTTTTTTAAGTATTTATTGTTAATTTGTAAGTATTTATATTATTTTTAGTTATTAATAAAAGGAAATGATTAAGGAAAAATATAAATTGTGTGACTACATCCAAGAATTTAAGATGGGGACGTCGTTTAAGATAGCATTCTTTAGGCTAAAATATCAGATATTAAGAGAAACGTTAATTGGGTCAGATATAGGTCCGGGATATTCGTATATATAGTGTTGGATATCACTCATTTACTCCCAGTTTTAAAGCAATTGTGATTCCTTTAATACTTCTAGTTTTAAATCAATAGTAGTTTTGTTAATACTCCCAGTTTTGAATCCATCGTGGTTCCGTTAATAGTCCAGTTTTAAAGCAATCATGGTTCTTATAATACTTTCAGTTTTAAACCATTTGTGGATCTTTTAATACACCCAGTTATAAATCTATCGTGCTTCCTTTAAAACTCCCTGTTAAAAGCAATCGTGGTTCCTTTAAAACTTCCAGTTTTAAATCCATCGTGCTTCCTGTAAGACTCCCTCTTTTAAATCAATCGTGGTTCCTTTAATACTCCCAGTTTTAAATTCATCGTGGGTCCTTTATAACTCCCAGTTTAAGTCAATAGTGGTTACTTCAATACTCCCAGTTTTAAGGCAATCGTGGTTCCTTTAAAACTCCCTGTTTAAATCAATCGTCGTTTCTTCAATACTCCCGGTTTTAAAGCAATCGTGGTTCCTATAATACAACCAGTTTTAAACCAATCTTGGCGCCTTTTATACTCCCTGTTTTAAAGTAATCGTGGCACCACAATAATACTCCGCAGGTGAATACTTAACAACGAGTTTGTAGAGGAGTGTCGGGCATGCTTAAACAGGATAGCAAGACATTCGATAGCCCGTACTTATATTGGCATGGACACAGGCTCCATTCTGACAGAGACATAGAAATCCCACATGGCATTCAGTTAACCACATTTTCTACGAGCTCGCTCAGGTAAGATGGGGGCTCAACCTACATGCATGACCACAAGGTAGATATACGCATCCTGAAGAACTTTCCCTATCTTTTGCCGGTAATAGAAGATTTGCTCAGTTGATTTCTAAAGTTTTTATTTTTTATTGCTAGGACAGTTTCTCTCAACTATCGGAAAATAGTCTATTGAAACTGTTACTACAACCAGTAACTGGCGATCAGACATCTGTATCACCTGTGGTGATCCCAAATCCGTCGAATGTCTTGGAGCTCGAAGCTTTTATTATGGCTTCTTAAACTAGAGTATCTACTAAATCTAAACGTAATCTCTTTCCATTTCTTAGCTTTGCAGAAAACACAAAAAGACCAACGGAATAGAACCAAGTGTCTAACTAAACTAAGAGCCGAAAAATATTTTTCGCCCTTTATTATACATAAATAAAGCATCTTTGGAAACCCTTTCCCTATTCTAATAAAAAAAAAACTCTGTGTTTTCCATCTTATATTTGTGTTTGAAATATAATTCTTATAAACATCACTTGAATACACAAAAATTCAACTGAAGTTGAGTTGATAAGGAAAAGGATAAGCAAAAAAAAATTAACTGTTGTATAGCGTTGGCAAATGGGAAAAATATATTATTTGTTATACAAAAATTTAAATTGGTGTCACTACGACAAAAAGTTTTTTCTAAAGCTTCCAAAAATAAAAAATATTCATACAAATAGAAGTTTGAGCAAAACAGTAAAATGAAATACTATATACATACATATATGTATGTAAGTAAAATGTCATTTGCACCAAACAATTTAAAATTGTGAGAAGAAAAATAAATATTTTAAGAAAATAAATAAATATAAACAGGCTCTACAGTCGTTTTGACAACAGTTCTACTTTTTAATTTTGTAACATCCAAACTCAATTGTTAAAATTTTCAGAGAATTATATTATATTCAGTGCTGACAATAATTAAATGTATCTGTAATAATTTAATATGATTTGAAATCATCAAAAATGGTTTTAAATTATTTCTAATTATAAAAGTCAAATTACCTGCTGTTTTAAATTGAAAATCAATTAAATTTTAGCTTGTTTGTGTTTTTAATTCTTTCGATTTTTCCCCACCTCTAATAAGTATGTTTAAACAGGTCTTTAGAAGCTAGAGAGGTGCTGTAGGAGCAACATAGAACGGGAGTAAGAGGCTATAATAACAATAAAAACTTTTATATTAAACAACTGTTAAACAGCAACTAATAATGTGCATAATAAAAATTCTAAAAATTACAGAGTGACCAAATAATATTCATACATAAACTTAAAGCAGGTATATATTGGACAAAGATTGGTAAGAATAAATTTTCTCCATAGATCTAGAAATGCTGGATAGATAACAAGTTTATTTTGAGTTTTGAAATTCTTTTAGCATGTATTACTACTTAATTTACTCTCTAAATTTAACTCTCTCCCTTTCTTTCAACCATCCATATCAACCTATTGACGTTGTTTAGATATTGTGATTTTGGGTCACCCAGTTTTCGATCTACGATTTACTGTGTTAATCTCCGTGTTCTAATGATTTTTTTAAGGACGTATAAACAGTTCACAATTTTTTTCTTTTTAGGAAATTTTCAAAAGTGGCTAACAGAAGTTGAAGTTTGATGAGCGTCAATTACTCAAGACCACTTTCACCCATGTGCAAAGATCCTGATGAACTAAAAGCTCTTAATCCAGACTATTTTCTTTATGGGACTGAGAACTACCATTAAATAACTTGTCTTCGATTAAAGACTGGTAACGACTAAAAGCTCTCCATCATAAATTCAGTCCAAAATAGATCTTCATAAGAGGCTGGTAATAGAAGCTAATGCTTGGTTTTCACTATGTCAGTTTTGTTGTCAAATTGTCCAAATTGTTATGAAATTACCAACAATTTGGACAAGCTGATAGAGAAATAGATGTTGAGCAAGCTGGTTAAGACAAACGTGTTTTAAACGTGCCATTCGTAAAATTATGAATGTGAATAGTCTGTAGATTAACAAGTGCTTGTGCGTTCTATATTATATCCATACATGTACCATTGTATTTAACATTGTAATCTTTACCACGCGTTGCTGCATCCTGATCCAGCATCCTAGTCATCACACTGATGCCAATTTTTCCAACACAATAGCGGAAAGATGAAACCAAACTTTTACAGAGACTATAACCAAATTAACAACCTGTCCAAAAACGATTACTAGAATTTTAGTTGCAACTTCAACGTCTGCAATACCTTTTTTTTTTTTTTGGACCAGCACTCACAGGACGACTCCTACTTTTGCAATGCATTGGCTTGGAACTAGGAAAATAGGTTATGGGAGGAAGGATAGAGGGAGTAGTGTTTATGAACATTTGACTTGAATTTTCGTATATTCGCTCTCTCCTGTACGCGGTCGAGTAACTCCAAAATAGACTTCGAAGCACCGGCGCATACATGAGAGTTGTATTCCATTTTCGGTCGAATATAGGTGGTGTAAATAGTAAGGAGATCAGATGGAGTGAAGTTAGTGTTACGCAGGAAAGTGTCATCAGTCCAATACTTTGTTTAATGTATAAAATTTGCTGATGATACGGCTATTTTTAGTTCGCAAGCAAAACATGTATAAAAACTTGGTGAATTCCAAATAAAACAAATTACTTTAGAGCTCAGGAGGGTATATTGTCCATATACCTCAATGAATCACATTCTATGGGCTGATAATTTTACCTTCCTTAGTATTAATTTGGACAGACGTTTTACTTAGCATCATGATATAAGTAGAAATCAAAGAAATGCTTACGAATATTAAAGCGTTTAGTTTTCATTTGTTAATCGAGGACAATCAATTGTTTAATTTGCCTGTACAGTAAACATTTGTAAACCAATTCGGACGGACCAATTTTGGGGAACAGCTGTCATAATCAACTGCAAAGAGCCCAGTATAAGATCCTTAGATCCAAGATGTCAGCATTATTGAGTGAGGTTTAAAAACATCCACTATGATTTAAAGCTTAAGATTGTTAAGAGGTCCAAACTTATCTTGCCAGACTTAGCAATAAAAAACTCTTGCTGCCACTCATATAAATTGAGGCACATTTGAATACTCAGCCCCTCAATTTAGAGTTCTTATTACACCTTTTTATTTTAGTTTTAGGTTGCTACTTTAAACAGATAATACTTTAAATAATTATGATGGTTTGTAATCATATTTGCCACACTTTCTGCCGTAAAGTTCATATTTTACGAATAATCTTATTTAGAAAAATACTTAAACAAAACAGAACAACAAAAACCTTAATTTCTTTAGTTTATTAAACACGTTTGCAAACTCAATCTGACAAACATTCCTACAACCACACATAAATTCATCTCAAAATCAAACAAAACAGGACTTCACCATTCATCAGCATACAAACACATGCATCCACTTAATGTACCACTCATTTATATTCATATATACATATATGTGTATGTATAAGATACGTGTTGGTGTGAGTTGTTGCTTTTTATTAAATATTTAATTTAACACAGCCCAATAGTTCTTTGGATGGTAATGCAAAGATTTTTGTCAGTATCTGGAGCTAAATTAGCGCATTCGTGATCGAATGAGCTGTCGTATCGAAAAATGATTTCGATATCGAAATTATGATAAAATTTATTAAATATCTTGCTCGATATCGAATGCCATAAGCTCAAATAAGAAAATGACAATAAATTTTACTCGATATCGAATGCGGGAATTTGGGCCCTGGTTACATAATCGAGTCAAAGTCGGTTATGCTGGGATCAAGCGAATCTTTTTCAAAAGTGCGAATCACGATTTCGATATTTTCACTTAAACGAAACGGTCAAACACACATTGGTTTTGGCACATTATATATAGCGACCCAGCCGACTCAAAGTTATAGCGGTCTCAGAAGACACATTATGTAGACTGAAAATATCTAGAATTTTATGAAATGTAGCTTTTTTATAGTGAAGTTTTAATATTAACACTATAAAAAAAATCGAGAAAAATTAAATTTATTGTAACAATTGCAAAATGTTCTACAACTTATATATCAGCAAACTAAATGTTATGCATGTTGGGAAAACAAGGTTCCTGCTGAAAAACCACCTGCAATTTTAAACAGTATTTTTTTTAAATTTATTCTCATTACTTTGTAGCTTATAAGGTAAGGTAACCTTTGCTGGGTATCTATCTCGATAAAAACTGTTATAAGATCTGGATAACGCCAGGATTATCTTCCTGACTGTACCTTAATTATGAGCGACCTTAGGAAATAAATGATATTTATGATCTCAGAACAAACTTAGTTTTTGAAGGACTATATAGTTCTCTCTTTTCGCTTGTCCTGTGACTAGTTTTTGGACCATTTCTGGAACTACAGGGCAGCGTGTACCCATTTATTCATTCCAACACATTCAAGGAAACAAAACAAAACTCATTCTTCTCAACTTTATGCGAGTATTTAGAGTGTGAGTAAATATTTTTTTTTTTTTTAAAAGATGTTTTGTATGTATGTTTGGGTGTGTATGAGTATTCCTGGGTCTCTTAATATTCATTAATGGTAGTGCACCACGAACACAAACGGTTATAGTTTTAGTTGTGGGTGTACGAGTATGAGCGAGTATGTACGAAGAATGTATCAATAAATCAAGCAGAATTAAGTCATCAATAACGAGTCTTCTCACACTATTCACATGAAAAATACACGTTTTTTTGTATCTTATTTTAATACAGTGAAGAGCAAAACTAATATAATTTAAGAAACATTTTTAATGCGTTTAATTGAAATTGAAAAAATTTCTAAGATTTAAATTCTTAATTTTTTGAAAGTCTGGGCAGAGTTACATCCATCAGCTACAAATTATTTCTCCTTCAAAAACTCTTATATTCCTCACTGCAGTCACACATATGTTTCTATTAAACTTTAGGTATTGCTACATAAATATATTGTAGAGTGTTATCTCCGTTTCCTCTTAAATTTAAACAAAACTAAATAAAACCAGAATCTATCTATATATATAAAATTCAATGTATGTATGTATGTATGTATGTAACGTATGGACTCCAAAACGGCTGAACCGATTTTGATGAAATTTTCACAGCATGTTACTGTGACCCTGGAAGGAATAATAGGCTATATGAAGTTTTGATTGTACAAACGGGGGTGGCACCGTCCATATAACCCACAAATTTAAATCGCCATATTTTGGGCAGTTTTTGACCTACGTCAATGATGTGTGGTACATATGGAATTGGCATAATTAGGAATACGTACCAAGAGAAAAGTGGGTGGGACCACGCCCCTTTTTAGGAAAATTAAAAATCGTAATATAGTCTTAACTACTGGACCGATCGTCATTAAATTTTCACAATAGGATATTCTTACGAAATAATAAATTCTTGACTATGTAAGTGGACAAAGGGGCATGGTCTCGCCTAAAGCATTGCAATAAATACATTAAAATTAAATAAATAAATGTTTGTAAATATGTAAATACGTTTTATTTTATTTAAGACGAGGGGTGGGGGGGGGGGGGTAGCAAAGCACACCGGGTTCAGCTAGTATATTAAAAAAAACAAAAGCGATAGAAATATGTTTCATTTCGTTATGGGAAACATTATTGAACAAACTACATGAAAAGTCTGAACAGTTGTTTAAGTTTTAAATAAACTACAGACGTACTTACAAATTTAAAAGGATATTTTAGTTTAGTATTTCAACTAAAAAACATATATGGAATGACTCTTCTTCAAATTGTTTTTCAATCGTCTACATTTTCAGCTTGCAATACCTTCAACAACATAATAGTATCCTAAACCAATAGCTTCTAATATATATTCCTTAACTTCCATTTATTTGCATGAAGCATCTTAAAAAGTAACATGCAATTTTTACACTTCATTCCAATTTTTTTTTACATTTCTTCCACATTTCCAGTAAATTTAAATAAATTTGAACATGATGTTCAACGTAAAAATGTTACAGAAAAAACGATAAAGTAAATAACAGAAAAAGAATAAAATCAACTTATGTATATATTTAAAAGCATTTTACTAAGCTTTTGAGAAGTTTTGCATACTGCAACATTACGTTGTTAAGGAACAAAGTTTTGGGCGAAAAAAAGAAGAAAACTGGAGAAAAAAAATAAAGAATTTCTTCAGTTTGGTTGTTAATTTTCCGGTAAAAATCTGTCAACTTGTTAAACATTTTTTTTTCTGCTTCCACAGAAATATTTTTTTGCTGTTCTATTGTATTGTTACTCTATAGAAGATCAAGTGAACATCTCTTAAAATATTGGTCATATTCTAATAACCTGTAGTTGGGAACTTTAAATTACATTCACCCCTATTAAAAGTCAATGTTAAAAAAATAAAAGGGAAAAAATTTCATGTGGAATTTTTATTCGCGATAGGGGTGATTAATTTTGCATGTTTTTACGCAGCAAATCAATTGAAGGATACTGCGTTGAGTTTATTGGCTTAGACAATGTAGATCTGATTAATCTTAATGTGGGTACCTGCCTTGCGGCCCAACCTCACGGCGCACTCAAATGCGAGTGAACTCGGCTCACCGCCGCATTGTAAGTTCTGCAGGAACATACTAAAATCATGTCTTGCAAAGAGCTTACTTGTATGACTTGCCAGGAACTAAGAATTTGCAATTTCTCATACACGACTTCAACGATCAATATACGAGCACCTTGCTTAAGAGCTTGGGCTATATAATCCTTGCCATCCATAGTTTAGTAAATTAGCATGACCCAGGACATTTACCAAGGACAGCTTTCTGTGACCCCATCCAAAGCGGGTTGCTAACACAACTGACACGATTGCCACCTCACCAATACATTTTCTAAACACATAGCTAATTTCCACCACCAGAATCAAATCAATTCATTACAATTGCATATTATTGAAAGTAACAGAAGGACCCATCATAGAGTATTTAAAGAACAGATAGATCGTCAAATATGCTTCATTGGCAAATGTAGTCATATGCTACCTGATGAAAACTATGTAAAGACTCATTGCTTGACTAACACATAAGGCTAATGCTTAAGAGAAATTACTGATTCATGGATTGTTAATATGTGTGTTTCGAACAATGCAGATGTCCTGTATGAAGTTGTGATGGCGATTATGAGATAATGCTCTTAGATATAAAAGAAACCTTTAACAAAGTTACAGCAATTCAAAGGAACAGTAAAAAGACAAAACAGGTTGAATGTGGGGTGATCTGTTCTCGACAATAACTGATTATTGTTAACTTGATTCTTATTGAATTGGATAACAAAGTAGTTGTTCTTATGGACGATGTAGATTGGAGGTTTCGAAAGTTTCTGAATGTGATTAAATATGACTTGGTAATGGTCAGAGACTCTACCTCAGAGAATGGAATACTGAACGTTAACAGGCTGGAAATATATAAAGAAGTCAGTTAGATACAATGGGACCACGGTAGCATTATGCCATTGTCTTACAGAGGGTCTGAACTCTGGATTCTAAAAACAATGCATCTTTATTACTCTTGTACAAAACCGCTGACTACTACTGTAATTTAAATGGATGTTTAAATGGAAATTCTAATTGTTTAGAGACTGCAATGGACTAGTGTGAACATTAATGTTTCTTAAACGAACTATAGAACAGGATCTGGAGTCTTCTGTGATTCAAAATTTATTCACCTACTCTGTAAAGGTCTAGAACTTGATATGCTTAATCATAAATTTCTTAATGATATATTTAAGGTATTGTTAATCAGAATATGTATATTACCAGATTGCCACAGTTTAGATGCTTGTCGCAACAGTAAGCCGAAATATTGTTAATATAACCAAATTGTTTAAACTCTTTATCTAGAACCATCAAATTTGTTAGCTGTAACTGAATTATTCGTCTAACAACAACAATCTAACAACGATGTAGACTGCGTTAACGTAGTTCTTTACTCAGTATAAGTTTGAATTTGCAAAGCGAAAACTAGAAATGTAAGTATGTGTTCCAAATCTTATGAAAGCTGTAAGATTTAGTTGCTTTAGCAAGCTTAATCTCTATGTTGTTTTAAAGAATGAAATTTTGCAGCAATAACTAATTGATCTTGATGGTGAACTTGCCTAACTATCTAGCTGTTTTTGTTCTCAAGAACGAAGATAGCTTAAATCTCGTTATTTGTAACTAGATTCTAAAGATAACGAGAAGTGGTATGTGATTTTTTAGAAAAATGTCTGATTTATTAATTAATTCCATTACCTGGGCGCTATTACAATCATTGGAAGAGATATTGAGAGACCGGTGCCATGAGTTTGCACAAGCTTCAAACTGGATGGAGTCTAAATTGTTTATCCAATGAAACTTGAAGTTAACTGGAGTCTCTATATAACACAATGGCTCAGTTAGCAGCCCAAGGAAATGTCCTTTTAATGAAATTGGTTGAGGTTCCTTCGGTTGTCGCATGGTGGATGTAGTTGATACCCAAAGGGGGGAGAATGGCAGTTGGTTAAAACACTGATGTTTGTTTGAGCAACAAATTTCGCTCCACCAAATTGTGCTAGGTGTTGCTGCTGAATAAAACAGAGACATTGAAGCATTGTTGAGGATTGTAGGGGAATTGTGGGTTTCGTTGCATGCCATCTTGGACAGGATTACTTAGCGGGCGCCGTTAATATATCCAAGTTACACAAACTTATGGCTTGCAATTGCAAATTGGTTGATAGTTGTCCTCTTCATATATAGATTTTCATGAGCCTCCTTGATCTCTTTATTATCATTATAGGTATTGCTTCACATCACCTCCAACGTTTCTTTGTAATAAGAAATATTGTTTTAAATATAATTAATTATAGTTATAGTTAGTGTTAAAGGAAGCCTTTGAAGGCGTTCTCGTTTGATTTAGCCACCGTCTAAAAACTACCCTGTAGCTCATCCCAAAGTTGCCATAGCCTCACACCATTTGTCATTTCCCTCCATTTTCACTATTTTCAAACAAAATTTAACAATGATTAAAAACTTTTTTATTTAATTTCATTTTTTCTCAGCACTTTTTCTATGTTTTTCTGTGCCACATACATGCATGTCTAAAGTAAAGTTCTTGGCAAATGCATTAATGTATTGCCTACATTAGGGAGCTCTCATCAACCTACAATTGGAGTAGGGTAGGCGAATGAAGTTTTGCTTTAATTTTTTTTTTCTTTTCTAGCAAAAATGTCTACAAAGTTTTCACTATGTGTGGTTGCAAGGAACTCAATTTTTTTATATGTATTTAAAATGAGGAAACAACATTTGAGAAAAATATAGGGGAAAAAAGTACTATTAAGTTTTTAATTAAGTCGTTATTGTTAAATGAGAATAAATGCTTAAATAAGCAAAAATATATTTAAAATGAAGTCGTGTGTGTTAGAAATGAAATATGCTTATATGCCTGAAAACATACTAGAGATTAGTTAAACTTTGTTACTCTAGCCCAAAAGTATACTACAACTTTTGTTTCTAATTACATACTCAGGCCAAACACACAAAGGCAACGAAATAAAACAATTCAATAGCAATAGGCTTTTTATAGCAAAATGAAAACACATTTTCCAATTAATCATTACTCATTAATGAAATCTCTAAATGGTCAATGAAAGACAGGACCCAGAGCCCACAGCAACATCTATATAAAAACACATTCTCATAGAGAAGGACCGAAAACATAACCCTAAATGTTATGAGTGCTGTGGTGACCGAACTGGCAGACAGACAGATATGAATGTGCTTTGAGTGTGGAGTAAATCATTACAGCTCGTTTTCATTTTATTGTTGTTCTTTTTTTTCTTTTGCTGTCGATAATCTAAATCAAATTTAATCGTTGGAAAAATCTAACATTCCTGGGGAATTTATACGTTTATAGAGTTGTATAGCAAACTACAAGCAAAAAAAAAAAAAGAATATCCTATAAATGTTAATTGCCATGGTATGCAAAAGCTTCCACAAAATAATTTATTTTTTCACAATACAATACATTCTACTACTTTCTCTTCTCACATCTCTCCCTACTTCCCACTCGACAAACAATGACCTAAACAAATGTTTTTTATCATGTTTTACAACAGTTTTAGTCTAGTACTTCGACTGCATATTTAATGTTATGGAGTTTTTTTTTTTTCTATGAGACTAGTTGTCAACAGTGGTTTGTTTCCAGAACTATTGTTGCTTATGAAAGGAATTTTCAATAGTATTGAATGGTGTTTGCCATAGAGTGTTAATGAAGTTTCAAATAATGCAGCCAGTTACTTAATTTCAATGATTATCTGGCAGGTTTTTTTTGTTACAAACTGAAAATAAATTTGAATGTTTAGTGCAAAAAATGAAATTCATAATGGGTGATTATGAGAAATTTAGTAGGATAGAAGGCATAAACACATGCATTCATAAATGATAAAGAATAATTAATGGTTTTTATATTTAGATTAGACCTACAGCTACGAGGATAGTGTTGAAGTTGAAGATGAATATTTTTGAAATTCTGAAATTTGCATAATTGTTCCTTTGTGGAGCTTACAATTGGCGGAATTATATACTCACCGCTGACCAGTACTGTATCTGGTACCACGAGAACCAGTAACCCTCAGAACTTGTCCTAACTGCTTGTTGTTGAGGCCCCTTTGGGAATCACATGCCAGCAGTGGTTAAAAACCAAAATGGTGTTGAAAAATGATTGATTAAATGGTTAATGTTTGTGCCCCAGGACTTATTCTGACTGGTTGTTCATGAGACCCTTTTGGGGAACGCCTACTAGCTGTGGATTAAAATCAAAGTCGCGGGAGATTGGTTTAATGGTTGATGTTTGTACGCCAGAACTTTTTCTAAGTGGTTGTTGTTCAGATCTCTTTGAGGATCACCTGGTAGCAGTGGTTTAAACCCGCTATCGCTGGAAAAACATATAGTTGAATGATGGATGTTGGTGCTAGTGACAAGTTTCAAACAACCAATTATATATCGTTAGGTTCTTTTGTTATCGGCGTCGAATTAGTGATCGGTGGCTGGCTATCGTAGGAAGTCAACGGCCTGGTTAGGGACTGCCATAAAGGTCGATCATAGCGTAAGCACAATTTTGTGGCCACACAGGCGATCGTTTTGGCGAATCGCCAGACCATAGTTTAATGATCGCACGCGATCAATCGCCGCGACTATACACAACTCAACGGCGATTCGCGGGCGATCATTAGGCGATTGAAAATGTTTGCAGGGATGTCTCATCAACAGTTCTGAGAAAAGAATCTGAAAAACAATTTTATTTTTCTTAAAACAACCCAAACAAGTTTGAGAAATTTTTATTCTTATGCGTTTTTGGTCGAATTTTAACAAATGCGGCACCCATCTTACAGAAATATTCATCTATAGTTCTCCATGCAACATTAAATGGACTCCATAATTTGAGATGCCCATGATATTAGCTATTTCACGCACTTTTATACCTCGATCATTTAATACCATATTAAATGCTATTTGGCTACAATTTCTGTTGTTGTTGCTGTTTTTGGACATCCACTACGTGGTTCATCCTCAAAACTTGTACGACCACGTTTAAATTCAGCAACACAATTTTTTACTGTTGCATATGAAGGAGCTCTTTCACCTAACACATTCACCATATCATAATGATATTATTTTCCAGGTAAACCGTTTTTATTTAAATATTTAATGACACCACGAATTTCTAATTTTTCCATTGTAAAAAAATCGTGAATGCGTCTTTTTTGAAAACCTGTTTCTATATAAAGGAGTTGCCAGATCGAAAAGAAATATAACATGTGTTCATAGCAAAGATGGAAGTTTCCAAAACACTTAACTTTTTTTGCTTATACCGCGCTTTCTGTTCTAGGCTAAGAAGTTTCCGAACCGCCCTCGTAAAACACTGAGTCTTGCAAGCGTTAAAATCGATTATATTTGCGAGACCCCATTTATCCATTCTCAATATATGATTGCTATTCGTACATTGCCAGATACTAGATAGGGTTGGAAGTTAATCATAGAAGATGATTTAGAAAAATTAAATTTAGTGTTGAAGATTGAACGAAGCCTTTGAGAGATCAAAAATTTGTAATATATACATATTTTATTTAAATATGCCTTGCAAATGTGACACACATCGCAAAAGTGTCTTCAATAACTTTGATTATAAAATAACATTATTAGGCAGCTTAGGACAGTATAATAAATAGCTCATGACTTCGATGTGATATTCTGATCGTCTTTTAGAGAAAACGTATGTCAAGTGGCTAAAACTGCAATGCAAAATAAAAAACTTACTCAATTAAATCACAGTTAAATAAAACATTAAAATATGAAGAATAAATATATTCCCTTCATTGAAATGTCCATATTTTTTGTTATTCTGCAATCATATTATAACTGGGAAATTTAATTAACATAAATGCATTTCCTAAATGTTTAAGGGGTTAGGTGCAAAATATTGTATTAAATAAATAAAAATGTTAAATTCTGCAAAGCAGAATTTAAAATATCTTTACGCAAAAAAAAAAATAATTATTATATTAATTTGAATTAAAATAAAGCAGAAGCATATTTGGCAGTTAACTATTCGTTATCATTCAAATTTGCGGAAATGTTTCCTCAATTTTCTGAACGGAGGGACAAGAGTAACATAAATGTGATTACTTAAAAGATGTAGATCATCATGATACATTTTAATGATTTCACTTAACAGCAAGAATAACATCTTGTGTATTTCAGTAAACTTAACGATTTATTGCCTACTATACTTTCCACCACCAACAGGTTGATCAATATTTAGTTGCTTAAAATATTCGTAACACATTTCTTACTTAGAATCAATGATTCAATTTACATGATGTCGAATTATCGAAAGATAAGATTCCCAATATTTCTCCTAGGACATACATCAATAAAAAAAAAAAGAATGCAATAAAATGTGAAGACGTTGATTCTGGGTTGGAAATGTATTTCAAATATTGTGAGATACTGAATGTTGAATATGTGGCACAAAACATAAACATTGCAACCAGTGGCAACAGCAGGGAACTTTCTATTGCTATTCCACCTTTTCTCAAAATGCTTGCTGGCTGATGGAGAGTGGACCATAAATTCACGGAAAATTTTACTATAGGAATATTTATAGCACTAAAGATGGCAAATACTGCTGCTGATTTTTCTGCCCTCGCTTCATTATCAAAAGCGATCCACAATGAAAGGTAGCCAACATATAGGAAAAATAAAATCAGCATTGAAGTATGCCTTGCATCCCATACCCACCAAGTGCCCCAGGTTCCTTTTCCCCAGATGCTGCCTGTGATTAAACATATTGCCGAAAAGACTGTCCCTGCAGGAGCAGCAACAAAAGGTTCTGTGTTTCATTGCTTCTACTGCGAATTCTAGTCACCGATGAACTACTCGAAAAACTTTATACGGTTTCGCCGGTAATTCGATAAGAAGTCGTGACTATATGGAAAAGGATACAACTTACTCTAAATCTAACCTCTAACCACAAAAGCAGCCAACTTATGTGGGCACTTGCAAATTCTCGAGAATCTTCATATTATCATACCGGATAGACCAATACTAGCCCAATTAGACTTAACTAGTCTTCTAAGTATTGCCCTATGTATTTTTAGAATTTCTTTTCCGTTGTTAGCTTTTTATTTTTTCCATCCCTTTTCTCCAGAGTCGCGGATAACTCATCCGCCTTCTTGTTTTGAATAATGCCATGATGGCTTGGGTCCTTCTTATTAAGAATGATAAAATAAAGATTACGCCATGCGCATGATTTCCCGTTATGTGACGTAGAAGATCCATTCTAAGGGTTACCAAGAATGTTTCATGTGTTAGAATTAAAATTTATTGCGAAAAATTTATGTTTTATGTGATAGTTGGCAACCTTGCAATTGAAATCTCTGAGAGTTCTAAAATTTTTTTTTTTTTTTTTAATACATTGAATTTATTTATTGGATCTTCAGAAATGAAATGACAATAAGTTTTCGAATCTTAATACTAAAAGAAAATAATAAGTCCAGCCAGTGCTAGACAAAATATTATGGTACTACAAAAAATTTATATCCACTGATCCAGTCATCTGTTTTGCGCTTGAGTTAAAGCAAGGGTATCCCTCCTTCTCAACCGAACATGGCCAGTAAAGTTAGGGATGTCTCGTGCAAGTGGGTTTGGATGGTGTTCAAGTTTGCCGACATATTTTGAGGCGTGTTTTGTAAATTCGACTTTCACCAAAGGAATGCCTAGATTTTTGTGGATTCGAGAATTTTTAACATACCATGGAGCTGCAGTAATTGTACGTAGAATCTTATTTTGACCCCTTTGAATTTTTTCAATGTTGGATGCTGAGGCAGTACCCCATAATTGAATTCCATAACACCAGATTGGCTTTAGAATTGCATTGTACAACAAAAGTTTGCAATCCAACTTTAATGTAGAATTTCTGCCGATTAGCCAATTAATTTGCACTGCTTTTAATCTCATCTGGGTAAGTTTTGCGTCGATATGAGACTTCCAAGTTAAACGACGATCGAGGTGGATTCCGAGGTATTTGACTTCATTGTGTTGCGGGATAATTTGATTATTTATTCTGATGAACGAGCATGTATCTTTTCGCAATGTGAAAGTTATATGAATACATTTCTGTTCGTTAACCCTGATTTTCCAAAGCTCAAGCCAATTCTCTAGTTTATAAACATAATTCTGCAAATTCTGTGATGCAACTTGGTGGTCCTTATGGACGCTGATAAAGGCTGTATCGTCTGCAAAAGTTGACGTATGGATTTTGGGGTCTGACGGCATGTCGGAGGCATATATCAAATATAAAGTAGGGCCCAGTATGCTACCCTGTGGCACACCTGATTCAATTGGCTGAGCGGTACTTAAAAAATCACCTTCTTTGATTTTAAATTTGCGACCGTATAAATAACTTTCCATGAGTTTATGGGTGTTAGCAGGCAGAGTTAATTTTATTTTGTGCATTAAACCGTCATGCCAAACTTTGTCGAACGCTTGCGACACATCAATGAAAAGGGCGGAGCAGTATTTTTTGTCTTCAAACGACCCTCTTATCACATTTACCAATCTGTGTGTTTGTTCGATGGTGCTGTGTTTAGCCCTGAAGCCGAATTGATGATTAGGAATACATTCAGTGCCATTCAGAATTGGAGTCAACTTAGTCATTAACAATTTTTCAAACAGTTTTGAAATTGTCGGCAGTAGACTAATTGGCCTATATGACTCCACTTTGGTGTGGTCCTTCCCTGGCTTAGGAATCATAGTGATCATAGACACCTTCCAATCTGCAGGATAGTATTCTAGGCGTAAAATAGCGTTGAAGATAAAGAGGATAATTCTTCTTGCTACACGAGGTAACTCCACAAGCATTTTATTGCTGATTTTATCCATACCTGGAGCCTTTCTAAGGTTCAGAGTACCAATAGCGTTTTGGACATCACGAAAGTTTAGTCTTAGCGGTACAGGAGGTCTTATAACAAGTGGTGGCAAATCAGATTCGTTATTATTTGAGTTGTTTATAGTAAACACATTTCTCAAATGGTTAACAAATAATGTCCCTTTCTCGGAATCATTTCTAGCCCAGTCACCAGTCGGATTTCGCAAAGGAGGTTTTCCTCTTACTGGTCTTTTTAAACCTCTTGCCGCCCTCCATAACGAGTAGTCAGATTGTGGGGTACTATCAAGACCTTCCAAGTAAGATCTAAGTGAGGCCGTTCGTTGGGTTTCTAAGAAATGTCTTAGTATATCTCTGCATTCCCGTAGCCTAGCTTTCAGTTCAGGAGACCTGTGAATTTGCCACTCTCTTCTCGTTCTTCTTTTTTCTGATAGAAGATGTTCGAGTTCAGAGAAATAAGTTCTGTTTGCCCTATTTCTACATTCAACGTGATAAGTGGAAGCGTGACGAGCTGTGCATCCTCGGTAAAGTTGCCAATCGACTCATCAATATCGTCGGTTGTTCTCAACACAACATTTTCCGTGCAATGAGAACTTAAATACTTTTTGTATTTTATCCAACTTACTCGGGTCTTAGCCATGTTCATAAATGGAGAACCACTTGAGGGAAATGCATTGAAATGATAGTAGGAGAGTGATCTGAAGACAAGTCCAGTGAAGGATCCACTTGCATCCATTCTACAGGGATATTTTTCACTACCCCAAAGTCAATAACATCGGGAATCTTCCGTCTGTTTAATCTGTTTAAAAAAGAAAAACAAACAAAAAAAAAACAAACAAAAAAAAAACAACAAAAAATATAAACATGAAGAGTGCAGTGAGCAAATGCAAGCAAAACATGAGTAAAAAAAACAAGTGAGAAAAAATTAACCAATAGAAACACAGAATGTGTGACGTCACAGGGCCTATATGCGCAGAACATTTTAAAATTTTACGCGCGTTGGCGTAATCTTTATTTTATCATTCTTGCTTCTTATCACACTATTTTTGCAATTGTAACATGAGTTCATATAAATTTTACATTGTTAATATAACGAGATTGAAAATTAGTGTTGCAGTTTTGTTACCATTACATTTTAACTATTTAATGTCTTTACTATGCGCCAGCCTAAAAGACTAGTTCTATGCACAATATTGTGCAAATGATATTGTATCATGGCATTTGCAAAAAGGTTTAGCATATTTTTGCTCTACACTAACAAAATACACAGCAGTGCACATGCTAGACTAAAATTTATATGCAACACTTAACACCAATAGTTCTTACTTGCTCTGAGTATGCAACACCTAATTGCAAATAAACAGCTGACTAACAATAATCCAAGCCAATCGATTAGTAATCGTCTCATACTTGCAGCTGCTTATATACATATGTTTGTATGTATTAAATGTTTAATGTCTTTCTTTTAATATATGTATGTACATAATTTCTTCAGCAGCATTTTCTAGTTATTAAAACTGTTCCTTAAAGCTTTTATTGGACACACATATTTTTATATTTCTTTTTGAGAATTTGTTTGATTGATAAAATCAACTGTTAATTTTGTTTGCTGCAATAAGTAGTGCAAAATACATTAAAAAGATCATTCACAGTTGTTAGCACATAATTGCAATTGCATATACATATTTGCAATCTCAAATGCACAAGATTGTGAATGGCGCTACTGTATTATGATCTGGTAGACGAAAGTATTTACATATATTTCAATTTAGTTCGTAGCAGCCAGATAGTTATTACTCGCTTTACATCATTCCATTCTTCTCTGTCTGCTTTTAAATTGATGCAGTAAATTTTACCATATTATGTTTGAGTTTTATTACATTTTTTCAATAGTAATATTACACTTCACAGGACTTTGTACAGGAAAATATGTCTTCATAAGATAAATGTGTCTATTATGTTAAGGGCTTCTGAAGAAATCCTTTAGCAGAGCATGGAATCTAACCTGCCTTCGGCGTTCACCCAGCTTATTAGAAAAATATCGTTGGGTGCCCCGATAGATTAGGCGATAGTGTGCCAGACTATCAGTCAAACTCTGGGTGTTTTCTGCAGACAAGCCAAAAAGCTTCGCAGTTTGTGTTTGTTTAAAAAAAATATTTAAATACCTTTATGATTATCGAAACGAAATGAATGATCTTATAGAACTAATATACATAAGATTCATGGCTCTATTGTGGAGCCATTAAAGTCTATTCTGCCTCTCTGCAAACTCTTACTTCGACGCAATACCCAGCTTACTCACGCCAAATCTTTATTTAAATATGCTTTTGTGATTTCTAAAACAAGGTATATCCGATTCCCTTAAAAAAAATATTTTGAAAAAAAAAATTGAACTGCAGCAATATAAAACCGCATTTAAACATAAAAACAATTACAACAAATATGCAGCAAGAGGCAAAAATAAAACAACAACAGAAAGCTACAGCAACAAGGACATTAACACAACAGCAACAACAACAACAACAACAAAATATAAAACTCATTTAGTAGAGACAAACGAATGAATACAAACATGTTGTGTTCAGTTGATTGCCTCGTAAAGTGTGCAAAATTTTGAATGGATGTGTAAATATATTTCTATTATTACCACTGACTTGTCTGTCCCTACAATAAAACATTCGTCCGTTTGTCTGGCAGTGAAATAGTGAGCTTTTACTCTGTATAAATATGAACATTTTATATATACTAAAGTATGTCTGTTTGTTTGTGTACTGAAAATAGATTAAAATCCTTGGTTACAGTAAAATCCTGCCCAAAAGTAAAACACGGTAGAAGAAAAATACGAACAAAAAAAAATGTAATAATACCAACCACAAGTTCACATGCATGTATACCAACACTGAGATATACCAACATACCAACAAAGTACAGTGGGGCTGATTGCACAAATTTAAGTCATTATTATTTTTTAAATATTTTTATAGGCATGTGTAATTTACACATCAGTATCAGGGATGAGCTGTTATAAAATTTACTTTAATTTTACTACATCACAGTGCTTTTTATATATGTACTTTATATATTTCAGGTTTGAACCACTGTGCAGAAGCCCATAAACATAATACCATACTTATGACTTAAATACGTGTGTGTTGCTGATGTAGGATAATATTTCATCAGGATGTATGATTGTGTGTTTGTGTAGGAGTATGTATTAATAATGTTTTGAATACCATAGAAAAAAGCTGCCCAGCAAAGAAGGGCAACCACAAAATGCGAAAACAAAAGTAAAATTTACAAAACGAAACACACCAATGAGATGAAATGAAATACAAATACGCACACACACATAAAAAGCTTTAACCAAAATGCAGACGCTTACCAGCTGTGTATTTGTATAAATTATTTGTTTTGTGAAAAAAAAAAAAAAAAAAAAAAAAAAAGCAAAGTTGTAATAAAACTTCATCATATTACTCAAACTCTTTCTCCTAGTAGAACAGTTTACTCTTATACACAACCACAGTGTACAAACTACCTCGCACCCGGCCTTATAAACAAATTCATTTAAAATACAGATGCAAAATATAGACAAATAACACATCATCATGTCATCGTCGTCATCGTCATCATCATAATAAGCAGTGTGTGTAGTTGTGTTTTTGTTACTACATGTCTGTTCCAACTACTGAGCCTTGTCAGAGGATTAGAGTTGAGCAATTTAGGAAGAAGTTTGTTACAATTTTTCATTAATGTGACAACTGTTAAGTTATCAAGTAACTGGACCAGTTAGAAATATGATTTAAATTGTATGCGTTTATTTTGGTGTATAGAAAGCATAAAGTGTGATGCAACTACTTTAGGTTTGATCAAACTAATATAAGTTTGAAGCCAAAGTAGATCTCATATAGTTTATAAAAAAATAGAGTAAAATTCATATTTCATGTACACAGGTTGATGTGATTAACAATTAACCTGGCTGCATTTACTTACTTCTTAACAATTCTACAACAATGTTAAAAAAATAAGAAGGTAAAAAACTTCCGCGGATTTTTTATTCATGATTGGGCTGTATATATTATTGGAATTAAGGCCCTGATTACCGTTCACAACACCAATTATTTTGATGTTGTATGTTGTAAATTGCGATTACGATTCACAACTCTTATCGGCTTAATCGTGTGAAAAATGCGTGTTGTGTTGTAGTCGAGAAAACACAACATTTTAGTGTTGTTAAGGATAATCGGGCCCTTAAAAACTAATAAGACTAATTTGTGATGTAAATTTAGACCAATTCTTCCCATCATGGAGACTTAGCCCCATCGGGGTCCAAAAGATGCTTTCAAGTCTAAATACTGATATCGAATAATCCTTGTTACATTATCCTCATAATCAAAAATCCTATTGGTCCTACAACTAATGGACAAGGAAAAAATAGCTGTTCGTCAAACTGTTTTCATTAAATTTAGCGATATCGGTAGAAATAAAAGGCAAATAACAACTATACCGCTTTGAATATTTGCTGCGTTAAAATCTCTAAACTGTTTGAAACTCAGGTCAACGGAAAATATAGTACTCTTGGTAAAGGGAAACTAAATGTCAAATGCATGATTTTATTTTTCAAAATTTAAAAAAAAAAAATTTCAGAAACCACAAAGATCATTTATAAAAGAGAGTCCTTACAGGGCGCCTATGTCTGGTTGGCCAGATTTCAGCAGTTTATTTTGGTCCCAACAAATACAGAACATTACCTTAGCGTAATAAATTTGGTGTCGATGCGGCTGGTTGATTGGGCTCCACATGATCTCTTTCGCTTCGGTTTATCGTAATGGGTTTAAGCAGCTTTTTAGCGGTGTTTAAGCCGCATTTCTGACAAATGCAAAATTATCTTTCATGGTCTCTTAGTTTCAATTCATACTCGTATAGTACCTAATTTGATTTGGATCAATCCTGCTGGTCGCAGACATTTTGAGAATGCTGCTTGGTCTGGTTTCACTTACGATCTCTTACGATTCGGTTTATCGTATTGGATCAATTTTCCATCGCGAAAATGATTTCGTTTTAGAGCATTTAAGCGGACATGCAAAATTGGTAACCAATTGGTTTGCTTTAAATTGCTGCTTGAATAAAAGCTTTCATCAAAGTTTTTTGGTTGGTCTTGGCAATCGTTGTGTTCAGTGTCAAAATCATTACTTCCGAACCTCTCAAATCATCTCTCGCACATTGGAGCAGATGGAACACCTCTTTTTAAATTAAAGATTTTTTGGCACAAAATTCAACATTTTTAAAGCAAAAAAAAAACTTGTTGTTTAAAGTGTAAAATGTTCCACAAACCGCGTTTAAAAGATACGGCTTCTGTTAAGATGTTGGGATATGTATTTACAGTTACAATATCGAGTAGCAAATTATATTATTATTACCTATTAATTGTTCTTTGTCTCCGCATTAGAGAACTAGTCAGCAAATAGTGCTGGCATGGTGTTGGCAGAGGTTCCGAAATGTAAAGAGTGATTAGTTACTACGTAGGCTTTTTCTAAATTTTTACAGAAATTTGTAGACTGTTGGGCTCGAAAAGCGAACAATATTAGGCTACTCTTGCAGCTATGGAGAGGCAAAATATCGAATGTGTTCCATAATATACGGATTGTTCTACCAACTATATTGCAGATGAACAAACTGCGCACTTCCACTCTGTATGTTAATAGTTCTGTCTTCAATTTCTCAGGCTAAATAAACAAATAAATCTAAATGTTGTATCACAACTATTTTTAGATCATAGAACCACATGTTAAATATATGTACTTTATCGTATACCACTATGATACTGGTATCAGAATGAATAGCACTATAGGAGAATTATACAGAGTAATGCAACTTTGAAAGTAGAGAAGTATGCTTTTGGAAGATCACTCCAGTATTTAACTCGAGCTTCGATGAGGGTTTTAAGGAAATTCTCAAACAATCAAACATCTAAGAATATGATTCTCTTTTAACATAAAACATACCGAATAATTACTGGCACTGCATTGCAAACATTATCTCTTTGGTACAACGGAACAACTTATGTATTCCATGAAAGTGTAAATATGGTGGTATCGTTTAACACAGTATCCTGTTTCAATTGACTACATACTACATATTCGTTTTAAATGTAAAGTCTTTAAAATAAGGATACACTTACATGGAAATCCTATATACATGCAAAATAAACTCAAATAAACTTTAAATTAATCCAAATTATTGGCAGAAACTCGAAGCTTAGTTTAGATTGTAAGCTCCTAGTTTATAACTCAATCCTAAATAATATATGCTGTTGTGTTATAGAATACAGCTATGGAGAACGGCCTCAGCTTTAAATGTAGACAGAATTCAAAGACGCCAAAACAAACTGCTACGAATGATAACATTTGTCCCCTGTTGAAAACTGAGATCCAAAACATGCAGAAAAATACTTAAAGAAGCTTGAAGTACACCCAAACCCATCAGCCCACAACATATAAAATAATAGTGTCTCTAGTCGTCTGGAAGGAAGAATGCGAACTTAAAACATAAAATTAACAATGGTCAAACAATTTTCGTCCGACGAACCCACTAAATAAAATATATTTGAACTCTTTTTTCTTCGTTTATTTAGGACAAGGTACAACAAATATTTAGTTTTATTTTAGTTGATGCTGTTTGATCTTGCAAAGCTCTTGTAAGAGTAAACAACATCAAACAAATTTGTGCTACAACAAGTGGTTACGCTTTTTTGAGTAAATATTTGCCATGTGTTACCATCATTGTTTATCATATAAACAGTCTCAAGATCAAGAGCATCTTATACAGAATCTTATTTTAACGTTGATTTTACAAGCTTGATTTGGAGTTCCAAGAGTAAGTAGTACATATTTTACAACGGCTTGGAATGATCTGACCACCAAAAGGAATTTCTTTTCTAAAGTAAACCAAGGGTATACCTATATAAAAACAGCTTTGTGTTTGGGGTAGTATGGCGTTTTGGAAAGAGATGGAACAGCTCTGATGTGGTTGTATTTTAATGCATTTCAGAGTCTCCTGTTTTAGCAGCAGAGCTCTAGAACATTTCACAAGTTCACAAAATTCTAACAAATCAGCAGTCTCGTCATAAAAATATTCTAGAAACACATTACGAAAAATATAAAATAAAAAATATAACGCAAACATATCAACGAAAGTAACTCCCAAACAAATGGCCCCGAATACATCATCTACATATCAAGAAACCGCTGACTGTCTGGCGTTGATGAGTTTCGACTCTACACATTAAAATTGTTTGGAAACCTTCATTTTAACATTCACGCTGGATAAATGTTGGATGTAAGAATGCCACCACAAAATAACATTAGTTTTTGCAGGGTAAGTAAATGGCAAAACATCAGCGGCAGAAGCAACAGAATCACCACTGTTCATCACCACCCATCAACATAATGACAAATATTTGAGAGTAAGGAAGATACGAATGGACAAAGACAGCCTCAGTCAAACTAAACATACGCCAAAAGCTGCAAACAAACAAACACTAAATTAAACTACATACAGCTAATGTTTTTTGTGTTCTTTTTAAATGATTTAATTTTAATTACCAGATGCATACTAATGTTTTTTTTTATATATACACCCAACAACATGCAAAACCAAGTACAGGCGGACAAACAAAAAAAAAACCTGCAAATCTCTTTTAATATTCAGCGCTTTTATATTTTATTCAAATGTAATAAAAGCACCCAGAGTGATAGGTTAAATCTCTACAAATACGAGCTCAGCTCGATTCAAAAATAATTATTTAACAATACACCAAAGGATGTCGGTTACACACATTCATAGTCCAAAGAAACTTTATTTGTTTTGAAAGGATTTTCGGTTTCAGTGTTAATTTATTATTTACTCACTGACATTGATCATTATAATTATCTGTAGTTGTGTAAATCTACATGAACACATTCATTTGTCATGCATTCACTCATTCACTCAAACATTGTTATCATCGTTTTTTTTTTTTTTTTTGAACAATTAAGGATTATTTTTGTATTAAATCCTTGTTGAAAGGATGTGCTTTACAGTTACGATGGGGATTTGAAATGTTATGTAATTATTTTTAGTAAATACATTTAAGTGTAATTATGTTTTCATTCAAGTTTTTGCACAAAAATATAGTTTACAATGCACAGTGGGGCAAAATGCCATTTTCAACTGAGTAATACGATTGATACATTTTACATAGGCGTAGCAGAGGAGTCTTAGAGAAAAATTTTGAAAACGGAGTCTCAGACTACTACACCTCAGTTTTGTATAATTTTTAAATGCTTACGATTGGGTGTATAACATAAATATGCGGGATTCATAACAGCTGGCGTATCTCTTGAACGCAAATCATAATAGACCTACATACAAAAGTGAATCCCTGCGTGATACAGGTAAAATCGTTGGAAAAAAAATATAAAATTATAGAAATTATAGACAAATATACTAAACACAATGCCGTAGAAAAATTGACTAGTGCAAAACGGCCAAAGCGTCCTACAAAAACTGATCTAAGAGCTATAGTAAATGAAGTAAAAGCAAATCCAACTTCTAGTGAAGAAAAAATATCTAAAAATATTACCAACATTTTTGGAAAACCTGTAAGCGCGTGAAAATCTCTACATCAAAATGGCCACTTGAAGAACAACCAAGCCAAACGTTTGAGCTTCGCAAAAATAATATATAAACGAGCCTCAAATTTTTTTAATAATATTCTTTTTACCAATGAAAGTTTGAGATATTTGGAGTCAAAAAAAAAACATACAACACACCCCAAAAAAAATATGGCGAATCAAGAACGAAGCCTTTTGTAATAAATATATTACTAAGACGGTAATATTGTTATATTTAATATTGGTCTAAATTGAAAAAAAAAACGATTATCAAGTTATATTTCCTACAAAAAATTACTTTTGATATGAAATTCTAAAATAGATTATTTAATGGTTTTCTAAATTGAATAGGGAGAATAATCTGTGTTCAGATGGTATAAATCAATCATTTAAAAGTCCATGACATATTTAGTAATTGCACATAATTACCAAGTTTTCGCTGGGTGCATATTCAAAAGATAATTTAAAAAAGTCCGTTTATTTTTATAGCCATTGATTTTTTTTTTTTTTAATATTATCAGGTAACACAAATCGCCTATTGATTTACAGTTTTACACTTTTTTATACCCTCCACCACCACTAGTGGTGAATGAGATAAGTTTGTCATTCCGTGTTTTGAGAAATTGTGAAATAGTCATCTGAGACCCAACAAAATATATATTTTATTGATCCCTATGAAATTCTAAATCGATTGAGCTATGTTCGTCTGTCTCTGTAAAACACTCTCACGTAAAAAATATACAATCAAAATCAATAAAGTTTATAAACAACGGTTTATAATTCTCCTAAGCAGGTTGGTATTGAAAATCACCAAAATCGGTCAGGTAGAACCAGAGTTATGAATCAAAATCTAAGACAACCTTCGAAAAAAATGGATAAATATTTTAAACAAACTTTTTGTAAATTTATTTAAATATATTGTAGATAAAGTCATAAAATTTTACACAAGTTTTTTCTATGATAACAAAACAAACCCTATTAAAAATTGTAAGAATAGGTCCATGATTTCTGATACAAATTTCTTCCCGAAATATGGCTCCTTGATACATAAAAACCTATAAAATGGCAATATAATTTAGTTGGACCGTAGCACCTATATAAAGTCCACTTCCGAAAATCACTTTAGTACTTATAAATCTTTTATAAATAACGCTATCGATTCAAAATTTGTACAGATCATGTATATATATGCCAAAATCACACTGCTAGATTTTGTGAATATTAGTCCATATTTGGCCATATTCTATATTAAATTTTATAGATATACCAAATTTTATGAAGATTGCTCCATAATTGGTCATAGTTCTCATATAAGGACCACTGTTTTTTGCAATACAGACAAGATTGTTATTAAAAACAGAAAACCATTATTAGAGATAATGGTAAAAATTGTTAATTACATCAGTTATAAATTAGATAAAAAATTAAATTTAAAAACATTTGAAATAATTTATGTTGGGCGTAAACAATACATGTACATATATACATATGGTGAATTTCACGTCAAGTGACCCAATTTTAATAAGCGATGTCTTCCGATTTGGATGAAATTTGTACCAAGGTTAGTACTATTGGACAGTAGACCAGAGACAAATTTTCAGCTCTATCAGTGCAGAATTAAAAAAAAAGATTTTTTAAAATTAAAAAAAAATATTTTTGAAATGATTGGAGAAATAGCTATCTGAAGTCCTTTGGACAATTTTTGCTAGGACCAATAGGTGAAAAGTTACACTTATTTTAAAAAAGCCCTGTACGACTAAAATTTACCAAAATGTCCAACTTTGACCCCCTCTAACTCCGGCACTTCTGGACGGATAGAGCTGAAAATTTGTGTCTGGCTTACTATCCAAAAGTACTAACCTTGGTGCAAATATCATCCAAATCGGAAGATATTGATTTTTAAAATTGGGTACTTGACGTGAAATTCACCATATATGTATATATGTACAATTGATAAATTTGAGCTAATTTTGAATCAGAAACACTGAATAAAGAAATTCTAGTCCTAAAAATAGTGTAGTTTTGTAATTTTCATTATAAAGGGTGATTTAAGTAGAAAGTATTTCTATAGCCTTTTTTTGACAGATCACGTGTGAGGCGTATCATGCTGTCATGTTGGTTTTATTTAGTATTGTTTGGTATTTCATAATGGCAAGACTTACGCCTGAACAACGTTCAACTTTATTACGAAAATTCACGTTCTGTAAGAAATGTGTTTTGTGCACTTCGCTCAACTTATGATCAACATAATCGGCCTACTGAGCGTATTATTCGCAACACCATCACCCATTTTGAGACCCAGCATTCATTATTGGATAATATTCGACCAAATAGATTCCACCATCGGTGGAATCATCGGTTCATATTCTTCAAAAATGACAACATTTGGTTTCAGCAAGACAGCGCCACTTCTCACACATAGCATCAAGCAATGGATTTATTGAGAGAACACTTCGATGAGCACATAATTTCACGTTTTGGGCCGGTCGATTGCCCACCAAGATCGTGTGATATCACACCGTTAGACTTTTTCCTCTGGAGATATGTAAAGTCTAAAGTTTATGCGAACAAACCCGCTTCGATTCAGGCCTTGGAGGAAAAAATCACGCGTGTCATTAGCCAGTTACCAGTCGAAATGCTCGAACGAGTCGTCGAAAATTGGACTCAACGGATAGACCATTTGCTACGGCCAAAATTTGATAGACATAATCTTCAAAAAATAAATGCCAAAGAAATGTTCTCTCAAATGACAATAAACATTCCCCAATAAATTTGAATATTCTGTATGTTTTTTTTTTCTTTTCTTTAAAAAAGTAGGGAACCTCGAAATGGATCAAGCTTTATTTAGGTGAAGGGTATTTCAGATACCACTCAGCCGAATATAGCACTCTAATTTGTTTAATAAAAATTTACCCTAAAAATTTAAAGCAAGAAAAAAGCAAACCAAAAATTTAACATCATTATTCTTGCTTAACGGAAAAACAGAAAACAGCTACTAAGTCTCACATTAAATATGATATGATATTGGATCACAAACCCAAGAAAAATAATATTATGTACGTTCCCCTGATCAAGACATACCATACATACATACGAGTAAATACTAACGTATTTACATACATACAAGTACTTTTTTTGAAATGGATATGAGACCACAGACACATGTTTCAAATAAATAAATGGTGTTCGAGAGTCTACATTTAAATACAATCTCGTATTTGAATGTGTTTTTCTTTCTTTTTCCTTTACTGCTGTCGTTTTCCATTTTAAATTCTTTTTTGCTTCTGCTTTTGCCAAAACAAAATAATGTTTAAATTTCCTTATGCTCATTTTATTAATGGCCAAAAGGGGTAAGGGTTTCGGAAAAAAGTAAATAAACCCATTAAAATGCAGAAAAAATACATTTTGAACATACAATATGTGGCCGGTTAAGTCGTTTCAGAGCTAAACTCTTACTCCTACTTATATTTGAAAAAAAAAATAAGACAAATGTGCTAATTTTTGTTATTTATGATGTTATTGTGCAAAAAAAAAACGCAACATAGAAAATAATGGAAATGAGGAAAATATACAAGACTTTAGGAAATCAATACACAATGAGTTAAAGCATAAAGGAGTTCTATTGCAGAAATAAATGTTAATACAACTAGACAGTTATTAAAAATTAGTGGTTTTCAATTAAATTTGAAATATTTGTAGAAAACAAAATAAACTTGAAGATGACAATATTTCTTGTTGTTATTCATTGCTACGTTAACTTATGTCGTGCATGTTAAAAGAAACTAGCATGACTTGACAATGTCTGGTGCAACTTTTGTGTTAATGTTTAGCAATTTATTAAATTTATTTTAATATACACAAAAGTATAATAAAATTTAAATTTTATTGTAAAGCAAATGTTAGCAAATGAAGCTGATTAAAGCTAATTGCAATTTTAGCTGTTAATTAAATAAATTTTTAATAAGAAGATTTGTTGAAACATAAAATGCTTTTAATATAGCCAAGTATGTAAAACAATTTTAACTTTTTTTCCTTCGGTTTATTGTTATAAGTGCTAATATTTAATGCCTGTAAATATGTAGTTATAGTTGCTAAAATATTTAAATAGATGGTACTTGCAACATTAGATTGCTGCAGCAATATATAGTTTGTAAATTTTGACCCTCAAATACAAGGTGGCGCAAAAGTAAACTTCCGATGTTTTTTGGCTGTCACCGACCGATTATTGATCAAATAAATAGTCAGCAATATTCCGCGTTCTGGAGCAGTGTAGCGTAACATTGTTTACTACACAAATGTCAAAACAAAACTGACATTAGGGCCTCGCAAAATTTATAGCATTTTCTGATAGGAGGATTACTTTTGCGCCACCTTGTATAAATTAAAAAAAATGGCTCCGTATTGAAAGGTGCATAAAGACTCGCATTTTCATTAGTCCTTCTCTTTATTTATATTTTTTCATCTCTAAGGAAATATCTAATCAGTTTATGATTAATTCTACTAAAATACATGGTTTTAAGCCGCTGAAATTTGTTAAGTTCTTAGAAATAGCATTAATCCAAGAACATTTTAAGAGCTTGTTTTAAAATTACTGGAACTACTTTAAAGTTGTGCCCGGTCGTTCATTTCAGTGACCGGTCATTTTCGTTCATTTATCCGAGACTGATTCGTTCATTCAATTCGTTCAATCGTTCACTTTGAACGAATGAATACAAATTCTTCTTGAATGTGAATTTCTTCTTGTCTTTTGATAAACAGCAGCTGAACGAAATTTATCCATACACTATTGAACGAAAACCGTTCAGTTAAATGACCGGCTCATTCCGTTCAATGAAGTGATCCGTTCGTTCATGAACGACACAAATCTATAAATTATTAAGAAAATCTATAGCATTTCATAAGAACTAGTAACAAATTACAAACTAGAACTTCAACAAGACATTTATAAAACCGGATGCAATAAATGCTAAACAAATCCAAGAATACCTAGCAAGTATTTTAAAATACCATTTTTTAATTTAATTTTACTACAAGGTGGCGCAAAAGTAATCCTCCTATCAGAAAATGCTATAAATTTTGCGAGGCCCCTAATGTCAGTTCTGTTTTGACATTTGTGTAGTAAACACATGCGAAATACACGTTAATAAACAATGTTCCAGAACGCGGAATATTGCTGACAGAACTGACATTAGGGGCCTCGCAAAATTTATAGCATTTTCTGATAGGAGGATTACTTTTGCGCCACCTTGTAGTTAAAAGTTTGACAATTTCGAATAAATAACATTGATGGACGAACTAGTTCTAGAAAGGTTCGCTCATTTACGTGGAGCTAGTTCCGATGCTGAAAATTTTAAGCAAAAACTATTGTTTATAAAACTAGTTCCAGAAAACATAAATATCACTACTACATATTGGTAACATTGAAATTTAAAGAAATTTAATGTTCGTGAGCCAGTGTGTTTGGTTCTCACTAACTCACATGTACCTTATGAGCCGAGCACCATACAAAATAGAGAGCCTTATTGGAAATGCATCACAGCGCTCCTTTTGATGCGCTTCTTTTATTAGTTTGCGATGTTGATACAAAACAGCTGATGCTTATTTATTGCATCAGCCATTTTTGTTATGCTTGTTTTTATGTTGTTTGTGCATTAGCGGCTTCACTGTTACATTTTAGAACACAATACATTTGCAGTGATGCCAATTGTTGCTTTTCCGATTGTACTGCGCATCAGATGCAGCGAAGTGATGCATTTTAAAAAAGCCCAGAGTTTAAAACCTCTGTATATATTGGTTGCATATTTATTTAGAAACATTGGTACAATATAGAATTATTCAAAGTATTGGCCATTGTTATCATTCTCGAAACATGTGTATTCCCTGCCAAAAGAACTGCACATGTTTTGAGGCCAAGAACGAATCAAGCCAATTTCGGATACCCTGTTCTGAAATAAAGTGTATCCCAGTGAGAGTTAAGTAACGATCGAAACAAATAGTAGTCGGACGAGACAAGGTCTGGACTATAGGTAAAAATTGCAACTTCAGTTTAAATAGTTTTTAACAGGTATTGCAACATGTGGCCGATATATAACTTTCACAGCTGGCAGCATATTCTAGGCACTTTTCGGCCAATTCAAATAAATCAGTTTCATTCGGTACAGGTTCCCTGTGATAATCTGGCCAGATTTAAGTAGTTCTTAATAAATAGGACCCTTTTGGTCCCGCATTACCTTGGCGCCATGAATATTTGGCTATGATGTCGATTCGGCTGGTTTGCAGGGCTTTACATAAGATCTCTTACGTTTCGCTTTATCATAATGAATCAATTTTTATCGCAAGTATTTCATTTCGGAGCTGCTAAATCATTTTTCAAGGTGTCTATGCTTCAATGGTA
Organism: Bellardia pandia; assembly: GCA_916048285.2. Classification (NCBI taxonomy): domain Eukaryota; kingdom Metazoa; phylum Arthropoda; class Insecta; order Diptera; family Calliphoridae; genus Bellardia; species Bellardia pandia. The sequence continues at coordinate 39,862,732 of OU696530.1, forward strand.
ACCAATTTCCCTGCTTTTAGATAAATCCTGCTGCCCACAAACATTTTAAAATTGCTGCTTGAAAAGCTCCCAATAAATTTGCAAGCTCTTGTTGAGTTTGACAACAATCTTCGCGGAGTAATTTTTTTTGTTAATACATTTAATTTATTTATTGGATCTTCAGAAATGAAATGACAATAAGTTTTCGAATCTTAATACTAAAAGAAAATAATAAGTCCAGCCAGTGCTAGACAAAATATTATGATACTACAAAAAATTTATATCCACTGATCCAGTCATCTGTTTTGCGCTTGAGTTAAATCAAGGGTATCCCTCCTTCTCAACCGAACATGGCCAGTAAAGTTAAGGATGTCTCGTGCAAGTGGGTTTGGATGGTGTTCAAGTTTGCTGACATATTTTGAGGCGTGTTTTGTAAATTCGACTTTCACCAAAGGAATGCCTAGATCTTTGTGGATTCGAGAATTTTTAACATACCATAGAGCTGCAGTAATTGTACGTAGAATCTTATTTTGACCCCTTTGAATTTTTTCAATGTTGGATGCTGAGGCAGTACCCCATAATTGAATTCCATAACACCAGATTGGCTTTAGAATTGCATTGTACAACAAAAGTTTGCAATCCAACTTTAATGTAGAATTTCTGCCGATTAGCCAATTAATTTGCACTGCTTTTAATCTCATCTGGGTAAGTTTTGCGTCGATATGAGACTTCCAAGTTAAACGACGATCGAGGTGGATTCCGAGGTATTTGACTTCATTGTGTTGCGGGATAATTTGATTATTTATTCTGATGAACGAGCATGTGTCTTTTCGCAATGTGAAAGTTATATGAATACATTTCTGTTCGTTAACCCTGATTTTCCAAAGCTCAAGCCAATTCTCTAGTTTATAAACATAATTCTGCAAATTCTGTGATGCAACTTGGTGGTCCTTATGGACGCTGATAAAGGCTGTATCGTCTGCAAAAGTTGACGTATGGATTTTGGGGTCTAACGGCATATCGGATGCATAAATCAAATATAAAGTTGGACCCAGTATGCTACCCTGGGGTACTCCTGCTTCAATTGGCTGAGCGGGGCTTAAAAAATCGCCTTCTGTAAATTTGCGACCATATAAATAACTTTTCATAAGTTTGTGGGTGTTAGCAGGCAGAGTTAATTTAATTTTATGCATTAAACCGTCATGCCAAACTTTGTCGAACGCTTGCGACACATCAATGAAAAGGGCGGAGCAGTATTTTTTCTCTTCAAACGACTGTCTTATCACATTTACCAATCTGTGTGTTTGTTCGATGGTACTGTGTTTAGCTCTGAACCCGAATTGGTGATTTGGGATACATTGAGTGTCGTTCAGAATTGGAATCAACTTAGCCAATAACAATTTTTCAAACAGTTTTGAAATTGTCGGCTGTAGACTAATTGGCCTATATGACTCTACTTTAGTGGGGTCCTTCCCTGGCTTAGGAATCATGGTAATCATAGATACCTTCCAATCTGCAGGATAGTATTCTAGGCGTAAAATAGCATTAAAAATAAATAGGATAATTCTTTTAGCAACACGAGGTAACTCCACAAGCATTTTGTTGCTGATTTTATCCATACCTGGAGCTTTTTTAAGATTCAGAGTACCAATAGCGCTTTGAACATCATTAAGGCTAAGTCTTAGAGGTACAGGAGGTCTAATAACGAGTGGAGGCAAATCAGATGCATTATTTGAGTTGTTTATAGTAAACACTTTTCTCAAATGATTAACAAATAAAGTCCCCTTCTCGGAATCATTTCTAGCCCAGTCACCAGTCGGATTTCGCAGAGGAGGTTTTCCTCTAACTGGTCTTTTTAAACCTCGTGCCGCCTTCCATAACGAATAGTCAGATTGTGGGGTACTATCAAGACCCTCCAAGTAAGATTTAAGTGAAGCCATTCTTTGGGTTTCTAAGAAATTTCTTAGTATATCTCTGCATACCCGTAGCCTAGCTTTCAGTTCAGGAGACCTGTGGATTTGCCACTCTCTTCTAACTCTTCTTTTTTCTGACAGGAGATGATCGAGTTCAGCGAAATAAGTTCTATTTGTCCCACTTCTGCACTCAACGTCGTATGTGGAGGCGTGATGTACAGCTCTTCGTATGTCCTCAGTAAACTTGCCAATCGACCCATCAATATCCTCGGTAGTTCTCAACACTACATTTTCCGTGCAGTGGGAACTTAAATACTTTTTATACTTTATCCAACTTACTCTGGTTTTAGATATGTCCCGAAATGGAGAGCCATTCCCTTGAAGGAAACGCATTGAAATAATAGAAGGAGAGTGATCTGAAGACAAGTCTAATGAAGGCTCCACTTGTATCGATTCTACAGGGATATTTTTCACTACTCCGAAGTCAATAACATCGGGAATCTTCCGTCGGTCCGTCGGCCAGTAGGTGGGATGCCCGCTTGAGAGTACATCTAATCCCATTTTGGCAATGGTGTTGAAGAGTTCACGACCCTTCGGGGTCACCAGACGTGAACCCCAAAAAGTGTGTTTGGCGTTAAAGTCACCAGCAACTAAAAATCTAGCTCCAAGGGAATTGAAGAAGCTGTAGTATTGGTGTTCTTTTATTGAAAATCGAGGCGGCGAATAAATTGATGATAAAACAAAATTGTATTGACAGAATTCAATACAAATGTTTGTTGCTTGTAGGTAATCCTCACATATGTTGTTCATTAAATAATGTTTTATTCTGTTCTTTATAAGAATTGCCGATCCTCCACATGCTCTTCCGCGGGGATCTTTAGTATCATACAACACGTAGCCATTAATTTTGAAGTACGCTGTCGCCGTCAAGTGAGTTTCAGCAATCATCATGACATCAATCTGCTTATCCATCAGGAAGTGTTCCAGTTCGTTTTTATGTTGGCGGAGGCCGTTCGCATTCCAAAAACAAATTTTTAAACAAATCATTTTTTTAAAATGGCTTGTAAGATAGTGGATTGCATTTTCAGCATTTCCTGCATCATGGATGTCATAGTGGTCGTAAAAGTGTTCATGGTTTGGACAAGTGTCTGCAATGTAGTCTCTAGACTGTTAATATTAGGCTCGTAATATTGTGATTTAGGTGCCTGCTCCAAAACTGGCATATTAGATTTAACCACGTTAGCGTAAGAAACTTGTCTAGAACTAGGCGCGTTTACATGACTAGTGGACCGTAACAATTGCGGGAAATTGTCACTCGATGCCAAAATAGGCTGTTGACGATGATCAGGTAATACTGACGTCTTGTTGGTGCTTATGCCTTTCAAATGAGTGTAAATTGGACAACCTCTATAATTTGCGGTATGATTACCTCCGCAGTTACTGCATTTTTTGATTTTTGAATCAGTTTTCGACTTATCACATTGAGCAGTTGCATGTAGCTCCCCACACGCAACACAAACTGTCGGCAATTTACAATACGCCTTGGTGTGACCAAATTCTTGACAGTTGAGACACTGGACGGGTCCCTGACGCTTATGTGGTTCTTCCACGGTGATTCTACGATGCAGAAGGTACATCAGATTGTAGATGGGATGGGACTCGTTTTTCTTTAATACGACATCTCCAGGTTCCAATTCCACCCTGAACATAGGCTGTGGAGTCTTTTCACGGTTTCTAATATTCGTTATGCTCTTAATTTTGAAGCCTTTTTCCATTAAGCTAGTCTTTATCTCGGCAGGATCAACATCTGGGTCTATACCCTTTAGAACGACTTGGAGTCCTTTTGCGCTTTTCAGCTGGTAGGTATAGAAATCCCTACTTTCCCTCTCCAACTGGTTGGACAATTTACGAAAATCATCCTCCTTTTTCACTTGTATTTTGGTTTCGCTGATATTTCCATGTTTAATTGATGTTACGCTAAACATATTTACACCTATTACCGAAACAATTCCTTGTACCAATTTACTGGAAGTGGGCTCTCTCAGATAAATTGGTGGGGGCTTAAACGTCTTCTTAGGAAGTTCTGGCTCATCCGTCTGGAGGAGAGCAAACCTATTTTGATCATTACTCACAGTCTTAGAAGCTTTTGCATTTGATGACACTTGAGCAGACTTCGGGCTCCTCTGTCGCTTGAGAACGGTGATGTACTTATCCATACCTACTTGTTTTTTGGGTTTCACTGCGGAGTAATGCCTCTAATTCTTGGTATTTAAACTTTTTTAAGTGATCTAGGCAATCTTTGTCTTTCGTGTCAAAATCACGACTTTTTAATCGCACAAACCATCTCACGACAGTGAAACCGATGGAACGCATTTAACATAAGCTTCTGTGAGCATTTGGTGTGCGAATACGCTTTATATGATGTCATATCACGCTTTGTTTTTACAAAATTCTTAGTTTAGACTGCAACAGTTTTGATTAAAAAATCAGCTGATTAGTTTTCCCTAGCCTAAAATTAAGTCTAGATTTAGCAGAGACCATTTGCTCAGAGTCCCTTAGCCGCAGATAACTCTAAAGGAATGTTTTAGTTATTTTAAAGATTATAATCTTATAAAACAAAATACTATCAGTGGAATATATTTTTACTTTTTACATATTTCCAGTAGTCTAATGAAATATATTTTCCTTTCTTTTTTTAATTTCTTTTAATAGCAAAATTCTTTCTTTCAAATACAACTTTAAGTTGCATTTGAAGTTGCTTTATACAAATAACAAACTATTGTATAGTGGCAGTAATTTACATATAGAAAACTTTAATGTTTTCTAAGTATTTAGATGAGAAAGTTGTTGGAAAAGTTTGCTATTAGAGAAAAGTATTTGGCCAAGTACAAAGTACTAAAGTGTTTAGGAATCTTAACTGAAGATGATGTTTTTGGTATGAGAAAAAACAAATCAAGGAAGCTTGATTTTTAAGATGCCATTTAGTTTTAAGTTTATATATAGCAACAAAACTTTAATTGCATTTTTTGTGGTGTGTTGCAAAGAAGCCACTGGATGTGTATAGATTACTTAAAGGATAAATAAAAAGGCTGCATTTAAAAAGCAGCTGATTTTCCCTAATATTCTAATTAAAATAGTTCCTACTTTTAATTTAAGTTATTAAAGTTGAGTATATGTTGCATGTATGTATGTTTAAATCAACTTTCCGAAGCCCACACATAACATTTGGAAATGTATGATACATTTTTAAATTCAGATTGCTTTAGAAAATGTTGCTATTAAAAATGAAAAGAATTGGTCTATAAATGGCAGAAATCTAAGACCACAAAGAACGCATATTATATACCCCTCGTAAATAGTTCAACAGATTCGCCTCAGGCAAATATACAACTTTAACTTATTTTGTTTTATTTCCTTTTACCCAAACAACTTTAAAATATAATAAACTTTAAAACCAATTTAACTTCACAATTCTAAAAAAAATATTTATTGAATTTATATTAGAATTTCCTACAAGTATATTAAACAACTTCAACTAAATTATTTTCAAATACATATCTTAGTCAATAATACAAAAACTAAACTTCAGAGAGTACAAGTTGGCAAAAGAAAACATTAAAAAAAAACTTTGAAAGGAAAATTTAAAAAGATCTATATGTAAACAAGTTCAATATAAAAATTTTCCTTTGCCCCGAAAAAAAACAAAATTTGTTTTAAGCAAATATGCAAAAAGTATTATTTTAACACAATAATGGTTATGCTTATGCTCAACAACTTCTTCAATTATTTCAAAATTGAGGCAAATGTCTGGAATTTACCTTTTTATTGGCAACCAACTATTACTGAAATTTCTTTAAAATATAAATGAAAGCGACATTTTGTTTAGAAGGAGGAGTGAATATTTTAAATGTTTAAAAAATAGATTACCATCTTCTATCATCTTTGATGTTAGAGGCATTATTATTTAAATATGTAGTAGGTAGGTATATTTATTTTTAAAACACTTGAGGCCTAAATTGATTGTTGCTTGTATAAGAAAATATATGTACATATGTATAAAGATAAGCTGAAAGATTTATTTAGGGTAAATATAAAAAAGAACATTAAACAAATTTAAAGACCAAATTATTAATAGACAGTGAACGACTATAAAGTAAACTACAAAAGCAACAACTTGCTACAGTACAACTTTTGTGGACTTTAAGCGAATTTGGACTATAAGCGAAATGCTTTGTAATCACATGTCCTTACTGATTACCTTACTTTATAATAAGTTTTATATACAGTGTATAATTTTAAACACAACGGGTTCTTTATTCAATTTGACAGTCTTTTTCAAGGGGTCATATAAAACTCAAATGCATTTAAGACTTAGATTTAAATAAAATATATATTTTTGTTTATTCTTGTGTATAGTTGACCTCTTGTTAATGTCCCAACTCGCCATGGGAGTCTGTGTCTGTTCTTAAGGTCATGTGGGGTAGGAAATGTTTACCCCACAATCAGTTGTTTTCATTGGGCTTGAATCATTTTTTGCAATTACGGATAAGTGTCCTAGGTTTGGTTCTTGGATTTAAATGCTATATCCGTTTATAGGATACTTAGGGAATATATTTTGTGATAACTCTGCTTCGATGTCTATGTAAGACCGGATAAAGCTTTTAGTCTTTTCACCTCAACAATTAGACTAAGTACCTCTAATAATTAATTTGTTACAGGTTCATGGATATATCTCCCGAATAGTTTGATTAATAAACTCCTTAAAGATGACGAGTACTAAAATGCCGTCATATCACAGCTTTTATATGGGCAGTTCGATTGAGCTTATTGCTTAACCCCCTTATTCATACAAACTTACAACAGGTTTTTTTTTTTTTTTTTTTTTTATTTATTTTACTATCACAAAATCAAATTGGTTTCTTATTTCTAAACAATTTTGAGTTACTATCATTAAGATATTACAACAAATAAATTCAAGATTTATATAATTAAAATAGCTTTTTACATAAATATTCCACTGTATAGGAAAAAGATAGTGAGAAAAAACCTATATAAAATATCACAGAAGTATAGTTTTGAAAAGTTTTTATTTTTTAAATCACAAACTAATTGAATCTATACCAGTATGAATAGATTCAATTAGTCAGTGTTTCGCAAACTTCTCAAATGTGCAAAATTTGATCTACTGCATTTATTGTTAAATGTCAGTGTCATATCATTTATAAATGTTTCAATAGTTCTTTGGCGAGACATTCTATGTAGTTCCAATGTGGGAAATCGTTTTGGTAAATTATATATGATCTTCAAATTTTTATTTTGAATTACTTGAACTCGTTTTCTGTGAGTCTTCGCACAATTTCTCCAAACAATACAACCATATGTCAGTATAGGTCGAATACATAAGTTATATAAAAGAAGTTTGTTTTTGATACTTAATTTCGATTTTCTGTTAAGCAGAGGGTACAGAGCTCGACCACAACGGACCGCTCTTAAACAGACATTTTGCAAGTGTTCTCTGAAGGTCAATTTATAATCGAGTGTTATGCCTAAATATTTTATTGACTTTGAAAAAGCAATTTGAGTTCCCTGGGCAAAAAGTCCAAGAGAGGGAATTCTTTTAGGAGATTTGTTAAATGGAAATAGTATCGCCTGAGATTTTTCTTCATTAATTTTTATTTTCCACTTGACGAAATAATTAGTTGCGGAAACAAAAGCCTTTTGCAAACGCTTAACAATAGCGTTAGAAACTTTCCCATTAGCGATGAAAGCGCTATCGTCGGCATAAAATGCTACATCAATACCCGAGTGTATCCTGAAGTCTGATATATATAAATTATATAGCAGTGGAGATAAAACGGAGCCCTGCGGGACTCCTGCAGAAATGCTCTTTTCCGATGAACATGCCCCTGCCACTTCAACTAAAAAAGACCTGTCAGTAAGAAAACTACTGATTAACTTTATTAGGTATAATGGGAATTTGAATTTATTGAGCTTGTATAATAGCCCATTATGCCAAATAGAATCAAAAGCTTTTTCAATATCTAGGAAAAGCACTCCCGTTGAATAACGTCTGTTTTTATTTTCTCTTACTATATTTACCACACGTTTCAACTGATGAGTGGTAGAATGTTGGGGCCTAAACCCATACTGACAGTTATGAAGAAGATTATTATCATCAACAAAATGTCTGATCCTAGTTAGTATGATCTTTTCAAAAATTTTATCCAGAGAACTCAATAAGCTAATTGGTCTATAACTGGTTGTCAATTTAGGATCTTTCACGTGGTGAAAACTAGAAAGTCGTAACTTGCTTAGAAGTGTACTAAAAATGTAGAGAAAGAAGAGCACAAATGAAAGAAAAACAGGGGCCAAATTACCGCATTTGTGATCGAATGAGCTATCGTATCGAAAACTGATTTCGATATCGAAATTATGCTAAAATGTACTAAATTTCATGCTCGATATCGAATGCCATAAGCTCAAATATCAATTTTACTCGATATCGAATGCGGTAATTTGGCCCCAGAATTTTATGGATTGTTTCCCCCTTATTCATAAAAACTTACAACAGGTTTATAAAGCAAATTCCCATACAAAATTTTCGGAAAAATTGAAAACCGCATCGAAATTAAAAAAAGGACAACGCGCACCAACTAATAAATTTTTCGCATAAAAAATTTAAAAAAATACCAAAAATGGTGTGAAACGCAACAAGTTGACAACGCTGATAATCAAGTGTGTACTCGTCTTATCTTTCCCTCACCCCGATGTGTAAAAGAAGGTAATCAGTTAAGCTTACAAAATTGCTTCGTGTAAATTGGGACTTAGTGTTTTCAAGTGCTAATAAATGTATGATCGCATAAATGTTTTGTTTATGTTTGGAAATCACATAAATATTGTATTTAGAAATATCTATTTAAAATTTTTGAAATGTTTTATTTGTGTAAATGTAAATTTCTAGTAAAACAAAAACTGCCTCTTTTATAAAACTGAATAAAGTTTTGCAACGTTTTTGAAATTTCGGTATTTATATACAGAGACGGAAAATAACATGTCCACTTTAATTTTAGTGTTTAACTGGCATCATTTACAATTTAAAAATGGTTGTTTTTCTCTTATGTATATCACTGAGAGAGTGATTTATAAGGGAACATTTTAAGTTTGTGGTTAAGAGAAACTGAAAAGAAAATAACGGCAAAAGTTCATTAGATGCAAATCAATGATTGTAAACCTCTTATAAACTAGTGCTGGCAAAGTATTGAGTAATGGATACCGAGTAACGAGTAGTTTCCCTTTTTTTGGATACTCAATACTCAAAAGTAGTTACTCGATACTTTCTGAGTTGTATTTTTAAGCAAGTTGAGTGGGTAAAATAGTGCATAAAAATACATCACTGTATTATAAAAAGACAACAATGTGTAAGCTACAAAATTCAATAATTTTCCAAAGAATTTATTTTAATTATTTCTTAAGTTGTTGTTAACATTGAATTAAAAGTTAACTTTGCATTTATTTTTGATTTAATAATAAAATACATACAAAACCAATAATAGTTGAAGATCTATTTTTATTTTTTGAAGAAACTACTTCAATTTGCAGATAAAAACTATGCGTTACAATTTCAAAAAATCCGTTGCAACTATCGAGTAATATTGAGTACCCAAATGAAAAGTATTGAGTATTATTGAGTAATGGAAAGTAGTAGAATTTGCCAGCACTATTATAAACCTGTTGTAAGTTTTATGAATATGTATAAGTATTTATGGAAGTACAACGTAGAGTTACAAATAGTATATTAATTACAAATCATACAATGGCGGTGATGGGCCGTTCAATTCACCCAGTCTGCAGAATACCATGGAGTTCTGTTGTCACATGTTCCACCCAACTTGCATTGGCGAAACAGTATATTCGGGGGTCTTTGAGGAGCTATGTATCTGATCAATTGAATTTTGAATTAAAGCATTTAAGACCATTATTACGAGATGTATTTTATTATACTTTAGGCACTCTAGTTTGGCAGCGGTCTTTGGTGTCACAATAGTCTAATAAATTGACTCTGACAATCACTATAAAAAAATTAACTTAATCTTGAAATAGGTCTTTAAATAAGATTTCAGTACATGAGACTTTTTCTATCATGAAATTCAGTTAAGGGATTTCTTTGCAATATTTTTTTGTATACTTGTATATTGCCCTAACTTTGTATATATTTTAGAATGATTAAATTTTATATGTAGCGCTCACATTTGTGCCATATATTTCCGCAATACTTTTACTTTTGTTCAAAGAATATTAAAAAACAAATATTATTGTACCGTAAATTGGTATGAATGCAAACATTTTGTACTGATTTATATTTACAAATTCTATTGTGGTAAATATTTCATATTAATGCATGTCTGAAATATCTGTCGAATATATGTATGTATGTACATATGTATGTATTTGTGTTAGAGACCCTGCAAATAATATTGGACTACGTGATCCATTTTAGATGATATGGACTACTCACAACATGGTCCAATGTAATGCAGTCATGGACCATGTCATAGTTAAACAAGAGTTTGTAGTTAAACGACATGGTTTCGTGTTAACACGATTGCATATTGAGTTGTTGTTGTTGTTTAAAACTAACCCTCGTGAGTACTCCATGGAGTAGTTTTGGGACTACTCCGATGGGTTATATGGTCCAGTCCTAGGACATCGCAATGTTAAATGGACCACCTTTTTTCATATATTTGGAGTAGTTTTGGAGTACTCCTACTCCTCTTTGGACTAGTCTTTACATGCATGTATGGACTAGTCGCATTATTTGCAGGGGAATTTAACATACATACAATACATACAATTCTTGTTGTGGGTTTCTGTTTTTTTTTTCAATATTTCCATATTATCAATGATAAATGTTAGCTTAAGGCTGAATTTCCTCTTCCGTTTTTATTCAAATTTAATGATAAGAGAGCATGTAGGAGTTTTATTGAGTCTGCATATGCGAAAAAGGGGATAAAAATATGTAAATTTAATTTATTTTATTGACAATAATATTATCATGAAGAATATTTTAGTTTAACAAACAGATATTTATTTTTTTATTTAACATTTGTATTTAGCATAAATAAATTGATGATATAAATTTAAGAGCAATATGTTATGCTTTCAAATGCACCAGAAAATCGATATTTAAGGAAAATACACACAAAAGCGTTGAAGAAAAACTTAAAAGTACAAGTTGTAATATAATAAATTTCAATTATTATTTAAACATTTAAATTAAAAATTTGTAAAATTAGGAAGAAAAAAACCCTGACGAAGGCACTCAAGGAAGTGCCGAAATATTGGATTTAAATAAATGTTAAAAAGTTTTTATATATAAAAAAAAGACTTTAAGCTTGAAAAATTAGTAATAATTGAAATAATAAAGGTCGAATAAAAATACATATTCATAATAAATTGCATATATGAAGTATAAAATATTTTTATATCTTTGTAGATTTTTTTAATATTTTCCTAATGTAAACAGATAAATATGAAATACTCCTGACCAGAGACCTGCAACAAGTATGAACGAGCCGACTTATTCACTAACGTTGAATTTTAAGAACAATACAAAAAAGTATGATTCAATTTTATGCTTATTCACTTTTTATGCACACACAAAAAATTCAGCAACGAGTATAAATCATTTCCAACACTTGGTTCGAACTGCAATGTTTGAAAACAAAAATTCTTGTTTATACACAGTTTGTTTTTTGCATGTCGGCTTTGTTGTGCATGATCTGATTGGAATTGAACTAAAAACACACGAGCCACTTATAAGTAAAAAGCGGCTGGCAGAAAAATATGAAAACATAAAAAATGTGCATTTACTACCTATTTAACATTATTTCGTCGAAAAGAAAACTTATTTGACAAAGCAATGATAAAATTTGTAATATGTACAGTTTGTCAAATATATCTTTGCACAGGAAAAAAAATTAAAGAAAAAATGTAAAATGAGCTGCTTCATACATTTAACGACACAGTCGAACATTCATGTTCGCACAAAACAACAAATGAATAAAACACATGTTCGGCTAACAACACGTTGGCTTTGATGTAAAACGAGCTTCATACATTTAACGACACAGTCAGAATATTCATGTTCGCAAAAAACAACCAGTGAATAAAACTGAATGTTTGAAACGAACGGTTGCGTAAACGAGCGTTTTGTGCATTTGAACAAAAACGATTAAATCATAAAAATCAATGTGCATGATTAAGTATACCCGAAAATTTAGTACTCGTTGCAGGTCTCTGCTCCTGACCTCTTTGCCTAACCAATGTATTTGGCCATAACAATTTCTATAAACCAAATGCTAATAAACTGCACAAGATTTAACTCCACAAAAACCTTACCTACACACGCATAAACTGTAAATCTATAAACTGCTTGTAATATTATTAAAACAATTCAATTCAGTTCTTTCCAGTCTACTACATAATAAAAGCAACAAGCATTGACAAGTGGCTAGAATTTCCTGGGACCTTGTCCCTATAGTTGTGTGCAATAACAGAATCCTGATAACCACAATATAGGCAGACAGCAGTAACCACAAATGCAGGTAATAGAATTACAAGAAATGAAAGACATAATATGTTTAGTTGTGCTTACACAGAAGTCGTTGTTGGGTTGGTGGTAGCAAATCTACCAGTATGTCTTGGAGTGTGGTCAAGTAGTACGAAATGATAATCAAGTAAACATGTCAATAGAATACCACTATTGCAACTTTAATATACTTAGCTCCTGCCACAAATACAACCTGTTTGAGTAGAAGGTATAGTAATAAATGAAAAACAATAAAAACTAATAGTGTGTACTTTTATGAAATAATTTCAATTAAATGCTCTTGAAGCTAGGAAGAAATAAGGTGAAATTAACGTTAGTAAATTAATTGAAGATTGTCAGAAACACTAGATAAGTAAGTACATGGATGCTCCTACGGTTGTCCCGGGATTTTCCGTTGGTTAACATTTTGTTTTGTATCACTTTGAGCTTGTCGTTAATCGTGACGAATCACTATTTACGTTTTCTAATCTCCCTTTCGATCGGTACACTACACTTTCGCTGCTCATAGTCTGCCATTGCTAATGTTTAGTATTCATCGCACCAGGGTTGAAAGATGATAGATTAGAAGAAATTTCCTACCTTAAAATGAGCAATATATGAATGTGTTCCTCTAAGGATCATATGATCTCCTAATGTTGTACGATATACTGGATTTTCATCTTCAATTTAAAGCTAGGTCATGTCATCTAGCTGGAGTGGCCCATGACCTTTTTCCTTTTCTTAACACACTTTCCAGGTTGGTCGATGATTGTAAAAGAGCTCTAGGAGAAATCTCAGGCGAATACGTGCTGAGACTCTGCTGGGTACCGGGTCATTCCAATATCAGGGGTAATGAATTGGCTGATGAATTGGCGAGACTCGGCTCAGATTCGGAGGATCCTGATTGTCAGGCGGTGGTCAGGCCTCCAATAGGTTTCTATTATGAGAAAATCAGGGAATGGATTCTGGGCGTGACAAATAGGGCCTGGGGAAAGGCCGGTGCTTAGGAAGTCCAACTCGGAATCGTTGCTGGGCGAGAGCAGGGTCTGCGTGGGAACCATGATAGGCGTTATCACGGGCCATTGTATGATAGGTAGAATGCAAGGATAATGGGATCTGATTTTTCAGACACATGCGGGTTATGCGAGGACCCGGAGGAACTGGAGACGATCGAGCACATTCTGTGCAATTGTCCCAGGCTGCAAGTTAGCAGGTTGAGGTAGCTAGGTAGTAGATTCATAAGCGAATTAGGGGATATCACGAGTTGTAGGCTCGGGGATCTCAAACGATTCGTAATTAATATGGCCTGGCTGCGCAACAGGGGAAGGAGCTTTGTGAGGGCTTAGGTGTTTCGCTCTTAGAACATACTTATGGCGTTTTCTTTTCTGGCAAAAATGTTACACGTTTTTCCCATTTCGCATCTTTTTTAATTTTTTTGTGTTCTTTTCTGAAAAAATGTCAACACTGCTAACGTGTAGTGTGTTCTTTTCTATAAATGTCACACTATAAATTTAAAAAATGGTGCACCTTTCACACTCTGTATTTTTAGAGGGGGAGAATCGCACGATAAAACAGCTGACCAGTGATGCCAACTTTTGAGACTCAAAACGCGTAAACATTTTTGAAGAAAGGGCTAAATGGAAAAAATCCATATAAAACCACATCCAATTTTCTTTTTTTTTGCGTTTTGAGTGACTAAAATCCGGCTAAATCTAGCCCGAAAAGGGCTAAGTTGGCATCGCTGCAACTGACATTTGTTTTGTTAATGAATGTGTATTTGTGTTAAGAAACAAAAAAAAATATATACAAAATAGAAAATATTACTATGTACTTTTTTATGTGCTGAAAAAATTTTGGATGACTTGTTGGATTTATCTTCATCATCTGATGATGATAAAATATTTTATATGATTATGATTTTTATAGTTTAAGAAAAATTTGCGTATTAGTCGGGAAGGTGCCTTTGGTCTTTTTGATAAATATTTATTATCTTATTTCAAGCGATCTTACCTGGGAGCTATCTGCTTCTTCTTTTTTAACAAAAAAAAAAACAAAAACAGCTGGACATGAAAAAAGTGTTACACTGTAGTGATTTTATGTTCTATTCTGACCATTAAAAATGCGACATCTTTAAAATGTGGGGTAAACATTATAAAAATGTACATAATAAAGGTGTAACATTTTATTTCAGAAAAGAAAACACCATAAGTGTCTCCAATCATTTCTGAAAGGCATCACAATGGACCGTATTGGTCTCTGGGTGATGGTATGGGGACAACCTCACACCGGCCTTCTGAGCTAACCTAACACACTTTAGCATGTGTCCAGTATCTGCCAAGTCTCAGTACTAATTTCATTTGGCCTGAACATTTATCGAAGACACTTACTATTTTAGCAAGTAAGAGTTTATATTCGCCTGTGCAATATCTTATATACCCACCACTAAATCACATATTATGGAGATTTATATTTATAAGAGATTTAAGCGCATTTAAGTGATTTCCAGAAGTAGGCTTTATATGGGGGCTACGGTTAAATATGGACCGATCATCATCATATTGAGATGGACGATTTTTATATACCTATGGATGGACTTTTTGTTTTCAATTTCAACTTGATAGTGGGTTTAATAAAGGATTTATGCGCATTTAAGTGATTTTCAGAACTGGACTTTATATGTGGGCTACGGTCAAATACGAACCGATCATCATGAAATTTGGTACGACGATTTGAATGCATATTTTGATTATGCTTGTCGAATTTCAACTTGAAAGTCACTTTTACAAAAGATTTATGTTCATTTAAGTTTCTTTAAGAATGGGGCTATATCAAAATTATGGACCGATACATAAAAAATATTATTTTGAAATGTCACTTTGCATTCCTACCATTTTCAACAGAATTTGTTCTTCTATAATGATATTATCTCCATAATATTTGAAGAAAGGGCAAAAAATGTCTAAAAAATATCGAGGTAGTCTGAAACTTTGATCTATAACTGAGATCCTACTGGACCGATTTTGCATATTTACAATACCAAACAGAGCTTTTTTTTGAAGCTCTATTATGCCAACAACAGACGGACAGACGGACGGATATGGCTAAATCGTCCTAGAATCTTATAAGGACCCAGAATATATAGACTTTTTCGTTCTACGGCCATTATTTCGATGTGTTACAAACGGCATGACAACCGCAATATACCCCCCAGCTTTTTGGTGGTGGTAATAAAAAGGCTTGTAGTGCGATTGGTAATTGACTCCCACTTTCGCTTTCCTAAAATGAAACCTAATTCATGTTGCTAATGAATGTGGTTGGCTTTAATCGTATATTTGGTTCAGTTTTGGTCTGAAAATATTGGTTTTGGTCGGACTTTAGTAGTTACCTAATAATCTTTCTGCAAATATGTCAATCTCTCACACACTCATCTCTTAATGAACTTTGTGCTTATAGCGAGTTTGGGTCTGTTCAGAAGGTCCTGTTAGGAAGGAGAGAGCTGAATGTTTGGATCAGATATTTTCATATGACTTGAATCATTCTTTGGATTTACGGATAAGTGTCCTAGGACGAGGTTTGGTTCTTAGATTTAATTTAAATTCAATCGCCAATAGGCAACTATATTTGTATTCACAGAAGTAGCTATGGTTTGATAAAAGCGTTTATAAGATACTTACAGAACTGTTTACTGGATAATGTAGACACAAGTGAGTTTAACCAAATATTGATATCAAACAATTCTAATTTACTTTAGACTTCTTAACATGTGTTTTGTGATTATTTTGCTTTGAGGTCAATGTAAGGCGGGACCTTAAAAATTAGACGAAGTGCCTTTAAAAATAACTTTGTCAAAGGTTCATGGCTCTACTTCCCAAACTTTGGCGACTAGTAGAATGTCGCCAAATCACAGCTTTTTGTCAGGCAGTTCACATCGCAGTTGATGACACTTTTAAAGAACTTTGTTTGCAAAAGAAAGATTATTTTAATAGGTTTATGAATTAATGAACAAGTTAGATTATTTTTTTACAATTGTCGACGTTACAGACATTTACAGATTTCTTTGAATTTACGTTGTTTTAAACACCGAAAGCAATTGAGAAATATAGTATTTATGGACTTACAGATATTGTAAATGCTTACCGATATATTCAGAGTTTCTTAAACGTTATTCCATGATCTCTTTCTAACATCATCTGCTTATAATTACTCTATTAAGCACTATTTGTAATACGTATTTAACTATTGCCAAGATTTTTTTACTGCCTGCCGTCAACCTGCCTTTAAACACCTAGCAAAAGCGCTCTTACTATTTACTCTAGCTTGTATATTTTTAATTGGATTTTTATTGATATCACTAGCAAAAAAAAATGAAAAGATAACGTAAAGCCTTAAAAGACGCAACATTTCTGCTGCAGGATACTTGTTATCCGCCTACAGACATGCTAACATAGTCACACATACGCCGTACGCTGGCACACTACTTACACATGTATAGACAACCACAGAATATTACAAGCACTTTCACAGTTGTACGAACTGTTATGTTTGAAGGATACATGCAGGATACTCGGCTAAACCGAGTCAAGTTGAGATGGTAGTTTGTGGTTAAACAAATGAAACAAATAAAAAAAAATACAAACTAAAAAAGCATCAAAACGAAATAAGAAAAAAACAACAGAATGGAGTAGTTAGTGAATGGAAAATATTAAAGCAAAACAAACTGGAAAACAAGTAGGAACGAAGCCAATTGTAGGTGCATTGAGGCAATTTTAAATTGTTAAAAAAAACCATACACAACAACAGCATCCTAAAGAGTGAGCGAGCGAACAAGAGAGTTGGAGATTTTTAATTGAGGTAGAATAAAAATGCAAAAAGGCAATGACCGTTTCATGAAATAATAACACAATTTTGCATTTAAAGTCCTTGCCACATCCATACAGCAAACATGTGGAGTAGTGAAAAGAAAACAACAACAATAACAACAGCAGCAAAACAAAAATGTTAAACTAGGCAAAGGATATTTTTAGCTATGAAAAACGTACCACAAGAAGAGTTTAATTTGTTTAACAATTCATTAAACGAGAAGGGGTTTTATTTAATTCAGAAAGTAATTTTTGTCGTTATACATTTTGCAGCAGGTGATAAGTAGGACTTCATAATATGGCTATGGAATCCTGAAACAAAACCAAACTGTTTATACTTTATATCAGAATAAATGTGACTATTAAAGACGAAGCATTGTATTTCGATATTCTTTGAAACCCGCTTATTATTTCAACTTTATTCAGTAATTGACAAGGATCAATAAGGCATGGCTTGATTTTGAAGGAGTTATAAAAGCAGTAGGTAACATTTTGACAATATTTCGATATTCTAAAGTAACAAAAACACCTGTTAAGATTCTTAGGACATGCTAAACGCTCGAATTAAGTCAGCTAAAAGTGGTAAATATTTGAGACAAGTCGAAATGATGGTCACCTTCTACTCGTGTGAAAACATCGTTTGGTCTTCAATAAACTTCAGTCATTAATTGATTCCTTTCTGATCATCAATCAATTTGGAACAGGGCGAATTGAAACCACATTTGCTGTCAAATCTAAAACCATTAGACCATTTGGGTTATTGTGCAAACACACCAAGTTTGTTATAAAGCTTCAATTCAATGTCAAACAGTTCAACAAAGGCATTCCTATCATACTATCATGCAACATAGACCCTTCTGTAATTGATGAATTGTAAAATGAAGCTGATTTATTATAATAGAACCCAACCAAGTGAGTTGCAAAACTTCAGTTTAAACAAAGGCATTCCTTTATAAAGTGAAGCACAACAGTCATTCAGGGCAGATGTCAAACGGAAGATCAAACACAACCTAAAACCAGTATTCTTGATATAAAAAGGAGAGATAACGAACTCTGAATTATACAGCATATACAACATGATCATGCAACATAAATCCATCTGCATCGGTTAATTATAAAATCACATATTCTGCTCAAGCATATTTATAATCGTAAATTCAACTGAAGTTCGTTATTCAATGTCAGACAGTTTGCCAAAGGCAAACAATCATATTAAGATCTTTATATCTTTCTAATGCGGAATACAGTATACATGAAGTTCACTGCCAATACCAATCGGAAAAACGAGACTTTCGATATGGAAATCATAAGATCTCAAGATGATGAAAGATCAAAGTTGTTCATCACTACATGGAAGATACGATGTATCATCTCAACTAAACCTTTAGTACCTAGAGTCTTATATACATACTCGTATACCTTATGTTCAGTGCTGATATTCAGCCGGTTCGGACCGGTTCGCTCGAACCGGTTGTTAAAATTTTAAAAATTTTGCGAACCGGTTGTTGCATATTCATATTCAGTCGTTCATTGTCCAAACGTACAAACAAATGATTTTATTTTGGTCATACATTGAATTCTTGGATGATGATGTTTTCGATAGCGTTTTCTTCAATCTTTTGAGAAAAAAATAAAGCAATTTTTTTTGACTTTTATTTTGCAAAATCAAAACTATTTTTTTATTAAACACAAGTTTATATCATTTCCTTCAAGAGGCTTGTGGTGTGTTACTGGAATGCGACTTTAAAATTTTCGCTATTTTTATCAAAATTTGGCAAAAATATAATTTTTTTAGGCGAACCGGTTGTTAATTGTTTCGAATATCACCACTGCTTATGTTCATATACAATTCTTTACAGCTGACCACTTTAGCCAATACAGTAAGTTTATTGACTGAGCTTCTTTCAGTTTTTTTTTTTTTTTTTTTTTTGAGTTTAAAGGATCTTTTACTAGTACACTCCTTAACTAAGTGGTATCTTTTAATACAAACACTAAAAGAGGTTAGTTGCATTTACATTATAACGTTGAATAGAATTGAGTTTTATTTTAAAAGTATTTGCTTTGCAATTGCTCTCCTACGATTGAGATTGCTGCTGTTGAATGTACTATTAAATCCAGGTTACAATTGTTTATGTATTTATATACCTTTTCCTGGTAAAGCAGAGCAAAGAAAGATTAAGATCTTCAGTTAATATTTACAAGGCATGTATTAACTTGTATATACCCCAATGGTATATAAGTATTAAGGAATTGATAGAAGTTAGATATTAGCTAACACGAAGGCTTAATCCATTATTAGGTTTGTAGAATTTATAGGATATTGGGACCAATAGTATTTGAAGGCTTTTGTAGTAAAGTTCTCTATTTATCTCATTAAGAATACTTGATATGCTAAGATATGTTGGTGCCAATAAAATTGTTTATTATCTAATGATTCGTCGTCACTGTAACCCAGTGAGAAAACTTTATGACCAAACTCACTGTCGATCAAAATTACAATAAAATGTTAATGAAAATTCAATATTCAATGGCGTAAATTATTGGCTTTCACAGTATCTTAAGTCCTTGATTTCTTCATAATTTACCAACCAACACTCCTATTTTTACCTCTTGACTTACAAAACATAATCATATGTGCAAGTAATGTTTTTTTAAATTTACTTTACATTGTACTATAATATGTACCTACAAAAACTATTGTAAACACATTCATATATATTTCTAAATAATGTTAAAATATAAATAATTTACTTACTTGAGTGCCCGAATATTGGGACTGTGTATAATTAAATCTTTATTTAATTTATTGTTTATTGTAATAAATAAAATTTAAAAAAAAAAAAAAAAAAAGTCACTTAAAAATAATACGTCCACAAGATTTCAGGTCACAGTGAAGTCCAAATATTGCATTAAAGTTAGGTTACCTGAACTTGCGAATAATCTGAGAAGCTGGAAAGGAATTTAAAGACATTCATGTGGTTGTTTCCCTTTGTTGAACTGTCTGACACTGAATTGTTACTTTATAACAATAACCTCGGTTTGGTTTTACGACTAGATATCTGCTTGAGCAGCATCCGTCTATTTACAATTAACCAATACAGATGGATCCATCTTGCATGATCGTTGCATGTACATTAGACCTCGCCTCACTTATATGGAAAAAATTTTTTTTTCGAATTTTGCATTTGGGGATTGGTTAAATATGCTATTTGATGTAAAAATTCATGTGATAAAATTTTAAATCAATCAGAGTGTGCCAACCCGTGCCATGCTGAGGTCAAAGTTCAAAATATATAGAAAACAATCGTTTTTTCATTGATGACAAGTTATTTATTATAAAAAAACATGCAGTTCATATAATGTTTTCTTAATTTGCAATTTTTTATATTTAAACATTTCATTAACAAAAAAGAAGAGAATTAATATTATTAAATTATTATAAGAGCGACGATTTAGTATATGCTGGGAATTCCTTTCTGTAGTTCTTAACAACATGAAGCAAGTACTGCTTCTCTTCTTCGCTATGTGTTAAGGACCGGTTAAAATCTGTAATAAGTTTGACTTTTCTCTCAGCAGCATCATTAACAACATTAACATCTTTCAGAATTTGAACGTCTTTAATGTAAAAAATTGGTACACATAGTACTCCCTATATCCGCCCTCCAATAACCTATTTTCCAACACAATACATTGCATGAGTAGGAGTCAGCTCCTGAGTGATGGTCCAAGCAAACAGAAAACAGTCAGTTAACTCTTAAGAGTGACACATTTGGGTGCATCACATGTCCCGTTGTAATATTTAAATAAACAGATGGAGGTGAAAAAAAAGCAATTCCTTATAACTGAAAAATTTGAGTCTTAAACCGAACTATGTATGTAGGTGCACGTATGAAAGAGTCTTTTTAGTCATGCAGCAATAATTTGTGAAGAATTTTCAATCTCTGGTCAACGAAAAATATAACTGTTATTGATACGTTAGCACTCCTTGAACAATGCTGCTACATAGAAACGACTCTGATGGAAATATCATCTTCCATCTACCATGGAAGTTACCAATGGTACATTAAATGGATTTTATCCAGCCTGATTTTATCTAGTTCGTGTTGCAAAAGCATTTCAAGATGATCAACGGAATCCACTTAATTGAATTAACGTGGATCGATCCTAGAGAAACTACTACTCATCATTACATACGTAGTCGTCCAAGCGAAGCTGTTCTATAGCGCAAATCAAAATGTAGCAGTTAGTTTTCCATAAGATTCATTGGCTTTGATATAACCTGCAACACCAAAATATTTTCTAATGTGTATGTATCCAGGCCAATGAAATAACGCTTCCAAAAATGATTGCATACTTTTAAAGGTCTACTTTCACGTGCATTTACTAGCAGTATTAGTACCAGTAGCTACAATTAAATATATCTACATGTGCTGGTTTGTGTTTGTGTTTTGTTGTTTATTCTAAAAGTTAAAATTCGTGTCCACTGTTGCATTGAAATTCAATTAGTCTCAACGGGTTGTTGTGAGCTCCTCTGTTGGGCATGAATTCATTTCAGTTGCCATTTTTGCTCCCACAAATAAAAAATAAATAAACAATAAAAATGAAAAATAAAATATAAAAAAAACTATTTTTTTTATTATTTGTGTTAATTGTTATGGTTTTGTAAATGTTTTTGTTGCAGTTGTTTGTTGTGTTTTTATGTGA
Organism: Bellardia pandia; assembly: GCA_916048285.2. NCBI lineage: Eukaryota > Metazoa > Arthropoda > Insecta > Diptera > Calliphoridae > Bellardia > Bellardia pandia. Next base: position 39,884,775 of record OU696530.1, read on the forward strand.
AGCAAACAAAATAGAAAAACTGAAACGAGAATAACAAACTCATAGAAAACTTTATTTGTTTTACATTTAGTATTATGCACATAGTGTAGTGGGCTTTTAGGAGTAGAGTACTTAGTTCAGCAAAATTTTTTCAGTTTAAACTTGTTGTGTACTTTTAGGAATAGTAAGTGGTAGTACAGTATTTTGCTGTTTATATTTATAATTTTTAAAGTCTATTTTAATACTGGTTTTTGGTCAGCTTGAAGTTTTTTTTTTTTTTCTATTTTGTGCCTATATTTTTTCCATTTGCCAGTACTCATTTGTATTTGTGTTCAACTAAAAGTATTTGTTTTAACTTGTTTTTGACCGCAAAAATTGTATAAATAGAAAATCAAGTATTATTGTGGGCATTTATTTGCAGTGGTATAGATCTAATGAAAATTTAACAGCACAAAATATATAGAGCAATTGTAATAGAGGTTATGTTGAATTTTGTAATGTTTTTTTTTTTTATTTGATAATTTTAGAAAAGTGGTATTGGTAGCTTAACGGTCAAATAATTTGAGTTATTTGTACTTTGTAACACGCTAAATTTAAGTACCAAAAAAGTTAATTTTATTTGATTTTTTACACAACTTTGCTGAAAAACTAGCCCCCTTATTCATAAACGATTATTAAATTTAACAAACGTTTATTAAGCAAATTTTTATATGCAAATCTATCTTAATAAACGTTTATTAAATTTAATAATCGTTTTTGAATAAGGGGGTAGGTCTTCAAAGAAATTCTTTATTGCAATAACCAGATTTTGAGTTGTTTTTTTTCACACAATAATTTTTAGCACATTTTTCTCAAATCCGAAATTCAAACCAAATTCCTGTTAAATATTTATAACGCCATTTAAGGGGATGAATGGCCTTTTAAGTGTGCATATGTTACAACATTCCCTTCCACTACACTCTGTAAATATTATTAATGTTCTCCACCATATGTTGCCTTAGTTTCAGTTTTAGTTTGCTTTCTATTTTTCAATCCACTTACATGGGTAATATTACAAAATGTAGAGAAAACTTTTTTGTTATTTTTTGAAATGCAAAACTTTTTGTCAGAACTCACAAGCAAAGTGCGTTTTTATATGAAAATATACAATACTTTATTTAAATTAATTATATTTACACTATTTATGCTAGTTTTTTTGTAGTTGGGAGTATTTAAACTTAACTAAGTTTTAAAAATGTTGTTTATTTTAGTTTAATTTCGAACAGTAGAGAAAATAACTAAATTGACATTTTTACATTTATTAAAAAGGTTACTGAATTTCCTTCAAAAGGATCTCCACTATGAGGCCTTCCTCTTGCAAAATAATTCAGCGGCGTACTAAAACCCGACCGATGAGATCACGGAGCCGGAGATATAGACTCTTCAATTATAAGAAACTCATTCTCAGGGAATTAAACAGTGACACTCTTTAGTTTAGTCATAAAATACAGTGCCTAAATAGCTGCTATCCAAGGGTACTCTAAACATAGAATTTGTTGTCATGGTGCTTAGTGGGCTATTCCATAAATATGTTTGAGTGCATTGCGAATAATCACCCCAATGCGAAGATGTTAGTTTGGTGCCAAGGCAAAGCTTGTGCCGCCATCTCGTGAAGTTTAGTGACTGGTGCGCAACTCGGAGCGATGCCCATTACCGATCTGTGGCAAATATTCCTGCTATACCAATCCGACTCAAAGAAGTACTCCCCAGGTAGAACATAGAATATATATACCGTGATTCTCAACCTAAACACTTAATATATAAAAGAAAGTTTTCCATAGATTTGGAATCAACTTCATCAAAAAATGGAAACCTCAAGCTCCGGCTAACATAAATTGTGAAGACCGATCTATTTGTTTATCTGACAACGAAAACACCATAGCAATATCAGAACTAGTAGGTGCTTTCTTTTGTACGACAGAAGTATTAAAAATGAGAACAACATACTTTCATCGAACGATGATTAGTACGCACCAGTTAGTCACAAGCGACTAGAAATTACGAGACTCTTAGCTGCCACGTTGAAACACACAGGAGAAGGTATTCTATAAATTTGGAATCATGGTTATATACAAAGAGAAGCCTGAGAAGATTCTTCATTTGAGAAAGAAGACACATCTTTGGTAAGTTGAAAGTAGCAGAAAATGAGGACGCATGCTTTCATCGTGGGACAATTCAGAAGGAAGTTAACATCATTGGCATACACAACGATCAACTACAATGATGGTTGTTCAGATTAAAATTCCCCACTCGAAACCAGCGTTAGCTGCATTATTTTTTGCGACGGAGCAACTTGTTTGGTTCCACGAAATATTATTGCATAAATATAGGATTTGAGCGAGTTGTTTTGCTCGTTAGTTGCTATATGATACAATTCCATGGAAAGGAACCTGCAAACTCCATCACTTGATTTCTCACAACAAACTCTTCATCGCCAAAGAAGGGAAAGTATCTAATTTCAAGGCGAAATACTTCAAACTTATAAAGAATCATTGATGTCTATAATTCCTATAGTACTTTTAATGTAGATTTAGCATGTGTATACAAGGTATAGATCTACCAAAACTGCGTTACATTTATAAGTTACCCATATATAAAAATCCCTGACCATTAAGGAATACTCTTTAGTTGTCTTACTAGATATAAACCAAGATCGGTTATTTAATACTTGAGACAACTGATCTAGCTGTTATCTCAATTGTCGGAAAACACTAGGCGCCACTAACATTTCCAACAAGTTCTGAAATCTTAAAATCAACATTCTGCTTAAATTTCTTACGCAAACGATGCAGAACAAGGATCTGAAAATGTTCTCGATGTTGTCAATAATGTGTGTTAGGAGTAAATACATATAAAAAAAGGACTAGTATTTACCACCAGATACTTTTCTAAATAAGACTAAACTGTTGTCATTCCAAGATTTTATAAGTCGTCAATATAGATCTTTCTGTTAACTATACGATACCTGACCTCATTTCCGATCCAGTTTTTTAGACAAGTCATCATTAAGATCTGACTTTGACAACGCATTTCACCATCCAAATATTTACTGATGGATTAAAGGGTCGGATGAAATCGGTTTTATGTAGCTTTTTCAGATCCAGAATTTTCATAGTGAAATTTCAAGTGAAATTAAATTCATTGCAGCAATTAACAAAGTAGAATATGTCAACAAGTAAAATGTCAAAACTTATTCTTATTCGAATATATGTAATACCCCTGCCGGAAAACAAAGTTCTTGTTGAAAACCCCTTTACTAACTATGCCTTAGATAAAACTTTAAAAGCAGTTAACTATACAATACATGAGCAAGTTCAGGTTCTAAGACAAATATACATATAGGATAAGACATAGAGCATATTTCGGAAATTGTCATCATCATATTCACTGATGTATCAATATCTCATTACTCCGGACCAGTTGAGACTATCCATCGAAAATATTCCAAGAATGTGTCTGGAGAAGATATCTAGACATTTATCGGTTATCTTTATTCTAACCATGTGAACATTGATGAAAACTGCTGAGCTTATACATTTTTAAATGCTGGCAAAGCCCTAGATTTTAATATTATATGGGCTTCTTTTAAGGAATAAAAAACTAATTTTAAACCAAATTTACATCATTGCCAAAGGAAAGTGGGAGAAGGATGTTCCCTATTAGAAGGCCAGATAAAAACATAGGTATGCATAGGACACGACTTCAGGTAGTTTCCATCTGAAAAACCTTTTTACTTAAACGCATACTAAAAATGATATAGCTGATTGTTGAAAGGAAATAACATACATATTAACAAATTGTTCCTGCTATAACCCTTACTTATGAAAAATATTAATTTGTTGCAAAAACTAAAGCATATTTTTGGGTGTGGTTTTCAACTAAACATCATTGCATACATTAAGCTGTCAAAATTTATGCTCAATATTGAAATTGTACGAGTACAATATAAATAATATAATTATGAATTATTAATTACACATTAATTATTTACAAATACAGCAATATTTTAAATAAAATATTTACATACCAATAACAACAACTCAACCAAACTAATAACACCATATTACACAACAAATATGTAAAATGTTTTAATTTCCCAACCCAAAAAAGCACAGAGATGTGATGAAAAAACCGACAACAACCATTACAATGACACATACATGTCAGCTGTAACTGACAAGCGGTCATCAATCAACTTGTACAATTTAAACATTCATACCATTTCAACAATTTGGTCGTTTTGTTTCGTATGTCTTGCAACACGTACTGTTTACTCATCCTTTTTATTTCCCCCAACTTTAGTTTTACTTAATCTGCAACATTCCACTTTGTTTGGCCCATATATACGCAAAAGTCATTCACTTTAATAAAGTTTTCTGATAAATATGTCATTTAGACAAAACTTTTGCAGTCATACATGAGCAAAAAAAAAACAAAATTTGTAAAACCCAAAAACAGAAATGTATTAATACTTTGTGGAGAAAAATGTTGAGTTGTAATTTTACCACATATTAAAATGTTGCTCTACTTATTTACAACTTTTTGCTGTTTTGACCATATTATTCATGTTCAACGAAAACGAGTGTGCAGAAAGTTTTTATTTATCTCCTTGTTTTACTGGCTGCCTTATAAATGTGTAATGTCATCATCATCTCCAAGTTCGTAGTCATAATCATTGTCCTCACTATCAGCATCATAATAATTGTAGGCTTTAGACTCTGCCACATCCCAGTCTCACATTCACCATGAGCATCACTTATTATGTTCACACTCTGTTTGTTGGCCATCAAAATTATTTCAAACCGCTTTAGCAGTAACAACAACGCAGTCGTCATTGTATCCGTGTTTTGGCTTTCAGTGGTTTTGGGTTGGCTTTTGGAGCGAAAATTAAATGTTCAGAAATTTTAATACATTTGGGAAATTAATAATGTAATACAACATCAACAAATATATGAATGAATATGTAGAACAGAATACATAAACATATATAATATAATACAATGTAGACAAATTACATGTACATATGTATGAATTGAAATAAATGACATTAAATTAATTGCATATGTTTAGGCATTTTAAATGAATGTTTTGTACTTGGACACACAGTGTGGGATTTGTGAGTGTTCAAGTGTTGATGAGTTAAGTGAAAAATGTTTATTAAGACAGACAAAGACATAAAACAATTAAATAGGATAATGTATGCCAGCTGGATGAGGGCTATTATTTTTATATGCCTGTACAATGAAGATATTCTCAAATATTTCATTTTAAACTGTGTTGTTATGACTCAAAAAAAAATGCTGACTCAAAGAAGGTGTCATCTCAAAAACATTGTCAGGTCATGTTATTGCAGCAAGAGCATTTATATGTTCGCGTACTTTGAAAATGGAACGTAAACGTTCTAGTGTAAGCAGGAAAGCGTGCAAAAATCATGCCTTCTGTAAAAAAGAATTATGTGTGACATGTCATAATGCTCAATGTTGATAGACATTTTGGCTTCACTTCAAAAAGTGGCCAATATTGCGGGTATTCTTCTTATTAAACTGGATCAGCTTGGTTATACATCTCGCAGTCTAAACTGGATAAAATCTTATCTTTTGGATAGAACTCAATGCGTAAAATTTAATAATAAATACTCTAAAAATATTTTGTTTACTTCTGGTGTTCTTCAAGGCAGCCAGCCACCTTGGTCCAATTCTTTTCTCCTTGTTCATCAACGACCTTCCAAATGTTTTAAATTTTTGTAACATTGTAATGTTAAAATATTTTTTGAATCCGATCTCAACAATTTATTTTTGTGGTGCAGTCTCAACTTAATGGTATTAAATTTAAAAAACATGTAAACTTATGCGTTTTTCAAGAAGTAATTATAATCCTGCTAATTATACTTTGGGTGATTACCCGCTTCAAATTGTTGAAAATTTTCTTGATCTTGAAATTTTACTAGCCAACAAATTAAACTTTGTTTCGCACATTACCATGATGATAAATAAAGCTAGAGGTGCATTTGCATTTGTAAAGCGATGGGCCAAGGAATTTGAGGATCCCTATGTCACAAACAACTTTACATTTCTTTAGTAAGACCTATATTGGAATATGGCTCTATTATCTGGGATCCTTATTATAATATTCATATTCAGCGTGTAGAGTCTGTACAGAAACAATTTTTACTCTTCTGTCTATGTGAGTTACCTGGGAATCCTGATATTAACCTTCCATCATACATCGATAGACTTAAATTGATTAAATTACCAACTCTATATAGTAGAAGGACTATGCTTAATGTAACATTTATGATCAATATAATTAATGGTGAAGTCTGCTCCGAGTTCCTCGTAAATAATGTTACTTTTAATGTTCCTCAACGATTTTCACGCCATTTTAAGCCACTGTATGTCAAACATGTTAGTACAAATTATGCTCAAGCTGACCCATTAACAAGATTATTTTGTGAATTTAACAATCTATATAAAATAATTGATTTTTCTCTTTCAATAAATGTAATTAAGCATAAAATAATTAGTTTATTAAATAATTAATCTTTTGTTAATTAATTGTAATTTTCAATATACTTTTTTTTAATAGTCTCTAAATATTTAATCCATTGACTTAATAATTAAATAAATAAATTCTGCCAGACACAGGGTTTTTAAAATATCGTATATCGAGATAAATTTTACCACAAAAAATATTTATATACACAAATTTTTGGATTACATTTCTGAAAACTTTGTTTACACAAATACTGGTCGAGCTTGACCTACTATACATTCTTACTTGTTTTTATCTGTAATTATCTAGCTAAAGCTAGATTCTTTTTTAATTCAGAATCTAGTGGAATTAAGAATAATAAATCCGTAACAAATAACTGCCGTAGTCTTGAAACTAATAAGATTTGCGAAACCTAACGTAATGAACAGAAGGAAGAGATATTACAATTAAGGCTTATTGCAACCGATAATTTATCTTTCAAAGAAATCATGTTTCAAAAATAAAGTCCTATTTGCGCACATATTATTCTATGTAATCCTAAAGTTTAAAGAAAAATTGTCTCTTTTCAATTAGAAAGGCTTTGTTGAAATTCGTGGCATGTGTAAATGTACTGTGAGTGTCAATATAAAGTTAACAGCTAATATTGTTTAAAAAAACGTGTTATTTTATATGCTACAAGTACAAATTTAAAACTAAATATATTGCATAATTCATAAGTAATTTATAACAATATATAACTCATTAACAAAAGCTAGAAAAATAAGAAATAAGAATAAGAATAAATTTAATTTAAACGAAAAAGTACAAGATTTTTCGGGTCAAAATAAAGTAAACAGGTATATTGAAATTGTGTAAAACACTGTATTCAATATTTTGTTTGTAGTCCTCTATCACAGCTGTTAATCTTCTAAACATAGAATCAATGAGTTTTTTAGTGAAACCATTAATCTGTTGAAAAATCCAGTTCTGCGCTGGTTCTCATTTCTCTAAACTAGGGGCAACATTGTTTCTTAAAATGTCGTTATAATCTTCCTTATTCACTGTAGATAATGTAAGATTACCAACCCCTGATGCCGCTTGATACAGCATCAGACCATTACTGAGCCGCCGCCATGTTTTACCGTCTTAGTAATATATTTATTATTAAAGGCTTTGTTCTTGGTTCGCAGTAAATGTTGGGTTTGCTCTTACTAGTCTGACTGACTGGTTTTGCAAGACTCTTTGGTGCTTTGCACCAAGCAAAATTTCTACGGTATTGTGTTTAATATACTTGTCTATAGTTTTTTTATGGTACAGTGATGCTTGCCAACGATTTTACCTATTTCACGTAAAGATTTACACTTTCTATGTAGGTCTATTATAATTAACAGAGTCTCAATTGATATTTGTCTTCCCATTGCAAATTCTTCTCACTTAACCTCACAACTTAATAATCTTTTTGAATCACAAATTATAAAACTTGAAATTATTTTGAACGCAACTTTACCATTATAGTTTATTTTCTTTGCGAAAGGCAGGATTTTTTGCATAAGAATGATGCCACTGATTATTGTATTTAGACGCCAAAAAATTTGTCTATTTTCACAATAAATCAATTAAATTAAGCTTTTGTTTTTATTTCTTCTTGTTCTTTCAATTCTACTTAAATAACTACTTACATAAACTTGCAAAATATTTTTCTAATATAATAATATTTATATTAATATAATAAAGCATTTCTTTTAATAATATGTGGTGTTGACTTTATTTTCACGCTCACTGTATATTTAAAATAATCTACAAAGTAAGTCACCTGTTTTAAACATTCAAACACACAAACAGTAAGATAGAGATATTGCAAAATGTGAAAATGATATACGAGTAAAAATCTATATATGTATGTATGTATAGGTATTCGTATTGACTTACCTTGAGCTGTAGGTAAATAACCTGAAAAGAATAACAGGAAAAGTGCATTTTATAATAAATAGTCATAAATTCTTAAAACAAAAAACAATATATTGTATAAATAAGATGAATGCAAATGTGTATATTTTTATAATGTCATTTTTTCTCTCTCACAAGAATATAAGTTACTACTACTGCTACATTTGCTGAGGAAATTCAACTAATAAAACCAAAAAACCCAAAAATTCAACTAATAAAATATTCATTACACAAAACACAAATGCACTTGGCAATAGTAGCACTACTGTGCAGGAGGAACAAAATATTGCTAAAAGGAAATTTGTAGGAATACCGTATTTGACTGAGACGAATGTTGTATGTGCTTCATTCATATATACAGAAATTAAGCAAAACTTCACTCAAAAAGAATCCAGAAACCCCTTCATGGTTATGGTTTCATCATAGGCTTTAACGAATTCAAAAATGATATTTCAGCCAAATAAGGACCAAGAAAAAACGTCCAAGAACTTCATACTTCGCTAGATGCTTTACACCTTCTGTAGTAAAGTGTGTCCCAACTAGAACGCAATTTTTAAATTTTAAATAAATACAGATACTTCAAAAAAAAATCGTGAAACTTTATTATATCGTAAAGTAGACAGAATGAGGTTATGTATGGAACAAGATATCGTGCAGATGGCCGCCGCGGTTTTGCTGGCACACACGCGATCTCTTAATGAAATTTTCAATGACCTTTTTGCATAAATGCTACGGTATTTCATTAATGCAGCGTCCAATTTCCTCTTTTAAGGCTTGAGTCGTCGTCGGCTTATTCGCGTAAACCATCGACTTCAAAAAACCCCAAAGAAAAAAATCTAAAAGTGTTAAATCGCACGATCTAGGCGGCCAATTCTGGTCTCCAAAACGCGAAATAACACGACCGGGAAATGACTGATGCATTTTCTCTGGCTGTATGACATGTGGCGCCGTCTTGTTGAAACCACATGCCCTCCACATTCATTTCTTCAATTCTAGGCAAGAAAAAACTGGTTATCATTTCACGATACCGAACACCATTGACACCATTGCGTTCTAGTTGGGACACCCTTTAGTTAAGTGACTCTTCATCATAGATGTCATTGCTTTTTCCTATTCTGAAATGATCCTTATACTTGATCGGTGTTAATAGCATAATGTAGTACTTAAAACACATATTTGATTAAGCCTTGAGTTGCATAAAATCGCAATTACTATACTTGTAATACGTAAAGGTTCAGAATTCTATTATTCTAAAGAAAGAGTAAGTAATTTTGTAGTCCTAGAAAAAGATCAAGAGAATTTCTAGTAAGAGTAACCAAAAACTAACTAAAACTACTGTAGAGTACAAATATTATTTATTCATTTTACTTTAACGCTGTACGAATAAAAAGCAAACATGTTTACTACTTCTATTGTTTGTCTATGCACATTTCATGCTACTATGCAACACATACTACATGTTAAATATACATGATATTTTTATGCAACATACTCAAATATAGAAACATATGCAGATCCTTAAGATTTGGTTGCATGACAAAAAAAACAGTACCACAAACAAACTGAAATGGAATATTGTACTTGAACAAAGTTTATTTTCTATATTTTTTTTGTAAAAAGGAACACAAAGCCAAGTAAAAGAAAAATGTTGTATAAAATGATATTTTTTCATAAAATTTTAAATATCAACAATATTTACAGAATGACCACAACGATTTCACACAGAAAAACTATGATATTTATTTACAAAACAAAAATATTAGTTTTAAAATTATTATGATCTTTAAGATCTTAATGGACACTCATATACTGACATACATGCAGGGCATATCATATCCCAGCATATCATTCTAGAAGCGCTCCGAAAAAAGGAGTCAGAAAATAGTCCAACTAAAGAGCATTTTCGGAGCGAAAGAAAAATTTGCTTGTTATTGTCCTGAGTGTCAGTATGACTCAGAAATTCCACTTAATTATGTGTGTACCAAAGCGTTGTTGTCCTGTTATTTGTGCTTTGAACAAAAAAAAACATAGCTGTACCACACAAGAATGATAAAAACAAGATTACACAGAGCCCAAAAAAACCTCATAAAAGACTCTTTTCTGCCATTATCTAAGAGCTCTTTCAGAGCCCAAAAAAAACCCTCATAAAAGACTCTTTTCTGACATTATCTAAGAGCTCTTTCTGACGAACCATTTTCGACCTTCTTTTCTGAAGATTTTTGGAGCAATAATGATTGTTTTTTTGGCTCATAAAGAGCGTTAACGCTCCGAAAAAGGTGTCAGAAAAGACTTTTTTCGGACCCATATGGCTTGCTGGGATATGGCGATTTTTCGCCTTTTCTTATTTGCTTATTTTTTAGTGCTTATGGCAACATAAATTTGCATTTGGCAACATGGCGATTTCTTTGCGGTTTTTAAATGAGATGACGATTTTTTTTTTGGCTAATTTTTCTTACAAATATAGGATTTAACGTTTTTATATACATAGCTGCCATCCAAAAAAAAAACAATAGAAGTAACATTGACTATTGATCTGTTGATTTAAAATCGTCTATCGACTATGTGATTGTGGAGCTGAGTTTGAAACTGAATTTAATAAAATAGACATGGAAATGAACCAAGTAAACATTTTAAAACAAAATTGTTTTTTATATCACAAGAGATTTTTAAATGTTGAATCCATTGCCGGAAAATTTGAGACTCTTTAAAGTATATGCAGATTTTTCAATACTAAAATGTTGAAATCCATTGACACAGGTTAAATTTTTATTGATATAAAATTCTTTAAAACTTTTTCAAGATCCAAAAGTGTCTTTAGGCAAGTATGAACATCAATGGTCAAACTTGGCTTATATTAATTTAAATATTTATTTTAAAGTAAAAATGCCAACAAACTTACTAGATTTCTTGCGTAAAGTTTGCAACTACAGCGATGCAATGAGAACATTTCATTGAAAAGAGATTGCTTTGGCTGTTCATAATAAGTTGATCATTCCGACTAGCAACGCTAGCGTGGAAAGGATGTTTTTAATAATGAATTTTACTAAAACTCGTGAAAAAAGTCTAATGCACTGGATCATTACCTCACAATCAGCCCTTGATTTAGGCAACAAGGTTTACTTGTAGCAAATATAGTCAAGTACTCTAGGTTTCTATTCCAATATTGAAAAACTTGTAATATGGAAACAATTATACAGATTTAAATTTCCCAAAAACATACAAGGATATCAAGTTACTACGTAAATAAAATACATTTATTTACATTGCAGAATTCACTTGCAAGGTGTGGTCTTGAAGTGTGTAAACCTTAGAGCTAATCAGATAATGTTACGCGTGGACACTTTATGTTGGATGTTACAGTGGAAATAGCAATGTTATTTACATTTTAAATTTACATTTCAATACAAATTGTAAATGTTAAATAAAAAGTATTCACCACACTATGGAGGACTGATTGCCAATCAAACTCATGATTACAGAGAAAGCTTTGTTTTGGAACTTACATCTTAATGTAAAGTTTGTAGGACATTCTAGATATCATCTCCTTAATCACACTTAAACCTATCTACGAAAGCAGATCTCAACAAGAGGTATTTAATTACGGTTTCAAATTGCGATGGGGAAGTTGCTAACTGCTCAGACTGAGATTTCAGCTATAGCACTTGCAAACTATTTGTGATAGAGCGGCTTTTATTCTGCCAGTTCGGTATAGTGTTATTTCGGCTAAGATATCTGCCATTGCAGCAGCTGCTAACTAGTTCAGGTTATATCGAATACTCAAAATGGATATTTAAATCTTAGGTCATGCTAATTCTAATCTGATTTGTGAATACAAAGCTTTTCCGAATAAGATAATAAGATATCGACTAAGTAATTTTTTGGTTAGAGAATCATTGCGGCGCTCTTTCATGAAGAGTTTGATCAACCAGTCGATATACTTGTTATAAAAAAAATATATAAACAGATATGTAGACCCAATTCTATATATATATAATGCATGCATGCTAACATATATGGCTGTGAGCTATCCAAATTGTCTCCGGAGACCTCATTATCAGAATTCCGAGCCATCGTTTGCTGAAATTGAAGGAGGTGAGGACTGACCATTTCTCATTTTGCAATGCAATGACGAGGTAGAGAAACACTGGAAGTTCACTGCGCAATCAGATTTCATACATGGAGACAGAATATTTAATAGAAAATTCCTCATAAGGAATAGAATTTTTTCTTATATCAATATCCTTGGTGTAGTGGAGATACAAACCGAGGTAGAGAAACACTGGAAGTTCACTGCGCAATCAGATTTCATACATGGAGACAGAATATTTAATAGAAAATTCCTCATAAGGAATAGAATTTTTTCTTATATCAATATCCTTGGTGTAGTGGAGATACAAACCGCTGAAATGCTCTTGACACTGACATTAGTAGTACTGAATTCATTATATTTTAGTTAGTCAGTAAAACCAGATGCTCTCCAGATTTGCTCGTTTATTCGCCATAAACGAGAACTAGCTGAACTTCTGAAGAGATACCACTACTTTTTAAGTCCACATAGCTTCGAAAAGCTGGAATCCTACCTGAGGCAAGCCATATGGGATCTAGGAAAATATACAAAAAAAAACAGAATTCATTAGATCGGAATTCATATATGACAGCTTTGAAGGGCATTCATAAAGAGGCCATCAATACCACAATCTCAGAATCATGTTTGATTATCATACTTATTACTACATCAGACCCTTTGACTACATGAACTAGTAATTGAATACAACGTTGTGCTGACAGTCAGCAGAACTTGGCTTCTACATCAGACAGCTGGTAACCTCTCCTGAGAGAATAATATACAAATCCTTTGGATCGACAGGTTAATACGACATCCACAAAGAAGCTCCTAATACCGCTATCGCAGGACATCATGTCTTACTTGGAAATCGCGAAAACTAAGGGTGTTTCTGGCACAACTGAGTTCTAAATGCAGCAACAAGGTGGTCTAGGTCTGCATATTATACTAGTCAGCCAACTGCACTTCACTTCTTTTAACAGATTTAGGTTCAATCTAGTAGAAGTAGAATTTCTTTGGCTGTTAAAACGCCTAAATGAACCGGAACAAGAGGGTCATGTATAAATCTTGAAAAGGGAAATTTATAAAATATATACGTAGCTTGAGAATATAATAAAACAGCTAAACATCCCCTAAAAGCAATGAGATACAATTATGATTATAAAAATATATAACAACTTTGATCTCTTCCAGTATATAATGAATTTTGTCAGCTATAAGAGCAGTTCTTGTAAACTAGTTTAGATGAAATAGTGGTATCGCTGATTTAAAGAAGAAGTTTATTACATCTGTAATTTGAAGAGCATATTTGATAGGTGATATTAAAATCTTTTAACTTTGAACCCCTTGAATTCTTAGTGAATGTTTATTCTTATAACTTTAAAGAAATATATAAACCAGTGAAGTTAAAAGCTATTTTATCCTGATCTGTTATCCTGACTCTTAATAAACCTCTGCAGCTAATTTGATATTAATGTTGTAATAAATTAAGAAAAATGCACTAAAATAACAAAAAATCAATCACTGCACCTCAAAATCCTATAAACTATAATAAAGTTCCAACCATGTTTGTGTAACGTATTTATAATAAACTACAAAATATTAAACAATAAGCTGATAAGGTTGCTCCTTGCACAACCTAAATGTTAGGTTTGTTAATACAGAGCTGCTTATGCAAGTGATTTTGCCTAGCATCTTCCACAAAATTGAGTGAGTGTTGCTAGTCATGTTGCCTGTTAATATTTTAGTAGTACTTGTTAGTTATTTGGAATATTTAGTTCAGTTTTCTTCTTTTTTTTTTCTTAGCAATGCGGCTGCCTTCTCTCCATTAGTGGTGTGTGCAGTTTCTTAAGTCACTTCGTCTTAAAGGTAAATGCATTGAATGCATTATAAATGAAGAGATTTATCTTAAACTCCTCCGGTAGTGGAAAGCTAGCAAAGAAAAGATATATGGAGTTTTCTGAGTGTAAACTCCTTGGGGAATACTTAAAATGATTTGAGACAAACACTTCTTTGCAGTTTCTTTACTTGTTGTGATATTGTGTTTAAAATGAAAAATAAATTAAAAGTAAAAAATTAACTAACTGAGATTGTGTAGAATGATGTTGCCAGGGAAGTTACAAGATAATTTTGTGGTTAAAAAAATTGTATCTTTTAAACAAGTACACAATTTATATTCAGGGATATAAGACTCGTTGCATTTTACTTAACTTAAAGGTTTAAAGGTCTTTTGGTTTTTTTATAATTTTGTTTATTTATTGTATCTTCTTTAAAAACGAACTAACAATGAAAATGAAGAAAATGCTGTAAAAAGGCCTTATATAAGGCCTTACAGCCGCATTGCCAAATCGTTTCAATTTTACATGGCTTGTCATTGTTAGTCAAAGCCTTGCCTACTCGCTACCGGTTACATGCCTGCTATAAGGCCTTCGTGAGCAGGGCAATTGGAAGGTCTACCAACTAATGATTCATACAACGCGTAGTTAAAGGTCTGTTAAATTAATAATTTTATTGAGAGAAGTAAAGGAATGGGTTTAAATTAATTTTAAATTAATATAAAAAATCATTTGTACAGTGGAAAGCAAAACTGTCCGGATGTTTTGCATTAAGGAAGTAAGGTAGCGAAATAATACAAATATAGGTATACATAGGGGAGAGGGGGGCACGTTTATAACCGGGGCACCTTTGAACTATGTTGATAAAATCTCAGTTTAACATTTTTTCCGACCCTTAACCGAGTTTTTCACATGGAAACCTTGTTTTCTAGCCACTTTAACAAATTCTGCTAGTTTTTTCAGTCGTCGACCGAATGTAGTTGGGTGAACAAGTGTTCGCAGTGCCATTGTATTTTTTTTTTTTTTTTGTAAGAGTGTAAGAAGTATTCAGTGATCGTTTTCTTTCGTGAAAAAAATTTATAGCAGTCCAAAATTCATTTCAAACAAAATTAAGTTAAGTTATTTGATATTTATGAAAAAAAAACAGGTTCAGGTTTGAACAAAGAAAAAGGGGGCACCTTTGTTTGTTGATTCTCTCTTATTTTCTGAAAATGCGAATCCAATGCTGATCATGATGCCTTTAAGGAAAATGTAATGTCACCTGAAATCGCAAGGCCTTTTCCGTCTTAATAATATACAACTTATTTTTGATCTGAATTTTTTTTATTTCTTAATTGTTAATGTTTATGTTTTTCTCAAAAAAAAATTAAAAGATCTTTAAAAATGAGAAAAACGCCAACTGATATTGAAGACAATGTGATCATTTTATTGCAAAATAATAATTCATGACTTAAAATTGCTGAAAAATTAAATTTAAGTAAATCCACTCTACTTGATATAAAAAACGACGTAATGTAGCTTGCAATAATAGCCAAGGGGGTCGACCAAGACTGCTTTTTGATGGTGATGCCCTACAGATTGAACGTTTGCTACATAATAAGCACATCAAGACCCTGAAAAATGCTGCAAAAGGTATTGGTAAGCATGTCAGTTCCTGGACGGTTAGGTGCGCATTAAATATATTGATTTCTGATAGAAATGTGAAAAAACGCCTTTATATCTGTAAAACCCACAAAAATTGGACAGTAGATGACTGAACACGGGTTTTTTGGAGCGACGAAACGAAAGTCAACCGATACCAGTCTAATGGAAAAGAATACTATTGGCAAAGGCCGAATGAACGCATCAAAAAGCACCTTCCTTAATGCAAAACATCCGGGCTGTTTTGTTTCCCACTGTATATAAAGTACTGCTTTACGCGTTTTCATAAAAGACTAAATTTATAGACGATCTCTTTATTGATTTTTATTACTCTTATAACAAAGTGAGTAAAATAATTTTTATTGTTTTGCTGAAATTTTGAAAAATTGCAAAGCCAATAATTCGTGTTTGCTATTAAAATCATGATATGTTGATATTCTTTTGAAATGCAATTTTGGATGTTTCTTACAGCCCATCTAGAATACCTTCTGAGGCACAAAGTATACAGAGGGGACAACTTTAACGTTTCAAAATCGCTACAATCAGCACCAGCGTTACCGTTGAGAATTTTCAAAAAGTCGCTCAAAAGGTCGTTTAAAAAAAAAAAAAAAAAGTCGCACAAAAAAGTAGTTTTGAAAAATAAAAGTCGCAAACTTTTTAATAACCTTCCATAGACTTAAATGATTGGTTTTTGCTAATCCCGCGTAGCACTAGTTTCATTTCTGCAATTGTAACGCTTTTACGAAAGTTGCTGTTTGTTTCTCTTCGGCAAAAACTATTGTAGTTGCTTTTTTTTATTTTCAGACGCTTCTTTAATGTTAGTTATATGTTTTTTGTGCTTTCATGTCGCTGTAGATGATTGTTTTGATTTATCAGGAGCCGTTTACAAGAAATGCAAAAAGAACGCTTCGTCGCTTCATCATGCTTAAGCCATTTATATTTAAGTTCCATTTCTTTGGAATAATATCGCGACACATTAGTTTTCTTAGAGGAGGTTGTTGACATTATGTGACTCAGGGTCTGATTCTGATTCAAAGTGGGACATTGAGCACGTGTCTATGGTTTTTTAGGTTTTCACAATAAATCTATTTTTTAAGAATAACATTTTATACCTGTTCTTTTTTTAATAAAAAAGTATACACATTTCCACGTTTGAAAATCGACAATGTGTCAAAAAAAATATATAAAACAATGTTGCCAAACGAAGAACAATTTGTTGATTTCTTTTAATGCTATGGCGTCGATGCCATACTATTTCACTGTTCATTATTTGGAAATTTTTTATTAAAAAAAAAAAATAACAAACAAAAACAACAAATTTGCAATGCATTGGAAAATAAACTTTTGTGTAGGTAACTATACAAAAAAAGGGGAAAAAGTAGCAACAAAATTAAAAAAGTCTCAAAATTAGGTAATTTTAAAAAGTCTCATAAAAAGTCGCAAGCCGCCAAAAAAGGGTCAAATTGCGACTTTAGTCGGCGAACGGTAACCCTGATCAGCTGCAATAAGGCAGTTCTCTTAAAAAGAGAAAGAAAATATTTTGTGGTAGTATTTGGTAATGTGAAAAAGCAAAGCACTATATACAAAAAGAATTTTGTGGACAAAACAAAATAAACAAAACAATTTGAGTTAGAATATTTGAGTTGAAATTTTGTTTATATGTTTGTGATTTCAATAATTTACTAAATTGTATTTTAATAATTTTTATACTTTGTGGTATGCATTATGGAGTTTGTGCATTCGTTAGATGATATAAATGAATTTTTTTATGATTGTATCAAACAATACAAAAATACTCTGTGACTAAAATTGAATTTTATTGCGCCAGTAAAATAGTAATATAAAGAAAACAAAAAGGCAGTTCTCAAAGAAAGAGACATTTTCTTTCCCCTTCTGTCACCTCTCTATGCTCTGTGTTCTGAGGGACGGCATAGTGGAATGAGTATCGAATCTGTTAGAATGTCTAAACAGGCCTACTAAAAGGCATGCACAAGGAAGCACTTGCAATTTTTACCGCTGGTAGGCGACGATCGAGGTTTATACCGAGGTATTTAACTTCGGATTGTTGTGTTATTGCTTGATTATGGATATAAAAGGGTGAGCATGATTCTCTACTTAATATAAAGCTTATATGTGTGCATTTCTGCTCATTAACTTTTATATTCTAACTTTTATTTTCATTTCTCCATTTTACTACTATAAGAACATAATTTCATACACTTTAAATTTGACTTTTATCAATTTGAAGTTTTGTGCACTCATGTACTGTATTCTTTAATTACATCTTTCAACTAGGTTTTGCTCTTGTTTTATCTTCTTCTACAGTTAAATGTCTTTAAGGTATTTTTTTTTTATTCATTTCATAAAAAGGATTTTTGCAAACAGCAAAAACAGCATTATTTGTATTTACAAAACTAAAGACACATACATACTCGTATGTATGTATATGTTTACACGAAAAAGTCCTTGCTAAAAATACTAATGAGTTCTCGTATATTTGCTGCATCCACGTACAAATACAGATGATTTTAAATCGCATGTGTGTTTGCTTGACTTTATTCGCTGAGTTTGCTGTTTTAATTTGATTAGTGTTTTGTGTATTTTAATCAAGACTTCTTCCTTTTCCTGCCTTAGTATTCTTATGATGATTTAGTTTATGTACTAATTCCCTTTTCTTAGAATTAAATACAATTGCAATATTTTTCAGAAATATTTTTAAGGTTTTTAACACACCTTAGGAAAGTGATAAAATATGTGTGTCTTTGGTATAATTTAATTAGCATTTTAGTGCAAAACAGCATTCTTAGTGAAGGCTTTTGTTTAATAGAATAATTAGTATTGAATACGAAAGGAAAAAAAACTGAAGAAAAGGAAAAATTAATTACTGGTTAAAGGATTGATGTTGTCTGTTGACTAGCAGGCACCGTAGTGGTGCAAAGGGTCAGAACGCAAAAAGAATTCTGATGAGAGAAAGTGGTGTTTCTCGAAACATATGTAAATTCAACCAACAATCCCAACCAATCGAATCCCAGTCAAGAAAAATTATCACAAATAAAATTTTTCAAGTTGTAAAACAATTCCTACTTCAGTAAAAATAATTTAATGAAAATTAAATTTAATGAACTCAAAGCCTAACTAAAGAAATATCAAAATTAAGCTTTTGTTTAATGCTAAAAATATTGTGGATTCTTTAGAGAAATATACTAGTTCCTATAAAACTAGTTTGTGCTGTCGACCAGCCTTGATGTGAACTAGTGATTAATATGATCTCTAGGCAGTTATAGAAAAGGACAACTGTTTTGATAGGTATAAATCGTACAGAGATGATATGGATGACTGCCTACAAACTGAGTTTTGAAAGTATTGAAAGGAAAGGATTATATCTGTGAAATGTGAATCTTGGAGAAACTCTTTGCACACACAACACCAGTTGTCACAAAAACCATTTAACGGAAATCATTTCCAAAGGAAAATCGTATAGAGATGATCTGGATGACTGCCCACAAAGTGAGTTTAGGAAGTATTAAAAGGAAGATTTTATCTGAGAAACGCGAGCCTTGGAGAAACATTTTAGAATACGCAAGTTGCAACATAAGCCACTTAATGTAATTGATTTCCAAATGAAAATTGTCTGATCGTCAATCCAACGAAGGAACTGGATATTTTTAACATGAAAAAATATTGTCCTGTTTGACTAGATTTTGATGTAATTTAACTGCCGTATTCATAAAAAATAAATTTTCTTAAAGTACATTTGAAGTCTACTTTAATTTCTTCTGAATAAGACTGTAAGTCTGTAAGCACGATGCAGAGAGTTGAAATTAAAAAGCCCTGTGGCTGAGGTATTAAACTGCTTTTTGATTATACTGACTGCATGTAAATATGTTCATAGCGGCCATTAGACGTGTTCATACCTATGGTGTGGTGGAGACTGGTCTGAACTAAAGCACTGCTTTCTACTATAACTAGACTGTCTTTAGAAGCGACGAGCTTTACTCTTTATACGAAGGAGAAATACTTCCGCTAATTAAATCCTAAGCCTGTCACTATTCATGCGGAAATTTCCTTAATATCTTCAGCTGTAAAAAGAACCAGCAATCAAGTAGCTAATTTTTAATATGGAGCTGGTAAAATATTTACTGGAATTTTTACACTCCCTTACTCAGCATGGACATGACAATGTAGTGAAAAAATTCGTCCCGATAAGATAGTGCTGGTGAATGTGAAAGAAACAAGTTGTTCTTAGACAATCTGGGGCGTGTAAAGACATTATATTAGTGGATATATATGATCCAAGAATTGTTACTTAAAGATTAGGCTAAATTATCCAGAAGGTAAGGAATCCGGCAAACTTCTTATAGGTGTACTTTCTGCATACTGTATTACTGCAACAGTTGTTTGAGCAAAGATAAGAAAGAATTGGTACAACACCTTCTATGAACAGACTCTTTCAAATTGTGTTGGCAATATAAAGTATATGTACACTTTGGAATATTTTATATTGTCCTTTATTTTCAGCTTAGCCTAGTAATAGTGTTGAAATCTTTGGAATTATTGCTAATGGTGTTTATTGATTAGCAAATAACTGAGTTCCGGCAAGATCAATTCTTAGCTAAGTAGTCAATTATGACAGTATTTTCTAGCAACACTGTAGTTTACAGTTTGTCTTTTTTTATCCGCTAATAGTATTAAAATCTCTGAATTTTTGCTGATGGTTGGTTGTCAAATAACTGAGTTTAGTTTATTAAAAGACACGTGCCATAACTGGGTATATTGCACCTATATCTCTGTTAATGTATTTGTTAACTGGACACTGTCAATTGGAAGATTGTTTTTGATACTACATATCAGCAAAATGAATCTTTTAAGATTGCCTTAGATGACCAAAATCTGATTAATCAGTTAGTCGACTCATAAATGTTTAGAAAGCGACTAATTTGAAGAACAAAAATAAAATCTGCTGGATGTGCGGAATCATAATTTAATCACACAGATGTTCATAATATGACTGTTTTTAAGAAAGTGACAAAAATGTGCCACAAGAGTTCAGAAAACTGAGTTATAAAAGACTTTTTCAGAAGAGTCGCGGCTAGGGTACCATTTTCTCTCGACAAAACATTCATTTTCGACTCAAAAGCGAGAGCATAAGTGATTATTTAATCGCGCCGGTGAGTCAAAGAAGACTCATATTTGAACACATTAAATTTTACAGGTTTTTGGAGTTAAGAATGCAAAGAAGAGTTCCTAACACAATTTTTGGTGTCCTTTATTCTGGAGATCTGCTAATCACAATAAACTACCTTGTCTTTCGGGTCTATTTTAGTCAGTTTTTCCTACAGTGAACAAATGGACTCCAAAAAATAGGTTTGCCTAAAATCGTTATTATCCTTAAAGAATTAAGATTGTAATTGGTGTGATTAAGTTTTTAAATTTAGAAAAAATAGAGCTTCACAGTAGATATCAATATTTAGTATAATATAGATTATAAATTAATAATAATACATACAAATAAGTTATGTACTTTAAATAGCTTAAACTTACTGTCCTTTCCCCTTCTTTAATTTTTATTAAACTCTTACTCAAGTAATTGAAAGTAATCCCTCCACCCTCTCCCAACTACTTAAATTACCTTAAAAACTCCATTAAATCCCCTGTCAAACTAAATGTGTCATAATAAATATTTATTATAGACCAATTTTTTTAAAAAAGTGAAAAATTTTAAATAAAAAGAAAATAAACAAAACATAAATCACTATTTGTTACCGAACGAATAAGTACATAACTATAGATTAAAAAAAGCCAACAGCCAATACAAATCCAAACCCACTTTCAATTATTTGTTGCTTCTGTTTAGCTGTTGCAAACAAAATCTATTTCTAATTTTTTTGTTTGCTTTTATTTAAGCTAAAAATGCTCAAAATATCGAAAATGCCATAAATCTTGCAATTGTCAGCAGCGTATCTAATGCCAGCATTATTTCTGCTACTTTTTGTTTGTTGTTTTTTTATTTCCTTTTACGGGAGGAGGCGATTTAACAAGAATATTTGATTCAGAAAAAATCTATTTTAATATTTAACATGAAAGAATGAAACAGAAAAAATTAGAAAAAATCGCAGCAAACATACATATACGTCTTAAGGGCGGGATATTTGTTCCCCTAAGATATGCAATAAATTATAATCAAAAATAAAGAGGCAAACAACAAAAAAAAACAAGAAGCGTAAAGAAAAAAGGTGGCATAAAACGAATAAGAAGTGTTGCTCACGCCAATGATTCCCAGTCGAAGTTTATTTTTTCTTTATTTATTTCGTTCGTGGGGGAATTTTTACTTCAGGCCATGGTGTTTGGGAATAGGAGGAGGATGTGTAGGATGAAAGTATATATTGAGATTGAATGATAATTAATTGTGGTTACGGTTGCCTCTTTACCTACCTTAGGAAATTTTACTTTACAATGTCTGTTTGTTTAAACTTTAAAGATTTGAAATAAAGTCTTTTACTACGTTTGTTAAGAACGTGGCCATCCATTGACTGGAGTTTAAAGGAAATGGAATTAATGATAAACTTTAATTAAGATTTAGTTAGTTTTTTTTTTTTGTTCTTGTACACTTTAATATATACTTCAAAGATGCCAATGAAGTGTAAATAAATGTATGAAAAATAAGGGAAACATTATGAATATTAAACAGAAAGTGCTTATTTAAAGTCAGAAGAGCAGGTCAATTTTAAAAGATTGTTTTGTTTAAGTGAGAATTAACCATAATAACAAAGATTTTCTTATAAAACTGAACTGAAATAAATAAATTGATTCATGTAGCATTTTTCCACTATGAAACAAAAAAAAGATTTATTTTTTAAAAATTTTAAACCAAAACTTATTAACAACATGTCACATACTTTGTAAATAAAACTTAATAGTAAAACATGTACTCAATTTACAGCTGTTGTAATGTTCAGAATATATATCTCTTAACAAATAGAAAAAGAAAAGTAAAATCTTTTACAAAACACACGAGTTCTTTTGTAAGCAATACAACACTTTAAGTAAAAATGTCCCTGACACATTGGCAAGCGATGACATTGTCACTTCAACCAAGACGAAAGAAGTAACAATGTCTTGTGTATAACCACGCAATTAAGCTAAACACAGTGAGAAAAATTGCAACTTTAAGTTTGCAGTAGACATCAAACTAACTGTGGAGTATATACTTAAGTATAGAGTGGACATTAATATAAAGGCACTTGGAATAGAGCTTACATCTTACAAGAATAGACACTATCTATATCTATCTATGCATCTATCCTTAGGATAGGATAACGAGTGGACTTTAAGAACTATGATAAGCAGCCACCTTAGGCAATTTGTCTTCAAATATGTTCGCTAGATATAAAACATTAAACAGTATCCTGGCCACAAGAATAGGGTAGAGGGAATTACGAACACGAGTACCCCAGCATTACTGATATGTTGACTAGCTATAAAACAGTATCTTATAGAAATTACTCTTCAAAATGGTAAAGAAATTAAGTACAAAAGCTCTTAGCGGATAATGTGATATTTACGAATGCTCTCTAATACCAAAATAAGGAAGTATTGAGATTCTATAAACAAAAAAACTTTAGTTATGCCGGAAAACGGGTATTTAAAAATACCTTTATATTAATAGCCAGCATTACCACCCTAAAGATCTTAAAAGAATTAACTTAGAAATCTGTGCAAAAACTCTGAACAAAAACATAAGTCCACATGTTCTTTTGACAGATACTGGATACAACTCTATATATATATATAAAAAACACAACAAAATTTTTTCTATGTACGTGATAGAATTTGATTTCATTAGAAAGGCAATATTGCCGATATGGTTTTAGACCACTCAAAACAATGCTGAAGGCACATTCGATCCATTCATGAAGCTCATTTTCAAATTTCCCAAAACTAGCAATATATTAAAAATGGCTTTCTAAAGGTACGCACACACTTGGCAAATATTTACTCAAAAAAGCGTAAACACCTGGGGCCAAATTACCGCATTCGATATCGAGTAAAATTGATCGTAATTTTCTTATTTGAGATTATGGCATTCGATATCGAGCAAGAAATTTAGTACATTTTATCATAATTTCGATATCGAAATCATAGCTCATTCGATCACGAATGCGGTAATTTGGCCCCTGTTTTAGCACAAATTTGTTTGACGTTGTTTACTCTTACAAGAGTTTTGCAAGATCAAACAGCATCAAATAAATAAACTAAATATTTGTCGTGTTCTGTCCTAAGTAAACAAAGTTTTTCTTAATAAATAAACGAGTTCAAATACAAACCTTCCAATTTGCCTGTAGTAGTTACAGGGAATTTCTTATCACAGCAATGAAAGGCAGAAACCCACACTACATTTTTTTTTGATCCTTCAACGAATCTTTTCTTGCCTTCTAAGTTGTTACATTACTAGTTTCGAATAGTGGCAAACACTCTCCCTATTAGTCAAAGACGACAACATTTGAAGGGATCCCTGTCATGTTTAAACCGGTTCAAGTAAGATTTTTTATGGAGTTGTGTATGTGGGATTAGTTGTACGTTCACATACCATTACAGAAGGTAAACGAATTTTAGAATTGTCTACTGTTTTAGCCGCAAATGTCGCATACACAGATTCCCAAGCAGCGATGCCAACTTAGCCCTTTTCGGGCTAGATTTAGCCCGATTTTAGTCACTCAAAATGCGAAAAAGCCCGAAAAAAAGAAAATTTGATAGGGCTTTATATGGATTTTTTTCTATTTAGCCCTTTTTTCAAAAATGTTTACGTGTTTTGAGTCTCAAAAGTTGGCATCACTGTTCCCAAGCTCAAATATCAGTTGTTGTTACATCGGCAGTAACAACAAATGATTCATTCTAATTTAGAAGGCACAACACACAAGCTAGGCAAAAAACTTATATATAAATGTAAGACGTTTTGCATGAATGTAGACTTCAACGAATATAACCCTAAGGAGACTGCAACTTTTTTCAAACTCAGATAGCAATATACTTTAGAGATATTTTGAACCTTTTCTGTTGCCATTATTCTGGATTATTTCTTGTAGATCTTACATACAGTCTATTGCAGTATTTGAGAATACGCTTAGTTACTATGCAATATATTTCAATTTTGGACTTTCGTCCGTTTCCCTGGATTTACGTCTTCCTACAAGTATCGTTTCTTTTTTATGATCAGCCAAAGTTAATCACACAGAGATAGTCTCCTTGCAACTATTTTACCATACACGGAAATCAACGATTAGCTTAAGACTTGAAACACCATCGTACATCACGGTGGAAAGATAACCGATTCCTGGGAAAAGCCAATATTAACTCTGTACTCTATTACTCTATCTGTATCTTACATGAGTATACTATTTCTAAACGAATCATATATTGTATGTGCTGCTCTCCAACTGTATCCCACTTGCATCTATTATGCAAAGCGGACGATAGGAAGAAGGATCATCGAGAGATTTCCAATGCTTCTGCAATAAGCAAAATAAAAAACAAGTTTATCTCTTTTTCTCTTTATTGACAGAAAGATACTTCGTCCCAAACACCCATTTATCTTTGATCTGTACAACATATAAAAGTCTGTTTTATGATCAGATTTGGAATACAGTCAAATCGTGGAGCTTTTTTATTTCATAATTTCAGCATTGCATTCACGATTTCTGCATTTGCCAAGGGATATGTATCCCTACGAGTGATATGATCCCAAGTCGTTGGCTTCTTATAAGGGCAATAATGTTCTACAATACTTTAAGTGATGATTTGCTCTGTAGATGTTAATGGGTTTAAATATCTAAGTTTCTTTGACACTCTTTTACCTCATACAAGCTCCAGTCAATATTGCTACCCAATCATGGATCCTCTATCAACTTTCCTAAAGGCCTGTTTATTCTCTGTGATCATTAATACCGCGCTAAACATAGAAAATGATCCATATTAATTTAGAAATTAAATTTTCAAATCTAACACAAGATTTTGAACATTTTCTTCAGTGTATCCACATGACAATTGTGCAACATCATTGTAAAGCATCAACAATACATGACAATATGAAGTATTTCATATGAGTTTCTTTTTTCTTATTTTCTTATTTATTTATTTTTTTTTTTTTTTGTCAAAAAGAGATAACATTGTTGGTAAAAAATATTTTGGGTGTCTATATTTTTGAGTTAAGGAAAATGTAACAAGTACGCGACACTTCATTACTAACATTCTTGTAAATTGTTGTTTTTCATTTTCAGCAAAAATTCTTGTAATAAACGAAAGAACGCACATTTCAGAGGGTGGAGTTAAAAGTATGTGATGGTATTTTAGACATACATACATACTTGCCACAATTTGTGTAGTCCTTTTGTTTAACATACGTGCAATTTCCCATATGATTCAAACATCAGAAAACGAAAAATATGAGAACATTGTTGCTTTTAACATTCCCCTTAACGCCGGCTCATTGTTTTTGAGTTGTTTTAATTTTTTATGAATATTTTTTACACACCAAAATGGAGACAAAGAAAGTCAAAAAAGTTCCGGGTGGCATGATTTTGCAAAAACACAACAAAACTTGTTAACACTAGAATCTTTAAATTGCAACATGGCCTGCTGCTGTGCATATGAGCTTTAGTTACAACAAAACAATACGTGATACTTGTATTTAGGAGTAATAGGAGCAAGAAACATTTTTGTCTTGTTCATCTTTGTGTTTCGGTGTTAATGTTTAAATTCGTTTACTGGTTTGGGAGATTTCGAGAACAGAGTTTCTTGGGGGAGTTGCTTGTGTGTTTGCATATTTTGGTAAAATTTTGTATTAATATTAATTTGATATTGTTCTCATTAAGGGCTTTTGCTGTAGTACTCGTATAGGGACATGGTTTTCAAATTATCATATTTATATAACATTTTAAATAGGAAAATAAATGTATTCAAGAAGTTATAAAGAAGTATAAATATGAATGATGTATAACTGAACAAAACTGAAATTTGCTAAATAAAATTACAATTTTTATCAGAAATTCAGCAACAATTTTAATATTTCCTTATCTCTATATACATTTACATTTTAACGAAAACCATCAGTTTAAATCGAGCTTAACTTTAATTTTCATCTGATTCTTCCAACATTTTTGTTGAAAAAAAAAATAAATAAATTTATGGTGATGGGTTAATAAGTTTTGCCAAAAACCACCAATTTTAAAATAGCAAACTCTCTGTTGCATGTTCAAGTTTAATTGAGTTTTACACCGCGTTTCATTACAACACTCTGCAGCACACGCACACACACTGACATACCCATTCGCCTAACATCCTGTTCAAAGACAGGATTTACAACATTGAGTAGAGATTTTCATTTCGCTTAAACTTTTTCCTTTCTATAACGCACAATGCAAAATAAAAGTTTAATAAAAACCACTTTCAGTTTTTACGTAATTTTTTCCGCAAAAGCGTGACTGTCACAATCACCAAACCCAACTGAAACGAAGCATATTACTTCGAACCATTCGCTTTATAATAGTTAAAACCTCAGATGCACAATTGTTACTAAGGATACAAAAAAAAAAAACAATAAAGGAAGCATCAAAAATGGTAGCACAAAGTTTATTTTGTAGAACCAAAGTTTTTCTTAAATGAATTGGCTAAAAACATGCAGAGTAGCGAAGAATGGAGTAGAGCGAGCAATCCAGCCCAAAGGAAATAAATACAAAGCATATTTGTATTAAAAAAATCACAGTAATTCATCTTAACTGAAAGCGAAAAAACACAAACTCAAAATAAAGTTTGAAAATTTTTAACAAAAAACTTGGTAATTACAATGAAACACAAACAAGCAAAAATCACAGGAGTAGTGTCTGTATATGAAAAATCCTCGTGATATACATTTTAACTGGTTTGTTTAAAACTTAATCAAGGAAAATATAATTTACTGCTCTCAAGGGAACCAAATGCAATATTAAAAGTACACAAAGTTTGCTCCAATATGTTTATTTAAATATTTAGTATTGAAAACATCAAAATTTTTAAATAGTATTAAATATGGTAGAACAGAATTAAAACTATGAAAATTTTAACTTGCATTATTTGTGGTGAACATTTGGTCATTACAGCTTAATAGCAATAATAAAATACAATGGCATGAATATTTTCTTAATATAATTGAAATCTTAATAAATAATAAAAACTAGTTAATGTCTATATACAAATATTAAAATAAACTTTCAGTGTAAAAAAGTTTCTGTTGCATACAGTACTTAAATTTAGGTTTTCGTCTGAACTATTGCACTAATTTTTCAGACTAGTGGGACTAGTTACATATGCATGTAAATATGTGAGTGCATTACACTAATGAGAGGTTAATTGTCTGTTAGTAAAGCATTAAATATTTCTTTTCAATTTTGTCTTTACAAGAATCAACACGCACCAATTACAGTGATCCGCGAATTATAACATTTTATTATATAAACAAGTAAGAGTGCTATATTTGACTATGCCGAATCTTATATACCCTTCACCTTTGTTGTGAATACATAATTTATATTACGGTTTAAGAACACACTTGTTTTCGATCGCTTTGTGTGATCAACACCATCTGTTGACACACTTTCTTTTTACACACTTATATTACGGTTTAAGAACACACTTAAAGTTTTCAAACACTTTGTGTGATCAACGCCATCTGTTGACACACTTTCTTTTTACACACTTATATTACGGTTTAAGAACACTTTGTGTGATCAACGCCATCTGTTGATAAACAATATTAATACACTAAGTTTTTTTGATGAAATTTTTAGAGGTGGTCTCGGATTTTTGCTCATATCTCCGTTATTTATGGACGGATTTTGCTGATTTTAAATAGCAAACTTCTCGAAAGCATGTCTGATAGAATTATTGAAGATTTGGATCCCGAAGATGTCTGGGGACTTCAGAAAATTGATTTTAACACTCAGACAGACAGTCGGGCATGGCTTAATAGACTCCGCTATCTATAAGGATCCAGAATATATATACTTTATAGGGTCGGAAAATTATATTGTGGAAATTACAAACGGAATGACAAACTTATATATACCCTTCTCATTAAGGTGAAAGGTATAAAAACCAAAAGGTAACCGTTAGTTTTTTTTACATTTTCTAATAAAATTTTATAAATTCCAACGGCAGTAAAATAAAAAAAAGGATTTGTTTTAGATAAGAGGAAATTTTTTGAAAAAAAAAATCCAATTTGATAATGAAATAGATATGTTTGTTATTAGAAATGAATCGAAAAAGTTGATTGCGAAAGGAATGAAATAATTAATGTAATTGAAGTATGTAAAAAAGCCCCTACAATAGCTGATAATGTATGTAATGATATGGAATCAAATATTGAATAAGAAATATGTATAATTATTTATTATGGAGGGTTAGAAATGTAATCAACATACAAAAATTTGCTAACAATTTTGCTCACAAGTCTTGATTGGTAACTATGGATAACAAAATTAAACCAAAATTCTCTTTACTTTAGATGCCTTCATATTTTTAAGAAGCTTTTTGCTTAGTGATTGTTGTTTAATAGCGCAATTCACAATATTGTGCAAATGGTATTGCATCATTGCATTTGCAAAAAGATTTAGCATATTTTTGCTCTACATTAACAAAATACACAGCAAGAGCTAAAATATGCTAAACCATTTTGAAAATGCAATGATGCAATACCATTTACTCAAGATTGTGAATTGCGCTATTTCATTGCTTTTAAATTAATATAGATTTTAAAGGCGCAATGACATTTTATTTTTCTCTATCTAATTTTTAATGTAATTTTATTCACCCCTATCGTGAATAAAAATTCTACATGAAATTTGTTCCCTTTTCACATTTTTCCTATTAAAATTCAATGTTAAAAAAATAAAAGGGAAGAAATTTCATTCACGATAGGGGTGATTATGTTTTTAAATTATAAATGGTTTATAAAATTTTGTTTATAAAATATAAAATTAGCTTTTTAAAATTTAAGTAAATTTAAAAATCATAGATATGAGGAAAGAAAATGCTTGTTTTCAAACATATTTTT
Source organism: Bellardia pandia (assembly GCA_916048285.2). Classification (NCBI taxonomy): domain Eukaryota; kingdom Metazoa; phylum Arthropoda; class Insecta; order Diptera; family Calliphoridae; genus Bellardia; species Bellardia pandia. Next base: position 39,914,833 of record OU696530.1, read on the forward strand.
ATTTAACACAAGTTTCTTTTTTGAAATAAATAGTTTTTATTATTATTAAACTAAACAAAATGTTTTTATTATTAATAATAATAAACAAAAATCACGACATCCCGAAAAGTTTCTACGTTTACACTTACATTTCCCGGTATTTGCTAATCCAGTCCCTTTTGACATTCCTAATATATATTGATTTGAATGCATGAATCTCAAATTCTCAAAATCTTACTCAATTTAACCAAATCAGGTCAGCCAGGTACATCTTTGCAGTTTCGATACTGCACCAAAACCAGTAGCCTTATTATATTGGTGGTGGGTGTAGGAGTATATGATCTGTAACTCCTGAATATAAAACTCTTCTTCTTCGATCCCTCTCTAGATTTATTTTTTTTTTAACTGAAACTTTATGGAATCCGAAAATTATTTTAGGTATCCGACTACTATAGTTTGATTCAGTAACTTTGGGACTACAATTTCTATATAGTGTCATATTCGAGCCCTTTTCGTAATTTTTTTTTTTTCAATAAACTCAAATTTTCTGGAATCCCAAAATTATTTTATACATTTCAATATTATGGTTCCATTCCATTGCCATTTTCCATATCATTTATATTAATAATTACCCCACTCTCAGGCAATTAATATGCCTATCTGTATGTATATAATTGCGTTACTTTCTTTGGAAAGGGTATAGATTGAAAAAGTAAAGGTGGTGAAAGTAGAAGATACAACTTTGCAATTGCGTGTTGTTTTTTTTTTAGTGCAGCATTGCAGCGCCTCTGGTGGTGAGTAGGCGCATTATTTTTTAAAGCTTGATTTTATAGCCTTATTTAATTATTTTACTTCGGTGGCGTTTGAATGCTATACCACCGAAGGAGGCCGCTGTGATAAATATTAGTTATGATGGATAGAAAGAAAACTAATAATTATCAGAAACTGATGTTGTTTGAGTGGCAGCGGCTGGGAATCGAACCCGGGCTTAATGATCAAATGCGCTAACCAATTAAGCTACAGCACTCGGCTAGAGTAGACACTACTTCAACCGGGTGGAGTAGAGACTACGTTAGCCGAATGGAATAGACTCTACCCTAGACGGGTAGAGTAGACACTGTTCTAGCCTAGTAGAGAAGAAACCGCTATTCCGAATATCATTCCCGATATGCCTATAGGGTTAAGCGGAGTGCAGAGCAGATACTAATAGTTCTTATCATGACAACATTTCCATAAAAAATTGCAAAATAGTTTCATTATCCCCACATATTGCATACAACAGATCACGTGTGTTAACACAATAGGAGGCATTTATTTTGAAGGTGAAACTCGTTTGGGGGGTAAATATTTTCGCATTTAGTGGTATTAACACATTTCAAAATGGTTTTAGGTTGTTTTATATTTTCAAGTTTCTTTATATGCGTATGCCAATTGTGTGTGCGACCATTTTTAGTTCCCATTTTCTTTTATCTATACGCCTTAATTTTACTTTATTTGTCATTCTTACTAAATCAAATATTTCTGTTATATGTATTCATTTCTTCGTACTCCTTTTATTCTCCTTCAAGTTTGTTTTGCAACTAGTTTTATTATGAGCTACCCAGACCATTACTATTATTATTCATTATTTTGCATTGAAATGCAACAATGTACGGTTGTTCCACCAATGTTGCTACGCCAGAGTAAGATTCACTCTCAGCACACATTTATTGCAGTTTTAATATTTTTTTGTTTTATAATAAATTGCATTTGAAATTCGCATAAATTTACAAGAGAAATTGTCTACGCTCACGAATAGAATAAAATCATTACAAAGACTATAATTTAAGTAGGTTGATTGGGTTGTTTAAATGGTTGGTTGCAAAGCTGTTTTATTTATGATATTTAATAGGTTAGTTTAGGCAATTTTAAATCAATTATTTTTAACAAAACCATTCCGTTGCTGGAAAAATTCGCCAAGATTTTCTAGGTGTGTCTGGCCCGGATAGGGGTATGAGGTTGTGTTTGGCGCTTTATTGAGTCTTTTAATGGTCCCAGTGGAGATTGTGTAAAGTGACACTTCCATTCGTTGCGTGATAAAGTGAAAATATATATCTGACATTGCCACGGAGACGTCATCCGTATACGCAACAGTCATTTAACAGATGTGTTCAAGATTAACGTTTTGGCCGTAAGGCACACAACCGCAGGGCGAACTCGACTCACCTTCGCATTGCATGTCCAGCAAGATGTATATATCGCACTCTAAATACAAAAGGGGCACAACTCAAAATTTTCCAAAACTGACTTTTTTCCATATTTTAATTCTGAGTGCATATCTCTAACTACTGCAAAAATTTCTTTAACATCACTATCTTCTTTAACTGGAAAAATACAGTTATGTCTATTTTTATATTGTGTTGCTTGTGCACGATGAGCTTTTTTGTCTCTCCTGAAAATTTTAGTATTTTGAATTGTGACCCTTTTGTTTTTAGGGTGCGATATGTAATGTAAAACATGGGCCGTTTCGAGGTTCCCCACTTTAAAAAAAAACACAGAAAATGTCAATTTAATGGGAAATTGTTTATTATCATTTGAAAGAACATTTTGTGGCATTTATTTTTTTAAGATTATGTCTATCAAATGTTTGCCGTTGTGTACGTCGTAGATGGCCTATTCATTGAGTCCAATTTTCGATGACTCGTTCGAGCATTTCGAGCATTACGCTGCAGATAAGTTGGTATGATAGACCCAGGAACCAAATATTTGTGATGGTCACTGCTACCAGGGACCATTTCACTTTATCTTCACAAATGTGCCCCTCAAATGGGTGTTCATTAATACTTCTGGGTTATATATATATATATTGGGGCATTGATAGGATCTTGCACAAATGACTGGTCTCTTACAAGCCCTTCACGCCGCTACAAAAAACATTTCATTTCTTATCAAAGACTTGTTGTTTCATAGAAATGTGTGTGAAACTTTTTCCAATATTTCGTGTTTTGGTCGAACTGACCATGATAGTTTACTCCTTCTTCTACAAACCGTTAGTTTGCAATACAAAATGAAGATGCTTTTAATAATTAAGTTTTAAGGATGTTTCCAACAACTTACTGTTCCTTAAGTTTTCAGTTGTTGTAAAGTTGCAAGCAGTTTATTTAAACAAATTAAATAAATTTTTATTATGATTGCAATAATTTTTACGGTAACCAAAATTCGTTGCGTTTCCCAATTTCCAAAATCAAACTCTATAATATAATTTCAAAAAAGCTTACACTTACAAATTGTAAATTTATTCGTTCGTTGTAACTATTTATAGATTCATCTATTATATCTACTTCTTCTATTCTATTGCTTTGATCAGCCAAACAATTTTTCATAAATGAAATTCAATGGAATTGATAAACGAGTAAATCATACGTTAATAAAGGAGTGTGGAATTAAGCTTATAAAATGAAATGAAAGTGGAAGGAATATTATTGAAAATACAACCAAGCGATAAAATAAATGATTACATTTGCAACTGAAAAAAAAATACATTAAAAATGTTGCTGACAAGTTGAGTTTCTAAAGGTAAAAATGGTATTATATTCCATTTGTGATTTTGTGACAAAACGGAACAAGTAGAACTGCATAAATTTGAGCTCAATAAATTATTATTATTAGTAGCTTATGAAATCGGATAAATAAAGCCGCCAATGAAGCTAACAAATATTAAATTGAATTGAATATAGAATATTTCATTCGCTTTAGGAACTTACTTAGAGTTATTGAAATATATTTTCTCATAACATCTGAAAACTATAAATGAGTTCAATTCTATGTAATGATTTGCATGTATTTTATATTAAAATCTAAGTGCAATCATCAGGAAATTTTAAATCTTTTTCTTATATCTATTGAAACATGGGAGTTTTATATTAAAAATTTTACTACAACTTCTTTGCAAACAAAGGGGTATAAAATGACAGATGTACAATAAAAAGTTTTACCACTTCTTTTGTTCCCGTCCACTTTTAATAACAATAAATTTTGCGCCAAATATTTTCAATGTCTCTTTATCTAAAATGCTGTATCTACCCTTTCGATTACAGCACTCAAGCAAATAAAATTTTTGCAAAATGTCCCCATAAGTCATTTGTAATTATCACAAAATATAACAACATCATTTACCATATTGTATTCGAGTATCCTTGGCCAACAGCAGCAAACCAGGACATAAAGTTAATTAACACTTTCTTACACTTTTTGTTTTCACCATTAGAACCCTTTTTGGGAAATTCAAAGCAAACAAACAAACAAACAGAAATACACAAATAAATACATAATAAACAAACCAATCAAGTAAAAAATGCAAAAAATATCTCAAAGACAGAGAGCTGAGAGAAAGCGTGTGAGTTTGGAGTTTGGTTGAAAAGGTCTAACTAACGTACATACGTTTACAATTGCCCCGTCCTTTGCATGGTCTGGTGTGTTTGAACGTTTGTCACTAAAAACGAAAGATTTATTGGATTTTATGGCATAAAATGGGATTTGCTTGTTTTATCTGCTAGACTGCTTTGGTTTCATATAGACACAAACATATCGTTTGCTGTTGCTGCTACTGCAGGGATCATCATAGTGCTGTTTCCTATACATTTTGTTCGCCATTTAAACAAATTATTATAAAATAAAAAAAAAATACCAACCTTAAATTTAAGGTTTAGAAATATAAAAATGTGAAACAATACACTTAGAGCAATAGCAGCCCGAAGAAACTGGGTAATGACAAACCATTACTGCCTAACATACTTAATAATGGATACTATATATGATTTGCATAAATAGTTAAATAATGTGAAATTTATATATTTATATATATTTGATAGAGTATATTTGATTCTCAACTCACAGTGATGTTCCCAAACAAATATGTAATTAATATAACTCTAATTTAATAAGGAATTCAGTATTTACGTTTTCATTAAAGAACCGGGGGAAAGTTTGAGTTTGAGATTTGATTTAATATTTAGTTAAAAAAATTGTGAACAAGTTTGGAAATTGTAAAGTCAACGAAATACAAGTATTGGTAAAATCTAAATTACGTATTAATTACGCTATCTATTTGCTCCTTATTAATAGCTTTACAGAATGTATTGCAAGTAATTGCAAACAAAATAATTATGCGATGAAAATGTCAAATAAAGGGTCCGCCAAATAACAGCTGCAACTTCAACGTCTGCAATAACTTTTTTTTTGCTTGGGCCAGCACTCAGGGGACGACCTCTAGTCATACAATGCATTGTGTTGAAACTAGGAAAATAGGTTATGGGAGGGAGGATAGAGGGAATAGTGTTTGTGAACATTTGATTTAAATTTTCCTATATTGAAAGTGGCAGGGAATACGTCTGCTGGTAGTTTATTCCACATACGGACAGTACGCCTAAAGATCCCTGTAGTGTGTTGCGCGATCCACTGTCCAGTCGACCAAGATTGAATGAGGCCTGACTGAAGAACGTGTATTACGTTAAAAACTACGTGTTTCGGGAACAAGTTCCCTAATTTCAGCAGAACACATAAAATCGTGTCGAATGAGATGTTGAAAGAAGTGATATTGCAACAACGAACGTAATTACTTAAATGTATATAAGTGTTATTATTAAAGATTGACGAAGGAAAACAATTGATGAAGGAAAACATTCTTCAAATGTACTTTTTTAATAACAATAAAATATATATATCTGAAAGTGAAAAATCTGAGTCTATTGTCAAAAATTTAATCTCAGCTATATAAGTAAAAGAGAGTATTTTTTTATTGACATTACTCTTTGCTTCCCTTCCATGATTTCGACTATCACTATTGTATTAGGCCCCTTTGTATTGGCACGTTCCTTGTCATAATTTTGAGAAGGAGCATGATTTTCGATTGCTACACCCTTTATAGGACCAAGACAATTTAAAACGCCTTAAAGTCTCATCTAGTGTTAGAAAGATTACCAAACCAAAAATTAATGAAAATGAAATTGAATTTACCGTTAATTTTTGACCTTACATACATATGACCTTGAATACAATAACAAGTATTCAAATCTAAAATATCAAAAACTAAAATCTATTTGCTCTCAATACACAAATGGCCCCCAGATTATTATGGTGGTAAATCTGCCCTACGAAGTCTTGCAAGCGGGTTCGAATGATGTTGAAATTTCGAGATGTATCTTTAGCGATGTATGTTTTCATTTCTGTACCATGGAGCTTTGTATAAGATCAATACTGCTTTTACTTGCCGTTCCCATAATTGCATAATTGAACTCCATAGGTTATAATTAATACATTGGTTGTTAATAAATTGGCCAGTTTGCTCCATCTTGGCTATCAGTGGCGACACCCTCAGTGTCATTTGCAGATAGAGAAATGGTCATATCGGCAACAAATCATATGCAAATCAATGCATGGCAAATCATAAGTGTATTTTAAGAAATAATGCTTTCATTATTCAAAAAATTATACAAACATCTTACTCATATAGTTAGTTTTGACAAAGATAGAAATATAATTGATATATAAGAGAATGGTAAAGTCAAACCCTTTCCTGTATTTGGTATGATTATAATATAACAAATTTTCCAATCTTTTGGGAAAGAACTTAGTTTTAAGATCGCATTAAATATATTTTTAGCATATTAATTGCTACATTATGTAGGTTCTAATCATACGTAATGTTATTAAATCATATCCTGGAGATTTAAATATTATATGGAAGAATTTAGCAATTTATGATGGGATTTCTTTCTTTAACTATACATACTTTATAGATAAACAAGTAAATTGGATCAGAAAATGACAACCAACTAGATTAAATTAATGACTTGTCGTACAAAATTTCTTGAGGATTTCGAAGTAACCTCGTAGAACACGATCGAATTAACCACTTAAATTTCTTAATTTCTTTAAGTGCGATTCACATTGATACAATACCAGTTACAGTGTTACCACTTCAAATCTGTCGCGTTGTATCCGTTTCCGTTTGTTAGCCACAAAGATAAAAAACCTGCAGCAACAACAACATTCATATTGTTGTGCTGAATTGTCACGCCATAAAGTTATAGTCACCTTTGACGTTTCTCCACAAACAGCAACACTGTTAGATACAATACATACTCATTTTCTAGCACTCGTTGAAAAATGAAATGGAAAAATCAACACAAAAAGGTAAATATTTGTTTATCCTTTACTGCACTCTTTACCGTTCCTATTTAATATTTTTGTTCTTTCATATGCATACTCGTATGTATGTATGCATACATACATACATTTAAATAATTGTAAAAATCCTTTTCCCAACAATTTAACTAACAAAAGTATAAAAATGTTTATAGTAGATGTTTGAAAGTAAGGTACAATGTTTTCCCTGCCTGCATGTAGGTATGTAAGAGTCAACTAGTGCGAGGTAAATCTTAAAAGTTCTTTGAAAATCTAAGAATAGTAGCTAACTGGCGATACAAAAAGGAAATATAAATTTAAATTTCACTCTAGTGTTAAAGCAGCAGTTTTATTGGATACGAGGCGTGGAATAATGCTCACACTAACCATAACATACTGCAGGTATTTGTCAACAGATGTCTGAAAAGGATAATGAAAATCATTTGGCGAAACGTAGTAATCAACAAACCAAACACCATTGCGAACCGAAAGTGGAATTAGTTAGTTTACGCAAACTTGTAAATGATCTAACACAAAATCCATTGAGAGGAACCCACAGGGAAGCAGGTGAAGAGGGCGACCTGTCTATACTTGGAGAAAATAACTGAACAAGAAAGTAGCTATGGCACACAAGTTCTGGGATGTTATAAAATTAATAGCTTTTAATAGATCTCAATGGAATACATTTGTAATCCTGTAATTAACATTATACAGATGTAACAAATAGAAGTTTCCATTAAAACTAGTTTTAAAAACTTTTCCGCTTTCCCTCATACTTCTACTGCCAGCTAAATACGAGTATAAAAATTGTAAAACCACCAGACACTAAAAAGAAAAATCCTTTACACAGCCATAGAGACAAACTGCCTTGCCTGGTAGTCAGTCAAGTTGGAGAGAATGCTTACTTACAGGTTTATCATTCCCTGTCATCCTTGTTCTCATCAACATCGTCACCATCATCCGATGCAGCAGCAACAACAACAACAAAAACGACAAAATTGTTACAGTCGTTGTCATTGTCAGTTGGTTTATTTATTTTTATAACTTTGTTGTTTTAGTGTTGTCACTGGTGACGGTAGGGGTGGCAGGCTAGCTGCGTTGGTTGAATGGATGGGTGCGTTTGTTTTGTAAGGTGGTTTGTTTGGCTGGCTGACTGGTTGATTTTATTTGCTGAACCGTTAAACTTCTACTTAATGTCAAGTTTAAGGATGTTTTTATTTATAATTGCAGGCACAGGCACAATTAAAACAATTCATTAAAGTACGAGTCGACTAAATACGTCTTAGACTGTGGATGCAAATGCGACTGACTCATTTTAAGTATTAAATTATTTTCCACAATAAAGCAACATGAGTAATTGTGCTCGTAAACTGTAAGCAGTAAAATTATATAAACATTTAAGGATTTAAATAACTTTGCCAAGTTATGAGATTATGTTGTGATAAGCACAAAAAGAAATGGACACAATTGAGATAATTAAAAAAAATAAATTATTTTAGTTTGAAAATGCTGAAATTTAAAGAAAGCAATTGGCATATTTATCGTTACATTTAAGTTTTAATAATGTAATACAGTTCAACCTTGGTATAACGAATCTTAAGGGGATTAAAAAAAACGTTATATCGAATAATTCGTTACAATGAGGTTCGTTATATCGAATTGAAGTTCCAATTCTATTCGTTATAACGAGGTAATAAAAAGTTTTTTATATTATTCATCATCTGCTCACCATGTTATAGCGAACGGTTTCCGCTAATAAATCAAAACACATTTGAAGGAAAACATTTCTAAAATAATAAGTAATTAACTAGCTAGATTACAACAACAACTGCTGCAACAAGCGTACAAGCTCTTGGTAACAATAAATAGACGTTGTCGTTGCAAGCACAATAATTTTGTGTGTATCTGTTTCATACAATTTGGATTAATTGCTGGAAATCGTTATGAAAAGGTTGTAAGTTGACAAAATTCGTTAAATAGAGGTAAATAATTATTTCCATTTCGTTAGTCTGCAGTGAATGAAAATTCGTTATAACGAGGCTATTAACAAATGTATTCGTAATAGAGACGTTTATTTTGTATTAAATCTTGTGGAGCGTTGTAGGGGATTTAAAAAATTCGTTAAATCGAGCAATTCGTTATAGTGAGGGTCGTTATATCGAGGTTTGACTGTATATCTATATTAAAGTACTAAGTTAAAAATACATTAATTTGAATTCTTTTAATAATTAAAACCTAACTTGAAGTTTATATGTAATTACTTTGTGATCGATTTAAATTATAGGTTAGTGATAACAAAACATTATTTAAATTTGCTTATTAAAAATGTTCAATATTAAGACAGGTTTTGTGTTTGTTGTTAATGGGCTTGAGGGTATTATCACTCTGCTTATAATGAGTTGAATCAATTCGAAAACACAATTGGCCATTTATTTTCAAGAATGATTGATTAATACATAAACAATCTTAAAAATTTTTTACTAGAAAATAAAATACTCTTTAATATTGGTACCAACGCTGTAACAATAAAATTGTGTGTCTAGAATACCCTCATTGTGAATAAATAAAGTAATTGGTTAGAGTCCGTACTAAGTTAACACTTGCTAATTAAATTACAGATTGAAGACACAATTGGTTTGTATCTTATCAATAAGCTTTTTTCATATAAAGCTTTTTGCTTGTTAACATTTTTAACTAAATTTTATCTGTTTAGCTGCTCTCTTATTAGTTAAATTATTTATATTGACTGTTAAGTTGGGTTGTATTAGTTTAATTTTAATATTTATAAAACATATTTTCTAATATTTAATTACAGATTGATATATACGTGTTGCTAATGTATGATTTTGACTTATGGGTTTCTATATACTGTTAGCGTCAAAATAAAGTCAACACCACATACATCCTATTAAAAGCAAAGTTAATTAATCAGGGGTGTCATAGAAACCAATATTGTCAGAATTGGTTTTAAAACCGACAAGAAAAAATGCTTTGGTGTCATAGGGCACTGCTACACGTTCAATAAATATCGAGATATTTCTAGTATCAAAGCATTTTTTATCGGTTTTAAAACCAATTCTGACAATATTGGTTTCTATGACACCCCTGTATATGATTAATATTATATTAGACAATTACCACCACATTCTCTCATCAGAATTCTTTGCGTTCTAACCTCTGCACCACTGCGGTGCCCGCTAGCCAACAGTCGAACATCAATCCTTTAACCAGTGTTACTGGTGGTTCTCGAAACATGTAAATTCAACAACCCAGGTTCAATCCCCAACTCAGCCGAAAAATTATCAATAAATTTTAATAATAATTTTCATGTAACAATTCCTACCTTCAGTAAAAATAATTTAATGAAAATTAAATTTAATGAACTCAAGCCTAACTAAAGAAATATCAAAAATTAAAAATTAACAGTTCAACTAAAATTAATAATTGTTCTTAAAATAGCTGAAAAAGTTACCAAAACTGCTGGAAACCCTGTAAGCGCGAATACGATTAGAAGATCCTTGCTTAAAAATTGCCTACTTGCTGGAGTGTCACGTAAGAAGCCCTTTACAGCAAAGAACAACCAAACGAAACATTTCATTTTCGTAAAAAAATTTATAAACGAGCCTTAATTTTTTTTTCAACTAATATTATATTCACCGATTGGGGTCAACAACCCCCTAAATATATGGCGAACCAAGAACGAAGCCTTTAGTAATAAATATGTTACCAAAACGGTAAAACATGGCGGCGGTTCAGTAATAATGGTCTGCCTTAAATCTGCATAAATCGTCCGATATTACTGTATATATTTGAAAAATAAAACTTTATTATTACAAAAAATATATCTGAAATTATTAGAGAAATAGAAAAGATACTAAAAATAATTCTTGAAATAAAAATAATTGTAGGATATCTGCAATAATCTTGGGATCTGAGTAATTTGGATTTAAAAAATGTAATATTTCTGGAGAGGATTTGTGACTATTTTGGAAACTGGGTATATGGTTCGAATAGTAATGGTCCAAAGGGTACTTGTTGGAACCATCCATCCAGTTTCCAAACAAAAAATACAATTTATTTAGATTCCAAGATTATTTCAGATATCCCAATACTACAGTTCCAAGGAGTACTTGTTCGAAGTGTAATAGTTAGAAATCTGAAATAATTTTGGGATTTTAAATCCAAATTACTCGAATTCCAAAATTAAACTATTAATTTTATGCCAACAATAATTTTTATTGATGTTTTTATACCCTACACCACCATAGTCCGTCCGTCCATCTGGCTGGCTGTCCATGTAAAGGGTTTGCGCAGTGTACAGGTCGCAATTTTGAAGATATTTCGATAAAATTTGGTCCGTGATAATTTTTCGGTCCAAGGATGGATGGGATTAAAACTGCTGGAATTAGGTCTATTAATTCATCTGGCCCCCATGCAAATGTGCTCCCGAAATTGGGGTATACCGATCATAAATGTTTGAATTATGCAACTCATTCAAAAATGTTTGTATCAATATAATATTTAATATATGTATATACAAATAATACGGTCCAATTTTATTGCGATCGTTCCATAATTATTCGTAGCTCCCATATAAGGCCCACTTCCGAAAATCACTTTAAAGAGCATAACTCACTCAATTTTATTGTGATCGGTCAATAATTAGTCGCAGCTTCCATATAAGGCCCACTTCCGGAAATCTCTTTAACGGTCATAAGTTTCTTAAAAATGCTGGTAATCAAATAAAATTCGACACAAATAAGTTTCTTATATACAGAAATAATGACACCTAATTTTATAATAGTCGGTCCATAATTAGTCGAAACTCCCATATAAGACCTTCTCCGCAATTCACTTTAACCTCCATAAATCTTTTAAACGTATTTATATCGAGATAAAGTTTAACACATATGTATAATATTTAAATTCACAGAAATCATGACACTAAATTTTGGTCCAAAATAGGTGGTTACTCCCATATAACGTCCATTTCTGAAAAACTGTTTTATACATATACTGGGTGTAGGGTATCATATGGTCGGGCTTGACCGACTATACTTTTTTACTTTACCCATCGTTCTGGTAACATTCGATTACGCGCCAAAAAAAATTCATCTTTTAAGACCAAGAACAAATCAAGCCAATTTCGGATACCCTGTTCTGAAGTGAAGTGTATCCCAGAGAGAGCGTTCTGAATCGATCGAAACAAATAGTTCGATGAGGAAATGTCTAGAGGTAACACTTACGAACCACATATTTGTGGCCGAACGTTGTCATTATGGAATATTACACTTTTATATCTGGAATATTACACTTTTTTCGGCCAATGCTCGCTTCAAACGAATTAGCATTCAGCACAGTTTCCCTCTCAAAATACGCCATAATATTTTACTTGACATCTGCATCTCTATATGAGATGATAGCAGGATCATCATTTATTTTATCTTTAACTAATATTAAAAGCACTAACTAAGAATTGTCCACAATAATGTAAACATATTTCGAATTTAATTTTTTTTTTTAATTTAATTTAATTTTATTGAGACTTTTTTTCAAGAATATTGTGGTTTAAAAAAAACACATTAAAGTAACAGTTAAGATTATAATATAATGTCTTAAAATAATTGTGAAAGTGAATATACAGTACCAAACTTGACAATAAATGTATAAAATCTTTTGAGTAAAATTTAATGCAAATGCCCTTGCTCCCGAGGCTAACAGTGTCGTGAGAGTTTACCTCATAGTAGAATAAACTTAAAACTAATAAACATATTTGGAAATAATATTGTAATATTGACAAACTATAAACCTGTGAAGAAAAATCAAATATAAATTATTCAATTAAATAAAAAAAAATACCAAAATCTCTCTTCAATATTAAAAAATGATATACCTATACAAAACAAGTTTATTATTGAAATCAGAAGTAGAAATTTCATAATATACACGAAAGGCAAAACTTGTACAAAATAACAAAAGAAAGTAGAAGTAAAATAAATAACAACAAAATATTTAAACCTTTTGTTGTATGGGCCTCTTAGTCACATGCTACTTTAAAGGAAAAGGAATCTGTACGACAAGTAGTATAAAGGTATGGTAACATTTGACAAATATTTACTCAAAAAAGCGTAACCACATATTGTAGCACAAATTTGTTTGAAGTTGTTTACTCTTACGAGAGTTTTGCAAGATCAAACAGCATCAAATAATTTAAAACTAAATATTTTTGTGTATTCTCCTAAATAAAGTGTTTTTTAAATAAATAGACGAGTTCAAATATACTTAATTTAGTAATTATATATTTCTCGGCAATATCTGCCAAATGTGACCTTATCTTAATAAGATTTCGGAATCTCTGGATATTCCGGGCATGAGGTTCTGTATTGGATTATTGTATTGTCTGTATTGTTCTGGTTGGATTAAGAACATTAGAAACTTGTGTAAATTTCACAGATCATCTGTGTACCTAGCAACAACTTGGTAATGACTTGCAATTACTCAATAACATATTTTTCAATGACTGCTACATACTGTCTGCGTTACTTATAATTAGTCGGATAATGACTTAAGCTAGATTTACACGATTGAAATTTTCTTCAAAATTGCTTTTCAAAATGCTTCAAACTCGTGTAAACAGCAAAATTTATTCAAAATTTATTTATTTAATAACTATTAATAACTAATAAACTGCTATCAATAACTATTAAATAAATAAATTTTGAAGAATTTTTGCTGTTTACACGAGTTTGAAGCATTTTGAAGAGCAATTTTGAAGAAAATTTTAATCGTGTAAATCTAGCTTTACTTATTATCTGTTATGTAACCTCTTACTTTCTAACCATTTGCATAAGATAATTATAATCATATTGATAACGTCTTATGCGAGACCTAACTAACAATGTGTTATTTAAGTCATTACTTGCAACTAATTTTAGTGATATGTATTAAATAAAAAACATATTTATAAGCGGCTGTGGTAAACGATTGTCTCCAATGACATCAACATTTAAAATAATAAGTTCAAAATGCCACTGTGTAAGTTGTGAAGTTTAGGAATTTAGCATTTTAACTCATACTTACAATGCAAGTTTTTGCTGGACAATTAATATGCCTATATATACATGCGTTACTTTCTTTGGAAAGGCGATAGTTGAAGAAGTAAAGATGGTGAAAGAAGAAAGAACTCTGCAATTGCGCATTGTGTTTGTTTTTAGTGCCGAATTGCAGCGCCTCTGGTGGTGAGTAGGCGCATTAATGTTAAAGCTTGATTGATTGATTTTATAGCACACCGAAGGAGGGTATAACTAATAATTATCATAAACTGACGTAGTTTGAGTGGCAGTGGGTGGGAATCAAACCCGGTCTACAAATACCAATTCATGCTTAATGATCAAATGCGCTATCCAATTAAGCTACATCATCTAAAAATTAAAATATTTCTTTAAATAAATTTTTCTTAATAGCTTTTTAACTCTAATTAATAACTATTTTATCTGCTCCTTAAAACTGCTCAGCTTATTACTAAATATTATACAAGTATTTATTATATTAAATGCACAGTTTGCAGTTTATGTCCGAGTATAAATGCTTTGGACACGCAGCGAAATGCGTCGTTGTTTTATTGTTAAGCGACACATGATAACACATAAACCTTTACAAAATGTTTACAATTGCATATAACTTGTAACTTGTATGGGAACCATTGGAATAAGTATTACACTGTCTCCGTTATGGTTGCGTTACAGCGGATATTATTGTTGTACAAGTTATAGCACAGACAATGCATTCATTGAATTATTTTGTTCCAAGTTCATGTTTACATTTTTTGTACATTTTTTTTTTTTTGTTGGTTTGTTTTCGTTTTAGTTTTTGCATGAAAAAGAGGCGTTTAACTTATTTTTACTCTTACTTTCATTTAGCCCATTAGTTTGGTAATGAATTTATAAGAAAAACAGAGTAAGAGGAAGTATGTAAACTATAACTTTAGGGCCAATATGAACGAATATGTGATGCGCTACTATATTACCAATTAATCTGCATATAATGTAGACAAATATAGCTCCAATAGGGATGTAGTCTGAAAACCCTTTTGGAAATGATAAAAATACATTTCACTGCTTTTAAACGGTTTGACAGATATACTCGTACACGCAAATTACATTTTAAAGGAGTGTTTGAAGATACTTTACTATAATTCAAACAAATGTTTGAGTTGTTGTTTTTGATACCAAAGATCAGTCCAAACATTAGGATTCTGCAGACAGATCTACAGTATGCCAATCCGAAATCAGAATCCCAGATTTATAATAAAAAGGGCCAATATAAGTAAAAGGCCATTAACAGATATACAAAAACCGTTCATGATATTCACCTTGCGTTCCTCTTTCAGAGGTATTAGATAGGGTACATATTGCACCAATGCTAAATGTTTCGTTTACAATTTAAGGTTGTGCTTTTCTTAACACACTATCTAAAGACCTTTTGATTAGAAAGAAAACAGTTGGAGGCATAAACAAAAGCAACCCAAACATAAGATAAATACATATGTAAGTGGATAAATGTTTAATAATGAATGTTAAGTTTAAAGTTTGTATGTAGGCTGAATAAATATAAATAAAAATAATTTGTTGTATTTTTACAAGTAAAATTTTGTTTTTATTTTAAAATTGTTGTATTTCTTTAAAATTGCCATCCATTAAATACTTTCATATTAAAGTAAAAAATATTTTTTTTTTGTATGCACAAATACAATAAATAAAATTTAATAAAATTTAATAATGCATGAAGTTTAATGCAAAAAAAAAAAACAAAAACAATAATCAAAATTTACAACACATAACACGCATACTTCATTTACGGGTACTATATAACTTATATTTTATAAGGTATAGTAACATTGACCGATCATTTTAACCCTTAAAGCGCAAACATGTAATTTTGTACCTTAGCAAATTAGATTTTTATTACTAAAAATATAACAAAAGATAGAATCAATTGTTATTCTCCTGTATCTAATATTTCTGGAATTTGTAGGAAAGGATGTATTGATAAACTCCAACTGATCTGTATTTCACATTATGATGGAATTTCTGCGTTCATTATGCCTATAACATACTATGCAGTAAAAGATTTGGGAGATATGGACCACATCTTTACTGCTTCATTAACTAACGATGACTATACGATGATTAGAAGATTTCTAGATTTCACACTTAAAAATGTCTGCAAATGATATAATGCTGGAATAAATGTTCGTTCCAAGAAACTTTTAATTAAACCTAGAAAAAAATCTTGTTTTCATTAGCTATGCAAAATTACGTAGTTCAGAGTCTGAGGTAAGAAAAGGGATTTGGTACACTAAAAAGTGTATTTTTGTATTCTCTATATCAACAGGATATTTTTTCTTACTAATTCCCGAGACAATTCACAGTCCCGGTTGATATAACTAAGATTTTGACAATTATTTTCGAGCAATTTTCCCTTGAATGAAATCAATAAACTACTGTCCAGTAGCAACTCAATGCACTGGTAAAAGCACCACCTGCAGTTATGATTTTGACAGGCACATTCATTCACAGGCATTCAAAACTACTGTACGACTCTTAACGAGATGGGTATGTAGAAAGGTTTATAAGAAGAAATTGTAATTCTAATTAGATAAAATTATTGCCTGTCATATTACTAAATACAGTCATAATAAAATTAGTCGTATAAAGTTATTGTATTGTTATTAATAAAGGAACTTCCAGAAAAACTTGCAAAAACTTTTTGTCCCAGCCTTTTGGCATGAAATCTAGTTTTGCAAAGTTGTGTGATCGCAGCAACCATTTTCCTCATTTGCGATCATCCTGTGTGTGTCTCTTCAAATATTATCGATGAGGATTTTGCAGAGTAATAATAAAATTCCATTTAGACCCTATAAATCCCCATCATGAAGCTTTTCACAAATCATCCTCATTGATACACTAAGAGAAAACTGCGGGCTAAAATCAAGCTGTGTCGGTCATGTTTTTAGAATTCTATTATTTTGAACAAATCAAGCCTGCAAAACACTAAAATGAAGATAAAATTAAGAATTACGGTCTTAAATCAAGATTGAAATCTTAAAATAAGAATAAAAATCCTAGTTTGAGAATAAAATTTTTGATTTAAGATTACATGAAGAATAATTTATTTTTTTTAAATCTAAAAATACTTAAAACAAGCATAGAATTCTTTAAACAAAAATATATGAATTATCTTTATTTTAATTATATATTTGAATAAAATTACAATATATTGAAAAAAAATAAAAATCTTTTATTTTGTTTGCTGGGTTAAGGGAATTTCAAAAATCATGAAATTAAGAGGGAACGTTCTTGAAATAAAAATAAACATTCTTAAACTAAGCCTGAGTCAGAATTGAAATAAGCCCATATTAATCTTACTTTAAGAATGCATGATTCTTAAAACAAGATTTTTATTCTTAAATTAAGAACGAAGCAGCTTGAAACCAACCTAAGAATTATCGTTCTAAAAATAAGATTTTCGGCTTGATTTTAGAATTTTCAAGCTTAACAGACTTTTATGACGTTTCCGACTTGATTTAAGTCCGATTAGATTAGATTTTTTCTTCAGTGTAGACATGGAATTAGTTCAGTAGTACGTTTCAGTGGCCTCTGTCACAGCATTGTCGTTTAGAAAGCGTCGATTAAACTTTTCTGAGAATTTTGGGGCAACATTATATTCCACAGTTTTTTTTAATTTGTATGACACGTATGACCTATTAAACACCAAACTAAAAACTTCAAAAAAAATAACTGTATTAGAGGGTTAATTAACCAAACTTGCAAATACCAAATAAAGGAAAATCATAAAACAAAATAAGCAATTTGTTAAAAATTATAAGGAAACAACTCAGCGACCATACAATCTACAATGAATTCCAGAAATTTACTTATAAACTATGTTGTAAAAACAGCACAACAAAATCAAAACATAACAATACTACAGTCTAAACAATTAAGTTGTCCTGTTAACCAACATCTTCGAATGGAATTTGTTAACAAGCCATGCTCTTACATCTTTAGCTGCCTCTGCACTCATCTAACACATAGTGGAACAACTTGATTAGCAAGAATTAAGAAAAACGCGCAAAACAAAGACGTTGCTTTTCTCCAATGCACTACTTTGATATTAAAAAAAAAATTATGTCAGAATTAGTCTTGTTCTAACTGTGGTCAGCTTACAGACATTAAAAAAAAGCGTGAAAGCGAGTTTAAGTTGTTTGATGTGGCTGAAGAAATTTTAATATTGTGTACAATATGTTGGTGTTAATGTTTTGTTTATATTTTACCAGTGTTAAAGGTGTTTATTAATTTTTTTGTAAAAGTTATTTAAATTAAATTGCTAAATGTTATAATGTTAATATGTTTGTTTATAAACATTAGCTCAAGTACATGTATGGAATCGTCAGGATTTTAATTTATTCGTACAACGTCACATCAATATTGCACCGATTTATTGTCAATTATTGAGAACAGATTTGTGTCCTCATAAGTTTTTATCATTTCAATTGCATACGAAGTAAGTTAAATAAATTTAATAATGTTATAAATTAATAAAAAGAATTCAAAAAGTGTTAAAAATTTGAACAAAACAAAAGATTTAAGCAACAAACTTGTTTTAAAAGAATAATATTTTATTAAATTATCAATTGAATTTAATTTATATATATATATATATATACATATACATATACATATACATATATATTTATAAAAACCCGTGTTAAATGCGAACAAAATGTTTATATTTACTATAAAGTCCAATGTTATTTTGGTAAACAAAAACAAAAGACTTAAACAGCAAACGTGATATTACATACAAGCAGTTTATTAAGATTACTACTTGTACGCAAATTATTTTGCTCACTACTCACTCTCTTACACAAGTGGTTTAGTTTTAATTAGAACAAAGTCTAGAATAAATTGTAGTTGTTTTAGTTACAAATTATACAACAAATTATATAATAATGGTAGTGTTGTTTTATGTAACGTTTTAAAATAAGACTGCTTTGAGAAAATAAAATATGTACTTACAATTTTATCTGCCGTTTTTAGGAAAAATTTTTATATAATTTTAATTATAAGCGTTTAATAGCTTAAAATGCCTTTTTATAAATTATTATTAATTATTAGAATTTTAATGTTGGCTCAATCCGACTTTATTAAACCTATTTTAAAGTATTAAACAATTGATAACATAAACAATAGATAACATTTGGCAAAACTTTGCCGAAAAAGACGTAACCACTAAATAAAATATTTTTGAACTCGTTTATTTAGAACAAGACACAACAAAAATTTAGTCTTATTTTTTATAATGCTGTTTAATCTTGCAAAACTCTTGTAAGAGTAAATAACGTCAAACAAATTTGTGCTAAAACAAGTGGTTACGCTTTTTTAAGTAAATATTTGCCATGTGTGTCCATACCTTAACAATATAATGAAAATCAACTCTTATGAAAGAAAAAAAATACAATTCAATTGTCATCAGTGATTTTATATCATAGCGTACAATATGATTCAAAATTATATCATATTTCATAATATGCATACCAAATGTATGAAAAGTTTTAAAATTTCCCACAACAAATCAAACAACTAACAAACACGTAAAACTAATCTAAAAGAAACTGAAATTGATAAAACTATAACATCTTAATTACAATACAATGTAAGCTATAACGAATTTAAAGTACATTTTGCATTCATAATACAGGCTACAGATTGAAAACAAAATTAAATTACAAAAATTTGCTCATATGAATTTAAAAGGAAAAACTCACCTGCTTGTTTGCAGAAACTCTACAGAAAGCAATACTAGATGATAGTGAATGTAAACATGATTAAAGATTGGTAATGATGTTACGGTTTGTTAGTAAATCAGTTTTTTATAAATGTGTTTACATCAAAAATAAAATAAAACTAAAATCCACACTCAGAAGCGAACTTAAACCAAAATCAAAAGCACACATCAGTAACAACAGTTTGAGCCAATTACTTTGCGTTACACTAGATGGGGCTTTTAGTCAGCTTGTTTGCAAAAACCGCAGCCAAAAAATCACTCAAGAGTACAACGGGCCTTAAACACCACCTGGCTGGCTGCCTGGTCTAACGCAGTCATGGAGCTAAAGTGAAATTGGCTAAAAATATATATTTATAATGTCAGGAATTCAAGTGTAGCTACTCGCAACTACTGGTGCTGTTTGTTGATGCCGCACTGAACACACACAAGTCTGCTAGAGACTCTTTCAAGTCAACACAACGAAATGTTAACTCAAGGAAGCAACAAGTTGCAATAACGCGAGCGCGAAATTTTAATTTAAAGCAAAACTAAAATTAAATAAAAGAGTGGAAAATAGTAATACAAATACCTAGTGAAAAAACTAAAATCATCTAAAGTGGGAAAAGTTGTTTGGAAAGGCAAATTTTTGTATAGCAGCCATTAAGGATGTCTGACACATTTCCCAAGAAATGTTAAAGTGTTTTAATAAAGATATTTTGCAAATTTAAAAAGAAAATAAAAGTTTCAAAATGAAATTTTTGTTAATACCCTGTTTACTAACAATTCTAAGTTGTTTTGTTACAAATGATGCCTTAATTTTAAATCAAACTGATTTGAAAAATTTTTTACGTAGTGGTGTTTTAGATTTAAATATTTTAAGATGTTTCCTAAGGAATACCAACATGTGTCCAAATCCCTACATAATGCATCGTTTATACACACCGTAAGTGAAAATTTATAAGCATTTGTTGAAGTTACAAAAAAAAAACAGTTACAGGTGTTTGAAACTCTATAAGAGGATTTATCTTCAACTTTAGTTGACATTTTATACAGTTAAAAACCATATAAAAACAAATGACAACTTTAGTGTCAAAGTGAAATTATTGAGCGTGCCTGAGTGTGTTAGCCTAGCTAAAATTTAACACATAAATAATATAACTTACGGGCAACTATAATTGTGAAAGTCTTTAGTAGGTCGTGTTTTAAAGATTTCATCAATTCCAATAAAAAAAAAATTACACAAATCAAATGTCTTACACAAATACCATTTTGGTAAAACAATTATCTTCCAGTTGTGAACAATTATCTACATATTGATGTTGACACTCGGTAATGAATGTGTAATTCAAATACTCTCAAATAAGTGAAACAAGTTACACATTTGTTTACAAAAATTGTTTACGTTGATTTTTTTTTTTTTTTTAATTTCCATGACTTTGATTATGGATCAAAGTGCCTTATATAAATGACTACAATCATTATTTAACTAGATAAACAATAATGAAGTTCTATAGAGCAAAGCTAAATTTCATCACTACAAACAAGTGGGATTCATAACAGATGAAGTATATTTTGAACGCGGTTTTTGTTCTTAGTAAATATTATGCAATTTTGAAGGTACAGATGTATATCCTTTTGACTTAGCTATTGAACATTATTGTATAAACAGCAAAGATTTTTTTGCTTCGAAAGTGTCGAATTTTGTGCATATGTGGGAGGTTTTGTTTTACTTCTTTAATTTGAAAAAGAAATGTGTTCCAACAATTTCAGCGTGCGAGAGGCTTTGTGAGGATTTTGACACGGAAGACAAAGATAGCCCAGGCCAGCCAGTAAAGTTTGAAGACCAAGAATTTATGATCAACAAGAGCTTGCAAAATCGCAACAGCTGCAGGATTCATACAAAAGCAGGAAAATTGGGTACCATATGAATTGAAGCTGCGAGACTTTGAAAGGTGATTTTTCATTTCCGAAATGCTGTTTAAACGCTATAAAAAGAAATAATTTTTGCACCAAATCATTACTTGGGATAAAAATGCATCCATTACGATAACTCGAAGCGTAAGAGATCGTATTGTGAAACCCAGTCAACCAGACGAATCGACATCGAAGCCAAATACACATGGTGCTAAGGAAAAGCCCTATATTTGGAGTTGCCAAAAGGATCCTATCACGGAGAACCTATACCGAATGCAACTGCTTCGTATAAAGGGATCATTGGCCGAAAAACGTCCCAGAATATGCGGCCAGACATAAAAGCGTTATATTCCATTGTGACAACGCTCGACAACATGTTGCAATGCCTGTTAAAAACTTTTTAGAAAGAAGCGGTTTAGAAGTTTTACCACACTCGCTATATAGTCTAGACATTGCCCCGTCATACTACTATTTGTTTCATCAGATGCAGAATACTCTTTCTAGGATACTCTTCACTTCTGAACAGGATAACGAAAGGGAACGAAATTAGCATCTGACGTCAAAATTGTTGAAAATTCAAAAACATCTCACTGTTTGGTGCGGATTTTAGGCAGATAGCACCATTCTTTTAAAATTAAACAGATCAAGCGTGATCAAAAATAAGTAGTTTGTTGCATTATATTTAGATAAAAATTAGAAACCCCTTAATGCAACCCAAGTAGTAAATTTTTGTGAAATATTTCTTTAAACAAACTTTAAGGACAGCCATACACATATTTAGTTGATTGAAGTAAGTCAGAGAGTTCAATAACTACTTGTAGCATTCATATTGTACATACGAGTATTTTGTAATGATTTGAACAATCAGCTAGAAACAAATACGATTAGATTTATTTTCCCATTTATTATACATAACTGTAGAAATAAAAAAGCTAAGTTATAATTATAATATGATGATGCTTTAGATATACAGGCATTCCTGCAGCTGCCGAAAAGAAATAAAATAAAAGAATTAGTCTTCATATGCAAAATAAGTAGGAACATTGTCTTTGAATAATTGTTTCTTTGATTTAGTAAAAAAAAGCTTAACACTTCTTTATATTGCAAATTAAATTATAATTGTCTCTTTTTGTCTAGTTTGTGTGATTATAAGGAAAAATGTATGTCTGTTTAATCATGATGACATATAAAATTGTTGAACGTTTGAAAATAGAAGAATTGCACTGCTCTACAAAGTCGTTAATAATAGACGTGAGATAAACAAATGAAAACCAGATACAAATTCTGTTAATAATTTTTATTAAATCAGGATTTCTTGACAGACTACTCTTGTTTTTAATTAAAATTACGAAAAGAAATTTTATATTTCATACAATTAATTTAGTTAATACTCAAAGGTAGTTTAACCCTTAAATACCTGAAATTGAAATACGATTAAATTGCAGAAATAAATTTTTGTTCTAGCATGTATTACTGCTGGAAATTACGAATTTCAGTTCCAATTCAGAAAAAAATACTCCTGGAGAGCTCCAGGACAAAAACAAGAAAGACCGTCTGTAGACGGGCTTAGTAGCTAAACGGAAAAAAAATATTTTCAAAAATAAATCAAATATGAGGATTTAATGAAAGAATATGAGTTTTATTTAAAATTTTTTGAATTACATAATATACATTTTGAATTAAAATACTCGTACATTATGTATCCATATGGTATCCTCTAAAACAGGTTTTTGTCTGGTATTATTTGGTTGTATTTGGTGCAAAATGTGTGTGTATCTGATTTTTTGCAAAGTTTACAAGATTTTTTTGAACCCCATTGAGGATAATGATTGCTTTTGTCGAATCTTACACTATCTACCGGATGAACGACTTTTCTCCCAACACAAGAGCTACAAGATGGATTTTCAACAAATGATGAAGCGCAGAGCTCTCAAGCGAAATTCATACATTGATATGGTGTTTCCATATTTATTGTTATAGTCATGTCAAGCAAATGATAAAATAATCTGGTTGCCATGTCCTGGGTTTTAATTTTGAGACCATTGCGACCCATATATGATACTATTAAGTCTGCAACTCCCATTTTCGCATTATAGTCCCGGATGATCTGTGGACAGTCCAATTTTAGACAGATGGTTGACTAAATTGCTTCATTGGAAAGGCATTATGCCAACATAGGTGCAACATAGTTTTACATTTTTTGTGTCCTTCCACAGAACTGTTGACATATCCACCCCATAAGCACTTCCAATAAATTCCGTAGAAAAACCACGTGACTCTTTTCTGAGTTCATCATCCTTGTCCATTGGAAGTTTGCAATTAGG
Source organism: Bellardia pandia (assembly GCA_916048285.2). NCBI lineage: Eukaryota > Metazoa > Arthropoda > Insecta > Diptera > Calliphoridae > Bellardia > Bellardia pandia. The sequence continues at coordinate 39,939,042 of OU696530.1, forward strand.
AACCCGATTTGGTCTTACTGTGTCAAGGCTGTAAATACCACGCGCTCTTAGGTACAGCATAACGTATAAAAATTGTCAAAATACATAATGTGGCTTTTATTAAATCCATAAAATTAGCTATTTCTTGGTCACTTAACGAAGAAAGTTTTATTCTTTTAGCTCTATGGGAATGCCGGTTTGCTCCATCTTGAGCTGACATCTTGTCTGTTGATGATCTCTTGGTTTATAGTCCAAAAAACAAGTATTCAATTATTTCTTTCTCTAGTAAAAACGCCAGAACATTTTTCAACTAAGTACCTAAGACCGTCTACGGTGTTCACAAAACTTTGCAGTGAATCAATATTCTTGCATTTTTTATTCTAGATATGTATGTAATATGACAGTAAACATTTAAATGACTTACAAAAAAATACAGATTTAATTCAATAACCAGAATGTATTATTTTTTTAAATTTAATTTTCACTAAATTTACAAGCAATTTTTACGACTTTTTTCATTAAATTCTGATAAGAATGATTTTTTCTGTCACACGTTTTCATTTATTGCAATTTAATTTGTACCATTATATTGAGAATTTTTTGGTCATTTAACATATTTACGAGTAAACCGTTTTTTTATAATACTCATCTTACTGATGACCATCTATAGACGGTCTTAGGCGTTAAAGGGTTAACGAAAATCTGTTGAAGAATTATAATGAATATTAAGATTTTCAAACTTTGTAATACATTTTCACAAATGTTAGACTGACAAAACAAAAAATTGTCAAGAATGCTGGTGTAATAAGAAGGAAAACACCATTAATCTTTATTTGGGGACAGCCGCTTGTGCGACTGTCCCGTTGTATGATTCTTTATTGATTAAATGTTTATTGTTAAGTCTATCTTAATGCTAGTATAAAACAATGTTCTTACTCACTATGGGAGTATGCTGAGCAAGCATAATACATGCTTGTCAGCTATGTGCAGCGTGGACAGAAATACACACAACAAAGAGTGAGTGTTTAGTTACATACAAAAGGTATGTAACTAGTATGCGACTCGTCAAACACACTACACTGGCACATAAGCTGTTTATTAAAGATACAAAAATCACCTAGCCTTATCTCGGTAGATTCATAAGATAAAACCACGGTTGTCATAAAACTTTGGAACCTTACTATGTTCACAATTATTTCTTTAAACAAACATTCCTATTTAAAACCTTCAAAGATTTAATTATACTTGTTGTCTTTTAATTTAGCTTATTTGTAAAAACACTTCAATTCGACGTGTTTAAGATTTAAAGGCTTAGATAAAGATCGATAAGCAGTTGAAGATGTTGTATTAATTTGACAGTTATTTTTTTACTACTAAATAAAGGTTTAAGGTAGATTTTTTCAAACACCCAGATAACATGCGAAACTACATGTATGTTTCAGAGATTATGTTTAAAGATTTTGCTAATAAATGTTTTTGTAGAAGTTGCACATTCTTGTCATTTTGTGTTAGTTTGAGTATATTAGGACAAGAAATTATGTAATTAGAGATAATTCAGGTTAAATGTTTTAACTCCACTTTTGTTTAACATCATTTTGAATGGTTCATGGTAACATCGCGCTACTTATCAAACTTAGTTGTTAAAGGGAAATTTCTTCCGAAAATACTTTAACAATTCCCAACTTTGCCTCAAAACCATTATTGCTAGTGTGGAATTTTCCGTTGGCTAGTAATGAAAATAAGAAAAGATTTCCAAAATGAAGTTTTTCATAATATACAAGATTTTCATTTTTTTTTTATTTTTTTTTCTACAGGATTAACATGTTATGTTATTCTTTTCCATTAGTATATTATACAATAACTTGAGATTCAAATTTTTCGTCTTTAAATATATTAAATGATGAAGATTGAATTATATTAAAGAGTATAATAGGGCTATTAATTTTAAGTATTTTTGGAGGTGTACTATAAAACTAGGGTTTGTGGTTTATGAATTCCCGAACTGATAAACTGATGATGACTGATAAACCCCTATTTCGGTAGGAAATTTGTATAAAAGCTAGGTGAACTATGAGTAATCGCCCGATTTCAACCAGTTTCAATCTGAAGCGTTCTTAGACCAAAAAATATCATGTACCAAATGTTAGCAAAAGATCTTTAAAATTGTGACCTGCCTTTTTTCAATCGTAATATTTTAATTTTCATATTTTTTGTTTATGTATAAATAAAGGAATAATTTAAAATTTTGAAACATTTTTGGAGAGAAAGAATCCAGCAAAGTATGAGTAAAATAATAGTTGACAAGATCAAGTAATTTCTTAAACTAAAGAATGAAAAAAAGAGAGAGAGCTGATGATATATCCCCCATTTTATTTCGATTGAAAAATATTTTCACGATAAAGAAAATTTTGTTTGAATCTGAAATTTTTCACAAACATCATTCCCCAGTGAATTGTTAAAAAAAAGGGGAAAACATATAATGGCAAATATTATTCACGATTGCAATTTGGGGAAAAGGGAAAACATTTCGAGGGGAAAAATATTCCTAATAGGGATGATTAATTTTGCGATTAGTTTGTAACCTGTCACGGAAGGTCTGAAAGGTGGCAATTTTAACCTCATGCTTAAGTAACAGGTTTCTTTTATGCAAAGCTTTTCAACTACACGCAGAGAAAAAACATGGTTGTGGTAAACATAATCTAAGAGCTACATATTATGATAAAATTTATGATTGTAGTCAAAACATATTATGATGAATACAAGTGTTATAAAATATCATTCAATTCAGTTCAATTCAGTTTATTGTGTTTAATGATATTTACAAAATTTACTTACAATAGTATATACATATTTACAAAGAGTTTAAGGAGTTTTCCTTTTTCTACTTAATAATACAATTTTGTTTTATGTTATCCTTATTTTTTAGTATAGAATTTAAGTTAAGGTGAAAACTTTCCAAAAACCTTGTGAAATTTTTGTTATGATAAAACTTAAAAACTACTTAACTTACTAATCAAAAGCGGGGGCTAGCTCAACTATATGATTATGTACAGATCTAAATCAATCATACTATGATCTAAATTTATAATATTATGATATATAATAATCATATTATGATCTAAAGCAATTATATTATGATAGTACTTTATCATAATATGTTAAATTAATATCATTTTATTTTTACTATTTGTCAAATTATGATTTTATAAGTATGTATCATAATATGAATGCAAATTTTTGCAATGGTACCAGTTAAAACATTATTTCTAATCAAGACACAATTATTTTAGTATTTCGTATAATCTCAATTATTTCTACAATTTTTTTTAACACAAAATTTACAAGCACTAGTTAATATTTTTGTTTATTTATATATATATTATATATTAGCGGTATTCACACCGAGCTTGTTAGTTTGTTAGTCGTTAATCGTTACTTTTTTACACGCATTTTGTTTTTGTATATTTAACGCGCCAACGGATAAACATTTAACAAATTAACGAGACGGCACCCCTGATAAAATAGTTGTTAGTTGGTAACTCACAATCAGCTGTTGCAGTTTCTAAATAAATATATTTAAAAAATCATTTGTGATACATTTCTAAAAAAATATTTGTGTACATTGAGAGTAAGTATGTTAAATAAATGATTTTTTATTTTATTTTAATAAGGCCCATTATTACAACTTGGCAATAGTTAAAAGTATGATGTTATCGGACAGATAAGAAGTATTTGGTTATTACAAGTTTACTTTAATCTAAAACCACCCGATAAGCTAAAGGGAAGATCATCTTGCCTTTAAATTTTATAGTGAGGTATGTGGTTGAAGTTGCCATATGTTCTGGAAAAAATGTCAAATTCATGAAAAATAAATTAATTTTAATTTTGTTTTGCCAATAAATAATTTGATAAACAAAAATGGAAAGCAGACGTTTGATTTATATTTTTTTCACAAACACACAGAATTTACTGTTTCTTGTCAGTAATTTGTCAAAAGTAATCGGTTTTTCACTGGTATTGCCATATTTTAGAAAAAAAAATTATTTTATGTTACAAGGAAGTTGTAATAACGAAAAATCTTAAAGGTCACTTTATTCCTCACTTTAATTAAAGTTACCTTTTACTATTAAGAACATTAGAGACAAGTTGTAATAATGGCCCTAAATCAGCAAACGTTATTTGTGTCAAAGCATGAGTAATTAAATGGTTTACAATTGTTTTTTTTTACACTTTCTCGTGGCATGTTTTATTTTTTCCAGAATAATAAATTGTGTCAAAACAATAAATCAGCTGTTTTACTACGAAAGTTACCAGACTAACAAAGTTTTAAAAAGGGGGTCGTTCACAGTTGGTAACTTTAACAAATTAACAAACTACCGACTAACAAACTAACAAGCTCGGTGTGAATACCGCTATTATGTATATATATTTTTATATTTATTTGCGCACTTTCAACGTCATAAAAAAGTTACATTTATTTGTAGTTATGTTTAATAGATTTTTATTTTGAGAAATTCACGATTATTTATTTTATGTGCACTTTATTTAGGTCTTTTACACTTTTTTGAAAATTGTGTACTTTGTAGTAATAGTTTTTTTTCAATTATTGAAACATTTAAATTCAACCAAATAATCTGATATCCCGCAGATAAAATACAGGAGCCAAATAACCGCATTCGTGATCGAAATTATGAAAAAATGTACTAAATTCCTTGCTCAATATCGAATGCCATAATCTCAAATAAGAAAATTACGATCAATTTTACTCGATATCGAATGCGGTAATTTGGCCCCTGAACTGATGCAAAAGCATTCTACAAATGGTAAAAACATATGCATTGTAAACATAATATGAGTACAAATATAAAAAGTTAATGGTCATTTGTAAGTTTAAATATTTGTAAATAACATAATATGTTTGAATAGTTATCATTCAATAGTTGTGGTAAATATGTTTTAAAAATAATTATGTTTCAGTAAACCATATTCAATTTTATAATTGCGATAAGCATACAAATGTTTATACTAACTAAATTATTGTTAAAATCGAATTACAATAACAATTATTTGTGTATTACAACAATGTATTGTTACCAAAAACACAGTGTATTTGTTGTAACCATGTCCAACCATGTTTTTTCTCTGCGTGTAGAAAATATAGATATACATATATCAATCACGTAACTAGTTCTATATCTGCTTCCTTTCTTAAGTAAAGTATTTACATATTATACACATGTGCTTTATAAGTGTTGAAAAAATAAGGTAACTTAAGTCAAACAAAAGAGTTATTTTTTAAGACTCACCTTCTCACTCTTAGATTTAAAAAATTGTTGCAAGCTTTTTAAAGTAAAATACCAAAGTTTGCATTTAATGCTGCCATTCATCGGCAGCAACAACATTTTGTGGAAGCCAGTCACGTTTCTGCCCTTTTGTACAAGCAGCTGCTAAGTTTTTTTTTTCAACTAAATTAATAAAGGTTTTGAAATGCGCTAGAATGGCTAATAAATTTTGTTTTTATGTTAACATTATAGCAGAGTATTTTAAAAGAAAACTACTCGTATGTAAATAAAGCTGAAATTGTTCAGTTGTTGGCTACGGAAAAGGTCAGGTACTGATAAATAGAAAATATGTTTCTAATGCAATAACTGTTTTTTTTTACATAATTGAAATTAAAAGTCAATTTTTTCCCTGCAATACACTAAATGAAAAGTTTTCCCACATGTGATTGAAATCTTGCTGAATTGTGTGCAAAATCATATGTTATAATTCAAAAATATATTTATTTTTAGTTTGTTTTGTTATTTTTTGTGTAATAAAATATTCATCACTTTAATTTGTAAATTATTCATTTAAATTATAGTTGCAAATGAATATTATTCGTATATATGTACATATAATTGTGCTTAGAAAAGCATAAAATTTATAGCGTTTAGATGGAAATTTTTACACAGTAGTTAAATAGAGTTACTGAGTGTTGCATGTTATCTTATCAAAATCGAGATTGCTTAAGTAGGAGTTAACTAAAAAAGTAGTATGTAATTTTAAAGTTTTGTAAAGCGTCAAACATTGCAGAAGAATTATGAGATAGACATACATAATTAAGGTGAACTTGAAATTATTTAAATTTTGTAAGGCAGACAAACATTGAATGCTTATTAAAAAATATAATTTGCCGAAACACATTTTATGTTTTTATAGATTTTAATTTCTTAAAAGTATTTCACACGTTAGACTTACTCTCAGAAGCAACTACATATTTTCCGTGGAAAATCTTACAATAACTAAATACGTTTACTAACGCCTACCTGTATTTTTATACATACATATTTCATGACAACTTCCTTTAAGCAACTGTATAGATTTCATTTTCAAATATTTTTGATAAATATCTGCACAAGCTCATACGAGTGCATTGTTTAAAACGTTTTCAAGAAAAACTCGCTTTAAAAAACTTTATAAATTCATATTACACTATCACTTGCAACTGGGATTAGTGGCCAACAAACAAACCATTTCCACTTACAATGTTTTGTGCCCATCTATTATGACCATGAATTTCGTGTCTCTCATATTGAGCCATTTAAAGACCGGTTTTTCATAAAAACAACTTTAACTATTTGAATTGCCAATAAATATTGTAAATAAATGATTTTTGGTTTGTGGGTCAATTTTGTTTTTAATTGAAAACCTGCTATATCCTTTCAGTTATTTGTGCGTAATATTAGGAAAACGTTTGAGTATTTATTTGAATTTCGTTTATTTTTCACTGACACATATAAAACATGTTAGAAATTATTAGAAATATAGTAGAATTTGGTGTTTGTGTAAATATTAAATTTATTATAGAATGGCAATTGATATACCATCATAAGTTTTTCATTCCGTGTGTAACACTGAGACCCAACAAAGTATATATATTATTGATCCTTATGAAATTCTAAGTCGATTGAGCTATGTACGTCCGACTGTCTGTGTAAAACACTCTCACGTCCAAAAAACACAACCAAAATCAACAGAGTTTACAAAAACCCGTTTATAATTCCCCTAAGCAGTTTGGTATGGAAAATCAGTAAAATCGGTATAGTAGAACATGAGTTATGGACCAAAATGTGAGACCCCTCCATAAAAATTTGATATTTTTAAAAATGTTTGCCATGAAATTTTGTACACATTATTTTTATGATAAAATAATAAAGTGTGAGGAAAATAGTAAAAATCGCTGTATGATTTCTCATAGCCACCATACATACGAAATATGGCCTAATAAATAATTAAATACCTGTAAAATTGAAATATTAATACAAAATTCGGCAAAAATTAGTGTCATGTAAAAAGAAATCGCAAAACAAAATTTTGTTTTGTTCGGTCAATGTTTGACCGTAATCCCCATATAAAGTCCACATCTAAAATTCACTTAAATGCGTATAAATCTGGTACAAATATAGTTACCAGGTTAAAATTCGACATAAATAATTCTTATAGATATATAAATTGTTGTACTAAATTTTATGATGGTTGGTCCATAATTGGTCATAGCTCCCATATAAGGACCACTTCCGAAAAAGGCATTCATCTTTATATATATCTTATAAATATCGGTACCGCCTCAAAACTTTATGTAGATCATTTACATATACACAAAAATCATTCTGCAGAATTTTGTGAATTTCGGTCCATATTTGACTATATCCTCCATATAAAGCCCTCTTCCGAAAATCACTTCAATACTCATCTCTTATAAATAACAGTACCGATCCAAAATTTTACATGGATCATTTAAATATATGCCAAAATCAAACTGCTTGATTTTAAGAATATCGGTCCATATTTGACCATATCCCCCATATACGGTCCACTTCCGAAATTCACGTTAATACTAATTTGTATCTTAAATATACCGTTTTATGTTGAAATGTGACGTGAGATATCCTCATATGAATAAACTTCACTTTTTTTAAATTTAAGAAGATCGGCCCATAATTTGTCATAGCTGCCATATAAGAACCATTTCCGAAAAACAATTTAACCCATAAAAAAATTTAATGAATATCGATATCGAACCAACTTTTATACAGATCAGAAATTTTAATAGAGAAATCATACTAATATCGGTTATACGGCAATTATGCTACTGAATATTGTAGATGTCAGCCAATAATTGGCAATAGCTGCCGAAAAAGGTCCAACCATACAACTCTTGTAAATAACGTTATTGAGATGAAGTTCAATTTAAATAATCTTAAAATACATAGAAATCACATTAGTGAATACTGGATTTAGAAGCTATCAGTCCATAATAGGTCCACTTTTACTATGCCACCCATAAATCTGTTGTAAATAATGTTATTGAGATCAAATTCAAACAAAAAAGCCTCACCTTACCCATTTTTATACTCTGTTTCTTAACTTGTTGTGAATATGGAAAAATGTTCTTTTAATTTAATAAATTGTTAAATTGCACCCAAGATTATTATGAATATCAGACAAACCTTGTAAATTATATAAAATTAGATAAAATTTCAAAACATTGAAAATAAATTATGTTGGTCGTAAAATTTCCTTTCAAACAATATATAAAATACTAATAAAATTTGCACTAAAACTGAATAGAAAACACAGAATAAGGATATACTAGTCCTAAAACCAGTGTAGTTATATTTCTTATTATGTTTAGATGGAGGGTATTAAAGATTCGGCACAGCCGAATATAGCACACTAACTTGTTTATATTATTTTTGGAAAGAAAATAAAATGATGAATTTAACACTGTCATTTTCACAACAGCTGTCATAGTTAAACATAAATTGCTTTTATTAAGACTGATTATCATTCGAAACAGAAAATTGAAAATTATACCATTGAAATCAATTTGACACAAATATATTTAGCTGTAATTGCTTTTACTGTCATTATTTTATTAATTGAATATTATAGCTTATAGCGTAGACAGACGACACAGTTAATTTGCATTAGCAGTTAGCATTCAAATTAAGTCGTGAATTATCACCATCCTAATGCGCATTAAGTTAGACGTAAATGCACAAAATCAGAGTGAATTTATACTGCATTTAGCTATTTCAATATGGCAACATCGTCGAAAATCAATCAAATGTTATCAAATTGTTTACTGTTCTAAAAGAAGAAGAAGACAATTGTAAAATTGAAGTAATAAAAATAGATTTCCACAATTGCCTTTCTCTTATTTCAGAGTGTCCCACTGCGGTCCCCACATGTAGCAACACGTTCAGGTTGATGGTTGCTAGTGCATGAACAATTTTTGCATTATGGAGCAGTTTCAGCAAAAGTAATTTCAGCTTTTTTTTCAAATAAATACTGATTTTTCAACAAATGCCAAACAAATTTTTTCATAATTAAAAAGTTGTTTACAAACAAACAGCTGTTTAAATACTGTTTTAAATGCAGAAACTGTCGTCTGTCACGGTAAAACCTTAATTCACATTAGTGAGATTTCAATTCACATTAACGCTGTCTACGCTATTAAAGTTTCTTTAAATAATAAATATAGATAATGAGAAAATCTGTCAAAACACCAGATATTTTTAGTCACTGTTTTGTTGGCCGAAAACTTATTTTTAAAAAACTCTCAAGGAAGTAATCCAATATCAAGGGTATTTAATCTGTGCGATCAATTCAGAACACCAAAATGAAAAATTAAATTCTGGGGTTTAGTAGAAGTTGTATTATTATTGAACTAAGAACAAAGATTTGCTTGTACAACTTCAATGTTAAGTACCTAAGTTATATTATATTGATGGCTTAAAAAATCTGCTGTCAAAGGACGTGTACGTGTCATTAGAAATGATGTAAGTCCTGTCTGAGTGTATTGTGGTGGAACTTACAGGAAATAGCGGACTTGGCAGACAAAATATTGTCACGTTTTTACATTTAAAAAACGGTGGTTTATTTCCTTTAAATAAACCGGATTCCTTTTAATTGCAAATTAATTGACGCAGTCTGAAGAAAATATATCAAGTCTTTATATCAGCCAAATACTATGTTTCCACGACGACTTGAATCACCTGCTTCGCTCTCTGAATCATGTTTATGAATCATGCTGTTTACAAGACCAAAAAACTTGATTCGATTTGACAGTTGTTTTTAATAAACAAACAGAATAAAAAAAACAAAATTTACAATTTGTGGAAAATATTTTTTTTAATGGACAAAAAACTGAGTGGAAATTAGTTAGCTTATTTGAAAAAAACAACATACATTCGTACGTATTTACTTTCTTTACTTCCAGCAACAAGAAAATAATTTGCTTTGTTTACAATAATATTAAATTTTTACAGCTAGTGCAGATAAACTTGCGATAAAAATTAGAGAAGAGTACAATTTTTCGTGCTTCACAAGTTGATTCAATATGAATCTACTTGAATCGCTCTTAAAATTTTGTATGGTGAAGCAAGTTGTTTTACTCATGATTGGTGTGTGAAGCATGAATAGAGAGCGAAGCATGTATCGTGGAAACGTAGTAAAAGTCGTAAAATTTAATGTTGTTGCCATATTGCTCAGCTATGTTTACCACCCTGTTATGTTCTCAATAATGTTTATAAATTAAAACTTCTACAAATGTAAATGTTGCTAAACAAGTATATATGTCGATAAACATGGCGTCTCTTGATAAAGATGTTGTATGTCGATAAATATGTTGTATGTTGAAACCGGTCGTTAGATTTAAATTGAAATACAATTTCCTAACAATATAAAATGACTCACCCATCAATACACAATAAAGTGAACATAAAACAAACTAAAGTGAATTTTGATGAATTGTATATGTAAAATCAATGATGAGAAAACTAGAAAGTAATATTTGGTACCGCTTGATAGCTTGAATCAGTAGGTTTCCAAGAAAGTACAAAAGATGTAGCATTGAAACGAGATGAGATATTTGCAATTACACCTAATTCCGTTGTTACACGTGTAAAAAAGACATTGATCGTATGCAAAATAGGTGATTGGTTCCTTATCTCTAAAACCTATTGAAATTAGTGAAAAACAAGGATTTTTTAGGAACAACTATTCAGGTTTATAATATTAAATCACATATACAATGTGTTTTTACACAAGCATAGTTATTAAAGAAAAAAGGATATGCATTCTAAGCTTAAAAGTAATGTAAAAAAATTTATGTATGACAAGTTTATTTCATTGTATGCACCAAAAGAGAATTCCCCTAAATTTGCTCTGACCAGTAAATTTGCTTGTATCTACAAAAAGGAAAAAATTTGTAATCGTGCTACATGGAATAAATACGTGTAAAAATAGTAAAATTGTTTATTTTCAAAGCGTGTAAAAACAGAATTAGGTGTATATAAACAACATTTGCAAACAAATTAGTAATTTAAAAAAAAAATCTGCATAATTTGATGGAGTCTGAAAGAGCTAATATTTGACACTGCTCCATAGCCTTAATCAGTAGCTTTCCAACAAGGAGGTTTGTAGCATTGCAAATACATTAAATATTTGCAATTATATAAAACATATTTACAAACAATTTGTTCATTTTTGAAAAAATTCTGCATTCAAAGCATTATTTGAAGGACTTTAAAAGAGCTAGAGAGTAATGTTTGTACAGTTGGATAGCTAGTGAATCAGTTGCATTCCAACAAGGTCATAATTCTGTTTTAGATACTTTGCCATTAACCAAAAGTTACTCATTACAACCAACATATTTCATTGCGATTTCAGCAAACATTGTATACAAGATCAAATACTGAATCAAATACCATAACCAGACAAAGTTTAAAATACAAATGTTTCGCTCTTATTTATTGTTAAATTTTATCATGGGCTTAACTTTCTTCTAATAAAAATCATAGTTAAAATTATAAATCACTGCTAAATTAAAAGTTTGACACAGCTTGCGCTTTGACGAAAATGTTTTATTGCAAAAATATACAAAATTATTTGTATTTGTTAATGAACTTTAAATTAATTGTAACAGTATTAATAAAATAGACACGCAATGATAACAGAAAGCTCACAAAAATCATAGAAATCATAAAAACGTATCAAACTGCTAGCAAAGCAAGAAGCAAAAATAAATTGCAATAAAAAAATGTTAATAAATAATGGAAACATGAACAAAAACAAAATGCAATAAATAAAACTCTAACTATTTGAACAAACAAAATAAACACTGAACATTGAATACCGAAATAAAAACGAAATTTAAACCATAGAGTAGAAATACTCGCAAATCTAACAGAATGAATAATTGGCTAATAATCTTTATAAACATGTAAATGTAGTCAAAGTCATTGATATTAATATGTTTTACAAGCCAAGTTTTCAATAATGAAATATGAATTAATAAATTGTAATAAATATGTTAGAGAAAAGAAATGTAAAACTAGGCTATAATTTCAATAATAATTTATAACAGAATACATGTATTAGATTACTTATTATGAAAACATATAGTAAGCAATGTTTGCTTACATAATTATTTATTTCTAACAATTTTCTTTACATTTATTTATCTTTTTTCTCTCTATATAGGAAATCGTCACGCCATGGTATTGCATTGAATATACACAATCCATTGACATTATATCAAGGTGGTTTCAGTAAACATCGTGATACAGTTTTCATAGTGCATGGTTTTAATGGCACTGCCATCGATAGACATTTGCAGTTTTTAAGGGATGGTTAGTGAGTAGTTAAATGATAATGAACATAATAATTACATGAATTAAGTTTGCCTCTTAATACCTGTTTAATTGATATATTTGTTTATTTATTATGTTTTTAATTATAAGCGTATCTATCAAGAGATTTTAATGTCATCACTGTGGATTGGAGGCCATTGACTCAGTATCCATGTTATTTAAGCGCTTTAATAAACACTAGATTGACGGCCCAGTGTACAGCACAGGTGAGTGGAAAGTGTTGTAGTGTATTGTTCGCATAAAATCCGTTTACCTACCGTTATTCTATCAACAAATTTAATCAGTAGGAATATATACGAACGTGCGCCGAGTGTTGAGGAATTTTTCTTATTTCCCGAAAGAACAATCTTTCCTATTTACTTTAAAAAAAATTATTTCATTTAAATATTGGGCTCCACTACATTGTAGTGGGTCCATTCGGACCGGCTAATTTTCATGTTTTTTTTATAATTAACAAACACAAACTGCGAAGCTTTTTGGCTTATCTGCAGAAAACACCCAGAGTCTTTGGCAGGAATCGAACCCGCAACCCTCTGACTGATAGTCCGGCAAACTATCGCCTAGTCTATCGGGGCACCCAATTACTCCTTACAGCATTACCATCGGTATCTAGCGAATTATGCGCGCAATGTTGTTCCGGCGAATTACTTTTAATAAAACAAAATCCAACTCCCTCTGACAATTACCACACAAAACACAACCAGTAGAAACGATTGCAGATTTCTTAATTCAAAAACGTAACAGCCTTCGCAATTCAACATGCTCTTTTAGATCTAGTAGTAAGTGGATAGTGAATATACTGAAATGGATAGTTATAGATAGCTATGAAAATTCGAAGTTATACGTAGAACACCTCCACTGTGACTGATTGTTGTTAACTCGAAAATAAGGTAATTAAAACCATTGCTGATGGGGACGATGCATTAGAGTTACTCAACAACTCGGAAAGCGTGCTGGGAGTAAACCCAAGCAAAACGTACTAGTTCTGTATATCATAAAGTCCAAAATAGCAAGCATCAGACTACCACGGCTACTTGACTTTGAATTACCACTCGAAATGATCATGGAAACTGAATGTAAAACTGCCCCAAGATGTTCTGCGCAAAATGGGGCTTGAGACTAAAGGCCCAACTATAATATGCATATGCTAGCTTAAGCAAACGTGCGAACACATATAAATTGTATGTGGCAAACTATGATGTACTTAACGAAACTTTTCGTTAAGTTTTTCAACTGTCATTTGCTTAAGCAAAAAGCGAAACTGATCGCACATTCTGTACGGAATCAGCTGTTTGTTGTTTGTTTGTGTTTTTAACAAAATGGAGAAAGAAGAAAATACATTTATTTTAAATTTAATAGAAAATGTGGAAAAAATAAGTGTCTTTATAATAAAAGGGCCCTTTTTATTTTAACAAAAATGTCTCTGTCGTGATTTATTTCTCTGACAGAACAAGAGTGTCTTCTTCTTTTACAGTGTAGTTCACTTATTTCTTTTAATGTGCACAGGCCTTCAAGCGCTAACTTTAATATGTTTATATTATTTAAATTTTTAAATTTTTTCTCCATTTTTGCAAACACAATACGAAAATTAACAAAACATATGTAAACGTTTATTATTATTTACAATTTAGTGCTGCCACAGCTGTACATTTTAGTACTTTTGCCGAAAAATTAAAAAAAGGAAAAACTATGCGTTTCGGGTACGAAGTTTTCTTTTAATTATAAAATAATATAATAATATTTATAAAATATAGTCATTTAATGGCTTTTTGTTAAAATAAAAACATTTTTTTTAAACATAAATTTGCAACTGTGGACAAAAAGTTTCAAAGTCATTGTAGCCACCTGAAAGTTAACTCTGAACTAGTTATGCATTTGACAGCCTTTTCGTTAACTTTTGCAATTTGCTTAAGCTTGCTTATGCATATTATAGTTGGGCCTTAAGTGGCTTGAGAATAAGTTTAATACAGACTTATGGATATCTAGTATTGTACAATATTCGGAGATGTCTGCATTTGTATTAAAGGCGCAGTACGCACTGGACTTGATAAAATAATCGAAATTATTATTCCGTCTACAAAGAAAAGGAAAGGTGTCGCATGAAAAATTAATATGTCATTAAAGTATACACTGATGGTTCAAAGATGGTGTTTGGCTTTGGATCTGGCGTCTTCTGTACTGAATTCAATAATGCTCATATCCTATAAAACTATATCTATTTTAGTTAGATAGTATGAAACTGTCTAGGCTAGATCATCTAACTGACACATCAACTATGATATATAAACAGACAGACAAACTGGCCAGGCTCAATGACTCAAATGCAGTATTTGCCGCAATATCGCTTCGGACCATTTTAAGTGAAATCTTCAGACACCACATTCAAAAAATTGACAATAGGTGGCACAAATTGCAAATGTGCCAGTAAATTGTGGCCAGCATACCACTAGAAACATAATAGACAACTTCTGTATAGGAAACGGAATATTTCGAGGCTAATAGTGCTAACTGGCCACCTCTGTGAATGCCTTCATCTATTTAGATGAAGATCTTATCTTATGGGATACCTGTACACGACAGGATTTACATACTTCCTAGCATCAATGGATCTGATTTAGTTTTTACTTATCTTACTGAATAGTGGGTCCTCTTCAGAATCAAAAAATTAAATTCTATTTTAAAACATGTAAACAGCGAGCAACCGCTTTAACCAGCCAATCTCCAAGATATTTAAATTGTACATGAAACCTTTCTTTACGACAAAGTTTTAAAAATATTCAAAAACTGCCTTATTAATAATGATAAAACACATGTCAAAATGAGCATGAAAGAGCTGCCTACCGGGTCAAAAATTAATAAATTTGGTAAAAAAAAACTGATTTAAAAAATACTCCCTGTAGTCAAGTTCTGGCATCTTTTAGCTTGTATCAAAGAAATCAGGACAATGTCAAATACCCTTGATTGTCCCTAGCATCGGCCAATGGAACAATATTAAGCTATTATCAGAGGAAAGTTAACGCGGAATGGTACTAAGTTCTTGACAGGTGGATTTAAATGCAACAGTTAAAGAAATACATCAAACAAAAATACGAATTTTTACAACAAGAGATGATTTTTTGTTTTTTCTTTAAGCTTTTAATAAATATTAAAATTAAATTGGTTTCAATACTTTGTTAATATGTATTTGTTTTACATAATCTGCTTTCTATTCTAGATCTATTCCTTTCTCACACATTATGGTGCGGCTCGCGAAAAAATCACTTGTGTTGGTCACTCATTGGGTGCCCATATCTGTGGCATGGTGAGCAATCATTTAAGTGTTAAACAATATAAAATTATAGGTCTAGATCCAGCCAGACCCTTAATCGAGCGAAAAAAGCCAAATCGTTTTCGTTTATCAATGGATGATGCCAATGTCATACAAGTATTACATACAAATGCCGGTTTTCTGGGTTTAGAAGATAATACGGGGCATTTGAATTATTGCATAAATGGTGGACGAACCCAACCGTATTGTAGAGGAAATCCTATAAGTGAGATACATAATTTAAAACTGAAATTATATAAATTTATCATTAACAATTAAATTCTGTCAGGACGTGCTAGATGTTCCCATTTCTTAAGCATATGCTACTTAGCCTCGGCCACATTTAAGCATAAAAAGTACCTGGGTGTACCCTGTCCAGATGGTTGTGTAGATATAAAAGGTCCCAAGAGGCTGCCCATAACAAAGAAGAATCCCTTTGAGATGGTAGCACAAATTAAAGAGTATTATATGGGCACTGATGCGCCAGATAAGTGAGTTTCAATATAGTATTAAGTTTGTCTAAAATGTTTTATTGATTATTTGAATTTTAGTGACCGAGGTTGTTACTGTCTAGATGTTCCCTATGTGAAGCATTGCCCCTTTACCGATATAACGTAACGTACACTATAAGTTGTATTGTTTAGCTTTAATTTGTTATATTTACCAAGTTAATTGTAATGTATTGTTTTTAATTTAATTTATTTAAATTTAATTAGTCTGATCTTTGAATTTCAATTTTTGTGTACTAAAATTTGTAAAAATATGTTTCAAATAAATCTCTAAGATGAATGTTTTAGTTAAAAATGTCTAACGAGTTTAATTTAATTAAAACAATATTGGATAAATAAACAACTGAACATTTTTAATAAACTATCTAAAAGTAAAAAAATAAGCAAATTATTTTCATTATTTCATTAAAAAAAACTTTCAAAAACAAGGGCAGTTAATTACAATTGTTTTGCATTTAGCTGACAAAAAGTGTTATATATTTAGTAGGGCAGCATCGGCTTTACCTTTTACGATTTTCCGCAAGGATGGGAAATGAATTTTATTTATTTATTTATTGAATTTTTTCATTTCCTGTACAACAAGACTAAGTCTTATATTTATAGTACAGGAACGCATTACGTTATAAACAATTTTATCATGAGCATAAATAAACTAGTTACAGAGAAACCTATATTGATAACATATTACGTGAAAAAGTTATATAAGAAATTTCTGAAACTATTAGCATTACTATTTATTTGTTGATTTCGTGGAAG
This sequence comes from Bellardia pandia, assembly GCA_916048285.2. NCBI lineage: Eukaryota > Metazoa > Arthropoda > Insecta > Diptera > Calliphoridae > Bellardia > Bellardia pandia. The sequence continues at coordinate 39,956,294 of OU696530.1, forward strand.
ATTGTTCCAAAGACGAGCGGCATGTACATAAAAGTGCCATTCAGACACTACACAGAAAGAAAAATGGCATTCTAAGATTAAGTTTATTTTTCTTAGTTTTCAAGTACGTTTTTACTAGTTCATACTTAAAATAAGTAAAAATAGGGATTGATTTGACAAATCAAGCGCAGATTTTCTTAAAACAAGAATATTGTTCTTGATTTAAGTAAAAAAAACTCTTAACTTAAGTCCAATTTGTTCTTAAATCAAGAAGACTAAGGGAAACGAAACCTAAGACTTATTTTACTTAAATTAAGAAAAAAAATCTTAAATCAATCCCAGAGCAATAAATTTTTTATAATTTATTTAGTAAGAAATTCTTACTTTAAGTCCAATTTGCTTTTAAATCAAGAAGATAACTCTTAAAGCGAAAATTAAGACTTATTTTTACTTAAATTAAGACAAAAAAACTTATATTTTGAGAAAAAATTGGAGCAATAAAATTTACTCTCTCAGTTGCTCTCAATATTGTAACGTGTAGTTTCGCACCATTTTTGGTGCGAAAAATTCTTTAGTTGGTGCGCGGTGCGCTTTTTTAAAATTTCGGTGCGCTTTTTAATTTTCTACAATAAAATACACCTCTTTGATTACCATTTCATTCAACACAGCAAAATTTTGTTTGTGTATTTCGGTGCGTTTTTTTTTTCGAAAATGTGATGAAATCTTTATTTTTACTAATTTTTAATTGCAGTTTTTTAATAATTCGTAACTCATGAAATCTATACGATGAAAAAATTTATTTTAAATACGAATGTATGTATGATTAATCAAATCAAGTTCTTCAAAAATCTTTGTTTGAAAATCAAATTAACATTTTAAACATGTAAATAAAAATTCTTGTATAACCTGATGGTTTGGTCTACTGAACTGTAGACGAACAACCAGGGTTAGAGTACCAGTGGAATCGTAACAAATTTTATTGGAAAAAATCGACTAGAAAACAAAAATATATAAAAAAAAGTGCCAAATATGTGCTGAAATTAGCTTTTTTACCAATTAGTACTTTAGTTCCGAATATCATATTGTGAGTTAAATTTTGAGTGGTTAAATGCTTATTTTATCTTTATTAGATCATTTATTAAAAAAAAAGGCTTTTACTATTATTACTTTTTCTAATAATCGTTGATAAAAAGTATTTTATAGAATTTATAATATTAAAAAATTTCAAATTAATTCAATAAATATATAAAACAAAAACGAAATTCTAAAATTGGTGCGTTTTTTTGTAAATGGTGCGCTTTTTTCTCCATTTTGGTGCGTTTTGAAATTTCAAAGTTGACAACGCTGACAAAAACAACCCTCATGCTCAGTGATGCCAACTTTTGAGACTCAAAATGCGTAAACATTTTTGAAAAAGGGCTAAATTGAAAAAAAAAATCCGTTTAAAGCCACATCCTGTCAAAATTTTCGGTAAAGTGCGAAAAGGGGCTAAATTATAAAATGTTTCTTTTAAAAATCAAAACAACAAACACATTTTTCTAAATTAATTTATTAGAAAAAAATTACTACCATGAGATACATATTTGAATTACATTTCATATTACATTTTAATAAATAAGGTACATACGTAGATTAAATACACAAAAATTTCGATTTCTTGTTCATCATAATTTTCAGTCCATAGGACAGTATCAATAAAATATTTAGAATTGTTATATGTTTCATTCGAATTAATTTTTGTAGTTTGAACAACATACATTATCACCCCTACGTGAATAAAAATTCCACGTGAAATTTGTTCACTTTTATTTTTTAACATTGAATTTAAATAGGAAAATGTGAAAAGTGAACAAATTTCACGTGGCATTTTTATTCACGATAGGGGTGTATATCTTTTTAGGCTACATTTAATGTGTATTAAACTGTTTTACTTATTTAATGACATTTTGTTTCTAATTTTATTTTTGAATAAATTCATGACACTAAAACTCCTCTCAACTTCTGCGTTTGAGTACGGATATGTCAATATGTGTTTGGCAAAACTGGACAGTTTAAGGAATGGGTTATTACCAATAGCATTATTTCAATATTATTAGATTAAAGGAAGAAAAAGTACGAAAAAACCAAATTTGCCAGTATTAAAGTAAAAGCTGGGTCTTAACATCAACTACTATTTCAGCCGAATCAAATTTCGACATGAAAATTCATGATTAATACAACAAATATTTGAAGAATATTTTGTTTGTTACAGGAATCAAATCAGTTTAAATAACTAAATACATATGTATGTATATAACTAAACAGCTTAATTCAATTAAAGTAAATCATTATTTCACTATAAGTATTTTTAATATTTAAAGGAGTTTATGTAATGAAAAAAATTATGTTAAATGTTTAATTTACCTTTTTGTTACAGGAGTACTGCATTGAAGACATTTTAGATTTGTGTACAGGATAATATTTGTAAACAACTTGAAGATATTTTTTTAACAACTTTTCACAAAATACAACATAATACATACATGCATTTTCCACAATTACATACAATTTATAAAAATAGAGATTTTTTGTAACAAAACTTTTAACTTTATTTGGGAAATGATTTACATAATTATTTTATAGCTGAACTGGCAAGTTTTTCTAAAATAGAAAAAACAATTGGTTTTATTGATTTCAGATTAAATTTGAAAATATAATTGTGGATAATGTAGAAGTACATATGTATAATCGAATCTGATTTTATATTTATTTATTAATTACTTTAAATTCTAACTGCCGTATTTATAAAAAAATTAAAGTAGACTTCAAATGTACTTTAAGAAAATTTTGTATGAAAATTTTGTCTAAAGCCACACTTCAAGCCTACTTTATTTTTTATAAATACGGCAGTAATTACATAAATTGCTCTGCTTTTTTCCCTAAATTTTATTTTGAATACTTTTTAAATTTTTTAATACACACACTTTACAATAATTTTTTATTTTTTATTACTTTTGCTTTAAATAATTAGCATTCTAATTTTTAAATATTTGAATTATAAAAAAACTGCTCTGCGTTTTTCCCTAAATTTTATTTTGAATACTTTTTAAATTTTTTAATTAACACACTTTTATTTAATTTTTTTTTTTTCTAACTTTTGCTTTAAATAATTAGCATTCGGATTTTTGAATATTTATTTGAATTATAAACAAATTGTTCTGCTTTTTTCGATAAATTTTATTTTGAATACATTTCATTTTTTCTAACTTTTGCTTAAACAATTAGCAGTCTGATTTTTGAATATTTGCATTATAAAAAAAATTGCTTTACTTTTTCCCCTAATTTTATTTTGTATGGTTTCTCAGAAAAATTTTTAATACGAGTACACACAATTATGCTTCAAAATAAATACTTTTATTTTACAGCTGCGTGCAACTAATTAAGGCCAGTATTATTTAATATTTAAATCGTTATGTTAAAGATAATATTTATTAAATAAAACGCTTTAACTTTTATTTTTTATTTATTTCTTTGTGGTGTTTTTTATAATTTGTAAAATAAATTAATCGTGGACTAAATTAAGGAGAGTGATAAATTTATTAACATTTTAAAATGCTGTTAATTTTAAAAAGTTAGATTAAATTAATTATGGTTACGCAAAGTAACATGGGTAGAAAAAATCCTGTGATGTTATTACTCGAAAGATTATGGTACAAATTCATCAGGATGAAACACTTATCGGGAAATCGCAACAGCCTTGAATGTTTCAAAAACAATAGTTTTTCAAGCGGTGAAATATTTCAGAAAGCATTAGACTACAGTAAAGATGGCCCGTGAAAAAAGAAACCTCATTACAACAGTTCGTGAAGATGCACTGACTATGTGCGAGTCGAAAAAAATTCGCATAAATCAGCAAATGAGATTCGGTTTACAGTCTTTAGTTAAATTGAAGCAAAACCGTCTGTAAATACAATAAAACGTCGATTGCGAGAAGTTGGACTGTTTGGAAGAATTTTACGAAAAAGCCATTATTGCCTGCATATAACCGAAAGAAGTCTGAAATTCGAAAAAACAAAATACCTTTATTGGACAGATTTAAAATGGAAAAAAATATTATTTTCGGACGAAACAAAAATTAATAGAGCCTCTGCAGATAGAAAAATATATGTCCGACGGCCAAAGTTGAAAGAATTTGATCCAAAGTACACTCGCGAGGAGGTTATATAATGCTTTAGGGTGCTATGACGCCGTGGGCCGCTACACAAAATTGAGGGCAATATTGATAAGTTTTAGAGAATTCTAACCGATAATATAATGCCGTATGCTGATGAGAACATTCCAGTAAAATTTATATTTCTACAAGATAACGATCCGAAGCATACGGCTCTTCACGTCAAGCAATATTTTTTTAACAATTCGGTTACTGTTCTTGACTGACCTTCATGCAGTCCTAATCTCAACCCGATTGTTAATTGAGATTAGCTCTGAGATTTTAATGATCTCTTTGGTGAAAAAAAGAAAGTTTAGGAGTCATTTCAAATAGTGTATGTAAAAATTTGTTGCCTTCGCCTATTACCTATTTGCTTCAAGCTCACATGTTAATATCGTGTCCTTAATTAGTTGCATGTAACATATAATTATTTTCTTTAGCTTATTTGAAAATTTTCAATATTTCACAGAAATTTAACAACAGATTTCATATTTTAACTTTTTAAATTTTTTTAATATTTTAATATTTAGATTTAATTAATTTTTTCCATTTTTTATTTCTTTATTTAAATTATTCTAATAATTCATTACTTTCAAAATTATACATTATTAGCTTGTAGGTACTTATTAAAATAAAAAAATAACTTTTTGACTCTACAATTTTGCATTTATTCTATTACTTTTACTTCCTTTCCTTAAGATGACCGGAACCTAACAACAAAAACCCGCGAACTTTTGACAAATAGAAAAAATGCATCAAATAGAAAAAAAAAACTAACAGCAAAAAACCGACAAATTGCTAATATTTTGCACAAACAATTTCGTATTAAATTTCACACTTTGCAACAAACTTTCTATTTACACATATAAAACATATCGTTAACTTCTTGTTTATGCACTTTTTTCTTTTAAAACTCATATTTAATTGTATTAAATTATTAATTTAATTTAACACTTTCTACTCCGACATTCTAACTCAACTATTAAAACCGCGGAATAAATGACAATTGCTATAAGACAATAGAGTTGTATTCTGTACTTGAAACTGTTATAAAACAGTTCTATTTGTTATATTTTGGCAGCACTGCTATTGTTTTGTTTTTGTATGTGGTAACTTTTGACAGTTCTTGTTCATACAACAACTACTACTACCACTGTAAACAAAACAACATATAAAAAATCCTTTTTTTGTTAAAATTTTTGTATTTATTGTTTCTTCGATTTTTATTACTTGAAATTAACTCGAAATTTAAAGGCAACTACAAATCTTTGGTGTTAATCGTATACAGCATTAATTGCATGAAGAATTTTGAGTAATTATACAATTAATAGTACTATGCGAGCAATGTTGTTCCGGCGAATTACTTTTAATAAAACAAAATCCGACTCCCTTTGACAATTACCTCACAAAACACAACCAGTAGAAACTATTGCAGATTTCTTAGATCAAAAACGTAACAGCCTTCGCAATTCAACATGCTCATTTAGATCTAGTAGTAACTGGATAGTGAATATACTGAAATGGATAGTTATAGATAGCTATGAAAATTCGAAGTTATACGTAGAACACCTCCACTGTGACTGATTGTTGTTAACTCGAAAATAAGGTAATTAAGACCATTGCTGATGGGGACGATGTATTGGAGTTACTCAACAACTCGGAAAGCGTGCTGGGAGTAAACCCTAGCAAAACGTACTAGTTCTGTATATCATAAAGTCCAAAATAGCAAGCATCAGACTACCACGGCTCCTTGACTTTGAATTACTACTCGAAATTATCATGGAAACTGAATGTAAACCTGCCCCAAGATGTTCTGCGCAAAATGGGGCTTGAGAATAAGACTTATGGATATCTAGTATTGTACAATATTCGGAGATGTCTGCATTTGTATTAAAGGCGCAGTACGAACTGGACTTGATAAAATAATCGAAATTATTATTCCGTCTACAAAGAAAAGGAGAGGTGTCGCATAAAAAATTAATATGTCATTAAAGTATACACTGATGGTTTGGCTTTGGATCTGGCGTCTTCTGTAATGAATTCAATAATGCTCATATCCTATAAAACTATATCTATTTTAGTTAGATAGTATGAAACTGTCTAGGCTAGATCATCTAACTGACACATCAACTATGGTATATAAACAGACAGACAAACTAGCCAGGCAAAGATCCATTCTAAATGACTCAAATGCAGTATTTGCCGTAATATCGCTTCGGACCATTTTAAGTGAAATCTTCAGACACCACATTCAAAAAATTGACAATAGGTGGCACAAATTGCAAATGTACCAGACTGCCAGTAAATTGTGGCCAGCATACCACTAGAAACATAGTAGACAACTTCTGTATAGGAAACGGAATATTTCGAGGCTAATAGCAGTGCTAACTGGCCACCTTTGTGAATGCCTTCATCTATTTAGATGAAGATCCGATCTTATGGGATACATACTTCATGCATTAATGGATCTGATTTAGTTTTTACTTATCTTACTGAATAGTGTGGTCCTCTTCAGAATCAAAAAATTAAATTCTATTTGAAAACATGTAAACAGCGAGCAACCGCTTTAACCAGCCAATCTCCAAGATATTTAAATTGTACATGAAACTTTTCTTTACGACAAAGTTTTAAAAATATTCAAAAACTGCCTTATTAATAATGATAAAACACATGTAAAAATGAACATCAAAGAGCTACCTACCGGCTCCAAAATTATACTCGTATGTTACAACGATATCAGGAGATGAAGATCCAAAATATAAATATTCAAAAATTAATAAATTTGGTAAAAAAAAAAACTGATTTAAAAAATACTCCCCTTAGTCAAGTTCTGGCCTCTTTTAGCTTGTATCAAAGAAATCAGGACAATGTCAAATACCCTTGATTGTCCTTAGCATCGGCCAATGGAACAATAAATGCAACAGTTAAAGAAATATATCAAACAAAAACACGAATTTTTACAACAAGAGATGATTTTTAATAATGACACCTTTTACATTTATGCGAAAAATATTAAAATTGAATTGGTTTCAATACTTTTTTAATATGTATTTGTTTTACATAATCTGCTTTCTATTCTAGATATATTCCTTTCTCACACATTATGGTGCGACTCGCGAAAAAATCACTTGTGTTGGTCACTCATTGGGTGCCCATATCTGTGGCATTATGAGCAATCATTTAAGTGTTAAAAAATATAAAATTATAGGTCTAGATCCAGCCAGACCCTTAATCGAGCGAAAAAAGCCAAATCGTTTTCGTTTATCAATGGATGATGCCAATGTCATACAAGTATTACATACAAATGCCGGTTTTCTGGGTTTAGAAGATAATACGGGGCATTTGAATTATTGCATAAATGGTGGACGAACCCAACCGTATTGTAGAGGAAATCCTATAAGTGAGACACATAATTTAAAACTGAAATTATATAAATTTATAATTTCAAAAATTTTAATCGAAGTTCACGTCAAGTTAAATATACAATTTATTTTCAAATATATATATAAAATAGTAACGTGACTGACTGACTGACTGATTCATTCATCATCGCACAGCCCAAACCGCTAAAGCTAGAAACTTGAAATTCGGGTAATGGTTTCCTTTTACAATAGGTAGATCCACCAAGAAGGGATTTTTGGAAATTCGGTCGTTAAGGGGGACAAATAGGGCAAAAACGGGTAAAACCAGTACCTCTATATCTCTAAAACAAATAAACTTAGAAATAATATTTTAAATGCGTCCGCCTTTAATCAAAAAAAGAGCCGACAGGTGTCTGGTACTCTTTTGAAATTCGTATGGTCATACATAAATAAACATAGAAATACTATATTAAATGCATCTGGCTCAGAGCCCCGATAGACTAGGCGACAGAGTGCCGGACTATCAGTCAAAGGGTTGCGGGTTCGATTCCCGCCAAAGACTGGGTGTTTTCTGCAGATAAGCCAAAAGCTTCGCAGTTTGTGTTTGTTAATTAAAAAAAATCAATAAAGACTAGAAATCTTTTTGGTACTTTTTTGAAATTCGAATTTCTATGGCCTAAAAATTGTATTCTTTTTTGGTAATTTTTTATTAAAATTTTCTCACTAAAAGTTCCATGAACTAATTTTTTCAAATAATAATAACACTGTCCAACACCATTTTTGGAACAGAATAGCGACCCTATAATTCTAAAAGGGTATGTTGAGTAGATCATTTTTGTAGAACAAACTTATGGTCCAGCACGTCTGAGTTTTTTTTTACAGTGGGTCAAAGTTTTAATTTTTTGGTCGAAGGGAGCATTATACTATATGAATAAAATGTTGTAAGTTAATGTCTGAGAGAATTCTTATGGTCAGAGTTGTATTGTGGAATTGTATGAGGATTATTTTTGTGGAAGATCTTAACCCTCTAACTGGTCTCTTTATGGGTCAATTTGACCCTTTTTTCGATAAAATCAAAAAATATCCTTTAAAAAAGGACATTTAAGGATTAAAATATTCTACGAAAATGTTTGGCGGAAAATTTCAGTGGGGGTCGCCAAAGACACCATTGTTGTAAATAAAGCTCTTTACGATTAATTGGCAAAATTACACGCCAACACATACAAAGCAGGTGAAAACATCGTCAAGTTCGGCCGGGCCAAACACTGAGTTCTCGCGTCTAGTCAGCTGTGACTTACAAATCAGCTTACAAATCGTTAAGAGCTTTAGATACAACAATGGTTTCTTTGGTGACCCCCACTAAAATTTTCCGCCAAACATTTTCGTAGAATATTTTAATCCTTAAATGTCCTTTTTTAAAGGATATTTTTTGATTTTATCGAAAAAAGGGTCAAATTGACCCATAAAGAGACCAGTTAGAGGGTTAAGATCTTCCACAAAAATAATCCTCATACAATTCCACAATACAACTCTGACCATAAGAATTCTCTCAGACATTAACTTACAACATTTTATTCATATAGTATAATGCTCCCTTCGACCAAAAAGTGAAAACTTTGACCCACTGTAAAAAAAAACTCAGACGTGCTGGACCATAAGTTTGTTCTACAAAAATGATCTACTCAACATACCCTTTCATAATTATGGGGTCGCTATTCTGTTCCATTCAAAAACTCTTAATTTGTTAGACAGTGTAATTAATAGGTACTTAATAGGTAATTAATAATAATAAATAATAGGTACTTTTTTGAAAATTATTTTTTCACGGGTGACAAAAACCGGAAAAAACGGGCATTTGATATTATTTATTCAATTTAAAAATAAAAAAGGATAAAATATTCTTCCATCCACACAAAAAAGAACCGAGAACATGATATTCATAAATTAAATATAAAGGTGTAAAAAGGGCCAAATTTCAGTACACTTATATTGGTACTTTTTTGAAATTTATTTCTACTATTCTATTCTTGCAAACTATGCATCTGATCTATGATAATCTTCGGCAAAGTTGTTGTGCATGCGACCGGGAAGGTTTCTGAGTTGGTACGACTACGCCTACTCTAGCGCCCACTTTTTTTAGTTGATTAATTGCTTCTGCATGGGTTTTAACAGATTTACTTCATACAAATTGTATCCACATCTTACTAAAGGTGAGGTAAAAATAAAAATTTTATGTGCCACGCCCACTTTCACGCCCCATCACAAAATATTAATGTTTGTATGTTTATAGAATCGTAAAATATGCATTTGGTCATGTGATGATCTTCGGCAAAGTTATTGTGCATGAGTTCGGGCAGATTTCTCAGTTGATATGACTACGCCTATTTTAATAATATATAAAAATAAATGTCTGTCTGTATGTTTGTGCTTAATAGGAGGCCAAACCCTTGGACTGATCTGAAATTTTGACAGCATGTTATTGCGACTCTGGAAGGAGTAATAGGCTATATGCTGTTTTGAGTTGACAAACCGGAATGACACCGCCCATATAACCCAAAAATTTAAATCGCCATATTTTGGGCATTTTTTGACGTATATGCTAATTAGAAATACGTACCAGAAGAAAAGTGGGTGGGACCACGCCCCTTTTTAGGCAAACTAAAAATCGTAATATAGTCTTAACTACTGGACCGATCATCATTAAATTTTCATAATAAATACGCCCACTGAAATACATCGCTCATATGACGCGCATCAGTATCCTATTATTTTTCCATATGGAGAAGATGGATATCACTTTGAAATGCGTCAAATAAATCAAGCAACCCATAAGGCCGTTAATTATCCTGTTGAGTTCTTAAATTCACTCGATGTGTCAGGCTTTCCACCACATGTGCTACAACTTAAAATTGAAGTGCCATTTATTTTACTGCGTAATATCGATCACCACGGCTTTCAATGGCACTCGACTGCAGTAAAAAAAAACTGGGAAATAATTTATTAGAAGCGACTATTATAACACGAAAATATAAAGGTACAGATGTACTTTTGCCACGCATTCCAATGCTACCAACAGATTTACTATTCGATTTTAAACAATTTTTCCTGTTTCCTGTTCAGTTATCGTTTGCGATGACTGTTAACATCCCGTGTAGGAAAACCCACCGATTTATATGTGTATGCTCCTGATGAGTAAACTAAAAATATTGTATATCCTAAAGCATTGCAATAAATAAATTAAAATCAAATAAATAAATTTTTGTAAATATATATGTAAATACGTTTTATTATTTATAACGAGAGGGGGGTAGCGAAGCACACCGGGTTTAGCTATTTTTTGGAAAGCATAAATGCAAAATCATACAAAAATATTCAAAGAGACACTAGCAAAACGTAATGCATTTTCTGGCCTGCTAAAGCCGTCATCAGCATTCTTTGTGTCTAATAGTGTTTTATTTTCAAACTTTTTTTATTAATTAAATGAGAATTATTCCTCTTGCGAGTATTAATAAACTAAATTTTCAAAAATTTTAATCGAAGTTCACTTCAAGTTAAATATACAATTTATTATAAACAATTTTATCATGAGCATAAATAAACTAGTTACAGAAAAACCTATATTGATAACATCTTACGTGAAAAAGTTATATAAGAAATTTCTGAAACTATTAGCATTACTATTTATTTGTTGATTTCGTGGAAGATTGTTCCAAAGACGAGCGGCATGTACATAAAAGTGCCATTCAGACACTACACAGAAAGAAAAATGGCATTCTAAGATTAAGTTTATTTTTCTTAATTTTCAAGTACGTTTTTACTAGTTCATACTTAAAATAAGTAAAAATCGGGATTGATTTGACAAATCCAGCGCAGATTTTCTTAAAACAAGAATATTGTTCTTGATTTAAGTAAAAACTCTTAAATTAAGTCCAATTTGTTCTTAAATCAAGAAGACTAAGGGAAACGAAAACTAAGTCTTATTTTACTTAAATTAAGAAAAACAATCTTAAATCAATCCCAGAGAAGAAATGAGCTAAGTTAAACTTACTCTCTCAGAAGCTCTAAAAATCATTTTTTATAATTTATTGAGTAAGAAATTCTTACTTTAAGTCCAATTTGCTTTTAAATCAAGAAGATAACTCTTAAAGCGAAAATTAAGACTTATTTTTACTTAAATTAAGACAAAAAAACTTATATTTTGAGAAAAAATTGGAGCAATAAAATTTACTCTCTCAGTTGCTCTCAATATTGTAACGTGTAGTTTCGCACCATTTTTGGTGCGAAACTTTTAATTCAATAAATATATGAAAAAAAAACGAAATTCTATAGTCTCTTTAATTTAAACACTTCTTCACTGTTTGGCGGGTACTTATTAATGCATCATCAGTATTTAAAATAATCTTACAAACTATGACATGTTTCGCTTGCTGCGCTTTCTTAATATATCATGTATAAGTAGGAAAGAGATAAATATAGTTACTAAGAATATTCTAGAACAAATAAATAAACCGTTATTTCTGAAAGTAGAATACACTTAAAGAAGTAAACCATAATGACAGGTACACTGTTAATAAAATTGGTGCGTTTTTCTCCATTTTGGTGCGTTTTGAAATTTCCAAGTTCACAACGCTGACAAAAACAGCCCTCATGCTCAGTGATGCCAACTTTTGAGACTCAAAATGCGTAAACATTTTTGAAAAAAGGGCTAAATTGAAAAAAAAATCCGTTTAAAGCCACATCCTGTCAAAATTTTCGGTAAAGTGCGAAAAGGGGCTAAATTATAAAATGTTTTTTTTAAAAATCAAAACAACAAACACATTTTTCTAAATTAATTTATTAGAAAAAAATTACTACCATGAGATACATATTTGAATTACATTTCATATTACATTTTAATAAATAAGGTACATACGTAGATTAAATACACAAAAATTTCGATTTCTTGTTCATCATAATTTTCAGTCCATAGGACAGTATCAATAAAATATTTAGAATTGTTATATGTTTCATTCGAATTAATTTTTGTAGTTTGAACAACATACATTATCACCCCTACGTGAATAAAAATTCCACGTGAAATTTGTTCACTTTTATTTTTTAACATTGAATTTAAATAGGAAAATGTGAAAAGTGAACAAATTTCACGTGGCATTTTTATTCACGATAGGGGTGTATATCTTTTTAGGCTACATTTAATGTGTATTAAACTGTTTCACTTATTTAATGACATTTTGTTTCTAATTTTATTTTTGAATAAATTCATGACACTAAAACTCCTCTCAACTTCTGCGTTTGAGTACGGATATGTCAATATGTGTTTGGCAAAACTGGACAGTTTAAGGAATGGGTTATTACCAATAGCATTATTTCAATATTATTAGATTAAAGGAAGAAAAAGTACGAAAAAACCAAATTTGCCAGTATTAAAGTAAAAGCTGGGTCTTAACATCAACTACTATTTCAGCCGAATCAAATTTCGACATGAAAATTCATGATTAATACAACAAATATTTGAAGAATATTTTGTTTGTTACAGGAATAAATATGTAATATATGTATGTATATAACTAAACAGCTTAATTCAATTAAAGTAAATCATTATTTCACTATAAGTATTTTTAATATTTAAAGGAGTTTATGTAATGAAAAAAATTATGTTAAATGTTTAATTTACCTTTTTGTTACAGGAGTACTGCATTGAAGACATTTTAGATTTGTGTACAGGATAATATTTGTAAACAACTTGAAGATATTTTTTTAACAACTTTTCACAAAATACAACATAATACATACATGCATTTTCCACAATTACATACAATTTATAAAAATAGAGATTTTTTGTAACAAAACTTTTAACTTTATTTGGGAAATGATTTACATAATTATTTTATAGCTGAACTGGCAAGTTTTTCTAAAATAGAAAAAACAATTGGTTTTATTGATTTCAGATTAAATTTGAAAATATAATTGTGGATAATGTAGAAGTACATATGTATAATCGAATCTGATTTTATATTTATTTATTAATTACTTTAAATTCTAACTGCCGTATTTATAAAAAAATTAAAGTAGACTTCAAATGTACTTTAAGAAAATTTTGTATGAAAATTTTGTCTAAAGCCACACTTCAAGCCTACTTTATTTTTTATAAATACGGCAGTAATTACATAAATTGCTCTGCTTTTTTCCCTAAATTTTATTTTGAATACTTTTTAAATTTTTTAATACACACACTTTACAATAATTTTTTATTTTTTATTACTTTTGCTTTAAATAATTAGCATTCTAATTTTTAAATATTTGAATTATAAAAAAACTGCTCTGCGTTTTTCCCTAAATTTTATTTTGAATACTTTTTAAATTTTTTAATTAACACACTTTTATTTAATTTTTTTTTTTCTAACTTTTGCTTTAAATAATTAGCATTCGGATTTTTGAATATTTATTTGAATTATAAACAAATTGTTCTGCTTTTTTCGATAAATTTTATTTTGAATACATTTCATTTTTTCTAACTTTTGCTTAAACAATTAGCAGTCTGATTTTTGAATATTTGCATTATAAAAAAAATTGCTTTACTTTTTCCCCTAATTTTATTTTGTATGGTTTCTCAGAAAAATTTTTAATACGAGTACACACAATTATGCTTCAAAATAAATACTTTTATTTTACAGCTGCGTGCAACTAATTAAGGCCAGTATTATTTAATATTTAAATCGTTATGTTAAAGATAATATTTATTAAATAAAACGCTTTAACTTTTATTTTTTATTTATTTCTTTGTGGTGTTTTTTATAATTTGTAAAATAAATTAATCGTGGACTAAATTAAGGAGAGTGATAAATTTATTAACATTTTAAAATGCTGTTAATTTTAAAAAGTTAGATTAAATTAATTATGGTTACGCAAAGTAACATGGGTAGAAAAAATCCTGTGATGTTATTACTCGAAAGATTATGGTACAAATTCATCAGGATGAAACACTTATCGGGAAATCGCAACAGCCTTGAATGTTTCAAAAACAATAGTTTTTCAAGCGGTGAAATATTTCAGAAAGCATTAGACTACAGTAAAGATGGCCCGTGAAAAAAGAAACCTCATTACAACAGTTCGTGAAGATGCACTGACTATGTGCGAGTCGAAAAAAATTCGCATAAATCAGCAAATGAGATTCGGTTTACAGTCTTTAGTTAAATTGAAGCAAAACCGTCTGTAAATACAATAAAACGTCGATTGCGAGAAGTTGGACTGTTTGGAAGAATTTCACGAAAAAGCCATTATTGCCTGCATATAACCGAAAGAAGTCTGAAATTCGAAAAAACAAAATACCTTTATTGGACAGATTTAAAAAGGAAAAAAATATTATTTTCGGACGAAACAAAAATTAATAGAGCCTCTGCAGATGGAAAAATATATGTCCGACGGCCAAAGTTGAAAGAATTTGATCCAAAGTACACTCGCGAGGAGGTTATATAATGATTTAGGGTGCTATGTCGCCGTGGGCCGCTACACAAAATTGAGGGCAATATTTTTAAGTTTTAGAGAATTCTAAGCGATACTATAATGCCGTATGCTGATGAGAACATGCCAGTAAAATTTATATTTCTACAAGATAACGATCCGAAGCATATGGCTCTTCACGTCAAGCAATATTTTTTTAACAATTCGGTTACTGTTTTTGACTGACCTTCATGCAGTCCTAATCTCAACCCGATTGTTAATTGAGATTAGCTCTGAGATTTTAATGATCTCTTTGGTGAAAAAAAGAAAGTTTAGGAGCCATTTCAAATAGTGTATGTAAAAATCTGTTGCCTTTGCCTATTACCTATTTGCTTCAAGCTCACATGTTAATATCGTGTCCTTAATTAGTTGCATGTAACATATTATTATTTTCTTTAGCTTATTTGAAAATTTATTTCACAGAAATTTAACAACAGATTTCATATTTTAACTTTATTTCATATTTTAAATTTTTTTAATATTTAAATTTAATTAATTTTTTCCATTTTTTATTTCTTTATTTAAATTATTCTAATAATTCATTACTTTTAATTACCTTTTCTTTAAAATTATTGGCACATTTAAAATTATACATTATTAGCTCGTAGGTACTTATTAAAATAAAAAAATAACTTTTTGACTCTACAATTTTGCATTTATTCTATTACTTTTACTTCCTTTCCTTAAGATGACCGGAACCTAACAACAAAAACCCGCGAACTTTTGACAAATAGAAAAAATGCATCAAATAGAAAAAAAAAACTAACAGCAAAAAACCGACAAATTGCTAATATTTTGCACAAACAATTTCGTATTAAATTTCACACTTTGCAACAAACTTTCTATTTACACATATAAAACATGTCGTTAACTTCTTGTTTATGCACTTTTTTCTTTTAAAAATCATATTTAATCGTATTAAATTATTAATTTAATTTAACACTTTCTACTCGGACATTCTAACTCAACTATTAAAAACCGCGGAATAAATGACAATTGCTATAAGACAATAGAGTTGTATTCTGTACTTGAAACTTTTATAAAACAGTTCTATTTGTTATATTTTGGCAGCACTGCTATTGTTTTGTTTTTGTATGTGGTAACTTTTGACAGTTCTTGTTCATACAACAACTACTACTACCACTGTAAACAAAACAACATATAAAAAATCCTTTTTTTGTTAAAATTTTTGTATTTATTGTTTTTTCGATTTTTATTACTTAAAATTAACTCGAAATTTAAAGGCAACTACAAATCTTTGGTGTTAATCGTATACAGCATTAATTGCATGAAGAATTTTGAGTAATTATACAATTAATAGTATAATAACAAAATTAGTAAACAGGAATTGTTTTGTTTTTCGTCAAGGCAAGGCGTCTGTTTTTTTTTGTGTGGCATTTTATAAATGGCAACCAATTAAAATAATTATTTTTTATCTATACCCAAACAAGAACAAAGGATTATTGTGTTAATATTTAATATTCGTTCGGAAGTTAAAGTAAGTATAAGTTAGTTTTTATTAAAGAAAATGGTTATTATTTTTAAACTTATTTATATTGTTTTTTTCTTTAATATTAGCGATTTTTTAAGGAAGGTTGATTACGTGCTAATAATTTATAATTACATACATATGTATGTGATCAAATTCAATAGAAAATCATAGCTGGTTTTAAAATATGTGCAAAGGATTATTGTAATTTTTATAATTAGTAGATTTTTATTTTGTTCGATTTTATTTCAATAGGTATTATTAATAATAGTAATAGTTTGTATATATATTAATAATTTAAGTGGAAATTTATGCATATAAAGGAGTTTTCTATGATTAAGTTGCATATGAACATGTGCTAAATACATACATACATATGTAAGTATGTAAATTGTATTCTATAAATTATGGAGTGAATGAAAGAAACAAGTGTATTAATACCAAATCAATCACTGCTCATGGGCCTTTGACAAAACAAATTAGAGACATCCTTATTGTATTCGTATCATATTATTAGCAATATTAAATATTATTTGAAGTAAATATTGAACAATCCTAGTTGTTTTATTATTACATGATAGGTATTCATTATTTTGTTTTCATACAATTGTTTCATAATTGTATTTCTTTATTAGCATCAGTTATTCAGCAATTATTGCTTATTTGTTAGCACCAGTTTTAAAAAATAATTCATTTGTAAAATAATCTTGCCGGATTTTTTTTAATTTACTTACCTATCATTTAATTAAATTTTAAAGATTTAAAAGATTTCTATTTGTCTTTCATTTTAGCATTAAATAATTTCAAAACCTTTACAATGGCCTTACAAATGAATTCGTACGTTAACACTTTGACACAAAATAATCATCATAATAAAAAACTGTCCTTAACCATAATACCCATCACAGAAGGTGCCTTACACAAAACCAACGGCAATGTAGCTGAAATGTCAACTTCAACACAGAAACCTCCGGATTTAACATTTCACTGCATGTGCTGTGAGGAGTACTTCATTAGCCCGTTTTTAATGTATGAGCATCTCAATACTAAACATGCCGACTTACCAGAATCTCAAGAGTCCGAAGAGGAATTAGATGATAATAAAGATTATAGTTGGGTATTTGAGCCGTTGTGTGAATTAGTGGCACCCGAAGATGAAGGACCAATTAAGGTGCAAGAAAATGTTCAAGCGCCAGCGGAAGATGAGGATGATTCAGACTCAGACGATTCCGATTCGGATGATGATTCAAGTTCTTCGTCTTCATCGAGCTCTTCATCATCGTCGTCAGACAGCTCATCTAATTCGAATAGTAACACAAACACGCAAGATGAGATGACTAGAGATTCGTCTTTGATGCTGGCTAAACCAGCTTTAACTATGGATGATAATACTACTATGGAGGTAATGGAGGAGGCTGCTTATGAAGAAGTTGAGGCTGTTTCTTTGCACTCACAAAACTCCCTGAACAATGCTATTCAATTAAGAGTAGCTGATCCTAGGGAGTCAACCTCAATAATACTTTTAAATCCTCCTTTAGTAGACAATGCAATGCCTCCCATTTTGACCCAGCCTGTGAAAAGAGGAAGAGGCCGACGCAGTGCTGCTCAACAGGCCGCCATTGAAATGTCATCCTTAATAAGTGGCGAACCGAAATGTTTTCAATGCAGCCATTGTGAAGCCAGTTTTCCCAGTGCTGGTGATCTGTCCAAACATGTGCGCTGTCACATCACCAACAAACCGTTCCAGTGTTCCATATGTGAAAAGACTTTTACCCACATTGGCAGTTTAAACACCCACATACGTATACACAGTGGCGAGAAGCCTTACAAATGTGATTTGTGTTCCAAGGCCTTTACACAATCCAGTAGTTTAATGGTCCATTTAAGATCACATTCCATCAAGAAACCCCATCAGTGTCATTTATGTGATAAGGGTTTTGTTAACTCTACATCTTTGGTCATCCATTTAAAAACCCATAAAGATGGTGCACGTTTTTCATGCACAGAATGCGATAAAAGTTTTAAACATGAAGCTCAGCTTAAAGAACACATGAGCATGCACAATCAAACCTTGGTTTATCAGTGTTCAATATGCCGCAATGCTTTTGCCAGTTCCTCGGAACTGGTGCAACATATGAAATGTCACATGGGTGAGAAACCATTTACTTGTTCCATATGCGATCGATCCTTTACACAATCCGGCAGTCTTAACATCCACATGAGAATACACACCGGAGAGAAGCCATTCAATTGTAAACTTTGTAATAAGTCCTTCACTCAGGCTTCAAGCTTAAGTGTACACATGAAAATACATTCTGGCGAGAAGCCATTTCCCTGTCATATTTGTGGTAAATCCTATAGTCAGGCAGCATATCTCAACAAGCATATACAGCAACATGTAGAGGCTCAAAAACAAGGTTTGGAACCGGCCTGTCCTGTACCCAATGAAACATTGTTGTGTATAGTATGCGGCGAATTGCATCAAGATACTACTTCGTTAGCCCTGCATGTAACACAACGACATGCTGCTCTCTTGCATAATATGAAGGAAAATAAGCAAATAAATAGTGCAGAAATTTCCGAGGAAGAACGTATACAACAGGAGCAGCAATACATACAACAAATGCAATTGTTAATGCAAATGCAGCAGCAGATGATAAAGCATACACAACAGCAGCAGCAACTGCAAAATGCTGGACAAATGCAAACCATGCAGGAGGAGGTGGAAGAAGAAGAGGATGAAGAAGAAAATGAGACCCTACAAAATATGCAAGTTGAGGAAGACCTCAATGAAGAACCTGAAGAAGAGGAGGAGGAGGAAGATGAAATAGAAGAAAATCAAGTTATGAAGGAGCAACAGCAAGACTTTATTAATCGCAATGATGACAAGGAACTGGAAAATGAAAGGGATTTGCCGGCTGAAGAGGAACAGGAAGAAGAGTTTGTGCAGCAAAATAATTTACAAAACAATGAAAACAATCATCAGTCCTTTGAGAAGGAATCTGAATTCGAAGAAGACGACGATGAAGATGAGAAAATGAACGACATTGAAATGTTAGAAAACACTAATTCCATACCTTTAAACCGCAATGTTAATAACGGCTATATGTCGGATATGAAGGATATAGAAATGACAGAATATCCATTTTTGGAAGGAGCCGAATATGATGATTACGATGACTATGCAGCCGAAGAAGAAGTCGAAACTGAAGAATAATTTAAGTTTCTACATTTTTTTAATATTAACTTTTAAATTTATTTCAATAATAATTAAGCATAAAAATTGCTCACAATTGTAATTTGTCTAAACAAATATTCAATTTTTTAGTTTCATGGTTTAGTATTAAATTAAATATTTTCAAATTAGAATAAGGTCGTTTTTGATAAGTAAATTATTAAAACAAGATTTTAGTTTTTAAGCATATTTATAAAAAAGAAATTAAATTATGTGTCATAACAATGACTTTTATAAAAGTTTATGACTTTTGCTTAGTTCTTAGTAGAAATACGGTATTATATATTAAGAAAAACCATTTGCTTAATTTATTTTATGTTTAAACAATTAAAAAATAATTGAAATTGATAATACTCGACTCCTTACTTCTCCTTTTTAAAACGATTTTATAGGAAATATTTTAGCACAGGTTTTCATTGTATGTATTTATTAATTTGCAGTAAATTTTTATGGCACAAACAACGTGAAACTATGCAGTTTAATTTTTTTAATTGTTCCTTTTAAATAATCTAGAAAAAAAAATTAAAATTTCTACTTGTGCCTCTGGAAAATATACTCATTAATGTTATTATCATTCCAAGGATCTTAAAAATAAGCAGTAACCATCGCATTTTCCTCTAAATGAATTAATTTTTTCAAATTTGTTTGTTTAAAATATTACAAAAATAAAAAAAAAATCTAATTAATTTCCATTAAATTTGATTAAGAATTATTTCCAACTCCTTAATCATGCTACACAAATTAAAGAGCTTACTTGACAAATTTTTTTTTTTGTATTTTTCATAATTTTGTTACAGAATCTTAAAAAACTAAGCTCATATTTTTACACTATATAAATAAATTAATTATAAAAGGGATTATAAGTAACCCAATGGGCTCGTGTCTGTTCTTGCTCACTTTTGTGTGAGGTAAATAATGATTTATAGACATCACTGGCTTTAGGGTCTTTCGCCACGCTATAATCGGTTTTTAAGCGTTTAATATCAGGATCCTCTAAAGCACCTGAAGTGACTCCTAAACGTTTGGGATAAGCTACAATTTTCTGTTTAACTGATTGTGAGGACGAAGAAGATGTAGAGGCTCCATTAACTTTTGGCTGAGCAGTTTTTGTCTCTGCAGCTGATTTACTGGTTGAGGGTAAATTATCATCTGTGCCTTCTGTTGATTTTGTTGCTTCCTTCACTTCCAATTCGGCACCATTTACATTCTTCTTTTGGTCTTTCTTATCTTTTTTGCTAGCTTTCTTTTTAGCCTGCCGCATTTCCATTTTAACTTTCATCAATTCCAAATCCTCATCGCTAGCATTTAAGATAATGACATCCTCCACAGCAAATGGTTGTTGACAACTTGGGCAAGTGCCTGAGGAACTGCCTTTTATTTCCTTTAAAGCTCTTTCGGACATAACACAGCCACATGTCCATAAGGCTACAAAACGGAATTTTCCAGTCATTTCCAAGCCGATCAATTTACACACATATGGAGCATGTCGAGTATCTAGGAATCCTTCAGTTTTGTCTTCTTCAGTGAATGCAGGATTAGGTTTTAAATTCAACTGTTTAATATCTTTCATAGTTTTAATATGCTTAACAGCTTCAGGCATTTTATCTTTTTCCAACAATTGTTCAATTACATTTTGCTTAGAATACAAACGTCCCAAACCACACATAACAATGGGTTCTTGTAAACGTTGCTGGGTTAACGCACAGTGCAGCCAACGAAATTCACGTTCAGCATCTTTGTCTTTCTAAAAATAATGGAATAATATAAGGCAAAATTATTATAAATAAATATTTAAAGTGTGTGGTAAGTGTGCTCTACCTGTTCTGGTTTCTTTTTTAGGCGCACCAATTCATCACGTCTGGGTATAGTACCTCCATCACATCCCATATTATACGTTTATAATAAATGTATTAATATTTATAATGTTATTTTCAAAATTAATGACAAATTTACGCTTTTTCCTGAATTTTTCCCTAAATTCATAAAATAAATACAGATGTTTGCAAAACAAAATTAATTTCATATAACGAAGCTTCTATATGTATTGCCATAAGCAAGGTTGTATTTTACGATTATAGTATAACAGTTTAATGTTCATCAGATAGAGAGGAATGTATACGAATATATTTTATTTGATACTTCCAAACAATATTTTATATAAAAGTACATTTACAGTTTTCAATATAAGAATGATTAGAATTACTGCATTTTGTAAAGATAAGGTATACAGCTAAATCAATACTCATTGTAAAGAAACTGCAAATCCTGTTCATTTTGGCTTATTTTCAAGAAAAGCTTTTATCATTTTAATAGAAATCATCTGCATTTTTTTTTTATTGAAATTTTTGTTTTAAGAAAATTTTTGATTGTAACAGTTTATTGGAAGGAAAATTAATTGCCTGTAGTTTTTTCTATTTTAATATATGTACATATAGACAATTGTACATAACAATTTCATATCTCAAAAATTGCCTATATAACAGTTTTGTCTAGACAATTTTTTGTAAAGATATTTTATACGGATGATTTTCTACTTTAATATACAAATAATAAAATATTACTTAGTATTGTGAGTGTGAAAAAATACAATTTAAATATTATTTTGATACCTAACAAATATTTAATTTGGAACTCATCAAGATCGTGACACTAGCTTGGATTTTAAAAATTTTTTACAGATGATATATAGTTGATATTTACAGTTATATATCTAAACTTTAAAAGTGAATAACTCGTAAACCATAAAAGAGCGGGCAAAAATTTTTGAGTATAGAAATTAATAGGATATCATATATATATTTTTTTTAATTTTACCTAATGTTCATATTAAATGTCCTATTTTAAAACTACAAAGGTCTTTTCTTTTATATTCCATTGCAAATAAAAATTCTGTTGTATTTAAATCTTATAAGTAATATACACTCGCCCCTGACTTCCCGCCAATCAAAAACCGTTTCACAGCCTTTAACTGTTGATTGTAAACAAAAAGAAAAACAGCTGTGCCATGCATTGTTGTCATTGATTATATTGAAATTTATTAATTTTTTAGCTCGTTTATCAGACATTTTTTAAATATAATTTAAATAGCACTGTTAGAACTCGAAATAAAATGCCGGAATACATGCATTGGCAGTATCCAGATTTACCAGATGAGGTTAAGTATGTTTGAGGCCATGTATTTTTTAAAAATATTTTTTTATAATTTTATACATATCTTTAATTTATAGCAAACTGTTAATGCAACATGATAAAAATCTAGTAATAGTTGGTGTTATAGGCAAATCTGCATTTCCCGATTGCAACAAAATGGTGGGTTTAGAAGTGCTAAACCGGCATCCAAGTCTGATAAAACATGAGCCAAAAGAGGTACATATGTACATGTTACATATTTATTGTGGTATATTTTACGCAAGCCAAATTAAATTAATTTTTTAGGGACAAATACAATTTTACTACAAACCCATGGAATCTATATTATTTTTACATTTTGAGACCACTTACGATGTTGCTTGTATGCAAAAAATGCTTTTGGAAGAGTTGGAACAGCAAACTTTTCAACAGTTTCTAACATTTCATCAAAAGATGCGTAATCGTTTTGCCCGCATGTTTCTGTTTGCCACCCAAGTGTGTCATTTAATAGTGTTTGTGGAGTTGAGTGTCACCTTTGATGCTTCGCTATTGGGAATGTTTAAGGCTTTAAAGATTATAAGGTAAAATAAGGGGTTTCATAAAAATATGAGTACATATTTTAAAATATTTAATTTTCTTGTTGCAGAGACCATCATGTTTTAAAGTTTTTGCCAAAACTAATGAAGAATACTAGCACTGGTTTTTTGCTAGGCAAATGTGCCAGATTATGTTCTCCAAGGCTGTTATTTTTATTTGAAAATTTGCCTAATGGTCATGGTAAGTTTACCAGTAAAAAAAATTCTCTAAATTTTTCTTAAAATGATTTTATATTTGTAGAAAAAACTAAAGAAGCCATTTCAAAATCTGAATTTGATGTTGAGGATAACATATACAAAATGCTGCGCAATGAATTCGTGGTAGTTAATAATAGTAACAATTCCTTGTTTTCAATACCCGCCAATTTACGTTTTGTGTACTATAATTTAAATGATAAACTAAGAGAAGATCCTTTATTAAAATCAGTAGAAATGTTACATGAATTAATACAAAAACCAAATTTTACTCAAGATGATGAGGATTTGGATGATTTGTTGCCTTTTAAGGTGGGTGTTTTAATTAAAAATTTTTAATTGGCAATATATTTAATATTAAAACATTTTAGGGCTTTGGCAAACCTTTAAACTTAAGCAATTGCGAAAATAAATCCGAATCTTTTGAAGATTTGTATGTTAAAAATCGCAAATTTATGGATTTGTTAAAGGAACATGTAGATCAAGCTTTCGATGTGGGTTTTAATGATAATTTAACCAAATTTAAGGGCAAGAATCATTTTGTGGTAAGATTTTGTTTATAAAATTCTTTAAAATTATTAATTTTTATTGTTTTTGTAATTTATTTAGCTCTTACCTTTTAAAGCCTGGTTTGAGACTTTCAAAATGTTGCATAAATTGTTTATAGAAAATGCGGATAATAAATCATTTGAGGCCAATGATCCTGATTATGTAAATTTTAAAAAAATTATACATATGTTTTTGTTAAATAGTAATGTTTTTTTTTTTTTTGTATTATAGAAATCTTATTTGGAAAATTTTGACAAAATTTTAAATTATGATAGCGAGTAAGTAATTATGTGTATTATTTTCGATTTTTTAATAATTTATTTAATTATTTTCGATTTTTTAATAATTTATTTAATTATTTTATAGATTTTTTAGGGCTTGCTGTGATATTGGTCTGCAGAAGGCCTTTTCAATGTACAATAATCCTACTCTCACCTACTACAGTGGTGTAGTGCACAAAAAATTGGTAAGACTCATAAAATTCTTTAAAAATGTGTGAATTTTCCAAAGCTTTTAACTCGAGTCTTATTTTTAAGGTCGAAGAAGCCGTTACGTTATATATGAAATATGCGCGCGGTTCAGATACCGCCACTAATGAAGCGAAGCTGCGTGAAATGTGTGAGACTTGCTGGAAATGTGGTAAAGAACAATGTGAATATCCTAGCTTAAGGGGTAATCCATGTGCTAGAGCCAAGCACACAGCTAAAGATCCCACCGAGCATACCAGCAATTTAATATTCATATCGGCCTGTAATTGCGGCAAGTCCCAGGGAAGACGTGAAGATCCTTACAGCATAAGAATTGCTAACTATGAATTTTATGAATATATGGCGAGTAATTGTAATTTGTGTGCGAAAGTGAATAGAATACATTTTGCCATATTCGAGCCATCGATTAATGATTATAGGTAAGTTAGTTTAAATAAAACTTAAACAAATATAATTAAACCATTAAATTTGCTCATTGTTTATTTTATGAATAAAAAAATGTCCTGATTCTTGAAAGATAATTTTTATTACATTTTAGTTTAACCAATCACTTGCCCTAACATTTCCTTACAGAAATTTAAATATATTGTAGCAACTGATTTACAGATATGTAGTTTAAAATGTATTTTCAATTAACACAAGTTTTAAAAAGCCTCCTAAACATGTTTAATAAATTTTAAACCATAAATTATCGTTATTTAGACCTGCCGAATTCGATATTGGTTTTCCCAGACTCGCCATTAACGAACACACACATATGGAATCAAATTGTGTGGCCAACATTCCCGGTGAAGAGCAATTTGCCCTGAATAATTCGCAACCCTTAACGGCCTCGCAAGGCACTCATACAAATTTAAGTCTTTCGGTATCTATGGAAAATCTAAATAACCTAGACGAACAAGATGACAATGATATTAATAGTTCTGTAGAAGCTCTAAATGAATTAATACTAAAAGTCAAAGATAGAGATTCTGAAGATGATGAAAAGGAAAGAAGTATTTTGAGGCAGCCCTCAACTACGGAATATTTGCCGGGTATGATGCATACAGAAAGTCCTATTGGCTTGCTGCCACAATTTCCCAGTTGGTCATTGTGCTGTGTGGGTTCGAGTTCCGTATACAGTCATAGCAATGGCTTGCAGGAACATTTTCAATCGGGATTCTTGTCGGGTTCGAATTTTCTATTGCCCTGGGATGTTCAAGTACGTTTGGAGCACTCGGCCCAATGGGCCTATGAAAAGACGAGATACCGTAAGATGGGTGAAGTGTTTGTGTTGAAAATATTCGTGGGCTTTGAGTATGAATGTCCCAGGGGTCACCGATTTATGATGTCGGCACCGGATAAGATTTTAAGAGGAGGATCAGGTTTGTGGAAGTTATTGTTGTAAAATTCTTTATAAATTTTGTTGTTTTTGTTAGGAATTTTACGTGACAGCGGCAGCAAAGTGGTCTACAACAATATGCCCCTTTATTTCCCCTGTCCCTGCCGCACTAAAACCTTCAATGTTGCTCAATTGATGCGTGTTCATGTGGTCACACCGAAAGCTCCTGTCAATGTCTCTTTAGACCCTAAAGTTCGTACGGGAGATAGAGATTTTGTTTTGGGCTTACCCGAACCTCCTAAATTATCACAAAGTGCTTATTGGATTTTACGTCTTCCCTATGTGTATCAAGGCGATGAGAGCCATATACCCCCACCCATGGAAGTTACCACGGCAAATGCTCTTAACTATGGCTGTTTAATGGCTGGCATGTTTGGTGTAAGTGAAGTTGATGCAGATGAATAGTGTGCATAAGCAGATATTGCGAAAAGTTTAATCAAGTAGTTTTTGGCTTCATTGTGAAGGTAAGCTATTAAATCGCTTAGATAAATTACTTGGAAATAAAAAAAAATTAATAAAATAAAATGATTTTTCCAAGGTATAGTTAATTTCTCATAATTGATAATGAGAGTAAATCTAATAAAAGATTTTGAATCGATTTTATGAAATTTGTAAACAATTCAAAACAAAGTATGATTATTGAAAACTAAACTTGTTTCTATTATTTATTGGGGGATATTCAAAAGAATAACTTTTCCAATAGGAAAAGGAAATATTTAAAGAATCAACAAGTGCATTTATCTTGTTAAGAGGCTATAAATATAAAAATCTAACATTCTTGCTGTTGTTATGCTCGGGTTTAACTGTCCAATACTGCTTAGTTAAACAAACACTGAAATTTTAAATCTCATGTCACTCAAGCTGCGTTTACCCAATAATTTTTTTTGTTTACATCTAACAAACTAAGCCTTCATTTGCGCATACATCAAATGTAATTTGTTCCAATTAGCTATTTGTTGGCAATCCCAAATAATTTTAAAACTGTTTTGTTATGTACTTATGTGTACTAAAATATGTAAGTTTGAATGTCATATCTGTGGTTTCAATATACATTGTGAATTCGTCTATTAAACATCAACAACGCTGTAATTTGTAATTTTAGTTTTAATTAATAAATAAAGATTTTATACATATGAATTATAATAAATTACCACAATGACTTCTTTGGAACAAGTAGTTGGATAACTTCTGGCTCGTCGACAGGAAGCTATGGAAAAACAACACCGTCAACTTGGAAAAATGTAAATTCTTTAAAAATTCGTATACTTACCTTGATTATCAGTTTAACAGTAAGGGTATTTATCCAGATAAACTTAAAATTAAAAAAATTTTGGAAATTCCACCCCCTCAAAATATGAGCGAATTAAGGTCTTTTCTTGGAGCAATCAACTATTATAATAAATTTATTCATGGAATGAGGAAGCTAAGAAATCCTTTGGACAACTTACTCAAGAAAAACTCAACATGGAAATGGTTACCCACTTGTGAACGCAGTTTTGATCGTTTTAAGGAGTTATTGTCATCCGAATTGTTGCTAACACACTTCGATTGAAAACTTTCTATCAAAGTAGCTGCGGATGCTTCCAACGTTGGGTTGGGTGTATACATTTGTCATGTGTTTCCAGACGGTAGTGAAAAAGCAATTTATCACGCATCCAGGTCTCTTACACCAGCTGAAAAAAATTACTCCCAGATTGAAAAGGAAGGACTCGTCCTTGTGTTCGCGGTGGTTAAGTTTCATAAATATTTATTCGGTCGCAAATTTACTCTTCAAACTGATCATAAGCCGTTACTCGCAATTTTTGGTA
The DNA here is from genome assembly GCA_916048285.2 of Bellardia pandia. Classification (NCBI taxonomy): domain Eukaryota; kingdom Metazoa; phylum Arthropoda; class Insecta; order Diptera; family Calliphoridae; genus Bellardia; species Bellardia pandia. Next base: position 39,984,194 of record OU696530.1, read on the forward strand.
ATAAAAAATAAATTCCAGCTCATTCTGCAAACCGTCTTCAACGCTGGGCCCTTACTCTTATGTCGTACGATTTTGATTTGCAATATGTCTCAACACACGAATTTGGTGCAAACGATAAATCATCTGATTTAAAATGTTATTTTTCGAGAAAATAAAATTTAAGTATAGTTGATGATTGTGTAATGTATGGTGAACGTATCGTGATACCAACGTGTTATAGAAAACGTATTTTAAACGAATTACACAGGACAGCCTGGTATTGAAAGAACTAAGGTATTGGCTCGCAGTTATGTTTATTGGCCCTGCATGGATAATGAAATGAAAAGGTATGGAAAGAATTCATATTGATATCGCGGGCCCGCTTGAAAATTTTTATTATTTTGTAATAGTAGATTCATTTTCTAAATGACCTCAAATTTATCAAATTAAATCAATTACCTCAAATATTATTATTAATTGTTTGCGTGATTTTACGTATTATTTGAGAATCCAGATTTAATAGTGAGCGATAATGGGACGCAGTTTTCCAGTCAACAATTTTCAAAATTTTGCCAAGGAAATTGTATTTTACATAAATTTACAGCTCCCTATCACCCTCAATCTAATGGGCAAGCAGAGAGACTCGTTGACACTCTTAAACGTGCTTTAAAAAAATTAGAAGGCTCATCTACATTTAATGAAAATTTGGAAATTTTTTTAAAATGTTACCGCTCATCACCAAATCCCAATACAGATGGTAAATCGCCTTCTGAATTGTTCGTGGGGAGAAAGTTGAGGATTAATCTTGACTTACTTACGAAATCGGAACATCCACAATTGGAACGGAATCGAAAAATGGAGGCACAATTTAATACGCGTAATGGTGCTGTGGAACGTAACTACATAATTGGTCAAAATGTTTATGCAAAATTATACAAATTAAAAAAATCTGAATGGTTTCCTACAATTATAAAAAAGAAGCTTGGAAATGTAATGTACGAAGTAGAAATTTTAGATATTCCTGAATTTCGAGCAGTTAGATCTCATACAAATCAATTAAAACCTCGTTATACTGATACAACAAATCCACCCGCACACAATGTTTTGCTGGACTATTTCAACTTAGCATACCCTCAACAAACTCCAAGTGTAAATGAGAAAAATGCAGATATCGAAGTCGTAAATATGCCACACCTAAATCTACAAACAACATCTACAAGTGAATCGCAAAACCATCCAGCTCAAGATCCATTTGAAAATTTGTTACCGTCCACTTCTTCAAATAATAATAACGCACCTGAATCTTCAGAAAGTACAACACCCAATGATTGCAAATCAACACCAACTTTCGAATTATTAACATCCCCTAATATTCAAGCAGATGGAGAGTTATCCGAACTTCGGAGGTCTAATCGTAGAAAGCGTCGTCCGGTATGGACACCAGATTATCATCTTTTAAAAAGGAGAGATGTTGGCAACCCCAAATAATTTTAAATCTGTTTTGTTATGTACATGGTGCACCATGGTTATGTATGTGTACTAAAATATGTAACTGTTTTAAATTCTTGTGTAGTCCGTAAGTTTCAATGTCATATCTGTGGTTTCAATGTACATTGTGAATTCGTCTATTAAACATCAACAACGCTGTAATTTTAGTTTTAATTAATAAAGATTTTATACATATGAATTACAACACTATTAAATGTGCAACTCAATCTGCACTTGTATCGCCTAAGCAAAATTTTGCTAAATAAATCGATATTTAATATTTACCTCAATTGTTTAGCCAAACCACCACCTTATCTTTAATTACAAAACAAATATTGATTAGTCAGCAATTTCAAATCTAAACATATTCTAAACATTTATTTCACATATTCATATGCTTTAAACATACATACATAAATTCCATTTACGTGCATATGAAAAGGTTTTTTATAAAAATTAAACACTCCAAAAATTCCATTAGAAAGCTTTGTTGACGACAACCAACCAACAAATCTACAAAATGTTCCCTCAATACCTTTTGAATATGCAGTTAGTTCGTTTTCCACGAAAGAATGTACAAAGTGAAACTCAAACTTATAGAACTAAGAATTTTGTAAATATATAACTTAGAAACTAATACAAAATAAAAAAGAGAGTAGGAAAAAATACACCAACTTCATCTGCAAGTCCCAGCTGCAGGGCACATTAATTCTTGTATTCTCATCGCTCAACATTTTTATACATTCTCCGGTATGGCTTCTTCGCAGCGATTCTTATTCTTGAGGAGATATGAAGCCAAAAAACTAATTGGATCTGGTGGCCGTTCACGTGCCAAAGTTTGCAAGCCGTGCAATAGGATGGGGGCCACTGTCTGATCTAGATATTGTCGCGTAGGCAGAGAGTTTAAATCACTTCTTGGTTTTTTACATTGTTGGGGTGCATTTGCGGTTTGGTTCGAGTTGTTATTGACATTAGCTTGCAAATTTGTTTGTGCCGGTTCTGCCGAAGGAACAGAGTTTTGATTGTTTTGTCCAACATCAGGTTTTTCCATAGCTCTTCTATAGAAAATAAATGATACTAATGTTTGCTATCGAATCTGTATGAATATAAATACCTTTACAAGTCTTTAGTTAACAAAAAAACCGTAGGAAAATATGAAAAAATAAAATTCTTTCAACAAAAAAATTGCCGCTTTCAATTCTTTTTGACAAGAAAAGTCGATTTTTTTTACAACACACAAAAAATCAATGTGAATTGTCAACAAAGCATAGTTTTTGAACCGTTGTGAGGGGGGTATTTAAGCAAACAATTATTCACAATAGTTTGATAACAGTGAAACCTTTACATTTGTTACATAATTTGTGAGAAATAAAACGATTGGAATTGCATATTTAAGTCAACTACATTTACTAATTAATTAATGAAATTATTTCCAAATGTAGTAATACTCAGTTATATATTAAAGAAAGTAAGACAATGTAAATAGTTTTTTTTATACGAAGATACAATAACAATTTAAAACAAGTAAGAGTGCTTTATTCGGCTGTGCCGAATCTTAAATACCCTCCACCTAAACGTAATAAGAAATACAAAAATTACACTGGGTATAGGACTAGAATATCCTTATTCTGTGTTTTCTATTCAGTCTTAGTGCAAATTTTATTAGTATTTGATATATTGTTTGAAAGATTATTTACGACCAACATAATTTATGTTAAATATTTTGAAATTTTGTCTAATTTTCACTATTTTTAATTGATTTAATTACCAATTCTTACCAGAAAATAATTTACAGTTTGTCTGATGTTCATAATAATCTTGAGTGTAATTTAACAAACAGGGGGCTAATTCTGGCAGTCGTATACGATCGAATACTTACTCGTGAGTACGAGTTTTTTTAACTTTTGGGGTTTTATTAGTCGTTATCGAATAATATGTATTGAAATTTCTAATGACAGCAGGCGATAGCGAGCGAGCGTTTAAATGCAACATTGCGAGTAGAAATAAGAGCACTATCGAAATTGCTTTCGAATCGAAAACAATTTCGATCACGACTGCCAGAATTAGCCCCCAGAGTATAAAAAAGGAGAACAATTCGGTTTTAGTGACTTTGCTCAAAAAAATCAAATGGGGCTTTTAGAGGAGATGCCGTAAAGTTGAAAATATATAGGCCTATATCTCGGGAACTACTGGGTGTCTGATAATTTATCATACATTAAATAAAAGGTATTATTATAATACCTTTCCAACGATATATATCATGATTATAAAATATGGACCGAATATGGGTTAAATCCGAAAAGACTATTTTTTGACCCGAATTTATTTGTTTTTTGGACATGGTTCTTATATGGCACTTACGTCAAATTATGGGCCGATCTTCTTAAATTTTGAACAGTTATTTTCATGCATATGATGATATTTCACGTCAAATTTCAACATAATAACGGTATATATAAGATATATATTAGTATTAACGTGGATTTCGAGAGTGGACCTTATGTCGGGATATTGTCAAATATGGACCGATATTCTCAAAATCCAGCAGTTTGATTTAGGCATGTATGTAACGATCCGTGTAAAATTTTATAAGAGATTTATGAGTATTAAAGTGATTTTCGGAAGAGGGCTTTATATGGGGCATACGGTTAAAAATAGACCGAAATTCACAAAATTTTGTGGGATGATTTTTGTATATATGTAAATGATGTGTGCAAAGTTTTGAGTCGGTACCGATATTTTTACAATATATATAGGGATAAATGTCTTTTTCAGATGTGGTCCTTGTATGGGAATTATGACCAATTCTGGGCCGACCACCATAAAATTTAGTACAACAATTTATTTGCCTATAAAGATTATTTATGTCAAATTTTAGCCGTTTACCATTATTTATATCTGTCTTATGCGTATTTAAGTGAATTTTGGAAGTGGACTTTATATGGACCATAGAGGTCAAACATGGACCGAACTAAAAAAAATCGTTTTGCGATTTTTTTTTGTATAAAACTTATTTTTGGTGAATTTTGTCTTGATATTCCAATTTTATAGGCATTTATTTATCATTAAGCCATATTTCGGGAATATATATATTTGTATGGGGGCTATGAGAAATCATGGACCGATTCTTACTATTTTCAGCACCCTTTCTTTTTTTATCATACAAACAACGTATACAAAATTGCATGGTATTATCTGCAATATATTTCAAAATATTACAATAAAATGGACAAAAAATATCAAATTTTTATGGAGGTTGTCTCACTTATTGGTCCATAACTCTGGTTGGCCCAAACCGATTTTGCTGATTTTAAATAGCAAACGTCTGGAAAGCATGTCTGACAGAATTATTGATGATTTGGATCCCGAAGATATCTAGGGACTTCAGAAAATTGATTTAAACATCCAGACAGACAGACGGACATAGCTTAATCGACTCCGCTATCTATAAGGATCCAGAATATATTTACTTTATAGGGTCGGAAAATTATATTGTGGAAATTTCACATTGAATGACAAACTTATATATACCCTTCTCATGAAGGTGAATGGTATAATAATATGAAAGATTAATTGAAATAGGGTGTTTAGTTTCAGGTTTTCCAATAATAACTTTTCTTTTCTAACAGGGGCATATTGAAATAAAGTGAAAGTTTTGACATAATAGACGAAGCCTATTTTCATTTGTTTGAATATCCAAAAGAAAATGAAATCCACTGTATGTTGCGCTTTTAGATTGAGTAATTTTTCGAAAATTTTACTGGATATATGTCGATAGATACTGCAAACGTAATTTTGGCCTGTTATTGATATGGATATCAGTGACAAGTGTTTTTGCAGGACGGTGCCACATGTGGTTGTTGTGGACATCTTTCCGATATATGTAATTTTTAATTTATAATTACCAAACCTTTATCTTTTTAATGCAGTAAACCTTGAATGATTTTCATATTAATTCTTTGTTTTATATTATTTTGAAAGTTCTTGTGAAAACAACGAAAAATAGATTTTACTAATTTAACTAGTAATAATTGAATTTGCTGAAAAATATCTGAGCAGACAACATATTTGTATATTTTATAATTTCACATTCACTGCATCAGGTATTTTTGAGATGCGTAGGTTACGACCTAATGATTTTATAATGAAGAACACATCAGACCGCAGTGGTGAGTTTCGAACAGGACCTTCCAAGATGAATTTATACTAGGTGACAGCATAGCGCCAACTGATTATTCATGGTGAAATTGAAAATGTCAAAAAGTTGTTTACAAATAGTCAAATTTTTCTGTTTTTGTTTGTTTTCTTTATTTTATGCCAGATGTTTTTGACAGTGACGAAAGTTTTTACACAAACAAAAATGCCTGTTGTTCTTGCTTTGTTGTAATTGTTGTAGCAATGCTGTCACCTAGTATTTAATTTCAACATGGTACGCGTCATGGTGAAATTAAATACTAGGTGATAGCGTAGCGCCAGCTGATTATTCATGGTGAATTTGAAAATTTCAAAAAGTTATATAAAAAAAAAACTTTTTGACAGTGACGAAAGTTTTTCATATAGAAAAATGCCCGTTGTTCTTGCCTTGTTGTAATTGTTGTAGCAATGCTGTCACCTGGTATTTAATTTCACCTTGGTACGCGTTATCTGCAGGATTGAATTTCTCGGTTTTGTGTAATCAAACTGACACATTTATTGTGAATGATTTTTATTTTCATTGGTTGACAGAACATCGAATTCTCTTAATTAGTGACTGTTTAATTGTATGGTGGTAGACGAATATATATAAAAAAAAATAAATTTTTGTAAAAGTTAAAGCAAAAATTAATTAAAATCATTTTGAAATCGTCACAAAATAATGACGGAGTTATTAATTGATCCCAATATAAGAGTCTGGGTCTTTTTACCCATCGTTTTAATTGCCTTTTTTATTGGTATTCTACGGCACTATGTATCCATACTGATAACGTCACAGAAAAAGGCCGAAATAACCCAAATACAGGACAGGTGAGTTAGAAAAATGTTTTAAGATTTTAACTTTATTTTTGATGTAAATACTTGTATTACAGTCAAGCCATGATAAGGGCACGTTTGTTAAGGGAAAATGGTAAATACTTGACTGCCCATTCATTTGCCATGCGTAAAAATTTCTTCAATAATGAGGAAACTGGTTACTTTAAGACACAAAAAAGAGCGCCAGTAGCCCAGAACTCTACCGCCATGTTGACGGATATGTTAAAGGGTAATTTCATTAATGTATTACCAATGGTGGTCATTGGCGGTTGGATCAATTGGATGTTTTCGGGTTTCGTAACCACCAAAGTACCATTCCCCTTGACTTTAAGATTTAAGCCCATGTTGCAAAGAGGAGTGGAATTGGCTTCTCTAGATGCTGCCTGGGTTTCTTCAGCCTCTTGGTATTTCTTAAACGTATTTGGTTTGAGGTCCATTTATACCTTGGTATTGGGTGAAAACAACCAAGCTGATCAGACTCAAGCCCAAGCTGATGCTATGACTGGTGCGGCTATGACTATGCCCCAGGACCCCAAGGCTGCATTTAAAGCTGAGTGGGAGGCTTTAGAAATTACTGAATACCAAAATGCCTTGAAGAATATAGACAATGATCTGCTACAAATGGCTGCTGGTGATGAACATGATGTCGCCCAAGAGAATAGCATTAGACAATAGAATAATTGTATATGTATGTAATTACATAGTATTAAAAATATTTACGTTGCTTTGTTCAAATTTCTTTTTTCTTTATGAAAAACTACGATTTTAAATTAAATAAATAATTTATAAATATAAGAAGGTATAAAGTAAAAGTATAAAAATAAGAGTTTTATTTAAAAATTAACTGTAAAAATAGAAGTGTGGTTCATTGTGCTTCATTCTTTTCCGGAAATTCTTCAGTTACTCCCATACTACTGACGTTTACTGCACTTGTAACACCGCTTTCTTCCTTCAAACGATGTGAAAGCGGTGAAGGTGGCCTAGCAGCTGGTACTCTCCAATTTATGGAACGTTTTGTTTTCGGTTGTTGTATTAAACGATATTCATTGGGCAATTCATGTTCTTGATACAAACGATCGGTAAAATAGATACGTCGTATTCTTACATTGGCATGGATTTGTAGACGCACTGTTTCAATATAATTTGTACCATAAGCTCGCCGTGTAAAGTCAGCTAAGTTGAAATGAATTTGATTCCAACCCGTTGACATGCCCATAGGCATGGAAGTACAAAAAGGTTTAACCGATGTTTTACTTTGGAAGTTTGACACACGAAAACGACGAAAAAAATGCTGATCGTCTAGAATCTAGAGAAAGAAGCAGAGAGGACGTTAACATTTGTAACTTGGCAAAAATAAGTAGTATTTTCGTATCTTATATAGCATTTATTTTTGGTAAACTAATACCAGTAATTCCCTATATGTACATACTTGTCAAACCTTTCACAGCAGGTCACAATCTGTATGTTATTGAAATTTGTATAGAATGTATTATATAATCTATGTTCGTTGGAAATATCTAGTAATCTTAAGGTACAGTCACATTTGGCAAATATTTACCCAAAAAGCGTAACCACTTGTTTTAGCAAGAGTTTTGCAAGATCAAACAGCATCAAATAAATTAAATATTTTTAGTGCTTTAGCCTAAATAAGAAAAGATATTTTTAAATAAATAAACGAGTTCAAATATGTATATGTTATTTAGTGGTTACGTCTTTTTCGGCAAATATTTACCAAGTGTGACCGTACCTATAGATTTTCTGGTTGACAAATAAACAGCCCAATCATGAATAAAAATTCCGCGAGAGTTTTTCCCCTTTTTATTTTTTTAACATTGAATTTAAATAGGAAAAATGAGAAAAGGGAAAAAACTCCCGCGGAATTTTTATTCATGATTGGGTTGTATACTTCAATCATACATTTTAATACATACATTTTTATTCATGATTGGGCTGAAAAAGTTTTATTAATTTTTGCTTCTGTCGCTGAGTTGACTAAGTGATACTGGTCGTTCCGGAGGAAAATTAAATTGTCGTGGCAACGCCTCTTATGTAGTGATATACATACTTACATCCATAGAAACACTTCCTATCTATATATGTACATATTTCTTCAAAAATGTTTAATCTTACTTACCTGCACCTCAAATGTGAAATATTTATGCATATTTTTGACTAGCAACACTAAAAATGGCAATTTTATGGCCAATTCTTGTTTGGACTCTCGCGGACATGAAATATACATGGTGGAAACATTACTGCCCATGATTTCCAAAACCATAGATTTGATATCATCATCTAAAACACGTTTAACGTAACCATTTTGTGTCTAGAAAAATAATAATAATAAAATATCAAAATATTGCAAATAAAATTTAGGAAAATAATAAAAATCCTACATGTATGGCCCAATTACTCAAAGGATTACCGCCGACACTATAAAACACCGAAAAACAACGCTTTTGATAAACCGTGCGATACATAAAAAATGACGTGGACTGGTAATTATTTAAAAAAATCAAAATTAAGTTTAGAAAATTACAGAAAACGTCTCAGCAAAATATAAAGAAAAAGAAAGATGACTTTTTGTTTCAAAATTAAAAATATCAAGAAAACTTATTTAAGCTTCAGTGTTTTCTGGATAAGAAACCTTTTAATATGAATTTATTTCAAAATTTATTTTTATTAAATTATTTTACTTTTTTTAACAAAAAACTTAATACTAACAATATTTTTCTTTACTTTACTAAAAAATTAAAAAAATATATATTAAACTGTTGCTGGATAACCCCAGGGATCTAATTTCTTATTCAGCAACTCCAGCGAAGATTCAGCCAGTTTTGACAATAGTTCTGCTAATTTATGTTTCGTATAGACCCTATGTATTTGGTGATTTTCAGAGGCCACTTCATCGGCCAGTTTAACACAACCCTGATAATCTTCCGATAAATGTAATACCTTGTGTAAAAGTAATACAATTTCTGGTATACATATTCTACGTATTTTATCCAATTGTATTTGTCGATTTTCCCAAACTACTTCGGGTATATCGACAGGATCTTTTGGTGTATCAGGATCAATAAGCCAACCTTTTTCGGGGAATAACAATATGTTAAAGAGGGCATCACGACAAACTGAAAGAAATATATAAACAAAAATAATATTCAAATTTTGAACAGATACTTGATTAAATTTGTTAGAGATTATAAAGGTAATCTCAGCTCACTTTTAGATTGTTCCTCTAACGATACATTCCATCTATTCAATTCATTTCTATAGACCTGCTCTTTGTGTTCGGATGCTATACGCTCTGTAAAATTGGCACCAGCACTAACCGTTTGAGGTTCCTTGGGACGATTGTGATATAAACGTGACCATTCATTGAAAGCATCTATAGCCGCCAAGTAAACCTTATAACTAAGATATTCCTTAATGCTGCAATCTTCACGGCAAGGGAAATTATCCTTGGAACCATAAATATTAATAATTTGCGCCAAAGAATCTGGTGGTATCATATTATAAACCGAGCGTACACATTCTAGTTTGTTTTCGGCCAAAAAATAGCGTATCATAGCATTACCCTGCCATAGTAGATCACCACGTTGGTTGGGCAAGAAGGTTAACCATTCTAAGGCCTTTATTTTATGCTGATCAAATTCAGATATATCACCCTGTTGTAGAGATTCTTGCTGCTCCATGTCGGCCCCGGAAAGTTGGTGCTGGCTTATAGTCTCCACCGTATGGCGGGTTAAATTTTCTATATCTAAACCGGCATTTATGGCCTCATCTAAGGCCTGCTGGCGTTGCTGGCTGTCGGTTATGGATTCCATGAACTTTGAGTACAAAATAATTTGCAGTTTTTGTGGCAAAGCTGCTGTATAGAAGGCAACCAATTGGGAGTCTTTCATTTGTATTAAACACTCCACATACGCCGATATAATGCGGTTAGCATTCTCTTCCTTATTTACGCGACCTATTTGTCGCATAAATAGTACAATGTGTGTCAAGAATCTCAGCATATGAGGACTTAAAGTTTTTTCATTGTCATTCGAAGACTTTTCTTCCTCTATCCATCTGCTCATTTGTTGCAAAAGTTCTGTAATATTATCAAGTACTAAATATTTTTGTATGACACCCACTTTACTTTGTGCATAATCACGTACGGACGCATCATTATGCACTAACAGTTCATCGAATATTTGTTCTAACGACATTTTCGAATTCCAATAGGCTTCGGGTAAAGCATGATATGATTTCATGCAACACGCGCGAATTTCACTTTCTACCCTTATGTCGACTTGTACCTTTAAATATGACCACAGCAAATCCTCCCAGGAGTTGTTGAGTAGAGTTTTTAGAGACTCTAAATGGCCACAGAATGTTCCCGCTATGGCTCTAGTATATTCATCAAATTTTTTCGAATCGGCCATCATCCAGGCACATTTTTTCCATATATCTCTTCTCGGATTACCCTCAATGGGTAATTTTTCTCGGTTATTAGACTGTATAGTGTCGTAATTCGGATCTTCGTGTAGACGCCAACCCTCTAAAATGGCCGCTCTCCAGGTTTGACCACAATACTTACACAAGGCCATAGCCTCATCTATGCGCCCCTGTCGTATCTCCTGGAATATGCAACGTGATAAACGCATAGTATCTTCTTCATCTAAAGCATGCAAAGGCTTTTTCTCTCTCATTGGTGCATCGGGATCTAAAGACTTAACAATTTCCGCTCCTGAGCCAAAGGCAATATGCTGTTGTTTTTTCAATTGGAAAAGAGTATTTTCCCAGCCCACAGTACGATCGGTGGTATGACCCACCTGGGGTCCCAATAACTTACAATCGTAACAGGCCTCTAACCAATCTATAATCAATTGGTATTCTCTCAATGTAGAATTGCAATTATAAAGTTGAGCTATAACCTCTTTTTCCGAGCCTCCCAAAGTTGTGCCCTCATAATCCATACCCTGCTCATCATTTTGTATTAAAATACGATCTTTATATAAAGCATACAATAACTTCCAAGTCTTACACTCCCTTTCTAACCATTCAGTTTTTTTATTGGCGTTTCTTTCGCCTGGCCTCATATTATCCCTTTGGCACTCCTCCACCACACCCGAGCAGGTGTGTATAAGATCCTGAATAGTATCAAACACCTCCGAATCGTTGGTGCGTGCTTGTAAAACTTCTAAGAATTGGGGAAATAACATATCGACTTTCTCTTTGAATACATCAATGTTTGTCTGATCCATTGTAGAACGTTCACACAAACTTTGATTGTCTGCCCCACCATGATAGGATGAACCCAAGGTGCAAGAATTTAAATTAGATTGGTCTAGCATACGTTGCAATTCGGTGGGCATTAAGGTGATAGAGTAATTCAGCGAATCATTGGCTCCTGCCGCAGACATTGCTCCAACACGTTGTGGTGTTTGTTGCTTAATCAAACCGCGTTTGCTAACAAACGGACTGCCGGACATGGTGGAATTTTGCACAATATTTAAACACCTAGTATGAATTTTATTTATTTTAATCTATTTTGATTTAAATAAAGATTTCTTTTATTTTTAGCTAAATTTACTAGTTTTTCTGTAAGAAACGCGCTAATATTACCGGCAGCAAAACATACAGCGGTGTATGTAAAATGTATGAAGTTGGTTAGTTGCTAAAATAAGCATAAAAATTCCCGCTAGTGATGAAAATAAAATTTATAACAAAAATACATAGAGGGCAGTACCCATGGTGAAATTAAATACTAGGTGACAGCATTGCTACAACAATTACAACAAGGCAAGAACAACAGGCATTTTTCTATATGAAAAACTTTCGTCACTGTCAAAAAGTTTTTTTTTTGTATAACTTTTTGAAATTTTCAATTTCACCATGAATAATCAGCTGGCGCTACGCTGTCACCTTGTATTTAAATTCACCTTGGCAGCAGCGTTGCCGTTTTTGGTTATTTCTAACCAAAATTGGTTATTTTTTTTCTCAATGTGTACATGTGTAGATTTTTTCTGTTTTGGTTATTTTTTTTTACTGAAAATATTTAGATTTTAAGACAATTAGTAATATATTGCAAGCAAAATAATTGCTTTTTATTTTTGTTTAAGACATTAAAAATTAATAATTAAACTTGCAAAACTTAATGTAAAGTATTGGAATTTTAAAGTTTACAAATTGTAGCATTAGCTTATGTTTCTTTGCATTACTTTTTGCAAAATATGACGCTTAGTTTTTTAAAAAAATTATATTTTAGTATTAGGAGTTGTGTTGTAAAATACGTTGTTTTATGTTTGTGTACCTTAAAGTACAAATTATAGTTAAAATTACAAAAAATAAATAAATAGTACATGCATTTAAATTTGGTTATTTTTTTTTAAATTTGGTTATTTTTTTCATAAATGTTGGTTACAAAAAATTTTTTTTCGTGGCAACACTGCTTGGCAGTACCTTTTAGAGATATATAACAAACATTTTTTTGCTCGTAAAAAAATGTGGTGAAAATATCGTGGTGAGTAAAAAATCGTGGTGAGTTTTTAGAAATTCACCACAAATTCCGTTATTCCAAATTTTTTAAGGTCATTGAAAATTTGTCATCCTAAAAGTAGGCAATGTGATTTTTTAAAGAAAATTTCTACAGCATAACTTAAGGATGTCAAAAAATATTTGAGTCGACCTGTAGGCGTTTGCAATATGGTTGAATCTTTGCTTTTCAAATGTAAGCTCTGTTCTTAATTAATATCACTTTTAGTCTAACGTATCGCTTTTATATTTCTAAGCTTTCTTCTTCCTCCTATTCCTTTGCTAATTTAGTTCGCATTAAATCGTTCCGACTACAAGTGTTTTGCCAGTGAAGTTTTAGAATATTCATTAAAAATATCGTAAAGTGTTAATTAAATATATAATAGTAAATAATTAAAATATAAAGTGTTGTTAATCATTGTGTGCAATTGCAAGCGTTGAAGTTTGTAAGTAAGCGAGAAATCAACGAAATAAAAATGCAGAAAATGTATGTATAGAAAAAATAGCAAGTTGTTGTTAAAAAAAAAATGGTGGTTAATGTTTGTTTGTTCGTGTGTACGGTACGGTAGTGAAAATGTGTGGATAAATCATGTAGAATGTTGTGTGTGTGTGGTTTAATATAGGCACTTGTTGATGCTGTTGCCACCCTGTAGTAAATAAAATAGTCAGTTGATAAAAAACATTAATTATAAACTAATTATTTTGCAAATGACTACAAATTGGTTTAAATCTCATGCAGATATCAACCAAACATATTGCGCAAGTCTCTTGCGCTGTTGTTTTCTTTGAAAAGTGAGTTTGAAAGGGGGGAAGCACAACATGTAAGAAATAAATAAAAGCAAAATGTAAAAAAAGAAAACAAAATAAGCTGAAGTCAAATGTCACATGTCAATCAAAGCAAACAAGGTATTTGAGGTAAACGGTGCTCAATTTTAATATCTTTATATTTTATGTGATAAAAGTTTTTAAATTATATTTCTAAATGCTATTATGAACTCTATGCAATGAAATGTTGCATTGCATACTGCGTTTATGAAAACAGCCTTTCTATGAGCAGTACAAACTTTGCATTTTACTTGTTTTCATTACAACTTTTATTTTAAGTCATTTATTTTTTTATTTTTTTTTTTATTTTAATAATTATTTCTATTTATAAATATATATTGTATATACGTATATATATATCTGTGGAGTTTTGACAAAAGAACCTAACTCGAGATCGGACAATTTTCCACTTTTTAAACCATATGTATAAATTTTAGAAGCGCATCTTTCTGTCTTTTTAGCGTGTTTCTAGATAGTGTAGATCGGAAGATATAGAAGTCCCCAAATCAACCTATCTCGCAATTTTTACAATCTGCTTTTGACAAAAGAACCCATATCGAAATATGTTGCAGGGCATAAAGACAAATATTATAAAGCAATTCTGACAAAAGAACATATTTGAATATGGGTTTCCAATAATTTACTAAAATTATTTTGACAAAAACAACCTATTTGCACTCATGTTCTTTTATCAAATGCATAAACGAAAATAACACGTTCCCTTCTAAAGTTAAGTTCTTTTAATAGCCATTTTATCACTAGCATTCATTGTGACAAAACAACCTATGTTAACATGAGTGCTTTAGTGTAGTGGGAATTACCGATATAAGAGGAACCTATATCAAATCAAGTGCTTTTGTCGTGTGCATGTGTAACAAATTCAGACGTTTTTAATGAAAATATGTTGTTTCCTAATATAGAAAAACATAAACAATGCACAGAGGAAGACAAAAAAGACAGGTTCCAAAGTTTTGGAGGAGCATTGAATCTCTCGTAAGTGAATACATTGACTACAAGAATTATAGATATATAAGATTACGACAAATATCAGCTGTTTTGAAGATACCTACGTCAAGGCTCCAAAGAGTTTGTCAATCTGTATGTAATTTGCAATGATTTTAGAATTTTCTAGAGAGTGCCGTGTTTATCGAAAGAATTGCAGCTTTGTTCAACTGCCGATACATAACGAATCCAAGTAAGCCATTTTTGAAAGGCACACTATCAATGACAGATATTTCAGTTACGACAAAATGAATAGTATGTTGAGGTAGTCCACCATTGTCTGTTTTTCTCAACCCGTGTTCATGTATGTTCAGTGTATGTTGTAATTAAATTATTTATATTTTCATCT
This sequence comes from Bellardia pandia, assembly GCA_916048285.2. Lineage (NCBI taxonomy): Eukaryota > Metazoa > Arthropoda > Insecta > Diptera > Calliphoridae > Bellardia > Bellardia pandia. The sequence goes on from OU696530.1 coordinate 39,999,366, forward strand.
ATTATAATAATTAACTTTATTTTTGTGTTCTTGCTTGTTTAAAATTTGTGTTTATATTTTGTTTGTAATGTTGTTTGTCTGTCTATAAGTATCTCAGCTGTTATTGTTGATTATGTAATGGATCGTGGAACATGATATTGTACAGAGCAGTATTTTAAATGTAGTGATGCCCATTAAATAAAGGTTACCAGTATGTAATAGTTAAGAGAACTTATAAGCTAGGTTCGAGAACTTCTCTTTAAAACATTTTCAAGGCCAAAGACGAAGGTTCGTTGACTCAAATTAGGCTCTTATTTATGTACGGGTACGTTATATTTTTTTTTGCAGTCTTTGTTTTTGTAAATATTCAGTTAATTTTCTCACACTAAAATATAAAGAAAAACAATTATATGACCACTAGCAGAACAATAGAAGATGGAAGTTGATTTTAATTAAAAAGTGGAAAGCAAAGACAGAACATCGTTTATATAAATAAAATTGAAGTAGTCTAACAGAAAAAGAAAAGAGTGCAATTTAGGAAATAACCTTCGGGGGATTGGTATTAGATTACATTACCATCCTTATATTGTAAGTACATACTGCGAAATAAAAGTGTAAGAAAATATTTATGTGGAAAAGAGAATAATTCCTTTTCTTATATATAGTGTGGTCCGACCAGAAATAAAGAAAATTGCGAAAGAGAGTTCAACTGGTGAAAATTGGGAAGAAAACAGGGAACTTGCGATCCGGAACGTTTCTTTTGGCCATTTTAAAAAAAAAAAAAAAAACTGATAAAATAAAAAAACGAAGGTAACACAGTCCTTAAAAGTAATAATTGGTAGCACTAAACTAATAAAAAGATTAGACTACGCCATCTACCCTTGGGAAAACAAGGCGAGTAAAACGACATTCCACAAAGTGGACGTTATTATAGTTAAGAACCGTATAGATTGGAATTAAAATCCACAAATAAGAACAGGGCATTAGGGTAACGTAAGTTAGGGTATATTAGTTATTTAAGATAAAATAAGATATTTAAGTGTTTATAAGGTCAGTGTTTAGTTTACCAATAATTGTAAAGGGATCAAACTAAAAAGACTAAATTTTTTAAATAGAGAGTACAAAAATATAGATATATATATCCTCCAGATTTTATCCTGTAGGGAGCTCCTTTAGGGATAGGCAGTGGAAAAGGATTTTTGTTTTATAAGTTGATGTCGAGCAGGAATTGTCGCTCAATATAGAGAGATTTTTAGTTGATCCTTAAGTTTGTCTGTTGTTTAGTTATTTATATGTATGTATAGCCTAAGTATAGTTATGTAGTTTAAAAAAAAAAAAAAAAAAGGAAGAAAATAATTAAAGAAATAGTTAATCAAAAAGAAAGAAAAGATTTAAAGAAATTGATAAATAATTTGAAAGAAAATATTTACTTGGTTATACAAACCCTTCGTTAATAGTAAGAATAAATAAATCTGCTCGTTAATTCAAGATATTAATAGAAATACTTGGTTATTTCAAGAAGAAAAGGTCTTATCCAAACAAACCGTGAATTTAAATTAGATTTTTTTATTTTGTTAATAGTTAGTTAAAGAAATAAAGAGTGACATAATTTAGACATAAGTTTATGTACGTATATTTAATATTAATGTTTCATTTGTAATAAATATGTGAAAGGAAATTTGTTCAAATATGTGTTACTAATTATTTTCAAAAGTTACAGGTACAGTGGGCCGTATATGGAAAAGTAGAAATATGGAATGGTGAGTGGTTGATATAGTATCTTTTAGGGGTCATTGACGTAATGACCATGGTTGGGTGGGCAGCGACGACAGGGTAAAACATCTATCCCTACAATTAGGATGTTTAATAAAAAAAAATAGATCAATAATCTCGTTAAAGTTTTGTAGTTCAAGATCATATTTAAAATAGTTGTATTATAAATTTTTTTTGTTGTGTCGTAACCGGGATGAGTTGATGCGGGTTGAGTTCCCACGCCATAGATGAGCTAGTCGAGGTGGCATCCATACTCACCAAATAACAACAGAGGTTTCGGAACAATAAATGGCGCCCAAACGAAAACTAGTGGAATTTCACTTATGTATGTTCAAAACCGTCCTAACAATTTAAATTAGTTAGTTTGCGAATTTTGTAATACATAAACTGCAAAACGGATTGAATTTGTTTTAAGTAAGATCGAAATCGTCCTAACGATGTTGAAAGTAGTTAGTTTGCGAATTTTGATGGCTTAAAATAAACGAAATGGAATTATGATCAATACGTCCTAAATATATAAACGTTTAGTTTGCATATGTTGATCGGTAACAATTATAAATTTTTGATACATGAATGTCCTGATTTTTTTTTCGAAACAGTTTGCATACGGTATTAAAAATAAAAATAGTCCTAAGCTAGAACAGCATAAAATGAGTTGCCTATTAAATTTATTCGAGATTAATATTTTTAAAACATCATAGATTAGAGGAAAACGTCGAAACACAAACAACCACCATATAGTATACTTTCCATATTACTTGGAAAACCACTGTTCCTGTAACTTGAATATAATGTCTTGTGAAAATTAAAAAATTGTTTTGTAGTGAATGTGTGTATTATACTTTATTTATATAATTTACGTTTTAAGTGTTTTGTTAAAATATATCTACTTTAGTGAAATACTTATCTATAATTTTAGTTTTGTGTTTTTTTCATAATATTTTTTTGTAGTTAGTATATTGATGTATTTTATGCAGTTGATTATTTAATTATTTTTTTTATTTATATAAATTATTATTCATATACTATAGTATATTTTCTAGTTTTGAACACAATTTTTTTTAATTTTTGTTGAGTTAAATTAGTAAAGTAAACAGAATAAAAATGCCCGTAGGAAGAACACCAACTTTAAGTGATAAAGAAACTAGGGAAACAGGTACATTTATAGATATGTCGCAAACAATTTTGACTCCAGAAACTCGCCAGAAAAGTGGTCCACAATCGGACACACCTTCAGTAGTAACCGGTCAACAATCGGGAGCTATACCCAAAATAGTCGCACCTCCGCGAACCTTTAATTTTCCACCACCAGTTATTCCACAAAATCAAAGAGGTTTCTCAGTAGGAAATAGTCCCAGAGCATATGCCAGTCTTATCCGTGAACTAATTGCTGAAAATAACAAGGAATATAGATCACAATTGGAAGACAAATTAGATTGTAAAATTCAGGAAAGCTTGCAGGAAGGATTTAATAAAATGATTAGGGAGATACAGAAAATGAGTATAGTAGGTAGGACTAGTGATGGAATAGAATCTCTTGTTAGCGATGATATAGAGAAAATATCGAATCAAAATGACATAGCACCTACAAAGAAAAAACCCGAAAACAATCCATACCCACAAAGAAGATTAGACTTCGGGGAAATAAATACAAATTTAAGTACACCACCAGAAAATGTGTCGCCTCAAGAAATATATGCAGGTCATAAACGTAATAAGTACCCAATAAATATAGACAAATGGGATATAAGTTTTGATGGTAATTGTGACAAATTATACATCGATGATTTTATATTTCGGATAGAATATATGCTCAGATATCATCATTATTCATGGTCTGAATTGCAGGGAGAATTTCACAAACTTTTAAAGGGAGATGCTAAAGATTGGTATTGGCTATTAGTCCAGCAAAAGCCAATTGAATCATGGGAAGAGTTAAAAAAAGCACTTAGAGTTCAATATGGCTCAAAGCGTAGCGAATACGAATATATGCGTGATCTTGAGGAACGTCGCCAAAAACCAGGAGAATCTATTGATGATTACTTCCTAGCCATGAGAAAGTTGAGAGCTAGATTAAGAAATCCTTTACCGGAATATGAAGTAATCAGAATAATTAAAAATAACTTACGTCAGGGTATCTCACAAATAGTGTATGCAGTGCAAGTATTTTCTGTAGAACATTTGAGAGATGCGTGTAAAGAAATTGAAAAGAACTACTTCAAAAGAGAGACTCCAAATATACCACAGTCACGTATCGCATATTCCAGGAGACATGTGGATGAAATTGAAACTGAAATAGGGAAACCAGAAGAAGAACAAGTAGTAGAGGAGGTACAATATAAGTCCAATAATACTTACAATAACACCTTAATATGCTGGAATTGCAGAATGCCAGGTCATATTTTCACGGATTGTCCCAGCCTTCAAAGAAATATATTTTGTTATAAATGCGGATTAATGGGAGTAGTTACGCCTACTTGTCCGAAATGTTCGGGAAACAAAAACGGGAGTGTGTCGAAAACGGCGGAATCACGCTCCACACAAACTACCGCCAAATAAAAAAAGATGTCGGAATACAAACTGATAATGAGATATCTATAAAGAAAAAATCAAAGGATGGCATTACCGTGTTTAGGAACAAAACGAATACTAAAATAACACCAAATAAGAGAAATACAGGGATGATAACCGGAAATTATGAAGAAAGATTAAAGAGGTACAACGAAATTAGAAACAGAATTTTTAATTCAGAGAACAACAATACAGGATTAGAAAAAATTAAAAAGATTAGAAGTAAATTTAAAAGAAAAAAAGGGACATATGGTGAAGTTAACAAGTGTGTCAGAAAATGTGAAGCTATAAACAGTGAAGATCTAGATCCTAGGGCATACATAGACGTAAAATTAGACAACATTACGGTGAAAAGTCTATTAGATAGTGGAGCTTCAATTAGTTTACTTGGTAAGAATTGTGAAAATGTCGTGGAGAAACTAAATAACGAGGTAAAATCAGTGTTTTCAGAAATCAGAACAGCAGGGGGTACTCAGTATCAAGTTTTAGGGAAAATAGAAGTTATGGTCGAATATAATGGACAAAGACACATGATTGAATTTTATTTGTGTCCAAAATTATCACAGGAAGCCTATTTGGGTGTCGATTTTTGGAAAAAGTTTAAAATTGCACCAGAAATATTCGACGTAGCTGAATTCCAAATTGAGAAGTTAAAAGAAAATGTCCCTACTGAACTAGATAATGTCGAACAGCATAAACTTACACGACAACAAAAAGACAAATTAGAAAATGTGATAAACAACTTTAGATCTTTTGAAAAAATTGGTCTAGGAAGAACAAATATGGAGATACATACCATTGAGCTGGTGGAAAATACAACACCTATCAAAGACAGATATTATCCAGTGTCACCAGCAGTGCAGGAATTGATATATGCCGAGGTAGACAATATGTTAAAATTAGGCATAATTGAAGAAAGTCATAGTCCCTGGAACAATAGATGCACTCTGGTAAGAAAACCTGGGAAAAATCGATTGTGTCTAGATGCGAGAAAATTAAATGAAAGAACGGTAAAAGACGCATACCCAATTCAAAATATAGAAGGCATTATTAGTAGACTAGATGAAACACACTACATAAGCAGCGTAGATTTAAAATATGCTTTCTGGCAGATCGAATTGGAGAAAAAGTCTAGAGCGTACACTGCCTTTACAATTCCAGGCCGACCATTATACCAGTACGTGGTTATGCCATTTGGTTTATGCAACGCTGCTCAAAGACTATGTAGATTGATGGACAAGGTCATCCCACAAGAATTGAAACAGAATGTTTTCACATATTTGGATGATTTGTTAATCATATCGGCAGATTTTGATAGTCATGTAGAGTTGCTAAGTAAAGTAGCGGAATGTTTAAATAAAGCTAACTTGTCAATAGGATTAGGCAAATCCAAATTTTGCTTCAAAGAATTAAATTATTTAGGTTTTATAATAGGCGGTGGACTGATGAAAACCGATCCTAAGAAAATAGAGGCAGTTAGAGCTATTCCTTTGCCGAAATCTGTTAGACAAGTACGCAGTTTTTTAGGTACAGCAGGATGGTATCGCCGTTTTATACGAAATTTCTCAGAATTAAGTACTCCATTAACTGACGTAATAAAAAAAGGAGTTAAATTTGAATTAAATAGTAAAGCAATAGAGAGTTTCAATAAATTAAAACAGGCATTGACAACAGCGCCGGTGTTGGCACATCCAAACTTTAAAAAAAGATTTTTTGTTCAATGCGACGCGTCAGATTATGCTGTAGGAGCCGTGTTGTTTCAGAAAGATGACTTGGGACACGAAAATCCAATATCTTTTTTCTCACAAAAGCTCAATGAAGCACAGAAAAATTACAGTGTCACGGAAAAGGAGTGTTTAGCAGCGGTATTAGCCATTAAAAGATTTAGACCTTACATAGAACTCATGCAATTCACGGTAATTACGGATCATGCAAGCTTGAAGTGGCTGATGTCACTCAAAGATTTGAACGGTAGACTTGCCAGGTGGGCATTAAAACTACAATCTTTTAACTTTGATATTGAACACAGAAAAGGTGCTGAAAATATAGTAGCAGATACCCTATCCAGAATGATTGAGGAAATAGAACTAGAGAGAGAAGATATTTTAGGAGTCGAAACAGTTGAATTTCAATCATCAGAGTATAAAGATTTAATAAAAGCAATTGAGGAAAATGAAAATACACTACCAGACATTAGAATTGTAGACGGTTTGGTATATAAAAGAACTAATATGATATCCGATTTAGAGGTAGATGAATTCCAATGGAAATTATGGATACCCAGTACGCTTACGAACATGTTGATAAAGAAAGCACATGAACCCGAAGATAAAGCTCATGGTGGTATCAATAAAACTCTCCAACACCTGCGCGTGAAATATTATTGGCCAAATATGATAGCTCAGGTTAGAAATTACGTAAATAACTGCATCATATGTAAGGAAACGAAGTCAAATAACCAAAATCTAATGCCAGAAATAGGACAAGAGGTAGTAACTTTAAGACCATTTCAGAAACTATATATAGATTTTTTAGGTAAATATCCGCGTTCGAAGAAAGGAAATGCATATATATTTATTGTAGTAGATCACATGACAAAATTTGTGTTTTTAAAAGCCATGAAAGAGGCAACTGCAAATAATGTTATAAAGTTTTTAGTGGAACAAGTATTTCATGAGTTTGGTGTTCCAGAAATAATACATTCAGATAACGGAAAACAGTTTGTTTCAAAAGAGTTTAAAAAAATGACTGAATTGTATGAGATTGAACATCTAAAAACTGCAATATACTCTCCACAATCCAACGCTTCTGAGAGAGTTAATCAAAGTGTTCTTGCAGCGATAAGAGCTTATATGGAAAATGACCATAGGGACTGGGATGTGAACTTACCATCAATAGAGTTAGCCTTACGTACTAGTGTACACACAGCCATAGGTATTAGCCCATTTTTTGCGTTATTTGGTCAGAACATGTTTACTTGTGGTGCTGATTATAAGTTAGCAAAACGATTAAAAGCACTAGAAGATAATGAAATTAATATGGAAAGATCAGACAAAATCAAAATGATTAGAGAGAGGATCAAAGAGAACCTGCACAGTGCCTATAGCAAAAGCGCATTGAGGTATAATAGAGGTGCACGAACTGTGAGATTTATTCCCGGCCAAGAAGTATATAAAAGAAACTTTGTTCTCAGCGACTTCAAAAAGAACATAAACGCAAAATTCTGTAGAAAATTTATGAAATGCAGAATAAAAAGAGTGATTGGTAATAACATGTACGAGTTAGAAAGCTTAACCGGTACACCCTTAGGAATCTACCACGCGAAGGACATAAAGCAGTAATAATGTCGGAGAAAATCTGTGAATATGTTTGAGAATATGTGCAATAGTAGAGATAAGTAGACAAATCGTACTAGTATGAACCGATTAATTGTGCAATATTAGGTTAGATTTAGTGTACGGTCTTTAGTTGTAGATTAATTCATGAACTTATACACATATGGTCCTCCTGTACAATGTTTTTTTTGATAAGGGAATGAATACTTAGTGCAATATTTATGACAAATGAAAGCAATATAAACTTACTTGTGGAATATTATAAGATTTGTGCAATATTAGGTTTAATTGATATTTTAATGTCGTGAATGTTGTATTATTTATTTATATTTTATATATGACTGCATTATGTGGTAAGCTGACGAGAACCTGAAAGGAAAAAGATATAAACATATACCAAAGTACCGTAAAAACAAAAAAATAGGTGCTAACAAAATATACTTCCCTAAGGTAGAATTTGCTATTATGAATTGCCCGGCTAACTCACTAGATTATTACGATTTGATGTCATGGGTGTAGCCTACGTTGGGCACCGCAACAAGTTGGAGTAAAATTCATCTAATGGCGTGCATGATTTACCTCACACTGCAGTACCTGCGACAAGTCTTGGTACATCAGAGTTTTGTTGAGGTAGTCCACCATTGTCTGTTTTTCTCAACCCGTGTTCATGTATGTTCAGTGTATGTTGTAATTAAATTATTTATATTTTCATCTATTATAATAATTAACTTTATTTTTGTGTTCTTGCTTGTTTAAAATTTGTGTTTATATTTTGTTTGTAATGTTGTTTGTCTGTCTATAAGTATCTCAGCTGTTATTGTTGATTATGTAATGGATCGTGGAACATGATATTGTACAGAGCAGTATTTTAAATGTAGTGATGCCCATTAAATAAAGGTTACCAGTATGTAATAGTTAAGAGAACTTATAAGCTAGGTTCGAGAACTTCTCTTTAAAACATTTTCAAGGCCAAAGACGAAGGTTCGTTGACTCAAATTAGGCTCTTATTTATGTACGGGTACGTTATATTTTTTTTGCAGTCTTTGTTTTTGTAAATATTCAGTTAATTTTCTCACACTAAAATATAAAGAAAAACAATTATATGACCACTAGCAGAACAATAGAAGATGGAAGTTGATTTTAATTAAAAAGTGGAAAGCAAAGACAGAACATCGTTTATATAAATAAAATTGAAGTAGTCTAACAGAAAAAGAAAAGAGTGCAATTTAGGAAATAACCTTCGGGGGATTGGTATTAGATTACATTACCATCCTTATATTGTAAGTACATACTGCGAAATAAAAGTGTAAGAAAATATTTATGTGGAAAAGAGAATAATTCCTTTTCTTATATATAGTGTGGTCCGACCAGAAATAAAGAAAATTGCGAAAGAGAGTTCAACTGGTGAAAATTGGGAAGAAAACAGGGAACTTGCGATCCGGAACGTTTCTTTTGGCCATTTGAAAAAAAAAAAAAAAAACTGATAAAATAAAAAAACGAAGGTAACACAGTCCTTAAAAGTAATAATTGGTAGCACTAAACTAATAAAAAGATTAGACTACGCCATCTACCCTTGGGAAAACAAGGCGAGTAAAACGACATTCCACAAAGTGGACGTTATTATAGTTAAGAACCGTATAGATTGGAATTAAAATCCACAAATAAGAACAGGGCATTAGGGTAACGTAAGTTAGGGTATATTAGTTATTTAAGATAAAATAAGATATTTAAGTGTTTATAAGGTCAGTGTTTAGTTTACCAATAATTGTAAAGGGATCAAACTAAAAAGACTAAATTTTTTAAATAGAGAGTACAAAAATATAGATATATATATCCTCCAGATTTTATCCTGTAGGGAGCTCCTTTAGGGATAGGCAGTGGAAAAGGATTTTTGTTTTATAAGTTGATGTCGAGCAGGAATTGTCGCTCAATATAGAGAGATTTTTAGTTGATCCTTAAGTTTGTCTGTTGTTTAGTTATTTATATGTATGTATAGCCTAAGTATAGTTATGTAGTTTAAAAAAAAAAAAAAAAAAGGAAGAAAATAATTAAAGAAATAGTTAATCAAAAAGAAAGAAAAGATTTAAAGAAATTGATAAATAATTTGAAAGAAAATATTTACTTGGTTATACAAACCCTTCGTTAATAGTAAGAATAAATAAATCTGCTCGTTAATTCAAGATATTAATAGAAATACTTGGTTATTTCAAGAAGAAAAGGTCTTATCCAAACAAACCGTGAATTTAAATTAGATTTTTTTATTTTGTTAATAGTTAGTTAAAGAAATAAAGAGTGACATAATTTAGACATAAGTTTATGTACGTATATTTAATATTAATGTTTCATTTGTAATAAATATGTGAAAGGAAATTTGTTCAAATATGTGTTACTAATTATTTTCAAAAGTTACAGGTACAGTGGGCCGTATATGGAAAAGTAGAAATATGGAATGGTGAGTGGTTGATATAGTATCTTTTAGGGGTCATTGACGTAATGACCATGGTTGGGTGGGCAGCGACGACAGGGTAAAACATCTATCCCTACAATTAGGATGTTTAATAAAAAAAAATAGATCAATAATCTCGTTAAAGTTTTGTAGTTCAAGATCATATTTAAAATAGTTGTATTATAAATTTTTTTTGTTGTGTCGTAACCGGGATGAGTTGATGCGGGTTGAGTTCCCACGCCATAGATGAGCTAGTCGAGGTGGCATCCATACTCACCAAATAACAACAGAGGTTTCGGAACAAGTACTCTCTTTGTGTTTAAATTAAATTAAGATATTGATGAAGATATTGATGAAGATCCTTTTAATGAACCTGATGTTGATGACTTGTCCCGGAGACGGATTCCGATCTTAACACCACTACACAAGAAATGGCTCTAGATATTGAGTCCAATGTAAGTAATTCAGATTTCACCGATATTGATGAAACCCAACTATTCGAACTTTCAACCACATCAGCAGTTAAAACCAAAAACAGGCGTAACAAAAACTTAAGAAAAGAATATTTGACCAATAAAAAGAAAATCGTCTCTGCTAAAAATATTAAAACACTTTCAAAATGCAGAATGTTTTGTAAAACTCACCTAAATTTTGAGGAGCAAAAGACGATTTTTAAACTGTACTGCAACTTGGATGATTACAACAAACGACGGCAATATCTGTCAGGATTAATTGATGTTGAATTTAAGAAAACGCATACAATTAATAACGTTGGAAATCGACAATATAACTATGCATTTGTATAATTGTGACGTTGGATGCGACATGATAAATCTAAGTCTGGAATTTTACAGTGCAAGCTATCTTTGCAACCGGACGAGGACTTCAAGGAACTAGACATAACACAGCGACGACGGAAAATAACAAAGTTCGAATTTAATAAATGTTATTTTGCTCTTTTGCCAATATCTTCTAATAAAAAACGTGATTTACAGTCCGTTCTGCCATTTATAAATGCAAAATTTTATAATTTTTACAATAACTTTCACGTTGAAGGTGAAGTACAATTTGGAAGTAATTAGGATATTGACGAATATGATTAGCTGTAGAGTGAATTATTCTTTAATTTTATAATAAAAATTAAAGCAATTTAATATAAATGTGAACTGCAATATATTATAATATATGAACTATTACTTATTTTTTATTTTTAATTTAATTAATTCCAACTTTTCTTTTTCATGCCTAAAAATACATAACTTTTTATAATATTCGTTTAAAATAAACGGAATTCTATTTAAAAAAATAACATAAGTCACTGAATTTTTCTTATTTCATTTTAATAAAAGCACTAGTCTCGATAAAGGTTGCGAAATATTTGTTACTTTTCAGTATGAAAAAAGACTTTATCTAGAGAAGAGTTGATTTTTCGATCAAAAATTATTTTGACAAAACAACACATCTTGGTTTTTGGCCATTTTCTCGGCAACAGTTGTATCTGGAAGAAAGATGCAAATTGTAAAATAAAGGTATTTAAATTCTCCACCATAAAAATAGGTTACATTTGCTTAGATATGTTCTGGGACGATTCTGTGGCCCTATGAAAGTGTTTTTTGGCCCTCCTGTAAAATTCAGTTTTTCGACATTGGTTGTTTTGTCAAAATTCCACAGATATGTATGTATATATTTTGACAAAAAAGAATTAAAATTATATTGTTTAAAATTTAATTTAAAAAAAAAGTGGTTTTTAAATAATTTAGTATAAACCGATTATTAATAACCAATTTTTTAATTAACTATAAATTGGTTGGGAAATAAGTAATTAGTAGTCAATTTAAAAGTCATGCAGAGGTGACCAATTGACTACAGCCTATGACATGCCTATGTTAAAATAATGAGTCGACGACAAGAAAAAAAGTCACTTAAGCAACTAGATGTGTTTATTAAAAAACCAGTTTGAAGTTACTTAAAAATGTGTTTGACTTCCTACAGGGTTGCATCTGCATGTGTAGAGATTTTATTAAAGCTGCTAAGGTAGGTAAGTTTATTTGATCAATTCTGTAGGAAATGCTTTCGAGAAGTTTGCTATTTAAAATCAGCAAAATCGGTTTAGGTCAACCAGAGTTATAGACCAATATGTGAGACAACCTCCATAAAAATTTGATATTTTTTGTCCATTTTATTGCAATATTTTGAAATATATTGCAGATAATACCATGAAATTTTGTATACATTGTTTGTATGATAAAAGAAGAAAGTGTGCGGAAAATAGTAAGAATCCCGAAATATGGCTCAATGATAAATAAATGCCTATAAAATTGGAATATCAAGACAAAATTCGCCAAAAATAAGTTTCATGCAAAAAGAAATCGCAAAACGAATTTTTTTTTAGTTCGGTCCATGTTTGACCATAGACCCCATATAAAGTCCACTTACAAAATTCACTTAAACACGTATAAAACAAATATAAATAATGTTAAACGGCTAAAATTTGACATAAATACTCTTTATAGGCAAATAAATTGTTGTACTAAATTTTATGGTGGTCGGCCCAGAACTGGTCATAGCTCCCATACAAGGACCACATCTGAAAAAGACATTTTTTCCTATATATATTGTATAAATATCGCTACCGACCCAAAACGTTGCACAGATCATTTACATATATACAAAAATCATCCCACAAAATTTTGTAAATTTCGGTCTATTTTCACCCGTATGCCCCATATAAAGCCTTCTTCCGAAAATCACTTTAATACTCATAAATCTCTTATAAATAAGGGTACCAATCCAAAATTTTACACGGATCATTTACATATATGCCTAAATCAAACTGCTTGATTTTGAGAATATCGGTCCATATTTGACTATATCCCCCACATAAGGCCCACTACCGAAATCCACGTTAATACTAATATATATCGTATATATAGCGTTATTATGTTGAAATTCGACGTGAAGTATCCTCATATGCATGAAAATAACTGTTCCAAAATTTAAGAAGATCGGCCCATAATTTGTCATAGCTGCCATATAAGAACCATTTTCAAAAAACAAAAATTCGGGTCAAAAAATATTCTTTTCGGATTTAACCCATATTCGGTCCATAATTATGATATATGTATATCGTTGGAAAAGTATTTTTAATACCTTTTATTTAGTGTATTACAAATTATCAAGCACCCAGTAGTTCCCGAGATATAGGCCTATATATTTTCAACTTTACGGGCCCGCCTCCTCGAAAATAGGCGTGACCGCCAACAAATTTTTTTTTGCTGGTATCTCCTCTAAAAGCCCTATTTGATTTTTTTTTTTGAGCAAAATCACTAAAACCGAATTGTACCCCATTTTTATACTCTGTTTGTTAAATTACACCCAAGATTATTATGAACATCAGACAAACTCTGTAAATTATGGTAAGAACTGGTTTAAATCAATTAAAAATGGTGAAAATTAGACAAAATTTCAAAATATTTAACATAAATTATGTTGGTCTTTCAAACAATATATCAAATACTAATAAAATTTGCACTAAGACTGAACAGAAAACACAGAATTAGGATATTCTAGTCTAGTGTAGTTTCTGTATTTCTTATTACGTTTAGGTGGAGGGTATTTAAGATTCGGCACAACCGAATATAGCACTCTTACTTGTCTTTAATTTGGTTAGAAGGAAAATCTGTGATTACTAAATTTCTCAACAAAAACCGATATTTTATGTGGAATTTTAGAATAGGCTCTGGATTCTTTAATATTGGTTTCAATTCAAAATTAAGGAAAATCTCGGATCACTGTATTTATCAACAAAAATTGATTTTTTATGTGTAATTCTTAAAAAGGCCGTAGATCATTTAATGGAGGTTCATTATCAATAATAATCTGCTATCCCTTATATCAGGAGCGCCCAAAAGTTGCTTATGTAAGAGCAAACACCAATACATTTAAATAAAAACTAATTTTTATTCAGTATTTTTTGTTGTAAAAGACAATACATACAAAGAAACAACACACTTTTTTAAACGCTATCATAAGTTAAACAAAAACAAAATCTACATTGACGATCGCAGTCACCAATGTTTACCAGTAAAGCATACGAAAGTGTTGTTGCTTTGCGCTTGCGTGTATAGAGTGAGTACGACAAAAAACAAATAAGGCAAAGTTGTTTGTGTATTTCGTATTGCTAGTGCTGTGTGCTGTAATGAGTATACAAAACACATAGCATATAGCTAAGAGTTTTTACAAATACAAAAGAGCACCAAGAGTATAGGGCTTGTGCACTCCTGCTCTATATTTTCGAACAAAAATCGATATTTATATGGAATTCTTAAATAGGCTCTAGATCCTTTAATAAAATATGTCAAATAAAACTACAATTTTCTTTCTATTTTTCTGCAAAGCTTCATCTTTATTTTTTTCCTTTATTTAATTTCAAATATTTTGTTTTCTGATAAAATTAAACAAACTTTCACTTTTACAAAAACATACATACGTTTTTTTGTAGTTGTTTAATTATTTATGGTTTGTTATGTATTTAAGTATTACAAATATGAATATTAATAAATATACTTCTTTTTTTTTTGGGGGGGGGGGGGGGAGGAGGGGACTTAAATAATCTATAAATGTATAAATGTTGGTTTCAACTGTAATTTCTATATAAAAATTGTTTTGTTGTTTTTTCTTGTTAAAAGCCATGTATGTATATGAAATTTATTTTGTTTTCCGAAACAAAAATTATAAAATACAATATGTTTGAGTATGTATGCGTATTAAATGTTATATGTATGTATGTGTGATAATGAGCACCTAAAATATAAATATTTTCGTAAATATGCATTAAATATTTAAACTACTAAAAAGAAAAATTATAATCTAAAAATTACATTTATAGTGTCTAATTTGTGGGGGGCGAAGAGCGTAAGTAAGAATTAACTTTGGCTCATAGACATGAATGGGAATCAATCTAAGGTTTAAAACTCAATTCAAACTGGCATTTTTGTCCTTTAATTTTGGTTCTGTTGTAATCTTAGACACTATAAATTAGTATTAATTAGTTTGTTTAGTTTAGAAAGATGTGTTGTTGGAGTTTAAAATTGTTATTAAGTTTTTATTTTCTGGGTTTTTTATATGTATTTTTTCTTTCTTGTTTTTCTATAGAATAAATTGAGTAAAATCATTGAGCTCAGTTTTTTAGAATACTTGAAATATTTAGTTACGGATTTAACTTTTTTCAATTAGATTGAGTGCAACAATAATTTGCAGTAAGTAGTTAGTTCTATAGTATGTAGTTTTAAGTGCTGGGTAGAGTTTTTGGTTTTGCTAAAAGTTTATAGAAGATGTGTAAGTGCTTGTTTTTAACTTAATGTTAAATTTGTTTTGTTTTTAATTAAAATAAATTATCTGCAATTTACGTATATATTTACACAACATATTACGTTTGTTTTAGTTTAATTTAAACATAAATTATATTATTATTATTACAATTATTAAATAATTACTAATGTCTACAAAGAACCCACATTTATATATATGTACATAAAACACACCAATTAGGTAAATTATTAAACCGGAAAGTTTTGAAGATAATATAGACTTGGTTCATTTTACAAAAGCTTTCACATGTGATTTGGAGACTCGAAACTTTTTTTTACTGCAATCACTATTTTTACATATACAAACTTAAAAGCTTTAAAGTTTTCTTTATTTAAACATTTTTATGTTTAATGTAAAACAAATATCTCTTTAAGAAGTTTGCAAACAAATTGTTTAAATTTTCAGCTTTTTTTCTAACAGCCTTAAGCCTGCAAACATTACAAATTTTAATAAAGTCTATATTTAAAGCTTTAAGAAAAACTTTAATAAAAGCTTTTAAGTCAACTGCATGTTTTGTTTTGATATTTGTGAATTAAACCGATACAGAATACAATTGCTCACGAAGATATCATCGGGCTTTATCGGTTTTATCGAGAACGTGACTGGTGAGTGATACAGAACCGGCGTGATACAGAATTAGCGTTTATTGCCGCGAATTGCGAAATTGGTACTGCAGGATTTGTAGCACAAACAATACGTCCGATAGTTTGAAGGATTAGTCATTTATGCCGGAGATATCATTAGGGTTTATTTTACCAAGAACGTGACTGGCGAGCGATGAAGAACCATGATTCACTAGCTTTTAATGCCGCAAATTAATAAATTGGGATTGTAGAACTTGCGGCTCGTCCGATGGTTTGAATAATTAATTTCCGGGTCACCTTATCTTGTTTTAGCATTTTGAATTAAGCTAAAATTTTGCTGTTTTTTGAAGTCACGAGTCTATGGAAACAAACCCAGGACTTTGAAAGCTTCTAATAGCCAACAAAATTTTATCGGTTAAACTTAGTTCTTTTGGATTTTTTGAAGCTACGAATATAATCCGAAGGCTTTGAGAGCTCTCAATAGCTGACAATAGTGTGGGAATTTATTCACCAAACGTCTTGAGAATTTGACTGATCCAGACTTTTTTGGGGTTTGTTAAAACCACGAGTGAAACCATAGTGCACAAACCACCGACTTTAGAAGCTCTTTAGAGCCTAACTTCTTGCCAGAATGGTTTATTATTTTCTGCATAAAAAATTTCAGTATTTATTTTAAGCAATTGTTGGTAAACTATAAACTTTTAAGTTGTGCTTGAATGAGCTTTCTATAAATATGAGTATGTGAGCTTTCATGGTGTCATTTATAATTTTATTTAAATTCATGGAAGAAACTTATTTCTTTTAAAACATCTTTAGCAGTCATTGTAAAATTGCTTTCTTTTGTAGTTCTAAACTCTAGGTATAACTTTATAAAGTTATAAAGCAAATGGTTAATGAGACTAAAATCGTTTACCCTTTTAGTTTTAAACTATAATTTTATAAAGTTAGGAAGCAAATGGTTCATTATGCCACGAATAACGTTATTTAAACTTGCAAGTATATCTTAATATACGGACTGAACTGGCAGTAATTCTATAATCGTTATAAAACAACGGTTTCATTAATAATGTTGTTTAAACTTGCGGCATATAATCATTTAATTTAAAAAGTCGTGTATATGGTATCCAAACTTCTTAATAATTAAAAAGCTTTTTTTCTAAACTTTACCAAACTCAAAGCTCTCATTTCGCCTTCAAAAGTTCTCTGTCAATACAGCTTATTTCGCAATCAAGCTTTTTTTTATATTCAAACTTTCCGGTTTAATTTTTATTTTTAAAAATATTTTTTTACGATTTTCTCTACTATTTGTTTTTGGTTTGGGGGATGATTATAAATTAGGATGTGTGTAAGTGATTTCTTTTAAACTTTTTGTTTTTAATTCATTACTTTTATTGTAACATGCGGCTTTATTTTGTTGTTTCATATGTTAAGAAAAGAAAACGAGAAGAAAATTATTAAAAATCAATGTTTAATTATATAAAAATTGACCAATATTATTGCTTTTTGTTAACTCAATTAGAAATTGTAAATTATTTTCAAAAATTATTTTACCATGCACTTTCCTGGCAAAGAATGTTTAAGTATTTCATATAAACAAATTGAAATACATTGACTATTCAGTATAAAACGCTTTTCTCAACACATTTTGGCAGTGAACCTGAGCTTGCTTAAAAACATTTTGTTTTGTTCATATTTTTTTTATAAATAATGTTTTAAGTGAAAATTTGGATTAATTTGTTTGTTATAATAAAAAGGAAATTTAATGAGAACTAAGTTTCAAATAAATTTAACCAGCAAAAGTTTATTTACATTCAATTTCATTACAAGTTTATGAAAGTCTTCTTAAAGCCTTAAACATTTTGCTGGCCTTTACAATTTATTTTATAATTTTCTTGTTTTACAATTACTAATTTATTAATTTTAATTTTATTTTATATAAATCATAATATTTCTATTAAAACAAATTACAGCTTTCAAATCAGCTACAATTAATTTTGTTATTTTCTTTAATCAATTACTACTTTTTTCAAATTCAACAAATGTTTTCCTTGCCAATAAATTTTATTAAACTAAAAAAACTATTTTTTTTTCAATTAATAATTTAAATTATATTTATTGTAAAATTAATTTTTGTAGCTTAAACTTTATTAAAAAAAGAGAATTTATTTCTTTTAATATGTTTTGCGTTCTTAAATAAATTGTGTGTGATTTTTAATGATTTTTTTTTTGTTTTACTTAAAAAACTAAACTTAATTTCATAATTTATTATTATTAGAATTATTTCTTGTTGTTTTAAAAAATATGTAGGTGTATTATATAAATAATTTAACAAAAAATAAAGAAACTAAACAGATTTACATTAATTGATATTTTTAAATTAAAATGAAAAGTTTTCGGTTGTATTTGTTGAAAGATGCTTGTGTGTGTGGGGGTGCAAGAGAGCAAGAAAATGTTTACAGCGTTTTAGCCCGATCCAGTAGATCACTGATGAATTTCTGTGAGAAAAAAGATGTCAAATGTAAAATTTAATTATTTTGTTTGTTTCTTTAAAAGTTTTTGGGTTTTATAACTTACCGATATGTCAGATTGCGGGCGTTTGCACACTGATAATAATCTCTGTAAAGAGAAGACAAAAAAATTTGTGTTAGTATTTGAGAAAATATTTGAAATTGGGAAAAATTTGTGAAAAATAGTCATTATAGAATTCCAACTATGTAATATGTTTCAACAGGTAGCCTAAAATAACTTTTGCCAATAAATGCAAACTAAACAGAAGACACATCGAGATGCCATGGAATACGAGTATACTTCACAATGTCTGATCACTGAAAATAATCGTATCATTCAGGAAGTGTTTTTTTAATCCATTAAAAGTCACTGGTGCGATATTTACACCGTAGGTGTGATCAGGCCCTGGTTAACATTGTTACTGCGATTGTTGAACATTACAGAACTATAGCCTAATGATCAAACGCGTTAAGCAATTAAACTACAGCACCCTCAAATTAAAAATAAACAGTTCCAAGGTCTATATAAATATAATGAAATTCTTATGTCGCTTTATTTTATATTGTAGAAATAGCAAAATAACATTGGATGATTGTTGTTGTCACCCTGTATATTTGTGTGGATTTTGGCCCATGATCTGTACTTAATAGAGCTTAAAAAGCCTACCCTTTAGATTAATTTCATAAGCAGAACTTTTTGATTTTTCTACTCCTTAAGCTAAAGTCTTTGTTCATGTATGCTTCGGGCATACAGATGCTAGTTTTTTTAAGTCAGACTCTTTGAAGTGTAACTAAATATTCATTTACTTGGTTAAGCTTGATCTTCTGGCAGCAAAGTACAACGACGTGAGAAATCTCTTCACGATCTGCTTCGTCGGCTAAATATATTGCTACTTCTTGGGATAGTCAAAAGCTTAGAGTATTCGCTTTCTGTTCCTTGCCGAAGCAGTCGAAATTTCCGATTATTAGTCTAAGAAGTTAATAATAATGTTAGATCTTTAATTTTGATTACTTTAAAATAAGTCCAATGACCCAGTTAATAAAGCTAACCCTTTGTCGAGAGATCTGTAAAAATAACGCATTTACACTAATGTTCTTGCTGCTAGAAGAACATTAGAAGCTTCTGGTCATACCTCAAAAGAGTCAAAAAGTCAATACCACTACTTCTAGTCGACTAATTTAAAGATTTTCCAACTACTTATTGACCTAATAGATGGAGCTAACAATTTCACAACTCCAAGAAAGTACAATAAACAAATGATGAGAAAAGGGAATTGCATTAGTATAAGTAACTATACCCAGCAAACATGTTACCACGAGCAACGATTTTAGGGAATATTAATATAAATTAATTTTTCTAGACTGGAATATTTTTTTATATTTCACTTATTATAACACATACTAAATAGTTTGGTAACCCTGATAATTATCGTCCAGTAGCAATTAGTTTTTCACTTTCTAAAGTTATGGAGAGTATGGGAAAGAGCCATCTTTTTAAATATTTAGATTTTGAACTAGAAGAGTTGTCTCACATATCTCAGCAAATAAATTCAATTCCGGAATACCACTTAATTTCCAATTAAAACGTTGGAATTATAAAGTACTTAACATTTTCTGAATCAATATTTGATAGAAGAGCTCGTATAAGACATCACATTCACATCAATATTCAATGTAAAAGATGATCTAAGAAAGAATCTTTCGATCACATCTAAATCAATAAACGATGCTGAAGATCCTCTATGATATCGAAAGAAGCCTACTTATGTTTATAAGAACAAAATAATAAAATTTTTAAAAACTATTCTTCAGCTCAAACAAACCCTAAAAGGAATTGTTATCATCGACACTAATTGCTACATAGAAACATGATCCCTGATCATCGATTTAGTAAGCTTAGGATTAATATTTGAATATCTCCATAATTAACACAAAATTACCTCTACATTAATGTAACTTTTACCGAAATATAGTTCATCCACATAAGTATTTTGCAATAAACAATTTTGTCTCCTTGGTACCGCAATACACAAATCTGTTTTTATTATGACTACTCCTGAGAAATTTTTGTTGTAACTGGCCAATATATTTTTATTTTGTCATACAGAATTTTCATCGAGTTTTTCTATTGACCATACTTAACGTGACCATACATCCCGCTTTTGGCGGGATTCTCCCGTTTTTTTAAAGCTCATCCCGCTTAAATTATATATCTCGCTTTTCAAACCAAAATCCCACTTTTTGATAATTTGGAAGAAAAAATAAAAACTCAAAACTGTGATCGTTGGCCTCTTTTTAAATACTTGAATTTAATTGACATTATTTTCCTAATTATAATGACCGTTACATTATTTTACCAGCAACGAATCAAAAGTAAAAAACCTAATTTTCTGAGTATAGCTAGGTTATTCATGTACATACTTGTGTTTAGATAGTCACGATCGGAACAGCCATTTAGAAATGACAGACTTATTTCCAAAAAATTTAGATTCTTTAAGAATAACTCAATTTTGAAAAATCTTTTAAATCAATGTTATTTGTTTGAACAATTTGGTAACTTTTATAAGTTCTAAACAAAAATGTAAATACATATATGTATGTATATATTTTTTAACACTTTTTAAAATATTAATTCGCTACGATCCTTTTTCTAAAATGGATGTCATTTAATATTCAGCAGTGATTTTGCTAGTTTTAGAACTAATGATCCCGATTTTCCATCCTTAACATCCCCCTTTTTTTATAAAAACTCTCTGGTCACGTTAATCATACTACAGTTCAACCTTGGTATAACGAATCTTAAGGGGATCAGAAAAAAACGTTACATCGAATAATTCGTTACAATGAGTTTCGTTATAACGAGGTAAAGTTGCACTTCTATTCGTTATAACGAGGTAATAAAGAATTTTGTATGTATATTAATCATCATCATATAATTTGGATTAGTTGATGGAAATCGTTATGAAAAGGTTGTTAGTTGACAAAATTCGTTAAATAGAGGTAAATAATTCTTTCTATTTCGTTAGTCTGCAGTGAATGAAAATTCGTTATAACGAGGCTATTGACAAATGTATTCGTAATAGAGAGGTTTATTTTGTATTAAATCTTATGGAGCATTGTAGGGATTTTCAAAAAATTCGTTAAATCGAGGAATTCGTTATAGTGAGGGTTGTTATATCGAGGTTTGACTGTATATGAGTTCATGATTAGTTCAAGGGTACGTCCTCTGGCTTTGTTCCTCCTATTAATATATTTCTTTTTATTTTAAGCGGTCTTCTATAACGAACTACTAATGCTAACGATTCTGTTGGAGATGTCAGCATCTTTTGTCGTTTATATTAATTAAATTATTAGCGAAGTCTTTTGAAGATTGGGGCCATAAGATAAAACATTAATCTCTGAATGGAGCCGTACGAATAGAATGTCTCTTTACAATGTTCGCCACAATGATGTACGTTGCAACATGAGTATTTGCCTATATTGTTCCGGCCATGAAGTTTAATTTAATTTAATTTTTGAAGTGGTTTGATTAGGCTTTATAATTTATAGGTAGAACATGATATTCTTTACTTCTCTTTATATCCTCACTGAATATTTAGTCCACCTACATCTGACCGAATACATATTATGTCTCCCATATGTCGACAGTTTAAGATGTCGTATAAAGGAAGCATTAAAGTGCCTCGATATTTTAAAATTGTTCAAGAGGCACTGCACTGTACCTGATCGCTTCACTATTTACTATCTACTCGTACATTCAAAAGAAAATTATGTTCGTTGGAATAAACACATAATTAAAGGGACAAAGAAGCATTCAAGTGTTTTAGTTTTATCTGATCTTCCATCTTGTTTAGTCATTATTAGAGTTAAGTTTAAAATTTGAATTATGTATTTAGAAAATGAATTAATTCCTTTACATTTATTAGTAAAATTTGAATTGCCAAATACTTATAATTGAAATTGTCAATAAGCTTGGGAATTTTATATGTCAAACAGTTTTAAGAACCATTTTAAAAAATAATAAACCATTCTTGTGTGAAATCTAAAAGCCACCGGTTTTGTATGTATACCTTATTCCAAATTATTTAAATCTAAAGTTCATTTAAAAGTTTGCATAAAAATTAATAGTGTTAACAATTTACAAGTTACACTGTGTAAACGGTCCTTAAAAATTATTAAGGATAAACACATCTGCTATTTACATCATTTACCAACAAAATTGTAATTAAACTTTTACGTTTATTTTGAAGCTATTTAATTGAGTATTGAAAAGGGGGAACTTGCTTATTGGCGAGAGTAGAGCTTATCTGATTTATATTGAAAAATCAAACATGTGTTTGATCCTTTTGCTAAAATGTATACAACTTTTACTTACTATTAAATGAGATCTTCTTATATCGTCTGTATCCATATCTAGAATTTCATCAATATCCACATCAATAGCTTCGCTCTAAAAAACATACAAAAACAAACCACAAAGTTAAAATAAACAGACAAATCATAATAATATTAATAAACACACCAAAAAGTAAACAGACTGATGCAAAGAATATGATTAACTACCAAACGAAATAATAAACAATAAAATGAATAAAAACAAAAAAGAAATAGGAATAAACTTTTTTCACAAACAATAAACAAATATACTAAATACAAAAATTCACTCATAAAATTCAAAAAGAAGAAGAAAAAAAACTTACCGGCGGATCAAAAAGTTTTTGCAACTCATCGTACAACCACATCTCGACAGCCAAACGCTTGCGTATTAAACTCATTTGATGTGAACCATATTTGGCGGTGAGGAACTTTTCACGACGCTCTTTAACTTCCGAACCCTTCTCATTGAAATTCACCCGTAGATTTGTTCGATTTGGTGAACGTTCACTATCGTTCATTTGTTCTAGACCGCACTGCATCTTTGGTATGATTAAGACTATAACTACAGAGACGGCGACAACGATTGGGTTCTGTTTATTTGTTTATGGTGTCTTGTGTTTTAGGGCGTCTATGAAAATTGGTTTCTTTGTGTCAACACAAATGTACCGAGAATTACTGAAGGGGAAAAACAAATTAAGTGTAGGTGTTGTTTGGGATGATGGTGGCGGTAGTGCTGGTGCTTCTGGCTGCTATTAATGTTGTGTCTGGTTAGCTGGCTGGCTGTCACCACTGTACAGTGACTCGTCTAATGTTTATTTGTTTTACTAGATCAAAATTAAGTCTTCCGTTTGCAAAGATGTGGGTGTTTTAAGTGTTTTTATAATTCGTAACATTAATTTTTTAAACTGTAAATTAATAAGAAATAAATTAAATTAATAGTTGTTTACAAGCAATTTATATATTTCGAATTCATTAAATGATTGATTAATTCCGTTATGACTAGAAGTTAGAATTTGTGTCTTTGAATTTGAAGTGTAATGATTTTTTTACATATGTATTTACAAATTATAGTTTCTAAAATAATAATTATATTACAATAGTTAACATCATGTTGAACTATAATTATTTTTAATGTAATTTACATAATTTCCACACATTCCAAAAAATATTGTGGATATTTAGTTGGACTTGCTTCCTTTGATCTGTTGTGCCAAACTTAATTTATAAGTTGGTTAGGCAAATTTAGTTTTTTAAAGCTGCTAATACGTCCATTAAGACGGAAAGGTCATCGAGGACAAGCCAAAAAAAACGTAATGCTATTGGATGAAAAAAAATTTTTGAAACTCGAGGCTTCTTTTTATCATCGAAGTAGTTGTGGGTAACGTCTAGTTTCGACATAGAATCTAGTTACTCCCTTTGCCAATGATAGTTGCGGTTCACACTTTAAAGACCTCAATCACACAAATCCAACTCTAAATCAATGTATAATATCTTAATCACCCCTATCGTGAATAAAAACTCCACATGAAATTTGTTTCCTTTTCACATTTTTCCTATTTAAATTCAATGTTAAAAAATAAAAGGGAACAAATTTCATGTGGAATTTTTATTCACGATAGGGGTGAATGTCTTCAGTATTTTTAAGCAGCCTTCTTTTTCCAGATAATGTAAGAGGAAGAATCCGACACTATATTCTTTATTCTCACATTAGATCTTCTGAGAAATCATTCATAGGCAGTGAATCATTACTCCTGAATATCTATAGTAAGGATTGTCAACGTTTGAGATTAGGATTTGACTAAATTGTCTTACTTTTTTGAATCATTTCGCCTAGCGCATTTCCAATTTGATTCACCGCCGACGTTTGAGGGTGTAAGAGACCAATACTTGAAATTTAGATGTATCAATATCTTGATCTACTAGAAGCGACCATGTCAAACTCGTGTAGCCAACAGGAGTTGAGGACTTCCGAGGAAATGAAATTGCTGATAAGAAGAAGGGATTTGCTATGGATGAAACCAATTCAGAGACAGATTGTAAAATGTACTGGATAATTGGTTTTTTTTTAAGAATATCTATACTCTTCCCGAGAATTAGGACTAGGGATCTATTAGCAATTAATTGGGAAACTGTACAACTTGTTTGGACAAGGCTTAATAGAGATCAAAACTAAAGGAAAGTGGACTTAAATATTTAACTATGCCCCCTTTTAATGATATGGATGGCTTCAAAGATGTATCACTGATGGATCTGAAATGTTTTATTATTCGGAACTCTACCCTTGCGGAGTTCCGACTAGAAATATTTTACCATGATTATGAGAGATTTATAGTTCACACTACACCAAAAGATCTTACTGACACGGAAGTTATATTAGATCTGTTATACGAAATTCCGCGATGGTATCAGCATTGTGAGGAAATGTTTTACCGTTTTCTTTTTAATAAAGAAACACAAACTGCGAAGCCTCTTGGCTTGTCTGCAGTAAACACCCAGAATCTTTGGCGATAATCGAACCCCCAACCCTCCGACTGATAGTCCAGCATAGTGTGCTCCTAGCCTATCGGGGCAGTTGGAGTTGTAGTTTACACTACACCAAAAGTTCCTACTCGAACCTTATAATGATTAGAAGTATTATTATCCAAAAATATAAAGGTGCTGAGTATGCGAACTGTTATAGACTCAAACTGTTATAGACTCTGATGCATTTGAATGCGTGATAAGAAAACTTTCGGTGACGCAGCTTATTTTTGGTAGATCCTTTCTCGCATCACTTTTATGATTAAAGCATCGTATTTAAAATAGTTTCGTTTTTCGGTTAAGTTTTATTTCTTGATGAGAAGAGTATGTTTAAGCCAATAAATGAATTGGTTAATATTTATGCCATCGGGAAATTTGGTTTGCAATAAATTCATTGTTTCGGTAGATGTGTGACATGTGGCACCGTCACGACATATCAGTGATAGTATTAATAATAGCCAAAAATTTAGTTGTTAACATCTTTCGATAGCTTGATTCATTCATTGTATCCGCATTACCACTTAACGCTCTACACAGTGATGCGTTCAGCATGCAAAAGCTTTCTTAACAATTGCTCTGGAATTTTCAGAAGCGTAATTTTGTTTGCTGACGTATTCAGGTAAATAAAAATGGGCTTCGTCTAAAAACCTTATTTTTCTTGAATGAATTCAGCGAATGTACAACAAAGAAAATTCTGAGCCGGCTTCAATTCATGCACCAGATGCACCATATCAGTATTTAAAGCCAAACCCTTAAGCTATATTTCAAATATGGTCTTTATGAATTGCCCAAATTGTTGGAAATAGTAATGCGTACTATGTTTGCACTTGAAAGACGCGGATGAACACGCATTAGTATTAGCTGGATATCGAACTCCATAATTTCAAATACGAAAAGTTCGTTAAATTTTCTGGTTTAAGATTATGCTCTACAACCTTTTTAGGGTTAACACAAATATTATTTAACCTGTATTTGTATTTGATATTTTGTGCGCGTGTATGATTCATGCCAATTTGTTTATTGCCGTGTACATTCATTTGTTTAAAACGTTACGAATACAAAAGCTTTAACCAAACAAAAAAGGATTTCTATAAACCATAATCTCTCTTCATTCTTTTTAACTGTCTATAGCCTGATTTTTTCCTGTTCAATGTTGGTTCGTTTGTTCGTTTCAAATACGGCTGTCTGTACTATACGGATGAGTCATTTTGTACGGGAGTGTGTTAAATATGCGTTGGCTGTTTTGTTGCAAACAAACATTGAAACAACTGCTGAGTGGCTGGCTGGCTGGTTGACTGGATGGCTGACTGTTTTTTAGTCTTGTTAGCATACTTGGAATACTATTTGACTGTTATGAATGGTAACGAATGCCAGCGAGCATTACTCATTTGTTTGGTGTGTGTGTGTGTGTTAAGTGAAGTATAACGTTGGGCAAATGGAATGAATGTCGATGGTTTGTGGCAGATAGCAAAGCCAGTTGAGTGAGAGAACTTTAATCGCCTTTAAGGAAAAAATTCCAAAAGAATGAAATAATAATAATAATAATTCGCTAAAGAACTTATTAAATAAAAAAAAAATAAATTAATAAAATGCTTGGCTAGAGGCTGAGACAGATTTGAGTTGTTTCAACAACTTAATGTTTGTCATTACATATATGCAAAAATCCTTAAAAAAATTTTTTATTTTTAATCGTACTCAACAAAACCTAATTTCGTACATGATTGCACTCGTGATTTGTCTGAAAGTTCCTTAAGAGTTATAAGCTTTAAGTACACAATTTGTTCATTAGCTGCTTTATAGTTTGAAAGCACACATTATATTAAATATTGAGCTGTAGCAGGAACAAAATCTCAATTGTAAGTGTCATCTCGCATTGTAATAAATTTAAATAAAGAACTACACATTATTATTTATGTTTAACATTATTTCGTATCCTCTGCATTTCAACATAAACGCCTAAATTGAATAATAAGTAGAAATGTTTATGTTTAACTGTTTTGTACAATTAAACTGTCAAATTATTGTCTCAACCCACTGAGAAGTGAATAAGAAAAAAAACAGACAATAATAAAAGTTAGAGACATAAATGATTTTTATGTAGAGTGCCTTTACAATGTCTAAAATTATTCTACATTAAAAAACAGTTCTAGAAAAGAATGAGTTCTTCCAATATTGGTTATGTTTAAAACATGTATTGCAATTGTAAGTTTTATCAGTAAAGTTGTTAAGTTGCTAACTACACACAGAAAAAAATATAGTTGTATATGTTTACCACAACAATGTCAAAATTTTTATAAGTTTTTCAACAATATTATGGTCATTGTAATTATTTTTATTTACAATATAATATATATATTGTTGTTGCAGTCATGTGTATGATGAATCCATTTATCATAATTTGTGGCTCTTTGATTATGATAGAGACAAACGTAAAATAGTATAATTTTTCATCATAAAATTGATTACAATAAACATTACATAATTGCTATAATCATATATATGATTGCTATAATCATGTAAATGATAAACTTAACCATATTATGGTTGCAGAAATCATATAAATAATTACATTGACCATAACATTTTAAGAAAATGTTTAAAAATGTCGAAATAGTTGTGGTAAACATGCACAACTATATTTTTTTAATTGAGAAATTACGGTTTAAGAACACTTTATATGCTCAGTTATAACGTCATTCGTTGAACATAATCATGAAAATCATCACACCTTTGCATTAAGTGAGCACAGAGTTAATACTACAACCCCAGACGGATAGGCTCGGCATCAATTGCCCTACCCTAAATATACTTATAGACATTTGTAGATGGTGTATATAATCATTCCTATCATGAATAAATTATTTTACTTCCTGAGGAATCACTATGACTTTATATGGTTGTTAGTCAGTAACAGTTACCTGAGTTGCATACAAAACGCTTATTTTTGTAATGTCACTTATGACAGCCACACTGAGGTGACGATTAATATGATTTCATACCTTTAACGCCTGATCATGCTGTCATTTAAACAATATTACTTCATACAATTACTTGATATTACACTAAACAGTCAATGTACATTACATATGTATGTATGTGTATACATAAATATTCCATGATAAACAATTTGTTATTTCTGGTTTTGAATTTAATTCTAGTGGTAATTTGATTTCATGATTTTAAACTAAAAGCCAGCTAGGCTTGGATGGTTAAATTTCTGGTTTTTATTACCAATTTTTCCTTACAAAATAATTATGGGAATTTGTTGTAGCTGTTGTTGGCTAATGCCGCACTGTCAGCATGTCTAAAAAATAAAATACAAACATACATTGTCAATACACACTCTGGTAACATGAGATACTTACAATGGCTTTGCAATATATGTTTCTATTATATTTTTTGTTTTGTAAGCAACTGTCACATTAGTTGTAATGTAAGTAACTCCAGTAACTGACACGTGAAATATATGTTTGCAGCGACTTTAACTGAGTTTAAAACTACGAGCAGTTAAACTTAAGCAGTTAATCTCTTCTAAACAATTAAATTCTGTTAGATTTTTCTTTTTCTTTTTTGCTTTATCTATGTGAACTATTGTTATTTATTTCTCTTGCTACTCAATGTAGGGTGGGAGTTTCTTGTGTTCAGTATTGTTTTAACTAGCTAGTAGCTACCAAAGTTACAGGTACTCATAATTGCTTTTAATATAATATTATTAAATAATTATTGTATAACACCACTATTAAGTTGTTGTGTTTTACATTGTTAATCTTTGTATAGGGTACATATGTATGTATGTGTGTATCTAGCTATCTGAGAGTTGTTCACTGTTTATGTTTAAAATTCCCATCACACAATACAATTTAAAACAATAATTTTTCAACACAATTTATTATGATGTAGTTGATATAAAACATGAAATATTGTTACACTTTAGAAACGTCTAACGTGATTTAAGTGGTGATGATGTTCTGAAAATTTGCATATAAATTTGTTTGCTATATAACATAGAAAAAACGTGTGTAACTACAACAGAGTCAAGGAAAAGAGAAGGAGAAATAACTTAAGACTAAAGTCTTTCAGTATTATATTATATAAAGTGAATATTAAAAAAAGAAAACTAGGAAGCCAAAGTGAGATGTAACCTATGTTAGTTATATAGTTTAAATGCATATAAATCTTAGAAATTTGTTACGTCTTACGCCCCTGCTTCTTATAAAGTACAAGCAACTACTTTAAAACATTAAAAACATGTTACCAACAATATGCATAAATAACACATTCTTAATTTAAAATTGTTGCAACAGCTTGAGTGCAACAAAAGAAGGCGGGGAGAGTGAGACCCTAAATAAAGAACCTCTCAACAACTCAAGTATGTTGCACACAAATTATAAGCAAAACTGATTTTTTATAACAACCAACTGTATTTAATAATAATTTTTATAACAATGCATTTATGCTGCGCACGCAAAAAGAATAAGGAAATTTTAAACTAGAATAAGTAAGCGAGTTTAAATTATGTAACTCACACAATGTAACTGATTTCAATAAATCTGTGTCCCATCAGCATACTCTAATAGGACGTGTACTTGAAATAGTTACAAGTCCAACATAACTAATATGGCTATAATGCTAGTTTATGTCTGTCATCATCTTTTTGGTAAGACATAAGGTTTCAAACCATTGGAATTTGGTTGTCTTAATCAGTCCAATACTTATCTATGCCGCCTTACTGCAAAGGCCTTACATGTGGAAGTGCATTTATATTTTGGTTACTGGGTCCATGAGGATATGTACCATTTATGTGTACTAGGTGGTATTCCGTACATTACTGCCTTATATTTGTAAAGCCCTGCAGGATTGTGTTTATATTACCGCGTGTAGCCTACATCAATGTAGGCCATTGGTTGACCGATGGTTTTAAGCCAACCAATGACGACACCAGTACCGATGCTTAGCCAAAAATTTTTCAGGCGACTTTTTGGTTAGGTTTAAAACTCGAAACGATGTGGCAAGGTAATTAGCTCATTGTGTGCTATAATGCATGACTAAAAGTGAATAAATTCCTAAACGTTTGTCGACTAGATAAGAAAAATGTAATCTTTAAGATATCTCCAATTTGTACCCTGTTATTTTTCAAGTCGGTTACTAATTTGACTAAATGTTGCCATATACACCTCTTGGGGTCTGTCGTAAAAATTTCGTCGACAATTGCCTGAAATTATCTGATGTATTTAGTAGTTCCCAACTCCTTAAATTAATTTCTTGAAGTCCTGGATCTTTCCAAAGATTTTGACAGCCTTGTTGTTTTTCTATTCGGCTGGTGTGGTCCGTGATGGAAATCATCTCGAAGTCATTTGGTTTAATATAGGTCATCTATTATTCGGTGTGAGATTCAAAATATTACTGCTGACAATTGTCTCCCGCTAGTGTCGGATTGGTTCAGTTAACATTCCTTAAGTAATTTTTCCTACGGTCTTTCGAATGTCCTCAATAGTGGCTACAATCTACAATTTTTAAAGAATATTTCAGAAGAATCTTGAGTATTAAACTGATGTCGTATAGCAGAGTCATTGAGTTACATCTATAATGTATATTGACATGGATAATTGTTTGACATTGTGCCAGACTGTTTGGCTGACATGATCATGGAACCAGGAAGCTTCTTTAGAATTCTGCTAGGATATTCTGGAAATATTATATGTTATTGATTGAAAGGAAATTTACAATGAGGGATTTTATATGGGCTTATACCTGCAAAGTGATACTGGGCTAAGTACCTACAGCGGATATCGCTCGCTAGAGCAGTGATCTTACAGGATTTACGGAACTATGAACAATACACTGTGGCTATTCTTAGTACAAATAACGGTAGATTTTGCGATATTCGCGATGGTACCTAGGTGTATAGATTCTTATAAGAATCTGGATCTTGTTGAAATGTTTATTCGCTCATCAAATACTATAATTGGTTACATATGATTTTTGGGCCTGTTGTATAGCAGTAAAGATCTGTTTTAGTGATCATATGGACCGCATAATGCGCTCTCTGATAAAAATTAATCTTTGACCTATGTTGTGTACTAACAGAGAAAATATTATCGGAGGAGAAAATATGACTCTGGATGATGTATGACTCCTGCTGTTGAGAAGTTAAGCTGTGGACAAATTGGTTTAAGGTCAAACCAGTTAGAATTTGTTTATTTGTCACTGAAATATGATAACGTAGAATCTTGATTCCTGTAAAATTCATCGAATACAACTGCTGGTGGAATAACTTGGATTCTCTAAGATGATCCAAGATGGTAACAGTGAACCTGTTAAAATTTTCACTGAAAGATGACAATGTGAAATCTTGAACTTGCCTTCATCCAAAAACAAGATGAAACATATTTTCGAAATTGGGTTTGTCTGGAAACTGGACAATGTCTAATACTAAACCCTTCATTGATTTAAAGAAAGGTGTATAGCCAAGAACTAAACATTTTATGTAAAACCAAAAAGTTACTGTGGGTGGGATAACCATGATTATCTACATTCTGTAACGGAAAATGAGGGCCGTACTATACATTACTATTTAATCGAAATTGAGATCTAATTACGCTCATATTGTACATATAAGAGCTCAAAGCATAGAAATTTGAAAGGTTGTATTTAGTAGATTGAGTTCTTTATCTAGTTGACAAACGGTTAAAATTTCATTCACTTTCGGACAACTTTTTGAAATTTAATTTGAGTGGTTAAAGGGCATAAAATAGAATTATGGGACGACGTTAACCTAAGTTAACCTGTAACGTCTGTATAAATTTTTCAAATATCCTTTTTTGTTTTACAAAAACAACTGTTACCCTATTGAAAATACCTGGATATATTTATATCTTGAAGTCACTACACAATTTTGCATAAATGTGTAATTTGTATGTTTAAATTATTATTGTAACAAACTGAGTCTCAAGCGAAAAAGAAAAAACATACAAAAAACAGAGAGCCACATTAATAAAAAACTACTAAACGTCATACTAATAATCATAATATAAACAATGCATGCAACATGTTGCATGTTAATTCAAACTTCAAACTGGAAAACTCATATGCATGCAAGTAAGAAATTGTACTCGTATGTACAAGAATTTTCTGTTCAATTGTTGAAGTTTTTTTTTTTTTTTTGTAACTCTATGAAATCGCATTACGAGTATCTAAATAAGTACTTATCTGCAGTTAAGTTTTTTGTAGATTTAAAATTGTTTTTAACATTTAATTTAAACTGACGAAAGTCTTGAGAAACAGTTTTTCTTTTTGTGCTTAACTTTAACGTTTTATAGATAGTTACGAGTACTGACAGTTTTTTTTTCTTTACTGGTAATGCAAAATAAAATTCATATATACTTTACTTGGAGGTGGTTTTTGGGATACGATTTTTAGTTGTTGTTTATGTTTTGTTTTAACTATATTTTTAAAAAGACAGGTGGTTTCTTGAGCTTTTTCCTCTACACCAAGGTGTTTATGCGAAATAGCCCATATTTATAAATGTTGCAATTAGTCATAATGAAATTGTGGTGGTTTTTGTGTGTTTCGTGTGAAAATAATAGATAAAATTGTGTGAAATTTGTACATAATTTGCTGTTAAGAAAGGTCTCACAGTAAATCTTGTCTTATTTCTTCTATGTTGAGCAGTAAAGAGTAACATCATCCTCTAAAAATTATGCCAGAATTATCCAAATTAAAACAATTATTGCGCTTAAGAGATTCTAGTTCCTAATGATCTTAGCCATTTTGTTCAAGAAGTAGCTACATTTACAGATCCACAATTTTCATAGTGAATATGAATTGATTTTAAAAATTGTCAAAGCTTCTACTACTGATATGTCAACAAAACTTTCATGTTATACCAATATGTCCCCATTTTGGAAAACAAAGTTCTTGTTAAAAAAATTCTTATTTATCTACATAGATTACTTTATAAGAAAAAAAATAACCTTAGCTATAAGTTATTGAAATTATATTGTTTTTAAAAGGATTATAAAGTTTATAAAACAACTTAAATAAGTTTGAGAGCAATTTAACACTTCAAGGAAAATTACCATCTTACTAAAACACGAGTACGAGTACACGTGTACAGCTTTAAATTATATTATGGATAATGCTTTTAATTTTTATGAGTTTCTTTCAATTATGTTCTCTGAAGTGAAATTATAATTTATTCAAAAATTATTTGGTTTTTCAAATCAATGAGAAATCCATTGGAAAGAAAAATAGTAACAACAACAACGATAAAAGAAAATTAACTTTTAATTAATGCACATTAATAATTATTCATCATCACATAAACACACACCGCATTTTCTTTTATTTATGTTAAAAAGGATGTCATTTATAAAAAAAAAAATTATAAACATTTGCAAGAGGCAGCTAGTCAGAGAAGTTAACTAAGAAAACAAAACTAAATTAAATAAACTCTTGACTAAAAGAGAGAAAAAAGCAATAAAAAATTAAATCAAATACTACTTGAAACTAACTATACTCGAGAGGTAAATAAAAACGGAAATTGCCATCATGACCCAAATAGGTTGTTGATTTTAATTCGTTGATATATTGACAACACGGCAAAAAACAACTCTGTTCAAACAAAGTCACACACAAGCTATTAAACAAACATATATGTACATACATACATTCCTACTTATATACAAAGAGTAAATAAGGAAATTGTGTAAACATTAATGAGAGAAGGATCAGTAGAGTGAGACAAATAGAGAGATAGATAAAATAACAATAGCAGTTAATAAATGAGTGTTGGTTTTTAAAATGGATGTTTTTAAATGGATTAATAGAGGCAGTCGGTCCTTGTTTACATAAGGCTATTATATTAAATTACTTTGCAAACATAGTCAATGAAACATATACACATTAGGTTGTCCCAAAAAAAATTAGTTTTTTGATTTTCATGGATGCTCAAGCATAATTTGAAAGCTTACAGGGTAAAAAATTTTTCATATTTTTTTCAGATTTTTCGGAAAAGGTTGTGCGATACAAGTCAAAGTTTTTGCAATAAATTTGCTCATTTATGTACCCTACATTAATATTTTTCATAATTGAAAAATTTATTAATTCTAAATAATTTACTCTTACCGTTCCACAGTTATAACATTATTAAGGTTTGTTTGTACCCGATGAATATTAAATTTTTAAATTTAAAATTTTTTGTTTTGAAATCTTCTTGAACGACATGAAGAGCTTGTTTGGAAAAAAGCTCAACCTTCCGTAAAATTTAAGAACAAACAGAGGATAACTGCAGCAGAGAATTTCCATCATATTGGGTCGAATTATTTAGTCCGTTCCGCGATTGCGGAAAGAAATTTTTTGTGCGAAAGCATAATTTTAAATTATTTATTCCGTTGCTGCAGTATTTTCTTTTTTACAATATCTTATCTACACAGAGAGTATTGCGACATGCCGCAGAAATGAATAATTACATTTTACATATCGATCGATATTTTTTTCCGATCAGGTTTCCTTACTGAGCATAATCAATAATACCACCAATTGTTTTTTTCTAAATTTATACTCTAAATACTATATACTAAGATTTTTTTTAACCATTTTTGCTCTAATTTTGAACATGAATTACATATGTATATCACTTTGATGTATTTCACCAATAAAGGAAAAATCATGCAAAGAAGGGTTAAATCAATTAAAGCAGTTTAGGAATTTCCAACTTCCAAAAACTGTGACCCATCAAATAGTGCGTTCGAGTTTGGCAATACAAAACTAATTTTAATTTATTCACCTTTATTTTTTCGACAAACGTTTTAATTTTTTTTTTTGGGATTTTTTTAAAACAAATCCCGGGATTCGGGATTTGTCAAATACCATGGATTTATGGAATCGGTATTTCGAGATTGGCATCCTACAACATGTACATACAAATATGTACATATTTATATATGCCACTGTGTTTGTGATTTTGTGCGTATGAGATGCTATTTTTGTTGGATGTTAACCGGATATAAAAACCCTGCCAGCAATTGGAAGTTTCTTTCATCGTCCATCGTCAAAGACGTTACGTCTTACTCACTTCCAGATGTTAATTGGAAGATACCAATAACAATTTACATTGCAGTCGTCTTTTAATCATCCAGACGACGTTTGGAAGATTGTTTGTTGTTTACAACACCAGCCGAAAATGACATGCCCCGTTATAAAAGAAATGAAAAGAATGTCAAAAAGAAGTTTTCGACATCATCGAAATTAGTTTTATTTTGTCATTTGCTGTGGTCGGTCAGTGGTAAAGTGTGGTTTTGTTATTGTTGTAGTTTTTACATATTTGTTATCCCATAGTCAATATGAGTGTATTATCTGTAAAGGCAAAAAAAAAATCAAAAGCAAAAGAGAGGCGGCTTCTTTAAGTTAAGCAGAAGTGACTTCTTGAAGTTACGCTGAAGTGACTTCTAGAAGTTACGCTGAAGTGACTTATTGAAGTTACTTCCGGGGGGTACAACTTCTCAATACGGAAGACACTTCTACGATCAGAAAATGGTATCGCAGAAGATGAGTTTCAACTTCTTAGCGTCACTTCTGAGTCACTTCCGCAATAGAAAATGTTGGCAGGGTATTTACGTATTGTTTGTGTTGTAAAGCATACTCTCACACATACAGTGCTACCAACATGCACAATAATATGTCATTTCCCTGCCAACATTTTCTATTGCGGAAGTGACTCAGAAGTGACGCTAAGAAGTTGAAACTCATCTTCTGCGATACCATTTTCTGATCGTAGAAGTGTCTTCCGTATTGAGAAGTTGTACCCCCCGGAAGTAACTTCAAGAAGTCACTTCAGCGTAACTTCAAGAAGTCACTTCAGCGTAACTTCCAGAAGTTATTTTATTCGCCTCTATTTTGCTTTTGATTTTTGTTTGCCTTTACAGATAATACAATCATATTGACTATGGGATAACAAATATGTAAAAACTACAACAATATCAAATACAAATCGAAACCACACTTTACCACTGACCGACCACAGCAAATGACAAAATAAAACTAATTTCGATGATGTCGAAAACTTCTTTTTTGCATTCTTTTCATTTCTTTTATAACGGGATATGTCGTTTTCGGCTGGTGTTGTAAACAACAAACAATCTTCCAAACGTCGCGACGTCTGGATGATTAAAAGACGACTGCAATGTAAATTGTTATTATTATCTTACAATTAACGTCTGGAAGTGAGTAAGACGTAACGCCTTTGACGATGGACGATGAAAGAAACTTCCAATTGCTGGCAGGGAATGTATAAATAACAGTGACACACATTAATTTGTCAGGATTTTGTTTTTCTGTTTCCTTTCCTGTTTTTTTTTTTTGCTTTTTAAAAAAATACATTTTTAATGACAGTTTAAAACAAAAGTTTTATCTTTTGCCCTAAGAAATGTTTTTAAATTATAGTGATAGAAATCATATACCTAAGATAGAAACAAAACAAAGTTACGAGTATATTACATATTGTAATAATAAATCACTGTCTGTGAAAAACATGCTCACTTCCAAAATACGAAACCAAAATAGGTAATTTTTACTTGAATTATTTACCAAACTGCTGTGCATTTTGGTATTAAAAATCAGTATAATCGATCCTGTTGAAAAATAATAATGAACTAAAATGTAAGACAATTTTCAAATATAACATACAGTAGTTCCAAGCAAAACTCGTACAGCAAGACTTTTTTCTATATTTTTCTTTTTTTGTAGAATAATTTTAATAGGTACATCTAATGTTTATTCGTGGGATTAATAGCGAAAAGGAGATTAAGAGGTGTAGGCTTGCATTCTACGAAAAAATGCAAGAATGCTTTAGCTTAGGTTTTCACGAAGTGCCTTCTTTTTATGTTGGCATCGAGATAGGCTGTTTTCATAAGCGCAGTATACAATGCAACATTTCATTGCATAGAGTTCATAATAGCATTTAGAAATATAATTTAAAAATTTTTGTTTTAAGATTCTCTTTAATAGTCCAATATATTTATATTTTATGTGATTAAAGTTTTTTAATTATATTTTAAATGCTATTATGATCAGTGTTGCCACGAAAAAAAATTTTTTGTAACCAACATTTATGAAAAAAATAACCAAATTAACAAAAAAATAACCAAATTTAAATGCATGTTCTATTTATTTATTTTTTGTAATTTTAACTATAATTTGTACTTTAAGGTAACAAAAAAAAAAACATAAAACAACGTATTTTACAACACAACTCCTAATACTAAAAAATATTTTTTTTTTAAACTAAGCGTCATATTTTGCAAAAAGTAATGCAAAGAAACATAACCTAATGCTACAATTTGTAAAATTTAAAACTCCAATACTTTACATTAAGTTTTGCAAGTTTAATTATTAATTTTTAATGTCTTAAACAAAAATAAAAAGTATATATGTAATAAAAACAAAAAATTTTTCATTGGCAATAAAATAGGGAACTAGAAAGTTACTCTCTTAAATACTAAAAAACATGTAATTATATTACAATAAATATGGAGATCACTTTTACTTAAAATGTGACAGCTTGAGTTTTAAAATTTGTCTTTGGCAGACCAAACAAAATGGGCATTTTGTTGATTTTTGCACAATTCTTTTGCTTGCAATATATTACTAATTGTCTTTATTTGTTTTGTCCTAAATTTTGTTTTTATCAAACTAAACTGAGAAACTGTTCTTTCAGCTGCAGCGGAACTGTGGGGTAATGTCAATAAATTTTGTACGAAATTTACAAGTCCTTTAAAACAATTTTCGTTTAGGCCATTTTTGTATGTTGAAATTTTATCCCAAAATTTAAATTCACATAGTAAATATTTTCAGTAAAAAAATAACCAAAACAGAAAAAATCTACACATGTACACATTGCGAAAAAAAATAACCAATTTTGGTTAGAAATAACCAAAAACGGCAACGCTGATTATGATCTCTATGCAATGAATTGTTGCATTGCATACTGCGTTTATGAAAACAGCCATAATTCCAGAATTTTTCGATGGGATTAACATGCGCAAAGTTATACAACAACCATGACCTCAGATTATAAGCCTTATTCTACGAATCATTCCCATGCGGAGTTGGTAGTTGTTGTTAAGATCCAGCTTTTCCTTGAACACGGACCAGGTGTCGAATTACAATTCATAGAAGTTATTCAATATTAGAAAATAAAGTTGTACAAAGAATGAATTTTCACTGGAAAGGAGATCCAATAAGAATTTTGTGTTTTACAGGGGGTCTACTTATTATCTACTAAATGATCCTGTGTTTCGAGATTTGAAAATTTCATAGTTGTCAATGTTTTAGTTTAAAAAGTGGCAGTTAGTCAATCTGTTTACATTGCTGCAAATGCTTTCTTGATTATTTGAAGCGCCGAAATTTCTCTGTCGGCAATGTGATTGTTTCTTATTTATTGTCTTTAAAAATGATCTTCAGGTGTTCGCTATCGTGCCATGTGGGGAGACTATTTTTGGTCTGAATTAGTAGAAGTTGATATTAGCGATATGTTACTTTAATGAGATGGTGCCAAATATCACACAACTGCTTAAACAATTAATTTTAGTTTAAAGTTCAGTTAAATGTTCTTGAATATATTTTTATGAGTTTATGTTGAATCTTTGGCTTATGCAATGAAGCCAAAAACATTAGATTCATATGTGGGGATTGCCGCCAAAGAATAGATCAAGATCATATGAACAAGATCATATTACATAGAAAAATCTTTATAAGATGACAGTATGACAACAGTCACACGTGATCTCTAAAAATACCAACTTAAAATAAACTCTAAATGAATCACACATAAGTTTGAATAAGATCGTGCTTATGGTTATTAATGACGCTGGATCTCTTTTAATGGGTTTACTTAGAGCCATTAGTTTATGCCAAAAAGCCAAACACGTTACAGAAGTCCAGAAACAAAAAAAAAAAGGAGTGGATTGCTTTCAAAGAATTAATTTCGGTACTCATACGAACGAATTCTAATTACAGAGCAACTTAATTTAAATTAATCTAAAAGGTCATTCATACGAAGATATGAATGCGGTAAGTGTCGAATCTTTATTGTGAGTATTAGGG
This sequence comes from Bellardia pandia, assembly GCA_916048285.2. Classification (NCBI taxonomy): domain Eukaryota; kingdom Metazoa; phylum Arthropoda; class Insecta; order Diptera; family Calliphoridae; genus Bellardia; species Bellardia pandia. The sequence goes on from OU696530.1 coordinate 40,038,931, forward strand.
ACAGTCATCTCAATTTACTCCATGTAGATATAATTGTGAGGTCACACTCTCATGTGTCGTTCTCGTTTAATGGTCTGGAATCAGAAGGAGACTGTAAACCAGCCAAATCAGCACGATTCAATTTGAAGTTTGCAAAAGATATGCCAAAAGAACAAATCTGTAGAGAACATTAATAAATATGTAAAATATAAATAAAATGCAAGGGTAGTGCAAGTACTTTAAAAAAACCTAGTGCAACTACATGGGTGTATTGATCAGCATTGCTGCTTCGAGAGAAATATGTATATCGTTTGAATTCACTCCAAATAATTTGCTTTTGAAATTTTAAAAGGAGAAAAAAGAACATTTCCTTGTATACCACTTGCGATGTGGGTTGTGCAAAAGAAATTCAAAATATAATCAGGCCAATCATTAATAAAAAATCCGCGGGTGTTTTTTTCCCTTTTTATTTTTTAAACATTGAATCTGAATAGGAAAAATGGGTAAAGGGAAAAAACTCCCTCAAAATTTTTAGTCATGATTGGGCTGAATAAATTCATCGCCGTTAGCAAATGTGGACTTTGGTTGTGAATTATTGGCAAAAATATATAGAATACCCTAAGAATCGTCATCATCAGCCGACCTCATTAAATCGATACTAGCATCTGTTGTTACTTTTGGCAATTAGATGCGAAACTAGTGCATCGTGCCACAGTTAGGGAAATATCATAAAAATATTCATTGCAACTAAGTTATTTTTCCACATGATTTGTATAGATGCCAATTAATCGTTATTGATATAAAAGGAGATTAAAGTTTTAATTGGAACACTAAAGGAACTTCTTGAGGGAAACATAACAATTTGCATTATATGTTAGCGAGGAATCCTATACTAAAACACAAGAATTTCTCATCCATCATCAAGACAGATTAGCTGTTGAGGAATCGTCCTTTCTCTCACACACGTATATTTATCTGAATGAAATGTTATTAGTATTAATACTGTGTGTCACATATTTGTTTAAACATGTTCTCTATAACATTCCAGAATGCAGGCTCTGATGAGGAAACTTCATTTTGCACACTTTATGTTGTGCGGGCCAGTTTGGGCATAACTGCAAGTCTAAAGACTGACAATTTTAAATTACAAATGTTGTAAAAACGTTGTTCTATGTGAATGTCAAATAAATCATAAATTTGCTATATATAAAAATACGTTTATTTCATCAAATATTTGAACAATATGAACGTAATGTTATGTAAACTATAGGAATTTGCTGCTTTTGACTTGCTGCTCTTTTAGCAAATCCACCTTATTAACTTAATTTTTCGTAGCTAAATATATAAATATTTTTTATGTTTGTTTATTCCCACAAGGTTGTTAGAAAATTTGCCAAACTTTTCGTTACCTTTGAATATTTTAGCTTGTTTGTATCTGTTTTAGTAAATGGCAAACAAATCTTTACAATTTAATAGAAAGTATTACAAGGATAATCTATAATTGGGTAACAAGTCTAAGCTATAATTGGTAACTGGCATTAGACGCTTGTTTTTGTATTTGTAGGGATTTATATAAAATATAAAATATTTTATAGATTTAGGTTAATAAAGGTAACCAATAACAAATTGCCAAAATCGTTTACAAACAGTTTAGCTATATTTTCCTTTACAGTTGACATATATTTGTTTAAGTTTTATCTTTTGGGGACATCTGTCTTTTATATTTAGCATTTGTTATTTGGTTTTTGGGCATGGAGGAAAATAACATGAAATGAGTTATTTGTTAAATGATTATTTTAACTGCACACTGCAGTAATAAACCTAAATTTAAGTACTATTTATCTATAAAAGGAACATGTGTGGAAAATTGCAGGTAATTGTGGAAAGAAATAAAACAAAAGTGATGTTTTATTTTATTAAATGCTAGACTATTGTGTTTTTTTCTGCAAGTTGTATTTCAACAATTTATTTGAATATTTGATTCTTTTTTTGAAAATATTAATATAAAAAACATGAGTTTAACTTTATTCCCACGTTTATACTATTATAATATTTGTATTTTTGTTTAAAACAACTAATTTTCTGCATAATAATTTAACACTAAAAGTACAAAGCCAGCTTTTTCTGTTTTTGATTTGTCAATTTCAATGCCACTTCTCTATTAATATGCATGTGTTTTCTAAATTTAAATTCAAACACAAAAGATTCATTCAGATATATAAATCTCTTTGTGATGCAAATAAATTTCAGTTCATTAATCTCTAAATGGCATATGAGTTTTGTTATTTTTATAAAGCTGTAGTATTTTGTGATTTTTAACAAATTGAAAATTATAAAGTTTGCCAGTATGGCTTTTAAATGCCAGCTAAATATGGTAAAAATATTGTTTAATTTCAAATAACTAAAACAAAGCAAAAACATATTTGCGTGAAGGTGTTATTTTTATTAAAAAAAAACTAATTTAAATTGCTTTACACTACTTTTTATGGCTGTAAACAAATTTGTTTAAATCTGTTGTCTGAATTGCTGCTAAATATGGTTGCATATAAATAAATTTAATTGAAATTTTAAGACCATGAAATTGAACTAATTTTTATAATTATAATTGGTAATTAAATCTAAGAGATGAAGGTAAGAGTTTTGTTTTACGGAAAACCACAACGCCTATTCCCCCGGGAGTCTTTGTGATCTTGACTTTGCACCAGTGTGACCAGATCTCAAAAAGTTAAGCAGCTAAATCAGTTTAAAAATAAGTTAAAATATGCTAAAACTTGTTTTATAATGCCAAAAAAAAAACAATGTGCTAAATTCTTTAAAATACTTTTTTGAAATAATTTTTACAACTTGATGTACGCATGATTAAAAAATAAACTTTTTATATAATCAAAACTAATTAAGGCTCTCTTCAGGAGTCTAACCTTATAGATAACTCAGTTGTTAAATATTTTTTGAGTAATTTTCATGATTTTTTTTACTGAATCAGGCCATTATTAAGGCTTCCGTAATTTGAAAACATTTATTTAATCTTTTTAATCAACATTTTGTTTTTTTATTATTTCTACATCACCAAAAATATTAGTCTAACTCGTATTTAAACAAATACAGACAAAGCCATGTATAGCGAACGACATATTGTCGAACCTATTTGTTTAATCGAAAACTTCGTTTTATCTATCGAGATTTATTTTTTAATATATTTTAATCGGTGTGATATTAGAAGGCATATCATAAGTCATAAAGTTGTCTATAGGTTCTATAAATTACACGGTGCGACAGTCCAAAATACCTGGGACCCGATATTATTTTTCTTGTAGGGCTTGTCGAGTAAAAGAAGATTCCAATAGTGAAATATGCCGGACACCTCCAAAATCCGGTTTTACGATTAAAACACCGGTTTTTGTACCTTTGCGCACTTATAAGCCTGTAATTTTGTTGATAATGACCCTATTTTCAATTTCTTACTAGATTTGGAAAGAAGAAACTGAGATCTTTCGAATGATATATAACTTATCTTAAAAAAACTTGAGAAATGTTGGTGTTATTGTGGAGCAAACACAAATTTTGTAGATTTTTCAAAAAATTTTTTTGGTACTTTGGTGAAGTTTTAATACATTATTTTATTAAGAAACTATAATGCTATTGAATTTATTCAAAAAGTACGTTTATTTACGATTACAACGCATATTTTGGTTTAAAAATAGATAAGTAATTGACTGAGATATTAAACTTTTCATTAAAATAAACTTTTAAACATTTTGTACAAATTGTACCAATCAATTAATACAGTTTTACAAAATTTAATGAAATTGAAAAACCTGGGACCGGATACTATATTTCTTTTAGGGCTTGTCGAGTAAAACAAGATTCCAATAGTGAAATATTGCGGAAACCTCCAAAATCCGGTTTTACGGTTTTCTTACTAGATTTGGAAAGAAGGAACTGAGATCTTTCGAATGATATATAATATATATATCATTATATTTATCTTAAAAAAACTTGAGAAATTTTGGTGTTATTGTGGAGCAAACACAATTTGGTATAACATAATTTTCTCGACAATAACACCCAAATTTCTCAAATTATCTGAGATAATATATATATTATTCGAAAGATCTCAGTTTCTTCTTTTTCCATATGGCAAATATACAAAGTTGAAAAATAGTGAAAAAACGGATAGTTTTTAAATAGTGATTTATCAGGAGAAACACAAAGCAAACAGGTAATTTTTTTTTATCATAATACATTTAATAAATACATCAATCAATACAAAGAAAAAATGTGGCGATTCGTTACCTATTTTTCGTGATATTACACCTGAAATCGCAACAAATTGACTAAAAATTGTGTGTTTTTTGAAAACCGAAAGTCGGTCAACTTTGAACGGTTATATCTTCTAAACTAAAAATGTGATATTATTAAGAGTGGCATATTTGAAATCGTCGAAAAGTTTCCTATAACATGGGTTTATCCAAAACTTCGCCCGAGCTCATGAAAATTTTGATTTTTGCAACCTCGTTTGCTCTACGGGCGCCACTGTGCGTCGTAAATGTTTATAAAACATTGAAACTGACTGGATTTTAAGTAAAACCAAATAAATGCCCCAATAAATGTCTAGAAAACATAACTTTTAAAACTACCCTTAATCTTTTCATGAACATTTTTCATCAATATTGAAAATAATTGTTTATGACAGTTAACATTAATTAAGTTGAAAACTAATTAAAAACTTGACTATTTCATGCACTTTACTCTTTTAACCCCATGGGGTGATTTTCCTAGAAACAATTTTAAATTCATTTCAAGTTATATTCATTTCATCTAAAATAGTTTTAAAATCCTTTTTACATACAAACTGAGTGTTTGTAAGAAGTAAGCAATTTTTTTGCTTCAGCGTTAATTAAATAAAATTGAAGGATTAGCGTTAGAACATAATAAAGTAGATTGCAATCATTTAAATATTAAAATACACCCACTGAAAATGTTTAAATTTAAATGTAAAAATTGCAGTCCAAGAAAAAAACATTCATTCTAAATTTGTTTAGTATGTTTTGGACTTTGCCAATTACAGGAACTTGTAAAATTGCACGTGTATTAAAACCCACGGCCCCCAGGGTACTTTACTCATTTTAAAATTTTAATAATATTTCCATTTTTCTTTCATTCATTAAAAATGAATATTTAACAGCCCAAAATATTTCAATATTAATTAAAATATACTGAATGCATTATTGTGAAAGTTTTCTTATCACTAAGCATCCCACTGACCCCTGAGAGCAAAAACCACAGCACAGCTACTATTTACAATGCGATTGCTTAATTTCTATTTAACGACAATGCTTTAAATATTTTTTGCTTTATGGCTATTATGGCTAAAATGTGTTGTATGATTACAAAATGGTATAATAAATTACTTAATTATTTCCAAATCATTAACAAAATATAAACAAGTATTAAGTAAACGAAAGGAAATAAATAGCAGAACATTTGTCAAAATTAAAAGAAGTAAAGATCAGAAAGTATGGGGTAGTTAGTGACTTGGAAATGCTTTACAAACGTTTCAGATACATGTGCTGAGATAACAGATTTTTTTAAATCTTTAATTGTCACTAAATTCTATGGGGTACCCTACTCAAATTACAGCTAGCAACATGTTGCTAAAATATAAAATATAAAATATTGAAAATTTGAATTTAAATTATTTACAATTTTAAGATTTTAAAAATGTCTTCAATTTGGAACTCAAGAACTGATTTTAAATAAAGTATGATATAATTATTTCCATAACTTTCTTGTTAACAGGTTGCTATACAATTTAAAATCAATATTCTTTTAATATACATTTTTATACAATTTAAACATTTTCAAAATCTCTTCAATTAGGACACTTTATTACAAATAATTTTATTTAAACTTGTTGCTAATAAAAACAAATCCTTATTATTTTCCATATTTCTTTCGACATATGAATCCAAAAATCTTTTTCGAAATATCATCAGTTTGAACAATTTGATACAAATATTTTCTTTGCAACATGTTGCAGAAAAAAATTAAATCTTAATTATTTTTCACACTTCATGTATGAATCCCTACGAATGTAGCTAAAACAAGTTGCTTGGGAATCTATATCATATTGTTGCAACAACATGTTGCTAGACAAAAATTATCTAAAATTATGTTATATATAGAATCTGGCAATAAAAAATTACTAATTACTAAATAATTTTTTTTTTAACATTTCATTTCAAACAAATTATTTTTACAAATCCCAAACATCTACAACATTTGTAAATATTGTTCTATTAGCTGTAGCGCCTACAAATTCACATTAAAAGTTCACCAAAAGACTGAAAAAAATTAAAAGGAAATTGTTATTTTATGTCACAACAATGGCTGAAATAGAAACTGCTGCAGCAACAGCAAGTCAACAACATTCAGTCAACATTATTCATATTCCATAATTCGACTCTAAATGTTCTTTCTTTGTGCTAAAGAAAAGAAATGCTGAAAAAGCAACTAACTATGTAGTATGTAAATAAATAAAATACATAAAAATGTAGTAGTTTTAACAAAATGTCTTAGACATTTGAAATATTTTTGTAAGTTTTGACTTGTTTATGGCACAGTGTTTCAAAGCAGAGAAATGAGGTTTTTAATGTGAAATATTTAATTAAAAGTTTAAAATTTGTGGGTAAATTAATAAATTTGTTTTATAATTTAACAATTTGTTTGAATTTATTACCAGCAACATTTTGTTAAAATATGTAAATTATATAGCAACTTATTGCAATTTTATTAAACAATTTATAACCTTAAATAAGCAATATGTTGCTGGTAAAAATAACTTTTAATATTGAAAAATATTTTTGAACCAACAACATGTTGCAGTTGAAAATTATAAGAACTATTACTTTAGCAACATGTTGCTTACATTACAATTTGAGTTAACAACATTGAAAATTTTAAAAAACTAGTTCTAGTTTTGTTTTTCAAACAAAGTTATACATATTAATTTTTTTCTTAAGTCCCTGTTAGTTTTATTTTTATGGAGCTTTGAAAACAAGCAAGTGCACTGCATAAAATAAGCTGTGATCCACTGTATATTCTTTTCTACATTTCTCAGTCGAGCACAGCAATACTATACTAAAAATATTTGGCATCTTTGTTGCATCAGAATTTAAAAATGTTTTTGTTTATAGTGGTTTTATGGGGGCATATAATGATTACGTTGACTGCGGCAACGATAAATACAACATCCAGAAAAACAAGTGGAGACTGTAGAAAATGTTTATAAATAAATTATTTTGTCATCATTTCAAATGTGTGTTGGAATAAGTATTTATTTGTGTACATAGGTAACAAATGGTACAAGTTTTGTTATAGAGAAATAAGAAAAAGTTTTTAAATATTTATTTGACAATTTGTGTGTGTTTGTTTGCTTTGTTTTTCTGCGTAGTGTGGATTTATAAGTTGGGAAAAATTTGAAATATGTATATTTGTTATGAGGAGGAAAATTATTAAGGATTTTGTTTGGTTAAATAAGTAGTTTAATATTTATTATTTTGTATAAAAATGTTGCGTAACACTGCCAGCAGCTTTGAAATGTTTTTCTGATTACGCTTCATAAAATATTTAATGTATGTTAAAAATTCTTTTCTGTGAGAGGCACATTTGAAAGAAATGTTTCAGCTCAATCATTAATCTCTGCAAAACTAAATAAAGTCTCAAGTTTCTCTTTCAAAATCAAATGCATTATCAGTTCAAACTAAATAACATATAGTGTTTATGTCTTTTTCGGCAAATATTTGCCAAGTGTGACCGTATCTTAAGTAATATTTGTCAAATATAATTTTAAATGTTTACTTACATTTTTAAAACAAATTTAAAGTTTCCAATGTAATCACGTTTGATGTATGAAGTATTGTTGCTAATCGAGAAGCCTGTAAAAAAACAGAAAATAAAATTATTAAGAGTCTCAGTTAAGATGTAATGATTCAAATGTTTCTAAAAAATATATCAACATCTTCTCGGATCTATATAAAGAGAGATTTTTTAAAAGCTTTTGCACTTGATTAAAAAAAGACCTAAAATTTAGGGAAATGTCCTAATAAGGTAGGATATCTGTATTTGAGTCGATAGAAGAAACTATGCATATAATTGACTGTTTAATGAAGATTTCATGTTAATTTTGACCGCGGCTACGCCTGAAATGGTTCATACGCAGGCTCCAATTTTGGCATACTCTCTCCAACATCGGTAACTCACGAATAAATTCTTCACTATTAGATTCCAGTGCGTCAACCCTTGATATGAGCCATAACAAAGCCCTACAAAAATTAGTCTAAAGGCGGCCAGTTGATCAGCCACAAACGTGAAATAAACTGTTCTCTGAACTCTCAAATGGGTGTTTGTTTCGCGATCTGTATCTCATGTGGCACCGTCTTATTGAAACCACATGTCAGCCAAGCCCAGGTCTTCCAGTTAGGGCAAAAACAAATTTGTAATCATCTTCGTCGTTTTTGAAGAAGTAAGGTAAAATAGATTACTTGGGACTAGTAAAATAGCTAGTGGATCACTGTTGATTATCACTGTTAGGTTCAAATTTTATTCCAAAAATTGATCGAAAATAGTTTTTCCTTAAAATATTAATATTTAAGTTCTAAAGTTTTTAATTATACAATTAACCTCATCATAGATAAAATAGATTACTTGAGACCTGTGAAATAGCCAGTCCAAATGCATAAAGATCAAGCTAACTAACCCCTTTTTCACTACATTGGCTGAATAAAGCTTAAATTTATTTTAATCTCTCTCCCTCAATTTTGTAAAATTTCTAACTGATCCATCTCTAAACCATAGCATAGAACATAGAAAGTAAGAATTTACCACACCATAGTCAAGTAGCCAAAGGACCATTATTTACCCAAACAATGCAAAACATATTGTAAATTGTTTTCAGTGTCAGGTAATGAAGGAACGGTAGTATCAATGGAACCCTTCATAGATAACATGGGGACAGTAAAGTGTTAATTTACCCCACTATAAAATAATTATTAAAAATTCATCTTCAAAGTTGCAAAAAATACCAAAATCTAGACAAAACTCGTTAACGATTGCAATAGATAACAACGATTACTTGGATCTGGTAAAATAAATAGTGCAAAGTCATCAATAAACGAATATCTCTCTTCCTTTGTAGTTAATTTTTCTAAATGACCAACTCTCCACCTTAAAAAACTTTAGAATAAAAAAAGTGAGAATTAACGTTACCATAGATTACATGGAACCATTCAAGTAGCCAAATTTCCTTTAACTGCATTAAGTCTGCAATTTAGATAGCAATAAATATCAAACTGTTTTAATTACCTTCAAAGTTTTACTGGTACTTGGGGTACGTTCACACTTGGTAAATATTTGCCGAAAAAGACGTAACCACTAAATAACATATATCTGAACTCGTTTATTTATTTCAGATAAGATAAATTTTTTTATTTAGGCCACAGCACAACAAATATTTAATTTTAATTTATTTGATGATGTTTGATCTTGCAAAACTCTTGTAAGAGTAAACAACGTCAAACAAATTTGTGCTAAAACAAGTAGTTACTCTTTTTTGAGTAAATATTTGCCAAATGTGACCAAAGTTTAATTTCCTAATTAATATATGCAAAATTATGCTGAAGAATTCGTTTATTCTTAACTAAACATTTCCTACTTAATTTTTTAACACTCAAAATCCACAAATTTCAAAATATTTTATTAAAAATTAATCAACACGATTGTATAACATCACCTGTCATACCTTTTAATCTTAGATATATAAATGAGCTCAATGTTGCTGTGCTTTTTTTCGTTGGGCATATTTCTGTTATAGTATAATTAATTTAAATAAACTAGGTTTTATAATAAATAAATTAATTCATTCATTAGTTATAACTAAGAAAGATTCAGTTTTCATATCTCATCAGAAATCATATGTACAGTGGGAAGCAAAACATAATACAAATATATATAATATAGGTATATTATCATCAGAGCGGATATTTGCATATAAATGCATATCCCATATGCATTTGCATATTTGATCGTTCGGAACATATTTGCATTTTTTTTTTTTTTTTAATTTTCGTACATATTTCTGTAATCATAATAAAAAGCGGCTTTGCAACATGTCGCATGCACGAACAATCGTTAGCCAAAAACTCGTACCGCCGGGATTCCAACGCGCTTTACCGGGAGTAGGCTTACCACCCGAGCGATGCATTACGCGGTGGGTTTCATGGTTGAATGCAGCTCTACACTATTGCAGTAATTTTGACGCTGTTAAAAGAATTATCGAGAGCAATTTTCGAAAGCTATTATTAAAAGCGAACTGGCTTTTATAAAATCAAATTTCGCGAGCCTTACGATTGGAATAAAAAAAAACTCCAATCACCAAATTTAGGGCTTAGAGATGCCGTTGAAATAATTCAAGGTATACGGCAACATTTAAATGGATTGGAAAATACAATTTTTTCTGCAAAGTTTGAAAGAATTTTAAAACGGAACAAAGGTTTTAAAAGTATATTGGATATTTACAATATTTGTTATAAAGCCGAAGAAGCTACCGAGCCATACGTTCAAAATCTTTCGCCAGCTGTGTTGGAAAGATTTGCCTTTTGTCCTACAACCTCATGTGATGTCGAGCGCAGTTTCTCTTTATACGGAAATATTTACACCCAGAAGCGAAGATCATTCACTTTAGAAAATCTAATAATTTGTGCAATTTGTGAAATTGAAAACTAAGCTAAGATTGGGTAAGCAAAATAAAATCAAAATACATTTTAAACAAGATTTTTTTGTTGAGATTTATAATATTTTTTTCATGAATATTTTTTATTTTTTAAAGCATATTTTGTGATTTTCAGGCATATTATATGCGCATATTTGCTAGTTTTTCGTGCTCTGATTATCATATATGTATATGTATTTTTTTTTTATTTAATTGAACCTTATTCTAAATTAGAAAGCACAAAAACTCACATAAATTGCTTCAAAAAAATTAAAAAAATTCACTATTCGGACACATTTGCACAGTACAAGAACATAATCTCGATATTTCTCCGTTAGAATGTAACGGTATTTGACCCGTGCGTTATCAAAATTTCATTTCTCTATTTGTGCATTATTGTCAGACCATGGCAGTGATTAACTAAAAAATTAAAAGATCTTTAGAAATGAGAACAACGCCAACTGATATTTAAAATAATGTGATAAATTTGTTGCAACATAATTATTCGGCAGTATAATGGTGTGTGGATGTTTTACTTGGTGCAACATTGGACCTTTGGTGAGAATCCAAGGTATAATGAAGAAGTAGCATTACCTAAATATTCTACACACAAATTTACCAGAATTTGTTGACGAGAGTTCTTATACAACCCCGAAGAATTTGTTTTTCAGCAAGACAATGGAATGGCCTGCACAAAGCCCAGACCAGAATCCTATAGAAAATTTATGGGCTATTGTGAAAAGAAGACTGCATATGGAGGATATGAAAACCCACCAAAAAATGTTGACAAGCTTTGGGAGAAACTACAACAGGAATGGCGAGCTCTTGACAGTGATATCATCCAAAAGTTGGTGGAGAGTTTGTCAAAACGTGTTAAAAGCGTAATTAAAAATAAAGGCCTTTGGACGAAATTTTAAATTGGCAACGTGTATTGGTTTCAAAAAACCACGCATACAAAAATGTCCGAATACTGAATTTTTTGTTTTTTAATTTTTATTTTATTTTTTTTAAGCAAATTATGTGAGCTTTATAATTTAGAATAAGGTTAAATTAAATTAAAAAAGAAATACACATATGTATATGATAACATACCTATATATGTATTATTTTCATTACCTTACTTCCTTAATGCAAAACATCCGAACAGTTTTGCTTCCCACTGTATATAGCATAATAAAACGCAACAACCGTTAAAATGTCATTAAGAAATTAAAATATAATCTAAAGATTGACAGCATATATTAAAGAACCAAACTAATTAACATTTTTAATTTTTGAAATATTATAAAAAAAGAAAACGCTGCTACAAGTTTGTTTTTATATTTAAATTCAATTTAAGAAAAACTAGTTTAAGGTTTTGTTATTACAAAAACTTTTTTCTTGACAAATCTATGGTAATTTATTAAGCGGCTTTAGTTCAAATGTACAACTAGAGATCTTAACCAAATAATAAACCTTTAAAAATAAATGACAAGCGTAAATAATGTAAAAAAGCTGTTGTTTTTTTTTTTTAAAAAAAAAAACAATAAACCACTATTTGGTTTTCTTTTTTAGATTTGAAAATTCAATACAATTTTTTCGGTTTAGTTTTTTTTATTGTTTTTACATTTTACATTATGTATTTGGTGTTTTTTTATTTTCAAAAGTGAAAATATAACACTTCTGTGAGAGTTGTTTTTTTATGTTATGTTTTTATTTTGAAAAATGTATAGAAAAAATTTTGTAAACATTTAACCTAAAAATGCTTTACACAAATTTACACAAAGCAATTGTTTATACAATTTTTTACTTGAAATTTCTCCAATATAATTGCTTAAATCACTTGTATTTTTATTTGAGAATATACACTTTAAAAAAGTACCGAACCTCGAAATGGATCACGCTATATACAACTTTTAAAAAAGAGATCAACGATAAATAGTAAAAGTAATAGTATTAAAATCCTTTTTTAAATAAACGATAAATTTAAAATAAATATAAAATAAGCATTTAACCACATAAAATTTAACTCACAATATGCTATTCGGAACTGAAGTATTAATTGGTAAAGAAAGGTTAATTTCAGTACTTATTTGGTACTTTTTTAAATTATTTTTGTTTTCTATTTTAAGTACTTTTATTTGATTTTTTCAATACAATTTGTTAGGGCTCCAATGGGACCTAACTCTAGTTGTTCTTTTACAGTTCAAACCATCAGGCTATACAAGATTTTTATTTCTGTTTAAAATCTTAATTTTATTGTCAAGCAACGATTTTCATCCTATTCACCTCTTGCAATAACCTTCATATGACGTATTTGATAGTATACTATATATTCATTTGTCATACATTTGTATTTCAAACACATTTAATGGGGTCCTTTTTCATTGTATAGATTTCATGACAATGAATTATTAAAAAACTGCAATTAAAAATTAGTAAAAAGATAAATTATATAAAATTTTCGGAAAAATTGAAAACCGCATCGAAATTAAAAAAAGGGCAACGCGCACCAACTAAGGAATTTTTCGCATAAAAAATTTAAAAAAATACCAAAAATGGTGTGAAACGCAACAAGTTGACAACGCTGATAATCAAGTGTGTACTCGTCTTACCTTTCCCTCACCCCGATGTGTAAAAGAAGGTAATCAGTTAAGCTTACAAAATTGCTTCGTGTAAATTGGGACTTAGTGTTTTCAAGTGTTAATAAATGTATGGCCACATAAATGTTTTGTTTATGTTTGGAAATCACATAAATATTGTATTTAGAAATATCTATTTAAAATTTTTTAAATGTTTTATTTGTGTAAATGTAAATTTCTAGTAAAACAAAAACTGCCTCTTTTGTAAAACTGAATAAAGTTTTGCAACGTTTTTGAAATTTCGGTATTTATATAAATCAGAGACGGAAAATAACATGGCCACTTTAATTTTAGTGGTTAACTGGCATCATTTACAATTTAAAAATGGTTGATTTTCTGTTATGTATATCACTGAGAGAGTGACTTATAAGAGAACATTTTAGGTTTGTGGTTGAGAGAAACTGAAAAGAAAATAACGGCAAAAGTTCATTAGATGCAAATCAATGATTGTGTGTAAAATTTTTAAATTTCACAAAAAATTCGCAAATTTTACAAAAAAACTTAAAACAAAATTTTATGATGATCAGTCCATAATTAATTATAGCTCCCATATAAAGCCCACTTCCGAAGATCACTTAAACGACCATAAATCACTTACAAATTTTGGTATCCAAATAAAATTGAACACAAATAAAGCTATGTGTCCACGATGGTCAGATATTACAACGTTGTCAGAAAAATATGCAGAAAATGTCTAACAACCGTGTAAACTTAAAATTTTTGTCTTCCAATGTTGTTAGAAAAAGCATTTTCAGTACATTGGAAGACAAAAATATTTTCAGACATCTAACAATCGTGTAAACACACAATTTTGTCATTGTCATTGTTTTAAGACAATTGACAAACACAAACACATTCAATGGCAGCATTGTCATAGAAATTATTTCTAAATGCAACTCTGAATATACATAAATAATAAACAAACAAGTGTGCATTGATAAATTTTTTGAAAAAAATTGGAAGAAAATTAAAGAATTAAATTAAAGTGTGCATTAATACAATTTTTAAACACACACACAGAGCTGCAAAACGAATTTGACAATGCCACACAACAATCTGACAGGCGTGTAAACCGACAATTTTGGTTGACAGATAAATTTATTGTGTGACAATTGTGTACAAATGAAATTGTTAGTTTTCTTACAGTCGTGTAAACTGACAATTTACCATTTGCTGAAAATTATTCAATGTCAGTACATTGATAGCACATTGGTAGATATGACAACGTTGTAATATCTGACCATCGTGGACACATAGCTTAAATTTCATATACATACATACATGACAATTAATTTTGTAACGCTCGGTCCATAATTCGATCCATTTCGAAAATTACTTTAACATCTTTAAAATTTTTATATAGTTTCTTATTGAGATAAAATTTAACACAAAGAATATTTAAGTGCATGAAGTCTTGATACTAATTTTTTGATGATTCGTCCATAATAGGTCATAGCTCCTATATAAAGCCAATTTCTGATAATTCGGTTTTACACATATACTGGGTGTAGGGTACTATATTATCTTGATATATTTCTTATTTGTTTTTAATAATGTTTATTAAAGCATAACATTTCATGGACAATTAAATTTATGTTTGTTAAAATTATTTTTATTTGTTTTCTCAAGTAGTTTTAGACATATTCTGTTTTTATTACCAAAATTTATTTACTTTTAAGCTGATTTTATGGATAAATCTGTCTACATATTTATTTATATTTGTTGTTTGTTTGTGGTCACTTGTTGTTCTTTTGATTTAGTTGGTGTTAACGTACATACATACGTATGTCATTAAAAGTTTAGCATGTTTTTTTGTTTTATTATCTTGTAGGTATATTTCATTACGTTGTTTTTATTTTATAACACATTTTGTTAAATAGCAAGATATAAAATACAAAAGAAACAATATTATGGCTAAAGTCAGTGGAGGCTATAGAGAGACTCTAATATGTTTGACTCTATTGGCAAAATGTTTGACTTGAGTTTTGTAATGGAATATAACTGCAACAGTAAGAAACAGCTGATAGATATTGTTATGTGTAAAGTAATGCAAATGGTTATGTAGATGTAAAGTAACGCAACATCGCATTGTATGAATCTGTAAGAAATAGAATTTCCTTACATTTTTACGTCATTACACAACATTCCGTTACAGTCGACTAACTGAGGCTTTATGCTAACAATTAAGTAATAGCTGTAACTATTAAAAATAAATTTTGAGACCATTTTTGAAGGCTCAACTTCTTATATCTCAATGTAACAAATTTTGCATCAATAGGCTCAAGTGTCTATAACAGTGGCAAATTATCTGAACATCATTGATATTTGTTTTGTCTACAGTTATATTCTGACACTGGCGGCTATGACTGCCAATCACTGTTCTAAAGAATTATAGGGGTCTTCAAATGTAGTTCAAAGTGTTACAAACACTTGAGAAAAATCAAATATTGTTTCTTTATTGCTGATAAACTTATTTAATTCTTCATAAAAATATTGTTTACATGTGGCTGTTTTCTTTAATTAAAATTTATTTTTTTTTTAATTTTCATTTCAAATTTCAGTGTCAATGACAAGAAGCCAAACAAAGAGCAAAGTTAATAAACCCTTTTGGTCAAGCGTTACTGAAATCAAGGTAAGAAAGCTTTATATATTTTTTTATTTAAATTTTAAATATTGTCAATATTTAAAACAAAAATAAACAAAAACTAACGTATTTTTTAAAAAACCCCATAGATTTTTATATGGAATTCTTTGTTTAATAAAATTATTTATAGAATAAATAAAAAAGCCGGTATATAAAGTTGTGTTCGCACGTTTTTTACAGCTCTAACTCGAAAGTAAATACAAATTTGCATAACATTATTAATATATACTGTGAGCGTCAATATAAAGTAAACACCTAATATTGTTTTTTATACATATATGTAAACTACAAGTACGAATTTAAAGCAAAATATATTTGTATTATAATTATTAAGTAACTTATACTAAATATAACGCATTAACAAAAAACTAGAAAAATAAAAAACATAAAAAAATTAATCAATTTGAAACAAGTCGGTTTTAGTGACTTTGCCCAAAAAAACAAAAGAAAAATTTCATCAAATAGGGCTTTTAGAGGATATGACAGCAAAAACAAATTTGTTGGCGGTCAGCCCTATTTCGAGGGGGCGAGCCTTTAAAGTTTCAGCCCATTTGTCTTTATTACAGCTGACAATATTCTAGACGTAGAATCAACAAGTTTTTTTTAGTGAAATCTGGCAAAATGTTGTTGCAAGAAATATTTATTTGCCTAAATTTTTTGTTCAAATATTCCCACTGTTGCTCATCCCCAGGTAGTCCTTACATTGTTTTTTAAAATGTCGAGATAAGCTTTATTTTTCATTGTAGATTTTCTAAATGTTAAATTACCGACCCTTGATGCCGCCATACAACCGCAGACCATTACTGAGCCCCCGCCATGTTTTACTGTCTTGGTTACATATTTATTACTAAAGGCTTTGTTCTTGGTTTGCCATGTTTTTGGAGGGTTTTTGATTCCAAATATCTCAAACTTACTTTTAACGTTGAAAAGAATATTATTCTAAAAATAATTTGAGGCTCGTTAATATATTTTTTTTTTCGAAATTCAAACATTTGGTTTGGTTATTCTTTGATATAAAGGGCTTCTTATGTGGCACTCTTCTAATCGTACTCACGCTTACAGGTTTTCGAGAAGTTTTCGTAACATTTTCAGCTATTTTTACAGCACAAGATGTTGAGTTTGCTATTACTTCTCCTACTATGGCTCTTATTTCAGTTTTTGTAAGACGTTTTGGTTGTTTTGCATCAGACAAATAAAACGGTATTGTGTTTGGTACACTTGTCTATAATTTTGTTTATTGTATGGTAGAGTGGTTTGAAAAAAGTTATGTCAGTCACCCCCTAGGATTAAAAAAAATTAAAAGCAATTCCAGAAATAATTTTTTTATTTTTTGTTTGCCACGCCTATAAATACCGCCCTTTTATATTTTGTTCACTGTGTCCCTATTTTTAGTCCGATCATAATATTTTGTATACCAATGTTCATGGCTCTGTAAATATTTTTGTACGAAAAAAGGGCCGTTATTTGTAGTAAAAAGGACAGAAATGTAGCCCTTACAGAGCCAGCTTTCTGTATGGAAGCGAACCACTCTATTGTACAGTGATGTCTTTCAACGATTTTACCTATTTCACGCAGTGATTTACTTTTTCTATGTAAGTTTATTATAATTTGCCGAGTCTCGATTGATGTTTGTCTTCCCATTGTTAATAGTTGATTACTTAATGTCACAACTTAATTTCTTTTAATGATAAATTATGAAACTTGCAATTATTTTGAGCGGCACTATATCGTTATTCTTTTAAACAAAGAAACATTAAATGAATTGCCACTAGTTCTGGAATGACGGGGGTTTTTTCATAAGGATGTTTACTTTAGTTTTGACGCGTAAAAATTGTTCTATTTTAACAATAATATCAATTAAATTTGTATACGCTTGTTTTTTTTTCTAATATAATATTATTTATATTAATATAATTAAGCTTTTCTTTAAATAAGATGTGGTGTTGACTTTGTTTAGACGCTCACAGTATATTTAAAATAATGAAGAAATATTAGCAAACAAATGATTTATTTAAAAGGTTTTTGTTGTTTTATCTTTAAAAATGACGTCAAATTTGTATATATGTATTTAAAAACGTGTTTAACATTTAAAACTTTGTCTTAATAAATCAACACTTTGCCATTCATTTGCAAAAGTTGCGATAATTTTTTTTTAAATATTTTTTTTGCATATTGAAATTATTTACTTTTTTTATTTAAAGTTCTTTAAATTTGTAACGTATTAGTATTTTTTATGTTTGTTTGAGTTATTGCTCAAAAATGTGGTTTGTCTGTTAAAGACACACCTAGTTTGTAGATTTTTTTCTTTCTCTTCTATTGTCATTTATTTATTTTATGTTTATAACTCTACTAATACTCTAGCAAAATAAAAATCATAAAAAAATTATTTAACAGATATTTTGTTTTCAAATTTATTAGTTTATGTTTCTACGTTACTTCTTCAAAAGAGCCATAAAAATATCATAATAATTCTTGAGAGTTATAAACTTAAAAGTTTAACTTTTTTTTTTAAGGGCCGCCTATAAACGGAAGTAATTTTGAACATTAATTTGTCATTATATTTAAAACAAATAATAATTATTTAACGATTTAGTTCACTTGGAAATAACTTGTAATAGGCACATTTTGCATATGTAAATATAAGCATAACTAAGGAGTGAGTCTATAAAAATAGTAACACATTTTATTCTTCGTGTTTATATTATATTTAGGAAATTATGTATGTTTTCCACAATACTACCATAGAATTGCTTTAGTTTTGAAACTTTAAAGTAATATATTTTTGAATCTAAACGTGGTAAGATCCGAAATTACTTTATCTAAATACAACAATTAAGTCCAGGAACAAATTAATCAAATTTTTACCAATATTTGCAGATTTATCAAAATTTGGATTAAAATAAAGTTTTCAGAGATTTCACAAATATGTAATTCATATAATATGTAATAAATTATTTATGTATTAACATAAAGCAATGAAATTTTACAAGTATATTAAATTTATCATTCTAAATAACATTTTATAAAAAAAATTAACAAAGGTATAAAGGGAATCTCCCGCAATTCCCAAGAAAAACAGACAATCATCCCAATAATGTGATTTTTTTTTAAATTTGCTCATAAAGTTTACATTTCCATCGGGCTGGTAAAATACTTTAAGGATAAATAAGGCTTCCCAAACTGCTTTCCGTTTTGTAAGCCCAGCTTTGCAATTTAAGAACACTTGACATCAAGTTGAAATTTTGATAAAAAAAAATTGTCATATTCGAACAGCGCGCTGTAGCGTAGGGGCTGAAAATTTTGTATGTTTTTTATATTAAGAATACTTATAAATTTGTTATATATTCTTAAAAAAAGTTTAAAGTTCTTAAAACTTTCCTATTTAGTTTTAGACCTAGAAAAGGTATTCAGCCCTATCGTGAATAAAAATTCCCCATGAAATTTATTCCCTTTTCACATTTTTCCTACTAAAATGCAATGTTAAAAAAATAAAAGGGAACAAATTTCATGTGGAATTTTTATTTACGATAGTGCTAAATACCTGAATACCAGCAATTTTTATTGATCCAATCAAACTAAATTTTTCAATTACTCTTCAATATTTCGACCATATTCGACTGTGTCAAACTGTGGCCGGCAAATTACTCTATTTTTACTCAATTTAAACTGTCAGCTATCAAACTGCTTTTAATTTTGTAAATTTTCTCTTTGAAGTTGACAAATTTAAATACATGCTGTATATGTGCAGTAGCACAGCTGACAGACTTTGTTTACAATTTACTTATGTCAAAAGCAATACTTTTTCAAGTGTTTTTGACAGTAGTATATTATTTTACACAAACAAAATGCCTGTTGTTTCTGTATTGTGTTGTATTTGTTGCTGATTTGCACTCACCTTGTATAGTTACACCATGGATCATATTTCATACGACATGTCAAACTGTGGCCGCCAATCATCAATTCAATCTAAACTGTCAACAATCAAACTGCTTTTAATTTTGGTTAACAACATTGCAATAAAGACGGCAATCGAATGTGAACTTCAGGACACCTTTTAAATATAGGGATTTGTGAAGCCTGATTTTGTATACATACATTACTCC
Organism: Bellardia pandia; assembly: GCA_916048285.2. Classification (NCBI taxonomy): domain Eukaryota; kingdom Metazoa; phylum Arthropoda; class Insecta; order Diptera; family Calliphoridae; genus Bellardia; species Bellardia pandia. The sequence continues at coordinate 40,059,046 of OU696530.1, forward strand.
CTCTTATTTAATCTGCCTGCAGTATGCTCTGTTGGACAAGGTTATAGTGTGCTGGACTATTAGTCTGAGATGGGAGCTAAAAGGTTTCGCCATTTGTGTTTATTTTAATAATAGTTGGGTATCTTCTAATCATTAGAATCTAATGTCATTACTTACATTTTTCCTCTAGATAAGATTAACTTGTTAATTTCTATTCTATATATTTATGATTAATTTTAGATTCTGCTCTATTTGCCTGGTAATAAATATGCATTTAGTTTGCCTTAACAAACTATAATTAATCATGTGAAAAATATTTCACTTAAAATGTTTACACTTGATTTGACTGAACTTTGCCATTATATTATGGACACATTTCAGTTTTGGCATGTACAAACAAAAATCGGAAATAATTTTTTTTGATATCAAGGCAATAGATTAATTAAAGCTAATATTTTAGAAAAATAAGTTCACTAGAACTGTGCAAACACGTGGTAAAAAAGTAAAGATAAATATTAATAGTAATAAGTTAATGTGAGCCTTACCAGACAAGGGCAGGGAAGTAAAATAAACAATATGTCAATATGCATTGTACTCGTAATTAGTTATCGTTTATTTGAGCTTCTCATTACTAAATACCTTACCAGGTTGTGATTTAAGCATATAAAAGCAAATTCTTATACTGAAGGTGAGGTCCCACTTGACAAAAATTTGCCGAAAAATATTTTTAAACTTTACAAAACACAACAAATATGTAGTCTTATTTTTTTTTTGATACCAGCGTTGTCAACTTTGAAATTTTAAAACGCTACAAAATGGAGAAAAAACGCGGCATTTAAAAAAAGACGCACCAAATTTAGAATTTCTTTTTTATTTAAAATATTTATTGAATTAAGTTAACATAAAATGTATAATATTTTTGTATTATAAATATAACAATGAAACTGTCTTCTACAGTTCAGTGTTTTTAGAAAAAAAATATAAAACTTAAAAAAAAAATAAACTAAACAAATTTTTAAACAAAGAGATCAACGATTAATAGTAAAATCCTTTTTTTAAATAAACGAGCTAATAAATATGAAATAAGCTTTTAACCACTCAAAAATTTAACTCACAACATGATATTCGGAACTAAAGTACTAATTGGTAAAAGTGCTAATTACAGTACATATTTGGTACTTTTTTAAATTATTTCTGTTTTCTATTTTAAGTACTTTTATTTTAATTTTTTTCAATGCTCCACTGTGACTCTAACCCTGATTGTTCGTTTACAGTTTAGTAGACCAAACCATCAGGCTACACAAGAATTTTTATTTTCATGTTTAAAATATTATTTTCATTTTCAAACAAAGAATTTCACCCTATTCCCCTTCAGCAATAACCTTCATGGGACGAATTTCATAGTATATACTCATTTATCATACATTCGTATTTAAAATACATTTAATGGGTTCCTTTTTCATCATGCTAATGAATTATTAAAAATCTGCAATTAAAAATTAGTAAAAATAAAGAGTTCACCACATTTTCGGAAAAATTATAAAACGCACCGAAATTAACAAAAAAAAAGAAGCGCACTGCGCACCAACTAAGGCATTTTTCGCACCAAAAATTTAAAAAAGCACCAAAAATGGTGCGAAACGCACCAAGTTGAAAACGTTGTTTGATCTTGCAAAACTCTTGTAAAAGTAAACGTTAACCAAATTTCTGCTAAAGCAGGAGGTTACGCTTTTTTGAGTAAATATGTATGTGCCAAATGTGACCGTACCTTTACACTTTGACCCATTTATTTTAATTTAAGCACTTTTCATTAATTTTATTTACTTCATGACAACTACCAGCATTGAAATAACACTTTAAAATGTCATTTAAAGGGGGAGAGGGTTAAACAAACCATTATAGTATATGATAGACTAGCCTATAATGAAAACATTTATTATTCTTAGTACAGAAATTTTACATTTCATTCACTTACTCCTTAGTCTAACCAGCAGTCATAAATTCTAATATACATACATACATATGTATGTATTCTTTGTACTATGTATGTATGTATATATATGAATGTGTTAAAATTTATTTACTTTCCCAACGAGAAAAATTGCAAGTGATTTAAATGTATTAATTTGCAGGCCTAAAAGAAGGCCTGTTTACACATTCTAAAATATTCTATACTCATTCCACTATGCCTTTTCTCAGAACGCCTTTAAGAAGGCGTTTCATACACATTCAAAATTGTATTTCAAAAGAATGTAAACAAGTCATGATTTCAAAAGCAAACACGAATGGTTTTGCAATTATTCCTGTCTATTGTTACTACAACAACAAACATTATTTTACTCACTTTGTTATACGAGTAACAAAAATGAATAAAGAGAGCGCCTTTAAATTTAGTCTTTTATGAAAGTTTGTTGTGTAAAGTGCGCGTGTAGCAGTACTTTATTTGCATGTGATTTTTAAAATTCATTTAAATAAATTTAAAATTAATTTAAAATCCTTGTTTTTTTAAACTCCTCTTTCACTTTCCGCAATGTACATACATACATAAGTATGTAATTATTAAGTCAACATACCTTTAATTATGCCTTGTATGAGGCATTAGTTGGAAGCTAGCAATGACATGCCATGTAAAAATGAAATTATTTGGCAATGCGGTTGGAAGTACTTGTGACTGCCAAAGAAGGCCTTCTATAAGGCCTCTTTACAGCATCTTTTTCCGCTGTCGGTTATTGTGAAGAAAATAAATCAATATCAGCAATTTATTTAAACATTCACTTTAATATTTTTACATGCCTGCGTGCCTGCCTGCATGGCTGTATATCTCTTGTAAGTAGCTTGTATGTACATATTTATTTTTTATTGTAGTTTATATGAAAGGGAAACATCTAGATTCAATTTTTATTGAACATTTGTTTAAACAATTTGAACAGAACACACAAACAGAAAACGAAATAAAATGAAAGGAAAAGAGAATAAATAAATAATGCATATACTATCTGGGTTTTTTTTTCAAACAGTATGTGGAAAAAGTTTAATAATAATAGGCTTGTTGGGTATAGGGGTTTGATTAATAAAAAGCAAGAGCTTATAATAAGTTCAAGACTGAACGTGAGCTACTTAAACATATGTATGTATGTGCCCTTATTCACAAAAAATTAAAGTAGACTTCAAATGTACTTTAAAAAAATTTTGTGTTAAAATTTTGTCTAAAAGCACACTTGAAACCTACTTTATTTTTAAGGAATACGGCAGAAGGTGTTTTTGCAATGACACAACTTGACAATGCGTTTCAGTTGGCATAGCAATACATAAGAGCTTGTTTGTGTTATCACAACATAGCGGAACCAGTGATGTTTGAGTAAAGTATTTTTGTTCATCATATTGTCTCGCACAGACAGGCCTTTCTTTTAAACATATGTATGTATATGGCAAATATTTACTCAAAAAAGCTTGTTTTAGCACAAATTTTCTTGACATTGTTTACTCTAACAGGAGTTTTGCAAGATCAAAGAGTATCAAATAAAATAAAACTAATTATTTTTTGTGTCTTTTCCTAAATAAACGAAGTTTTTTTAAATAAATAAACGAGTTGAAATAACTATGTTTTATTTAGTGATTACTTCTATTTTGTCAAATATTTGACAAGTTTTACCGTACCTTAAGAGAATTAAAAACTATCCACTTTGTTCACGATGTTGATGGCTATGACAATCGCTATTTAAAAAGTATTTGACTTTCATATTTATAACTTATTGAGTTTTAAGTGGAACTAAGTTTTAGTGTCGAGTATTGATACTCTCATGCCTTGTCCACTAGCAATCTTCAAGGCTTTCCTGCATTTATCTCATGTACCATATTAAACGGATATACTACAAGATTGTCTTTATCCCTCATCTCACCCTAATGCCAAAGACTTTAGGCCTATCATTCTCTCATCTTTTCTACTTAAGACCACGGAAAGGATTATTGATGTATACATCCTTCGGTTCCGACGGTTCCTTGGACCGGCTGCCAATTTAATCTAACCTAGGATCCACTGGGTATTTTTGGAGCATATCTGTTTTATTAACCGACATAGACACGGAAACATAATCCTATATTATGAACTTTCTAGGGTTTTAAATTTAATTTTTGTTGATCAATATTTCGAAGACAATATATGTATATGTAATTTACAGTCACAATTAGAAACTTTTGTAAAAATTCGATATTTATATAAAAACGTTAACTATATTAAGAGAGTAATTCAAATAATCAGGATTCTGGTATCCCAAAAACAAACTGTTTAAATATCAATATTGAAACAGTAAGCTAGAGTGGCGGTGAAAGTTCAGGAACATAAAAATTAAGCTTCGGGGACACATGTGATTTTTGAATAAATAAATGAATTTCAAATATGTTACGGTTTGTTGCGGATTTTAAGCTGGAGTCATTATTTGGCCTTACTTACTTAAAAGTGAGGCTAATCAAGCAGAGACAGTTACTAGAGCTTGTTAGCGCAACATGATAACAGAGTTCATTCAGCCCGAAATTGGATGATATTCATGTGGATAAAAGTGGTTTGAACATGATTATTTCAGACGAGATACAGCACTTGAAACAAATGAAATAGTTCCAAAATGATAAAAACTGATTCTGGTTTTATGTCCTGTGGACCAACTCTAAATCACTTGTTGTGTTTTGACTATTATAAAACTATTCACACAAGTTTATTAAAATTAATTAATTATATTTTTTTACACACATTTACTTTTACCACTCACTGTATTGAATTTTCTATCTACATACGAGTACATCTACGAATGTTTACAAAACTCTATAGAATAAATAAAATTGAATTTGATTGTTTACAAAAATTGAATTACTGCTTTGCAATACAATCAGCACAGCAAGCAACATCATGTTGTGCTTCAAACATCAGGCAATATAAACGAATAAACTACTTGATAAAAAAATAAAAAAAAATATTTAAACTGACCTGCTACAAAAATCTATTATAAAGTTTCTAGAAAAACTACAAAAGTTTGCAGTTTATTATGATGATGTATAAGTATTTGTAATTGATTAGAAAATATATACATACACATTTATTTTAAATGAAAATGGGGCTAAGTTAAAAGGGTTTAAAAACAAGAATTAAACTTCTAATTCCAATTTATATTTTTTAAGGATTAAAAGTTTATTTAATTAGTATTATATACATTCAATTAAATTTCAATTTAAAATGTTGGCTATACAATTTAAAATTTTCCTTCTTTCGTTTTTTCGTAAATTTGTATTTCGTTTTTAGTTTAACCCATATGTCAAATTAAACACATTTTCCATTTTCCACTTTTCATACATTGTTTTTTGTTGGTTCATCTTCTACGTTTTATTTTGTTTTTTGTTTTAAATTTAATAATAAAAAGTTCAATTATACTTTTAATTTCAACTTTTAACATGAAAAATTAAATGAAAAAAAAAACAAGTAAAAAAATATAGTCGGTCCCGACTATATAATACCCTACACCCAGTATATGTATAAAAAGTTTTTCAGAAATGGGCGATATATATCTAACCCTGGATCGATCATCAAAAAATTTAGTGTCATGATTTCTGTGAATATAAATATTATTGCGGGGAATAATATTAAGTCGCCTTAAGATTGGCGAGGGGATGCTAAAATTAAAGGAGGCCAATCTTAATAGAGACTGAATTAAAAATACATACTCGTGACGTATTTACAATTCGGGGTTAAAGGAAATAAAAAAAATTATTAGTTTCTTTTATTTGAATTATTGTGAGAAACTAGGATGCTCACCTTTTGGGTTTATTAGGAAAAAGAAATGTGTTGGAAGTTAGTTTGTTATTCTTCAAATTTTATTTAACAATAAATTCAATGTGAAGTTGTTTTAATTTTATATAAGTACATATAAATATGTTCTGTTTAAAGGCAAAAAGATAAGTAAAGTTACAAAAAAGGCGATGTAATTTTCAACACTTCGGTTTTAACAAATTGAAACGGCTGAATTTAAATACACAGTCAGCGTTGCCAAATGTGCAGATTTATCTGTTTTTTGTTTTTTAACTCCAAAAAACAGTTTTTTGAAATCAATGCAGATTTTTCAATTTTATTCGAATAAAACAAAGAAGCAATCAATATTATTATTCCCACTCTATGTGGAATTTTGCGGACCAAAGATTTAAACTAAAAAAAAGTTTCAATTGCACAAATTTTGTACAAACAAAAGAAATGGAAACTAAATTTAATAAGAATATGTACAACTAATACATACAAAAGTATCTCTAATGAATTTTCTATGATCTCTATACATATGTATGTGATAATTTAAATGAAGTATTATACGTTATGTTTTTACTGGTAATTTTATATACATATGTATATTTTATAATATATATAGAAATTATATTTTGTTTTCTTTTTTTTCTTCAATAAATTAAACATACAAATAACACACATTCTTCAAAAATGACTCAGTTCAAAATTCTAATTTTTCGGGTTTGTATGCTTAAACAACACACAACACACTTGCTTATCTATAAGAAAAAGGTCAAAGCATTTTGTTACAGTTAACAAGTTTTAAAGAACAGTTAAGTCTTTCTTTATATTTCATTTGGTATAAAGTTGCAATTTAATAGTGATTTATTTTTAGTTGTGTCATATAATAACAATTTTGAATTGAGTCACTTTTGAAGAATGTGTACGATATTATTTAATTTTGTTTTGAAGGTGCAGATTTTTTTCGAAAAAAAACAGATTTTTTTTTTGGGAATTGTCAGATTTTGTAAAAAAAATATGGCAACACTGTGCACAGTACTAAATATAAGTGTGGTCAACGCTCTTATAACTTTATGCATTTTTCAAGTGATTTTTGTTTAGCATAATCGATTACTTTTAAATAATAAAGTTCTATAAATTAGGTTTCTGTTTGTTTATTATATTAGTGTTCTACGTTCGTTTGGACAGATTGTTATACTTTATCTCGATGTAAATAATTTTAAAAGATTTATGGAGGTTAAAGTAAATTACGGTCTCTTATATGGGAGGTTCGACTAATTAGATGGGCCGACCATTATAAAATTAGGTGTCACCATATGAAATTTATTTGTGTTGAATTTTATTTAAATACTAACATTTCTAAGAAATTTATGGTCGTTTAAGTGATTTTCGGAAGTGGGGTTATATGGGAGCTATGACTAATTATGGATCGATCATCATAAAATTGTACCATATTATTTTTATATATAAAAAACATATTTGTGTTCAATATTATTTAGATATCAATATTTTTGAGGGAGTTATGCTCTTTACAGTTATTTTCGGGAGTGGGCCTTATATGGAAGCTATGACTAATTATTAACCGATCATGATTAAATTGTACCCTATTATTTTTATATATAAGAAATATGTTTGTGTTCAATATTATTTGGATACTGACATTTTTAAAAGAGTTATGCTTTTTAAAGTGATTTTCGGAAGTGGGCCTTATATGGGATCTACGAGTAATTATGGACCGATCTGTACAAAATTTGTAGATGTGATTTGGCTTCATTTACCACTCATTGGTGATGAAATTTGTGTGGATACTTGCATAATTCAAACATTTATGACCGTTAAACCCCTATTTCGGGAGGACATTTGTATGGGAGCCAGGTGAAATAATGAACCGATTTCCACCAGTTTCAATCCCATCCGTCCTTGGGCCAAAAAAATGTCACTTACCAAATTTTATCAAAATGTCTTTACATGGACAGCAAGCCAGCCAGACGGACGGACGGATATCGTGAAATCGACTCAGAAAGTGATTCTGTGCCGATCGGTATACTTTAAGGTGGGTGTTGGACCAATATTTCTGGGCGTTACAAACATCAGCACAAATCAAATATATCCTCCCCACTATGGTAGTGTAGGGTATAACAGAAAAAAACGTAAAAATACTCTTCGTATAAGATCAACTCGTAGTTGTGTGCCTGTCTGCTGGTCTGATGTTTAATTTCGATTAAAAATTTTTGTTCGCAACGTTTCAATTTTTATTATTCCATCGTTATTCTGTTGCAGTATTATTACTCCATGAAAAAGGAAAGTACAATGACTTTTTGTTATTTAATAATTGATGCATTCATTAATTCATTCACAACTATGATGATGATGATGGCAATGAATACTTAATAAACAATTGTTCTTTTCAATAATATGAAAAAAAATATAATGTACAATTATATAAGTGTAGGAACAATAAATATTTAAATCCATTTAATAAGTTAATAAGGTTTAATTAGGTCAGTTTGTGGCTAAAGAGATTTGAACTGCAGTTCAGGGTTTTTTCTTTTCTTTTTGTTTTGTTTTGGCTTAAAAAAATTTTTGAGGGAATCCTTTATTTTCAGAAGCCTAAATTCTGTAATTTTACTTGTTGACGTATCCTTGCAAATGGAAATGATCTTCAGCTGAAAAATGTCCAGAAAAACTAGTAGATTTTTCTTAAATGAATTTCGTGAGATTTTCGAAATCAATTGTATTCATTGCAACAATTGTCAAAGCTTCAGCTGCTGACATGTCAACAAGTAAAATGTCAAAATTTTTATATTATTTTAAAATCCTTTTTTTTATATTAAAGAAATCTCTGTTGAGATTCCGTTCGAAAAGTATAAAAGTTTAAAAGCATTATAGGTTTCTGAAGAAACTTGTCATCTAAGTGTCGAAGGGTAATATCGGTTATTGGTGTTTAATTTAAAATTGATTAGTTTTGGCTTCGTAAAATATATGTACAGTGGCTTACAGCTTATTTTATGCAAGTTCTAACAGGAACTTAAAAATTAAATTGGTGTCATTGTTTACTCATACAAGAGTTTTGCAAGATCAAACAGCATCAAATAAATTAAAACTAAATATTTGTTGTTCTTTTAATTAAATATACGAAGCTTTTTAAATAAAAAAACGAGTTTAAATATATGGTATTTAGTGGTTACATCTTTTTTTCGCAAATATTTGCCAAGTGTGACCGTACTTTAACAAAGAGGGTAAAAGATCAGATTTTATATTTTACCGAGATAAAAAATCAAAGTACAAATCGGGTATTCTGCAAACGTGTGTAATATGTTTATAACCGCCCACATTTGATAACACTGGCATCAGTCGTCAGACCTTAATGTTATTAAAAATTTATGGTCAAATTTAGAAATCAAACATAAAATTTCTAACAAAAAAGATTAAAAAAACTCTACTCCGTCGTCAAATATAGCAGCAAGTGTTACCCAAAAACTGGTCGCAAATCAGAATCGCCTTGATTCTGTTGTATATAATAAAGGATATTACATCAAATATTAAAACATGTAATTGTTAGTTTTAATATCAAGTTTTCGAAACCCACACGTGCTTGCATAAAATAAGCTGTGACGTGAAAAACGAAATGTGGCAAATATTGAAAAATCCTATTCTTGAGTTAAAAAATATTTTTTTTTGATAGATATCCCACTCACATCCCAATAACCGATTATAAAGGCCTTAAAGTAAATTGTATAAGCTTTCTTTTGAGAAAAACAGGGCCCAAATTGAAAAAAAATAAAAAAAAAAAAAATATATTTTTAAAAAATTTTTTTTTAAAATTAAAAAAAAAATATTTTTGAAATGATTGAAGAAATAGCTATCTAAAGTCCTTTGGGCAATTTTTGCTAGGACCAAGAGGTGAAAAGTTACACTCATTTAAAAAAAAAACCCTGTATGACCAAAATTGAAAATGTCCAACTTTGACCCCCTCTAACTCCGGCACTTCTGGACTGATAGAGCTGAAAATTTGTGCCTGGCCTACTATTCAATACATAGTACTAACCTTGGTGCAAATTTCATCCAAATCGGAAGACATCGATTTTTAAAATTGGGTCACTTGACGTGAAATTCACCATAAATGTTTCCCAATTTAGTAGGACGGCAGGTAAATTCTGCCAATAAAACAGTATAACCTGTTAGCCACTGACAATATATCAATTTGTTTACTCAGTGAACAATTTCTTGTCCGCACATAAATATGTCTCGTGTGGACAATTTCTGTCGTTGTAATATTCTTGTTCGAAATAAGTTTTAAGAACATTTACTCGCACAACTATGTCTGCCATTAAATGTAATTTGTATACAAAACTACAGACATTTTAAAAAATCATAAAGAAATCTATGCACCTGAATGACGATACGTGTTCCCCACACAGAAGAACATAAACAAATTTCTGTTTACCGAAGTTTTTTCGTTGTGTGCACAAAACAATGACAACATTTTAAAAAGTATATAATAGAATAAGTTTTAGAATAGAAAAAGTCAACATTGGGATATCTATTCATCTAGTAGTCATAATATTGCTGTAAAAATGTTACTAATAAAACGATTTTTCTAACCATGTGTATGTTACAAAACTGACGTCATTGATTTTTTGCTTTTATATTGTGTGTTTTATGATCTCTTATTTAATTGTTTGTTTTGCACAAATAAAAACATTTCCAATCATAAAGTTACTAGTTATCAGCCAACTGTGTGTATTAAAAACTCAATAATCTAGCTTTTGCTCTTCTCCAACTGGCTGTCTGTCAGTCCTTTCTTTGTGATTACTGCACTTAATGCGGTCTGTCTGTCAAGTGCAAATGCGATTAAAGCGCAGTTAAACATCAATAAACTTTATAAGCAACTGTTTGTCTAGCGATGGCCTCTAGAGCAGCAACATTTACCGATGCTGGTATCATTATCATCATCATCAGCAGCAGCAATTGCCTCAAACGTTGTCTTCTCAAAAGTTCGTTTAGTATCTTTCTGTTTCAATTTTTTCAATACATATAACTAAGGAGTAGTACGTACTACGTAGGTATATATGTATGTACATCTTTTATAAAATCAATGAATCTTCTTTATGTTGGCTACTTACGAGCGCATGAATATTTTATGATGCTGGTTAACGACTCAATGGCTGCCTGTTATAAGTCGTGTAATTTTACAACTAATAATCAATAAAAGATGGGCTCCATCCATACAGAAAAATTATACGAGTACGTTGTGTTTTTTTCTTTGTAGTTTTAATTTTGTAATAAATATAACAAGTAAAAGTTGTTATGGTTTAATTCTTTGTTGCTGCTGTTGTTCTGTTTCCAATTTACTTGTTAAAGAGCTCAATTGTTGTTTAGTGTTTTGTGGGCCAGTCCATACTTAAGAAATATGATACGAGTTCGAGTGAGCAGATTATTTAATACATGTTAGTGTGAGCGAGTGTTAACGGCCCTGGGGTGGTAGAGATACACTTGGAGAAATAATGGTAGAGGTTAAGTTAAAACATTTAACAATCACTGGATTGCAATTGTTCAGAAGTTTATACGCAATGTTGCTCATTAAGTAAACGACAAAAGATGTACCGGTCATTTAACAGGCTAGAAATGAAAATTAAGTAAATTTTGTTAAATATTTCTGAAATTAAGTATTAAAGAATTATAAAAACCACTAGTTATTGAACAGTTACTCAATTATTCATGTAAAAAATAAACGGTTATTTAATTTTTAGGTAGCAAAAATGTGAAAAACAAAATTATATTTAAAAAAGAAAAATTTTAAAAATTAATATTTGATTGCTAAAAATTATATTTCCTTCAAGCTTAAATTCAAAAATTCTTTTTATTTATTCAAAAGAAATTTTGACTTTGAAGAAAATATAATTTTTAATAAAAATAATAAGGCGGAACAATTAGTTAAATAATATTTGATAACTTTAAAACAGGAGTGCCCAAAAGTTGCTTATGTACGAGCAAACACCAATACATTTAAATAAAAACTAATTTCTATTCAGTATTTTTTTTATGTAAAAGCCAATACATACAAAGAAACAACACACTTTTTTAAACGGTATCATACGTTAAACAAAAACAAAATCTGCATTGACGACCAAGCAGTCATCAGTTAACCGAATAATAATAAACAAATAAATCAGTTCTTTTCTAACTGGCTGATCCAATTGACATAAAATTTCACATGACTTAGTGCTGTTTCACACGTTTCAGCTTAAGCTGACCAGTTTTTGTTCAATTCTCTTTGGAACCTTCCAATTTATTCACACTTTCTGCTTTTTCAAGCAAATCAGCATGCAAACAACTTCATATAGAATAAAACGGAGAATATAAAAGAAGACAACAAAAGTAAATATTCTGTCAAGTAGATATCCCTTTTATTCTCTTTTCCCTTGTCACCCAAAAATATTTGCCTTGAACAGTCGGAATTAAAACGTGTGAAAGCGGACTTTGCAGAGGTAGATTCAGGTTTAAGTTTATGTCAGACCTCACAGAGCCCTCAGGACCGGGATTAAAATTAACTAAGGACTTTAGAAAGCTCTACAATTGGCTATACCGAAATAAATATACCACTTTAAAACCAAGAATTTAAATCAGTCATTTGAAAACTTTGACGAAATAGGACTGTAGAAAGATCTACAATTGAAACTGAAATAGGGCTGGATTAGAATTATAAAACTACCTATGATTGAGCATAAATTGGGACTACATGAAGTTATACAATTAAAGCTAAAATTGGCTGGATCGAAACAGTATAATTATCTGCAATTGAAGCTAAATTCGGATCGAATTGAGAGTGTATAATGATCTGCAACAGTGATGCCAACTTTTGAGACTCAAAACGCGTACACATTTTTGAAAAAAGGGCTAAATGCATATAAAGCCACATCCAATTTTTTTTTTTTGCGTTTTTTCGCGTTTTTAGTGACTAAAATCGGGCTAAATCTAGCTAGAAAAGGGCTAAGTTGGCATCGCTGATCTGCAATTTCAGTTAAAGTTGAGCAGAAACATCTACAATTCAATGTAAAATTGAACTAGATTGGAAGCCTATAAATATCTACGCTAAAATTTAACCCTAATAATCTAGGATTGAAGTTAAAGTTGTACTGGCTTGGAACGATAGAAGCTAAAATTTGATAGATTTGGAATGTTTAAATATCTACGAAAAAGATCTGCAGTTGATAATAAATTACATATTCTAAATAGATTTGAATTGTTTATACATCTTTGATTGAAGCTAAATGGAATGTGTATGAAAATCTGAAGTTAAATTACCCAGTAAAAAAATTCGTGTTTTTTGAAGCACTTAAGAGTAAAAGCGCCTAATCGAGCGCTTCAATAAAATCGCTCTTTTGAAGCAGTAAATGCTTACGAATAAAATATACAAAAATATGCTTTTTTAGTGCTGACAACGAAGAAGGTTTTAAAGCAAAAAAACAAAAATGAAATTATAGCCTACAGTTTTACGTATGACAACGAAAGTCAATTAGAAAACGAATATCGCGTTTAAATGCTCCTTTTGGAGCACATTTTTTACTGGGTAAGAACATTATAAAGATCTAAAATTTAAGCTAAAATTAAACTTTCAGATCGTGTGTCAATTGTGTCAATTACACCACAACCAGCCTTGAATTGAAGGTGTAAATTCAACATTATTTAACGAAATTCAGGCAGTAACGTATTTGCTACACTTGCAACTATACTATGAAAAGTAAATTTTAAAGCTTAAACATCTGTATACTCGGTAACTCTCGGCCTATACTTGTAAAAACAAGAACAAACAAACCACACGGAAATAAAATCAACTCAAAATAATTATTAACTGTAGATGACAGAAAATGTATTTTGTTAAACAATAATAGACAGTGGGACCGATTCAAGGAAAATAAATAATAAATTAAGAACAATTAGGAATCGATTCTAGTAGAAGCTAAAGTTTTAAATCGGTGCTAATAGTGAATCTTCAAGTACAAGGGAGATTCAATTTATTTTTAATCTCTTTAACTAGTATGATGCAAAGGTGACGCGATTGACTTTTTTACATTTTAAACAAACAATATTTTGTGAGTTATACTCCTATTCTATGATAACTTTTTCTATTCTATGATAATCTGTAGTATTTGAATTTTATATTTATAATAACTTTATTGTTTTATATTTGCCACTGTGCGTCATGCTTAGAATGGCATTATAAATAAAAACATAGACTTTATAGAGCTGCTCAAAGAAAAAATATCTACTTCTTAGTTGATATTAGAAGAAAAAAAAATAGTTAAAGCAAAAGCATTACAATGAATAAAATCCATACATTCGAGTAGATACTTAGTTTTTACTAGATTTCAAATAGCCACAATAAAAACAGAGAGAAAACAAAAACAAAGCTTACTATGCCCTGCAGCACTAAAACCAGCTAGTTGAACAAATTCGTTAGCCGGAACTGGCGGCTTAAAAGTGATGAACTCATTGTTTATCCTTGTGCTCCACCCCTCGCTGTTATTGATTATTATGTAGTGATTATTATGTAGTGAAAAAAGGAATTAAAGTAAAAAAGATCTACGATCTATGCTGATCTACAATTGAAGCTAAAATAGGAACTTTATAACCATCTACTTAAAGCTGAATTGAGACAGAATTTTTTAAGAAAGTAATTAATGAAGACGATTACAATTAATTTGTAAATAAAACAACCTAAGATACTACTTTGCAAACTACCAGTGAACACAAATGTAACTAGTTCTATATGTTAGTATTGCATGATCTCAACTTTGGGAACATGTATGTATGTATGGTATGTAGGTAGGTATAGGAATTTAAAAAAGCAACATTCATATATTGCCAACAGCTTTACAAATTTACCCATGTACAATGTAAGTATGTACACATTTGCGTAAAACGTATGTATGTATGTATGTATGTACATACATGTCATTTACATCAAAAGAAAAAAGACACACAAAATCAAATTATGAAGTGTATGGACGATGTTCTATCATCATTAATAGCAGCAACAATAAAAACAATAACAACAAAAAGCCACAATAATAATAATCATAACAACAAAACAAAAATGTACAACAAAAATGTAGGTAGAATTCATTAAAACTGAAAAAAGTAACAAAAAAGCATTGAACCAACATGTTGTAACATGAATTGCAATTTAAGCTCTCTTTTAAATTGTTTAGTTCTCTTTATCACTGTTTCTTTGTATTTATTTATTCGTACACATACACAAGTCTGTTGTTTGCGATTTGTTTTTTTAAGCCTTTTAAAGCAGCAGGTAACTGTAATAATCATTGTTGTAGGTAACAAACTATAATCGGCTATACCGGAATAAATATAGCAGTTCGATGTAAAGAATCTTAAACAAAAATTTGAGAACTTTCACGAATTAAGACTGCAGAAATATCTGAAGCTAAAATTGGGCTGGATTGGAACTGTTTAATGATCTAGGATTGAAGCTATAATTTAACTGGATTAACACTGTTCAAAGAAACACGATTGAACCAAAATTGGATAAGACTGCAAAGACCCAGGGTTGAAACTAAAATTTGACCGACTTATAACTGTTTAAAGATCTACGATTGATGCTAAATTTGTACTGAATTGAAAGAGTTAAAAATCTGTAATTAAAGCTAATTAGGACTACATAAATATTGAACAAAATTGATCTGAGCTAGGACTGCAGTAAGATCAGTAAGAATTATGACTGTCATCTACACTAGAAGCTAAAATTGGAACTGTATCCAATCTAAAATTAATGTTAAAACTTGACTGGGATATAACTGTTCTAAGATATGTATAAGATTAATGCTAAATATAAAAACTAAAGCAAAATTGAGAATGTATAAATTTCAACCAATCAATGTCAATTAGACCCGAAAAAGGTCTAATATTAAAGTTAAGTTTGCGCCATATAACGATCTAGGATTATAACTTAATATAAACTGTTTAAATATCACCGATTGTAGCCAATATTGGACTGGGTTGAAAGAATTAAAAACGCAATTAAACTGATTGGGACAATTGAAGCTGAAATTGGGCTAGATTGGAACTAAGTACAGACCTACGATTGAAGCCAAAGATAATCTGAATTGAGATTGCATAAAGCTATACAATTTAAGCTAAAATTGAGCTGTATTGAAACTGTTTAATGATCTAGATATAAAGACAAAATTGTACATGATTCAAACTGTTCAAAGAACTAGGATTACAACCGGAATTGGAGAAGACAGTGACTATATAAAGATCAGTTGGAACTCTTTAAAGGTATAATACTGGCTAAGTTAAACTAGGACTGTAAAAAGAACTACGTTGGATGCTAAGTTTGTACTGGATTGAAACTGCTAAAGATTCGCAATTGAAGCAGAGTTAGGACTACACTGATAGTGTATATAGATCTATGATTAAAGGTAAATTGGACACGTATAAAGATCTAATATTGAAGCTAAATTGGGACTATATTAAAGCTAAATTTAATCAGTTTAAAGATCTACGACAGCAGTCAAAATTTGAATGGGTTCTAGAATGAAAAACACAATTAGACTGAATTGGGATTGTATAAAGGTCTACGATTGAAGTTTAAATTGGACTGAATTGATACAGTTTATAGATCTCAGATTACAGCTAAGATTAAAATGGTTTGAAACAATTTAGAGATCTATCCATTAAAACTCAATTGGGACTACTTAAAAATCTGCGATTAATGATAAATTTGAACTGGATTAGAAATGTTTAAAGAACATTAGATCTTTGATATAAAACTGCAATTGATAATAAAATTGGATGTATTAGGAATTGTTTAAAGGTCTATGATTAAAGCTTCGACATAAAGCTGCAATTGATGAATTGATGAACTGTATAAATATCTAAGTTGGAAACTGCAATTGGACTGAATTGGGACTTTTTTTTTTTTTTTTTTTAATGGACGTAGTGATAGCGCACTATCATCTAGTGGTCCTACACAGGAACCACCACCCTGGGACCGCTCCCGCATTACTTCGAGGTGGAGTTCGTTTACTGCTAAGCAGTTGTCATCCTTGTCCTAATCCCCCGTCCAACATACATTTTTATGAGATTAGGGGTTCGGCACATGTGTTTGTTGGCATTTAGATTTCTCCATCATTATTTCCTGCATGAAATGGGAGTATTTGCACCAGTTCTCCTTTTTGACTAACATTGAGTTAACCAATTGTTCCATGGTCGTATTCTCAGATATGTCCTGTGATACGTTTCGCCTGTTGTTCCAGAAGTTACATTTTATGAGTGTATGCTCAACGTTATCCTCATATTCATTGCACATTTCGCATATTGCTGTTTGTTTTATATGGAATCTTTGTAAATAGCTACCAAAGTTACCATGTCCGCTAAAAATCTGGGTCAGATAAAAGTTAAGTTCTCCATGCTTTCGGTTTATCCACGTTTTAACATTGGGGAAAAGAATGTAAGTCCATCTTCCTTTTGTTGATTCATCCCATAGTGTTTGCCATGTTTGAAGTAGCCTTTCTCTTGCAGCTTTTTTTATACGTTGTTTTTCGCTCATATGGTTATGTGTTATAGACAACCGTTCATCATATATTTCCTTTCTTTCGTTTAGTTGTAAGTCAATCGATGGCACACCAGCAAGAACGGACACAGCAGCAGTAGATATTGTGCGGTATGCAGATGTTATTCGTAGTGTACATGTTCTGTGTACTTTTTCTAGTACGTTTTTAAGCTTTTTATTATTCGAGACAGCCGTACTGAATACGGGTGCTGCATATAGTACTTTATACTTTATACAGACTGAATTGGGACTGTATAAAGATCTACGATTAAAGCTAAATTGGGAGTGTAGAAATATACACGATCTAAGCCAAATTGTTCTGTATAAAGTTATACGATTAAAAGTGAATGTTGACTGTATAATGATCTTTGGTATAAAGCTGCAATTGATTATAAAATTGGATGAATTAGGAACTATTTTAAGATCTATGATTAAAGCTTACTGTAAGCTGTAAAGAATCTACTGTTAAAAATCTACGATTGAAACTAAAATTGGACTTGATTGGGACTATAAAAAGATCTACGATTGAAGCTAAATTGGAACTGTATTAATCTTTATGTACGTTGGAAACTGTAATTGGACTGAATTGGAACTGTATAAAGATCTACGATTAAGGCTAAATTGGGAGTGTAGATATATACACTATCTAAGCGAAATTGTTTCTGTATAAAGTTATACGATTAAACTGGAATGGAACTGTTTAAAGATATCCGATTGAAGCAAATTTAAGATTGAATATAAATTTGAACTGTACAAAATTATACAATTAAATTTAAAAATATCCCTCAAAATTACCAACAATCTAAACAACTGAAAATATGCTGCCATATTGTAGTATACTAGAGCTTTAATAAAATATTAAAAACTCATTTATTATATTTTTTTTTTTTTGGCGCAGAAACCCAAAGGCAGCCAAGAGAATCTAAACATGTTGTTGAAATATTTATCATAATTGTGTATGTATTTTTATTTCTGTTGTTTTCTTTTTTTATTATGATTTTAATAATTCAGCATTGTTTATTTAGAAATTGTTGGGTTTAATTATTTCAGTTTTATATTTCTTTTTTTGTTTTAGCATTATATTTGAATTATAAATGCCGAATTTTAATGGTTTTTAATAATATGTACATATAACAAAAAAATATGTTTACGGCCGTCTTTAAATGGTTGCATAATTTTAAATATAATTATGTTTTATTATAAAAAATATTAAATTTCTTTTTAGATAACACATGTTATAAGTTTAAATTGAATAATAAAGTAATCAGTTTTATGATTTTCGGCAGCCTTTGGAAAATTTTTTTTTATTTAGATAATCTAAGGTGTTAATTAAGGTTTAAATGTTTCCAAGCCATAGTTTATTATATTAAATATTAAACCGAATCTAATGTGCAGTTAAATTTCCGGAAAGATTTTAAATTTCTTCGAAAAGTTTTTAAATAACTTTAAAAATTGTTCTGGTTTCTTGTTAATTTTCTCGGTGTATTACAAAAGAGAAACCACTATCACTAGCAGACATGTCACCTTTTTCCAGCATCATTGTTGCAACTTTAATGAAAAACTAAAAGCGAAATGAAAGCAAACAATTAGACAAACATACAATTTATTACAATACAAATATTTTCTGTTAAATACCGCCCCGAGATGAAGGCGTTTTTATACATTTTGAAATGCTTGCACCTGTCGCAGAATAATAAATTAAAATTAATGGTTTCATTCTAAAACAACAAGAACAGAAATAAGAAAGAAAAAGCCAACTTAAAACAAAACAACAAAGAACCAACATTATTTTAGTTTTACTCTTTTTGTGCAGATACTTTACAGAAAGTACTTTTAAATTATAAATAAAAAAAAAAAATAACAAAACATTGCTTTTTTCAAAACTAGATATGTACATGTGTAAATAAATAAACAAGTATAAAAGAAAAGAAAAACACACCACCAAACTTGCCCCGTCTAGATTCCTCCAAAATGCAAGAAGAACCAGTGAAGCAAAACACCCGGCTCTTGTTGTTTTTATTATTTTTTTTTGTAACCAAAATGTATAAAAATAAAATAAAAACACAAAGTTTACGCTTGAAGCGTTAGTATTACGTGCTCTGTGGTCATTCTTTTTTTTTTTTTTTTTTTTGTTGTTGGCTTAAATGTAATAGCAACAACAATAACTACCAGAGTAGCTACAATAGACGACAGCAAAAATAATGATAGCGGTAACAACTTTTGTACTCGTGGA
The DNA here is from genome assembly GCA_916048285.2 of Bellardia pandia. NCBI lineage: Eukaryota > Metazoa > Arthropoda > Insecta > Diptera > Calliphoridae > Bellardia > Bellardia pandia. Next base: position 40,078,612 of record OU696530.1, read on the forward strand.
TACCAAACAGACTCCATCCATCCATCCACCACCACCATCAAAAACAACAACAACATCATCATTATCTCTGTCAGACATTCAAGTTAATGGCAACACACGGTAAGCAGACCACAGACAGAAATAGACCAACATCCACAAAAACACCATCACAGAAAGCTGTAATCTTTTGGCGAACAGTACTTGAAGGAATCAATACATTTGAGAACTATTTTGGATGTAAATAATTGAAGTAAAAATTCGAGTTCTTCAAATTAAATGATAAAACGATTGTAACTATATTGGAACTGTATTAATTGGGACTGTATGGAAATCTCCGATTGAATAAATACTGAAGTTATATTGGGGCTGAATAAAGATCTACGATTGAATCTTTTTTGGCACTGTATAATGATCTAAGATTCAATAAAGATTGAAACTATATCAAGAATGGATAAATATCTGCAATTTATTATATTTTGGGACTATAAAAAGATCTAGAATTGAATAAAGATTAAAGGTATATTGGGATAGAATAAATATCTACCATTGAATCTATTTTGACTCTGTATAGATTTAGGATTGACTTTATCAAGATATACGCTTGAAGCTATATTGGGACTGTATAAACATAAAGGTTTAAAATTATATTGGGACTCTATACAGAACTACGATTGACGCTAAATTGAAACTACAAAAAATTCTTGATTGAAGCAATTTTTAACTGCATAAAGATCTATGCTTACAGCTGAATTTTAACTGCAGAAAGATCTATAATTGAAGCTAAAATCGAGCTGGATTTAGACTCCAAATGATTTAAGATTAAAGTTAATATTGGAGTGAATTAGGACTTCAGACAGATTTAAAATTGAAGTCAAATTGGTCTGGATTAGAATTGTTTAAAGATTTACGCCTAAAACTTAATTTTAACTGCAGAAAGATCTATAATTGAAGTCGAATTGGACTGGATTAGAACTGGTTAAAGATCTACGATTGAATATAACAACGTATTGATATACGGAACAACATAAATATCTACTATTGACGCCAGTTAGAACTACTTGTATAAAATTCTATTTGACTAAATTTGGACTGTATAAAGATTGAAGTTTAAATTGGACAGAATTCGGATTGTAAAACAATATGCATTTTAAGTTGATTGAACCTGTATAAAGTTTTAAGATTAAAACTAAATTTGGAACTAAATTAAACTAAATTTTAAATACAATTCCTTCAATCTACAATAGAAGTTAACATTTGAATGGATTGGAACTGTATAAATATCATTAAGAGAAGCTGAAACAGAAACAGAGAAAATTGGACTGTATAAGAATCTACAATAGAAGCTAAAATTGGACTGATTTAAAAATGTTTAATAATCTATGATTAATTATATGTGACTCGGCCTATGAAAAGGTGGCTTATGACTCAAAAAAGAAATTGAGAGACACATGTATTATAAATATTGACAATACCAGCTAAAATATGAGTGATTTAGAAATACTTAATGATCTACGATTAAAGCTAAAATTAGACTGGACTGAAATTGTACAAATTTCTACGAATAAAGCACAAATTTGAACCGATATGAACTGTAAACAGAATTAAAATTATTCACCCCTATCGTGAATAAAAATTCCACATGAAATTTGTTCCGTTTTATTTTTTAACATTGAATTTTAATTGGAAAAATGTGAAAAGAGAACAAATTTCATGTGGAATTTTTATTCACGATAGGGGTGATTGTATAAAGGGACAAATATTAAGATTGAGAAAATAGTGAACTGCATAAAGGATTCTATGGAAGCAAGTTTTAGGACTGTATAAAGATATACTATTAAAGCTAAAGAGGGACTGTTTAATAAAGCGCTTGTTACTGGCTTCGATCTTCCTCCAATTGTCCAAACACCACAGCATCAGTCATTAAACGTTAACAATAGCCAATAACTACGGTGTCCTGTTCCATATATCAGCTTTGACAGACTGTTTTATCTTCATAAAATTTCATTATCTATTCTGTCCTCCATTCAATACGAAACTGCCACTTCGACTGACAATTTGATAACGTAACTAAGATGTCGATATTGTTTAATACATCGATTTCAATTGATGGCTCCATACAACGACTTTGCTTGCCAAATCAATATAACAATTTCAATTAATCGATGGCGATCGTTCATTACAAGGAATTTACAATAGAATATAGCCATCTCGGGCGTCAGTTCGTTAAAGTGACAAGGCTTTATAGTACAATACATATGTAGGTATCAATCGATTGAAAAAAACAACGACTTTGGGTAAAAGATTAACAATACAATTTCGGTTGATCTATTGCGATCGTTCATTAAAAGAAATTTTTAATAGAATATAGCCACTTCGGTTAAAAGTATATTGCTCAATACTTTGATTTCAATCTATTACTCAATACAACGACTTTGGTTGATAGATCAACAACAATGAGCGGTAGCGATTAGAGATGCCTACCTGAAATCCCGTTCTTAAAAATCCCGGGATTTTTAAAAACAAATCCCTGAAGAACCCCAAGAACTGAGAAATTTGTTTTACTTTAACAAATAGTTATTATTTTAAATCCGGTTAAAGTAACAGACAAAGCCCTTTGAAATGAATCTCTGCTGATATTAAAAAGTGAAACAAAAATCCCGATTCCGGGATCCCGGGATTTGAAAAACCAGTCCCTTTTGGCATTCCTAGTAGCGATCGTTCATTAGAAGAATTTTAACATCTCCTTCATTAAAACGAAAATATTTAGGTAAACAAAGTGGTGTGTAGTAATCCATCAATAACTTTATCATATCTTAAAATATCTTCACGAAATTTTCATTAATTCTACTATTTTTATTCCAAGAATGCACTCCTTGTGTCTCCTAGACTTTTTCGTGCCAAAACCAGTAGCCTTACTCTAAACATTTTTGTATTATTTCTACAATTTCAAACAAGATTAGAAATTCTTTTCATTCATAGCATCACGTTACTTCCAAATACCCAATTTTTTATAAAAACTAAATCTTATAATTTGCTCATAATTTTTCAAGCAAAAAGCCAAAAGAAATATTTTGTTTGCATTAAAAATGTATTTAGCTTTTAATTAAGACCATATTAGAGCATTAATATCAACTTCAGACCATCTGCCTGTCTTTCTTTTTAACACAAAATCAATATGATTTTAGAAAAACTATTATTATTATTATTAAATGTGTTGATTATAAAGTGTTAATTTTATCAAGATATTATGGAATCTAAGCAGCTTCTCTTATTAGATTTAAGTCTTAAATAATTCAAGAACTTTTAAAAGCTTGCATGTTGTTAATGATTTTGTTTGGTTTTTGCTTTGCGATTTAAATCTTTTCATTTTATTTGTTATTTATTTATATTTTTAAGATATGGGTATCTGTTAGTTGTGTGCATTTTGTTTGGCGTTGGATAAAGCAATTTAACTTGTTTCTCTCTCTCTTTTTTTTGTTAATCTTTTCTAAATAATTACTTCCTTTTTAGAATAACGAAATAAAGGGGGAGTTGGTAGGGTAGAAAATAAAAGAAGAACTGTGGATAAAAACTAGGCAACTTGTAATTTGCAAAAAAAGACTTAAAATCATTAATCATTTGTTATGTTTGGTAACTAGTTATTGAAATAGAGAATACACCCAACTGGTCAGTCGTCGTTTGTTTCTGAGTGAGTTCAAAAGTTATAAATGATGTTTTTGATTAAAAACTTAATGGGAATTTGATGTACACATGACGCTTCATATAATTCTGGGAATTTGTTTGGTTTATAGTTGGGAAATTAGCTAGTTACAATTGTAACTAATTGTTTGGATTTAAAAAGGCTAGTTTATTATAAATATTGACCTAATTCTAAAACTATTCAGCTAACAGCAGTACTTATGACAATTTTAAAATAAAGTTAGATGAGAACTTAAATTGTAACAACATTCTAGGAAATTACTATACGACCAGCCTATTTAAAACTTTCCTATCGCTTTTTACGAGAGCGGTTCGGAAACTTCTTAGCCTGGCACAGCAAGTGAATAGTTAGTTTTTCAAAAACATTTTTATTTTTCAATATAATCTCCTGAAACTTCAATACACTTAGTCCAACGCTTATCTAGCAATTCTATTCCTTGATTAAAGATTAAAATAGTTTTGCTCAAGCCCATCAAAATAGTGGTTTATTTGAGGTAAAACGCTTGCTAGTTCATTTTTTTTTATGGAACTGGTAAAAGTCATTGGGAGCTAAATCAGCTAATTAAGGTGGATGGTCAAGCAACTCCTGCCTTAATTCGTTGATTTTAGCCATTGTTAAAACACTCTTGTGCGCTGGTGTGTTGATGAAAAATTATTTTTTGTGTTTTTCGAATTTTTACATTTAATTGATCCAAAATATTGCAATAGTACTCTGAATTTATTGTTTTACCCAGATAGTCAATCAAGAAAATACCTTTGAAGTCCCAAAAAAACCGTTGCCATGACCTTATCTTACCAGCCGCTTGAATTGTTTTTGTATTCTTTGGGGCACTTCCTCCAGCTTCAGTCTATTGCTTGGATTGTTCTTTTGTCTCTGGAGTATAGTTGTGAATCCATGTCACATCAACAGTTATGTAACGACGCTTAAAATCCATTTTATTTTTCTTAAAACTATCCAAACAGGCTTGAAAAATGTTCATTCTTATGTGTTTTTGGTCGACTGTTAAGAAATGCGGCTTTTTCATCTGTAGTTCTTCATGCAAAATTAAATGGAATTGATCATTTCAGATGCCCATGATATGAGCTGTTTCACGCATTTTTATTCGTTGTTCATTTAATACCATATCATGCCATTTGGGTACAATTTCCTATACGAAGGAGTTGGCAGATCGAAAAGAAATTTCACATGTGTTCATGCACAGATGGAAGTTTCCAAAAACACTGAATTTTTTTCTGTTTATACGGCGCTTTCTGTTCTAGGCTAAGAAGTTTCCTAACCGCACTCATATACCACCAGCCTATTTAAAACTTCCCTATCGCTTGCTATTTTTGTAAGCGGGGCAAATGATCCGTCATAAGTTTTACAAAAACCTGTTTTCGCATTCCAAATTTCGTATAGCTTTTGTTAAATGTCAGCAGCATAAAGCTGATATACTAAACTGCACTACTGACAATTATGTAGATTTGTCCTGCTGATATGTCATAGAAATTACAATTCAAATGGTGTAAGTAGATTTTTATATGATCACAGGTTACTGGTCACTACAGAACTGGGGGGTTACTCTCTATTGCGATGCGAAAGCAAATTCGATGCGATAAGCGTACAAATTGATACTCTTACGCATCGAATTTGATTTCGCATCGCAATAGAGAGTAACCCCCCTGAATTTTCTACTTGTAAAAAAGAAAGAAATTCTGCATTAAAGAGCTAAATAATAATTTATTTACTTATGGTGCACATTATTTCTCAAAAAAAAAAAACTTTTATAATGTAAAATATTTTTAACTCAGCACTTCGCTTTTGAATAATTTTTGCAATTGCACATACTCGTACATACAAACTTTTACTTGTGTATTATTGCAAACTTACTACACACTTTTAGTAATTGTATGCTAATTGGTCTTATAATACTGCAGATAATTAAAAAGTTTATACACTTAGAGAACATATAAAAGAAGTGCGATTTGTGTAATTAATATTTGACGCAACTACATGTAACAATATATCAGATATACGTTCAAGAAAATTTATAGTGAATATCAGCAAAATGGATCCATAAATATCTGAGATATGAGCAACAACTCACGTCTATCGTTGAGTCTTACGTTAACATTTTTTGCCAAAGAGAAAAAATTCAAAAATTCAATATTTGTTTTTTTGTTCGTTTCGCATATATGTTTTAATTGTTATACTTTTTCTTTAACTTACAAAATTTAAAAAAGTTTTTTATATACATATTCTATATACAACAAATATTGGATCCATTGGTTTTGTGTGCATTTAGTAAAATCTTAATTGGAATATATTTTGGAAGAATTTTTAGTATCCGACAGTTATGACTTTCATATCGTTTGCAATAATGATTAATTCCATTATTATTATTTTTATATATTGGTTTATTTATTAGACAATCTTATTTTTGAGATTAAGGTCAGTTTTTTATTTTTATTTTTTTATTTTTCTATTTTTTCCAATATTTCGCTACACAATGTGTAGCATCTTCAGGGAAACAATAACAAAATTAAGAAATTTAATAACAATCCAATTAAGAATATCATGTTATTAAATCTTTATTATTAATTATTTATATAATTATTATGAAGAAATTAATTTATTTAAAAAAATTATTTAATAATGTATGATAAATACATTTGATATTATTATATAAATTATTTATTAATTATTGATTGTTATTAAATTTCTTAATTTTGTTATTGTTTCCCTGAAGATGGTACACATTGTGTAGCGAAATATTGGAAAAAATAGAAAAATAAAAAAATAAAAATAAAAAACTGACCTTAATCTCGAAAAATAAGATTGTCTAATTAATGAAAAGGTCGAACAATCAGTTGGTTTATTTATTATATATTGGTCCACGATTTACCTAACAATTGTGCATCTGAATAAAATTAATAAAATTGTTTAAAAAAATATATTACGCTAGCGAACGCGACACATTTAAAAACTCAAAATAAAATCTTTAGTTTGATCATTATATGCAGCTGCTTTTCTTAGTTAAAGATTCTAAAGTTTAACTTGAAAATTAATTATGTTTATAACTTTCGCTAATTAAAGATAACTAACGGGTATTTAGGTACAAGATCGAGACATTTCAATATAAAAAAGTGGAGAATGTTACCTCTTTTAATTGTTTCAAATATTTAATTGTTGCTTCCTTTCTTTGGCCACACGATTTAGCCATCTGAGTATGCTTAGTAAAATAATGATAACTTTAAGACAAATTTATGATAGCAAACGCGACGTACTTTGAAAATGAAATTTTAATTGTTGGTGTTATAATTATATGCAGTGTTTTTTCTTTGTTATTTAAGGGGAATTCACCCATTAGTTCTGAACAAAATATTTGTTTGGACAAAGTTTTTTTCATATAAAGTTTGCGGCCTCTCTTTTTAGAAGAAAACTAGGTCCGAACAAATATTTTCAAAACTAATGGGTGAATACAACTGTAAAGACTGTAAATTTTGATTTGAATTAAAATGTTAAACACTCGTTTAGAACATTAGTGAATTATGGATAGCAAACAATGATTTAGGTATAAGAACGTGACATTGGTACATGAACAAATGCTAAATTTACCATTATCATTAATGGTAACACTAATGTGAGTAAGAAAAGCTTTCGAAAATAATGAATATATTTTCAGTTTTCAGGCAATTTAGACTGCAGACAGATTCCAAAAGTAACAAAGGGTGGCCATAATTACTGTTTATCGACTATTCTATACTTTAATTTATTACAGCACATTCTTTAATCCAGTTTATTTTTTCTTCAATTCATTGTAACTATTTCTCCTGGTGCATTTAATGGTCTTGAGTTTGTATAAATTATATTTATACCGGTTCGGAAAATGTTGTTCTTATCAAACGTATTTAAGACAAACACTAAAGAAACGAACACTGTATTCAAACTTACAATTTAATTTTGTTTGGACAAAAGTAGCAACAAATTAAAAGAAAAAAAATAAATAAAACTCCACAACAGATTCTTGAGAAGTTGCTGTTGAAATTCTTGTAATAGCAGGAAGATTTTCTTGTTTAAAAATATGTATGTAATTAATTGAGCTTGTCTAGGAAATGTAAAAATATATTAATACCTACAGAATAACACTTAAAAATATGTAATTAATTTTAGCAAAAAAAAAAATAAATATTTACTTTTTTCCACACACAAAAATTAAAGAAGCTGCTGCAAAATCACTGACCAAAGTAGGGAAAGAAGTTTTTTTTTATTAATAACACTTTTTGTTAGAACTTTTTAAAAAACTTTAGTTTGCTTTTAATTTCATTTTAATATATAAATATTTAATTTTTATCCAACTTTTTAATAACTCTCTTTTTTAAGGAAAATTATTATTTTGTTTTCTTTTTATTATAAAGCTAGAAAGAATAATTATTTTTGGTTTTCTTTTTTTTTAATTTATTTCCTCTTTAATGGAAAATTTGCTATCTGCACACATTCCGTTTTTAGCTTAACAAAAAATTTTTCTATATATTTTCCAACGTTTTTCTTTTTTTTTAATATTTTCTATATAAATATATTTTATATATTTATTATTTGGTTTATTAGCGCCGCGTTTGAAACAATTGTAACGTCAATCTACATTGAGCACCATAAACAGACTGTTTGCTGCACTGCGTCCAGCTCTTTCAATACCTCGATTTTCTTGTGGTACGTTTTTGTTTGCTAAAGTCTCGTTCGCTGACTCTCTTCTAATTATGGTGGCGTGTCTGTTGCTTAACATTAAATTAATATCATTGGTTGAGCATATTTCTATTAAGTTATGTTAAGGTTAATGTTGATGTTAATTTAATATGTTGTAGAAATGTTAACTTTGTAGTTATTTACATAGTTAGTCAAATAATTTATGTTAAATTTAGCTGAAAATATTTGTAGTATTTATTTTTGTTACTATGAGCTTTTAAATGTGGAAATGAAAGAGGAGTTCATCAATTTGACACTTATGGGCAGGGCTGCCAGATAAATTTCGTACAAAATCTTCAAAGTCCCGATAAAAAAGAAAAAAAATCGTCATTTCGAATTTTAAAAATCGTCAATAAAATCGGGAAAATAAAAAGTCACTATTTCTAATAGTATTTTGAAATTTTTATTTAAACGAAAACATAAAATTTCATGTTTATATAGTCTCTTGTACAACACCATAATCGATTGTTGTTTTTTATCGAAATCGATAGTTCAACATCATTTAAAATTATTAAAATTAAATGTATTACACAAAACAATATTTACATTATAAATTTTAAAATAATGGCTTTATTCAAACTGATTTTATTTAAAAAAAACCTTCCCCTGTAAAATTTTGAGTTTGTGGGATACATTTTTTCGGCGGTTATGGCTCGATATATCAAAATAACATAAATTTTAAAGAAGAAATCACAAAAAATATAATGTTAAACACAACTAGTGTAATATTTTTATAATACCGCTTTCACACTCTTAAATTCTGACTCGTCAAGGCAAGTATTTTTGGTTGAGAAGGGAAAAGAGAACAAAAGGGGTACAAACTTGATGGTACTAGTCAATTTAATTTTTTTCCTTTTGTGTTTTCCTCTTTTGTTGATTTGTTGATTTACATTAGAAAGTACGAACATTGAATTGACGCGTGTAAATGAAATGACAAGTTCAAAGAGAATTGAACAAAAACTGGTCAGCTAAAACTGAAGAGTGTGAAACAAGATTTACAGTATGTATTTTGAAAATAAATAACTGAATTTAGCATATTTTATTAATTCAGGTTAAATTACAATGTCAAAACAATTTAGTTTATTATGTTTAAATAAAATGTTGAGTGAAGAATCCAATTCATCCAACATATACGAGGTACAGGTGCATGCTTATTTTCAAAGAATTCCGTATTTTTGATTTATTTAAATTTATTTGGCTGAATATTCTTTCGACGTTTTGTTAAAATAGTAGAAGTTTCTATACAATTTTCCCATTTAAATTCAGAAATTGTTTCATCTAAATATTAAAGTTCATGGAATTCAGGATTTAAAATTGCTTTTTATATTTACGAATAAAATAATATTATTTGGAATTATTATACTTAAACTCAAAAATTGGCTTTAATTAAGAAAACATCACTATCAATTAGTTTTGTTCTTGAAATACATATGTCATGTTAATTACTGAGAAAAATTATTGTTGTCTCCAAAAAAGAGAGAAAAGACGGAATTATTCAGAAAATCGTCATTTTCAAACAAAAAATCGTCAAATCGCTATTTTTGAAACAAAAAATCGTCAAAATGACGATAAATCGTCAAATCTGGCAGCTTTGCTTATGGGTAATTTTCTTAAATGGCCGGCTTTAAAATGCTGTAGTAGTAGGGTAATTTTATTAAAAAGGTTTGTCAAAATTTATCAGTGGCAACAGGAGGGAATATTAATATTAGGATACAAGAATATGTGCATATGTATGTACATATATTGAAAATATGTTGAGTTAATTTTAAATTTTATTTATTAAATGAATTTTAATTAGAAAGGGGAATAAGATAAGATGGGCGAGCTGGAGATTTAAAATAAGCCAAGTAAACATGGTGTCTACAGAAGGTAGTATGTATACATCACGGTTACTGATGAGCCCAGAATTCCATCTCCACTCTATCAGTCAGCAGGTTTGGATGACAATTTTTTTGCAATTAGATATGATGGAAGGTACTACCAGTTCTTCAGGACGAGTAATTGAGGAATGAAATAAAGGTCTACTGTACTCACCAGTGCCATGAGCTTGCACGGGCTTGAAACTGGTTAGAGTTTGATGGTTTCAGTCTTCTCCTAAACTAAAAGCTAACTAGAGTCTTATCTTACTCCTAATTTAACTATTAGGGTGCAGGTCTCCCAACTGATAATTGGTTGAGATACCCATAGCGGAGAGAATGGCAGTTGGTTAAAAGACTTATGTTTTTGTTTGAGCAGCAAATTTCGGTCCAACAAATTGTGCTAACACTTTGCTCGGTGCTTAGGAAATGTACGGAAATTGTCGCTTTCGTGGCAATCGTTGTGTTGACGATACGCCTTCGAACGTGGTTAGATATGTAACTTATGGCAACCGCTGTAAATTCTGTTCTTCGTCCTTGGCAGTGATTGGTCAATGCAGTGTTGCGATTGTTGCTTTTCTAGTAATTGTCCTGGGTCATGCTAACTGACTAAACTACTGATGGCAGCGATAAGATAGCCCAAGCTCTTAAGCAAGATGCTTTTTACATTGATAGTTGCAGTCATGTATCGATGTTCCTGACAAGTTTACATAAGTATGCCTTTTGCAATTGTAATGATTATTGTCAAAGTTCCAATTAAATCGAGTGACTACAATACATTCATTTTATATATTGGCAGTTCCACAGCCAAGAGCGCGACATTTGAAGTGAAAAAATAAAGAGAGTTTAAATTTGTTTTCTTTATTTCCACTTATTGTTAACATTTTAGGAAGGTTTTCTCATTCTGTCATTTCTATATTAGCAATTAGCATATCATAAAGGCGACAAAGAAATACTTAACATTTTAGACAGCAGCTAAAAATGCTAAAATCTGGAAATTGGAACATAATTTTCCAAAGCGACTCTTTTAAACTTAATAAAGCTTGGTAGTGAATACTGAACTAAAGAAAACTAGGATTAGTTTAAGTAATTTTAATGCAAAATTTCAATATTTGTCTGAATTTGACCCTGCAGTTACCTGTAATCAATCTACGTGGTTTCAATACCTTCAAAAGAGTAACCTGATGGGCGAAAAGAATGATATGGGACCTTATCTGCTAAAGAATTATAAACTAGGACGATAGGATAAATTACACCAGAATTCCTGATGAAGCATGGACACAGTGGCAATGATTCCCAGTATTACTACAATAACATATGGATTTATTACATTTAGCAACGCAGGAGAATCTGAATCTTCCAGTACAGCATTTAGCGTATGACCGCCTTCATAGTAACTCGAACTGGAATTTTGCAGAGATGAGTCACTTATGATTGTAATCAGATTTGTTAGTATAATCGAGTTTAATTGATGGGTTGAGCCTCAAGAGCACCGCGAATTTATATTGTTGATATGGTTTGAAAGATTGTGCTATATATTGAATCAGCCTATCCGTTCCCATTCCCATTAAAAATATTTGTCTCGTTAAATTGACAATAAAGAAATGTACGCCTTTTTGAGACATAAAGACGGCCATCTATAACATCACTCTGGGTTCGACAGTATCGACTCTACTCTGATTTTTAATTAATAAGTCCATTATTGCCTTCAAACCGCGGAATTCTACAAGGCAGCAATTTTTATGTCTGGATATTAAATGTAGATTGAATGGAATCAACTCTTTGGACACTTTTTGGTTTTAGCAAATAGAGTTGCACGGTGCAACTAGCACCCTCTCTGGATCTCGGAGATAGAGGATAAGGCCATACTAGGTGCTAGACTTTCAAACTGGGTATTGCAGGTTCGATTCCCGCCAGTTTCTCAATTGTTTACTAGTTGGCTGTCGGAAAATATACTTACCCTAGATAACCTGATAACTTCCAGGTACCTAGGTAGTGATGATCTTTTGTCGATCATGATTGGAAGAACATAAACGTATCCATATCAGATCTTTACTTATCGAAGGTGGGTGTATTGGAATGTATTTATATTCCACAAATCAGATGTATTTGATAATACTGGGTCAGTATCTAATCACAGCAAACTGGCTGTATCCTGATCGATAATACAGGTTGGATATTCAGAATCAGACTTCCGTCGATTTAACGAATGCGTAATATCACCTAGGTAGCAAATATCGATCTGATCTGATGGAATGAATTAGAAACCAAAACTTAATATATATGATAGGTGCCGATCTGATCTAATTGATTAAATTTGACTCAAAGTGCAGAAAGTAAACAAATTAATTCGGTAAAAACAATTCTTCTTTGAAAACATTGAATAACTAGTTTGGACTTCTATAATCCTTATAAAACCCAATGGTGATTTTACTGAAAGTAAAGGGTTTGAGACTGATAATGAAAACTCACTTTCTGGTGATAGTAGAATTCACAATAATGTCATATTAGATATCATTGTGAATGAATGAAAAGTATTTAACTGTTGTTACGGAATCTTTAAAAACCTGAGAGTGTGCCAAAACTAATATTATTTTCCCAAAGTTATTACATAATTCAATAACTACTATTGATGTGTGTTAATTATATTTTTCAGCAAGATGTGAAATATAATCCATAATACCGCGAGGATTTACTTTCTAATTTCATCATTAATTATTAGGTTAGGTTGAGCTGCTATGATCTATTCCTATTTCGGGAATTTCGGACACAGACGAGCTTGTCTTCAACCCTGTTTGTGTAGTTAACTAACTAGTCTTCTGAATATTAGCTTATTTCTTTTAGAATCTCTTTTGTTATCTTTAGGTTTGGAAATCCTCTCAAAATGCCTGCCGTTCTGCCAGTATCTAACAGGTTCATTTATTGTTCGTTCATTTGGTTGGACTTTTCCAAAGTTTTCACTCATAACACCATCCTGAATGGGTTGTCCATGTTCTTGTTTTCGATAATGTGTATATAGCTTGGGCTTGATTATTATCTGAAAATTTTCACAACTTAAATAAAAATGTATTTCATTCTTATATTCTAATATGTTCCGTGATTTAATATCATAGTTACATAGGACTATTCATAAAAATACGAGGTGGGATTTTGTAAACTAGATCAAAACTCTTGAATCATTAACTAACCGCCACATTTGTCATGATCTTAGTCAGATAATGTATTTCTGGTTGAGATCATTATCATTCGGGAGACGAAAGTATTTACCATATTTATATAAATAGGTTCTTTAACATTGCTTAACATGTCGTTCTTCCCATTCTAGTATTATGGTATGTTAACATATTTGGTTTGAATTTTGTCACATTCATTATTAGTAATATTAACCTCTGGTAGGATATTTTATATTTATTTGTTATTTGTTTGTATGGTGGAAATTTATTAGCCATTATTCTCTCAATTATATTTACCTTCTTCTCAAAGGATGTTCAACTTCATATCGAGGCACACGTTAAAATCGTGCTCGAGATATATTCCAGGATAGTCTACAATTTAGTACTACTTCTATGTATTTAACATTATTTGCATTTTATTAGCACTATGTTTAATCTAAAAGGTAAGGTATTGGCAACAACAAATATATTACCAATTAACATGGGACCAAGAACGCGACAAAAATTTCATTTTCGATTGCGTCAAAAATAAAAGCAATTATTATAGAGTAATTATTATAAGTAATTTTAACTTAAAATTACATTAACTCTTAAAAACTTAACACATATTCTGCAAATATTCTCTCATGGATGTTCTAGGATATTCTCCAATCGTGTACTATTTCTAAGTATTTGATTTGTTTTGGAAGACAAGGCATTCATAATTTGAATTATTTCGACTTCTGTGAAAATACAAATTTTTGCTTTATCCTGTTTTACATTGAGTCCCGTCTCTCAGGCCCAGCAGTAAGAAATGTTGACCACTTCCTTCCAGTTTTTTAATTACATTATAAACTTAGGTCTGTGAAAGTGTTTATGAAATTTTGTTTTGATATCAAAAACAAATGTATGTATATAATGTAGCTTTTATGCAACAATCTATTAGTAATTCAAATAGAATAAAATGTTTATAGAAAGTTTGTCGTATTTTCATTCCAATGTTCATTGTTTGACATTAACAACCATCAACAACATTTAAAATGAAATAAAAACATAGAAATTGTAGCATTCTTTTTTAAGCTTTATAATTCGATCACGAACTTAAGCTTTAAACCCCCTCTTGAACTTATTCTACTTTTATTTCTAAGATTTTACAACACAATAATAAAAATAAACATAAACATAAAAACAAAAACAAAAGCGACAACAAAAAACATGAAATAATCTTAAAAGCCATGATGTTTTAACCATTTCAACCAAAATTATGTATGTACGTGTATAAATTTACATCCATATGAGATCTGACAATGTTACTCATATGGCTCATATGACTGAGTGACTGATTATGTATGTAATGGGTGTTTTTTTGAGAGGTATAGAACTTCGAATTGAAATAAAACCAAGAAAATCGTTTTAATGACCATCAATTTGGCTTTATTGGAAGGATAATTTTATGCCATTGATGTTTAAATATGATTTCAGGCATGTGGCCGCCGCGGCTGGCTCGAATAAAGCCAATTCTACAGGTCCAATTTTCACCCACTTTTTCGAGCATATGGGGCCGTATGTCGGCAATAACGCCACGAATGTTGGCTTCCAATTTCCCTAACGTTTCTGGTTTGTTGGCGTAGACGAGCGACTTCACATATCCCCAAGGAAAATAATCCAATGGCGTCAAATCACACGATCTTGGTGGCCAATTGACATGTCCATTCCGCGAAATTATGCGCTCATCGAATGTTTCCTTCAATAAATCGATTGTGGCGTGCGCTGTGTGGCATGTAGCGCCGTCTTGTTGGAACCACAACTCATCCACATTCATGCCATCCAATTCGGGAACAAAATAGTCGGTTATCATGGCTCTATACCGGTCTCCATTAATTCGGGTGCTCTTCAACACTTTGCTCTACAGCGGCAATTGTTTCTTCGGTGCGCACTGTTCGACGTCTCTGCGGATGCGTATTATCACATAGAGTAAACGTAGTGCGAAAACGATCCATGGTTAATCGAATTAATTGCTCTGATGGGCGATTATGTCGACCATAAAATGGACGGAGCTTGCGGTAAACTTCGCGAACTGAACCGTTATTTTCGAAATCAATTTGCACGATTTGCAAGCGTTGTTGTTTTGTCAACCTGTTCATGATGAAATGGCAAACCAAACTGAACATAAATGACATTAGAGTTGCCAGATTTGACCACAAAATGCCAGTTTTATCTCTTTTCGAAAAACAAACCTGTAAAAAAAACACCCGTTATGTATGTAAGCCCAAAGGCAGTTTCTTTGAAACAGTGTTTTTTTCTGGTTTTGTTTTTTATATAAAACAAATTTTCTAAAAATTATTCACAGCAACTACAACATAATATAGAATACCAAAATAACCATGACAACAACAACAACAAGAATAAAAAATAATAATAAAACAGCAACAACAACAATTATGTATAACAATCAAGGCGTTTTATAAATGTTTGTTTATCTATTCTTAAATTGAAAATTTAAGACCGAAATTAAAACCGATAGGTGCAGTGAGACTTTGTCTGCCTCTCTGGCTGTTTGTAAGTCCCTCCAAACCATTTATTTGTCTGTGCGCCCCAAGAGCATGTCCATGACAGTGAAATGAAAATACTTAAGTTGCGAGTATTTTATATACAATGGAATTGTGTATGTATAATAAATGCATCCATCTGCTCCACTATAGAGATACAACCATACATACTCCAACAATGGACCACGTACTCACACCAACAAGCTAGCAAGCTGTTTTTGGCCATAGGCAGACATATGAAAATGAAAATATTTTTATTGTAATCAAGAAGAAAATAAAAAAACAAAAGCGATGAGAAAAATTTAAATAAAATGTATGCATAGAAATGATAACACAATGCTGCAAGTAAAAGAGTGGGAGAAATGTGAAACAACGTGAGAGAGTGCGAGAGAAAGTGAGAAACTGATAACATAATGTTATTAATATTAGAGAAGCGGTTATTTTATGTTTAAAAATATAATGAAACGGAAGCTGTATGTATTAACTTAACGGTAAAATAATTCCATGTTTAGTTTTAACAGAGAAATATATTAACGTTTAAATGTTAAGTTAACGTTCTTAATATTAAGACTAATTTAACGGGTTTGTTTTTATGTTGAAGGCATTAAAGTACTTATCAGTGATGTTACAGAAAGTCTATTATATCGAGTACTTTTTTAAGATAAAAAGTGTTAAATAAACAAAAGTACTAAATAAAAAACAAAATCCAAGATATCCCTAAAGTCGAATTTGAAAGTATAATTCCGCATAATGCAGATCAAACACATAGGACAGATTATAAGAAATGAAAGTTTATTTTAAGTTAAACAGGCTTCATAAAAATTGGCACAGTGGGACAGAATCGAAATTTTTAGAAAATAAATTTGCAATTTCTAAAGGGCAGATCTGATCGACATTAAATTTTGCATAAGAGCAGTCAAAAATTTGAGTTTAAGTTTTGAAAGTGGATCCCACAAATAATTGAAGAGCTGCAATTAAGGAAATTTCAACATAATTTAAAGCCGTATTATAATGAAAAAGCATTTAGAGAGGGACTTTTGTTTATTTATGGTATCTTTATTAACTAAATAAATTAAATTATATGAGAATTATTCCTCTTGCGAGTATTAATAAACAAAATTTTTAAAAAAATTTAATCGAAGTTGCCTTTAAGTTAAATATACAATTTTATTTGAAAATAAATTGTATACACTACATTTATTTTTGAATATTTCTGTTATATGTTTCACATAACCTTCCGTTGGAAAGCATAAATGTAAAATCATACAAAAATATTCAAAGAGACACTAGCAAAATGTAATGCATTTTCATAAAATTGTATATTTAACTTGAAGGCAACTTCGATTAAATTTTTTTAAAAACTAAATAAATTAAGAAAATCTGAATATCAGTGCGTTATGGATTATATTGTGTGTATAACATAAAAATGTAGGATTTACAACAGATGGTGTCGCTTTTGAACGAGGTTTTTGTCTTTAGTAGCTTAAATATAATAATAAAGAGTGTACCCCGTCGATCTTTTATTGTCATTTAGTTACTGAACATTATAGTGTAAACAATAGAGTTTTTTTGCTTTGAAAATGTCGAATTTTGTGCCAATAAAACGTCATATGCGGGACGTTTTCTTTTCTTGTTTAATTTAAAAAAAATGCCACTAAAAACAACGATTGCTCAGCTTATGGTGAATGTGCTCAAGATGCGAGAGATTGCATGCAAGAGCTTGCAAAATCATTGGGAGCAGGATTCATCGAAAAGCAAGGAAAATTAGATACCATATGTCATAAATGCTGCTTAAACGCTATAAAAGAAAATCATTTTTACACCGAATCATTACTTACAAAAAAAGTGGTTACATTATGATGATTCAAAGCGTAATAAGTCGTATGTGAAGCCCGGCCAACCAGCCTTATCGCCACCAAAGCCAAATATCTATGACGCTAAGGTAATGCTCTGTATTTGGTGCGATCAAAAGCATCCTACATATCATGAGCTGCTGAAATCTGGCCAGACCATCTTAGAACCTGTACTGAATGCAACTGATTCATTTGAAATGAGCATTGGTCAAAAACTCTCAGAATATGCTGCCAAACATGAAAGCGTAATATTCCATCATGACAATGCTCGGTCATGTGTGACTATACCTGTTAAAGACTATTTAGAAACAAGTAAGTATTTAGAAACATGGCTTAGTGTGCTTCGTGCGCTTTGTGGATTAAATACTCTATTCTTAGTAGAAGTATACTCCATAAATACAACAGTTAAGCAAATCAGGTACTTGTTTGGAAAAGGTCCAAAACTACGTGCAGTTTTAGAATGCTAGACAATATTGCAGAAGCATTGGTGAATACGAAATGAGCATTAATTGCTCTAGAAACAGAATCTCAGCTTGTTCAGAATGAATAGGTGAATTCGCCTTTAGTAAGACATGTACATATTACCATCACGAGTAAAAATCATTGAGGGCTCTGAGTTATGAACTTTTGATCACCGAAAGTAAGGCTTATGTTTCAATTTTAGTACCTTTTCAAAATCTTGATGTTTGTCACTAATCTGTAACATAAATTAAAGTAAAATATGAGGTTTTAAAAATACTAGAAAAAAAATTTGTTTTTATTAGTATTTTTCTCTTTCTCTTTTAATGTTAAGCATTTTGCTTAACATTTCCATAACT
Source organism: Bellardia pandia (assembly GCA_916048285.2). Classification (NCBI taxonomy): domain Eukaryota; kingdom Metazoa; phylum Arthropoda; class Insecta; order Diptera; family Calliphoridae; genus Bellardia; species Bellardia pandia. Next base: position 40,097,241 of record OU696530.1, read on the forward strand.
AACTGTAAAGCAGCATAAATATTTCGCCATCCCCCCTTCATTTTATGATTGTTGCCAAAAATGATTATTTCCAATAATTTTACAAATCATACTCCATACGCCCACATACATTAACATTCACGAAATAACTTTATCAATATTATTCTTATCATTGTCATCACACAACTACAATCAAACACCTACTCCTTACACATACCACTTATCAATTGGCCAAGTTAATACTTACGACTGTGTGTTTGTCAGCATTGGGGCAGAAATAAATGAATTTATGGGTGTTTAATGGTGGTGATTTTAAAAATTCATTGCTTATTTGCTGTAACACTGTTTTGTGTTGTCGGTACTAAATACTTTTTGTGTTATGTATTCTAGTGAGTATGATTTTTATATTTTTGTTTTAATCTTTTAACTTGTAGAGGTACATATGAACTTGACAGTATTGTATAGAAAATCGATATTTTGTTACGGTATAGATAAAGTTTCTCTCTATCATTTTTCTCTGTATATGGTTTTGGTTTTATATTCGTTTTGTTTTTTTTTTTTTTTGGTTTGAGTTCCTCCTGTTGAGTGTAATTTCCAATTAAATTTTGTTGGTGGAATTTTTTGTGTGTTTTCAAGCGTCTGAAAGCTTCATTTAATTGTGTTAAAAATTTGTTTTCCTCACAGTTTGTTACAACAAAAGAGAACATTAAATATAAATTTAACAAATAGACAGAATGTTTTTTAATTGAATTATAATTCTTTGTTTGGGGTTTTTACTACATTCAATTTTAATCAAATTTTAAATTTAATGAAGTAAAAGTAGTTTAGATTTTAGTTCAGGGTCTAATTCAGGTTCCTGTTCAGACTCTAGATCAAGTTATGGTTCAGGTTCGAGTTCTTATTCTAGTTGAGATTCTAGTTTAGGTTCTGGTTTAGGTTATAGTTCAGGTTAAAATTCAAATTCTAGTTCAGGTTCTAGTTCAGATCCTCATTCTGGTTTCCGTTGCAATCTCTAAATCAGGTTCCTTGTTCAGGTTCTAGTTCAGATTCTAGTTCAGATTCTAGTTTAGATTCTAATTCAGATTCTAGATCAGGTTCGAGTTCTTATTCTAGTTCAGATTCTAGGACAGGTTCTAGTTCAAATTCTAGTTTAGGTTCTGGTTTAGGTTATAGTTCAGGTTAAAATTCAAATTCTAGTTCAGGTTCTAGTTCAGATCCTCATTCTGGTTTCCGTTGCAATCTCTAAATCAGGTTCCTTGTTTAGGTTCTGGTTCAGGTTCTAGTTCAGATTCTAGTTTAGATTCTAATTCAGATTCTAGATCAGGTTCTAGTTCAGATTCTAGGTTAGGTTCTAGTTCAGATTCTAGGTCAGGTTAAAATTCAAATTCTAGTTCAGGTTCTAGTTCAGATTCTCATTCTGGTTCCCGTTCAGTCTTTACATCAGGTTCCATGTTCAGATTCCTGTTCGGTACTAGTTCACAAACTACCATCTAGGTTTTAATTCAGGTTCTAGGTCAGATTCTAGTTCAGGTTCTTGTTCAGTTTCTAGTTTAGTTTTTAGTTCAGGTTCTTGTTCGGTTCTAGTTCAGGTTCTAGTTATGTTGAAAAGTTGAATTTAATGGCAAATGTTTCCAAGCATATCTCTTCATAACGAAATTCTTTAAAATTGCGAAATTTATCGAATTCAAAAATACTACATGTTCAATAAGTTTGCAATTCAATACGTCAAACAATGTAGTTTAAATATAACTACTTACATATTTATTTATATTTTGTTTGTTTTATTTATAAAAGTTCAATTTGTATTACACAAGTTTAAATTATAATAATAATTATTAGTTCATGAAATCTCTTTCATACAACCTACTAAATTTTTAATAATACTCATACGATATGTAGGTTTTCAATTTAAACAATATTGCTCATACGTTGCACAGTCTGTAGACAAGAGTTCTTTTTCTCAACAGCCAATATATTCTATAACAATTAGTATGGTTTCTTTTTTTTGTTTTTTATTGCAGTTTTTCCATACCTCCCTACAATATTTAAATATTTATAAAGTTCAATAACATTTTGTTTGGTTTTATTTTTTATTTTGTACATTGGCATAATAAACCAGACTTTTTAGCCAACGAAAATATTAGTCTAGCGTTTTGTAGTTTTATAAATTATATATTAACAGTCTAATTCAAAGCAAATATCCATACAAAATTTGCTTTATAAGCCTGTTATAAACCTTTGACAAATTGTATGAATAAGGGGGTAAATAAATAAAATAGCTAATCTGGGCTTAAACACAATTACAAAATTTAATTGTTCAAATAAATAGTTTTTCATGTTGTAGGAAATCTTTTGTTTTAAGTTGTTTGCACTAAATAATAAAATAATTTTTTTTTGCTTAAAATCGTTGTTTCAAAACTTAATTTTTTTCTCCCCAACTTTTGTGTTGTTTGTTTTTGTATTATTTTTATTTCTGCTTTCCTTTTAGTCACGACATAAGAAGCGAAAGAAAAAACACTTTGCACGTGCACAATTACGTCTTGAAGCATAAATTTTGTGTTTGGAAGCGTGTATAGGTGAGAATTTGTATTTGTGTAAATTTGTGTGTCTTAATGTTTGTATCTACCCTGCATGTCATGGTACTAGTTGCACATTGACAAATTGGTATTCATCTAATGGCCAGCACAAGTTATCCACTAATCTACTGGCAAGGTTTTCTATTGGCGAGACTCATGTGGGAATATAATTGCAACTAGTGAAATAACTGGTGAATGGTGTTCTTTTGGTTACATGTACATAAAATAATTGTTATTTTTTCATTTCTTGGTCAACTCTGTATTCATGTTTTATATAAGTTTTACATAGATCAGTCTTCCATTCCAACTAGCTAAGCTCTCACCCAGAGATTGCAATTTTTGTACATTTGTACACTTAAAGTATACATAACACACTGGCGATTCTGCTGTTGAAAGGTAATGCAAAGTTAGATCAGTTGACATTATTTTACAAATGAAGAATGAGTAAGTTCTAACTGGTAATCAATCCAGTGCGCAGAGTATAATTTTGACCTATAGAACTGCAGAGAAAGTTTAGCTATACATACAGCAGTATGTAACGAATAGGAATTTGTTTGTTTCCTAACCTGAAGTAAAACACATGGTGTTAATGGTATATTATTTTCATGTTTTATCTGTAAATTAAAATCAGAACATAAAAGCAATGCATTCATTAATTAGACAACCATATACCTAGTTTTGCTTAAATGTGGAGTCTACCCAAAGACCAATTGCAATATGTATATTAAACAAATGGTTCAAAATCAATTTGAGCGAAATTAATTACAATTTTTTTTTTCAATTCCAGAATTTTATTTATTAAATTTAAATATACAATTTAATTCGTTTAAACGAATTATTCGCAAATTTAATGTTTTACATAAAATATGGGAAATTGTTTTCCAAACTAGTTGCATTTGTTTTTTACGATCGTAAGAAATTATTTTTTTCGATCGGAAAACCTTTTCAAACCATTTGACAAAATATTTATTTTTTTCAGGCAAATTTTATAAACAACCAAAACTTATCCACAATGCTCAATAGTTTAATAACCCTTTCACTTTGACAATTTGCCTTTTTTGATAGTTTGCTATATACAATAATTCCCTTTTTTAAATCATCAGGCAGGTGTCGCGTTCTTTAAAATTCTTCAATTATAGTGAAACGTAATCATCGCACTGTCCTGTGTTTCAGCTTTTAGCATATTTGGCGTAATGTTGTGAGTTGCTTTGCACAGCCTTAATTGCGCTTACAGTTTGCATTTCTGTCGAATCTAATTTTTTGACTTTTAATTGTGAGTAGACCCAGCTTTGTATAGTGATGTGTCCATATCTGTAGCTATTTGGATTTCGAGATACAAGCTAACCATTGCTATTGTTTAATGGTCTCGTAGATACGAGGGCGGTTCGGAAACTTCTTAGCCTAGAATAGAAAGCGCGGTATAAACAGAAAAAGTTTAGTGTTTTGGAAACTTTCAGCTGTGCTATGAACATATGTTAAATTTCTTAAAATTAAATTAACTCCTTCAAATAGAAAAAGGTGTTCAAAAAAGACGCATCCGCGAAAAAAAAAAAAAAAAAAATGATATGTTATTAAATGAACAACGATTAAAAATGCGTGAAATTTTGCATGAAGAACTACAGATGAAAAAGCTTTCTGCAAGATGGGCGTCGCCGCATTTGTTAACAGTCGACCAAAAGCGCATAAGAATGAAAATTTCTCAAGCTTGTTTGGATCGTTTTAAGAAAAATAAAATGGATTTTAAGTGTCGTTTCATAACTGTTGATGAGGCATGTATCCACAACTATACTCCAGAGATAAAAGAACAATCCAAGTAGTGGACTGAAGCTGGAGGAAGTGCCCCGAAGAAGGCAAAAATAATTCAATCAACTGGTAAGATAAGGTTATGGCAACGGTTTTTTGGGACTTTAAAGGTATTTTCTTGATTGACTATCTGGGTAAAACAATAAATTCAGAGTACTATTGCAATATTTTGGATTATTTTTCATCAACACACCAGCGCACAAGAGTGTTTTAACAATGGCTAAAATCAACGAATTAAATCACCTTAATCAGCTGATTTAGCTCCCAATGACTTTTACCAGTTCCATAAAAAAAATTAGCTAGCAAGCGTTTTACCTCAAATAAACCACTATTTTGAAGGGCTTGAGGAAAACTATTTTAATCTTTAATTAAGGAATAGACTTGCTAGATAAGCGTTGGACTAAGTGTATTGAAGTTTCTGGAGATTATATAGAAAAATAAAAATGTTTTTAAAAACTAACTATTCTCTTTCTGTGCTAGGCTAAAAAGTTCCCGAACCGCCTTCTTATGGTGTATTTATTTATCAATTTCTTGTTTAGGTGGTTTAATGGCGTTAGCATATCCCAATATTTTATTACTCAAATTTACCAACTGTTGAAAATCAAAATATGTTTTAGTGTCTGCCAGGCTGCCAGAGAGTCCAAAAGTGAAACTTTCATATATTTTATTTTTTTTCTATTGAGTCGTGTTTTACACGCTATAACTCATTCAGAATTGAAACAGCTTTGTTATATGCTGAAATTTTTAAAAGCTTACGTCCTTCTCGTATAAATAATTTGCAAGTACATTAGTTTTCAAATCGGTAAATAGTGAATAGGTCATTTTTGAATTAATTATTTTACATGCTCTTCACACAATCTATAAACAATTCATATGTTTTATTTTACCAACACATTTTTTATACAATTCCAACATAAATAGATACACGGTTGTTAAATGGCCAAAAGAGCGTGCAAGACAGCATGACAGAAAGCCCCCCCCCCATATAAGAGTACCAACACAAAATTATTTTAGTTTCCTTAAACATTCAATTAAAGACGAATAAATGTTTTTTACGTGTAAATCTAATTTTTTCTACCTAAGAAGTGCGTCGGCAATGTAAAACATCCCTGCTAACAGCGAAGGCACTTTAAAAAACTTAATTTGAATATTAATGAGAAACAAAAACAAAGTTTTTCCGAAAAGAGACGTTAATGTTAAAGTTTTAGTTAAATTTATGATTCGAACATAATTTTGAAAGTGAGTTAGCTGCCAAAGGCTTTTAACCATGACATTAAAGAATTTAAAATTTTTCTTAAATGTAAATTTCTGAGCAATTATTTGAACCTTAATGTTTTCAATTTTGCTTTTGTAATTTAAAAATGATCTTAATTAGCAAAATATGTTATCTCTTGTTATTTTTGTTTTATAATTTTCTATTATTTCCCTTGGGCTCATTAGGCAGACTTAGAATAATACTGGGCATTTGAACTGTGATAACTATTTTAGTACCTAAACATGTATTATGGAGAAACAAATTACGTTTGCTAACTACCTGTTAGGACATGCATGAAAAACAAAAATATAATTTTATTTTTTTAAATATCTAAATGTTTTAAGTAACGTAACAACAAATTTTCAATGTTTGAGTCATTTGAGTACATATTAGATTTTAAGTACTTTAGATAATGAGAGTTATAAAAAAATAGTAAATAGTAAAAATATGTCTGTCATTTTATTCTAATTATATGCGTGAGCCACCATTATAAATATTTGAAGCGTGTGGAATGACTTGCAAAGTGCTGGTTTTGAATATTTTTTTTTTAACATATTGTTATGTAAAACGATAAAAGGTAGAAAGATAAAAATATGGCAAAGTCTACTTCGTTGCTGAAAATATTATATAGATTTTGGTTTAATTTAAAAAATTATTACGGCGTCCGTGTCATTAATCGTAGCATAATTAGTAATTCGATAGAGCTGTAATGATTTAGAATATTTGAGATTTTTGTATTTAGTGTCCATGTCCAAATAGTTTGCAATGCTTTGTAACATGTTGAAAGAAATATGGCCTGATTCATTTAGACCTTTTTTTTAATTTGAAACAAAAAACTCTCAATATATAACTGAATGTTGAATGCCCAAAAACACTATTTATGGCATTTACTTTTTTATACACTCCACCAACATAAGTGGTAAATGAGGGTATAATAAGTTTGTCATTCCGTGTGTAACACTAAGAAATATGCATCTCAGACACAACAAAATATATATATTCTTGATCCTTATGGAAATTTAATTCGGCTGAGCTATGTCCGTCTAACTATCTGTCTGTCTGTGTAAAACACTCTCACGTCCAAAGGACACAACCAAAATCAACAGAGTTTACAAAAACCTGTTTATAATTCTCCTAAGCAGTTTGGTATTGAAAATCAGCACAATCGGTATAGTAGGACCAGAATTATGAATCAAAATGTGAAACAACCTCCATAAAAGTTTGGTATTTTTAAACATATTTTTTCCAATTTTTTTTAATATATTGCAGATATTGCCATGAAATTTTGTACACGTTATTTCTAAGATAAAAGAAGAGAGTATAAGGAAAATAGTAAAATCGGTCCATGATTTCTCATAGCCCCCATACAAATATCTTCCCGAAATATGGCTTAATGATAAATAAATGCCTGTAAAACTGGAATATAACTAGAAAACTCGGCAAAAATGAGTGTCATGTAAAAATAAATCGCAAAACGAAATTTTGTTTTGTTTTTAAATTTTTGATATTTTTTTAGTCAGGCGCGAGTTCATTAAATTTAATTTTCATTAAATTATTATTTTTACTGAAGGTAGGAATTGTTTTTACAACATGAAATCTTATCAAAAATTTTTCTTGACTGAGCTGGGTTGAATTTACATGTTTCGAGAATCATCACATTCTCTCATCAGAATTCTTTGCGTACTAACCTCAGCACCACTGCGGCGGCTGCTAGCCAACAGTCAAACATCAATCTTTAACCAGTGTTACCGTTGGTTCGAAATTTGCTGTAATTATCATTTCTCTATTTATTTACATGTTGCTTTCCTTTTTTCCTCCAGTTTTTTTTCGTATTCTTTCTGTCAAGACTTTGTCTTGAAAACCTGAATACATTTGTTTTTATTCACCCCTATCGTGAATAAAAATTCCACGTGAAATTTGTTCACTTTTCACATTTTCCTATTTAAAATCAATGTTAAAAAAATAAGAGTGAACAAATTTCACGTGGAATTTTTATTCACGATAGGGGTGATTATGTTTTTTGTCCACTTTCGTCGACATTTTTCATGTGTACCACTTAAAGTACAAATGCAAACATTATAAGCTTGTGCCCTAGCTATTTTAAGTACAATTATGTTTTTTTTTTAGTTGAACTGTTGTTGTTAATTTTTAAATTTTTGATATTTCTTTAGTCAGGCTCGAGTTCATTAAATTTAATTTTCATTGTTTTGTTAGGTCCATGTTTGACCATAGACCCTAGTCCACATCTAAAATTCACTTAAATACGCATAAATTTTTCTATAACATGAACTGAGACTCAAATGTTTTTATATTATTGGCAATAATGGTCTCGAAAGACCGATCATGCAAACTATATGTTTGCTAGAAGTGAACAAAACACATTACCAATATTGATTTTCGTAATACAGCTGAATATTTCATAGACGTTGTTGAAATCAACAGAAATTTCTTCCTAAAAATATAAGAGAAGTAAAAAAAAACTTGGAAAAGGAAAATGTTATTTTTCCGGCCACATTTAGAGGAAAATGCAGAAATGAAATTTTTTAAAACAATTTCAAACTTGTTAAAATTTTGTTAAGCAAATTCTAAAAATTTGAAAACTTATCATGAGCATAGGCCAGATTTGACGATTTATTGTCATTTTGACGATTTTGATGATTTTGAATACACAATATTTTTTTATTTAATATTTAATATTTTTATTTAATATTTGTATTTTGACACTTAAAACCCAAAGCAAAATAAATATTACTTGTAAAACTGATAGATTTTGTTTATATATGGCAGCTTTGTTTTCTTCAGAAAACTCGTTCGAAATGGGTGAATCATGCTACAAAATACTCTCAGTAAAAAAGTTTTCTCCGGAAAAAATTTTGTTAAGAACAAATAGGTGAATCCACCTTAAGAGAAAGGAAAAAACTATAAAATAATTTAACAACGATGTATTTCTTTTAATAATGCAAAATTTATAAATGTTAAAACATTAATGTCTCATTATCACATCACTATTATAATAACGGCCTCTGCACAATTTAATATAAAATGTTTTTTATTAGTCTTTCCTCCCCTGCTTTTAACGATTTTGAACGACCATTCCGTGGTAAATTTTGAATGCTTCCGCGACTGTATACCAATTTGTTAAATAGTTTATTTCTTGATAATATCTACCAAACATATGCAGCCCAATCATGAATAAAAATTCCGCGGAATTTTTTTCCCTTTATATTTTTTTAACATTGAATTTGAATAGGAAAAATGGGAAAAGGGAAAAAACTCGCGCGGAATTTTTATTGATGATTGGGCTGATCATCACTCCTTTCCATCGTTAAGCTAGATTTACACGATTGAAATTCTCTTCAAAATTGCTCTTCAAAATGTTTCAAACTCAGCAAAATTTCTTTAAAATTTATTTATTTAATAGTTAATAATAGTAATTAAATAAATAAATTTTGAAGAATTTTTGCTGTTTTGAAGAAAATTTTAATCGTGTAAATCTAGCTTTAGTTTAGCTTTAGCTTTAGTTTAGTTTTTTTTTTTTAATTTTTTATTATAATTAATTCAAAATTATGTTTTACAATTTATATATAATGGTCTCCGTGCCATTAAGGCTTTGTTGAGACAACTTTAGGTCATGTAAGTTCAGTGGTATTGTTCCGAACTGAATGTCAAATTAAAAAAAGCAAAATAAAAAGCCCTTTATTCCCTTAATTCAAGTGCATGTGCACCTACCTACATATATTAAATTATTCACAAAAGTTTTTAAATTTTCTGAAAAAATTAAAAAAAAAACATTTCCAACAAAGTTCATGGATTGTGTTTATCCTGTGGATACAAAAAAAGCTCATTACAACCAAGATTTTTCTTGTTTGCAGCAGCGAGAAAAAACAAATAGCAACAAAACTACTAAAGCAAATACGAGTACAAGCAAAACCTAGCAAAAGAAAAGTTTTATATGTAGAAAGTTTTACAATTTAATTTTAACTGAATCGCTACATTCACAATACACAAAAAAACATACAAAAGAGAAACTTGTTTTTGCCCGTGTCCTTTTTATATACAGAAGGAAATAGCAGAGTGTTTAATGACAACAGTATAGGATACAATAGAAAGGTTATATAGTTTAGGAAGTAAGTAGTTACAGTATTTAGTTAAATTTAGTGTATTTCTGTAGCTGTTTAACAAAAGCTCATTCATAATATTGTCAAATTACATGATTAAGAATAGGTGCAAATAGAGAAACAATTATTTATTAAATTTAAATTGTTCTTATTAAAACAGAGATCTCCTTTGTAACTTACATGCTTCATAGTTAAGAAACCACATTATTTGCAATAAGAAGCTAAACCCTAAAGTGAAATACTAACTAATATTAAACATCTAAACAAACCAATGGTCCGGTTTGTTTAAACGTATGAATATCAATTGAGCTTTTTTTTCTTAATATTTAATATGTTGTAGCATATTGTTTAACCATTTATTTGAACCTCAATATTATACTAAATTGAAAAGGCCACATACACTACGTTGCATAACTATAAATACATGAAACATGTTCTTGCAAGTATTTTTTTTTAATAAAATGTATTTATAGTTACGAAACACTAACAAAATGTTATTGCACGTAACCATACTCTTGAAAAATTTTAGACATATTAAAAAAAATTTTGTAACTTTACAACAAATAGCAAACATTAAGTGCAATTATAATAAAGCAACACAGTGTGTGTACGAGTATGTATAATTCATCTATTTAATTTCATTTCTTATCCTAAATATAAAAACAAAAAACAATATGGCTGTCTAAGTGTGAGTATTTATGAACAGCATCCATCTTTATTAAACAGTTAGAATTTTGGCTTTTGTTGTCTCAACAAATAAAAATGTAAACAAAGAGAGAGCAAAGGAAAACAACAACCATCTATAGCTACATAAATATAACAACAGCAAATGCGGTAAATGCCATTTGACCTATGCTATGTCATATGAGTTCGGTCATACAACTTAAATAATCATTCGTACGCACGTGCCAGTCAATAGTTGCCTCTGTCAGTCTGTCATACAGTTGACAGGATATTTTGAATGTTATTGCTCTTGTTTCTTTTTCTTCTTTTCTTTGGCTTTGACAAGATTTTTAGCTTAATGTTAATTGTAAATACATAAATTCAATTACGAGTACACACATACATACATTTGTTGCTCTTTTTCATATTAAATAAGAAACTTTATTAAATAAACATGATTATTCTATGAAACTTAAAGTTACAAATAAAAAGTAAAAGTTTTTGTTCAAACTTTTTTCAGAATGAAAGTTTTTTTTTTTTTGTATAAAACCTTTAATACTCTGGCCATCAATAAGAAACAATTGACAATTTGTCAGTATTATTCACACCCTACCTTATTATACCCTACACCACAATAGTCGGGAGGGTATATTGGATTTGTGCTGATGTTTGTAACGCCCATAAATATTGGTCCTAAACCCACGATTTAACGATGTCCGTCTGTCCGACCGTTCTTGTGCGTAGAGTACAGGTCGCAATTTTGAAGTTATTTCAATCAAATTTGGTACGTGATATTTCAGAAAAAAGAATCCAATTCACATTTACAAATTTTCTGAAGGTCGGTGCATAATTAATCATAGCTCTCATATAAGCCACACTTCTGAAAATGACTTTCAAGTGCATAATCCTCTTAAAAATGTCGGTATCCAAATAATATTGAACACAAATATGCTTCGTATACATACAAATAATATTTCAGAATTTTATGATGATTTATGATGGTCCATAAATAGTCGCTCACTTCTGAAAATCACTTAAACGACGATAAATCTCTTAAAAATATTGGTATTTAAATAAAATTCAACAAAAATAAGTTTCATATATACAGAAATGATGACACCTAATTTTATAATGGTTGGTCCATAATTAGTCAAAACTCCAATATATAATCCCATACGTAATTCACTTTAACCTCCATTAATATCTATTTATAGTATATACATACATAAAACTATATAAATATTATGTGTGTTATATATTTATATTCACGGAAGTCATGGCACTAAATTTTTGGAAAATCGGTCCATAATAGGTAATAGCTCCCATATAGCGGCCATTTCTAAAAAACTGTTTATACATATATTGGGTGTAGCGTATTATATGGTCGGGCTTGACCGACTATACTTTCTTACTTGTGCGAATATATACAATTGGGAAATCAAGTAAATTCGAGATAATGCAATAACTTTTCATATGTATGTATGAAATATATTTTATATGTATGTATGTGGTGTGAATTGCTTTGAATTTATCTAAATTTAACACTGCTCCCACTTTGTAGAAATTCTTTTTGCACCTATATAGTTCCTTTTAGTTTAAATATACCAAATACAATGTTGTCTATCCGACTAATGTTTTATGTAATTTAATCCAAATCTATTTTCTTGATGTCACTTCAGGTAATGGACAATGACATGTATGTAGAGTGTATGTATAGATATTGCCTTTTATCTGACAACAAAACAATGATTAATTTATTTGCATAAAATCAGTTTTTTCCCGGTATTTAGAGTGTTCCTTAAAATGTTTAAATGAATATTCGCAAAAAAAATTTTTAAATACTAAAATTTAATATTTTATTTATTTCACAGACTCGTTAACACTTGTTTCAACCTTAAAAATTATGCTGTAAATACAAATTATTGTAATAAATATTTGTTTAAAAAAACTAAGAAAAAAATAAAAACTACACTTGCACAATACAAAATATATATTATACATATATAAATCAGTTTCTTAGTAATTACTAAACCACTTCTGTGTAATCCATACGATATATAGTAGCCATTAACCAGTTAACCACAAATGGTAGCTAAAAAAGTTTTTTACTGACAATTTTTATAGTCACCCTAACAAATAATAAATAAATAAAAAATGTTTCCCCAATGTTTTTTAAAAAACTTTAGCTGTTGTCAACATCATGTCTATAACATAACTACAATGTTCTTTCTATTTGTTTTGTTTTACTTTATCGCTTCTCGTTTCATGGTACAAAAGTTTTGTTTCACTTTTTTCAACACTATTCAAATAAATGTGTATTTTGCACGACATTAATTTGGACTTTTTTTTCGAGTTTTTGTTTAGTTTTTGGTAGACTGTCAACATGCATTGTAATTGTTATTAGAAAAGGGTCATTATCACAACTGTTGGGGTTGTAGACTTTCATTTTGATGAATCAACTCCATTGTTTGCACCTGTAATGGATTTCACTGGTTTTTGTATTGCTATATTTACATTTAATAGCAAATAACCTTATTGCTAGATTTAAAGTAAATTTAACACACCTATTTTAGTTAAAAGAATTAAACGAATTTTAATCTTAATATAAAGAAACAGTTGTCTTCTACGTAGAATTTTTACTGGTGTGATAATGTAAGGGGGACTAGCTTCAGTCGCAGGCCTTTATGCAATTTAACTTAAGCTTCAATCGTAGATCTTTATAGAGTCTAAGTATAGCTTCAAATGTAGGTCATCTTTATGTAGTCTCAGTTAAGTTTCAATCCTAGATCTTTATACAGGCTCAGTTTAGCTTAAATCGTAGGTTTTTATACAGTCTCAGCTAAGCTTCAATCGTAGATCTTTATGCAATCTAAGTTTAGCTTTAATCGTTGATCTTTATACAGTCTAAGTTTAGCTTTAATCGTTGATTTTTAAGCAGTCTCAGTTAAGCTTTAATCGTTGATCTTTATCCAGTCTAAGTTTAGCTTTAATCATTGGACTAACTTTAGCTTTACCCGTAGTTCTTTATACAGTCTCAGTATAGCTTAAATCGTAGGTCTTTATACAGTCTCAGCTAAGCTTCAATCGTAGATCTTTATCCAATCTAAGTTTAGCTTTAATCGTTTATCTTTATACAGTCTAAGTTTAGCTTTAATCGTTGATTTTTAAACAGTCTCAGTTAAGCTTTAATCGTTGATCTTTTCCAGTCTAATTTTAGCTTTAATCATTGGACTAACTTTAGCTTTACCCGTAGTTCTTTATACAGTCTCAGTTTAGCTTCAATCGTAGATCTTTATACAGTCTCAGTTAAGCTTCAATCGTAGATCTTTATCCGATCTAAGTTTAGCTTTAATCATAGATCTTTATACAGTCTCAGTTTAGCTTTAATCATTGATCTTTATATAGTGTCAGTTTAGCTTTAATCATTGGTCTAACTTTAGCTCTAACCGTAGTTCTTTATACAGTCCCAGTTTAGTTCAATCTTAGATTTCTATACACTCTTTAGCAGTTTCAGCTGAGGACGTTTCAGAAATAGTTCATCATGTTGGCTGTAAAGGTGTTACATTAAAGATTTTTTTTAACAATTTAAAATATAATTAAATTTAATGAAAGTTTATTATTCATTTGTATACAGCAATAAAACAGGCTGATTTTTATATATTTTTTTCTCTCAACATTTTGCTGGAAGCATGTCAGTAAGAATTTATATTTATTGGCTGCAGACAGCATATAAAATGTACCAACAACTCAGATGAATGGAGTCTGTCTAACAGGTGTATTATAGAAAGATTTCACACAATAAAAATGAATACAAAAATGTTACACACACTCTCACTCCCGGTCTGTCTGACATCTGTCAATGTAAATAAATGTTATGGCAACAAAATGTCTGGAAATATTAACTGAATTGTGTTTGAAATAAAAATAATATGTCTGTAAATATAAACACACATATTTACATATGTCGGCTTAAAAACATTCCATTAAATTTAAAATTTTCAACAAAAGCCTTCTTAAAAAAACAGTTAAGAATATAAAATGTTTGATTATAAACCATCACCGAAATTCAATTTATTTCCAACGGCTAGACAAAGCCAATTTATGAGCAATTCAGAAAATATTCAAACTCTTTTAAAATTTATTATTTTCAACAACAATGGATTTTCCCACCAAAAAAAAGATGAAAAAAAAAAACAAAAACCCAAAAATTAAATTCATTCAACAAATGCGTGAAAGCAATGAAGTCACCTCATGAAAAAAAATATATTAAATCCGATATCCGTTTACAGCTTTATTTAATTTACAGCACAAAACGCTTAAAAAAAACAGAAAACAAAACAAATCTTAAAACGTTAACAAAGTCAAAAAAGAAACGCGGCACTAAGAAATGTAAATCATACCAAAATTAAAACAAACAAAAATAACAACTTCTTGTTAAAACCTCTGGTGGGTTTAACAGAATAAAAAATATACTTAGGTGAAAAAAAAACTTCTTAAAAAACACTTTTGTTAAGGTGTAGATTTAATATTTATGTACATTAGATTCTTATTTGTTTTAATTCCACAAAAAAAAAGACATACGTACTACTTATCAGATCAACAACGCATTGAAGAACACAATGTAAGCGTTAAGCGATGAAAGCAATGCAAAGTTCAAGTTCAGCTTTAATCGAAGGTTTAAATACTGCCTAAGTTCAGGTTAAATCGAAGGTTTTTAAGTAGTATAAATGTATATTTAATTGTAGGTGTTTGAAAGGCCCAAGTTAAGCTTCAATTATAGGTCTTTATAGAGCCCAAGTTCAGCTTCAATCGCAGATCATTATAAAGCCTAAGATCTTTATAGAGCCTGAGTTCAGCTTCAATTGTATGTCATTGTAAAGTCTAAGTTCTTGTCATTATAGAGCCTAATTTAAGATCTTTATAGAGCATATGTTCAGTCTAAACTTATCTTCAATAAGTTCAGCTGCAATCGAAAGTCATTATATAGCCTATATTCAGTATAAGTTTATTTTCGATTGTAGGTTTTTATATAGTGTAAATTTATCTTTAATCGTTGGTCTTTCTAGAGCCTTAGTTTAACTTCAATCTTAGGTCTTTATAGAGTATAAAAACCCTCAATGATAGAAGTCCGATGCATTGAAATTAGGCTGTGTTACTTGCATTTGCTGTCAGTTAAGAGCATCTAAAGGTTTATTGTTTATTCTTACAAGTGTTTTCTAATATCAAACAGCCACTAAAAAAATAACACTAAATAAAATACAGTGGCTCACAGCTTATTTCGTGTGCCTAACTTTTAGGGATTGATTTTATAATTTATTTCCTTAAAAACTAAATAAATACCGTTAGTTATTAAAGATTAATAAGTTTTTATTTCGATTACAAAAGTATAACACAGAAAGAATTCTCTCATGTAAGTATATTTAACATAACAGTAAAATTCAATGCAAAACAACGTCACAGCTTATTTCGTGTACATGTTAAAACTATTTTATAATTTGTTTGAAATTTTAGAAAAGACTAATACTTTGTGGGATACCCCTCTTGTTTCAAAACGGCTTTTAGTCTCGTTTGCATTGAATTAACCAGCTTTTGAGTATATTCGAACGTTCTATGTATTTTGCGATTCCATTTGCAGTGATTGGCGATTCCTTATTTGTCTCTTCTAATGTTTCTCTCAAGAATACTCCATAAATTCTCAATAACATAAATAGCCGGTGATTCAACTGGTGTATTACCGATATAAGGACAATTCCAAACTAGCCATGTTTGCAGAAGTTGTGACTTATAGTCTGACTTATATAGTTCGGCACTTTGTAATAAGTTGTCTCTCAAACAGTTTAAATAAATATTTTTGTTAACAGTGTCATCGATAAAGACTAAGTTTCCGACACCAGCACCCCCATACCTCGACCGTGCTTTACTGTGCCGCATAAATTTTTGGTTGTAGTTCCGCATTTGGCATTCGACCAACATAAGACTTACCATCGAACCCAAAAATATTAAATTTGCTTTAATCAGCAATAATTGATCTTTCTCAACGTTGTCTCTGGCGAACTGCAATCTACTTTTCAAATTATTTTGGATTGCTGCCCTTCCATGAAATAGTTTCGCAATATCCAACGTTCGCCAGCTTTTGTAAATATTTTATTTAGTGCTTTCCGACCTTTATTAGATACTCTATTTTCTCCAACATATCTTTGTATAATATACTAAACTGTAGAAGCACTTAACTTTACTATTTCGGCAATTTGTTTTTTTTTCATCTTTAAAATGCCTAATTATCAGTTTACAAACTCGACGCCTTAAAGTTTCATAATAACGCATTAAAATGTTTATTAAAACATTATATGCAAAATTTTTGTGTATACAAGATTCTTGTTTAAATTTCTTTTTTTTTTTTGTTAAATATTTTAAGAGCGATTTGTTGAAATGAATTTATTTGTTTGTGTTTTGTAATAAGTTCTTTTAGTTCCATTAAATTGGATATATATAAATGTCTCACACGCAGTAAAATGTGAGCCACTGTAAGTTTTTAAAATAATTAAACGAATTCAAATATGTATATTTTATTTAGTATTACATCTTTTTAACAGTATGACACTGTTTTAACGCTGATTTTTATTGATTTGGTAATCCCAGTTTTGGTATTTGAGAACAATTAGGAAAATATCAATTTTTATATGTACAGTGGGAAGCAAAACTGTCTGGATATTTTGCATTAAGAAAGTAAGGTAATGATGCGCTCATGCGGCCTATGCCAATAGTTTTCTTTTCCATCAGACTAGTATCGGTTGACTTTCGTTTCGTCGCTCCAAATAAACCGTTTCCCGTGGGTTTTACAGAAATTAAGGTTTTTTTTACATTTCTATCGGCAAGTGCTGGTTTTTTCTTTTTCACATTGGCTACTGAACCAATTCTATGCAATGGCGTCTTACCGACCAGGAACTGACATCTTTACCAATACTTTTTGCAGCATTTTTCATGGTCTTAATGTACTTATTATGTAGCAAACGTTTAATCTGCCGGGCATCACCATCAGAAAGCAGTTTTGATCGACCCCCTTGGTTATTGTTGCAAGCTACATTACGCCGTTTTTTTATAGCATTTACTGTGGATTTACTTAAATTTAACTTTTCAGCAATTTTAAGGCATGAATAATTATTTTGCAACAAATTTATCGCGTTGGTTTCAATATCAGTTGGCGTTTTTCTCATTTTTAAAGAGTTTTTAATGCACAAATAGAGCAATAAAAGATTGATAACGAGATCGCAACAAACAAAAAAACCAATGGGTCAAATATCGTTACAATTTAACAGAGCAATATCGTGATAACGTTTTTTTTTAAGCAATTTATGTGAGTTTTGTGCTTTCTACTTTAGAATAAGGTTCAATTAAATAAAAAAATACATATATATGATAATATGTAGCTATATTTGTATTATTTTCATTACCTTACTTCCTTAATGCAAAACATCCGGACAGTTTTGCTTACCACTGTATATATATAAAATAAATTTTGTGGCCGTATATCGGCAATAACGCGGTGAATGTTGTCCTCTAAGTGGTCAAACGTTTCGGGCTTATCGGCTTCAAACATAAATCACTTGACAGCTGACAAAATGGCCGCCAATTAAAAAAGTGTTGCCAACTTCAAATTCTACACATAAAAAAAAGAACACTTTATATTTAAAAGGTATGTACAATGTACATATGACTCTTTTAATATATTTATTTCTAAAAATTGTAAAATCATTCAGTAACACGTGAATAGTTGCCTCAATAGGCAATTTAATAGTTAAAAGTCTAAAATTTTTATTCACTCATATTTCCCCTAAAAACTGGTTTAAAATTTTTTTATTTAAAAATTTTATTTATTTAAAAATTGTTTTAGGAAGCCTTGAACTCTTTTAAACTTTACTAGTAATTCTATTAATTATTTTTTTATATTTTTGTCAAATTTTTAATGTGTCTATTAAAATTTTTTGTACTCTAAACTATGTAGTACATATGTACATATTTTTTGTTTTCCATAGATTCTCTATGAACTTGTTTCGTTGTGACAATAACCGTTTTCATGGGCAATGAAATGGAATTAGGGGGGTGTGAATTTTTCTCTTTGGTTTAATTTTACTCAAAAGAAACTAAAAAAAGGGCAGAAATAAAAAATAAATGAAAACCCGAAAACTAGTAAGAATACAAACAAATGTATACATATAAATATTAACATAATATACCCAATAGACCAAAACCCTTTAGAAAAATATTATAATAAAGCTTGCGAGCATAAGCCTTAAGCTTTAAAAAAACTTGAGAAACTATAGAAAAACATTTTTAAATTATTGTAGAATAATCAAAAAGGAACCCTCGTGATAATAGTACTGAAATAATTATTTAATAAGCTTATATTCACAATTTTAGAAAAAGCTTCTCCAAATAATATTTTATTAAACTTAATAAAGATAAGCTTATACCTACAATTGTAGAATTAGCTTATGCCTACAATTGTAGAATTTGGTTAAGCTTGCAAATAAGAAAACTCGGAGCTTTGGCTACCGACGACAAGTCTTTCTCCTTAAAAAAATAAATTAAAAAAAACCTTTAATGACATTCAAGTTAAAAAAGGAAAAAGTTACCCCTTGGCCAACGATATCGAACGATAACGTTCGCTTAGATAAGACTTAAGACACAAACTTTTTATCGTATCTATTTTTTTACTCAATCAAGTTTGTTTATTCCACAATCAAGTTTGTCTCTTAAGTCTTATCTAAGCGAACGTTATCGTTAGATATCGTTGGCCAGAGGGTAACTTTTTCCATAAAAAATCAAAACTTTTTGGATAAACAAAACATTTTTACAAATATAATTTTTTATTTTAAATCAAAATTAACAATGACAAAATATGACAAGCATGTTTAATATATATTTATTGTATACTATTTATTATATACTATGTTTAAAATCATATTGTGAAGGATAATAGTTTCTCAAGCATGATTAAAAAAAACTTTAGTATTTTTTTTAAAAAAAGCTTCTTCTAAAGTACTATTATACTTTACTTATTTTTTGGTCTGTTGGGTACATATTATGTATATATGTATGTACATACATATGTATGTGTTGCATATAATGAATGATTATAGGGAAGGCCATGTTAGAGATCCATTTTCTGGTTTTGAAAGCAGATTCTTCCAGCATTTTATTTTCAAAACACGAAATTTTAAACATGATTTACATCAAATTGCATATCCAAATCAGTGGTCGGCCTAAACAGAATATTTGAAATAAATAATTGTGTTTATTATGTTATTGAAGCACAATCTTTAATTTATTTTCGTTGTAATTCCTTAAATTGCTGATCATGTTCTGCCCCTGGTGGTTGTGCGTGCCGAACACCGTTCTAAATAAAAGCTGTATGCTAAACCCCCTTTTGTGTAGGTGTTTGCAATTTTTTCGACTAGACATGGCAATTATGTTGTAAAATGTGTAAAAATAAATACATATAAGGGTTAAAAAGCAACAAAAATATGTACATACATAAATGTTAACAAAAAAAAGCTGTTATTTATGTTATAAAAAGGGATATACTAAATTGAAAATCCCCAAAATAAATAAACCCAAATGACAAGAAAGTTATAGAATGAACAAGTTTCAAAAAGGAAAGCTCTACTAACAATATAATGTTCCTATCCTAAATAAAATTTTAAATAATTTATGTGTTATTGAAGCTGTTTTATACATAGCGTATAAAACAGTTTTTATGTAGGGTATTACTTAGCGGGCTTGACCGACTATACTTTTTTACTTGTTTTTTTTTTCAATTATTGAAACAATTAAATCCAAATAAATAATACGATATCATTCACGCAAACCACTGAACTGCTGCAGAAGCATTCTACAAATGGTGAAAACAAAATATTATTAAAATTAAACATATTTTGTTTGCATTTTAAACATAATATGAGTACAAATATAGAAACTTACCATATAATGGTTATTTGCAATTCTAAATAGTTGTAAATAATATTATATGTTAGAATAGTTATCATACAATAGTTACAGTAAAACAATTTTTCAAAATAATTATTTTACAGTGAACCATACTCAATTTTTTAATTGCATTTTTATGTTTATATCAACTAAAATATTGTTAAATTAAATTAAACTAAAAATATTTTGTGTACTACAACAATATACAAGTATTGTTACCAAGAACACAGTTTAGTCGTCGTAACCATGTCCAATATTGTTTTTTCTCTACCTTTATGAATCAAAAGAAAACTTAGTTGTTTACATTATAACATTCATTAACCAAGTAAAAGTAAAGGTATGCTACACAATCGTACGATTCATTCACTGGAAAATCTGACCGATTTCTATCACACTAAAAAAAATCGCAGCAAAGTCTGTCATAGGAGCCATACTATTACACAAAAAAGATGCAAACACTTATGTTTTCGCTAATGTAAACAAAAGCAAGCCGACATTGTTGTTTTCTTATCAGCTGTATTAGAAAATACAACTCTGATCGCATAGAAACTATCATTTTATGAAAATTTTAAAAAACTTTTCCAAGTCGGACAGACTTGTCAAAAAAATCTGTCATTTAGTTAAATTTTTAAGCCACACTATCATACTTTATGAACACACACGATTAATAGGATAGTCAGTCAGTAGTGGCCTTAAATGACATGATATATAAAGCTGACACATACGTTACTAAACACAAAAACCGCCTTCAAAACATGCGACATTTCTCATAAATTTCTCAATTTTAAGTTATGCACCCAATAGTATAAATATTCCGCTACTATTTAATATGTAGGTACATATCGAACCGTAACAACGAAAGTAACTTAACTAAAAAAATATTTGATTTTCGTTTTTTTTTTAAATGCTAATCGATATTATAGGATCGTTTATATTAAAATTATATTTAGAACCTTTTAAATTTTATAAATAAATCAATTTTAGCTTAAGTGCACATAGCTATGCACAAATCCATCTACTGTAAACTTTGTTTTTTTTATGCACTTAAGATATTTTCTCTGTTAGGGGCTCGATCTGTTTACATACTTAGCACTCATCAACTCTATGTAATGAGTAAATATAGTAAATACAGCAACAAAAACGAGAAGAAAAATACTTGGCAAATATATGTATATTTTTTTGTTTGTTTGTATGTACTTGACTGCTCGTTGTACATGTATTCGTTAAATATTTACAGAGGATGCTTGCAAACAGGCTTGCACTTGAAATCTACAAAAAAGGATATGAGAGAGTTGCTTGTAAAGTGTTTTTTATGGCTCAATTTAGCAAAAGTAAGGGAATGATTTTAACCAGGAGGGCGGCCTCGTTTATACGTTCTTCTTTGTTTGCTGACGCTTACTACTCAACTACAAAATAAAATTTAACAAAAGAAAAAAATAAATAAAAAACTAAAAGACTCTCTTGGTGTTGGCAGTAAAATGTGTTTTAAAGATTTTTATTACAAAGCGTGTTTTACAATTTTACTTTTCTGGCTTTTCTTGGTGTAAAATTTAAATTACAAATTTTGTGTAATGTATTTTGCCATTTTTTTTTTTTTTGTTGTTGAAAATTGTTTTTTTCTAAATCCCCCCTGGTAAATGTTGGTTTTTCTTGTTGTTGGCAAACAAATATGTATATTGCTTTACATTTTAACAGTACAAAGTCCTGTCTATCTGTATATATATATATTTTGCTACCAGTTAAGGGTTGATTGTGTCCTTTTTGTGTCTTTTATTACTGGTATCATCTTTAGCCAGCGTTATACGAATACGCAAAACAGCATTTCAACTAAAAGATGAAAAAGTGTAAAAAAAGACGAATTGTTGTCTATAAATAATCTAATTGAGGCAGTAACACGTGTTGTAATAACTTGGCAACAACCGTGTTAAAATTGTCTATGCTTATCATTTCCAATCTTAATGTGGTTTCTCTTCAGCAGTATTTCTTTCAGCACCTTGTGTGTGTAGGCTTTTGTTTTGGATTTAATTTGACGGAGGAGTATGAGGCTGGAGTGTTTCTAATAGAAAGTTTTGCTTTAAGTTACCTTTGTTAGAATATTTAATTTTCTTAAAATGATGTAACCTTTTTATACGTACAAATATAAGTTTTAACAATATTTAACATTGTCCCTTGATTTGTTGCAAAAAGCGTTTGAATACTTTTGAACCACAAATTGTAGTGCAATGCATGTTGCTATTAATCTGTACTTGCTTGAATGCCCTTAAAAGATAACAGCGGTCTTACGTGTTGAATACTGATGTGAGGACTCCAAATTTCTAATTAAGCCCAGAATTTTAAATGGCATATGTTTTCTATAATACTTTTAATATCATTATCATAAATAGACATCGTGGATCTAAAAAATACAGCGCTTAATGGGATGCGATAGAGCTGAAAATTTGTTTCTGGCCTACTATCCAATAGTACTAACCTTGGTGCAAATTTCATCCAAATCGGAAGACATCGATTTTTAAAATTGGGTCACTTGACGTGAAATTCACCATATAGATTTCTTTGTTAGCTCTCTTTTTGTTCGCCTTTGTTATAGTTTTTATTACAAAAATCATATGTTTTTTTGTTTTGGTTACACAACGTTACAATATTTAAGTTAAAATCTGAGAATTTTTTTTAGGAATAAACAAAATCGATTGGAATCTAGAGAACGCAAAGTAAAAACGATCGATTTGCAAATACCGTATTAAAGATATATTGATATACTTTTATGAAACATAAGAAAACTAATTCGTTATCTTATAAATTTATTTTTTAAATTTATATATAAAGCAAAATTAAAAAAAGCATAGGATCTTAAGACACATTTCACATTTAATCCGAAACACTGTGCAGTGTAAATACTCACTAATTTGTTTTAATTAAACCAAGCATATGAACGCAAAACTGCTGTTAATTACATTTGAAAATCAAACTTTCAAGGTTTGCAACACTAAAAAGTCGCTCTCAGAAACAAGGTACATACTCTTGCTTCCACCCCTAAAGTACTAAATCTGTTTTAAAGTACACTTTTTCTTATATTCTAAATAAATATTACTCTGGTAAAGTTATACCTAGTTTTCTGCTTTATTTACATGTAGGCTCTAAATATTAAACACTTCAAGTTCCTATAAATACAAACAATGGAATTGTAAAACACAAAAAGATGGAAAATAATAATAAAAAGAAAACCTCTGCATTCATAGAACTTTCACGAGATTTTCAACCTGCCCCTGCCGCTACAGGCATCTTTGGTTTCATTTGCATTTGAGTTTAGAGCAAGAATTTGGTAGTCATGTCTCGTACTATTTCCATTCTTACCAATAAAGACAACAAAACTGAATAATATAGTATCTGTATAAAGGGAGGACAGCAAATATACCAGCCTCCTATGACGCTTTCAATCCTCTTTTATTTTCATTTAGTTGTTTGCTTTCTTTCAGTTAAATTTATAAAACACTGAGGGTATGATTGCCAAGTTCTAAGTTGGTAGTTTGGTAGAGGGGGCCTTAAGCCAACAATTTGTACATCGCTTACACCCTGCACTTACCCCCTAACCATTGTTTTTTAAGCATGCTTATTGCATGTCTACATGAAAAAAGTTGCCACCGCACTACTTGTTCAGGAATTGTATGTATGTATGTGTAAAAATGTTTTCGAACTCGGTCCTATTTTGCATTTTTGTTCGACATTCTTTCTCTTTAACATGTTGTGTTGTGATTTTGGCGTCCTTATTATTTACCCAATGTTTTGCAAATTGTGTACACTCGTGCTTGCACTTCTTTTCATAATGTGTATACTCATGCAAGCAGATGAGAGAGAATATATAGTCCAGCAACTGACTCAAAAGGCTGGGACCAAATTACCGCATTCGATATCGAGTAAAATTTATCGTAATTTTCTTATTTGAGATTATGGCATTCGATATCGAGCAAGAAATTTAGTACATTTTATCATAATTTCGATATCATTCGATCACGAATGCGGTAATTTGGCCCCTGAATTGAAAATGTGGCCGCGTATATACTCTTCTTAAAGCTATTAATCCTTTAAATCATATGCATATGCACATATAACCAACTATAATCTGAGACGGCTGATGAAACTTTAATTTAAACTGCTGGGTTTCAGGTTACTGTAACTCACGCGACAAGGCACTGCGATAATTATAGAGGAGTAGTTAGTTGGTGCGAAACCACCGATCTAACATTTTTATGTTGAGGTAACCAAAAGGTATTTAGATAGAACTAACAGATCCTGGGGTAATTACCATTTTGTCATTTTTATAGAGATACCAAGAGGTAACTGAATGGATAATTCAGCATCAGAACGGACTGTACGATTTAAACAGCCTTATCAAATACTAAGTTACTGTTATGATTGGATAGAGGATGATATTGGGATCAAAAACAGGTCGTTACTTAATAAAGGCCAACATCACTATTTTCCCTTTAGCACTCTTGTAGAATGTTTAGGAGTTAGAGAGAATGGAGCACATCTTCCGTTATTGAGCTATGCTGTAGAGAAATGGGCAATGACTTCACCGGCTTTTAAATATGTACATATTTGAAGTCTTCAAATTTACTAGGACAATCAGGTGGAAGACTGTTATACGAATGGATTGTTAGTCGCTCTTTATTCCAAATCTTTTCTTTTTAAATAAACATATCTCTTCTTTTCATATATCATATTTACATTAGAGATGACAATTTTGACGTTTCAAAATCAGTTTCCTAGAGCAGCTCTGGTAGATAGAGAAGGTATATTTCTTTCTATACCCTACACCAGCATACCCTCCTCGTATATTAGATTTGTGCCCATAAGTATTAGTCCAACACCCACCTGAAAGTATACCGATCGACTCAGAACCCACTTTCTGAGTCCATTTAACTATGTCCGTCCGTCCGTCTGGCTGGCTGTCCATGTAAACCTTGTATGGATAGTACAGGTCACAATTTTTAAGATATTTCCATTAAATGTGGTACGTAAAATTGAATTGAATTTGGTTGAAATACGTATATACGTATATAGGTATCAAATCATTCGGCCCAATTTTATGATGATCAGTGTACCGTTTTAACGACCATAAATTTATTAAAAACGTTGGTATACATATAATATTCAATACAAATATGTTTCATATATACAAAAATCATTCGGACAAATTTTATGATGATCGGTCCATAATTAACCAAAACTCCCCTATAAGACCCCCTTCGAAAATCACTGTAAAATGTATAGATCTTATAGAAGTCTTGCTACTAAAATTTGGTGATAATCGGTCCATAATAGTTCATAGCTCCCATATAGCGCCCATTTATGGAAAACTGTTTTCACCATACACTGGTTGTAGGGTATTATATGGTCGGGCTTGACAACAATACTTTCTTACTTGTTGGTATCTAATTTATTGTGTGTTAAAGTAAATCGCTTTATGTTACATGAAGCAAAGGACAGTTCTTAAAGTAATAGAAAACTATTTAAATGTGATTATCTTCCATCTCCTGACACCTTTGTGTACCTTGTGCTTAAGGAGACCTCTTAACTGGATAAAACCTAACCTATCCTAAGTGTGGTCCATTTACCATAACCGAACAAATGGCCAATCCACGCCTCCAGACCACATTTGTGACACATTCCGCTTGCAAAGGCTTCTGAACAATTGATCTTGGATTTTCACAAGCTCAAATGCGATCGACAGTTTTATTCACAACGGTCTCAGAAGACAAAATTTAATACATTGTAACAATTGTCAAAGCTTATAGTGACATGTCATTTCCCTATAATTTAACTCCCCACTGCTCTTTTACAAAACATGCAATTTTATGCTTCGCATTCATTTCTTCAATTAAATATTTTTTTGTAGATTTTTCAAAATCATTGTTTCATTTGCTTACTTACCTATACTTGTTGTTGTCGGCACGCCACATAAGAAAGAGGTTTTGAACTTTTACCACCTTCACTGCTATGGATACATATGATGGTTTGCCATTATGTTGAACACAAATGATTTTCATTAACATCATCCCCATGTGAGAATCAACACAAAAGGGATACGACGAGAGTTATTTCTATTGTACCTGCGTGTTGATACAATAGAGAAAAAAGAGAGTTAAAATTTAACATGGCTGTTAAGAACCAAAACATACAAGGAACATGTTAGGCATCAAAATGTTAATATACATACATATGTAGATAAACATATTCTTTTAATGTTGTCAATATACTGTGACCGTCAATATAAAATAAACACCTATTATTTTTTATTATAAAACTATAATGCATAATTCATAAATAATTATATTTATTATTTTATTTGTTATTTATTAATAGATTATATAATATTTTAATATACAAATTCAGTCTTTTTCTTCTTTTTATACAAATTCAGTCTTAAATATTATTTTTAATCTATATATGGCCAAGCATATTTGTTGTGAGCCAGATTGGCATAAAATGTGATTTTTATATTTTATTATATGTATATAAAATATGTGACTAGGAAAACTCATTTAATATTAGCTTACGGTATTTTAAACATAGTTCAATATATTTATATAAAGTAGAAAAATTATAACCATTCAGAATACTGATAACATCATTTACAGACAGATTTATTTTATTAAAACAGGCTCTACGTATTTCATTATAAATTGGACAGACTCCCAAAAAGAGAAATGTATTTTCTACTTCATTAGTATTACATATTGTACAACAAGTTTATGCAGCATTAATAAAATATCTGCCATTCAGTTCTAATAATCCACCTCTAGTTTTAATAAGAAGACAGGTGACACGTGTCGAGTAATTTAATAATGTTACAGGCATAAAGTTATGATTAAGTTGTGGGTACATATCATGATTTTGAGAATTCTTTGCTCTTAACATGTTTTCTTCTTTTGTAGCTCTTTTTTAAATCCAAAAAGACATCCACCACTTACACGACCAGCTCTGTGTATTTTCTTTGCAGGAATCCATTTTAGAAAATAATTTTGAAAATAAGAATTAAGACGATATTGATTCTCACTAAGAACGTGGGTTTCGAATAAAAAAATAGATCAAATTGATTTACATAGATTAAGAAATAGCCAAAATTTATTATATATAAATAATTATACTAAAAAAATAAAAAACATAAAAAAATAATTCTATTGTAATGGAAAAGCACCAGATTTGTCGCGTCAAAACAAAGTAAACAGGTGTATGAAAAATATGTAATACATTGTATTTTATTTGCAGTCCCTTTGCCTTTATCACAGCTGACAATTTTCTAGACAAAGAATCAATGAGTTTTTGTTCCATTCATCCCGTATTACTGCCTTTAGGTTATCCTTGCAAGTATTATTTATTTGCCTAATTTTTTTTTGTTTAGGTATTCCAAAAGATGCTCAATTGGATAAGGGTCTGGGGACTACAGAAGATGATCTAAAGATTTTGGGAAATGATTAAGCAATAACTCTTTTATAATTTTAAAGGTATGCTTAGGACATTGTCCTGTTGGAACTTAGACCTCATAAAGGGTAGCCGATCCCAATTCTTCGATTGTGGGTAGATTTTAAAGATTATATAGATACAATATATGAAATTTACTAATCGAGCACTTAAAAAACTTTGTGGGCGATACATAGTATCTCCTATAGTTTACGAGATATTCACATATGAAAATAAAATTTATAAGTTTATTACTCAGCCTAGACTATTTTTTTTGCTTCCCCCACTCTGCGGAGTGACGCAAATTAGTACTTTTTTATACAGGCAAATCCTGTTATAACAAAATGTTGTCAGGAGGCATGAGCATTGGTCCATATTTTATAATAATTAGCGAGGCCGTCAGCGGGAGGGATCTCTCGGTTCTAAAAGTTATTTTATCACTAATAGGGAAGTTTTATTTACGCAACGGACGGAGATTCTTTGCCTTTCCAAAAAGAAAACATATAATTTGTGTGTTCCTTGGATCTTCCTGGATCACTAGTTTCTCTAGCATAAACACACGTTTTATCCATATTCCAATAGAGACCAGCTTCTTTCACATAATATATCTTAAGAAGTTGGGTTAGATTCTGCTTAACTACATTTTTTCCAATTTTCTTGAAGAACTCTTGATAATAATTTTCCTTCTCATTCCAGCCAACCACCAATTGCATGGAATCCAGCATTACAAAACCTTTTTGTATTTATATGGCTTTAGTTTTTAAAGCAATTCAAGTAACTGGAATGTGTTTTTTTTTTTTATTTTGATCGTGAAACACACAATGGCGCTCCTTATCCTTCAATTCCTATTATTTAGAGAACGACAATTACTTGAGCCATTCTTAGATATCATTGCTTGATATATGTATGTAATTGTCAGCTTTGCAAATTTGGCCATTCGTTTTATTTTTCTTAGCATATCGAGCATAATTTTTTCTTTTTATGTTGTATAGGTATATGAAATTTGTGGTCTCTAGACATAACGACTAAATTTCCTTAAATTCTAAAATTCTTTACACAAAAATTATGAACATTTACGATTTTTCCCTATTATAAAATATTCACGGTAGAAATTTGTGGTTTTTTATGAAATTATATAGAAATAATTAAAAAATTAATAAAATTTTTATGCAAAATCTAAATTTTTATGAACTAATAATAACATAATCATTATCGGCCTCAATGTAATTTCTTTTGTTTTATTTAAAGATTTTAGATAAATTGAAAGATAATCCTGAAAATAATATTTGATTCGTTTTTTACCCTACAACACCATAAATCTCTTTAAAATGTTGGTATTGAAAGAAAATTCAGCACAAATTAGTTTCATATATGTATGTCACTTCATTTTATAACGATCGGTCCATAATTAATAAAAGCCACTTCTGAAAATCACTTTAACATGCATATCGAGATAACATTGAACACAAACAATATTTAAATACTCATAAGTCATGCCACTAAGTGATCGGCCCATAATAGGTCATAGGTCCAATATAGCGCATACACAATATAGCATGACCGACCTTTATCAATTTGAATTTACCGGATTTAACGTCTGCCTTTAACATCCATTATATTTTCTATATACAATTGCAATACGTATAGATTTCTTCTTAGATTTTCTAGAAATTTGCTAGAATTTGAAAATGGTTCATTGTCAAGATATTGTTCAATTGCCTGTTGATACTAAGGGGATCAATATATTTTCTATTACGTCATACTCTTTTTTTCCACACCAAGCCATCACAGCTTTTGCATAATGTTGGGGAGCTAAATCGAGACAAAACTTTACTCATGATGATTAGTGTGTCTTTTTTGCAGGCATTCTTTGATATAAGATGTAATAAAAAATCATTTGATTGTAAACAAATTTGTTGTTCACAACGAGAAATTCAACAACATATTTCATACTATATTGCAAATTTTAACAAGTAAGTTATAGATGTGTTCGTTCCTTCACGTTTTAGTTCTACTAAAAAGTATAATTCAGAACATTGAGATCTTTAATTTCTTCTCTATGTTCTTTCAAATCCTTTAATAATTTCATGGTAAATTTACCACAAAATAGTTGGTAAATACAAATTAAACAACCCTGTGTTTATCCATTCCTTACATTGCACACAGAAAACAAAAACAACAAACCACATGTTAACAAACAGGGGGTGGTTGATTATTTTGTACACCCTCTCTTTCTCTACCTCTCTTCCCAATTTAATTTAATGTTATTGTTTTGTTTCCACAAGGAATAAAGAGCGTATTTTCGCACTGCATTTATCCCCTCGTATTTGGCTGTATTTTGAAAATTGTATCTTCTTCCTCATTTACACACAATGCTCTTCCTCATTTCAATTTTATTACTCGTTTCTTTTTATTTGTAACGGTACATAAAGAGAACAACAACGTTGAAGGCATTGAAATCGGCAAAAATTTAGTGACCTTAAAAAATAAAGAATATAATAATAAAAAATTTCTTATACATACATTAAAAAATAATAAATACATATTTAAAAAGAAAAATAATAATAAATTTAAAAAATAATAAAGTGAGAAAATTTTTGGTTAAATAAGTATTTTTATAGACAAAAAGTGTAGAAACAATTTTGCAAAATTACGCTTCCCAGCAGTGGAAAAAATCGATAACTTACAGATTTTTTGTTGTTATTGTATTTTAGCTTTTTTCCTTGTCAAAATGTATGAATGTTTGAGCATATGATTGCAAATCCAAGAGGGTCTTGTGTATACGTATTTAATATTGTAAATTTTACAGTTAAAGTTTTCCGTTTGTAGCGGGGTAGTGATTCGCGGGTGTTTGTGAGAAATAATTGCTGTAATTATTGTTCCAATCATGTTATTAACTATTAAACGTTTATGTAAAATTTTTAAATTATTTATTTATACAAAAAAAAAATTTAAAATAACTGTTAATCTAGATAAATAAATATAGTTGTTGATTATTGTTGTTGTTAGTAAATATTATGTACATAATACTTACATACATGAACGTCTATCATGCATTAAGTGTTAAATCTATTGTTTAATATTTTCATTTTAAATTTAAAATTTAATTAAATAACACCATAAATATTGTTTAGTTTATATGTGATAATTTGAATTTCTTTTAAGCGAAATTTATTATAATAATAGGAATTAAAAGTGACGGTTCGTTATGCATCCTCATATTTGGGGATTTCTATAATCGACTTAAATTTTCATTTTATAATATGTAGAAGTTTGCCTATTTTGTCCTTTAAATGCAAACATAAAATGAAAATAAGCCCTCTTTGATAAAGGTTGCTTTTAAATAATTTTGAATAAAAATCCTCAGTTTTATTGCTTTAAATTTCAATTGAAAAGTCGAAATTGAAATATTAATTTTCAGATTCTTCTCTCGGAAACTTCTTAGCCTAGAAAAGAAAGCGCGGTATAAACAGAAAAAAAAGTTAAGTATTTTTGAAACTTTCATCTGTGCTATTAATACATGTTAAGTTTATTTTCGATCTGTCAACTCCTTCATACAGAAACAGGTATTCAAAATAAAATGAATTTTCAGCGTCGTTTCATAACTGTTGGTGAAACATGGATCCACCACTATACACCAGAGACAAAAGAACAATCCAAGCTGGAGGAATTGCCTACGCACCAGCGAATTAAAGTACAAGTACCTTATTCCCCTAATGCAGCTCCCGTGACTATTACCTGTTCCCAAATCCTAGCTGGCAAGCATTTTACCTCAAATGAAAATGCAATTAGAGTTGTAAACCTCTATTTTTAAGGTCTAGAGGAAAACTATTTTAATCAAGGGATAGATTTGGTAGATAAGCGTTGGACTAAGTGTATTGAAGTTTCAGGATAATATATTGAAAAATAAAAATGTTTTTCAAAAACTAACTATTCTCTAAGAAGTTTTCAAACCGCCCTCGTACATACATACATTAAAGCGACAAGTAAATTTATATTGGAAATCCTAAAATATTTAAAACGAATTTAAACTTAGCTCTGGTGTCAACAATAAAACTAAGCATTAATTAGAACAGAACTAGAACAAAACTAGAACAGTATTAGAACAGAACTAGAACAGAATTCAACCATAACTAGAACAGAACTTGAACAGAGCCAGAACAGAATATCTTCGAAGATCAAGTATTTTGAGGACTTCCAGGTTTAATTAATTAATCCAGGATTAAATAAATGTCATTCCTCCAAACTTTCTTTCTGAAACACAGATTTTAGTACATAATTATGAAAGGCAGATAATCTTCCAGAATTGAAAACCTTCTAATGCAGATATGTAATAAAAACATTTCCATTAACTAATTTACCCAAACCCAAATGTTTTAACAGTTATAGTAGTGAAAAGTGAAAAACCAAAAACTTAAAAAAATTCGATTAAACTATAAAAAAGCTAATCAACAAACAAGTATAAACATGTTGAAATCTACAAAATTAACAACAACATTAACGATTGTGTTCCTAATTTTATTAAAAAATGTTGCACAAATTGGCAGTTATGCGGCCACTAACAATTTTGCAACATTTGAAGATAATATTGAAAACAACAACATCAACAGCAATAACGATGAAACGCATCGTTTAACAAAGCGCATGGACTTGCAATCATGTTTAGGTAAGAAACACTCTAAACAAAAAAGTATTTCTAGAATAATCTACATTTTGTTATTTAGTGATTGCATATAATGTGGTCAAGTTTTTTCACTTACATGCACCTTTATGAATGACTCATCATTTCGTGTTAACATTTAATTTTCGTTCTTATATTTAGGCCAATTTGATGTTCACAAAAATACCATCATACGTACAGGCGAATCTCAAGCTATTGGCGGTAAATATCTCCAGGGCATAGAGCTGGAGACTATGGAGGAATGTCAGCGTTTGTGCTGTGAAACCGATTCGTGTGATGTTTATATATTTGAGAGTAAAAAAGACGGTTACTGTTATCTGTTTGAATGTGGTACTCCGGAAAATTTCCACTGTAAATTCACTCGTCACGCTAATTACACAAGTGCCGTTCTAACACCAGTTCTACGGCCTGCAAGTGAAATCACCACTGCACATCCACCACCAGCCGCTCATTCGGCGCACGGTATCACTTCGAAAATATCACAACAAGAATGGGAGTTGTCTAATTTAAAAGTAAAGCCGGAAGTGAAGGAAAATACAAATGATATGGCTGTGAGTGGAGGTGGTGCAATGCAGAGCCTAACCAGCAACCATAAGAAGTCATTGATGGGTATGGAAGGCAGTGTAACTCAAAAAGGTGTGTATATATTATTCGTTCGCTCTCTGTATTCTACATTTAGGTATATCACATTATAAATGTTGTGCTTTCAGTTAATACTTCTGTCCACTGTGGTCGTTTTCAATTTGCTTGTCATTCTGGAGAATGTATTGCAGTCTATAATGCCTGCGATGGCATACCCCAATGTGAGGATGGCAGCGATGAGGGTCCCGAATGTTCGGGAGCCAACAATAATTTGAATACAAATACAAAATCTTCGCCAGAAGTTATAGATACGAATAAAGTTGTGCTAACTCCTTCTATGGCCCAGTACCCAGCTTCACTGGCTCAACAGACGCCCCAACAACAACTGCAGAGTATGCAACAACAACAACATTCTCAAAGTCCAATTATAATACCTTCTGTGGGTTTGGTTAATAACCGTGAAGATCCTAATGTCTGGGAATCGCGCAAAATTGTTTCGGGCACTCCAACACAAGTTGCTGGCAACGGAAATCATGGTGAGTAATAGTTAGATTACATTCGACTTAAGGTACGGTCACATTTGCAAATAATTATTCAAAAAAGCGTAAACACGTGTTTTAACACACATTTGTTTGACGTTGTTTACTCTTACAAAAGTTTAGCAAGATTAAACAGCATCAAATAAATTAAAACTAAAGTTTTTTTAAATAAATAAACGAGTTCAAGTATATGTTATTTAGTGGTTACGTCTTTTTCGGCAAATATTTGTACCTTTATAACAAAGAGCAAACTAATATAGTTGTTCGCGAATGTACTGATTGTTGTAACGATATGACAGGTTGTAGAGCTAAAGCTTGTTCAGATGTGCAACGATACCGAGAAGTAAGTTTATAAATTATTAAACCCGAACTCCTTGTTCTAGATGAGGTTATAGATGAAGATTTAGTTGAAGTTCTAGTTCATGTTCTAGTTCCGGTTCAGGTTCAAATTGATGTTTTAGTTCAGATTCTGGTTCATGGTCTAGTTCAGGTTCAGGTTCTCCTTCATGTTCTAGTTTAGGTTCTAGTTCAGGTTCTAGTTCAAGGTCTAGTTCAGGTTCTCGGTTATGTTTTAGCTCAGGTTCTAGTTCAGGTTACAGTTAAAGTTCTAGAACAGGTACTAGTTCATGGTCTAGTTCAGGTTCTCCTTCATGGTCTAGTTTTAGTTCAGGTTCTAATTGAGGTTCTAGTAGAGGTTCTAATTCATGTTTTAGTTAAGGTTCTAGTTCATGGTCTAGTTTTAGTTGAGTTTCTAGTTCAGGTTCTAGCTCATTTCTATGAAGCAATTTTATTCAAAACATTAACAAAATAAATTAATAATATATACTTTAATCTAAAATCAAACATTCAAAATCAATTACAGGCAATTAAATTAATCTTGTTTACAATGAATTTTTGCAACAAAATCTGACTTTTAATCCCAACTTGAGACGTTTGGACAGATAAGTAAGACATGCATGGCTTTAAATGATTATTCCCAATTACCAGCAACTAACTAAATAAATAAATAGCTATGTATTAAATAATTAGTACGACATGCAAGTGATTAAAAACATGATTAACTACAGAATCGCAATCTCAGTCTCTGGACACTCCTCCTTCATTTGCAGCAGCAGCAGCTAAAGACTGCGCTGAACAGATGATTAAACAGATGGGCTTAACTGGAGCATCAATCACTTGCAAGTTTATTCAACTTTTAGTTTGAAAAGGGAAATAAATTTAATTTATAAAATGCATGTGTTGCTTTTCAAATTAAATAAGTTGTAGGAAAAGCCAAAAAGAAAAACAAAGGAAGTGGATTTATTAAAAAGTATTTGATATTTTTGTTGCAAATTACAGATGAAAAACACATAAAGATGATTTTTCGTAAATTTCTGAATCTTTTCTGCAAGCTAAATAGTGAATGAGTCTGTGTGTGCAATTAAAACGTGCAGTTTTTTATTGAAAGAAAAGAAACCGAAAACAAATGATTGTGACACGCAAACTAATCACAAGTAAATATAATTCAAGTCATTCATACGTATGTACATACGCCTAGTCAGAGTTATAGACTCTGAATTCATTCACATTTACAGCATTTAATGTGTAACTGAATGGCGTACACGCGTGCGCTTAAATATCGTTGAGTTTTCCATTAGTTACTTGATGGTTCGTACCTCCATGGTTGGCTGGGACGCTCGGTTTGCTTATTATGCACATAATTGAATGTAATTTGTATGTATGTATGTATGTGTTCATTCGTCGGTTCGCTTATTCATTCCTTTCATGCATTCTCGTATGTACGCTTACGTACAATAGACCAGTGCGGTATTTAGATGTTGTAATATTGCTCAAGTTGTG
Organism: Bellardia pandia; assembly: GCA_916048285.2. Lineage (NCBI taxonomy): Eukaryota > Metazoa > Arthropoda > Insecta > Diptera > Calliphoridae > Bellardia > Bellardia pandia. The sequence goes on from OU696530.1 coordinate 40,132,724, forward strand.
GGAAAATGATTTTTTTCCTAAATGTAATGTTTCAAATTGTTGTGGATATTGTTTATTTATTTTATTATATTGCGAAATTCATGGGAAATTTTTGTATTGCCTCTGGGTTTTTGGGAAAAAGGGGATGTTGGTTTGGTGTATCTTTAATGGTCTGAAAATAACTTCCTTCACTGGTCCCATGAAAATCAATGCAAAATTCTTTATAAACTTGTAATTATATAATTGCATCACAACTTTCATTTTTAGCCGCTATTCATAGAATTTAGAAATATTTAAAAAAAAATACTTTAAAAAACTTTAAAGCGATTTTCAAAAAGCAGTATCTTCGTATTGATGCTTTGATTAATTTTTATATCCGTTTTTGCCAATTTTCAATATCATTCATTTCGGATCAACAGAGAAGGTATGGAAACGTCTTACTTCTCGCTAGGCCCTACCGTGTCCTATCCTCTGAGTATTCTAAAAGCATCCAGAATAACTATTTATATTTTTGTATAATATTGTGACCCATCATTTTGGTGGTTGGTGCCTAAAGTTGGTGCCTACATTTATCAATGTACAAAATCCAAATAGACAATTTATGACAGTTTGTTATCATCCATACTTTCACTAATTTCCTTCAAAACTTCACCTGTCAAAGTAATACAAGTGTGATTGGACAAAAAATCCGATTGGTAAGAGGTAAGAATCTAAAGCCAACTTCTACAAAATTTTCTTTAAAACTGTGATTATTCCAAAATTCCTATAAGTGTCGTGATAAAAGCTCACTGCGTTTCTAATGAGTAGCATAATTTATCGAATCAAAAGTTCTTTTAAATTATAATAGGATCTGCTGGTCTGACACTTTGCTATCATCCAAACTTGTGCTAGTTTTCTTCAAAACATACAGTGTCATAGTAGTAGTAGAGTGAAAACCTAAAATCTAGATTGATATGGTGATAAAAGATCATTCTGGTCCATGTAGCTCATTATTTGGTATTTGGTTATGAACTCTATTATCTTGTGATACCTTAGTCGTGTGGATTCAATACTTTCGGAATTAGTACTATTCACGTCACCATCCAGTTAATGAAATACATATTGGTCATTAGCACAGTATTAAAAATACAAACTGATGGTTTGATAATAAACTGCAAAATAATAAAGTTAAATCGTCTTCTACAGATTAAAATTAATTTGATCAAACGCTGCATTGTTCCAACCCAAAGTAGCATTAAAAAGGAAGCAGTTCCAAATTTAATTCATCAAGATCCGAAAACAAAAGGTATCTTTCGACCCAAAAAGTCAGTGATTTTATTAAATGTATGGGTCTGTAGTGTCAAACTCTTGTACGATTTGTTCAACTCATTCCATCTTTTTATTAAGCCTTTGTCATTACTTTCAGTATCTAAATCTGCGTTAAACTTAACTTTGTTTTTACCTGCGTTTTTGTTCATGTTAATGTTTTAATAAACATTTTTTAAATATTGTCGCACTATCATGATCTATTTTTTCGTCGTTATTGTGCTTCATACGACAAATTTACACAGCGAGTTGTCACCGACTAATTTGTCGTGTTCAGCGAATCTGACGTTCGTTCCAGTTGTGTTCCTAGCATAAGATCTTGTGAAAAAGAAAAAAAAACTCTAAAATTTATTAAATTTATTATTGAACATTAATTCAGAAAATACAAGACTGATTGGTTGGTAGTTTTACGTGCTGGCTTGTAATCATGTTTAATAGATACGTGTTGACAAGAGCTGTAGAAGGAAAGTCCGAGTTTGCTTTCATGCTTACCGATCACCCAATTTCGTATGCGATCTACAATTTTTCTTTCTGAAGATAGTGTCTAACGTCATCACTTAACTTCGCTTTCCGGTCTTGTTCAATGAGTCCTAATATTACTAAAGTTGTCCTAAAATATACGCTACATTTATTTAAATAAAAACTACAGTTTTTTCTCTTTAGATTCAGAGTTATGAAAGGAATTTGCATATAAGGTAAATAATATCTAAGGTTTTTCTGTCACTTTTTTGTAGAAATTTTCTATGACAAGTTTGAATAAATAAGAATTTCGATGCAAATTTACTGCTTCAAATGCAATGGTGGTTGTACACTCGTTGTCATAGACCTTTGACGTCATATAATTCTATATAATAATAAATCCATCCAATGAATTCACTCTGTCAAAGGATGGAAATTTAACAACCACCGCTTTCAAGATTGCAACTGCTTTACAAACCTTAATTAAAAGAGACAGCTTTTCACATAGATCGATACAAATAGTAGATGGTGCAAGTTCTGGACTATAAAGCCACTTCTTCTAAATAGTTTTTATCTCGTAATAGATCCATTTTTCATTGCAAGTAATGATTCGGTGCAAAATTCATTTCCTTTTATAGCGTTTAAGCAGCATTTCAGACATGTAAAATTGTCTCTCGGCTATAGTGCTCATATGAATTGATCCCAGTTTGTGCATGAATCAAAATCGTCTTTCAATTTTCCCGTTTTTTTTTTTGATGAATCCTGCTGTTTACAAACGTTTTGAAATTTCTGCTTTTGTTGAGTTTGACAATAAACTTCAAGGAGTAATTCCTGTAATTCTTGGCCTTTAAACATTGTTGGCTGGCCTGAGAAATATTCGTCTTACATGACCTTCCAAAATGAACACTTCTGAACCGTTTCATACGTTGAAGCCGATGGAACATATTCATCATTTTACAAAATTTCGAATAGAAATACCTACGAGTGGAAAATTCTGAAAAGTGGAAGTATGTACAATTGTAAAAGTTATAAATTATAAATTATAAATTTATTAAAACAAAAATTATTTTATAATCTACAAGATTATTTCCTAAACATTTTACAACTGTTGTCTTTACCAGCCGGTAATAAAATATTACTTATCAGAACTGTTGAACATAAAGCATTTTCACCAACTATGCTATGTTTATGTGTTATTTATTCAGCTTTTTTGTTCATAAAACTCATTTTTATGTTGTTGCTATTGTTTTAATTGCATACATACATATTGTTGTTTTACACACCACTTTTGCAGCAGAGAGACAGACAATATACTAATTGCTGTGTTTGTGAAAATAATTTGTTGCTGTGTCACATTTTCGCATGAGCTGTCACTAGATATCAACTAAACATTACACTTCCATCTCTGCTTCATACAACAATTACTTTTGATTTTTTTTTTTTTTTCAAGTATGTATAAGTAGTAATTTACAACAATTGTTGTTGTTTTTATGTTGTTTCCTTTATTATCATGTTTTTTGTTTTAAATACATATTTCTTGCTCCCTTAATTCGATTTGTTTGTGTACTCGTATGAGTGTGATTCGTTTATGTTTTGTTTTTATTATATAAACATTTTATGTATGAACATGGTGGCGAATATGATTATGTGCTGGAAAAACTGACTCTCGACTCCTACTTGTACGTGTTGCATTTATGTGTGTTTTGTTTTTAGTCGTGTTTAATGTTGCAATTGCATTTATAAGTGCTTTTTTCTTGTCCAAGTTGCACTTTTAAGTTGTTAATTGAATTACTTTATCGAAAAGGCATCTTTATTTTTTATTATGAAGGCGTGTTTTATTGCTTTATTATTTTCTTTTGTTCTAGGACTTTCTCTTACATATGTCTAGTAGAATATCTATAGAAGTAGAGTAATTTATGAAAGTGGTAGCAAGTTAAACGAACGAGTCTAAATTCATTTAGATTTCAATTGAAGTGTCAATTGACCCTCATTATTTGTTTATGAAATTCTGCGAAACAAGCTAAAAAGCATAGAAATTGAAAATGTTGCTGTAAAATGTTTGCTAACGTATGTTGTAAACAAAACACCAACCAAAGTTACAAATTTCGTCTTAGAATCTAGTCTAAAGGTATGGTCACATTTGGCAAATATTTCTCAAAAAAGTGTAACAACTTGTTTTAGCACAAATTTGTTTGACGTTATTTGCTCTTACAAGAGTTTTGCAAGATCAAAAAGCATCAAATAAAATAAAACTAAATATTTGTTGTACTTTGTCCTAAATAAACGAAGTTTTTTTTAATAAATAAACGAGTTCAAAGATAAGAAGAAATATTTGCAAAGTGTGACCGTAGCTTAAGACTATAGAAGTTTGTGAGGGAAATCAGGAAAACATTATTTTATATTCTATATTCCGATTGCTTAAATGTTTTAATAATAACAATTATTGAAACATCTGATCTAATTAAAAACCTGGATTTCGATTTAATATCTCAAATAAACAGGCTCCCATCCGTCACCCAAGATGGAGCGCCGATTAGTTTTCCTGATTTGATTACTTGAAATTGCAAGGGATAATACATTATTTGCTTTGTTTCCAAATTTTAAATGATACAACACAATGTTTTATAATAATAAAATATGAAACTTGCCATTATTTTGAACGGCAGTTTAAAACAAAATGCCTATTGTTTTTGTATTTTTGTATTTGTTGCCGTAAATAAAAAGATATTCCTGCGGCTTAGTAAATATTCTTCATTAAAAGCTTAAATAAATAATGTTAATAAAGAAGGTGTAAATCAAATCAACTGTCTCCTTTGCCCAGACTAGCTGTATTCATTAACGCTCTAATAAAAACATTAAATCAATCTACCAATCCATTTACAACTGAACGCTTAAAAATTTCACGTTGTAATCTATCTAATTTCCTAATTTTCAAAATGGCCAAAAATCTTTTCCAGATTTATTTTTTCATAAAACTCAAATTTACTAGAAACCCAAAATTATTTAAGATATCCCACTATTATAGTTCCATTCCGTGGTTCTTTTCCATACCATATCTATTTCTTAATATTTTTTCTTATTCTGAAATTATTTCACACATTATATATAAAGATTTGTTTGTCAGAATTTAAGTATGATAACTGTTAAGGGAATAACAGTGCTATGTTAAGTGCAAAATGAGCTTGGCTAAAAATTGCGGTTTTTGTCTGTGCTAGTTAAATTTAAATCACCTTCACACCAGAGATCGGCAATGAATCGTTTTTTTACGATTCACAACTACTCATAATATTTTAAGTATAAGTGGTTTTACAATGTAAAATTTACATCATTGAAATTTAACTACTCTGAGTTACTCAAACTCACAACAACGTTGACTTATAAATGCGGGTGGATATACATAAGTATGAGTACAACGCCGACATCGAGCTCATACCATTCCCAATATGTTTGATTCATAAACCGCGGTATTTAGATTTACATTTTAAGAAAAATACTCACATACTCATAAAGTATTCAACTCAGTTAAGTCATTAAAAAAAATTTCAGCTTATTCCGTTAGGTATTTATAAAAAATAAGTAAAAAAGAAATATAAAAACATACAAGTAAGTTTATAGGAAAACATATTGTCATACTTATTTTTTTATCGTCTACGTACATTGAGTTAAGGAAAGTCTAAATAAACAACATCATACATGAGATTAAGTATGAATATTATGAGTACTTCAAACTTTAAAGATGAGTAGTGGTTTGATGATATTGAGACAAGTATGAGTACGTATAAGTATAACAAATTATAAGTCATGATTTAAGTATACTCACTTTTTCAGTACTCATAACTGATCTCTGCTTAAAAAACGATATTTTCTTTCACGAATTTTATAAACTTTCGTAAAGTGTATTTTTAATGTGGTGCTTTTTCTTTATTAGAAGTTCTAAAAGTAGTGTTCTATTCTCTTTCATGGCATAAAAGAATAATTTGTTTATAGATAACTTTAATTTAAAATGACTCTATGTTCACATCATTTGGATGTTGGTACCGATATTCAAAATTCTGAAATGTTATTTAAGTAGTTTAAGAACTTCGGAATAACATTCCGAATGTAAGGAATTTTGAAATACGAGTAGGTACGTATATAATAGTTGGTCAAATGTCAAGAGATGAACAAAAGTGATAGTAGTTCTAACGTATCTATGTTAAGACCTTGAAAATGTATATTTTCCATGTTATTAAGCTGAAACTTTTTTTAATCTTAACAAGATCTTAAAGTTTCGAAATTTTTTATTATCTTTAAAAAACATTTTCTTAAATTCATTTATTTTACCACCTCGTTAAACACACATAATTAACTACATTAAATCACAAAAACAAAACTAACTTTTAAAACTATTTAAATTTTAAATAGGTAAAAAGAAATTAAATTTATAATAGAAAATTGAGGTTATCGCCGGCCATTACAAAATTTTGATTTCCAACATGAATTAATAAAACGAAACAAAAAACATAAACACAAATGACATGCAATGAAAACGCTAAAATTAGAATAATAAAATCTCTAAACATAAAAGAAAAATAACATTTAAACGAGTTAAGAAAGCATTCTAGTGGAAAAACTAAAAACGGCAATAAATAACAACAAAAAAAAAAGAGTACGAACAGAAGTAATTAGTAATGGGAAAAATAGCAAACAACAAAAAGAAAAAAACCAACAAAAACTACAACAAAATGAAGACATTAAAAAGGGAACTAACTTAGTTTTTTGTTGCATTTAAGATTCCAACAAATGATTGTAGAAGTTTACAGCAAAAACTAAACGAAACTAAAAAAAAGAAAACTAAAAAATAGAGAAAGTTTTCTTTCTTTTTAACGAAATAAATCTTTTGTTATTCTAGGTAACCCAGAATCTTCAAATCTTAATCAGTTAACGGCACAACAACAACTACAGCAGCAGCAACAACAACAAGGTGATAGTTTCACTTCCTATGTCAACAATCGTGTACAAAACAATGCGGTTTATAGTGTTGGCTCGCCCTCCACATTGGAACAAAGTGGCCTGTATATGTCACATGCCGGTCAAGAAGTGCCCAATAATGTTTATGCGGCACAACAACAACAACATATTCTATTACCACTTCCTCCTCCACCACCACCAGCCCCTTTAAATTCCAATTGGCAGCAGCAGGCAATTTTGAATCAGCAGAAACTACAGCAGCAACAACAACAACTTGCAGCGTCATCACAACAACCACAGCAAACACTGCCGGATGTCTCTTCTTCTTTTACGGGACAAAATGAAGCCATCCAACAGCAGCAGCAGCAGCCATCCCAATTAACAAATATGGTGGTTCAGCAGCAACAACAACCTGCCGAAAATTTGGTGCCTTCTTTAACACAGCAACAATCATCTGCATCGAAAACTCAAGCGGTTTTGGGTAATGGAGCAGCAACTGGCGAACAAAAACTGGAAGATTCTGATGAATATGAAGGCTCAGAGGAAAAATCAACGGAGCCACCCAAAAAGGTGTTTTGAAATCAATTTAAAAAATTGATTAGAAAATTATGTTGTACACATGTTATCTGTAGAAAACTGGATTATACACAAGACTTTTCTATGGAAAGCTGTGTTGTTTACAAGATTTTTTATATACAGTGGCTCACAGTTTATTTTATGCAGTGCATTTTTATTTTTCAATAATCCATAAAAAGAAAACTAAAAAAATTGGTGTCATTCAAAAGAAAATATTTGCATTTTAATATATTAAAACAAAAAAAAAAACAAAAAAAAAAAACGAAAATGCTTGTTTTTCACGTTACAGCTTATTTTATGCAAGCACGTATGGGTTTCGAAAACTTGAAATTAAAACTGACAATTACACGATTTAATATTAAGTGTAATAGCATCTACAACATATTCGAGGCGATTTGCCATAGATGCGATTTAATATTTCGAAATATTAGAAATTTTGTGTCCCTTGCGCTGATTTCTAAAATTCACCATAAATTTTCGAGAACATTGATGTCTGGCGGTTAAGGTGGCGGTGTCATCAAATATGGGTTATATAGGTATATTAACCTCGTTTGCACATTACCCGATTTGTGCTTTGGATCGTTATCCTGTTAAAATTGAAAATCTGATTTTATACCCAAGTTCTCTGCGCTTTCCAACAAGTTGTCCTTCAGAATCTGAAAGTGCCTAAACTTGACCATGGTTGTTTTTAACAAATGTTAAATTCCCAGTACCAGCCACCACCATGCTTCACTGTTGCCATAAGTATTCCTTTGTTGAGTTCTGTATTTGGCTTAGATTCATTGGCGAAGATGACCAAATTCCAAACGAAATTTTTCTTGCAAACATGTTCTTTGGTGAAATTTAGCCTGAAAAGTCTGTTCTTCGGGTTTATAAACGGTTTCTTGCGTGCAAAATCATGTTGGCGCAAGACACGACAAACTGTTTCAACGCAACATTGTTTTCACAGGTCAGCTTCAACTTCGGAGGCCAGTTGTGAAGCTGATAGCCTTGGATTTGCCCCTATCTTTCCGCCTTTGTTATGAATTTAATTTGTTATGATTTCATGGATGAAGTGCTCAATGATTTTTTGGACTGTGGAAGCTTTAATGTTAACAGTTTCTGTTATTTTCGTGGCCATTTTGAAAATAGTTTAAAACCAAGTCTCGTTGTTCTATTGTAGTACGCGGACTCATTTGAACTACATATTTTAAATTGACACTTGACGTTACAAAATCGAATTCACAATTCTACAGAAAATATTGATAGAAGTAGAAATAAAGAAAACCGAAAAACCAACAACGGTATCAATACAGCAGAAATTGACGGCATAAAATATGCTGTGATGTGAAAAACAAGTTTATTAGTTTTAATATATTAAAATGAATATTTTTGCAATAAATTTTTCTTTACTCTTAAAAGAGTTTTGTGAGATCTAAATAAACAAAGTTTTTTTAATTAATAAACGGGTTCAAAAAGTGGTTATTAAGTGGTTACGTTAAGTTTGGCCGTACCATTAAGCATTAAACACATTCAGACAGCAGGTTAAACACGTTTATATGTGAATGATTATTTTGACGCCAGCATGGCAATATAATCATTCACTCACTCCTATCGTGAATAAAAATTCCACATGAAATTTGTTCCCTTTTATTTTTTTAACATTGAATTTTAATAGGAAAAATGTGAAAAGGGAACAAATTGCATGTGGAATTCTTATTTACGATAGGGGTGATTGTTTAATGCTTTAGACCAGTGAAGGGCGTTTTTTTAAATGCTATACACGCGTGTATAGGAACAAAATTCTGTGTGCGCAACGTTGACACACGTATACTATAACCTGTTTCGCTATCTGATCTCGCTGCCCATTTTTTTGAGTACATTCAAACCAAAATGTTAAATGAAGAATAAGAAAATGATTTTTTTATAGAAAACATGGATGGCGATGCAAAATTTAATTATACATTAAGTTTATGCACATACATATATTATTTTATTATTTAATATTATTTGTATATATAAAAATACTAAAATCCAAAAAAGGTCCTTAATTTTGGCAACTGAAAAATTATTTGAGTGTACAATTATTATCGGTCGTTCATTTTTTGTTGCTTTCAACACTAGCACATATGAGTGAGTATGTGTGTGCCCGACACTGCTTTAGACTATAACATTTTTTCTTTTAAATAACACCAATTTCTTCTTTAAGTTCCTGTTAGTTTTCTTTTTATGGAGCTTTTAAAACTGGAGCTTTTAAATGCACTGCATAAAATAAGCTGTGAGCCACAGTACATTGAAATTCAAAAATATTTTCTTTCGTTTAGCAGAACAATCCGCTCTGAACTTAATAAATGAAAATAAATTAACCAGTTCTTTATTTCTTTTCAGCACAAGCACAAAAAACCCAAATCCAAATCAAAGGACTCCAAAAAGTCCAAAGATGAACTTGACGACGCGAAATCCCACTCGAACTCTTTGAAAAACATAAAAACAGCCATCTCTCCAGTACACGAACAATACGAAATAATCCATCAAAATATGGCTCTAGAATTTCGTGATCACGACGGACAGTCGGAAAGACCGGGTGGTGCAGTCTTATCTCTTACCTTGGGACTTTTAATAACAGCCGCTTTGGCCATTTTAATTGGTTGCCGCATGAGAACCGTTGGTAGGCGGGCTCGTCGTATGGGCGGCAAGACGCCATATTCACATGAAGCCGATTTTCTAGTGAATGGCATGTATTTGTAAAACAAATTCAAATTCACTTCAAGTGTTTCGTTCTTTTTTATTGACTTCAATTTAATATAATAAATTAAAAACAAACAAAATAAATTTAAAAATAATATACATATATGTATGTATGATGTATAACAACAAACAAAACAAAAAATCAGAAAACTTGTATTCTAAACTAATTTTAATAACTGAAGAGTATGTTTTTTTGATGTTCTTTTCTTCAACAAATCAATAATAATTATTAAAACAAAATAATAAATAAAACTCCCTAACAAAGAAATAAAGAAAAATCATGGCAAGTGGCTGAATGTCCTTCGAAATTCAATTTAACACTTAGAATTTTCTAGTCGTGACGATAATTTTACTGTGTAACCACTAACTAGTCAATAATTTTAAGTATATTTTTTGTAAATTTAAAAGAAAATAAATTATTTACGTATATTTAAAGATTTATGTTAAAAATTAATGGTGGTTTTATTTTAAGGAGGATTCACCTATTCGCATATGAAGTTTGAGGTCTCTTTTTGAGGGAGAAAATATTTTTTACGAACAACTCTCAGCTTGAATTGGTTTAATTTTATATTTTGTCTGGACAAAAAGAAACTGACTGAATACACAATATTTTAAAATAATTTAATATTTGTTTTTTTGAAACCAAAGCATATTAAAACAATGGCCGCCATATTACCACTCGTAAAATTAATAGATTTCGTTTACACATGACAGCTTTGATTTTCCAGAAAAATCGTTCGAAATGGGTGAATCGTGCAGCAAAATCCTTTTTCTCCAGACAAAATTTTTGTTCGGAACAAATGGATGAATCCACCTTTAGATTTTAATTTCATAAAAGGTTTTTTTGTAGTCGGATTATAATTTTCATTTTTATTTTGATTTACTTGCAGATTTAAACTCTTTCTTAAATCATCGGTACTACAAAATGAGGCAATAAGTTCTTTTTGAAAATACTTGGACTGAATTTTGTATGCCTGCAAACATTTAATATCACTGAAAAAATCTTTAATAAAAGAATCTTTTTAAATTTCAAACTGAATGTCTTGCAATTGGATAAAAGGGACATTGTCGCTCATTACTACTGGATGATGGGTATTGAACAAGTTGTTACTTTGATCTACGTACAGCTGAAAAACGTACAGATTCGTCAATACGTCAGAGCCAAATAGCTTGACATTATTCTGGGCGGCATGTTTAAAATCGGTATACATTAAGGTGGGTGTTGGACCAATATTTCTGGGCGTCACAAACATCAGCACAACTCTAATATACCCTCCCCACTATGGTGGTGTAGGGTATAAAAAGTTGAAATTTGTCTACCAACATGCAAAATCTGGTATCAATATCTCAGCATTTCACTGAGATATAGCACTTCAAGTTAAAACATTAAGAGTCCTTAAAAACTTACGAATTTATTAAAAACAAGTTGAAAAATTTCAGTCAAGTAACAGGTCACCAGAATCTGGCAGTAGGTAAATTGTTAAATAGTTATTTTCTTTAAAACGCTATAACTCTGTTATTAGTACAGATAGCAGAACAGAATTTTCACTGCTAAATAGAGTGAGATAGATATTAGCTATAAAATGGCTTACAAGATTTCCGCCCACTTTAACGCCCACTTTTATAAAAATGGGTTTGAACATTTTAAACGTTTATAACTTCAAAAATTGTGAGCGTGAAAAAATATTTCCCATAAAATCGGATAGTCCAATTTATTTTCTGCCAACTTGCCAAATCTGGTAACAATATCTCAGCATTTCACTGAGATATAGCACTTCAAGTTAAAACATTAAGAGTCCTTAAAAACTTACGAATTTATTAAAAACAAGTTGAAAAATTTCAGTCAAGTAACAGTTCAACAGAATCTGGCAGTAGGTAAATTGTTAAATAGTTATTTTCTTTAAAACGCTATAACTCTGTTATTAGTACAGATAGCAGAACAGAATTTTCACTGCTAAATAGAGTGAGATATTAGCTATAAAATGGCTTACAAGATTTCCGCCCACTTTAACGCCCACTTTTATAAAAATGGGTTTGAACATTTTAAACGTTTATAACTTCAAAAATTGTGAGCGTGAAAAAATATTTCCCATAAAATCGGATAGTCCAATTTATTTTCTGCCAACTTACCAAATCTGGTATCAATATCTCAGCATTTCACTGAGATATAGCACTTCAAGTTAAAACATTAAGAGTCCTTAAAAACTTACGAATTTATTAAAAACAAGTTGAAAATTTTCAGTCAAGTAACAGGTCACCAGAATCTGGCAGTAGGTAAATTGTTATATAGTTATTTTCTTAAAAACGCTATAACTCTGTTATTAGTACAGATAGCAGAACAAAATTTTCACTGCTAAATAGAGTGAGATATTAGCTATAAAATGGCTTACAAGATTTCCGCCCACTTCCATGCCCACTTTTATAAAAATGGGTTTAAACATTTTAAACGTTTATAACTTCAAAAATTGTGAGCGTGAAAAAATATTTCCCATAAAATCTGATAGTCCAATTCATTGTCTACCAACTTGCCAAATCTAGTCTTAATATCTCGACATTTGACTGAGATATAGCACTTCAAGATAAAACATTAAGAACCTTAAAAACTTACGAATTTATTAAAAACAAGTTGAAAATTTTCAGTCAAGTAACAGGTCTACAGAATCTGGCAGTAGGTAAATTGTTAAATAGTTATTTTCTTTAAAACGCTATAACTCTGTTATTAGTACAGATAGCAGAACAGAATTTTCACTGCTAAATAGAGTGAGATATTAGCTATAAAATGGCTTACAAGATTTCCGCCCACTTTAACGCCCACTTTTATAGAAATGTGTTTAAACATTTTAAACGTTTATAACTTCAAAAATTGTGAGCGTGAAAAAATATTTCCCATAAAATCGGATAGTCCAATTTATTTTCTGCCAACTTGCCAAATCTGGTATCAATATCTCAGCATTTCACTGAGATATAGCAATTCAAGTTAAAACATTAAGAGTCCTTAAAAACTTACGAATTTATTAAAAACAAGTTGAAAATTTTCAGTCAAGTAACAGGTCACCAGAATCTGGCAGTAGGTAAATTGTTACATAGTTATTTTCTTAAAAACGCTATAACTCTGTTATTAGTACAGATAGCAGAACAAAATTTTCACTGCTAAATAGAGTGAGATATTAGCTATAAAATGGCTTACAAGATTTCCGCCCACTTTTATAAAAATGGGTTTAAACATTTTAAACGTTTATAACTTCAAAAATTGTGAGCGTGAAAAAATATTTCCCATAAAATCTGATAGTCCAATTTATTTTCTGCCAACTTGCCAAATCTGGTAACAATATCTCAGCATTTCACTGAGATATAGCACTTCAAGTTAAAACATTAAGAGTCCTTAAAAACTTACGAATTTATTAAAAACAAGTTGAAAATTTTCAGTCAAGTAACAGGTCTACAGAATCTGGCAGTAGGTAAATTGTTAAATAGTTATTTTCTTTAAAACGCTATAACTCTGTTATTAGTACAGCTAGCAGAACAGAATTTTCACTGCTAAATAGAGTGAGATATTAGCTATAAAATGGCTTACAAGATTTCCGCCCACTTTAACGCCCACTTTTATAGAAATGTGTTTAAACATTTTAAACGTTTATAACTTCAAAAATTGTGAGCGTGAAAAAATATTTCCCATAAAATCGGATAGTCCAATTTATTTTCTGCCAACTTGCCAAATCTGGTATCAATATCTCAGCATTTCACTGAGATATAGCACTTCAAGTTAAAACATTAAGTAAGAGTCCTTAAAAACTTACGAATTTATTAAAAACAAGTTGAAAATTTTCAGTCAAGTAACAGGTCAACAGAATCTGGCAGTAGGTAAATTGTTAAATAGTTATTTTCTTTAAAACGCTATAACTCTGTTATTAGTACAGATAGCAGAACAGAATTTTCACTGCTAAATAGAGTGAGATATTAGCTATAAAATGGCTTACAAGATTTCCGCCCACTTTAACGCCCACTTTTATAAAAATGGGTTTGAACATTTTAAACGTTTATAACTTCAAAAATTGTGAGCGTGAAAAAATATTTCCCATAAAATCGGATAGTCCAATTTATTTTCTGCCAACTTGCCAAATCTGGTATCAATATCTCAGCATTTCACTGAGATATAGCACTTCAAGTTACAACATTAAGAGTCCTTAAAAACTTACGAATTTATTAAAAACAAGTTGAAAATTTTCAGTCAAGTAACAGGTCTACAGAATCTGGCAGTAGGTAATTTGTTTAATAGTTATTTTCTTTAAAACGCTATAACTCTGTTATTAGTACAGATAGCAGAACAGAATTTTCACTGCTAAATAGAGTGAGATATTAGCTACAAAATGGCTTACAAGATTTCCGCCCACTGCCATGCCCACTTTTTACAAAAATGGGTTTAAACATTTTAAATGCTCATAACTTTAAAAATTGTTAGCGTAAAATAATATTTCCCATAAAATCTGATAGTCCAATTTATTGTCTACCAACTTGCCAAATCTGATCTTAATATCTCGACATTTGACTGAGATATAGCACTTCAAGGTAAAACGTTAAACGTCCTTAATAAATTACGAATTTATTAGAAACAAGTTGAAAAATTTCAGTCAAGTAACAGGTCAACAGAATCTGGCAGTAGGTAATTTGTTTAATAGTTATTTTCTTTAAAACGCTATAACTCTATTACTAGTACAGATAGCAGAACAATATTTTCACTGCTAAATAGAGTGAGATATTAGCTATAAAATGGCTTACAAGATTTCCGCCCACTGCCATGCCCACTTTTTTAAAAATGGGTTTAAACATTTTAAATGCTTATAACTATAAAAATTGTTAGCGTAAAATAATAAATCCCATAAAATCTGATAGTCCAATTCATTGTCTACCAACTTGCCAAATCTGATCTTAATATCTCGACATTTGACTGAGATATAGCACGTCAAGCTAAAACGTTAAACGTCCTTAATAAATTACGAATTTATTAAAAACAAGTTGAAAAATTTCAGTCAAGTAACAGGTCAACAGAATCTGGCAGTAGGTAATTTTTTTAATAGTTATTTTCTTTAAAACGCTATAACTCTGTTATTAGTACAGATAGCAGAACAGGATTTTCACTGCTAAATAGAGTGAGATATTAGCTATAAAATGGCTTACAAGATTTCCGCCCACTGCCATGCCCACTTTTATAAAAATGGGTTTAAACATTTTAAATGCTTATAACTTTAAAAATTGTTAGCGTAAAATAATATTTCCAATAAAATCTGATAGTCCAATTCATTGTCTACCAACTTGCCAAATCTGATCTTAATATCTCGACATTTGACTGAGATATAGCACTTCAAGATAAAACGTTAAACGTCCTTAATAAATTACGAATTTATTAAAACCAAGTTGAAAAATTTCAGTCAAGTAACAGGTCAACAGAATCTGGCAGTAGGTAATTTTTTTAATAGTTATTTTCTTTAAAACGCTATAACTCTGTTATTAGTACAGATAGCAGAACAGGATTTTCACTGCTAAATAGAGTGAGATATTAGCTATAAAATGGCTTACAAGATTTCCGCCCACTACCATGCCTACTTTTTTAAAAATGGGTTTAAACATTTTAAATGCTTATAACTTTAAAAATTGTTAGCGTAAAATAATATTTCCCATAAAATCTGATAGTCCAATTCATTGTCTACCAACTTGCCAAATCTGATCTCAATATCTCTACATTTGACTGAGATATAGCACTTCAAGATAAAACGTTAAACGTCCTTAATAAATTACGAATTTATTAAAACCAAGTTGAAAAATTTTAGTCAAGTAACAGGTCAACAGAATCTGGCAGTAGGTAATTTTTTTAATAGTTATTTTCTTTAAAACGCTATAACTCTGTTATTAGTACAGATAGCAGAACAGGATTTTCACTGCTAAATAGAGTGAGATATTAGCTATAAAATGGCTTACAAGATTTCCGCCCACTTTAACGCCCACTTTTATAGAAATGTGTTTAAACATTTTAAACGTTTATAACTTCAAAAATTGTGAGCGTGAAAAAATATTTCCCATAAAATCGGATAGTCCAATTTATTTACTGCCAACTTGCCAAATCTGGTATCAATATCTCAGCATTTTACTGAGATATAGCACTTCAAGTTAAAACATTAAGAGTCCTTAAAAACTTACGAATTTATTAAAAACAAGTTGAAAATTTTCAGTCAAGTAACAGGTCACCAGAATCTGGCAGTAGGTAAATTGTTACATAGTTATTTTCTTAAAAACGCTATAACTCTGTTATTAGTACAGATAGCAGAACAAAATTTTCACTGCTAAATAGAGTGAGATATTAGCTATAAAATGGCTTACAAGATTTCCGCCCACTTTTATAAAAATGGGTTTAAACATTTTAAACGTTTATAACTTCAAAAATTGTGAGCGTGAAAAAATATTTCCCATAAAATCTGATAGTCCAATTTATTTTCTGCCAACTTGCCAAATCTGGTAACAATATCTCAGCATTTCACTGAGATATAGCACTTCAAGTTAAAACATTAAGAGTCCTTAAAAACTTACGAATTTATTAAAAACAAGTTGAAAATTTTCAGTCAAGTAACAGGTCTACAGAATCTGGCAGTAGGTAAATTGTTAAATAGTTATTTTCTTTAAAACGCTATAACTCTGTTATTAGTACAGCTAGCAGAACAGAATTTTCACTGCTAAATAGAGTGAGATATTAGCTATAAAATGGCTTACAAGATTTCCGCCCACTTTAACGCCCACTTTTATAGAAATGTGTTTAAACATTTTAAACGTTTATAACTTCAAAAATTGTGAGCGTGAAAAAATATTTCCCATAAAATCGGATAGTCCAATTTATTTTCTGCCAACTTGCCAAATCTGGTATCAATATCTCAGCATTTCACTGAGATATAGCACTTCAAGTTAAAACATTAAGTAAGAGTCCTTAAAAACTTACGAATTTATTAAAAACAAGTTGAAAATTTTCAGTCAAGTAACAGGTCAACAGAATCTGGCAGTAGGTAAATTGTTAAATAGTTATTTTCTTTAAAACGCTATAACTCTGTTATTAGTACAGATAGCAGAACAGAATTTTCACTGCTAAATAGAGTGAGATATTAGCTATAAAATGGCTTACAAGATTTCCGCCCACTTTAACGCCCACTTTTATAAAAATGGGTTTGAACATTTTAAACGTTTATAACTTCAAAAATTGTGAGCGTGAAAAAATATTTCCCATAAAATCGGATAGTCCAATTTATTTTCTGCCAACTTGCCAAATCTGGTATCAATATCTCAGCATTTCACTGAGATATAGCACTTCAAGTTACAACATTAAGAGTCCTTAAAAACTTACGAATTTATTAAAAACAAGTTGAAAATTTTCAGTCAAGTAACAGGTCTACAGAATCTGGCAGTAGGTAATTTGTTTAATAGTTATTTTCTTTAAAACGCTATAACTCTGTTATTAGTACAGATAGCAGAACAGAATTTTCACTGCTAAATAGAGTGAGATATTAGCTACAAAATGGCTTACAAGATTTCCGCCCACTGCCATGCCCACTTTTTACAAAAATGGGTTTAAACATTTTAAATGCTCATAACTTTAAAAATTGTTAGCGTAAAATAATATTTCCCATAAAATCTGATAGTCCAATTTATTGTCTACCAACTTGCCAAATCTGATCTTAATATCTCGACATTTGACTGAGATATAGCACTTCAAGGTAAAACGTTAAACGTCCTTAATAAATTACGAATTTATTAGAAACAAGTTGAAAAATTTCAGTCAAGTAACAGGTCAACAGAATCTGGCAGTAGGTAATTTGTTTAATAGTTATTTTCTTTAAAACGCTATAACTCTATTACTAGTACAGATAGCAGAACAATATTTTCACTGCTAAATAGAGTGAGATATTAGCTATAAAATGGCTTACAAGATTTCCGCCCACTGCCATGCCCACTTTTTTAAAAATGGGTTTAAACATTTTAAATGCTTATAACTATAAAAATTGTTAGCGTAAAATAATAAATCCCATAAAATCTGATAGTCCAATTCATTGTCTACCAACTTGCCAAATCTGATCTTAATATCTCGACATTTGACTGAGATATAGCACGTCAAGCTAAAACGTTAAACGTCCTTAATAAATTACGAATTTATTAAAAACAAGTTGAAAAATTTCAGTCAAGTAACAGGTCAACAGAATCTGGCAGTAGGTAATTTTTTTAATAGTTATTTTCTTTAAAACGCTATAACTCTGTTATTAGTACAGATAGCAGAACAGGATTTTCACTGCTAAATAGAGTGAGATATTAGCTATAAAATGGCTTACAAGATTTCCGCCCACTGCCATGCCCACTTTTATAAAAATGGGTTTAAACATTTTAAATGCTTATAACTTTAAAAATTGTTAGCGTAAAATAATATTTCCAATAAAATCTGATAGTCCAATTCATTGTCTACCAACTTGCCAAATCTGATCTTAATATCTCGACATTTGACTGAGATATAGCACTTCAAGATAAAACGTTAAACGTCCTTAATAAATTACGAATTTATTAAAACCAAGTTGAAAAATTTCAGTCAAGTAACAGGTCAACAGAATCTGGCAGTAGGTAATTTTTTTAATAGTTATTTTCTTTAAAACGCTATAACTCTGTTATTAGTACAGATAGCAGAACAGGATTTTCACTGCTAAATAGAGTGAGATATTAGCTATAAAATGGCTTACAAGATTTCCGCCCACTACCATGCCTACTTTTTTAAAAATGGGTTTAAACATTTTAAATGCTTATAACTTTAAAAATTGTTAGCGTAAAATAATATTTCCCATAAAATCTGATAGTCCAATTCATTGTCTACCAACTTGCCAAATCTGATCTCAATATCTCTACATTTGACTGAGATATAGCACTTCAAGATAAAACGTTAAACGTCCTTAATAAATTACGAATTTATTAAAACCAAGTTGAAAAATTTTAGTCAAGTAACAGGTCAACAGAATCTGGCAGTAGGTAATTTTTTTAATAGTTATTTTCTTTAAAACGCTATAACTCTGTTATTAGTACAGATAGCAGAACAGGATTTTCACTGCTAAATAGAGTGAGATATTAGCTATAAAATGGCTTACAAGATTTCCGCCCACTTTAACGCCCACTTTTATAGAAATGTGTTTAAACATTTTAAACGTTTATAACTTCAAAAATTGTGAGCGTGAAAAAATATTTCCCATAAAATCGGATAGTCCAATTTATTTACTGCCAACTTGCCAAATCTGGTATCAATATCTCAGCATTTTACTGAGATATAGCACTTCAAGTTAAAACATTAAGAGTCCTTAAAAACTTACGAATTTATTAAAAACAAGTTGAAAATTTTCAGTCAAGTAACAGGTCAACAGAATCTGGCAGTAGGTAAATTGTTAAATAGTTATTTTCTTTAAAACGCTATAACTCTGTTATTAGTACAGATAGCAGAACAGAATTTTCACTGCTAAATAGAGTGAGATATTAGCTATAAAATGGCTTACAAGATTTCCGCCCACTTTTATAAAAATGGGTTTGAACATTTTAAACGTTTATAACTTCAAAAATTGTGAGCGTGAAAAAATATTTCCAATAAAATCTGATAGTCCAATTTATTTTCTGCCAACTTGCCAAATCTGGTATCAATATCTCAGCATTTCACTGAGATATAGCACTTCAAGTTAAAACATTAAGAGTCCTTAAAAACTTACGAATTTATTAAAAACAAGTTGAAAATTTTCAGTCAAGTAACAGGTCAACAGAATCTGGCAGTAGGTAAATTGTTAAATAGTTATTTTCTTTAAAACGCTATAACTCTGTTATTAGTACAGATAGCAGAACAGAATTTTCACTGCTAAATAGAGTGAGATATTAGCTATAAAATGGCTTACAAGATTTCCGCCCACTTCCACGCCCACTTTTATAAAAATGGGTTTAAACAATTTAAACGTTTATAACTTCAAAAATTGGGAGCGTGAAAAAATATTTCCCATAAAATCTGGTATCAATATCTCAGCATTTCACTGAGATATACCACTTCAAGAGCGTGAAAAAATATTTCCCATAAAAATTTAAATTTAAAAATTTACGAATTTATTAAAAAACAAGTAATAAAGTATAGTCGGTCAAGCCCGACCATATAATACCCTACACCCAGTATATGTATAAAACAGTTTTTCAGAAACGGGCGTTATATGGGAGAAATAACCTATTATGGACCGATTTTCCAAAAATTTCGTGTCGTGATGTCTGTGAATATTAATATTATATGTGTTAAACTTTATCTCGATATAAATAGTTTTAAAAGATTTATGGAGCTTAAAGTGAATTACGGTCTCTTATATGGGAGTTTCGACTAATTATGGACCGACCATTATAAAATTGTACTGTATTATTTGTATACATATGAAATATATTTGCGTTCAATATTAATTGGATATAAACATTTTTACGGTCTTTAAAGTGATTTTCGGAAGTGGGATTTATATGGGAGCTACGAGTAATTATGGACCAATCTGCACAAAATTTGTAGATTGATGAAATTTGTGTGGATACTTGCATAATTCAAACATTTATGATCGGTAAACCCCAATTTCGGGAGGACATTTGTATGGGGACAAGGTTAAATAATGGACCGATTTCCACCAGTTTCAATCCCATCCATCCTTTGGTCGAAAAAATATTATGTACCAAATTTTATCGAAATATCTTTAAAATTGCGACATGTACTCTGCGCACAAGCTTTACATGGACAGCCAGCCAGACGGACGGACGGATATCGT
The DNA here is from genome assembly GCA_916048285.2 of Bellardia pandia. Taxonomy (NCBI): domain Eukaryota; kingdom Metazoa; phylum Arthropoda; class Insecta; order Diptera; family Calliphoridae; genus Bellardia; species Bellardia pandia. The sequence goes on from OU696530.1 coordinate 40,153,555, forward strand.
TAAATTGACTCAGAAAGTTATTCTGAGTCGATCGGTATAATGTGGGTGTTGAACCAATATTTCTGGGCGTTACAAACATCAGCACAAATCCAATATACCCTCCCCACTATTGTGGTGTAGGGTATAAAAATGTTTGGAATCGGAGCATTAATTTTACTACAGGATGAGAAATGTAGACAACATAGAATTATTCGTAGACGTTTGCGTGATGAATCTAACCCCTTGGAGTTACCTGATACATTGTAAGTTATTTAATGTCATAAATAAATTTCACTTTTGAAATGACTTTTGTATTAGATTTATCCAACATTACAGGGTAAATAAAGATGCATTTATGTATATTTTGGAAGAGCTTGATAAATCCGTTCCATCTACAAAAAAATCATTTGATATTACGCCAATAATAAAATATTGGCCTACATGGCCTAAAATAAGTGGTGCACAGAGGAACAGTCTATTCTTATTTACCAGGGGCAATATTTCGATTCGAAAGCAAGCGTTTTTGGACTTTTTAACAAAAGAAATCAAAAGCTTTCGAAATACAATGCAAAAAGTATACAAATTCGATTCTTTTCGAATCAAAATACATAATAACCCCCCAGAATTTTGCTTTATTAAACGTAATATTTTCTTCGTAAGTTCCTGATTTCTTTTAATAATATTCGTTTGCCTTATTTTTGTATACAACATTATTTGCAGTACTTGTTGGAAGCTTTAGCTTTTTGGAAATCATTGAACCTGACAAGGTCGGATTTTTAAGGAATTTTTGCACAAATTTGTTTCTATATTAATTTTCTATTGCTCAAAACTTGCAATTAAAGGAAAATATTTCGGCAGTTCGTTACCATTTATTTTTTACTATAAACAAAAGCTGTATACTCCCCAGGAATTTATAATGTATAAATAAAACAAATTACATAACTTTTCCTTATCAGAAAATAATTTAAAAGTGACTCCCAGACATATTTTAGGCGTATTTTGCATTTACCTTACAAAAACAATCATTTTATCGTTAAACAAAGTATTTTTAAAGTACTTTTTCTGTTTTTTTTTTATTTATTTAAATTTTTAAAAAATGTTCATTATCAATTTTTATTTTTTGTTGAGAAATTTGTTTCATTTATATATTTTTTATATTAATAATATAAATATTTATCATTAGAATTTATATTTATAATAAATCATGATGAAAATTTGGGACTTTATAAAACAAAAATTATAAATTTATAGAATAAATTTAAGCCACAAACAAAATTAAATAAAAAGAACAAAAACTATAAAATTGTCATTTTCCAAATAAGTCTTATTAAAAGTTGTGGTGATAGTGGTTAAACATAAAATTACAATAAAATTGATTTGTGAAATTAAACTAAACAAATTGAAATATCAGCTAATAACTACAAATACACATATGTAGATATTAAATTGCAAGGGTACGAGAAGGAAAAGGAGGAGAATTAATTATTGTGGTTTCTTTACTTTAATTTAGTTTCTTTTTTGTTTTGTTTCTTGGTTGTTGTTGTTGTTGTTGCTATTATGTTTGTATATAATATATTTGTGTGGTTTTTATTTGTTTGTGTATTTTTTAATGTATGTACCCTGTCGGATTTTTGTGAGCTAACTCAAAATAAAGTTAACTTATTGCTAGCTCATTTACAACTGACTTCTGAAGTAACTCAAAAATGATGCAGAGATGAACTATTTGTTTTTTTAAAACATTTGACTTCTCGATAAGTATTAAACTAATCATTGGCTCACTCAAAGCTAGTGCAGAATTAAACAATCATTAAAGAGAGTAAAATGCAAAGAACAAAACATAGTGCAACTATACAAGGTGAGTGCAGTAGTCCAGCTGACTGGCTTTGTTTACAATTTACTTACAGTAGTATATTATAAATTTTTGATATTTCTTTAGTTAGGCTTTGAGTTCATTAAATTTAATTTTCATTAAATTATTTTTACTGAAAAGTAGGAATTGTTTTACAACTTGAAAAAATTTTATTTTTGATAATTTTTCTTGACTGGGATTCGAACCTGGGTTGTTGGTTGAATTTACATATGTTTCGAGAAACACCACTTTCTCTCATCAGAATTCTTTTTGCGATCTGACCCCTTGCACCACTACGGTGCCTGCTAGTCAACAGACAAACATCAAGCTTTTAACCAGTGACTGGTGGTTCGAAGTTTTCTGTAATTATCATTTTTATTAATTTCTATTATAGTTGTTTTTCCTTTTCTTCAGTTTTTTCCTTTTCGTATTCGTATTTATACAACCAAAATGCCTGTTGTTTCTGTTTTGTGTTGCATTTGTTGTCGATTGCACTCACCTTGTATAGTTGCACAATGGGACAAAAGAAGAAAAAACAAGTTCTTACTTTTTGATCATAACAGTTAAAACTGTAAATACATATTTGTTTTGTTTTCATTTTCATTCAGTTTATCTAGTAATTTAAGGTGCCACGTTTTATAAAACTAAAACAATTTAATTTAAAACAATTTACAACTTTTTAAGAAAAATTTTAAATAATAATAAATATTTAATGTGAATTTGAATAACTTTTAATTTTAAATATATTTTTTAACATAATCATTAGTTAGTTTATAGCTAACTTATAGATTATAAGTTAGCTTGTGGTACATAGTGGTTAGCTGAAACTTATGCAGGGGGGTTACTCTCTATTGCGATGCGAAAGCAAATGCGATGCGATAATCGTACAATTTGTATGTGAGTGAGTACTGACTCATTCTGATGACAACGCGTGGAAAAACTGAATAGCGTTTTACATGGAAAATGAGTTAGCTTTTGAGTCACTTGTAACTTATTTTGAATCGACCATGAGTTAGTTTTAAGTTAACTCAAAGTCCGACAGGGTATTTTATTAGGTATGTTTGTGTGTATAATTATATTAATTCGTTTTTGTTAGTTTGTTGGCTGTTTTCATAAATGCAGTATGCAATACAACATTTCATTGCATAGAGTTCATAATAGCATTTAGAAATGCAATTTAAACATTTTAGTTTTAAGATTCTCTTTAATAGTCCAATATCTTTATATTTTATGTGATAAAAGTTTTTAAATTATATTCTAAAAGCTATTATGAACTCTATGCAATGAAATGTTGCATTGCATACTGAGTTTATGAAAACAGCCTTTGTTACTTAAAACTGTACATAAATTACAATTATGTAATAATGGTAGCTGGGACTGCGGAAAACTTAATCTTTGTGAGGAAGTGAGGAAGAAAATAATTAGCAAATATGTGTTTTTTTTTAGCAATTTCTAAATAAACCCCTGGATTTAAACCAAATAATAAAGACATATTTCATGTAGGAACTTAATAAAACAATAAATTTAAGCAAAATTCTAAATAAAAAATAAACAGTCAGCTATTTTTTATTTTATTTCATTCTTAAATGGAATTTAAGTTAAGAGCTTTTTTCAAATCACTTATTTCATGCATTCATTTATTGCCTTTCTTTTTTCTGTTTACTTTTAGCAATTACAGCATATTTTATTTTAAATTATTTCCAATTTCTATTTATTACTCTTATATTGTTGTGTTTTCTTTTGTTCTTAATTTTCGTTAATGCCATTTATTTATTTTGTTTTATTTTGTTATTTATTTATTTTTAGGATAAGTTTTTATTTTGAAATTAATAAGATTTTCTGTTCTGATCCTTTTCTTTATTTTATTTTGTTTGTATTTTGCATTATTAAATAATTATATAGTTTTGCAGTAATTTATTTGCAATAATAATTCGTTTTTTCTCCATTTTCTTCTTTCATTCTAAATGTTGTATAATTAATTGTTGTGGTTGTTGCTGTTGTAGTATTTCATTTCTATCCATTTATATGTAAGTGTTAGGTTTATGTTGTTATAATATTTGAGGTTCTTCTTACAACTACAACGTTCGTTAGATGATAATAATGATTGGGGAAATCATGTTGCATACCTGGAAGTTAAGAACACATTTTTAAATTAGCAATAAAACAAATTTGTAACAATAATAAGAGAAATGAATACACACACATTGTAAACGTACGTAAATTTCGTTCTAATTAATAACATTTAAAAGAAATATGATTAATTCCCGAATTCTATTTCTCAATAATAGTGAGTGTAATAGATGATGTTTACAAGTAGATCTTGGTTAATAAATATTGCTGATGACGCCCTTGTCAGGATAGAAAATGCATTTCAATTTGCCAATTGTCTAAACTCAAACCAAATAAAATTTCTCTAATACTAAATAAAAATTCAATTTAAAAATATTACAATAATTTTAGCTGACAAGATTTTGGTCAATTCTCTTTTGAACTTGCTATTTCATTCACGGCCGTCAATTCAATTTTTGTACTTTTTCATGCAAATGAATATAGGTACATGAAGAAGAAACAAAAGGAAATAAGAAAATTGACTAGTACCTTAAAGTGTTTACCCCTTTTATTCTCTTTTCCCTTCTCAACCAAAAATATTTGCCTTGAAGAATCAGAATTGAAGAGTGTGAAAGTGGACTAAAAGTAATGCTCTGTATTGGATGACAGGAAAAGGGTCCTATCTGCTGAAATCTAGAAAGACCATTACAGGGAACCTATACTGAATGCAACTGATTCGTTTGAAGCGTACACCCAGAATATGAGGTAATTTTACAGTACATGTTAAAAACTATTTAGAAAGAAGTGGTTGGGAAAATTTTCCTCGCACGCAATATAGTTCAGGGTGTACCCGTCTGACTACTATTTGTTTCGATCTAAGCAGTCTCTCTGTGATACGCTTCACTTTGGAACCGAGTAACCGAAACTGGCTTGATTCGTTTTTGGACCCAAAAGAGCAGTTTTTTTTTTTTTGGTGCGGAGTAATTATTATGCCAGAATAAAAAGTTAATAACTAACAATGGCCAATATTCTGAATATTTATATTAAAAAATACCCCATTTTTAAATTATACATGCAATATATCGGAAGTATTCTACAATATACTGTAGAATTAGTGATAAATTAGAATCTGTTATTATATTCGAAATTAAACTGACAGCCAGCTTGACCAGCAATGTAATGAATCTTTGAATGAATTAGCGAGATGTTATTGGTAGAAGTCTTGTAAATGTACTTAATCACCCCTATCGTGAATAAAAATTCCACATGAAATTTGTTCCCTTTTATTTTTTAACATTGAATTTAAATATGAAAAATGTGAAAAGGGAACAAATTTCATGTGAAATTTTAATTCACGATAGGGTTGATTATATTGTGTGCTCTAGGAAAGACACAATGCAAACTTTGTACACAATACAGTGACTTACATTCAACACGACATGACATTCTTTTGCAGAATTTGACACAATGAGGAACAAATTGACAGCACTAGAACCTCTATTATCAGGCATGTGTTGGAAATCGAAAACGAATGAGTTTTAGAATTAAATTTTTTCGTAATATTTCTGTATTGAAAAACTTTTATCATATAAAATATAAAGATATTTTGCTACTACAGAGAATCTTAAAAGAGAAGTTTTAAAAATTAGATTAGAAATGCATTAAAATGTACTTCCAAAACTCATTCGTTTACGTTTTCGATTTCCATCACATGCCTGTATATTATTATTCTGAAAAAATTGTTCGCTTTACTTTTTCTATAGAAGCAAAAAACGGAATTAATTCCACTTCCGATATTTTCCGATAAATTCTGTGACATGGCTGTATATTTGGATTCATTAGTAGTTAATATTACTAAATTTTTACTCCCCTTGTATTTAAATTTGAGAGATATGCCATTATTAATGTTTTTCGATTTAGATTGTTTAGGAGTTTTATTCCAATTACATAACTTGTTAACTGGCATTATTTTCAGCAGTATATCTATATTTTTTTTAAATTTAACTAGATATGTATATGATAAGATTATCATCAAAGATTTGTATTTCAAAACAACATTTGCAGCCTTCTACAATCCATAAAACATGAATTATAACAAGAATTTCATAATTAAAAAAGTAATAAATAAAAGCTGAACCTTTTCTCTTTAAACGAGTTTTACTAACAAAAAATGCTTATGCTTTTTCCTTATAAAACAATAATGTACAAGAATAATATATAATGTTTACCTTTTTGTCCATAGTCTAGCAATTCTATCATGCTCTTCGCGATTTTGTAAATATTGAGTAGCAATACTACCAACCAAAGGATCGGCTAAATAAAGAAATCAAATTATTATATTCCTAAACATTAGTTTATTTTGTTCAACAAGAAACTTACCAGGATTACAATCAGTCAGCAGGGAACAAATTGACAGCAACACCTTTGATATGGTCAATGCTGGCGACCAATTATCCTTGAGTATATCTAAGCAAATAACACCTTGACTATTAATGTTACAATGATAGATACGAGTACGGAAAGTAACTTTAGGAGGTTTGAATGGATACTCTGGCGAAAAGTGAATATCTAGAAAGAATACGCCACCCTCATACACCGAACCGGGTGGTCCCAATATAGTCGACACCCATTCGTACAAATTATCACCCTTGGGTCCGGCACTACAGTTGGGCGGTGGATCTAAAGTGATTTCGGCAAGTTCTTTTTGTATACGTTTGGCTGAAGTACCCAAAGCTTTTGAGATTTTTGGATTTGGTTTGGGATCTTTGCGTGTCTCCTCGCTGGTCGTGGCCGCAGCGGAAGCCGATGAAGATCCACCGCCACCACCCATGCCCGTGGAAGAATTTATTGATGAACCCGAAGAGGCGGGATTATTGGGACCACCTACCATGGCAATATTACTATTGCGACCGCGCCCAACATTTGGTGTTAAATTTATGGTGGCATTATGGGAAGTGCCTGGTGGAGAATTTCCAGTCACATGACCAGTGGCTGCAGCCGACGAAGCTGTCGTATTAGTTGCTGATGGACCACCACTAGTCGTTGAAGTTGAAGACATAGTGGCACTCAAGATAAAGGAGAGTATTTTGCGAAAAAGTTTAATGTAAGCTAAAATAAAAAAAAAGGAAATTTAAAAAATGTTTGGTTAAATAAAAGTTGGCATTTTATAATGAAAATGGGATGTGAAAAGCCAACATAATCGAGCATGGGTGAACATAAAAGCATTTTTCACATAAAATCCGGCCACACTACAGATCGCGAACCGACCCACAGTGGGTTCGATGACACCGAAAGTGGCGATTAATTCATGGGAGCCGTAATTTAAATTTTTTTGAAATTTTTTTTCAAATCGTTAAACATACATAAAAAGGCATATTCTGAAAAAAAGATACACTGAAAAAAAATTTTTTTACGATTTTATAGACATTTTTATTTTTCGGAAAATTATAGTTTGTTTCAGAATTTTCGCCGTAATTTTAAAATGGAAAGTAATTTTTTTTTAAAATGAGAAGCAAACGAAAGTTTATATTGTATTCTTGCTAAAAAATAAAAAAATAAATATATATTTTGCATAAATATGAACATAAGTTTAATTTAAAGTCTGAATTTGGGTATTGAAAGATTTCGAGAATTTTACAAATTTTTTAAAAAAGTAACGAAGTAAATTTTTATAATTTTTTTTGTTCATCAATAATTGTCATACACTTAAAAAGAAACCATATTAAACAAAAAAAATTAAAAAAAAATAATTTTTGTCTGTTTGGGAACGTTTTTTCAATTTTGTGGAAAATGGGCTTAATGTACAAATTTTATTGTAAATTTAAAATAGAAAGCTATAAATGATTAAATAAAATTTAAACTTAAAATATATTGAATATATTATTAAAAAGACAAATAAAAAATAATATATACATATATAAATATTTCAACATAATTGATTTAAACTCCTATTTGTCCTTACGACAAAACTTACACATAAAAATTAAACACACTCTACTCGTAATTAAAATTAAAAAAAATTACCCACTATAAATTAGGTAAATTTACTTAGCTTATGTTAGAAATTATTTAGAATATGTTGAAATTTCCCAATTTATAGTAGGAATCTTTACTTGTTCTATTAAAGTGCAAATGAAAACCATACTTCTATGTATCTTCACATGCTTGTGCCCAATTTTTTTATGTAGGGTAAAATGAACTATAACAATTAAAAGAGATGGAAGCGTGACACGATATTTTTTAAATGCAGTGTTCGTGAGTTACATATAATTTTATTTGTTCGAACATTAAGTGTTTTCGTGATCATTTCGAGCTCGTGAGTTAATTTTAAATTTAATAAAAGCACGAACGTATGCAAAAATTAGAATTCGGTGTAAATAAAACAGAAATTATTTTTTGTAAGTGAGCGTGAGTCAAAATTAACTCACGCAAATATCTCTGATAGAAACCAGACTTATTTATAACAATAAATAATACCGAAAATAAAGACAAAAGAGAGTTAAAAACAAACAAGTTGATTTGTTGTTTGTTTTTTCAGATTAAGTATTTAGCAACTGGAGTTCTTTCACAAAAATTTTAATAAGTACAAAAACGCGGTGCCTCTGCAAAAGTTTGGTGTGGAATATATAAGCTAAAATACTATATTAAAATATCACTTAATAAAATTTGCTGGATCGCAACAAGAAATTTGTTGAAACTCTGTGTATATATCGAAAATACCCCAAATATGGAGCAATTTTTAAAAAAATATTAAAAATATTTGCAAAACATTTATCTAAAAAACATTAATGCAATTATGTAGCCAAATACCTGAAGTTGATGGTTCCATTTTAATAAAATTACTTTTAGAACGCTTAATAAGAATTATCAGCACCCAAAATATCTCAATTTTCAGTTTTAGGCACGGCACGAAAAATTTTGAAAAATTATTTGACTTTGACAGCTCACAGTCGATAAAGTAATTTACTCAAAACAAAAGTTTTTGGCAAATAGTGATGTAGAATTTAATTACCTTTCACCCAGTACCACACACGAATGTGTAGGATAAAGTTCAGCTTTTGAATTAATCCTCACTTTTGGTACATTTCAACCCTCTGTGCGACCGCACAAAAAAATACAACAGATGTGTAAGTACCATAAGAAAAAAAGGAATTGTTACAGACTTTCAAACCCATCGCGCAAATAACGAAGCCAACTATCGTAGTTAAATAACACTAGGTCTAGTAGTCACAGACATACGCGTACTCTCATTAAGCCATTTGTGAAGAATTACAATAAATTCTCTGGAGATTCGATCGCTTTTTTAAGTTAAATAATTATTAATGTATTTATGAGTCCATATTTGATGTGAACAATGTTCCATATACATAAGTATGGTGATAGACAGATTGTAGATTGGGTCTAATCGACATTATGCATATGTATGATCCGTCTTCCTCAAAATGTCCTTCTATTTAGAATTATATATCGTTGGTCTCATGTAGAAAGGCCCTAACTCGCTATTTTTACAAAATTTGTTTTTTTTTTGCAATTACAATGCATTTAACGCAATTACACCTCCTCACAAAAATTTATTGCAATAGTGTAAAAAATAAAGCTTTTATAAGCAGTTGTACAAAAAAAGTTACATGTTGAATATTACAGTTTCTATTGTTTTTACCTTCTCCTGTAAAGTTTCAAATATGCGAGTTATGGCCTTTCTACATGAGACCATCGATATGTACTTACATACATACAGTGGCCGACAAAAGTCTACGTACGATCCATTATTTTGCAATTTGGGCATTTCGAAACCATAATGAAGAAAAGTAATAATACATTTTTGTTTCAGATGTATTTTTAATAATATAACACAAAAAAATCTTATTTTATAATAAACTTTAACTTTAATTCACAAAAAACTAAAAAAAAAATTGAATAACAAGTCTACATACGAGCTGTAAATTAACATAAAAAACTTGAGTATTAAAACTTATTACTTTTTATTAAAATTAATATTTCGTTGGGCCACCATGGGCATCTATAACTGCCTGCAAGCGTCTGGGCATCGAAGCAACTAAATTGTCGAGTTCTGCGGATGTTATGTTTAGCCATTCTTCTTGAAGCTTCTCTTTAAGCATTGGGGAACTAGTAATAGGAGTTTTGCGAATTTTTCGTTGTAGAATCTCCCACACGTGCTCAATAACATTTAAGTCCGGGATTTGAGGTGGTGTGTACAACTGTCGTGGGGCATGATAGAGCAGCCAATCTAAGCCGTGTGCTTCGGATCGTTATCTTGCTCGAAAATCCAACTCTGACCAAGATTTAAAATATCAACCGAGGGTTTAAAATTTTGTTCCAAAATGGATTTGTACAGATAGCGATCCATATTACCCTCAATAAACACTAACTTTCCTACTCTAGAAGCAGCGACAGCGCCCCGAACCATCACGCTGCCTCCACCATGCTTAACAGTAGCAACTAAGTTCTTCGGCTTTATCGCTTTTTTTTTTTTCGCCAAACTTTATCTTTTCTATTACTTCCGAATATGTTATATTTAGATTCATCAGTGACAAAACTTTCTTCTAGAAATCCATGTCCTTCTAAATATGCTGTTGTCCAAATTCAAACGAAGTTTGCGTTTTTTTTCGCTAATGAGAGGTTTTTTTGTGAGGAGATCTGCTATGGTAACCATTATAATTTAAAGTTCTTTGTATATTTCTTGGATGTACAATTAATTCAGATATTGCTGCGATATCTTCGGCTAAAAGCTCAGTTAGCCGACTGTAATGGAATGTAACTGCAACAGTAAGAAACAGCTGATTGATATTGTTATGTGTAAAGTAATGCAAATGGTTATGGAGATGTAAAGTAACGCAACACCGAAATGTATGAATCTGTAAGAAATAGAATTTCCTTACATTTTTACGTCATTACATAACATTCCGTTACAGTCGGCTAACTGAGGCTTAATTTTGTGGCATTTACTTTTGGATTTTTGCCCACTTCTTTTAAAATGAAGCTAACGTCTCTAAGACTAAGTTTCTTTTGGCGACCTCCACGTGGTTTGTTTTCAATTGTACCAGTTTTTTTAAAGTTATTGACTATTGTCTGAACTGTAGACTTACTTTAATTAAAAAGCTTTGATATTTCACCAAAAGATTTTCCCTCATTTCTGCACTTTACAACAAACTTACGGGCATCAATTGATATTTCTTTTCGAGAAGCCATTATTTCTATTAAAGACTTATTTAATCCGCCTAAACTTGAACTAAATACTATATTAAGAAAACCCTTAACACAACAAGAAAAGTAAAAAATAAATAACGGCATTTTACTGTTTGAATTCAACAACAAAATCCCATACATGCTGGTCGTATGTAGACCTTTGTCAATGGTTTTTGTTTGTTTATTATGAATAATTTCTTAAGTTTACATTACAATAACAATTTTTTTTGAGCATATCAAAAAAAAAATAGATACCAAAAAAATGCATCATTATTTTTTTTTATTCCGCGCTAATGTTCTCAAAAAATGTCCAATATTGTGGTCGTATGTAGAGTTTTGTCGGCCACTGTATATCCTAGTAACTAATTTTCCTGTTTATAAATACCTCTTCAGAGTATTTCTTTCCTGCATTTTATAAAACAAAACGAATCAAACATACACACTTTCTTCTCAAAGAAAAAAAAACTTAGTCTACTTTAAGGCGGAAAAGAAATATTTTCCTATAACTAGGCAAGGAAATATAAAAAAATACACAAAGCAACACAAACAAAATCCTTGAAATTGCAAAATAGAACATTATATAGAAAACCCATGTCCTTGTTGAAAATGGATTTTACAATTTAGTCACGCTTTCTCTACTTTTCATATTTTCTACTACTACAACTACACTTATGCTCCAACAGAATTCTCCACTACTGGATGGGAGCAGTTTCTATAGGAATCACTAAAAAATTATGACATCCCCCTCAAACTAACAATACAAGACAAGAAAAAAATATATATTTAATACAGTTGTTTTACTTTAGCGGCCATTTTGGGTATTAAATGCAACAAAAGAGAATAGCAGCAAAGGTAGACAACAACAACAACAATACCACACTGCAAAATCACACACAAACGCAGAGAACCCTTTAAAACATAAAGAAAAACATAAGACTTTAAGGATATACAATTAAATTCTGTTGCAAATTCCTTAGCTTAAGTTTTCTTTTATTTATTAAATATATAAAATATAAGGTTATCAAACACTAACAGAAATTTAAAAAAATTTTCTCACGACAGACATTTCAATTGACCAATGTTTTATGTGATTTGTGCTGCTCTGCTTCGGCAAGCTTTGGCAGAGTTTACGAACGCAATAGAATTTTTTTTATAACATTCTTAAAGCTTCTTTGTTGTTGTTTTTTTATATTTTTTTCCTTGCTGTCTTTGAGACAGTTTAGTAAAATTTTCGTATAACATTTTAAAATTTGTGTGAAATTATTAATTTTTGTCATTATTTCACCATGCTCAGATACTTCTGTTTGTACAATTGTTTCTTTTATTCTTTATTTTTCTTATTAGCAGACTTCGCTGTCTTACCGTTTTTTCTGCACTGTATTTCTTTTGGCGAGTTTTTTTTTGTAATCGCTTCTTCACTTGTTTTATAACTTTAATTTACTGCAATCTCTAATATATTTAATATAAGTGCTTTTTGTAAATTATTTGTATCTTATTTCAGCTTTTTTAATTAAAATAAAATTTTTCTTCTTCCCATCAAACTTTTTTTGAAACGCTTTGATTTTTTTTTCGCAAAACAGTAGTCAATTGGCAGCGTTGTCAACTTTGAAATTTCAAAACGCACCAACATGGAGAAAAAAACGCGCCATTGGAAAAAAAATCGCACCAAATTTAGATTTTCTTTCTTATTTAATAAAAGTTTAACAAAAATAAAAAATAAACTAAACAAATTTGTTTTTTGTACCAGATGTAATTAATTTCTTTTTTACCCGGGGTTACACATGCAAGTACAGTTCGAAAAACTCAATAATACACTCACATTTTTTTCACTTGTAGAGCTAGACGAGTTTTTCGAATAAGTTGTCGTATATAATACGTACACAGCACTCGCATGCAAGTAATTTCATGTGTAAAGAAAGGCAGGGTTATTAACTTTTTAAAAAAGTATTCTGTTCAAATTTGGGAAAAATGTTGAGCAACATTAATTATTTCATACGGAAAATTTGACGTAAACAAACACTATGTTTTGTTTTTTTTGTGAATTTGAATCGAAAATAAATAAATAAAAGTTAAAATATTTAAATCGAAATCGTTAAATAAAAATTAATAAACAAATGTTACTGGCCGCATGTGCAGCAGCAGCACAACAAGTAATAGATATTGTTGTGATAGAACAGCTTTTGGATGACAGTCAACTGTTATTGAAAATTCCACGTGAAACAATTGCCACTTTAATTATTTCGCTGTAAAAAATAATATTCCAGATACATTTCATATGTTTTTCACAAAATGAACAGAGTATACTACTTCTGCAACATCTTTTCATGGAAATTTCATGTGATTTTTTTTAACATGTATTTTGACAGCATGCCACTTGAAATTTTGAACATATGCCGCCCATACACTACACAAGTTCAGTGCTAAATCTAGCACTGTGCAGTGCGTTTGTGTATTGTATGGCGTTGTTTTTGCAACTTGTGCAGTGAACTGTGTAAAAATCAAAATGATTTTGATATTTACTCAAGTTTGAAAACTGTACAGTGAACTTGTGTAGTGTATGTGTAAAACTTTCAGTTGTTTCGCGGTTTTTAAAGAAGAAAACAAAAATGAGCGCAGAAAAAATATTTTGGACAGAGTTCCTAGAATTATATAAAGAATTCCCTGCATTATGGCGCATTAAAAGCAGCGATTACAGCAATCGTGTAATAAAAATCGAAGCATATGAAAAATTAATACATAAATTGAAGGAAAAATACCCCGATTTTTTTATTGCTACAGCAAGCAATAGAGGCGCACAATATTTGCACATGTTGCCTCTTCGCTAACATCGGCGTAGATAGCCCGGTCTGGGGGAGGCTAAGCCCCCCCCAGAAAAAATTTAGCCACCCCCAGAATTTTTATTCTTTTATTGCATTTTTTTATTTGAACAATTTTCCATAGCTTTTACTAAAAAGTGTTCCAAAAAGATCCCCCAGGAAAAAGGCCTAGCTACGCCGATGTTCGCTAATAACTTTAAAATAAAAATGCACAGTTTACTTGAATAGTGTGAGTCGCAAGTTTCATTTACGCAGTGTCAGACTTGAGCACTGAACTTGCTATTCGGAATTGACAACACTGGTATCAAGCATAATATTACTTGGATCACCTTGTTTGATTTTTTGGCTACAGGTTGACTCAAATATTTGTTTGGCATCCTTAATTTATGCTGTAGAAACTTACTTTAAATAAAGCACATTGCCTACTTTTAGGCTGACAAATTTTCAATTAATTTGAAAAATTTGGAATACATAATGGAATTTGTGGTGAATTTCTAAAAACTCACTACGATTTTTTATACTCACCACGATTTTTTACTCACCACGTTATTTTTACCTCAATTATTTTTAAATTCACTACACGAGCAAAAAAAATTTTTCCTTTTTAACTAGCTATTATTAGCTACCCCACCCATGCACTCTCATAATAAATAATTTTTTATCCATCGGTCGTCGTCGTTGTTTGTGTGTGTTGGGTTGGTTGGTTGCTGTGGCCGTTGAAATTCTTAGAAGAAAACCGGGTTCGTTGTATATATAGCGAACTTTAAAAAAAAAAAGAATATGGGAATTTTGTTTGGACCAGCGTTGTCAACAGTGTTGTCAACTTTGAAATTTTAAAATGGAGAAAAAAACGCGTCATTTTAAAAAAATCGTACCAATTTAGATTTTTTTTATTTAAAATTTAAAAAAAAAATAAATTATTTGTGTGCAAGCACATGAACAAAAACAACAGCTCTGTGACATCAAATATAGAAATTATTGAAAATTTTATGCATGCATGAAGAGAACTTTAAATTTATTATTAATAAAAACATTCTTTTATTTATTCTTCAGTTTTAAAGCTTTAAGTTTTTATATGTAAAATCTTCACACTTTACATACGATTTGTTTAGTACGTTATGAATGAACGTCGTCAGTCCATTGTTTGTGGCCTGTAATCGAACTTCTGAATGAAACGTATTTTTTGTGTACAAAGTTTCTCACACTGAAACAAAAGTTGTGTTGAATTTGTTTTGGTGCCACCAAAAATTAAAAAGCGCACCAACTAAAAAATTTTTCGCACCAAAATTTAAAAAAGCACCAAAAATGGTGCGAAACGCACCAAGTTGACAACGCTGTCAATTGGGAAAATATTGAGCTGCCAGATCTTTTTTACAAAAATTAGCTGGAGAAGTGCTCAAAAATATGTTGTGGGGTAAACATGTTTGATTTTGATTGCAACAGTTGTAAACAAAACGGAAAACGCTCCGTTATAAAATAATGAAAAACTTTTTAGCTGTGATAAATGTGTTAATAAGAGGTGAATTTTTGTATGTAAATAAACAAATTATAGATCAGTAAAAAAAGTGAAAAAATTATGTGAAAAACAAAATGTAAATACATACATATAAATAATTCGTGGTAAGAAAATGTTTAGTGACTACTTTAAATTGTGTTTAATGTTGATGTGAAACTTTTTTGGACAAAATTCAGTTGTATTTTAAATGTTGTAAGCCAATGTGTTTAAAGTGCATCTCTTTCAAATCGATATTCGATTGTTTCTTGCACATATTCTAAGCCAAAATAATTAAAAAGTCTTAATAATTAAATGTAACTACCTGCATAATTCATGGTTATGAAAAGTTTGGAGAGAACTTATATGTATAGTGTTTAATATTAATGTAATATGTAAGTATGTGCATATGTACATACATACATATGTAAACAAAGTGAAATGCAGTAATTGGTTATTTTTGTGTCAATAATTTATAAATCGGGTCGTTTTTCGCCAAATTAATGAATTTATTAGGTAAGTGCAACGAATTCTTTATATTACTTAATAAATATATATATTAAATTGTTAATTATTACCTACTTGTCTCTAAACAATTTAATAGTATATAATAATAGGGTTTTTTTAATTTTATCGCCTAGGTTCTATATTCCACTACAAAGTGAAACTGAAATCGTTTTCAATTCCACATAGACAATTAATTTCACGGCGTTCTAGAAAACGAGTGAAACGTTTATTATAGGTACAATGAACCAAGCTGGAAATTATCAGCCATGCCACAGAATTTAATTTCGTTCGGAAGTGGATTAATTCCGTATTTTTTTCTATAGAAAAAGTAAAACGAACAATTTGTTCGGAATGAAACCTAGATGTGCTTAAAACTACAATTCCACATAGCAAATTAAAAGTGGTTTCATTCCGAAAAAAAATTCGTTTTGATTTTCCTATAGAAGCTTTAGTTTTTAAATCATTTTCTCTAAAATTAGAACACAACTTAATGAAATTTTCACGGCTTAAATTTATATTGGGTATAAATAAGTCATCGATCGTTAAAATTTGTTTACCATTTATACGGCTTTGAAATCTAAGATTAGTGATGTATGCATTTTGGGCAAGAAGATTTCAGTTAGTGAGTTATAGAGCTTTAAAGCTCAGATATATGTATATTAGGGCGGGCCAAATTTTTTGTCGATTAGAACCGGACCCTAGGATGATTCTATGGACAATTCTAAGCAACTTTGGTGAAGGAACCATGGGTCTATCTCGATTTTCGAGTCTCCCACTTTTCAAAAAATGAATGACTTAAAAGCAAGAAAGACTTTCAAAAATAACTTATTCCGCTTTTCTTCCACTAAATTAATTTTTTTTTACACATGTTCTTATTTTTTAGGCTGAATTTCTGTTGAAAAAAATAAAATAAATATCAATTTTACCGAACATTTTTTCTCGGCAAATAGACGAAAAATATTACAAATATGCATGAAACGCCCTCTGGTGGTGTTCATAGGTAAAAATAAAGATCAAAAATGAATTTCTCGACCCCAAAAAACCCCTATATACACATAAAAAAGATAATATAACGATGAATAAAAAATCGAATTTCGAATCAAAATGATGTTATAGGTTTGAAAAGTGGGAGACTCGAAAATCGAGATAGACCCATGGTTCCTTCACCAAAGTTGCTTAGAATTGTCCATAGAATCATCCTAGGGGGGGCTCTAATCGATTTTTTCGGCTCCATACAAATTGGCCCGGCCTAATGTACATACAGTAGAATATCAGAAATTAGAACCACTTTGTTCATCGGGCAGTTCTAATTTCTGGACATTTTTTTTACAGAAAATTATAATAAAACTAGTTATGTAAGCTTAATTTTAACACAAAACTATTTTTATTTAATAATATTTAATTAATTGAAAATATTAAATTCAAAGAAAAACTTAAATTTTTTTTTATTATTAGGTATTTATTTTTTTTAACATAAAATAAGTAATAAGGACAAAATAATCCGCTTTCATCAGCATCATAGATTTGTGTTTCCTATAAACCCATTTCCGAGACTTTTGCACGAAATTTGTGTAGAAAAGGAGTGACCGCACCAACATCAGTCGAAAATATTTCACCACCAATTTTTAAAAACCGTATTCCATGACAGGTTTTAAATTTGGAAAACCATCCATCACTTCACAAAAATTGACTTAGCTTTTAATGCAGATCCTGTCAGTGTATTCTTCTTTTCACGCTGATTTAAAAACCACTTATAAATTTCCTCATATTCTGCGTTGTGTAGAGATTTATTTTTGCTTCGTGATAGGTGCAGCTAACTGCATCCATTATTTTTTGTTTTTTTGATTTTATGTAGCTTATGGCAGATTTTGCAACATTAAAATCTTGAGCTAAACGATTTTCACTTACGCCTTCATTAAGTCTTTTTAATATTTTAACCTTAGGGCGCGTTTTCACTATGTCATTTTTGTTGTCAAATTGTCCAAATTGTTGGCAATTGTATGAAAACAGGTGTATATAAAATCGGTGATCTAAATCTAAATCCTGTTTGTAATAATTTGTATACATATGTATGTACATAGGTAGGGTCCGAAACCGGGGTTTCAGGCCGAAACTGAAGCGAAACTAATAGTGGACCAAAAAATCGATATTCGAGCTAATCCGAAACAAACTGAAACTCTTAAAATATACTATTAATTTACAAAAATTTAAATACAAATGTTCTCAAAGTCGGGATAATGATTCAAATTTGCACAATGTGATGATAATGCTATTTTTGGTGAAGAAATATCCCTATATTTTTATCCAATCAGTTTTGAAAACGGAAATTAATTATAAATGTCTTTAGAAAACCTACGTAGAAATTTTAGAAATTATAAAAGTATGTACCAACAAATCTTACAATTAATTTTAAACCTATAGACGCTTAATTTATAAAAACGGAAAAGGAAATTGAATTATTATTTTTTCATATTTCCGTTTGTGTAATATTTAAAATTTCTTTTCTTTCTGACATTATTGTTGAAAAATATTTTTATTGTTTTCAAAAATTTTATAAATTTGTTAATAAATTTATTTCCATGACGACGCTACACATTGTTGTAGCGAAATATCGGAAAATATAATAAATAAATAAAAATTTTAATTTGATAAAAAATATATTTAATAAAAACAGATAGGTCGAACAAAGTTTAATAATTTTTGTAATCTATTAATTATTGTATTACCTTTAAATTTCCATAATCTATGTATGTTTTTCCTTTATAAAAGTTTGGGTTTCGATATTCGGTCATATCCCATTAACTTCAATATCTAAAAATGCAGAAATGTTTGCCCACTCTCTTATGTTTTACGAGTTATTCACCTTTTTAATTTTGATATATGTTTTATATATACAATATGACGTAATATATTGATATATGTACATATATACAATATAACGTAATCCATTAACCCATCCTGAGCTTAGAACTAAATTTAAGTTTTTTGCTGATATCTCGAAAATGAACCCAATATTTGATAGTTTATATTATAGTAATTTTATGTATACTATTTAGGACTAGGACTTTAAATGTCGCAGTTATGTGAGGTTAAAACTGATTAATTATAAAAATACGTACTTTTTAGCGATTTTCGGAAGTGGACTTTATTTTTATATATGCATGGACTATTTGTGTTGAATAATAACTTGATAGTCATTGTGATAAAAGAAAAGAATTTTAGTGATTTTCAGAAGAGGAATTTATGTGGCGTCTACAGTCAAATATGGAACGATCATCATGAAAACTGCTACGACGATTTTTATATATGTATGGACTAATTGTGTTAAGTTCCCACTTTATAGTGGGTTTTATAAGGGATTTATGCGAAGTTTAGTGATTTTCGGAAGTAGACTTTATATGGGGCTATGTCAAAATTATGGACCGATGCATCACCCCCATCTTTTTGGTGGTGGGTATAAAACTTACCAATACCTAGTTAGTATTTCATAAGAATTTCTTTACTTTTATAACCATCTCTTCTAACCTGATGTAGGCGTGCATTCCACAACCTTACGAGAAAATGGGGATCCTACTTTTCCTCTTCCTCTGCAGAAATTCGTTTTAACACTGGTTTTTCCGAAATGAGTTGTTTTTTATATTGGAATCGAGATAACTCCAAAATTTTTATGGGATAACGTAGGGACTCTGTAACATTCAGACAGTTATACAACAACCATGACCTCAGATTATAAGTCTTATTCCACGGATCATTGTCCTAATAGAATTGGTAGTTGTTGTTAAAGCCCAGCTCTTCCTTGAATATTGGCAAATTTGATTGTAAAATGTTCAGTTAATCAATCTGACCATTATCCCTTGAATAAAGTGTAATGAGCAAGTTCCAGTTGCCGAATAAGATACTAACCCATTACCGAACCCTCAGCATGCATTATTGCGGGTTTTAGAAACTCATAAAAAGTTGTATTGCGGAAAAATTATATACATATGTACATATATATATACATAAATGTGATTTTTGGAAATTGTACATTTACATTTTTTAGTTTCTTTTCATACTTTAGTAATTTTGGTATTTTATTTGTTGTGAACAATCTGGCAAACTGCAAACCTATAATTATAAACGGCTTTCCAAACAATAAGAGTAACGGAGAGGACTATAGAACGAAATGTCAGTTAGCCGGTAGATTCTATTTTGCTGAGGCTTCACTAACAGTTGTATAAAAATAGTAGTAGGTAGAAATAAAAAGGGAAAACTATTTACAAGCGAAGATATTGTTTTTATAAAGTGGTTAATATATTCGTCACAGATAAGATATATGTACAGTAGAATCCCGATAACTCGCAATCCCGATAACTCGTAAATCTCACTAACTCGAAAATCTCAATAAGTCGTAATAAACGGTCGGTCCCTTGCGACTACAAGTTATCGGGATTCTACTGTATTAATATATGTATCTGTATTCATGTCACAGAGTACAATTCATTTTACGGATAA
Organism: Bellardia pandia; assembly: GCA_916048285.2. Taxonomy (NCBI): domain Eukaryota; kingdom Metazoa; phylum Arthropoda; class Insecta; order Diptera; family Calliphoridae; genus Bellardia; species Bellardia pandia. The sequence goes on from OU696530.1 coordinate 40,173,947, forward strand.
GATACATACATGTATATCTGTAATATATCTGTATTCATGTCACAGAATACAATTCATGTATAAAGGCGAAATTCATAACAGATTGTGTATCTTTTAAACGCGGTTTTTGTCTTTACGCGAAGCTATTTTTATTATAAAAATTGAACCATACTTGGCAAATAAACCACTAAGTAACACATATTTGAACTCGTTTATTAATCTAAAAACACTTTTCTTATTTAGGCCCTGCACAACAAATATTTAGTTTTAATTTATTTGATGCTGTTTGATCTTGCAAAGCTCTTGTAAGAGTAAACAACGTCAAACAAATTTGTGCTTAAACAAGTTGTTACACTTTTTTTTAGTAAATATTTGCCAAATGTGACCGTACCTTTCGTTTAGGAGTTTAAATTCATTAATTTATAATAATTTGCTACCTTGATTTGTTTCAGATATTGTATGGTAAAGAATTCGGCTAATTTTTAAATATTTTTCGAAATGTCGCTTTCTACTGTACATTATTTTATTACATTAAAATATTTACAAACTATTTTGTTTGAAAATATAAATAATTTCCAAATCAATAAGTATATATTTCTTTTTAGGAAATTTTTTTTCTTTATTTTGTCATAAAAAAAAAACATTTTTATTGTAAATTTAAATTTAGTCACGAAGGAAGAAATATTTTCCTGGAAAATATTTTTTTTTTATATTTCTACATAAAACTATGTTTATTTAGTATCCATGGTGGTATCGTTTTCAGAAAAGGCTTTACGTGATTTATAAACACGTACGGTATTGTCAGCGCCACCAGAAACAATGTATTTAGGATTAGACCAATCAATATCTAATACTTTATCGCCATGACCAATTAAATCGTACAAAGGAGCCTTGGGACTGTAAAATAAATACAAAATATGTTAGTTTTTGGTTAATTATAAAAATTAAGCGTAAATTAACCAACCTGCGGCAGTCCCATAATTTATTTTGATTATCATAAGAACCCGAAACGAATAGATATTCGTCGGTATTTGACCACATAACTGTTTGAACCCATTGTTGGTGACCCAAATAGGTGTTACGTACTATGGAACCCTCTGCAAACAAAATTTTTTGAAGTTTAATATATGTCCACTGGTATTTTAAATTTTCTTTACTTACGATTTGTTCTGGGATCATATAATCTTATATTTTTATCAGCAGAGGCAGTTATTATGAGTCTGTTTAAATTTGAGTAGCTGGCATCGAATATGGACTTGTTCGTTGAAATTTCCGTTTTTATACCTTCCATATTTAAATCCCACACTTTCATGGTGTGATCCCAACTAGCCGTAAGCAATGTATGATCATCCATCCATTGAACGGCTGAAATGCATTCACGGTGGCCTTGTAATGTCATTTGGGGAGTCTGAAAATTTGTAAAAATATTAAAATTAAAAAGATGTAAAATAAAGTCTCTAAGAAGTATACTTTATATCATAAAGTAATGCAGAATAATAAGAGATTAATAACAAATGTTGAACACTTCAATATAATTTAATCTTTATAAAAAAAACTCCACTTACTCTTGTTGAACCACCATCCGGTCTAGCCCTTTTCGAAGTACCCTCTCCTGCCTCATTGATATCCGCAGACCATATTTTCAACATGGTATCCCAGGAACCAGTAGCAAATTTTTGTTTATTGGGACTCACATCAACACCATCAATACCTCTCTCATGACCCTTACAAACCGACACACATTCCACTGAATTTGATTCTATCAACCAGTCCCACAGCATAGCTGTTTGATCCTGAGAACAACTAACAAATTTGCCACGTTCATTGTCCAAAGAAACCCAGGCCACCGCCTTCACAGGCATAGTGTGGCCGGGTATAGTTAAGACATGTTTTCCCTTAATAGTCCATATATTAATGGTATTATCGTAACAGCCAGTCAATACCCATTTGCCACAAGTTTTTACCGCCGATACCCAATCGTCATGCAACAGACATTCTTGGGGTTCGGGTGCTGGAAATCTTTCTACATACTCTAGTTCTATGGCATCTTCAAAGGAAATGGCCTTATCTTTCAAATGATCACACAGGCGTCCTCTTAAGTACTCATCGAATACCAAGAAATCAAATTCCACATTACTCTTGTCTTCGTCAAAAGAAGCATGTTGCAGCAATGTATTAATAAAGGTATTCAATTCAGTGGTTGTGACAGTGGCATCTATGGAATAAGGTACATCGGGCACTGCATAACTATAAAACAAAATTTGTATTTATGTTATTATTATTAATCCTAAATGTTTCGTTTGTTAAACATTTATTTTACTTACTGTTCCTGCTTTGTTTTAAAATGTACTTGTACTTGACCCTCTCCGTTTTCTGTTTCCATCTTTAGCTTTTTTTATTTGAACTCTAGTTACTGTAAATTATTGCTTTAATTTCTTTATCTTTCAATTTATTTTATGCTTTAGAGCATAAACAATTCTTTTCATGTAATTTAGTAAAAGATCTTATTTAATTTATTAAAGTTTTATTAAGAAAATTGTAAAAAATCTCACTGTATAACTTATTTTTCTATAAGTTGTTTTTTATTTAAACACGTTTTGACAATTCTCTCACACATGCTGGTAAATGTCAAAGAGAGGATGCCGGAGTTGTGATTTTAATAAGTAGTGTCGCCATATGTTTAGTGTTGTTTTATTTAACCCTTAGAATGGCGTCCATAAACTGTGTGTCCCCGGGGAATCATTTGGAAGGGAAACATCTTGAATTCTCTTTTGTATTTTCCTTCTCGGTCATACAGGGAAACATTCCAGTTTATATTTGTTTTTTGACATTTGTCTAATTGCAGTGTTGTTTTTTTAATTTCTCCTGTTTTTGATTTGCTAATGTAAGTATGTATATTTGATTTGTGAAACAAATAAATAAATTATAAAAGACAAAATTTATAAAAACATTTATTTTATTTTATTTAGCATTATTTAATTTTTTATTTTTATTCAAACAAAGTCAAATATAAAACATAGACAAAAAAGCACGCCGAAAAGAAATAAAGTAAATGTCAAAAAGCAAAGCAAATGTAAACAATAAGAATGGAAGCACAAAGCGTGCATCCGAGAACGGGAAACAAATTTCATATTCTCTTCCCCACCCGTCCCTCTCTACCAAACAAAATGTTTCCGTTCCAAATGTTTCCCTGTGTAAACGGGGACTGTTTTGTTGCTGTTTAACATTAGAAATGTTTGTGTGTTATGTCAGCGCCAAAACAATGTTTTAATTTTAATTATTAATTTTTACTCGCAATGAAATTTAAGCATGTCAGCAATTAATTTTATAAAACCATTTCCAGCAAAACAAATTCTTTGGCTTAATTAAGGGCTTTTATTTTGAAGATAATTAATTTAATTGAAAATTTTTTTTCATAATAAAATTTATTCAAACTTTCAATGCTATATTAGTTTGTAATTCAAAACTAATACAAAATAAATGAAAATATTTGTTCATCAAGGCGAATTAAAAACGGCCACAAATACAACAATCCAAAAAGAACATCCCAGCATACCATTTTAGGAGCGCTCCGAAAAAGGAGTCAGAAAAGAGTCCAACAAAAGAGCATTTTCGGAGCGCTCCGAAAAAAAGAGTCAGAAAAGAATCCAACTAAAGAGCATTTTCGGAGCGAAAGAAAAATTTGCTTATTACTGTCCTGAGTCGGCACGCAGTATGACTCAAAAATTCCACTTAATTACACAGTGATACAAAATTGAATGAAATAGAAAAACCTGGGACCCGATATTATTTTTCTTGTAGGGCTTGTCAAATAAAAGAAGATTCCAATAGTGAAATATGCCGGACACCTCCAAAATCCGGTTTTACGTTTAAAACATACATATGTATGTATTTTGTTTTTGTTAATATGTATGTATATACATATGCATGTGAAATGTCTAAATCCAGGCGAATTGAAATATAAACAAAATAAATTCGATTTATTTTCTTTATTTTCACATTTTTTTAATTTTACTTTTTCAGACTTAAATAATTTAAATAACAAATATAAACAAAACAAAGTTTGACAGATGGATATATTATTTCACAGCGAATTAATAATGACGTGTTGCGGTCACCTTATTAATTGGCCTTGTTCTGGAGGGCCAATGTAAGCGGCAAGCGGTCGTGGGCGGCAACAGTATTATCAGTGAATAAAAGTTTGGTTTCTTTGCAAAATTATTCATGCAAACATTTTTGTATTATCGCAATTTACTTTTTTCTGGTAATGCTGTGAGAAGCGAACGCGCGGCAAAGTAGAATTTTGTTCAACTTTGCCGCTTAAAACGATATTGCCATACACATGTATATAATATGTGACATATGAGTTTTTAAAAATAAAAAAACTTGTTTTTAATTTTTTTTTAATAATTTTTACACCATGTACACACAAAAAACGTTTATTTAGGAATTTATTTATGTAAAAAACAAATCAATTTAATTTTTAGACATTTCCCGCTTTAAATATGGCGCGCACATTTGCCTACCTACAAAAATTATAAGCGGCAAAAAGAACAGCTGATTGCCGTCCGCGACCGCATGCAAAAGTAAGGCAAAAAATTGCCTAAATCAAATTTGTAATAAATATGAATTGTAGAAAAATGTAATAAGCTGTGCTCTCGATGATATCTTGTATTTTGTTGCGGCCCAGTTGATTAAAATGTTATACATATGTATATATAAAAGCAACAGTGTCGAAATTATAAAATATTTAATACCTTTGTATGTAATCGTATTTTTATAAATTTTTTAAATTAAAGCTTTTTATTTAAATAAATTAGATTTTCAATAAATTCATAAAAGGAAATATAAATATTTAATAAATTTCAATTAATTATAAACAAGCTATTAATAAACTATATTTATACCCTACACCACCATAGTGAGATTGGATTTGTGCTGATGTTTGTAATGCCCAGAAATATTGGTCCAACACCCACCTGAAAGTATACCGATCGACTCATATCACTTCCTGGCTCTCCATGTAAAGCTTGTGCGCAGAGTACAGGTCGCAATTTTGAAAATATTTCAATAAAATTTAGTACGTGATATATTTTCGGGCCTAGGACGGATGGGATTGCAACTGGTGGAAATCGGTCCATTATTTCACTTGGGCCCCATACAAATATCCTCCCGAAATTAGGATTTAAAGATCATAAATGTCTGAATTATGCAAATATCCAAGCAAATTTCACCACAAATGAGTGGTCAATAAATCCACATCAGATCTACAAATTTTGCGTAGACCGGTCAATAATTACTCGTAGCTCCCATATAAGGCCCACTTCCCAAAATCTTTTTAAAAACTTAACTCCCTCAAAAATATTGGTATCCAAATAATATTTAACGCAAATATATTTCATATGTACACAAATAATACGGTATAATTTTATTATTATTGGTCCATAATTAGTCGTAGTTCCCATATAAGGCCTACTTCCGAAAATCACTTTAACGACCATAAATTTCTTAAAAATGTTGGTATACAAATAAAATTCAACACAAATAAGTTTCATATACATATGTGTACAGAAATGATGACACCTAATTTTATAATGGTCGGTCCATAATTAGTCGAAACTCCCATATAAGACCCTCTACGTAATTCACTTTCACCTCCATAAATCTTTTAAAAATATTTATATCGAGATAAAGTTTAACACATATAATATTTATATTCACTGAAACCATGGAACTAAACTTTTGGATGATCTCTCCATAATAAGTAATATCTCCCATATAACGCTCGTTTTTGAAAAACTGTTTTATACATATACTGGGTGTATGGTATTATATGGTCGGGCTTGACCGACTATACTTTCTTACTTGTTTTTCATATAAATTTGTTATTTTAATGCATGTGGAATAACATTAACAAATTTTAATTGTCTATTTTGACCAAATTTGTACAATGAACTCATAATTGACAAACTGAATACCCCTCTTGCTTCCTTGATTTACTCAAACAAAACCCATCTATGCACATACATTCACCGTTGTACCAGTATTTTTGAAAATGAATTTTTATTCATTCTTCAAAAAGAGCCCAATGTTGAGTGGCTTCTTGCTGCTGGTGAGTTTAACCTCCTTTAGCAGAGACAGTTATTTATTACACACGCACTCAGTATTACGTAAATCCAAAGTACCTACATTTATTAATTATATTCAGTTAAATTGGTTAAAAACTGGAAGCATCGTTATATGTATATATTGAATAACACTTCATTGTAATAATTTTGTTGTTGCTACAATACTTTTTCATTCCGTCTGTCTGTCACTTAATTGCACACAACTTAGAAATTATAAATTGGAGGTCAAGTAGCCAGCCAGCGAACGAGCCGTAGAGTGGGTGAGTTCACTGCTTTTAAAAGCTGTTTATTTATGGTTGATGTAGGGGTCTTAAAGAAGGAAGGTTACGAGTTTATTTTGAAGATGAATTTGAAGTTGTTATTTTGAGTGCAATTCGATTGTTGCTGGTATTGAGAAGAGTGGCTGATATACTTTACTTTTTGTAATGTGATCATAAGTTTTTTAAATTAATTTTAAGGTTTACTATCTGAGAGGTCATTTTAAATGAATAATAAAGTCGATGTGATCCAAGCGGTTGTTGTTTTTGTTCAGTAGATATTTGAAGGATTTGAAAATTTTGCTGTTTTTTTACTTCTGTTTATTTATTGTATATTCATTAAAAAGCGAACTAATAATAAGTATTTCAAATCTTATATCTAATGAATTTTAATTATTTAGTTCAGCTAGTCTCGGGCGAAAATTGTTTGACCATTGTTGATTATATATTAAGTAGGCATTCTTCCTTCTTGTCTGTGGCTCAGATCCGCTGTGTCCCTTCTTCTTAGCCGAATATAGCCACTATTATTTAATATGTTGCAGGCTAATGGGTTTGGTTGTACTTAAAGCTTTTTAAGTGTTTTGCTGCGTTTTTTTCTTTGGATCTCAGTTTTTACCAAAGGCACGTTTAGGTTGTTATGAATATTTGAGTTTTTTTTATACTATGCCTAGAATTTCTGCCAATGAGCCAATTAATTTGGATCAATTTCAATTTCATTTGAGGTGTATACCGAGGTATTTAACTTTGGATTGTAGTGTTATTGCTTGATTATTAATATAAACAGGAGATTATGATTCTCTACGCAATCTAAGAGTTATGTGTGTGCATTTCTGTTCATTAACTTTTATCCTCCATTGCTTTAACAATTTTTCTAATACAAATATATGATTTCGTAGGTAGCGAGATGCTTCTTGAGGGTTTTCACAAATGATTAGAATAGCTGTCTCATCAGCAAATGCAGATGTGTGAGTACGATTGTTTGTTGGCATATTAGATGTATATAGCAAGTATAAGAAGGGCCCCAGGATACTTCCTTAAGGTAATCCTGCTTCAATAGGTTGTGCAGAGCTTAAGAAACCTCCTTCTTTAAGCTTAAATGTTCGACCAGTTAAGTAGCTTTCCAATAGCTTATGTGTGTTTAAAGGTAAGTTTAGTTTCAACTTGTATATTAGACCATTAGCCACACTTTATCAAACGCTTGAGAAATGTCGATAAAAGAGCAGAACAATATTTTTTTCTTTAAATATTTTGGATCTCTTGAATCTCAAAACGTTGCGGAACAGCTGCTTCTAAATTTTGTGTAACTGGTGGCAAGTCAATTTTTTCATTTGATGTGTTTGGAGTAAATACTTTTTTCAAATGATTAACAAACCAAAGATAACCTTTTTCAGTGCCATTTCCTGTCCCTCATATTTCGAAAATAAGTATGTAATGCCAGACATTTTTGAAAAAAGAATTATTATCTTTTGAAATTAAAGATTTTTCTTTATTGAATTGCTGTTAATTGAATTAATGCATTATATTTTTGTTAAATAACATTTTAAGGGACTGCTGGTATTATTATCAGCTATTTGACATTGAAATTAATTAATAACAATTCAGGAGTTCACAATCTGTGATAATTTTGAATTTTTGGTTTTTTTTATCGGTTTAATCTCAACGTGTTTGTAGTTTAACTTTAAATAATTGTGTGATAATTACATTTGACTTTCGGTGCTCAAGCTCGGTCGTGCTCAGTGCTTCGCTGATTTTGCGAATTCAATTGTGGTAAAACGTTATAAATTTTATATATGAATATTGATTTCAAAAGGCTTTCATTTCCTAGCCAATTTATGGGTCATGTTACATTGCAATACAGTAAAAACTCAAAGGATTAGAAAATTAAATTAAATAGTTTTTTTTTAAATACAGAAATAGCAAACAGTGTATAAATACGACTGATTTAAAGATATAGAAGATCGAAATAGTGAAGATTCGTTATATATTACATATACAAAGAATTATATACGAGTATATATTATGTCTGAGAACTTTCAACAATTGCGGCTTGCTGATATAGAATCCTGGTAGGAAAATCTCCCAAAAGAAAGACGTTTGCAGCAACTTTGTTCAAGATTAACGTGGAGCACCTGCTTATTGGCTTAATCTCCACGGCGCACTTAAACGCAGGACGAACTCGGCTCGTCAACCGCATTGTATGCCCCTGCAAGACATAGGAATATGTCTCACAGAGAATCACCCCTATCGTGAATAAAAATTCCACGTGAAATTTGTTCACTTTTATTTTTTTAACATTGTATGCCTTGCCAGCGGTCACACAATTTGTTTACTTTTGCAAGCTAACATCAGCCTTTTAACCAAAGGCAATTCTACCCGCTTTGGGTAACAAACACAGCCACTGCGTGGACACCGAAGTTAAGAGACAAGCACCCTAATAATTAAACTAGGGATATGTCCCTGGGCAATAACTGATCCCGCAGTACTAGATGAGACTCTAGTCGGCTCCGAGCTTCCTCTGGTAAAACCAAATTCCACTCTATCCAGTTTCGAACCCTTGCAAGTACATGGGACTGGTGACCATATATAACACTGTCAGTTTGTCAGTCATACATCTGTATGACATAATCCCCAGTTTGCGCCACGAGGAGGTTGACATATGCACTCGAATTAAGCTTCTATATATATATAACTTAATTCTTGCAAACTAGACGTTTAGAGCAGTAAAATCTACTAGTTCAGTTTCATAGGCTTGATGCGTCAATTTTCGGTTATAAAAACTCTTCTACTACGGATCTGTATCATTCGCCCGACACACTGACCATGTTATTCAAGTCATCCACGAAATCATAATACCCGATGACACCTTAGGTGTTAATAGCGTGACAAACAATGAATTTGAGTCTATGTAATCGCCCTTCTTGAATGAACTTAGCCGATAAGAACTCGCATTCATGTCGGATATTATGTTTTTGAACCCATTGTGGCTTGAGGGAGACTATGTGACTCCTGGCAGACAAATCTCCAAAACGGAAAACGTTTGGTGGTTATAAAAATCCTTTGATGAAGACTGCATAGCGTACACAAGTCACACTAGGCCTGTTGATCATTAAACAACTCAAAGTCTACAGTTCCTTTGAGTTGGGATAATGGCCCTTCATGAATGAACTTTAAGGAGATAAGCCATCGATTTCTTGCGAAAGTCACATAGACTTTTGGCAACAAACTTACCCAACAGAATAAAGTTGAAAAATTGGCGGTTATAAAAGCTCTTTGATAATAGTTCTGTATCGTATACCAGTCACACAACCATGTTACCAACGACGTCCTCGAAATCATAAGGCCCGATGTTTTTGAGTCGATGTAATGGTCCTTCCTGAATGAATTTCATCAGTTAAATTTTTGTTTGTCTATGTATCCGTTCAAATAAAAATTGGTCTTGTAGCTCTGGAAAAGATTAGGCCCAATGATATATCTGAAGTTTCTGGTCACTATACAGTGTCTTTCAATGCGTTTAATGGTTCTTCCTGGATGATTATCATTAATGAAATTTAGTTTCCCGATAGAATAAATGATACTATGCTGGACAGAAGCTTCGTAAAACTAAATTAACTCCATTTTCAAAAGTTATAGCATTTTTCGAAAGACTGATCCGTTATAAAAGATAATGCGCAGTGCTTTGTTAAATTTCCTGTAAAATTTGCTCCTACTCTATAATGTTTATAACAAATAAATTCATTTTCAATCGTACCAGGGGCCAAATTACCGCATTCGTGATCGAATGAGCTATCGTATCGAAAAATGATTACGATGTCGAAATTATGATAAAATGTACTAAATTTCTTGCTCGATATCGAATGCCATAATCTCAAATAAGAAAATTACGATAAATTTTACTCGATATCGAATGCGGTAATTTGGCCCCAGTACTTTCAAAGATTCATGCGATTCAATACCATTAATTTTAACATTTTGGGTGCTCTTCTTTCTTTGCTATTAAAATAGAGATGGTAGATGGACAGTAAAGAAATAGCAATAATGAATTTTTCAAGGTTACATTTCTTTAAAGAATTTTAAATTCAACAACTGTTTTCAAAAAGTAAAGGTCTACGTTTTTTGTAATGTAGAGTATTGTATTACTAGACTTTCTAAATTTCGATTTACTTTAGGACTCGCTGCAATTAATAAATCGTATAACTACAAAGATGTGACCACTTTTTGAAAGACTTTCCTTATGGAGATTTATAAAAAAAGCGTCTCAGTAAAAACAATTATTTAAAAAAACACACTCACCACACTAACGTGTTTTGAATTGAAGATGAGTCTGGTTTTAAAAGACCATTAAAATAATCGTTTATTGCAAAAAATAATAAAAAAAATCAACCAAATAAAACTTTACAAATTAAAAAACTAAAAAAAAAAACACAAAATTGAAATGAATATGTAATTGTTTAAGGTGAAAAAATGAACAGCAGCTCTCTTAAAAAATAAACAATAAACGAAATGAATACAACAAAGAGCGCCAGAGTGTTTGGGTTTTTGACCAAAAAGTCTATAAACACGGCTAAAATACCAGCAACTGGTATTACTAACGTGTGGAACGTGCATAAGGTAAGATCATCATCATAGTTAAAAAGTGGCTTAAAAAAGATTTTAAAAAGAGGATTAAGATTAAAAAAAGTGTTAAAGGGGAAGTAAAAAAACAAATTTAAATAATTATTGTGTTTTCTATTCGTAGTGTTAAAAATAAAAAAATTACACAAAATGAAATCTCTTGCTGTGTGTTTTGTGGTATTGGCCATCGTGACCTTCGCTTATGGCTTGCCCCAACAACGTGAGGGTGCTGCCTACACCAATGAGGCCATACGTCAAGCTCAACAGACTTTCCTGATACCTAAAGATGCCCAAATCCAGAATGTGCAAGAGGGCATTGAATTGGGAGCCTACGAACAAATACCCGGCAATCAACGCATTAACCTTTTCGAAATTTTAGGCGATCAAGTTCCCTCGGAGGTAATCAACAACTTACAGGCTCAAGTAGATCAAATTGGTAGAAATTGAAGTTATTAATTAAACTGCTTCTATACTATTCTTAAAAAACGAAACATTAAACCTCCTTCATTACATTTCATTGTTATTTATGCTCGAAATATGGCTAACTAATTAATACAATCCTTTTTATTGTTATGTTGCCTAACAGAAACATTGTTGTTAATTTTTTTGTTATTTCAAATTGTATTATTTTTATGTTTTTTTGTTTAGTTTTAAAATAAAATAAATAATTTAGATAAAATTTTATTGTAACACCTGAGTTTTTTTTATTGATAAATTTAGTAGGTACAAATGCAAAAAATAAACAAAATGGATGCTCCTGAAAAACACTATGAAAACTTGTTTTGTTTGTTTTTTTTTTTTTAATCAAATCGATTGTTTTGCATTTTTTTCAGTCATTTTACTCTCACTTTCACATGAAACACAATCTCTGCACTTGTTTGTTTTTGTTGTTTTCTATGCTTGAGAAATCATGTTATAATTTCTTCCTATTGTTGTTGTATTTACTTACCATCACTACTGCACTCATTAGTCTTTGCTTTTGTTTTTTTTGCTTGAGGCACATTTGTTATTGCTTGTTGTTGCTGTTTTTACAGCTACTAGTGATTGACATTATGTTGACATGTTGCGATAGTAGCGTGCATAAGTGAAATTATTACCTCTAATGCATACTAATAAGTTATGTTAACTGTTAAATTTGTTAAATTTTTCTATTTATTTCATTTATTAATTGTCTAATTATTATTTATACAAATTATTATACAACTTACTGTCGGTGTAAATGTAACATTATGTGCCAGTGTTGCCTCTATTACACACATCCTCTTTATTAACAAATTTATTATGTTCATGGCTATTTGTTTGTTGCTGTCGCTGCTTTTCAATTTAAGTTTTAACTTTTTTTTAGTTTCTTTGCATTATGTAATAGTACTTGTGGCCTCTACATTATTTTTTATGTTTATTATTATTGCAGTTTTATTTTATGTGTATGTACATACATATGTATGTACATATATTTGTTACTGTAGCTGGATATGCTGTAAATCATGTTGTACTCGTTTTTAGTTTTTGTGAATTTTTTCTCATACTCATCATCATGATGATGTTTGTTTAAGTTTTTTCTTTAAAACAAATACTGGATCATCTGTTATAATGTGACCAACTATATCTTTCACTTTTTAGCCAACAAATAAAAAAGCAATCGTTTTAGGAATTTTCATAAGACTGGGCAGCATATTATGTCGTTCAGATTGACACAATCTCAATCTGCATTGATGGCTCAAAGATGGAAAATGGCACTGGTTTGCGATATTTATGTACATACATATGTACAGTATCGGTCAAAACCTAAGCATCCCCTCAGAATATTTTTTTAAATGATAATTTTTTTAAGAAAACAAAGTTATTAATTTTTTTTTATTTTTATAATTATTTATATGTATCTTTATTATTGAAAAACACAAACTTAAGGAATTAAAAATTTATTAAAAAATCTTAAAATTAAAAAATATATTTAAAAACTAAACTAAAGCACGCCATGTATCGTGATATATTAAAAGACGTGATGGGAAGCAATATCACCTGATAAAATTAATAATTTAATAACCTCTTTGCCTAAAAGATGTGCGTGTGTCATCCAGAATAAAGGATTCGCAACGAAATATTGATTTCAATAGTTTTTTTTGTACCTTAATTAGGGGTGCTTTAGTTTAGTTTGCTTATATTTGCGACTTGAAATATTTTTTGAATTTTAACTTTTTTATGAAATTCTGAATTCCTTAAGTTTGTGTTTTCAATAATAAAGATATAAATAAATAAAAAAATTTAATAACTTTGTTTTCTTAAAAAAAAATGTACTGAGGAGTTGCTTAGGGTTTGGCCGACACTGTATGTAATGAACTTGGTCTCTTTCAGACTGTTCGATACCTACGCGGTCTACACCATCGGCACAGCCGCAAGATTACTTCGGGAATTAAATCTTAAACTTCAGCCATAAATATCTACGTGAACAACCTGGCATCAATCAAGGCTCGTAATGTCTTCTCTATTGCATTTACTCTGTGGGTCAATTAGAGAGCACTTTGTAGAGCTAATATTCGTTACAGGTCATGATGGCATTCGGGAAAATTAAATCCCTTATAAGTGCACAACAAACAGGATGTCCATTAACGTAACACTTGCAAATTTACGTAACTATCGAATTTCATAGACGAATGTGCATTAAAAGAGACGGGTACAAGTGGTATATTATGTTTCATAGAGTGTTTTGGCCCTATTTAGAGAACAAAAGGACAAGACCACTTTTTGGCTTTCGGTAGAAATTTGATGAGGTATCTTACGGTTGTAATTACTGGGCACTGTATGATTGGCGTTAAATCGAACGATCTTGGATGCCAATTCACGGGTCCGAAACGTGAATCTATGCGGTTGCCAAACGTTTTCTTCAATAAATCAATTGTGACACGAGCTGTGTGATATGTTGCGGCGTCTTGTTGAAACCACAACTCCAGCACATCTTGATTGTTCAATTGATGAATGAAAAAGTAAGTAATCATGGCTCTATAGCGGTCACCATTGACTGTAACGTTCTGGTCAGCTTTGTTTTTAAAGAGGTACGGATCAATTATTCTACCAGCCCATAAAGCACACCACAGCATCACTCCAAACACGGTAGTTTTGTTTATTGACGTATCCATTCAAACAAAAGAGAGCTCACGAAATACGTATTTTGATTAAACCACGATATTCAAAATAAATTTGTACAATTTGTTAAACCATGTTGAACTGCCAAACCAAACTAAACATAAATCACTTGACAGCTGACAAAATGACTGTCAGTTAATAAAGTGTTGCCAACTTATATTTCTATACACATAAAAAACACCCTTTACAATTGACACATCTTTGAGACAGTCTAGGTGCATGAAAGAAGGCTGATATCTCTGTCTGCGCTCCTATAGAGCTTGCCAGTCATATACAAGAGTAAAAAATTGGGTTGCTGAATTTAAACGTGGTCCTACAATTATTGAGGATGAACGTAGTGGGCGTCAAAAAACAGCAACAAACAACAGAAACTGTAGCCAAACAACAACAGAAATATGGTATTAAGTGATCGAAGAATAAAAGTGCGTGAAATAGCTAATATCATGGACAACTCAAATGATCGAGTCCATTTAATTTTTCTTGAAGAACTACAGATGAAAAAGCTTTCTGCAAGATGGGTGCCGCATTTGGTAACAGTCAACCAAAAACGCATAAGAATGAAAATTTCTCAAGCTTGTTTGGATCGTTTTAAGAAAAATAAAATGGATTTTAAGCGTCGTTTCATAACTGTTGATGAGACATGGATCCACCACTATACTCTAGAGACAAAAGAACAATCCAAGCAATGGACTGAAGCTGGAGGAAGTGCCCCAAAGAAGGCAAAAACAAATTAGTCGGCTGGTAAGGTTATGGCAACCGTTTTTTGGGACTTCAAAGGTATTTTATTGATTGAATATCTGCAAAAGGGTAAAACAATAAATTCAGATTGGATCAATTCATTTTGGATCAATTAAATGTAAAAATTTGACAAAAGCGTCCTGGCTTACAACACAAAAAATAATTTTTCATCAAGACAACGCACCAGCGCACAAGAGTATTTTAGCAATGGCTAAAATCAATGAATTAAAGTACGTGTTGCTAGACAAGCGTTCGACTAAGTGTATTGAAGTTTCTGGAGATTATATTGAAAACTAAAAATGTTTTTGAAAAAACTAACTATTCTCTTTTTGTGCTAGGCTAAGAAGTTTCCGAACCGCCATCGTATTGTGACCAATATACTAACAGAAACTACAGTGGGTGGCCAAACTATTAGTTACACTATATTAATTAAGATTCAACCGTTTTTAATACGTATATAAAATTATTTCTTGTACCAGATGTTTTCGTATTTTAATTCTGACAATACTGTTAAATATTTTGTGCAGTGTCAACAATGATTGGTGACATTAGAGTGCAGTTGTAGATCATTATCTGTCATTCTGCTCTGAAGTGTGAAATCTGCAATTTTGATTAAATTGATTAAAGTCTGGCAACACGATGAAGAACTAAGTGAAAATGTTGTAAAATGCATTCAGAGCATGCCAAAAAGGGTGCAAGCTGTAATTGATGCCAAAGAAGGTTCTACGAAATATTAAGATTTTTTTCAAAAAATTTTGTAACATTTCTCTTCCTCAAATATATATTATTAAAACAAAAGAATTTATTTTTAATTGAATTAGAAACACTTAATTTACCTAAAAGAACAAATATAAGGATAAATTTCCACTATTTTAAAATGTTATACGGCTTCAAACTAAACAATTTTGCATGTGTAACTAATAATTTGGCCACCCACTGTATATTTAATAAAATAAATATTATTTCCAGTTATTAAATAATTGGTCGGTCATAATAATTAAAAATATTAAGATGAAGATGCTACTGCTGATATTTATTTGACTGTTGATTTTTGTTTCGTCTACCTTCAATTGATTTCGTTTTTTAGATTTTTGCTTTTTTCAATAAATTTTCACCTCTTCATAATGATCGCATTCTGTGTGTTTTAATTTTTTCTCTTACGTCAGCAAAAACAAACCTTTGTTAGGTAATAGGTAGTAGTAATTGTGACCAAGTTTTGTTTTTTTTTTCTGGTTTAAGCCAAATAAAAGGTTTATTATCACATGATTAATTGTGATGAGCCAAAGGTGGCTGGTTAGCAATTTCGATTAACTAGGTTTAGTTTTTAGTTTGGTTTGTTTTTGTTTCTTTTTTTTTTTTTTTTTTGTTAATTGAGCTTGCAAATTGCGGTAGCTGTAGTAGAGCTGTGGTTTGACATAGATGGTCTTGGTGTTATGAGTTGATCGTGCCAGTCAGTGGTTCTTAAAGTTTTCAAATGGAAACAGATTAAAAAAAAAATTGGGCTTAAATCTAGCGTCAACGAAATTTATATTTAAACGTATTCCTTTTAATGTTTCGTGTCTCCCAAGCAATTTTAGGCTAAATAAAAAGCCTGTTCTTTTGTTTTTTATTTATATTTTATTTACTAAAATCAATTAATTAACTTACAAATTCACTTCTTTAGATTTTCATAATAATTACTTTAAAAAATAAACTAATTTTATTTTATAGGCAAAAATCAATATAAACTTAATTAATGCACATTTAAATGATTGTTGTTTTTTGTTTGTTTAAAAAATAACTTAAAAGGGAATTATATTTATGATAATTTTATTTAAAAACTAAAATGAACTTTGCGCTGTAAAATTAAAATGAAATGGATAATGGATCAGGAAAGGAATAAGGAAGGGTAAAAGATTTGGAAGGGGTTTAGTTTCTGTTTTTCAATTAAATAAGTGCTGAGTCAATGTTAAAAATTAATAAAATTATGACATGATAATTAAATCAATGAATTAATTATAAACTAAAAAGAGAACAAAAAAAAAAAAAATACCTAAAAGAAATGACTTTTGTTTCAATTATATTATTATGCAATTAATAATAAAACTAAAAATATTATTTAATAATAATAATTAAATAGTATGTAGTATGAATTTAAATTAATGTTTATAATAAAAATATTATTTAAAATAATGTTAATTAAATTTATAATAATAAAGAAACTTTTATTCAATTCAGTCTAATGATTAAATGACAAATAAAATAAAAGCTTTTATGCCGAAGACAAACAAAAAAAAAAATAATATGAAAAAATCAAAATCAAAAAATAAATAAATAATAATCATGATAATCTTGTAATAGTTAACTAAATCATAAATGTTGAAAGAAAGAAAAAAAAATATTTAAATAAAAGGCAATGTATAGTTTGAGACTAAATGAATAGAAATCTAAATAGAAGTATTTGGGAGTTTTTGTTTTGCTTTTGCATTAATTCGAGAGAAATAATAGAAAATTTTAAAAGATAGCCAAGTTACAATTGTAGCCACAGGCGTTAAACCACTAAGAATAAAATACTTTTGTTTTGAATAGCTTATTTTGCAACCAGACCCTTTAGCTTAAAATTGTTGTACTCTGGACCCAATTAAAATTTTAAGGATTATTTTAAAGCTTTAAACATAATTTCGTTTATTACTTTAAAGCTTTTTGTTTCTATAAATCTATAAATAAATATATGAATTTATTGCATATTAAGAGCCCAGCTTTTTGTTAGTGTTTACTTTCTTGCTTGCTTTAATTATTTACTTTTCTTTTTACTTATTTGTGCTTAAAATATTGCAACAATGACTTGTTTTTTTTTATAAATTTCTCTTAATTTACTCATTAGCTTTTGCTGAGTTTAAACTTAAACTATGAATTAAACTTGCTAAATGTAACAATTTTTCATTTCAAAGCTTTTAAGCTTCATTTAAATATTAAAACTTGTTAAAATACAGTCTCTAAATAAAATTTAATTGCTCATTTCTCAATTGTTTTAATAAATCTTGTCTGTATTTACATTTGTTTTAAAAAAAATGTTAAATGAAATTCATTTCAATTCAAAAAAAACTCATTAACGGCTATCTTCTCTCTCTCTCTCTCTCTCTCTCTGTATCTCTCTTGCTTACTCTTGTAGTTTATTTTCTGTTATTTAGTTGAGCTTTTTTTTCCTGTAGTTCTCTTAATGCAAATCATCATGTAATTGTTTATCTTGTTGTGGTTGTATCTTAACCGATAAGATATTATTTTTGGCTGCCTTATCGGCCGCATCATCTGCTGTGTCATCTAATTTCAAACTTTCTACATCTAGTTTAGGATCGTCCTGGGGACCATTGCCCGAAGCATCTTGCACTTCATCTATATCTATATCGGCTGGCTTTTTATTTGGTCGTGCTGTGGTGGGTTCTCTCTCTTTCTGTTGTTTGGCTGATTTTAGTTCACCCGATCCTGAACCCATTTCAAATTCCATTTGTTTAGTTTCCGCAGATTCTAAAGATGTATCAGCGAGATTCATCCCCTTAGGCATATCATTCGTCAATTTAAAATCAGTTGCATTGGTTATTCTGGTCTCCTCTGAAGAGTCCTCAGCAGAGTACATTAATTGTATTACCTCGGCTGATTTAAGCTTATCATAGTTTACCGTGGTGTGTTGTTGCAGTATTAACTCCCCGCTCCCCTCTGTGGAGGCCTCAGGCATTATATTCACTAATTCATCCAGCAACATGCCACTACCACTGCCGCTACCACTACCAAATGTATTATCATCTAAATGTTTGGTGCTTTTAAAAGCTTCGTATGTGGCAGCTATGTTGTGACTGCCTCCTCCTATACTTCTGGGCTCATCGCCTATATCATCCGAATCATTGATTTGGAAATTATTATCTCTCAAACTGAAATCATCTTCGGGTAGAGAGGGATAAGCTGGATTACTTTCTACGGGTATGGCGGAGTCTTCATCATCTAAATGTTGATGCTGTGCTGACTCGGTAGATGGCTTGTTGTAGTAGTCCGGTTTCGAGGCTGCCTCTGTAGTAGGAGCTTCTTTGTTTGTGTCCAAATTGTTGTTAGTGTCTAGAGGATTTAAGGAACTGGCTGAGAGGTCATCAAATGGAGAACCTAGAAAGGTTAGAAATGTTAGTATTAGGATTAGTGTAATGAAAAAAATCTTAGAAAAAAATATTTTCAATATTTTTTATAATTCATACTTTAAAATAATCCAATTAGTATGATTAATATGTAATAAGTAATTTAGGGCATTTGTTTTAAAATACATTTTCCCTGACTTACCCTCTGTCGTTGACACACCCTTTAACGCCAGATAATTTTCCGATGTAGAAGTTAACCTGGGACCATCAGTGGTCAATATAATGTGATAGATATTATCACTACCCGCTGTATCAGGATCTAACTCAGCCGATGATTGCTGCAAGCCCGTATTAAAAGCCGTCTGCTGACCTTGACTAGATTGTGTGTATATCAGCTCTGAATTTGGATATTCTCCACTGCCGAAACCATCAAAAATTGCACCCGCTCCACTAGCAACACCTTCAGTGGTAATGAAATATTCTCGCTTAATATTCACCTTACTGGGATCTTCGGGCAAACCCTGCGTACTGAATACCGATAGGGCGGGTTCAGGATCCTCTACTTCTAAACTAGAATCCGGGGGGGCGAAAGTAGAACTTAAAGCAGCAGAAGCCGATGAAGTTGAGGGATACGCCACAGAGGCACTTAGTTTTAAAGTGTCACCACTATTAAGGCCACCTTTGGCCGATACCACACCATTCTTATGCTGGTGGTTGTCCGCACTAATGTGTTCAAATTTTTCGGCAGCGTGTTGTTGGTTGTGGTCTAGGTTTATAGCATCTGTTTGGGGAATTGGTGTAGTTGAAACGGCGTAAATTGTGGTGGATAATGTGGGAGGTGGCACTGTTGTGGTGGATGTTGTGCTTGTTGTACTTGTGGTGGTGCTAGTCGTTGTGGACGTTGTCGATGGCTTGAGCATTTGATGTATGGGTATGGCTTTATTATCGTCTGTTATGCGTATCTCAATTGGTTTTGTGATCTCTTTTATGGTTATTTTAGGATTATTTTCAGCTTGATGTATTTCCGGCTTTGAGGTGGTTGAAGTCGTGGCTAGAGTTTTATTGGGTGTTGATTCAGAGGTGGCGACTGGAAGGGAAAATTATATAAATAAGATTTGATAAATAAACTTTAATCATTTTAATATAAAATATCGTTACTATTCATCAGCGTTGTCAACTTTGAAATTTCAAAACGCACCAAAATGAAGAAAAAAGCGCACCATTTACAAAAAAAGACGCACCAAGTTAAGAATTTCGTTTTTGTGTCAAATATTTATTGAATTAATTTGAAATTTTTTAATATCATAAATTCTATAAAAAACTTTTTATCAACGATTATTAGTAAAAGTAATAATCGTAAAAGCCTTTTTTTAATAAATGAGCTAATAAAGATAAAATTAGCATTTAACCACTCAACATTTAACTCACAATATGATATTCGGAACTAAAGTACTAAATGGTAAAAAGCTAATTTTAGTACATGTTTGGTACTTTTTTTTATATATTTTTGTTTTCTAGTTAAATTACTTCTATTTGACTTTTTCCAATAAAAAAAACTCGGGTTGTTCGTCTACAGTTCAGTAGACCAAATCATCAGGTTATACAAGAATTTTTATTTACATGTTTAAAATGTTAATTTGATTTTCAAACAAAGATTTTTGAAGAATTTCATTTTTGAAGAATTTCATTTATCATACATTCGTATTTAAAATACATTTTTTCATCGTATAGATTTCATGAGTTATGAATTATTAAAAAACTGCAATTAAAAATTAGTAAAAATAAAGATTTCATCACATTTTCGAAATACACAAACAAATTTTGCAGTGTTGAATGAAATGGTACTCAAACAGGTTTATTTTATTGTAGAAAGATTTTTTCTCACACTGAAACAAAAAGTTGTGTTGAATTTGCTTTGGTGCCACCAAAAATTAAAAAGCGCACCAAAATTTAAAAAAAAAGCGCACCGCGCACCAACTAAAGAATTTTTCGCACCAAAAATTTAAAAAAGCACCAAGTTGACAACGCTGCTATTCATATTCATACTTTTCCTCTTAGTTTAAAAGATGAATTATTGTGAGTTATTTAGAGACTACAGAAAATTTCTTTGAAATATTGAACAAACTTTTTTTTATTTTTATTATGTAAATAATATATAATTTAATAATTTTTCAAATTACACTTGCTACTATTTGAAAACTACATATTTTTCTCCTTTGCATTAAAAACACAACATATTTTTTCTCTTAAAAATATGCACATATTTGTAAATTCTAAACACTACACCTGAACTCAATTGCATACAGCAAGACAAATATTATGTATTTGAGAAAAAAACGAATAATATTTGCATGCAAAACTTACCTGGACAATTATCATATTCTGGACAACAAACACCTGCTATATACTTGGGCGTACAATCATCACGATGGAAACAAGTAACAGAACTGCATAAAATTTCTCCTCCTACATAGAAAAATTAAATGGAAAACAAGAAGAAAAAAAAAACAAATTTTATTTAACAAAAACTGCATTTAATAACCACAGGCCATGTGTTGTAAGACTACAAACATAGAGACATTTCCACCACCACCAGCAACAACAACATCAAGTACTATAAGTAGTTCTTTTACTACACAGCAAAACAAAAACGTACGTATTGTTGTTGCCAGTGTAAGTGAAACTTTCACACTTTACCTTGACAGTAGCAAACAGTGCATGGTGTCTCCGGATCTACTAACTTATCACCATTTAAATAAGTTTTACCATCCTTTTGGCAATCTGTATTTAGAGCGAGGGAAAGAAAAGACATAAAGAAAAAATACAGAATTTACTAAGAATATTTTAAAATGTTTAAACAAAATATTTGCATTGTTAAAACAAAAGTTATGGTCTATGGCAACATACAACATGTTTCAGATACTATATTAATTTTCTTTTCCTCTTAAAATGTGTATCTACCACTTCGTATATACATATGTAGAGCTCTTCTTGCAACGATAAACATCATTCATCATTGGCTGCAGTTTGTTTTAGAACCAATGGTTTAAGCTAAAAATTTAGCTTGACCAACAGACATTTTAGAATTAAGGGTGCAATTTTCATATCAGTTTTGGATTAAAATAATATACTTTTTTTCGAAATTTCAAGTTTTTCATTCTAAGGCAAAAAAAAAAGTCATAGAGAATTATTGTAATATAAATCTGGATATAAGATATGGTAGTCTGGACAGAAGACGGGTCTGGACAGAAGACGTTAATCTGGATATAAAACGGTAGCGTGGATACAAGACGGTAATCTGGATATAAAAGTTAAGGATGGTAGTCTGAATAAAGTAGGGTAGCCGAAGTTAAGGACGGTAGTCTGAGTTAAGAAAGATAGTCTGAGTTAAGGACGGTCTGAGTTAAGAAAGGTAGTCTGAGTTAAGAAAGATAGTCTGAGTTAAGGACGGTCTGAGTTAAGAAAGGTAGTCTGAGTTAAGAAAGATAGTCTGCGTCAAGGACGGTCTGAGTTAAGGACGGTAGTCTGAGTTAGGGACGGTAGTCTAAATTAGAAAGGTAGTCTGAGGCAAGGACGGTAGTCTGAGTTAAGGACGATAGTCTGAATTAAGGAAGGTAGACTGAGGTAAGGACGGTAGTCTGAGGTAAGGATGGTAGTTTGAGTTAAGGACGGTGCCCTAAGTAAGGACGGTGGTCTGATTAAAGGACGTTAGTCTGAGTAAAGTACGGTAGCCGAAGTTAAGGACGGTAGTCTGAGTTAAGAAAGATAGTCTGAGTTAAGGACGGTCTGAGTTAAGAAAGGTAGTCTGAGTTAAGAAATATAGTCTGAGTTAAGGACGGTCTGAGTTAAGAAAGGTAGTCTAAGTTAAGAAAGATAGTCTGAGTTAAGGACGGTCTGAGTTAAGGACGGCAGTCTGAATTAAGGAAGGTAGTCTGAGGTAAGGATGGTAGTTTGAGTTAAGGACGGTGCCCTAAGTAAGGACGGTGGTCTGATTAAAGGACGTTAGTCTGAGTAAAGTACGGTGCCCTAAGTAAGGACGGTGGTCTGATTAAAGGACGTTAGTCTGAGTAAAGTACGGTAGCCGAAGTTAAGGACGGTAGTCTGAGTTAAGAAAGATAGTCTGAGTTAAGGACGGTCTGAGTTAAGAAAGGTAGTCTGAGTTAAGAAAGATAGTCTGCGTCAAGGACGGTCTGAGTTAAGGACGGTAGTATGAATTAAGGAAGGTAGTCTGAGGTAAGGACGGTAGTCTAAGTAAAGGACGGTAGTCTGAGTTAAGAAATATAGTCTGAGTTAAGGACGGTCTGAGTTAAGAAAGGTAGTCTGAGTTAAGAAAGATAGTCTGAGTTAAGGACGGTCTAAGTTAAGAAAGGTAGTCTGAGTTAGGGACGGTAGTCTAAATTAGAAAGGTAGTCTGAGGCAAGGACGGTAGTCTGAGTAAAGGACGATAGTCTGAGTTAAGGACGGTAGTCTGAGTTAAGAAAGGTAGTCTGAGTTAAGGACGGTCTGAGTTAAAAAAGGTAGTCTGAGTAAAGAACGATAGTCTGAGTTAAGGACGGTAGTCTGAATTAAGGAAAGTAGTCTGAGGTAAGGACGGTAGTCTAAGTAAAGCACGGTAGTCTGAGTTAAGAAAGATAGTCTGAGTTAAGGACGGTCTGAGTTAAGAAAGGTAGTCTGAGTTAAGAAAGATAGTCTGCGTTAAGGACGGTCTGAGTTAAGGACGGTTTGATTTAAGGACGGCCTGAGTTAAGGACGGTCTGAGTTAAGAAAGGTAGTCTAAGTTAGGGACGGTAGTTTGAATTAAGGACGGTACTTTGATCTATTCTTAGTATTAATGATCTAAATTTTATATTTATGTAGCTGCTTTCAATCCCTTAGTTGGTCACACACAAGCCATTTATAACTTCGATATGAGTATACAATTTTCTATATTTTTTTTTTCGCTATAAAGTAAAATCAGTAACAACAACTTACCACATTTATAATCAGGACAACAGTGTCCTGTTTTTTGTATGGCACGACAACCCACTTGTTTCTCACAGAATACCGTTGTTTCTGGTACATATTCACCATCCAATACACATTGGCCTAAAACACACAAAAAGTTCCACACGGCAGGCAGAGAGACAGACAGACAGACATCATCATGGTAATCAATGGCAAAAACGAATGTTGTTTTTTTTTTTGTTACAAATAGTAATGAAAATGAAAACAATAGACAGTTAAAAAATTAAAGGACCTTGTAAAAAAAGAGATAACAAGCTTGCATATTTTTCCCTTGCATTTTCATATACTTTATCTACGTTTGGTTTTTGTGTAGACACACAAAAGGAAACTATTATTACAATTTAGTAGCATGTGTTTAGTTTTGTTTATTTTTTAGTTTATTTTGCTTGGCATACCTTGTAGTTGTTCCAACGAGACTTCTGTTGAAGAACTTTGCTGCAAAGAATCTTTTAGATTTTCCTTTTGTTGTTGCTGCTGCTGCAAACTGGCCGACAGTGAAGCGCCCACATCTCGTATGTAACGCTGATGCCATAATTGTTGCTGCTGTAGTTGTGTGGAAATATCCCCATAAAGCCTCAAATAACCACTACCCATGGCAGGAACTAAAAAAGAGAATGTCAAAGAAAAATAAATATTAGACTAAATGACAAAAATATGTCAGATACTAGAAACTTTTGCATACAACATTTTTAAATTACAATTGAAATTTTTCAGCTGAGTATTAATGAGATTTCTGCCTTTTTTCTGGTAGTAAAATATTTTCAAAATTGTATTGGCGAAAATATATGCAGTTGTGCGATAACTGAATCATATTTTTAGATTTTTATCTAAGGTTTTTAAATTGTAAAATTTAGGACGCAAAGTACGACCTAAACTATAGTCTGAGTGTCTGGTTTATAGTACAATACAGAGGGTGCTGTTTTCTTTGTTCTTCCAATTCACATCCTTTTCCCTCAATATATTCCCTTGCAGTTTTAAAGGTATAAATTACCAATTTTGCATTAGTTAACGGTAGATGGTAGTCTGATTACAAGATTGTAGTCTGATTTAAGGACGATAGTACGAGTAAAGAATGGAAGTCTGATTAAAGGACGGTAGTCCGAATAAAGGATGATAGTCTGAGTAAAGGTACATAGTCCACTGCCGTCCAGCAGTCTGGTTAAAAGACAGTAGTCCAAGTTAATGACTGTAGGCCAAGTAAAGGACTGTAGTGTGAGTAAAGGTTAAGGACGGTAGTGTAAGTAATTGACAACTGTAACCAACGATATGGACGTTAATCCGAGTAAAGGACTGTAGTACTAGTAAAGGAGGGTATTCAGAGTAAACAACGATTGTCCGAGTAAGAAACGGTAGTCCGATGAATGGAAGGTATTACGTTTACGAAAGTCTTCGCATTAGTCAATATTCTTAATAAAACGTGATCCATTTCGAGGTTCCCTACTTTTTTAAAGAAAAAAAAAAAATGAAAATTCAAACTTAATGGGGAATCTTTCTTATCATTTGAAAGAATATTAATTGGCATTTATTTTTGGAAGATTATCTCTATCAAATGTTGGCCCTTGCTATTCGTTGAGTAAAACTTTCAATGACTCGTTCGAGAATTTCGACTGGTAACTGCCGAATGACACGCGTGATCTTTTCCTCCAAGGCCTGAATCGAAGAGGGTTTGTCCGCATAAACTTTAGACTTTACATATCCCCACAGAAAAAAGTCTAACGGTGTTATATCACACGATCTTGGTGACCAATCGACCGGCCCAAAACGTGAAATTATGTGCTCGCCGAAGTGTTCTCTCAATAAATCCATTAATTGATGCGATGTCTGAAAGTGGTGCCGTATTGCTGAAACCAAATGTCACGGTGCTTCAGTTTCAGGCATCAAATAGTCGGTTATCATGGCACGATAACGGCCGCCATTGACGGTTACATTCGCAACGGCATCATTTTTAAAGAAATATGGACTGATGATTATACCGGCGCACAAATCACACCAAACCGTTGTTTTTTCTGGATAAAGTGACAGTTCTTGAATTTCTTCAGGTTACTCTTCGTTCCAAATGGGTGCTCATAAGTTGAGTGAAGTGCACGAAACACATTTCTTACAGAGCGTGAATTTTCGTAATAAAGTTGAACGCTTTGTAAACGTTGTTTAGGCGTAATGCTTGGTTTTCACTATGTAAGTTTTGTTGTCAAATTGTCCAAATTGTTGGTAATTTCATAACAATTTAGACAATTGGACAACAAAACTGACATAGTGAAAACCAAGCATAAGTCTTTCCATTATGAAATGCCAAAAAATAGTAAACAAAAATAACATGACAGCATTACACGACTCACACGTGAATCACCATTTATATGGCGATGGTCTTAGTATAAGAAGATAGTATAAGAATAAGAATAGTTACGATAGTCGGACTATAGTTTGAAATAAGAAGTAGATTCCAAGGTCTGCAGGGTGTTGTTTTTGTCTTACATGCAAGAAAAACAAATTAACTCTTTAAATAACTTCTACTCTTACTCATGCATTTACCTAACAGTTATTTATTTACTTGTATGTAAAAGTGTCGCTTAAACTTTAAAGGTAAAGTTTATATTTTATTGCTTATTGTTGTGTTAAATGTTGGTGTTGTTTCTTTTACTAATTTCATTACATTCGTGGTTTCCCCCTTTTTTCTCCTTTTGTTTTTCTAAACCACCCACCCAAATTTTTATGTTTGTAGTTGAAGTTTATTTACCAGTCAAATCTTCCTCTAGGGTGCAACACTTTGTTTAACATGACATTTTGACAAAGTTCTTAACCAACTTCTCCGGTACATAGTTTTTCGGTTGTTGTTACAGTTATTTGGTCAACTAACTAATTTTAGTTTTACATTCTTGTTGTTTATTTTTATAACTTAAATTGCTTGTCTCGTTTGTCTTGTTATTTTCATACTTTTTTTTTTTGTCAAGAAATTTACAAAACTATATTGTGACTAGAATTTAAACTTATGTATGCACAATTTGCCATAAATTAATTTTCAAAAAAAGTTGGCCAATAGAAAATTAAACTTTCAAGAAAGTATTTGAATAGCTTCCATGCTGATATTTTCTGAAGGCTTTAAAGATTTAAATAATGAGTTTTCACGATTTTGCATAAGACTTATTAAGGACATTTCAGCACTTTGCATATTGCTAAACAATTAACTAGTTACACCGTAGCTTTTTATTGCAATCCAACAACAAAATACACACAATTGCATTTGTCAAAACATTGCGTTCATGTAATACTAAAATTGTGTAGTTTTTTCGTTACGTGTATTGCGTTTGCAACTCTGACATTTAAACAGCTGACAGATGTAAACACTAATAAAATAAATAAAATTAAAACAATGTAGCAAACAATTCCACAGAAGAAAATTAAAAGGGAAAAACCAAACAAAAAGTGCACGCCTGAAGAAATCAAAATAGTTTTCTTCTAAAAATTGAAAAATTTTTTCTTTGGCACTTTTTCGTGGCATTTTTAAAATACGTTTAGCAATTCTTGTTTATGTAGATCAGCTGTTTTAGTGCATAAATTGCATTAGTATCGCGAAGTACGAGTGCTCACAATCAATGTCAAAACATTTGCAAGTGCAAACTTTTGCAATACAAAACGCAACGAACATCGAATACCACTAATATTAACAACATGTTTTAAAGTCTATTAAATTTCATTTAAATTTTTTAATACAAGCATTTACTGCCTGTCTCTGAGTTTTGTTGTCAGACTTACTAACGCAATTCACAATCTTGTGAAAATGGTATGGCATCTTTGCATTTGATAAAAAATTTTTGCTCTATACTAACAAAATACACAGCAAGAGCAAAAAATGCTATACCTTTTTGCAATGATGCAATACCATTTGCACAAGATTGTGAATTGCGCTACTATATAAAATAAAACAAAATATTTGCAATCTAGCAATAAGTAGCTAAATAAGTTTATTATAAGAGAAATTTTAAAACTTCTCTTTTATTATTAGAGAAATTCTAAATATTAAAAGTTCAACAATTTTTCTTAGAGAAAAAACAAACTTTGAAATAATTAACAGAGCACACAAGTCTCGGTGTAAAGGTGGATTCACCCATTTGTTTTTAACAAAATTTTTTTCCAGAGAACAATTTTTTTACTGAGAGTTTTTTGCAGCACGATTCACCCATTTCGAACGATTTTTCTGAAAAATCAAAGCTGCCATATGTAAACAAAATCTATTAGTTTTACAAGTGCGGCCATTGATTTTTTTTGCTTTGGGTTTTAAGTGTCAAAATACAAATATTAGATTATTTTAAAGTGTTGTGTATTCAAAATCACAGATATAAATTCGAAATGAATGAAAAAAGAACCTTGATTTTGCTGATGGTCATGCAAATACATAAGGCATTGTTATTTGTATGAAAAAATGAAACCTATTGGCAACTCAATTCACTTTTGTCCGGAAAAAATATAAAATTAAACCAATTCAAGTTCGTAAAAAATATTTTCTCTCTCTCAAAAAGAGAGACGTCAAACTTCATATAAAAAAAATATTGTTCGAACAAATTTTTTGTTAAGAACGAATGGGTGAATCCACCTTAAAAGTTATCATTCCATTTTCGGTGTCTCGTAGTTGCAAAAAACAGAATCTACGAAAAAGGAGAAATGACAACAATAACATACATTGCTGATATTGTCAACCAACAGTAGACCTAAAGGTGGCTATACACTACGTGTTTTTTACATTGTATATGTCAAATTTTACATATGGAATAAAAACATATAGTTGGTGACCTCATAAACTTTGCTTGTGTAAAATACATGTGGAAATACATATGTAATTTTTTCGATTAGAACGCGCTCTATTTTCTTATGTTCAAACACATGCTTTCAAATGTATATGCCAAGCGAAAAGATTTGTCGACGGTTAAATATCTGCGCTATCATTAGCCGGTCGTATGAAGAATTTGCATAAGTGATAAATTAAATATTTGTTTATCTCATTTTGTTAATTTAATAACAATGATATAAATTATTTAAAAATTTTTGATACAAGATCCACATATTTAGCCAATTCACAATGTGTGCTATTCTGTCCTATTTGTCCTATTGTCTAAAAATTTATGACTGTCATAAAAATGTTGTTAGTATTTCATATTTAAAAATATAATATGACAATACAACATTGAAACTCATGTTTTTTTGCTATGCTATTTAATTCAGTGATGACAGACTTACATTTGAACTTTGTTGAATCTGCCATAATTGTATCTATTGCATATTTTTCACACAATTCCTCCATAATTTTTTCTTTTTCTGTCTTGCTGACCATTTTTTATTTTAATAATCTAATAATAAAAATATTTTTATTTATATTTGACGTTTGATGTTTATTGAATGTGTGTATTCAGTAATGACGTTTATGAAAATAAATAATATACAACAGGCCGTTCACAACAGTACTATTTGGCCTTAAATAGTATTTTATGACTTAGGACTTTAGAACACATTGTGAATTGGCTAATTGTATATTAAAAGACGAAAAACCGTAAATCAATATTTTTGACACCGGCATTTTAGTGACGTCACCAAAAATTTTTGCAGCGGCTTTAACGCATTTTTTAAAGAAACGACATGGAAATTTATGTGTAAATAATCATGGCGATGTCACGTGTAATTGTACATACAAGTTGGTGACCAAAAATTAAAACCCTTATGTAAAATAACTAATTTTGACAGACATAAAGAAAAACATGTGGGTTGTAAACTTAAAAATACATAAGCAAAAACACGTAGTGTATAGCCACCTTAACCAACAACAAATTGTAAAAGAACATATTGTAAACGTAGGTAAATTTCGTTCAAAAGCTTTGTTATCCGAAAAATGTTCAGAAAATGTCTAACAACCATATGAACTTTAAGTTTTTGTCTTCCAACGTTGTAAGAGAAAGCATTTTCAGTACATTGCAAGACAAAAATATTGTCAGATATCTAACAATCGTGTGCACACATTTTTTTGTCATTGTAAGATTGTTTTAAGACAATTGCCAAACACTTTTAATTGTCATATGTGCAAAGTTTATGCATCTGTCAATGGCAGTAATGTCAGAGAAATTATTTCTAAATACAACTCGTTATATACATAAATACACAAACAAACAAAAGTGTGCATCAATAATATTTTGGAAAAGAGTGGAAGAAAATTAAGGAATTAAACTAAAGAAAATAAAAAAAATCGATAGCGGCGTTTTTTTGTTATTTTGTCTTTATCCTCGCTACTTTCTAGGACATATGCAGATAAAATTGTTTCAATTGCTGTTTTTTGTTTCATGACAATATTTAAAATTTTTAAACACACACACAATGTCTCACAACGAATTTGACAATTTTTACCACACAACAATCCGACAACCGTGTGAACTGACAATTTCGGTTGACAGATAAATTCATTGTGTGACAATTGTGTGCCAATGAAATTTTAAGGTTTTCTTACAGTCGTCTGAACTGACAATTTACCTTTTGCTAACAACTTTTCAATGTCAGTACATTGCTAGATCTGACAACATTGTATGATCTGACAACAGTCTATACATAGCTTAACTCATAAAATGTAAAAAGAAATATGAATACAAATTCCCGAAGTCTATTTCTCAATAATAGTAAGTTAAATAGATGATGTTTACAACTAGATCTTGGACAATGCACATTGCTGATGACGCTCTTGGCGGTGTAGAAAATGCATTCCAATGTGGCAATTGTCTAAAAGTTTACAATGATATTCTTTAAATTATTACATTAAAATGAACTCAAGACGAA
Source organism: Bellardia pandia (assembly GCA_916048285.2). Taxonomy (NCBI): domain Eukaryota; kingdom Metazoa; phylum Arthropoda; class Insecta; order Diptera; family Calliphoridae; genus Bellardia; species Bellardia pandia. Next base: position 40,204,712 of record OU696530.1, read on the forward strand.
TAAAATAAAATTTCTCTAATAATAAATATTAAAAGTTCAACAACTTTTCTTAAAGAAAAAACAAACTCTAAAAGAATTAAATAACTTTACTATTTAAATACTATTTGTTTAATTTATCAAAATTAAAGAGCAAAACTCTACTACATTCTTTAAACTACAAAAGCATTTTTAAATTAAATTAAAAAGTCAAACACTTGAACATATTCTCATCTTAAAAGGAATTTACAATAATTTACTGACAAGTGTATTTGTCCAAGTAAATTAAATTAAATATAAACAAACACAAATATTTACACCTACTCTTACTTGTTTAAATAAATATACTTTTAATAAAACTAATACTTAAATAAATAATACAAAATTAAAGAACAATTAAAACAAAAAATTATTTTACACACAATATTAGTTGAGATGAGTACCTGTTGATGATGAAGATGATGAAGTATAAGTAGAACAATGATAATGACGACAAATAAAAGGAAATAAATAATATCCCAGTTAACAATAAAATTAAACAAATATTTGTATTACTATTTTATTAAATTTTGAACCTTGCTGAAGTTTGATACCTTTCAAAATGCTTCTGAAGTTATCAAGACAAAAGAGTTTTGAACTCTAATATTAAAGCATATTAAAAGAAAGATTAAACACTATTTCAAATTAGGAAAAACCTTGTTTGCTGGGATTTTATACACTTCAAATAAATAATAAATTAAGATTGTACTCTTTTGTTAGGGAGCAAAACAAAATTTCTTTAAATTTCGATGCATGTCCATGTTTCCAACTAAAACAAAAGTATATTCAGATTCTTTAAAGATTACATTGCAATAATTTTAACTTTAATTTTGGTACAAAATAGTAACCTTTTTTTTGTGGGCCCTCCTAATCTATAAATCATATATGTTGTATACTATAGAAAACTCGGTTGTGTGGATCCTGTTTCATGCGTTGTATACATACTTGGCTCCTGCAGCAATAAAAACCAACAAAATTTTGTGTTTTTTTTTATATTAAATAAAGATGAAAGTTGGGATGAAAAGCTATTAACAACAATTTATCTTAAGCTAACGTTATAAATATACTCTCTTCCCACTTGTAAGCAGACAGAGAGACAATTATCCTAGTCTGAGTTTGTAATTGCCTCAAGGTTGTTTTAGAATAAAGATCATAATAGTCTGATTATAAGAAAGTAGTCATTATAGTCACTTTAGAAAACTATAGTTTGAGTATAAGTAGTATAATCTGAGCATTAGACGGTAGTCGTTGGATAAGACGGTGCCCCGATAGACTAGGACTATCAGTCAGAGGGTTGCGAGTTCAATATCCGCCAAAGACTCTGGATGTTTTCTCCAGATAAGCCAAAAACCTCCGCAGTTTGTGTTTGTTAAAAAAGTCTGAGTATAAGACCGAGCATTATACGGTAGACTTAGTATAAGATTATAGTCTTAGTATAAGACGGTAGTCTGTGTATAAGACGGTAGTCTGGGTATAAGACGGTAGTATTATTAAGTATTAGAGGGTAATATGATTATAAGATGGTAGTCTGAGTATAAGACGGAAGTCTAAGTATAAGAGGGTAGTACGGGTATAAGATGGCATAAGACGAAAGTCTAAGTATAAGACGGTAGTCTGTGTATAAGGTAGTCTTAGTATAAGACGGAAGTCTAAGTATTAGAGGGTAGTACGGGTATAAGATGGCATAAGACGAAAGTCTAAGTATAAGACGGTAGTCTGTGTATAAGGTAGTCTTATTATAAGACGGAAGTCTAAGTATTAGAGGGTAGTATGATTATAAGATGGTAGTCTAAGTATAAGACGGAAGTCTAAGTATAAGAGGGTAGTATGGGTATAAGATGGTATAAGACGAAAGTCTAAGTATAAGACGGTAGTCTGTGTATAAGGTAGTCTGAGTATAAGACCGAGCATTATACGGTAGACTTAGTATAAGATTATAGTCTTAGTATAAGATGATAGTCTGTGTATAAGACGGCAGTCTGTGTATAAGACGGTAGTATTATTAAGTATTAGAGGGTAGTATGATTATAAGATGGTAGTCTGAGTATAAGACGGAAGTCTAAGTATAAGAGGGTAGTATGGGTATAAGATGGTATAAGACGAAAGTCGAAGTATAAGACGGTAGTCTGTGTATAGATGCAACTGTATTTTACTCCGACTAACGTCATTTGCTTTGACTACTCAGTTATACTCAGACTAGCAACTTACATATATTTACTACTGTCTTATACTCAGACTACAGTCTTAAGGTGCGGTGACACATGGCAAATATTTGACGAAAAATACTGAACAAGAAATGTTTTAATTCTGGTGGTCATTTGAAAAAATTCCATATTTAAGAACAAAAAAAATTTAGGTTATTTCCAATTGATGCAGTTTGCTCTTACAGAACACTTGTAAGATTAAACATTGTCAAACAAATTTGTGCCAAAAATAGTGGTAACGCATTTTTGAGTAAATATTTGCCTTTACTTAGAAGTCCTACCTAAACCTTGTCTACTGTCTTGAACTCAGCTAAACATTTTAAATCTAAAAAAGTTTTTCCGTATTGTATTTAGGTCATATTTTTTACACATAAAAATACTTTGCAATTGTAAATAGTCTAGATATTTTATTGTCTATTAAACTGTAAATGCAACATTGTTTTCTCTATGTTGCAATACTAAAGATTCAATTGAATCTGAATTGTGCACGTTTTTTTTGTCGTTACATCAATTTGTGTTCTATTTAAAAAATATCTTGTGAGATGTCATAGTTTGCACATAACAATTTAGATGATGATGGACATAATAATTTAAATTTCTTGCATAAATATGCAATACAATTTAAGAACAGAAATTAAAATTAAAAACGTGTGCATGCATAAACAGATAAATGCGCTGCACTACACTATTTTAAAGATAGCAAATCCAAATGCCAATCTGGGAACTAATTCAACTTGTTAACGATTTATAAATATGTCGCCACCCAAATGACATACTTAATTTGCAACTATGAGTACATACATACCTTGAAACAAGCAATGCTGCAGGTTAGAAAAGTTTAAAAAAACAATTCATACATTTTAAATTAACAACAATTGTCTTAAAGCAAATAATAATAATAATAATAAATAAAATTAAAACAACAACTAGGAAGTGACATTCAAAACAAAACAGAAATTAACACACAATGATAAACAGAGCCAGGCAGCAGCAGTTAAGAATGAACATAATTCATCTTAAATTACAAGAATACAGTTTTAAGAGAAGCTTATGTTGATTGTTGTGTTTCACAACAATACGAAAATAATAATTTGAAAAAATCTTATTATACTCGTACAATGTTTTATCATTTTGCGTGTTAGCAATAAAGAAATTCGCACAAACGTTTTATTGTTAGTCAAGTTTAAAAACTCAAACAAAGAGAAGAAGTGAAAAAGAAACGTTATTAAAAATTAAGTTTGAAAGGAAAAAAAAGAACAATACATATGTTGTTTTTAAAGTTAATACAAACAACAAAATCTTATAATTTCAAGTTTAGATTAAGATTAATGTATTGCATCAAGTTTCATTTATTTAAGTTTTAGAGGGTTTTTTTTGTAAAAAAAAAAAATAATAGGCTCTCCAAATGAAAACAAAAGTTTGAGTATTACGACAAAGTATGACAGTTTATTAAGGTGGTGATGAGTATTGCTGCCATATTAGAGAATTGTTTCCGTTACGATTACTCCACTTTATACTTATACTATAATCTCAAACAACCTTATATTCAGACTACCTTCTAATATTCAGATTGCCGTCTTATATTGAGACTGCGAACGTAAATGGAGTATAAGTCATTTGCCTAAACAAAGACATAAAGGGTGTCCCAACTAGAACGCAATTTTTCAATTTGGCGCCATTTGAAATGTCATTGTTTGACATTTGAACAATTGTTATTGTTTGCTAGTAGAGGATACGAGGTTAGTAAAAATGGATGCGCTACACGAATGAACAACGCATTCTCATTGTGAAATTGTTTTACCAAAATGGTGAAAGTTTTGCGGCTACAGTTCGCAAATTGCGATCAATTTGGGGTCACAATAATGCTCCAAAAGAGTCAACTGTAAAGAGATTAATGGATAAATTTGCCGAAACTGGGTCTGTTAGTGATGTAAAGACAACAACGCGCCTTCGATCAGGTCGATCGACCATAAATGTCGCAGCTGTACGTGATGATGTCGCTCAAACTCCATCCTCCTCCATTCGACACCGAACTCAGCAAATTGGTGTCTCCAAATCCACATGCAGCGAATTTTGACGAAAGATTTGCATCTTCATGCATACAAAGTTCAATTGACTCAGGAACTGAAGCCAGCTGATCATGGACAGCGAAGGGAGTTCGTTAATTGGGTATTGGAGAGACAACATGAAAATGCTGATTTTGCCGATAAAATCATCTTCAGTGACGAGGCCCATTTCCATCTTGATGACTTCGTCAATAGGCAGAATTGTCGCATTTGGGGTGAGGAAAATCCTCGAGTGATTCACGAGAAGCAAATGCATCCTCAACGTGTCACTGTGTGGTGTGGTTTTTGGGCTGGAGGAATCATTGGACCTTTTTTTTATGAAAATGAGGCAGGTCAAGTGCCAATGGTGTTCGGTATCGTGAAATGATAACCAGTTTCTTCTTGCCTAGAATTGAAGAAATGAATGTGGAGGGCATGTGGTTTCAACAAGACGGCGCCACATGTCATACAGCCAGAGAAACAATTCAATTGCTGTATCAGTCATTTCCCGGTCTTGTTATTTCGCGTTTTGGAGACCAGAATTGGCTGCCTAGATCGTGCGATTTACCACCTTTAGATTTTTTTCTTTGGCTTTTTTTGAAGTCGATGGTTTACGCGAATAAGCCGACGACGACTCAAGCCTTAAAAGAGGAAGTTGGACGCTGCATTAATGAAATACCGCAGCATTTATGCAAAAAGGTCATTGAAAATTTCATTGAAAGATCGCGTGTGTGCCAGCAAAGCATACATAACCTCATTCTGTCTACTTTACGATATAATAAAATTTCACGATATTTTTTTTAAATATCTGTGTTTTCTTAAAAATTTAAAAATTGCGTTTTAGTTGGGGCAGCCTTTAGTTGAAGTATAAGTCGGTTTATTGAAGAAATGTACGACCGAGGTCTTTGTATGCGATGATGTGTCAGTATAAGCTGGTAGTGATAATCTGAGTCTACCGTATGATTATAAAGTGGAAGTCTGAGTACTGTACTCCAGGCATAAAACCGAGATTCCAATATCAATAATTTGTTTCAAGCTAAAATATTCACAGTTAAATTTAAGCAATATTTATATTCTAAATATCATTATTTTATTTATTTTATTGCGAATTTTTATTTATTAAATAAATTTTACCTAAATTTTAGGTAAAACTGTATTTTTCAAATTTATTTCATTTGCTGCTATTAAATTCCCATTTGTTGCCAAAATTTAAATACAATTGTTATTTTATCGATTTGTTAACAGCACTTTAGTGGCAAATGCAAAATAAACATGCCTTGAGCAATGAAATGGGGGATATGGAAAAAAGTTTCTACTCGGACAGACATGCCAATCCTACTGACATTTGTTATCAATTGAATTTATTTCTCTGTATGAGAGAGAGAGAGAGAGAGTAAAGGTGTATTCACATGACTTAAATATTTGATGAAATAGGTTTTAATTCTATTCAATTTTAACTAAGGTTTTTTGTTCAGAGAGTTTTAACAATTATTTAGTTTAGGTTATTGTGATCTTTGCTGGTTTAATAAATAAATGTCTTTCGAAGGAAGTTGTCAAATATTTGCACCTTGTGAATGTAACCTAAGTGTTTTGAGGGAATATTTTATTGATAATGCAGATTGTTTAAGTTGCGTTTTAATGATTTCAGTTTATTTCTTTGTATTTTGTAATGATTGTAGCGCTGGTGTTTAATACTTGAAAGTTTTTGTTCATGTTGATTTTAATATCTTTAAGTGGTTTAAAGAACAATTTAAATGCTCTATTATTTCTTGTTATTTGTTATCTACATACTTAGCTGTTCAGTTGATGCTTAATTTTTAGAGTACATTTGCTAATTTCATAATGAAATTTTATTAATTACAAGGAAGAATTCTAGATATTTTAAACGATTTTTCCTCAGAAACTGTATTAATATTAATAAATTATTTGCCTATTTGTAGGGAGACTTAATGTTGAACACAAAAATTAACATTTTATTTCTTTGACAACATTCATACACTTGTTGTTAATCCTCCCATCCTTATACAAATTTAAGTGTATCAATTAAGCAAAATTAATGTCTGAAACACTGAATAACTAAATGAATGAATAATTGAATTATATTTATATAAAAGTCATTGCTAAACTACTTCTGCGATGGAGAAAATAAAAAACCGAAAATATTGATGTTCATTGGTTAAATATATGTAAGTTAAAGTTTAACTTGGTGACATTTTAACATTAAACATTAATAACTCTATAAGCGACAAAATTGTCGCCCAAAAGTAAGCAGATGATGCTAACGAATAAAGCTTACAAACCAACCATTCATTGTTTGTGGTAAAGACTAACAAACTGACTGTAGCCTGAAAACTATAAAAATATATTTGTGTTTGCTAGTTACTCTTAAAGTTAATCCTTATTAATAGCTGTGTCGTATTATTTCCAGCAAAATACCAACCAACATACAAAACTTCTAAGGGATAAACGAGTTTAGTACAATTTTTGGTACTTTCTTCAAAGTTTCTGTTTCTATAAAAAGTTACTCTACAGGTCATAAGATAAAGTTAAATTGATAAAAAAAAGGTTAAAAAGCAACCACCTCCTCTAATAAAAATTGCAAAAAAATGTAAAAAAGGTAATGCCTTTAGTGCCTTGTGATAATCTTCTCAGCTTCTGGACTATTATGAATATTATTTAAAGCTCTTTATAACCTGTGTGTAACTTTTAAGCTAATTTTTTTGGTATTTTCTTATTAGTACCATTAAATTTGCAAACTCTTCTCTGAGGAATAGAATAGGAATAGAAGTTCTATGGCTTTGGTACTTTTGACAAAGTTTGGTTCTTTTATGTAATTTTAACTTTTAAGGTACTTCTTTGATACCATCTTATTAATATATTTAAATTTTCAAACACATGCTATTTTAATCACAAATAGAAAAAATAGGTTTTTGGTCCTTTTTCGAAATTTGTACGAAGTTTGGTACTTTTTGGAAATTAAAACATTTAAGGTACATTTCTCATAGTTACTTTTTAGTACATTTAAATTTTTAAACTCATGCTTAAACTCATCCTTTATGCATTAATGAAGGGAATATGTTTTTGGTACGTACGAAGTTTAGTACTTTTTTGAAAATTTTACTTTCTTAGTAAATGTTCAAACACATGCTATTTTAATTACAAATAGAAGATATTGAGTTTGGTACTATTTTTTTCGAAATTAGTGCAAAGTTTGGTACTTTTTAGAAATTTAAACACTTTTTTGCTACTTTTTTATTAATATATTTAAATTCTCAAAGTTATGCTCCTTTAAGCAGGACATAGATTTTTGGTACAAAATTTGTATTGCAATTTGGTACTTTTTAGAAAATCTAACTTCTTAGATACTTTCTTAGTAAATATCCAAACATTTTCTATTATAATCGCAAATGGAAGTAATAAGTCTTAAGCATTAATGGGGAAAATAGTGTCTTGGTAATTTTTCGAAATTAGTAATAAGCTTGGTACTTTTTTGAAAATTAAACTTCTAAGGTACTTTCTTAGTAAATATTCAAACATATGCTATTCTAATTTCGACTGGAAGAAATAGGTTGTTGGTACTTTTACGAAGTTTGGTACATAGAATAGAAATTAAAACCTGTAAGGTATTTTTTTCGGTACTTTTCTAATTAACATATTTAAATTTTCAAACTCATGCTCCTTTAAGCAGAAATGAAAGAAATAGGGGTTTGGTACTTTTTTGAAATTACTGCAAAGTTCGGTACTTTTTAGAAATTTTAATTTGGTACTTTTCAGAAAATTAAATATCTTTCTTAGTAAATATTCAAACACAATCACGAACAGAAATATGTTTTTTGTACTTTTTAGAAATTAGTACAAAGTTTGGTACCGTTTAGAAATATTAACTTTAAGGTCATTTTTTTGATAATTTTTTTTTAACAATAAGATGTTTACATTTTCAGTTCATGCTCTTTTAATCAGGAATAGAAAAACTAGGTTTTTTGTACTTTTCCAAAATCAGTAAGAAGTTTGGTACTTTTTGGAAAATTAAGCTTTAGAGTACTTTTTGTTAATATTTTCTTATTAACTCGCTGACATTTTCAAACACATGCTCCTCTAATCATAAATAAAAGGAATGAGTTTTTGGGACTTTATCACAATTATCTTAACACACACAAGTACATAACTTGTACCTTTGTGACCATATGTTACCCCATTCTATCATAGATTTGTGACCCAACACTCCAAATTGTATTTAAGCTATTATTTAATGTTAAAAGGAAGCGGTTATGTTGGGGTTTGTTTTAATGTCAACTGCTGCTCGCTTATTTAAACACATAAAGCCTATTCCTCTTTTAGTTTGTTTACTGCTTCGTTATTTAGAGTAAATTTGAAATAGGTTTTTATTACGGTTAATAAATAATTAATTTTACAATTTTCTTTATTAGATTTCGAAAGACAACCCGCCATTAATATTATTTTATTTGCACCAAAAAGGTTCCTTAATTGAAAAATGTTCCCAAAACTTAATTTTTAACTAGAATGCCATTAAACATTTATTAAAATTAAATAATTCTCAAGCAATTAAAAGGGAGAATATAACAGCTTTTAAGAGTACAAAGTTGTTGTCAATTTGGTGCGTTTCGCACCATTTTTGGTGCTTTTTTAAATTTTTTGTGCGAAAAATTTCTTAGTTAGTGCGCGGTGCGCTTTTTTTTTTGTTTTGTTAATTTCGCGCGTTTTCTAATTTTTCCGAAAATGTTATGAAATCTTTATTTTTACTTATTTTAAATAATTCATTATCATGACATCTATACGATGAAAGGACTTCATTAAATGTATGTACTTTAAATACGAATGTATGATAAATGAATATATACTATCAAATTCGTAGCTAAAGGGGAATAGGATGAAATTCTTTGTTTGAAAATTAAATTAACATTTTAAACATAGAAATAAAAATTCTTGTATAGTCTGATGGTTTGCTTTACTGAACTGTAGACAAACAACCAGGGTTAGATTCCCAGTGGAGCCCTAAAATATTTTATTGAAAAAAATTCAAATAGAAGTACTTAAAAACAAAAATAAATAAAAGAAAGTACCAAATATGTACTGAAATTAGCTCTTTTTACCAGTTAGTACTTAAGTGATATTGTGAGGCTTTTACTATTAATCGTTGATCTCTTTTTAAAAAGTTTTATATAGACTTCAAGAAATTAAAAATATGTAAAATTAATTCAGTAAACATTTTAAACAAAAAAAGAAATTCTTAAATTGGTGGCTTTTGAAATTTAAAAGTTGACAATGCTGATGAGAATTTAAAACAATAAGTGATGAGTTAAGCAGAAGCGTACTTAAAGAAGGGAAAAATACTTAAAACCTTTGAGTTTAAAGCAAACAAAATTTTATTTTATTAAAGCTTAAATTTCTTTATAAATGTGTTGGTTCGTTAGTAAGTTTCCAATTTAAGTTATTTTTGTTTAATTTTTAAATAGTAGTACACGCTACTGCTCTTAATTAATTTGCATAAAAGTTCGTTTCGTTTAAATTTTTTACCCAAAGTTTCATTTAAATTGTTTACTATTTAATTGTGGTTATTTGCAACAAACGAAAATGACATGTTAATAAATTTGTTAACTGACATTAAAACAAAACCTAATATTGAAAACGAACAACAATGCAAATAAAAAACCTATACTTTGTTACAAATTATAGAGATGCAGATACAAATCAAACTGAATTCATGTTAATACTCAGGCTCATGTTGTTGCAAAAACTAAGTGACAGGGCTAGACAAACCATAAAATAATGATGATAAGCAGGAAATCGAAACAATTCCATTACAAATTAAAGTTATAAAGAAACGCATAAAAAAAACTTTCAACGAAGTTATAAAGATTTTCGATTTTAGAATGAAACTGAAAAGACTTCTTGAATTTTAAAAGTTTTCGTAGGATTAATAAATTTCTTATATACTCGTATTTGCTTCTATTTTTAAATTATGAAAATCTGATTTTTTAAAAAGTATTTTGTATATTTCTTTTGATTACAGATTTTTACTATGAGCAGTATGTAACAAAATCAAGTGGTAAGTGAAGTTCTCTAATCTTATTAAATTCTTTAATCTTTTTAAAAATTCATAATAATTTGAGCAACATGAAAAATAACAAAAAATCTCTGAAATATAAAACATTTTCTGCAAAAAGACCGTATCCAACTAAAATAGTACAAAGCAATTCCCAAAAAGAATATGACATCTTTCTAACTATTAACAAGAAAACATTTATAAAAATTGAATTATACGAGTATTGGTGACAAGAATTAGTATACGAATTAGTTGGTAACAATTCGACAAATTCGTCCTATGAAGCACAACAACGACGAATTAAATACAGCTGTTATAATTGATAGCTTTGTATACAGTTGTGGACTTATAATTAGAAACGACTTTTTAGCATATATCGTTGGTCTCATGTAGAAAGGCCCTAACTCGCTATTTTTCCGAAATTTGTTTTTTTTTGCAAATACACGTCCTCACAAACATTTATTGAAATAGTGTAAAAAATAACGCTTTTATAAGCAGTTGTACAAAAAAAGTTACATGTTGAATATTACAGTTTCTATTGTTTTTACCTTCTCCTGTAAAGTTTCAAATATGCGAGTTAGGGCCTTTCTACATGAGACCATCGATATATTTGTTCATATATTTTAAAAATGTAATTCAACATATTTAAACTAATAACTAGAAATAGTAAAGTAACAAATTATTATTAAGTTTAAAATAAAAAAAAAACAATCACAGCATCAATACTATTTTAAGGAAAATTAACTTAAACACCAAAAAATGCAATATCAAAGTGGTCACATAATTATAAACTAAAAAATATATGCAAAAAACCTTAGTGAGGTTTAACAAAACGGACTTATCCTTTTATATTTTGTTGGATAATCCTTGTTTTTGACAACATTCTGCAGTTTTTTTTGGTAAACTCTTAAAACAATACGAAACAAATTGAAATGACGCAAAGTGAATTAAGATTTTCTATAGCAAACCATGTAAAGATCAAGGATAGGTTATAGGGTTACGAATATACTAAGTCTTTCAAAAAAAAAATTGGTCCAATGTTTGCTGAACAGCATTTTTTCAAGGTAAAATAAATTTCCATTATCGTTGGATAATGCTTTAATTTTTTCTGATTAAAATAAAAAAATATTTTTTATGGGCGGGGTTCCAAAGTTTGTAATATATTGAGCTATATCTTGAAAACTACAATTTTTTATTAGACGATATATATAGCAAATGATAGGTATTTGAAAGACCTTTCCAACGATATAGAACATGACCTATTTATATGGACCACCTATTGATAAATTTTGCAAAATTATTTTTTGATCCGAATTTTTTTTAAAAAATCTAAAAAATCCGGGAAAAAGGTCTATATGAGTAAGTAGATAAATTACAATATTTTCAAGTCAAGAAATTAAGCTTTAATTTGAGGTATAACATGACCATGTAGGTTATATAAATCCGAAGATATTAAAGAAAGATTATGACATTTCACCATAAAAAATACAATCTGTACTATGCGAAGCCGGTGTTCTGTATACAATGGAGGAGAAAATCGTTCCGCCCGGCCGTAGGACGGCAATACAGGGAATTTGTACAATGCGAAGCCGGTATTCTGTATACCATAGAGGAAAAATTCCTATCCTGCATACAAAATTTTTAAAAAATGTGTTTTTTGAATTTTTTAGATCCTACAGACACATATGATACCTTAAATTAAAGCTTAATGTCTTGGCTATTTATATTAGTAAACTAAAATAACACTTATATAGACTTTTTTTTTAATTTTTTTAGATATTAAAAAAAAATTGGGGTCAAAAAATATTCTTTTCGGATTTAACCCATAGTCGGTCCTTATTTTATAATCATGATATATATTGTTAGAAAGGTATTTAATACCTTTAATTTAATGTATACAAATTACCAGAAACCCAGCAGTTCCCGAGATATAGGCTTATATATTTTCAACTTTAATGGCCCGCCCCCTCGAAAATAGGCGTGATCGCCAACTGTCATCTACTCTAAAAGCCCTATTTGATGAAATTTTTCTTTTTTTTGAGCAAAGTCATTAAAACGACTTGTTCTTAAAATAATTATACTCTCGTCCATATAAATAAAAATGTAGTATGATCAGATATCAGATAAATTATCGAAGTGCTATTATTTTTGCCGGTACTGTATTCATGTCAAATGGTTTTGAAAAATTAAGATAAAAGTGTGCGTATGTGCCAGCGAAGCTCTGAATGATATTTGTCCTTTATTTTATTCCATTTATGATACAATTAAAAAACTATTTTTTCTATTTTATATTAATGTAGCGTACATTTTGAAACACCTTTTGCAAATACTAAAAGCGAAAAAACTCGCTCCTTTAACTTGAACATTTATCAAAAAACTAGCAACTTTGTTCTTGTTTTATGCAGCAACAAATATAGTGATTGAAATCATTAAACTAATAAGTTTTTTACTGACACTTTGTAACTGTCAATTTTTGTTCACAACTTGATGTCAGACTCACTAAAAAAAAAATACACTCCTTAACATAATAATAGGCACACTTAATATTTTGTTTAGGAAATTCAAATATTTTTAGCTAAATCAAATCATAGTTTTTATTACAAAATATTCGGTCACATTTGGCAAATATTTACTCAAAAAAGCGTAAACATTTGTTTTAGCACAAATTTGTTTGACGTTGTTTACTCTTGTAAAGAGTTTTGCAAGATGAAACAGATGAAATAAATTAAAACTAAATATTTATTGTGTTCTGTCCTAAATAAACAAAGTGTTTTTTAAATAAATAAACGACTTAAAATATATGTACGTTATTTAGTAGTTACGTCTTAAGAAAACAACTGTAATTTAAATTCTTGTAATATTTAATTACACATTTGTTTTTCTAAATAACTCATGAGTAATCTAAAGTACTCCCCAGTTAAATTTAGCAAGGTCTTAGGCTATGTATAGACGTTTGTCAGATCATACAACGTTGTCAGATCTAGAAATGTACTGACATTGAAAAATTGTTAGCAAAAGGTAAATTGTCAATGCTTTTTCATACAACGTTGGAAGAAAAAAAAAAATTTAAGTTCACACGGTTGTTAGACATTTTCTGAAAATTTTTCGGACAAGATCTTACAACCGTGTGTACAAAGCTTTACACAGAAATCAGTAATTTCAGAACAAATTTTAAAAAATTAACAAAGCTAAACAATAAAACACTTATGTATGTTTGCACCATTAAAATTCTACGTGCCCTAAATGACCCATTTCTGTGGAAATTTTCATGGATTTTTTGCTATTTGTATTTCAGTAAAACAAAATAAATTTATTAAACAAAACAGCAAAAAAGTCCCTCCAAACCAGACCTCTCTACTTATATATAATTAAGTACAATGCAAATTCATTGAAATTGTATATTTTAATTTTAGCGAAAAAAAAAAAAATAAAAACATCATCGTCACCGTATGCGACAACAAATCATTATACTAAAAACAAACAAAAAAAAACCGTCACTTTTACATGATTATTGGAGAGTTTATCGGGAATGCCATTAATTTAAAGGTTTTTATATAGCGAAAAGATTTATTGTTTAAATTAGTACACATTTCTGTTGTTAAGTTTACAATTATTTTGGAAATTTCACACGTTCTGTCATTTATTTTATATAAATTGTGGTTGCTTTTCATTATCAATCTCCTTGAAGTAATTGAAAGCTTTTTGGTTTTTGTTCCCCGCTATTATAATTTTATAGTAGAGAATTTTCGAAAAAATAAAATAATAAATTATTTTATAATTCATCAGCCACCTCATCATCTCATTGATACTAGTAAGTAAATAGTTAAACAAGTATGTAGTAGTATAGGTAGCTTGATGTATGTGATTTATTGTAAATTATCATAAATTTAAAACGTTTAAAAAGCCATAAATTATTTAGTTAATAAAATGTGTAAGACTTTGTTAGTAAGGAATTAGTTGAAAAACATGAAGGTTGGTTGTATAAAGATGATTATTATTCGTTTTTATTAAATTGTTTGTCTGGGTTTAAGTTTTCTAAAGAAATTTCTTTGTTTAATTTAAGTAGACCTTTAAATGTTCTAGAATAAAAAGGAAACATTTATGACCATAAAACAGGGATCGAAAATAGCTTTTTGCATTATGTACGAACTATATACATAAATAAAATGTACTTTTAAGACCACCAGCAAAATTTTTAACAATATATAATATATAATATAATGAACGAAATCGTTGATCTCTAATGAAAATTGAGCTTTCTTATTGATTACTCAACAAAAGGAAAAACAAACAATATTTCAGTTAATTGAAGTGCTTTAAAAATCAGACCCATAAAAATACAAAAAAGCTTTATTGCAAAAGAAGTATACGGTGCAAGACTTTTAAAATAACCAGGAGAGACATTATCATACTGCTACATCTTGTTTCACACTCTTCAGTTTTAGCTGCCTAGTTCTTGTTCATTTTTCTTTTGAACTTGCCATTTCATTCACATACATCAATTAAATTTTCGTACCTTTTAATGCAAATCAACATGCATTAAAGAAGAAAAAAAAAAAACAAAAAGGAAATATAAAAAATTGACTAATACCATCAAATTTGTATCCATTTTATTCTCTTTTCCCTTCTCCCTTCTCATACATGCCTTAACATGTCAAAATTGATGAGTGTGAAAGCGTACTACCAGATAAAGTATTATTTGTTCACGCCAAAAAGCTAGTGCTTTAGGAAGAAAATGATCGAAACATAGAGTAAAAATATTTTTGCATATTTTTGCTTTTGTTGTGTGTTTTGTTAGTGTAGACCAAATAGTTATATGCTAAACCTTTTTGCAAATGCAATGATGCAATATTATTTGCACAAGTTTGTGAATTGCGCTAATATGTATCTACTCGTGCATCTACCGCTTGCTTTTCAAAAATTACCAGATTTCTTATTTTCAGAATGTATTGAAACAATAGAAGGGTTAACTTTCAAAATTTCTGAATTCCTGATTAATCAGTGTTCCTAAGCCTGCACGCTTTGAGTAACTGGCTTTTGCATAACATTTGTTTGTGTTTATTTTATAAATGTTAAAATGAATATGAAGAAAGTTTTGAACAGTTTTTTGATAGGCAAAGTTCCGCCGCAGAAGTTTTATATTGAGAAAATGTAACCTTTAAAGTTAATTTTGATAAACAAGTTATCGATAAGTTTAAATATCTTTAAAAAATGTATTAGAACATACAATTTATATACATATATTTCGCACCCTAAATACAAACGGGTCACAACTCAAAATTTTCCAAATCTGACGTTTTTCATAAATTAATTCAGAGTACACATCTCTATTACTGCAAACATTTCTTTCACATTACTATCTCCTTTAACTGAGAAAATACAGTTATGTCTATTTTTATGTTAAGTGTGTTGCTTGTGCACGATGAACAGTTTTTTGTCTCTCCTGAAAATTTTAGTATTTTGTATTTAGATTGCGATATATACAATATCTGTAGAGAATGCAAATATTCTAATGAATTGTCGATATTTTTAGTTATTTATATAAAAATTATCGAAATTTAAATTTTCTATAGACAAGTTTAAATTTAATTTTCTATAGAAGAGTTATTGATAACTTTACCGCCTGGCCCACGATGTTGAACGATAACGTTCGCTTAGATAAGACAAACTTGATTGTGGAATAAATAAACTTGATTGAGTAAAAAATAGATACGATAAAAAGTTTGTGTCTTAAGTCTTATCTAAGCGAACGTTATCGTTCGACATCGTGGGCCAGGCGGTTAGTTTTCTTTAGAAAAAACAGTTACAGATAATTTTGATTTTCTACAGAAAAATTGTCGATAACTTTGATATTCTATAAAAAATTAATTTTTCATTAATTTTCTACAGAAAAGTTATCGATAATTTTGATTTTCTATAGAAAAGTTATCGATAACTTTGATTTTCTTTAGAAAGGCTATCGATAACTTTGATTTTTTACAGAAAAGTTATCTATAACTTTGATTTTTTATAGAAAAGTTCTCTTTTTCAGAGAAAATCAAATTTATTTTCTCTAAAAAAGTTTTTAGATAATTTGGATTTTCTACAGAAAAGTTTGCGATAACTTTGATTTTCTCTAGAGAAGTTATCGATTACTTTGTCTTTCTATAGAAAGTTATCGATAACTTTGATTTTTTACAGAAAGTTATCGATAACTTTGATTTTCTCTAAAAGTTTTCGATAACTTTGTCTTTCTATAGAAAAGTTGTCGATAACTTTGATTTTCTCTAGAAAAGTTATGATAACTTTAGGTTTTTTAGAAAAGCTTTGATTTTATATAGAAAAGTTATAGATAACTTTCATTTTCTGTAGAAAAGTTTTCGATAAATTTGATATTGTATAGAAAACTAATTTTTCTTTGATTTTTTACAGAAAAATTAAAAGTTATCAAAGCTATCGATAACTTTGATTGTCTATAGAAAAGTTATCGATAGCTGTATATTAGTGAGATTTAGAGAACTGGAATTCATTTTGTTTATATTAATAACTATCTGAATTTATATATTTATATATGTCGCATTCTGGATTTGACATAACTCCAGAATTTTTCGATTAGGTTAACATAGGGACTCTATGCAGGCCTTGCTATTACATTTGGACAGTCATATAACAAATACCGATAGACATGGTAGTTGTTGTTGAGACCCAGCTTACTGTGTAATGAGCCAGGTCCAGCTGCCATTACCGAACCTTCACCATGCTTTTCTGTTGTTTTAAGATTCTTTGATATGAGCTCTACATTAGATTTTCGCAACGGCCTTCCATCTTATGTTATATTCAATATATGTACATATTTGATTCTGCTTGAAAATAGCGTGCGACGCGAACAGGCTGAAACACAAATTATGATTTTGATTTTCATAGTGTGTCGCGTTCGCTACAGTAAGTGTATTTTTTTTTAAATAACAAATGTTTTTATTATTTTAATAGAAATTGTAATCAACAATGCCGGTATTTGATAAACAATATAAAAACAACTTCTAAAGTATAAGGAATATTTCATTAAAGCAGATGAGAATACGCCGTAAATATCTATTTTTAAATAGGCAAAAAACAAATCAAAAGCTGCTAAAAGAAAAATTAGAAAATATTGTATTGATATACTTATAAATATGTATAAGGAAAAGAGAAATTTGAGCCTTATCCCACAAACAAACATTGTAGTAAAGGAGTTAAGTAGGCAGGAACTAAGTCAAAGGGTTAAAGTTATTAAAGAACATACTATATATGTATCCATGTAAATTTCTTTCGAACTTATAACAATATATAAATAAATATGATTACTTCCTGAATTCTATTTCTCAATAATGATAAGTTCAATAGATGTTGTTTACAGTAGATCATAGAACGACGCCCTCGGTAGAGTAAAATGTGCATTAAAATTCTCTAAATTACTTTACAATTGTATTCTTTATATATACACAGAAAAAAATATCGTAGGTAATATTAACGAAAAAATGTAGTAAACCTTCAACGAAAAAAATAATCAAATAAACAAAAATTTTATTCAAATCAACTGGCGGTTTATCCATATGGACGAATAGTCTTCAAATAGACATAATTTTTTTAGTAAAAAATATATTTTAGTAAAATTACTTTATTTGAATAAAATTTAGTTAAAAAATAAACAAATATTGTGCTTGAACAACAAAAAGTTAGTAAAAGCGGCAGTAACGCATAGTAAACGAAATAATGCACAATATTAGTTAATTTTACACCCCTAATGGCAAGTGAATTTGAATAAAAGTTTTGTTTACTTGAATATATTTCGTAACTTTTTCTAACGTAATGAAGAAGAAGAATAAAAATAAATATTAAGGTGTTGAGTTAAATAAAATTTCGTTAAACTTTTAGTAAAGTAATCTATTTTAGTAAATATGAAGAAAGTTCTACAAAGTGACTAAAAGTAAAAAATAATTCAAAAAGGCCTGTAAAATTAAATAAATTTCGTTAAATTTACCTAAATTGTTCTAGTAACTATGAAGAAAATTCTTCAACCTGAGTAAGAGCCGGTAGAATTGAAGAAATTTCGTACATTAAGTAAATAGTTTTAGTAAAGTTGAAGAAAATTCTTCAAGCTGACTATTTTTTTTTAGTAAATATGAATAAAGGCATGTAGACCTGAAGATTTTTTTTTCAAATAGAAAATCAAAAACATAATTACTGCATTAAAACACGCATCTGGAAAGTGGAGAAAAAATAAGTGAGTTATATAAAAAATATTAAAAACCAATTGAAAAAAATTAAAAAATAACTAAATAATAAAGGAAAACTGTATGATAAATATTTTAATACAATTCGTAAACTAAATCATAATGGTGTTCTCAAAAAAAGACCGTATTCTTATAAGACTACAAATAATAAAAGAGTTTTAAGTCTTGGTAAGAAGTACAAACTTTTAATTTTTTATATCTTGGTATTTGTTAAATATCTGCAATATCTGTAATTAATTTAGGTCCTCCAGAAGATAATATTAACAATAACATTGAGGCAATTATAACGGATAACTGCTCGTGGGCGGAAATTGAAAGCCATTGGGCTGCAACGAAAAATTATCGGATGAACGAAATATTCAATTTAAATAGTACATCTGATATCATAAGTAAATGGCCGCAGTATAAGAAACCATTAGGTTTTAAGCTGGTACGTTTACGTTTATACTTAAACTTTGTTAAACTGATATATGTATTTTTGTAGATTGATATAGATTTCAAACATTTGTACCCAAAAGCAGAGAGCTTGCATGTAAATTTCAAGAATTTTTGTTCTAAAATTGATTACATCTTTGAAGATCGCATCAAAGACCCAGCGAGCAAAGTTTTATTTCAAACTATGGTTAAAATGGAAAACTTAAGCGAAAGTAGGTTTTACCTTATTTCTTAATAGAGAACTTGAATAAAAATTCATTGTTTTATTGAATATGCGTTGCTTTTTAAAAATAGAATATAATATAAAATAAATATGTACATATGAACATATTAAATATATATGTTACATCCAATTTTGCCGTTGTTTTTATTCTAGGTTATTCAATATACATACATAAGTATCTATAATATATCTTACCTTATTAACTATTTTGCTTAATATTACAGACTTTTAAGCCAGTATAAATATGTGTACGTACCCAAAGTAATATTGTGCACTTACATATGTATATGTACATTACAAAAAATTGTGTTAAATGCCTTGAAAGAATATTAAAAGTAATTCCTACTGGGCTATTGAGTAAAATGAAGTATGTAGTTATATTGAAGATTAATTCTTCAATATAAATAAAAATTTTATTAAGATTTACTAAAGTTAATAGTTAATTTAAATAAGATTTCTTCAATATGAATAAAACTTATATTCAAATTGACTAAACTCATTACTCCATTTCAATAATAATCGTTAATATGAATAAGCATTAACTAAAATAATTAGTTAAATTGAATAATTTCTTTATTGAATGTTACTAAAATTTCTTCATATTTACATCCTGTTAAATAACGAAACACAATAATCACTTTGAAGAAATTTCTTCAAAATAACTATTTTACAAAAATTTACGAAAAGCAACCGTAATCTTGACAAACTTTTTAGTTGGCTCTATTTTGACCTACTTTTCTTCAAGTCTACACGCCATTTGACGTTAATTAGGTAAATTTTTGGTTCTGTGTAATAATGAATTCAAGCCAAAATCAAATGTATCTAATATTTTAATAAAACACTATAGAGAAACAAATGTAATAGGAACACATGCCACCTTATTAATGTCGCGTGCTACATCATGCTAAAGCAGGTAAAAAATTGAATGCAAATATTTCAACAAACTTATTAACAACTGAAAGCCATATTATTCTACTTTTGCTTTAAAGACAATTATTTTACACATTTATATCGCAATTCGAGGATTTTTCTAAATTTAGTCGAAAACGAGTTCCATTTTTTTGTCACGTTCTGTATTCCACCATTATTGCTATTATACATATTAGAAACACCGAAACAGCATAATTTAGCATAATACTAAGCTTTCGTTAAATTACTTAAACCAATGTTTAAAACAAATGCCACCTTATAATTGTCGCGTACTAAATCATGCTAGTAAAAAAAGCGAATGCAAATATTTCAACAAAACTACTATCAACAGAAAGCCATATTATTCTACTTTAGTTTAAAAAAATTACTTTAAACATTTTTATCGCAATTCGAGGATTTTTGAATTTTTCAAAATTTAGTCGAAAACAAGTTCCATTTTTTGTCACGTTTTAGATTTCAAGATTATTGCTAATATACATAGTAGAAACATCATAACAAAATAGCATAATTAAATTCCTATGGTTTTTAAATAAACCCCTTAACATTTTTTTTACACAAACTATTTTCAAAGTAAGTCTTACAAAATTATCGCCTTAAAAATATACAATAATTTCCATAAATATAATAAATAAAGTAATAGCAAACAAAATCCTGATATCTTCAAAAATATTCATTTTAAAAACAATTGAATTCATTTCTAATATCAAACGAAAAAGATCATTATAAAAACATGGTCAAGATTTCAAAATAATTCGCATCTAACAAAAATTACCCCTACAAACAAAACTAATTACAAACAATTAAATCCTACACTTATACAACTTTTTGCAAAATGTCAGCGAAAAGGTGCCACTCATTTAATCATTTAAAAAACAACAAAATAGAGAAAAGATTCAACTAAGCATAACAATTTAGTAAAATAAGCAAACATATATTAAAATAATAACAATTTACTAAAACAATAAATAATAAACGAGACAAAAAAAAAACAAAAACTACGTAATATTTGCCGTAAACTAAACACTCAAGCAATAAAGACATTAGAAAACAAACACAACAAACCAAAATAAAATAAAAACATTAATATAAACAAATATTAAACCAGAAAATAAAACATTAGCAGCACAACTAACTACACAGAGAAAACAGTTTGATGGTGGCAACTGAATTCGTCATCGGTCGTTTGTGACAAACAAATTTCTTGTCAATCAAATGATTCAGTGTTTATGACATAATTTTTTAGTTGCGAGTGCAAAATTTTAGATCTATAATTAATGAATTTCTATAGCTAGATCCGAATCATTTGATTGACACAATTATATACACTCAACTGTATACACTCAACAATATTTCTACGACCAACTATAGACACTCACTAATTCGTGCATGCCGTCAGTCAGTTAGTTACTGAGTCTGTTTGTCAGTTATTAAGCCATTTAGTTATCAACAGCATCATCATAATATTGTTTAACAAAATCACACATAATTTTATCCACATGTAGGAGGGGAACGTGTTCAATCACTCGAGCATGAAATACAATTTATATGAGACATTTACATCATCATCATCATCTACTCAACTCTTGTCTACTTTTATACTTTACCGGCAAAACAAAAATTCATCATTTCAAAAGTGAAAACATATGATAGCATATTATAGTGTTAGAACTAGTGTTAGATATTTTTATAATTTATTTTTTATATCAGAAAGTAAGTGTGTAACAGTGTTGCCAGAAAATGAATTTCAAAATATGCTAAAACTTGAAAAACTAAGTGCTAAAATGTTCTACAGAAGAAAAAATAAGTGCTAAATTTGTTCAATGTAATAATACAATTTTTATTTCAAATGTTACAAATACATATAAATTATAGTTTTTTCTAATTTTGTTATTAACAATTTTTGACTTGTTTTAATAGATTACATTGCATATATTAATTCAAAAATTTCCGTGTTCATTTACTTATCACACCGAAAGAAATTTAGTTGAAATATTTGTA
Organism: Bellardia pandia; assembly: GCA_916048285.2. Taxonomy (NCBI): domain Eukaryota; kingdom Metazoa; phylum Arthropoda; class Insecta; order Diptera; family Calliphoridae; genus Bellardia; species Bellardia pandia. The sequence goes on from OU696530.1 coordinate 40,226,878, forward strand.
AAACTTATTTTCTATATATCCAAAAATATCTTTTGGAGTAAAATAGTAAACATTTTTTCGAGAAAAAAATTATGCTAAAAATCATTTAGCATATTTTTTAAAAATTTCAATGCATTTTCAAGAAACAAAATGTTAAATCTAGCACTGATAGTGCTAAAAGGGCAAGACTGTTTTGTATAAAGTACCTATGCCCTTAGGCCGCGTTTTCACCATGTCATTTTTGTTGTCAAATTGTCCAAATTGTTGGCAATTGTATGAAAACTGGTTGTCATACGGCGTCATCTATGTTTGCGATCATGATTGATTTGACAACAAAAATGACATAGTGAAAACCAAGCATTAGAGTGGCATTTTTTTTCTGATTCTTTTAGAAATACATATTTCAATTTATTTATTATTCAATTCTAATTTCTAAAAATTTTCTTGTGAATTTTATTGTTTAAAATTTTGGTTTTTAGTTTGCATATTGAAAGTCTCCAGCAGTTTGTTATTAAATTATTTCTTAATTTAATTAGAAGAAAAACCTTGGCAAACATTTTATATAACGATTGGACATAATTTTCTTAGGAACACTTATTTACTTTAATCAAATTCGTGAAATTTGTAACCAGGTTTTCAATATCACTGTTTTTTTTCTAAAAGAGTAACTAACAAATTTGGTATATTATTGTTAATATGTTGGAAGTTATTTAATTCCAATTTCTATGATCATAGTTCAGATAGGTGATCAGAATATAATGTTTAGTGTGATTTGTATAAACTGTTAATATATTTCAGCTTATGCCACTAAACTTCAGTCGCTTGATTAAAACGGTCACAAAGTATTGCTGGCCAACGTTGTTTTGGATACAAGAACGCGACAATGGAACATTAACAATGATAAATACGCAATATATTAAATATTAAGTTAAAAGTAGCTATAAAAAATTTTTCCAAAAAACTTTCTTTATTTCTGTATAAATTTCCATATGTTTTTAAATCGGTTAAATATAACATCAACGACATAAACAGAGTCATTTACAAAAGAACAGAAATGTTTGACCTTTCACAAAATAATTATTTTTTTTTTTGTTAAAAGAAACTAATTATTTATCTCATTAACCAGCAGACCATAGCAGAAAAATACTCTAACTGATTCAATAGATTCATTATATGTGACCCGGCCTATGAAAAGGTGGCTTATGACTCAAAAAAAATTTTCCACTTTTTTTTTGGTTTCGATAGTTTTTGAGACGCTCTTTCACGTGGTGAAAGTGTTGAGTCCTCGAACCAGCCGCCATTATTCTTATTGTCCAACACACACTGACGAAATGCATTGTTTATCTTTAACAGCTGTGTCTCGCAATTTCTTTTTTGAGTCATAAGCCACCTTTTCATAGGCCGGGTCACATATTATTTCTAATATGCTGTGAAAGTTTACATTTTCAAGGTCTCAACATATATATATATGTATGTATACATATTTGCGTAGGTTGTAACGTTTCTAAGGACTTTTGTTAAAAAATTCTTTTAATTATATATTTTTATTACCTCCACCACCATAAGTGGTGAATGAGGGTATATCTAAGTTTGTCATTCCGTGTGTAACACTGAGAAATATTCATCTGAGAACCAACAAAGGATATATATTCTTGGCCCTTACGAAATTCTAAGTAGCTTGAACCATGTCCATCTGTCTGTCTGTGTAAAACACTCTCACGTCCAAAGGACACAACCGAAATCAACAGAGTTTCCAAAAAATCTTTTATAGTTCTGCTAAGCAGTTTGGTATTGAAAATCAGAAAAATCGGTACAGTAGACCAAGAGTAATGAATCAAAATGTAAGACAACCTCCACAAAAAATTTATATCTGTAAACATTCCCATGAAATTTTGTATACGTTGTTTTTTTGATAAAATAAGAAAGTGTGAGGAAAATAGTAAGAAGAGGTCCATGATTTCTCATAGCCCCATACAAAAATCTTCCCGAAATATTGCTCAATTTTACATAAATGCCTATAAAATTGGAATATCAATACAAAATTCAGCAGGAATAAGTTTCATGCAAAAAGAAATCGCAAAACGAAATTTTTTTAGTTCGGTTCATGTTTGACCATAGACCCCATAGAAAGTCCACCTCCAAAATTCACTTAAATACGTATAAAACTAATATAAAAATTGCTAAACGGCTAAAATAAATAATCTTTATAGGTAAATAATTTGTTGTACTAAATTTAATGGTGGTCGGTCCATAATTGGTCATAGCTGCCATATAAGGACCACATCCGAAAAAGCCATTTATTTATATACATATGTTATAAATATCGGTACCGAGTCAAAACTTTGCACAGATCATTTACATATATACAACAATCATCCCACAAAATTTTGTAAATTTCGGTTTATATTTGACCGTATCCCCTATATAAAGCCCTCTTCCGAAAATCACTTTAATACTCAAATCTCTTATAAATAACGGTACCGATCCAAAATTTTACTACTGATCATTTACATATACGAGTATGCCAAAATCAAACTGCTGGATTTTGAGAATATCGGTCCATATTTGACAATATCCCCCACATAAGGTCCACTTCCGAAATCCACGTTAATACTCTTAAATACACCGTTATTATGTTGAAATGCGACGTGAAATATCCTCATATGCATAAAAATCACTGTTCCAAAATTTAGGAAGTACGGCCCATAATTTGTCATAGCTGCCATATAAGAACCATTTCCAAAAAACACAGAAACCCACACAAATGTCTAATAAATATCGATATCGAACCAACTTTTATATAGATCAGTAATTTTATTCCAGAATTCATACTAATATCGAATATACGGCAATTATGCTACTGGACTTTGTAGGAGTCAGTCAATAATAGCTCCTGAATTAAGTCCACTTTCGAGAATACTAAACAACCATATAAATCTTGTAAATAATGTTATGCAGATGAAATTCAACCAAAATAAGCCTCAAAGACGTAGAAACCACATTAGTGGATATTGGATTTAGAAGCTATCAATCCATAATTGGTCCACCAGTTCTACTAAGCCACCAGTTTCTGTTCTGTATTTATTACGTTTAGGTGGAGGTTATTAAAGATTCAGCACAGCCGAATATAGCACTCTAACTTGTTTCAATTACATTTTAATTTTCCATCTTCAACAATCATTCAATTAAATGTATTTATGAAATGCGGTAATAAAATAAAAACCAGCAAAAACAAATCTAAATATTTACATTATTAAGCACTTAAAACTCTTTAACAACATGACTTTTCAATTTCGAGCCAAGTACTTTAGACATCAGTAAATCACAGCAACTCAAACGACAAGTACGACACTTTCATTTTCAATATGATTTTTCAGCTCTTTAATTTTTTTTTCTACATTTCTATGCTTTCAAAAGTAATTTAACCAGAGTATAACAATAGAAACGTGACAGAGCACTAATGTAAGCATAAAAATCTTTTTGAAAAAGAAAAACAAAAAACGTAACAAAACAGTAACAATTAAAAAACAAAAAAAAAACTTTAAATTGTCTACTACAAAATGGAACATGTAGAAAATAAACAAACATTTAACCAAATATCTATCAACCACATTGAAGACTTCTTGAAAAATAGTAGACAAAGTAATGAAAAATAATTTTTTTTCTAGCCGGCTTACTTAACTTGGCTACCGATGACAGTAAAAATCATAGAATTTGTTAGACAAGACACTCGCACACGTACCGTAACATATAAACAAAATGACTTTCATGGTTTTTCACTGGTTTTTTTTTCTATGGCTCTTTCTATTAACAAAGGATAGAATAGATGGTATTTTAACATAGAATGGCACGAGCCATTTAGACATACATACATCATATTTTTACACACACCGACGTGTACACTAAAGGTATTTAATCATTCACTTACAATTTCTGGGGAAGAAGTCGAGGGAAAAAACAAGTAAGAGTGCTATATTCGGCTATGCCGAATCTTATATACCCTTCACCTTTGTTGTGGATGCATAATTATGTCGATAAACATCTGTTGATGAGTTTGTTCGTAAAATATTAATACACTCTGTGTGATCAACGCCATCTGTTGATGAGTTTGTACGTAACAATATTAATTCCCTTTGTGTGATCAACGACATCTGTTGATGAAATGATTCGTTACAATATTCAGCCCAATCAGGGGGGTTACTCTCTATTGCGATGCGAAAGCAAATGCGATGCGATAAGCATACAAATTGTACGGTTATCGCATCCGTGGGAATTTTTTCCCTTTTCCCATTTTTCTTATTCAAATTCTATGTTACAAAAATAAAAAGGGCAGATTAATACACTTAGTTTTTTTGGTGAAATTTTCAGAGGTTGTCTCGGATTTTTGCTCATATCATCGTTATTTATGGACGGATTTTGCTGATTTTAAATGGCAAACTTCTCGAAAGCATGTCTGACAGAATTATTGAAGATTTGGATACCGAAAATATCTGGGCACTTCAGAAAATTGATTTCAACATCCAGACAGACAGAAAGACAGACGGACATGGCTTAATAGACTCCGCTATCTATAAGGATCCAGAATATATATACTTTAATGGGGTCGGAAAATTATATTGTGGAAATTACAAACGGAATGACAAACTTATATATACCCTTCTCATGAAGGTGAAGGGTATAATAACTGGAGTTTATTAGCAGTGTGATGCATACATAGGTAAATGTATGTTTGTGTGATTCTGTGTATGTAACTTTATTACATCAATCTTCTCTTGTGTTAAAAAAAGTACTCTCCTTGTAAAAGACCAAATAACGGTAGCTGTACAGACTAACTGGTAGACAGTTTTCATACAGCCGCCATATCAAAGTTCACTGTGTTACCAGAGCAACAGTTATAGTTGTACAGTATGGTAGCACTGTTAGTTTAATGCTCAATTTGTATTAGAGAGAGAGAGATCTCCTACATATTTGGAGGACTATTTTATATGAATGGGTAAAACGATTGCTGAAACACGTGGAGAAACGACAATACCATATTGTACTTGGGAAAAATTAAAAGAGATCAATTACGTGTTTTTCCGTTATGTGCAAGCATACAAGTATATAGAATCTTTTGTTTCCGTTTAGAAGAGGACCACACCACTAAGTGAGATTGGAAATATGACTAGAAGCATATCCAGATGCTAGTAAGTAGAGTGTACTAAATCCAGCCTGTCGCGTTCAGGTATACGATGAAAGCACACCATTTGATACTTGATGTCTCTGCCAGATTGTTTAGTATGTGAGAGCCGGGCATTCACAGGGAAGATGAAATACTGTTTCTTCTTTTACCCAATCCTGGCAATTGCAGCAGTGAGTATTGAAAGGAATTCCTAGTCTGCTTGCATGCTTACCATTCGTTAAAAAAACAATTAGTTATAAAAAAAATCTCGTTTTTCATGGTAGTGCTCCTTTTAATCGACCTTGTCGCATCCCTCTTCACATCATACTTTTACTCATTGACTTTTTAAGTTTTTTTTTCCTTCAAGTTTTGCCTTCTTCAAACATAAAAGACTGACTACATTGACCAAGTCAAGTGAAATAAATCATGACTACGAATGTAAATTAACTTTTAAAGAGATTGACTTGAGTGACAACAGTAGGTCGGTGGGCCTTTGTGTGTATGTTGTTTTTTTTTTTAAAGTACAAACAATTACCAAACACACAAACCTCCAGCACACACAAATAAACTAGTAGCCATTACAACAAAACTATCGACAATACACAAATTTACATACACACACTCTTCATACACTCCTACGCTTTACTACAAACATCGTTGTCAATTTGGTGCGTTTCGCACCATTTTTGGTGCTTTTGTAAATTTTTTGTGCGAAAAATTTCTTTGTTGGTGCATTTTTTTTTTGTTTTTTTTTTGTTAATTTCGGTGTGTTTTTAAATTTTTTTTAAAATGTTATGAAATCTTTATTTTTACTAATTTTAAATTGCAGTTTTTTAATAATTCATTATCATGAAATCTATACGATGAAAAAGGACCCCATTAAACGAATGTACTTTAAATACGAATGTATGATAAATGAATACATACTATCAAATTCGTAACATAAAGGTTATTGCTGAAGGGGAATAGGGTGAAATTCTTTGTTTGAAAATTAAATTTACATTTTAAACATGGAAATAAAAATTCTTGTGTAACCTGATGGTTTGGTTTACTGAACTGTAGACAAATAACCAGGGTTAGAGTCCCAGTGGAGCCCTAAAATATTTTATTGAAAAAAAAATTCAAATAGAAGTACTTAAAATAGAAAACAAAAATAATTAAAAAAAAATAAAAAAATTTGTACTGAAATTAGCCCTTTTTACCAATTAGTACTTAAGTGATATTGTGAGGCTTTTACTATTATCGTTGATCTCTTTTTAAAAAGTTTTATATAGAATTCATGAAATTAAAAATACATAAGTAAAATGAATTCAATAAACATTTTGAACAAAAAAGAAATTCTTAAATTGGTGCCCTTTTTTTCTCCACTTTGGTGCGTATTGAAATTTCAAAGTTGACAACGCGGACTACAAACTTAGCAATCGTCCAGTGTTGCCACCAGCAACATTCAAAATTACACCTAAGATGAAGAAAAATTGCCCGATTTTAATAAAATTACACCTCATACCAAATTGCGTTATATTTTATTGAAAACTTTTTAAAAACACAAACAATTCATTTAAAGGAGATCAAAGTAGTCATATTATTTTTATATAGTTATTAAAAACTTAAAATAAATTAATAAAAATTTGGTTGCATATATTTATGGAAGGTTCAAAATGTTTATTGCCGCTCCTTTGTATACCTTCTTCAGTAAATAGAATTCCTGTAATGGTTTTAGACGACAGTCTGTTTCTCAAAACATTTGAAAATGGCAAAATAAAACAAAAATTTACTACTTTTTCTAACATTGGAAACATATCTCAGATTATTTTGTAGTTTTAACACCTTTGCGCAATACACTTCAGGTTCTAAATCATTAAGACAACTCATATTTATAAAAATCTAAGAGGCCATACTGGCGCTTTTACATATCTATATTAAACGATGGAAATCTTTTCGAAAAAATAAACATCCATGACCTACACAACTTAAATGAGAAAAATAACAAATTCGTAATTGTAATTTAGTTAGCCAGAAAAAGAAGCTTAAGTTTTGAAGAAGATAAATTTAAAATGGAAAAGTAGTGTTTAAAAAAATTTACAATTACACCTGATCTACACCTAGAAAAAATTACCCACGCTCAACCCAAGACAATAAAAATTACACCTAATTCGGGTAATTACCCATGAAGTGGCAACACTGCAAGCATCTCTTTAAAAAAAACAAATATACTCACTTTTACTCTCTAAACTAAAATTGAAAAATACACACCCCTGTAGGAAGTCAAACACATTTTTAAGTAACTTCAAACTGGTTTTTTAATAAACACAACTAGTTGCTTAAGTGACTTTTTTTCTTGTCGTCGACTCATTATTTTAACATAGGCATGTCATAGGCTGTAGTCAATTGGTCACCTCTGCATGACTTTTAAATTGACTACTAATTACTTATTTCCCAACCAATTTATAGTTAATTAAAAAATTGGTTATTAATAATCGGTTTATACTAAATTATTTAAAAACCACTTTTTTTTAAATTAAATTTTAAACAATTTAATTTTAATTCTTTTTTGTCAAAATATATACATACATATATATATACGTATATACAATATATATTTATAAATAGAAATAATTATTAAAATAAAAAAAAAATAAAAAAATAAATGACTTAAAATAAAAGTTGTAATGAAAACAAGTAAATGCAAAGTTTGTACTGCTCATAGAAAGGCTGTTTTCATAAACGCAGTATGCAATGCAACATTTCATTGCATAGAGTTCATAATAGCATTTAGAAATATAATTTAAAAACTTTTATCACATAAAATATAAAGATATTAAAATTGAGCACCGTTTACCTCAAAGACCTTGTTTGCTTTGATTGACATGTGACATTTGACTTCAGCTTCTTTTGTTTTCTTTTATTACATTTTGCTTTTATTTATTTCTTACATGTTGTGCTTCCCCCCTTTCAAACTCACTTTTCAAAGAAAACAACAGCGCAAGAGACTTGCGCAATATGTTTGGTTGATATCTGCATGAGATTTAAACCAACTTGTAGTCATTTGCAAAATAATTAGTTTATAATTAATGTTTTTTATCAACTGACTATTTTATTTACTACAGGGACGTTTAAACCAAAATACACAGACAAGTATGGATGTGTGACACTGTTGGCAAACGTGATACAATTGTACTTTTTTTTGGTACATTTTAGACTCTGTTGGTACCGTGGTATTATCACGAGTCGTTTGGTACAATTTAAAAATAGTCCTATTTAGTCTTCATACGGTATCATCAGTGTTTTATTTTTTAATTTTAAGAAAACATTTTATTCTAAGTGATATAATGGAACTTACAATTCAGTTTCTGATCTAAATTTCAATAAGTGTAACATTTTGTTAACACTTGTTACAGCCACGTTTGTTTTTTGCAGTTGCAATTAAAAAGTAAAACAGAGTTCTTGAACAGAGTACGAATCTTGTAAAATGAAGAACGAGGAAGCAGGAGGGTAAGAATATTATTTTTATAAGTTAATGTATATAAAAAGCATTTTTTTTAGGTAAGCCGTACGTAACACCATTTCACGAAGAGTGGATGGAACAACTTCCTTTGTTGGAAAAGGAAAAGGGCAGCCAATGTGGTTCATCCTCAATGCTTATACGACCACGTTTAAATTCAGCAACCCAATTTTTACTGTTGCGGATTAATTAGCTCTGTCACCTAACACATTCACCATATCATTATGAATTTCTTGTCCCGATAAACCTTTTTTGTTTAAATATTTAATGACACCACGAATGTCTAATTTTTCCATGGTAAAACAATCGCGTAGTTCTCAAAAAGTGTCAGATATACAAGTTATCAATTTCAATGAAAGAACTTTGACCGCCAGAGGTATCCGGTTACTTTGGTGCATACATAAGGGTTGATAAATTTTAAAAATGGTACCGTGAAAGTATAAAAAGTACATTTTATTTGTTTAGTCGGTACAAAATCTAAAATCTATTTTCCATCACTGATGTGTGTGCTTTAAGTTTTTTCGTGTTGTTTTTTTTTTAAAGAGTGTTTGTTTAAGTGTAAAGCTAGATTTACACGATTGAAATTTTCTTCAAAATTGCTTTTCAAAATGCTTTAAACTCGTGTAAACAGCAAAATTTCTTCAAAATTTATTTATTTAATAATTATTAATAGAAGAGCAATTTTGAAGAAAATTTCAATCGTGTAAATCTAGCTTAAGAAGAAGAAAACGTTTAAGTGTAAGAAGAAGAAAACAAATTCAACATTAAAGTACACACGGTGTTGTTGTACCCCTCAGCCCACCTTTATGCAATACAAATTGTATTGTGGTCACGTCGAAAATTGAAGCATCTGTTTTATGTTTGTTGTTGTTTTTATTTCATTTTCATGTACATACGAGTACTTTATTTATTTTGTTTTTGTTTGTTTGTTGAAAAAAACATTATAAGCATTTAATTTTCCTGTCGAACATTAATCTATAAATAAATAATTGAAACGAATGAATGAATGAATGAGTAACGAAAAAATAAACACAAAAACTGCAAAATGACTTCAACTTTAGTAGGTATTCACTAAAAAACTAGCTAGACGACAGCATAACAAACAAAGAGAAGTTAAAAACATTCATTCAACAGGTAAATAAAGTATTTCTGCTGCTGTTTTTTGTTGCTTTTTATCATTGTTGTGTGTTTTCTGTTGTTGTGTTTTTTTATTTTATTGTCAATTAAATTGTTAAAAATTTTGACAAGTTGTGTGGAGCGTTTGTCGTTGATTACTTTATTACACAATTTGGTCACAACAGTAAATTAAAAAAAAAAGAATCACACAACACAACAAATTATTAACCACAATATAAATTGTATTGTATTAACGTTTTTGTATTATTTAATATTTTTCATTTAATTTGTTGTTGGTTATTCAAAAAAAAAAACCGTTTTTTTTTTGTCTTATTAGTGTATGTGAGTTGTATGTCATACTAGGCGTATGATTAATCAAATTATAGTACATATTATTTTCAAATTGTTTGCAGTACGATCTATGTATGTATTATTTATTGATTATATCGATACTTTTTTTTTTTTTTTTTAATAAATTGTTAGGTTTTTGGGCGTAATATTAATGACTGACATTGGCAATGAAATAGTTTCGTGTTGGATTTTCGAATTTTTTTTTTTATTTTGATTTTTTTTTTTTGGGTAATAAATCTTTATAATTAAATTTGAATGCAACTCTATATAAGGTTTGTTAATTTATCGTGAGATTATTTTTGGTTTATAAGTAATAAATCAAAATAAATATGTTTATGTCATGGATTTTAGAAGAGATTTTATGAAACATAACATTATGTTTTTTGCCAAAATAAACTGCCAAACACTTGTCTCTTATGTCATGATTAGGCTCAATTCAATCATTAATTTGGATTTAGAAGAAAACACAGTACTATCGAACAAACCCATAGACTTGTCAATATCGTAAAAATATATTTGAAGACAAAAAATATTGTTCTGTTCTTTTTATTGACATTTCTCAAGCGTTTGATAAAGTGTGGCATAATGGTCTAATATACAAGTTAAAACTAAACTTACCCTTAACCCGGTGCCGGGGGTGGCGGGGAGGGTGGATTTTAGCTACACGGTCATGGGGGTTGGGTCATAATGACCCACTTGTTAAACTCGGGTTTTTTGCTGTATTTATGAAAAAAACAATTTAGATTGAATCTAACCTTATTAAAAAAATAAAACATGACTTTGTTAAAAAATAACGTATTTATTTTTAATTTTAAACAAAAAACATTTCATATTAAAAAAAAGGAGGCTTCTTCTAGCTTAAATATAATAAACACTTATTGTTATATGAATGGGTGGGTCATATTTACCTTTTTTTAACTTTAAGCACGTGTTACTCGAAGTACAATCGCTATGTGACTGATTTAAAATTTATAACATTCAGAGAGATTCAATATCTCCAGCTACTGAGAAGAGCGTAGAGAAGAGAAGTACAGTTTTAAATCTACAATCAATTCAAAAATTGACGGGTAATTATGACCCCTCCCCTCCGGCGCCGGGTTAAACACACATAAGCTATTGGAAACCTACTTAACTGGTCGAACATTTAAGCTTAAAGAAGGAGATTTCTTAAGCTCTGCGCAACCTCAAAGAAGTATCCTGGGACCCTTCCTATACTTAATATACATACATACATATATGTACGTCTGATATGCCAACAAACAATTGTACTTACACATATACATTTGCTGATGATACTGATATTCTAAGCATTCATGAAAACCCTCAAGAAGCATCTCGCTACCTACAAAATCATATATGTGAATTAGAAAACTGCTTAAAGCAATGGAGGATAAAAGTTAATGAACAGAAATGCACACACACAACTCTTAGATTGCGTAGATAATTATAATCTCCTGTTTATATTAATAATCAAGCAATAACACTACAATCCGAAGTTATACACCTCGATCGACGCCTTAACATGCAAATCACATATAGATGCAAAATTTACTCAAATGAAATTGAAACTTAGTCCAAATTAATTGGCTCATTGGCAGAAACTCTAAGCTAAGTTTAGAATGGAAACTCTTAATTTACAACTCAAAAAACCTATATGGTGTTATGGAATACAGCTATGGGGGACAGCCTCAGCTTCAAATGTAGACAGAATTCAAAGGCGCGAAAACAAATTGCTACGAATGATCACAATTGCCCCCTGGTATATAAAAAATACAAATATCCATAAAGACCTAAACGTGCCTTAAGCCCTTATGACACTACATTTTTTGTTCATTGAATTGATATAGAATTGATAGCAAGAAACAGAAAATGTTAGAAAAAGCAAACTATAAAAAATGTAAACAAAAAAGCCTTTTAGTTTTTTTCTTTTGTTATGGTTTTGTATATTTTATTAAATGTTGTCAACTTTTTATTTATGAGAAACATAAAAACAAAACAAACAAAAAACGGTTAATCGCCAAATTTTCCCATAAACCGCTGATTCAGCAACACTTCTAATATTTCAAGCTTGAAATGTCAATTTTAAGTTGAACAATTTTACATTTTTTTTGACATAACTTCATTTTTTATCGATAACTTTAGTAAAATGTTTGACAGTTTGGCATTTATCTTACTACTGCTGAACTCTTTGCACTTAGTAAATTTTTCTATTACATTATATTTGTACTGTTCACCAAAACTTGAACAATGCATTAAAAATGTAGTGTCATAAGGCCTTTAGGTCTATAATTCATGGACTATAGAAGAGTCTATAGTCCAGGAACTACAGAAGAGTACAGGACCTATAGAAAAATCTATAGTTCAGGGAATTCAGAGGACTCTTTATTTCAGGGAATTTAGAAGAGTATATAGTACAGTTTGAGATCCAAAACACAATGCAGAAAAACACTTAAAAAAGCTTGAAGTACACCCAAACTCATTAGCCCGCAACATATTAAATAATAGTTTCTATATTCGATTAAGAAGAAGGGATACAGCGGGTCTGAGCCGAAGACAAGAAGAAAGAATGCCAACTTAACATATAGAATCAACAATGACCCAACAATTTTCGTTCGGCACTGGCTGGACTAATAATTGAAATTTTTTAGATATAAGATTTGAAAAACTTATTGTTAGTTCGTTTTTAATGAAGATACAATAAATAAAGGTAAAAAAAACTGAAGCTGATTTTATGACAAACCAATATTTTGGAAATTTTGTCTCTTTCTCATTTCAGTTAATAATTCTAAAGTTTTTATTATTCCTTATTTTTTCAAGCTTAAAACAATTTTTAAAGGTTCATTTAAAGATTTAAATAAAATTTGTGTGTTTATTTTAATTTTACAAATTTTTGTTGGCAACTTAACACCACTAAAAAAATATTTTGGTTTTTCTTTTAATCTAAATAAAATAGTGGTATCAAAATCAGTAACAAAAACAAAAGCACTTGATGACAAAAACGATGACGATGATTATCTTAAACCCTGACAACTACCCAGTAGTTTGTTCATAAAACTTCATGTCTGCCACCATAGAAAGTGTAAAATTGTAAGTTGAGCAATCATGATCATAAAGGTTTTTAACTAGTAGCAGTATGTAATCGCTATAAATGTCAACCAAACAATTCGCTTGCAGTTTTAAATGTAACATTTAACACTTTTTACCCTCAACCATGATAATCTTACTTTTGTTCTGTTTTAATACCGCCAACTACTAAATACCAGTATTACAAGTGCTGTTAGTGCTATTTTGAAGAGATAACAACAGTGTAATAAGTTTTGTAAAGTCAAAACAAAAACAACAATACTCGTAACAATGTATACAATAACAACAATAATGACAACGACAATATGTATAGATGACAATGATGACGATGACTATCTGGTATGTTAAATATCCTGATGCTGATTAAACTAATGCTACACTTAAGTTTAAAGAAATAGCACTGTGTATATCTGATTTACACACAAGTGTTGAAATCCTTATAGCGTGTTCAAATATGACCCTTAATTGCGTTAATCGCAATTAACGCCATTATTGAGTTCAATATTCCATATAAAATCTCAATTAATTATTGAGCAACAAGTACGAAATTGTTATAATATTGAGTAAGATTTCGAATGCAACACTGTTCACAACTGTGTTTAGTGAACAAAATTGTATAAAATGCAAATGTCAACAAAAGAAATCATTAAAAAATCAATGTGAAGGTAAGTTTGTTTACGTAGAAACACAACAACCATATAGAGTATTTTTTGTATTGTTTTCCAACTGTCAAATGATTATTGAGTAAGCTGAAAATGGCGTATGCCTGAACACTTAAAATAATATTGTCAATTAACCGAATATTGACTCAATTAAGTCTCATATCTGAACACAGTATTATACTGCTTCCTTCTGCTAAATTGCTGCTGTTATACTCAATGCTGTATGGTAGACTGAAGTGCGTATATGTTTGGCATTGGGCGAATTATTAGTGTTTTTAACAACTACCCCACTCTCTCTTTAAATATTACTGCAATTTCGAGTATGTCACTTAATTTTCATTCATGATAATCATCGTTACCAACGTCATAAATATATTAATGACAGTTTACTGTAGATAGTAGTAGCAAATGCTATAGCTGTAGTATGAAACTCATAGTTTCATAGATGCTGATAAGCACTATTAAGTCTTTTAAGTTGTGGGCGAATGTAGGTTTGTGTGTTGCTGCAACTGAATGTGCTGCAACATCTTCTTAAACGATCTCATAAAAGTCAATTGTATTTCAACTTAAAACTGACACTTTATGCTGCTCTAAAGAGAGAAGTGGCAACACAAAACATTAGACTAAATTACTGTGAAATTGCATACAATGACGACGACAACCATGACTGTTAATGGAACATTACACATATTTTTTTTTGTTATCATTCTTTATTAATTTTTGTGTGTTTTGTTTTTTGCTTATTTACTTAGCAATTTAAATGTAGTTATTCTTTATTTGCGAAAATATTACGTAAAATATATTTAAATTTAGTTAAATAGGAAATAAGGTAGACGATTTTAATTTGTAAGCTTTTTTGGAGGGGTGGAAATTAGATAATGATGGAGATAATTCTACTGGTATTCAGAAGTTGGCTATTAAAATGAAAATGTTGTGTGTAATTCTTTTATACTTCCTGGACAGTAGAATCCTCTATAGTCCACGGATAGTAGACTCTTCTATAGTTCACGGACTGTAGACTCTTCTATAGTCACCGAACTGTAGACTTTTCTATAGTCCACAGACGGTAGACTCTTTTATGGTGCACGGATTGTAGACTTTTTTATAGTCTATGGATTACAGACTCTTCTATACTCCATGGACTACAAATTCTTCTATAGTACCTGGACAGATTTTTCTATAGTTCCTAGACTATAAAAGACTATAGACAATAGACTGTTCTACAGTCTCTGGACTATATACTCTTCTATAGTCCCTGAACTGTAGAATCCTCTATAGTCCACGGATAGTAGACTCTTCTATAGTTCACGGACTGTAGAATCTTCTATAGTCACCGAACTGTAGATTTTTCTATAGTCCACAGACAGTAGACTCTTTTATGGTTCACGGATTACAGACTCTTCTATACTCCACGGACTACAAACTCCTATATAGTCCCTGGACTACAGATTTTTCTACAGTTTTATATAGACTATAGACTCTTCTATAGTCTCTGGACTATATACTCTTCTATAGTCCCTAAACTGTACTCTTCTTTAGTCTCATCTGTAGTACCTGGTCTATAGACTCTTCTATAGTACCTGGACTATATACTCTATATACATATGTATATATTCCCTGGAATATAGAGTCTTCTGGAGTCCCTGGACTAAATATTTTTGTATAGGTCGTGGACTCTTCTGTAGTTCCTGGACTGTAGACTCTTCTATAGTCCATGGACGATATACTTTTCTATAGTCACTGGATTATAGACGCTTCTATATTCCCTGGACTATATACTCTTGAACTGCGATAAAAATGTTGAACTGTTGAGCATGTACCTATAAATAGTTCAACATTTTTTCCGCAATTTAAATATATGTATGTATGGAATATATTTTTAATTTTCTTCTATTTTGCATGCAATTCCACTATTATACAATAGTTGACCTTTACTTCTGCTAGTTTTCTATGCAAAACAAGACTATAAAGACTTCCTTCAAAATCACAATATAAAAAAGTATAAAATGCTACAAATACTTTTTTCATAAGGTCATCTTAAAAAAAAAACTGACACGATTAGTATTTATTACAAACCACATAACCATATAAATGAGCCATTTATTGTTGGCATAACAGGGTAATATTAACAATAATATTTAAGTATTTCTCAAATTTTCAAAAATGCCTTTAATTTGAATATAAATTGTCTGGCTGGCATTAAATTAAGTGCTATAAATCTTTGTTGCTATCACATTTTACTACTCAAACACTTAATCAGTAAATTTATGATACGTTTATTATGAAAATACGCTATATTAAACTAAATAAATATAAATGAAAAACATAATACGAAATATGTATTATTAGCGATTTTATTTCATATTTTTGTTTGCACATAAATACTAAAAATGTAGTTATGATACCAAACGTCTGTTATTTGTTTAACTAAATGTATCTGGCAAGAAAGGAAGAAGAAGGTGGCTAAAACTCTATAAAATAAATAAAAACTTAAATGGCTGCTGGCTGAAATGCAGTAGAGTATAAAAAATATGAAATATAAATATGAAATACATTAAAGTTAAAGTAGTAAAACTGAAATAAATTTTCAAACTTAGTTTGTTTGTCTGCTTTGCTGGCTATGAGTAACTCAAGAAGATCTAAACACTTTGAAGTCATCAAAATGATGTCATAAAGTTTTTGAAGCTTAAATAAAGAATTATGTTCATAATAAAAAAACTATTGTGCTTATAGACCGTTAAAGTTCCTTAAAATATTTGCATTTCCGAGATATGTATGTATACATATACTACACAAGTATGTACAATTGCAGACAAGTTTGCAACAAGTAAGCAGGCAAGAAGTGTTTTCTATTATTTTTTCCACAGGGCTTGTAAATTCATTAAATTGTTAAGAGGATTTACTTGTAAGGGTTTAAGGTGGGTATACTCGTAAGTCAAAAAGTAGCAGTTTTTAGTATTAAAAGTAGTAAAGGTTATTACACAAATTTTAGCAGCATTTATGGCAGTAGAGGTAGTCAAATTTTTAGGAAAAGATTTAAACAATAAAAAGTCAAAAAATAAAATAAAAAATAAAAAAACTGTTTCTCATAAGAAGAAATGCTATAATTTGTTGGAAAATTTAGTACTATTATTATTATTATTAAGTGAGGCTTCATGCACCACGACCTATGAGATCTTTTGTGCAGCCTTGAAGTTTCATCATGTTAAATTTAGGCTATGTATAAAGCCAATTGTTTTTTTAGATGAGAGATCAATTACATCCCCTGGGGCCATAAAGGCCCTTCCGAGCCATCTTGCTCTGCGTATTGCCAGCATTGGACAGTCGCAAAGAATATGTTCAGAGGTTTCGGCTTCAAGTTCACAAAACCTACACTGATCATTCGCAACCTAGAGTAAATTGGTGATATCTAAAGCTACCGTGTCCTGTGAATAATCCAGTAAGTAATCTCAATTCGCCCTTTTCGAGCGATAGCAATAATTGAGATCTTCGTTTAGACAGAGTAATAAACCTTTTGGACTGTCTAAGTCCTGGCAGGTTGTTCCAACATCGGGAAAATTCCGATTCTACCCAAGAACTAATTCGTTCCATAGTGTAACCACGTGGAATGCCAAAGAATGGTTCCGGGCCTATAAATGGGCGTCGAGCACCTCTATTGGCCAAGCAATCAGCACGTTCATTACCAGCATGGCCTTCATGACCTGGTACCCAGCACAAGGTAAGTTCATTATGCGTGCCGAGTTCATTCAATGATGTCCAACAGTCCATAACTACCCTAGACCTTATTTCATATGAAGATAAGGATCTGAGAGCAGCTTGGCTATCAGACATAATAAAAATCCTATTGTGCCTAACTCTGCGTCTCAGACATTCGTTAGAGCATATAAGGATGGCATAAATTTCCGCCTGAAAAATAGATGGGAATGTACCCATTGGGATTCCCCTTTGAAAGTTGGGCCCATATATGCCAGCCCCAGTGTCACCATTAGCCTGTTTGGAACCATCGGTAAACCATACTTGATCGGCATTAGTCTGCCACCATGTCTGATTTAACCATTCATCCCTTTTAGGTATAAGGACATTAAACCTTCTATTTAACACCAGAGTCTTTGACATATAGTCTGATACTGCAATACTAGGATCATTCGCAAAGATGCCTAGTATGCTCATGTGCCCAACCAGATCTCCCGGCAATAGACGGGATATCTCCGGTAGTCTGGATGCACTCCTATAGGCCTCCTCCATTATCAATAAATGTAGGGGTGGGATATGTAGGATTGCACCCAGAGCATGAGTGGGGCAGGTCTTCATGGACCCAGTAAATTTAGTACTAAGTAAAGGGTATTTTTTTTAGATGTATAGAAAGAAATAAAACAAAGATTAGTTTTTAAAATTTACATGAAATTTGCTTTATTCGAAAGATAATCTTCTGGCATTATAATATAAATATGACTTTTGGCATATGACTGGCTCGGACTTAGTCTAATCTGGAGGTCCATTGTCCGATGACTTTTTCCAACTATTGTGGCCGTATATCGGCAATAACGCTGCATATGTTAGACATTTTAGTACTAAGAAAATACCGAAAATAACGGGTCCACTTTAATTTTAATGGTTAATTGGCACCACTTATCATTTAAAATTAGTTCTTAGTTCTTTGTCTTATATCACTGAGAGAGTGATTTATAAGAGAACATTTTAGGTTTGTGGTTGAGAGAAACAAAAAAGAAAATAACGGATATAATCAAGATGAGTGATTTATAATTAATTTTTTTTTGTAAAGCTCAAGTTATAACTTTTATTTTCGAACTTTTAAAAAAAATGTCAAAAGTTCATTTAGTGCAAATTAATGAAACTTGAATATAAAATTCGCTTTTTGTTACTTCTTGCCCAATATTGGCACTGCTTTAGTTCATATTCTACATACACAATTTATAATTTGTTAAATATTGATTAAAAATAGGCAATAATAAGGAAATAAAAGTGAAAGAATTTTAACGTTTATTAAGATCAACCATAATTGATATAGTTTGTCTCTCCCCAAAGTATTAAAAAACAACAAAAACTAATAAAGGTCATGTTGAAATATTCTGATTTTGTACTTTGCAATACAAATACTTTGTTTATAGATTTAGAATTTTAGTTTTATAATCAATGTAGTTTTGGTTTCATACTTTAACATAAAATATTATTTTGTCACTTACTGAAAATTATTTATCGAATAAAGAACACATTTTGTATAAAATCTAGAAAATAGATTTGTTGTGTTATTATTTGGCCTTTATCAAAAGATAAACTTCCAACAGGTTATGGGCCTATAAATCTTTGAAAAAAGGTCAAAGAATTATTCAAGATGAGTTCCGGATTCCAAATAGAGAAATTGGATTCAAACAACTATGAATCATGGTGTCTTCAAATGAAGAGTATATTAATTCATGCCGAATTATGGAAGATTGCAAATGGTGAATTGGCAAAACCTCAAGATGCTAGTGAATTGGATCAATGGTTAGGAAGAGACGAAAAAGCTTTGGCAACAATTATGCTGTGTGTCAAGCCATCGCAAATAAATCACATCAAGAATTGCAAAAGTTCGTTTCAAGCATTGTGTAAGTTAAAGGAAATTTTTCTTCCCAGCGGTCCTGTAAGGAAAGTAACACTTTTCAAACAATTAATGCAACTCAAAATGGAAGAGGATGATGATGTTTCTAAATTTCTAGATACATTTTTTGGAATAGTAGAAAGGCTAGCCGAGATAAGTGTCATTATTTTCGAAGAATTGGTTGTAATCATTTTATTGTCGAGTCTTCCTAAATCGTATGAATCGTTTGTCATTGCTGTTGAAACTCGTGATGTATTACCAACACTGAACATGCTTAAAGTCAAGTTGCTAGAAGAAGGTCAAAGAAGAGCATCAGATGGTAAGCGTACCGATCAAAATGCATTTTCTGCATTTAAGAAGAAAAACAAACCAGAATCAAATACAAACAAGAAAAAAGGTAAATGTTTTAATTGTGGTCGTCAAGGACATTATGCTGCACAGTGTCGTGAACGAAAAAGAGATCAAAATAGTAAGTCCGATCAAAAAGCATTAGCCAGTTATGCATTTGGAACAAATCCATTAAACAAGAATACTTGGTGCGTTGATAGTGGTGCTACATCACACATGTGTTGTAATCGTAATTTGTTTACATCGTTCGAAGAAGTCGATGAAACCATAAAATTAGTTGGTGAGCACACTATAAAATCAAAAGGCAGAGGTCAAGTTTCTTTTAAAAGTGAACATTTTACCATAAACCTACAAAATTGTATGTATGTTCCTAATATGCAAGGCAATTTCATATCTGTCGTGTCTGCTGTACAAAATGGAGTAAAGGTAGTATTTGATGCCAAAAACGTTGTTTTTATAGAAGATGAGGCAGTCATTTTGAAAGGTAGAAGAGAAGATAATTTATTTATTGTAAAAGAGTTCGAAAATTCGAGTTTTTATTCAAGTTCAACGAATGAAACCGCAGAAAGATGGCACCAAAGATATGGTCATGTAAATTTTCAAGCATTGAAAGATTTATCTGCAAAAAATATAGTTTATGGTCTTAACGTAGAAACAATTCCATCAGATATAATTTGTAAAACGTGTGCTAAAAGCGAAATTTGTTCCAAACCTTTTCCGCAATCTGAAACTCGATCAGATAATTTGTTAGAAATAATACATAGCGATGTATGTGGGCCGATGAATGTAAAATCGATTGGAGGTTCAAGATATTTTATTACATTCATCGATGATATGTCAAGACAAATGTTTGTATATTTTTTGAAAGAAAAGAGTGAAGCATTTCAAATTTTCAAAAACTTCAAGGCTTTGGTAGAAAATCAGTTGAATAAAAAGATTAAAGTTCTTCGCACCGACAATGGCGGTGAATATATTAGTAATCAATTTGATAATTTCTTGAAAGATAATGGCATTAAAAGGCAGTTAACCGTAGCTCATACACCACAACAAAATGGCGTTGCTGAGAGAGCCAACAGAAATTTGATAGAAATGGCTAGGAGTATGATAGTAAATTCCAATTTAGAAGAGTATTTTTGGGCGGAAGCTATATCAACCGCGGTTTACATTCGTAATAGATCATTAACAAAAATTCATAGAGATAAAACGCCTCAAGAAATATGGTCTGGTAAAAAACCAACAGTAGCGCATTTTAAAGTTTTTGGATCAACAGCAATAGCTTTAGACAAAACCGTAAAGAAAAAGTTTCGTCCGAAAGGCAAGGAATACATAATGGTAGGATATTCCGAAGAATCAAAAGCCTATAGATTATACGACGTTGAAAATAATGAAGTAGTAGTAAAAAGAGACGTAATTTTTATTGAAACTGAATTCCAAAGAAGAGAAGAAAATAATGAACGTGAAAATATTTTGATAGAAATAAATTCAAAACACGATGATGGTATAGAAAATTTTACAGAAAACTCATCTAATACAGAAGCAAAAGATGCAAGTTCTCATGCAAATTCCGAGTGTGATTCTGAAAATGAAGAATTTGACAGAATAACTGATATTAGAAAACGGAGAGGAAGGCCGAAATTAATAAAAACAGGTAAGCCTGGGAGGCCAAGAAAAGAGAACAATGCCCTAAATATGATGACTGAAGAAGAAATCATCATTCCTCAATCTGTAAATGAAGCATTGAGTGGACCTTATTCGGAAAAATGGATAGAAGCCATGAAAAAAGAGTATAATTCTCTAATTGAAAATGAAACTTGGACCGTAGTTCAGCTACCAGAAACTGACAAGGCTATTGGTTGTAAATGGGTTTTTTCATTAAAGAAAGATAAAAATGATAAAGTTGAAAGATTCAAGGCAAGGCTCGTGGCAAAAGGATGCAGTCAAAAGTACGGAATTAATTACGCAGAAACGTTTTCTCCAGTAATTCGATACGAAAATCTAAGATTGTTGTTCGCAATTGCTGTAGAACATGAACTTCATATGCATCAAATGGACGTTACAACAGCCTACCTTAACGGAGATCTTCATGATGAAGTTTTTATGAAAATGCCAGAATATTTTGAAAATGAAAATTCTAAGAATACAGTTCTTAAACTCAAGAAATCTTTATATGGACTAAAACAGTCTGGTCGGGAATGGAATTTCAAGTTAGATAGTGTTTTAAAAAGCTTTGGATTTGTAGCATGCCAAAGTGAACCCTGTTTATATACAAGACATCACAATCAAAGACTCAACTATATTGCAGTATATGTTGATGACATTATCGTAGCAAGTTCTGATAAAACCGAATTAATTGCAATTAAAAAACAAATATCAAGTAAGTTGAAAATTGTTGACAAAGGTCCCTTAAGTTATTTTCTAGGAATGGAAATCGAAAGGGATGGAGAAACTGGTTCGATTACACTGTGTCAGAAAAATTATATTAAGGAACTTTTGAACGAATATCAGATGGAACAATGCAAACTAATGTCTACACCTTTAAATGAAGGATTTCAGTTAAAATGTTCCAGTGATAACTGCGATAAGGTAAATGAAACCGAGTATCAGTCACTAATAGGTACTTTAATGTACCTTGCCCTTACAACAAGACCAGATA
The DNA here is from genome assembly GCA_916048285.2 of Bellardia pandia. Lineage (NCBI taxonomy): Eukaryota > Metazoa > Arthropoda > Insecta > Diptera > Calliphoridae > Bellardia > Bellardia pandia. The sequence continues at coordinate 40,249,333 of OU696530.1, forward strand.
TATTGCATTCAGTTAGTAAGCTTTCGCAAAGAAATAAAAATCCTCATACCGAACATGAAACAGCAGCAAAACATATTCTTCGTTATTTGTCGAAGACTCAAGATTTCAAACTGCACTACCATAAAACTGGTAACCCAATCGAAGCTTTCGTTGACGCAGATTGGGGAGGTGATCCGATAGAACGCAAATCATACACAGGATACGTATTTTTTTATGCAGGATGTATATTCTCGTGGGAATCTAAAAAACAAACAACAGTAGCTCTCAGTAGTACTGAAGCTGAGTATATAGCTTTTGTGCCGCAGCTAAAGAAGCCGTTTATTTGAAAAAACTGTGTCTGGAACTTGGATTAAGTAATATGCGAGAACCTATAGTTGTAAATGGTGATAATTTAAGCGCGCAACAACTAATAAAGAACCCTGTATATCACGCGCGTAGTAAACATATTGATATAAAATATCATTTTATCCGCGATATTTTTAAAAATAATGATATTGTTTTAAAGGATGTACCAACTAATGAAATGATCGCTGATATTTTAACAAAGAATTTAGGAAAAATTAAACATTATAAATTCACCGATTTAATGGGATTATATTGATATTTTTGAAGGTATTTTGTATTGAGGAGAAGTGTTGAAATATTCTGATTTTGTACTTTGCAATACAAATACTTTGTTTATAGATTTAGAATTTTAGTTTTATAATCAATGTAGTTTTGGTTTCATACTTTAACATAAAATATTATTTTGTCACTTACTGAAAATTATTTATCGAATAAAGAACACATTTTGTATAAAATCTAGAAAATAGATTTGTTGTGTTATTATTTGGCCTTTATCAAAAGATAAACTTCCAACAGGTCATACCAAACCATGTAAATAAAAATCATTTCATAACAGTTATTTTGAGTGATTTATTTTTAAAAACAAAATATAAATCACAATTTTGAATTTTGATTATATGGACGAGTAATTTTCGGTGTCTGGTACTAAGTACATTAAATTACTTTAATTTGGCACTTTCTTTTAAAAAAAGTACTTTTTAATTTTTGATCCTTATACTAAGCTTTGAAAACATTTGGAAAATTGCATACTTTTGAATTAAACAGTAGTTTATTTATTGTTTTTCAAAAAAAGTAGTTTTTCGATTAATCAATAATTACATAATTTTAAACTGTTATATAAAAGTACATTTTTAACTTATATTAAGAAAAGTACCTATTTTAGTACTTTTTAAAAACGTACCTTTTAGTTTTGATGAGTTTAGTGTACTTTACACAACTTTAAACGATTGTTTTATTTTATTACATATAAAAACAGTACTTCCAAATCAAAGAAGTACTTAATTTTAAATTAAAAGGCAATTTATTTAAGTACTTTTCAAAAAGTAATTTTCATTTAGAATTAAAAGTACATAATTTAAAACCATAAAGTAAAGTATATTGTTGTTAGTATATTTCAAAAACGTACTTTTGTATTTTGATTCCTTTAAAACAAACACTTTAATTTGGAACATTTTCCAAAAAGTACTTTTTCATTTGTATCCCTTTGATGAAAGATATATATGTATGTATTCACACAGTTTTGAAACACTTCAAAAATACATAAGTTTAAATCAACAAATGGTTTATTTTAGTAACTTTCAAAAAAGTACTTTTTCGTTTTGATCAACAACTACATAATGTTAAACTATAAAATATAGTTCCTTAATTCATTAAAAGTAAAAAAAGTACCTTTTCGTTTTGTTTAATTTTAAACAAAAAATTTCAATAATTGGGGCATTTTTAACAAAAAGTATTTATTAATTTGTTTGGTAATTAAGAACGATACGCAGTGAAAAGATTTAGAAAACTACTTGATTCGAAATTTTAGTACTTTTGAAAAAAAATAGATTTTTGTTTTGGTAAATAAAAACTTAATTTTAAACTGTAAAGGATAGTACTTTATTTTCAACTAGCTGAACCGTGTGTGCTCCGCCCACTTTTCTGTTAGTTCGTATTTCTATTCATGCCAATACCATATATAGCAAATCTGCCGCCGTTGGTTAAAAAAATGCCCAAGATATGACGATTTTAAATTTTGGGTTTATGGGCGAGGCCACGCCCCTTTGTCCACTCACACAATAATATCCCATTGTGAAAATTTAATGACGATCGGTCCAGTAGTTAAGACTATATTACGACTTTTAATTTTTCTAAAAAGGGGCTTGGTCGCACCCACTTTTCTCCTAGTACGTATATGTACACCATATACATATAGCAAATACTGCCGCCGTTGGTAAAAAATGCCCAAAATATGGCGATTTACATTTTTGAGTTATATTGGCGGTGCCACGCCCCTTTGTGCAATCAAAACTTCATATCGCCTATTATTCCTTCCAGAGTCAAAGTAACATGCTGTGAAAATTTTAGGAAGATCGGTCCAAGGGTTTGGCCTCTTATAAAGCACAAACAAACAGACAGACATTAATTTTTATTGTATATACATTTCAAAAATGTACTTTTTTGTTTTGATTTTGAATTTTGTGCAAATAAGTCTTTAATTGGGACTTTTTTAAGCACTTTTTTTATTTGGGACGTTTTTCAAATAAATAATTTTACCTTTCTAATATTAATTAAGTGCTGTTTTTCCCAAATTTTGCTGAATTTTAATTCAAATACAACAAATATTTGTAACAATAATTCTGATAAACAAAATAAAAAATATTTAAACTTCTTCAGCCAAAAAACTAAGAAATTCCATAACACAAATACATTAATAATCCTTTTAAAAGGTAAATGAACATCTGTCTACTCCTGCCCATTGACCTTTGTTTAATTTTAAATCAGGTAACTTTAATTCCATTTCCTTAAACTTTTTTCTCCACTTCTCTTTTATGCAAATTATATTATGGTCTGTAGTTAGAAGATGAATTTACTTTTGAATAAAGTTTGTAATTTCAATTGAAATTTAGAAAGAAAAACGTGTGTTAATACTTTTATAAACAATTAAATTAAATGGGTTTACAAAACTTTATTTCAGGTTCGTTTTATTTGCTTCTCATACCGCCATCACAATTGCGTAAAGGTTTTTATTCATGAATTACCAAAAAGTACTTTGTTTTTTGTGTTTCTTAGTTTGAAAACAAACATGCTACACACTTTACAGGCAAATAAGTTTAACGTTATTGCAAACATATAATCGGGGTTAAGCCCTGACCAAACGAAGTGAAACATAACAACTGTGGGATAAGATTGAAAATTATGGTTAAATTTTGGTATTTTTTTTTTTAATTTTTCTTATAAAACTAAAAGTTTTTTTTTCATATTAAGGTATAAGTGGTAAAAAAGTTCTTGTAAGATATATGTACCTTGCAAAAAAGGCCTTTTATTTAAAAGGCTTCACTGTTTGTCATTGTTAAATATTGTAAAATACACAATAAAACCCAAATTCAAAAATTTCGTTACCGTTTTTTAATATTTTTTCTTTGTTACCAACTCTTGAATCATTTTTGTTAAGAACAAAAAAAAAAACAGAAAAAAGGTATTAAGAACTTTAAATTTCTTGCATTTTTCTTTCATTTTTCCTTTCCCCTTCATCATTCCGCTTACAGCAAATAAAACAAACAAAAGGAAGAGACTGATTGTATGTACATTTTAGCCAAGTTGAGTGGTCCTTCGTACCCACATAATTTTATTTGGTGGCTGGCTTCTCTCCAGCAACTACTGTTCATACTGGAATACTTAACCATATTGTTGATTTTACCCACAGGCTATTTTATTAATTCATTTGGCTGGTCTTTTTTTTTATTATATTTTGCTCATCTTTTTAACCAAATGAGTTGTAAAAAAATGGAAAAAAGGAAATTTCTTACATGAAAGTGTTTTTATGGTATTTTAAAATACATAGTTGTGTTTTGTGGCATCTTCGCCTTGAGTCTGTGAATTGTAAATTATGTTTGTAATAAAAACAATTAAACGTTACGGGAAATTAAAACATTTCCGCTTTGTTATTTTCATCTTTGGGGATGAAAAATCTTGTTGAAACATAAGACTTTTTCAGCAATTTATTTTACGTGTTGTTTTACAAAACAAATTTCGAACTATTGTTTTTTGTCTATTACAAAGACTAATTAACTGAATTTTTTAAGTTTTAATTCTAAAGTTTAGAAAAAAATTCAAGGAATTTGTAAGTTGTTAAAAAAAAACGGGAAAAACCTTAATTGTTGGTCACCACAATTTTTATAAACTCATACTCATAGTTGTGGTGAAATACTCTTACACTTGGAGTAATTTTTTCTTTCTCGGCATGAACTGAAATTAGGTGGTAACAGTTTCGATGTTTGCAACTTAAAGTTTAAGTGTGGCATCATACTCTACTTTCTACTAGTAATACTTTTTTAAACATCTTGATATTTTGCGATCAATATCTTTATATAACCTAAGATATTTCACATATAAAATGTTCAACTAATATTCAATAGTTTTTCTTTGAGTGTTTGCCACAACTATTTTTTATTTGTCATTGCAATTTATTAATTCCCATTGTGACTGCCAGAATTTTATAATAAACTACATCACTACCCTGCAGTTTCAAAAGCGGCAATTAACAACATGCAGCTATATGTATTTAGTCTCAGTGGAAAATTTCTTAAAAATTTAGCTAGAGGAAATGCAGCCGTTACAGAATTGATCCCGTGATTAGCTACTCGGTACTAGTTACCGGTTTTATTTCAAACTGAAAAGCACCTATCACTTTAAACAAATCAATATCCTAGGATGGAGTAAATTGACACTTTTTAGATACTCTGTATTACGTCATATACCTGACATTGGTTTAAAATTAGTTGCTATTTTTTTAGGAGGTTTGTTAAAATACTAAATAACTATCTTTATGCCATAATAAAACTGAAGTAAAATGTCACCTTTTCTTATGAAACTAATGAGCCTGAATTGGAGACGTGAAGTAGTATGTTCTCTTTTTAGATTTCTTAAATCACTTCTTCCACAGAAAAGTTGCTCTCAGTCAGACAACTTTTATTTACAGAAAGTTGCTTTCAATCAGACAACTTTTTTCACAGAAAGTTGCTCTGAATTAGACAACTTTTTCCACAAACAAGTTGCTCTAAATCAGACAACATTTCTCACAAAAAGTTGCTCTCAATCAGACAACTTTTTCACAGAAAGTTGCTTTCAACCAGACAACTTTTTCCACAGAAAACTTGCTCTGAATCAAACAACTTTTTCTACAGAAAAGTTACTCTAAATCAGACAACATTTTTCACAGAAAGTTACTCTCAATCAGACAAATTTTTCCACAGAAAACTTCCTCTCAATCAGACAACTTTTTTCGCAGAAAATTGCTCAGAATCAGACAACTTTTTCCACAGGAAAGTTGCTCTAAATCAGACAACTTTTTCTACAGAAAACTTGCTCTGAATCAGGCAACTTTTTTCACAGAAAGTTGCTCTGAACCAAACAACTTGTTTCCACAGAAAACTTGCTCTTAAGCAGCCTTTTTCCACAGAAAAGTTGGTCAGAATCAAACAACTTGCTTCACAGAAAAGTTGCTCAGAATCAGGCAACTTTTTTTAACATCAATAATTAATTACATTTCAGAGTCACTGTTGTCTTACAATTCAAAAATTTAATGACAAAATAAGCATGTATAAACCAACAATAAAAATATTAAATCAAATTTTCTTGTAGTTGTTGACAAGAGTGTTGAAATTGTCATTTATAATTTAATCAACTTGATGACCTTTACCTAAAGAACCACATGAAACTTTGTCGATATTACTAGAATTTTAAGATGGGAAATTTAAGGCAAATTACAATCGACCTCACAGTATATTCCATAATGTAATAAAAATAACTATTCTCCAAACTAGTCCCACTTTGACTTAATTGTGGTATATAAAATTGTAACACCTGATCCTGCAAAAACTTACTTCTGGTAAGTGAAATAACATTTTAAAAACTTGAAACTGATTTCAGTTTTCTTTTCATAAAAGAGTGTGCTACATAACTACATATATATTAGTAACAAATTCAGTCTATTAAAACTGAAGGCTAGTACTACGGTCTACAGGATATTACAACTGTTATAACTACTATAATTTCTACTACTTTTTTTATTAAATATACATATACATACATATGTGTGAATCTATTATTTTCTTTATATATAAAATTGTGAGTCATATGTGGGTTTATGCTTGCTTTGTACACTTGCAATAACAATAAATACTTGTTATTCTTCCACTTGTACTTTCAACAATAACAATCCTTTTTAGAATTTTCCTTCTAGTCCTTCTTATTTTAGCTCAGCTTCTTTGGCTGCTGCTTAAAGGAAATATATTAGTACGTGCTTAAAACATTAAAAGAAAACAAAATTGCCATTCTAAAGAGAAAAGTTTCTTCGTATTCTTTGCTCTTCTTAAAATATGGCAACAATTTTACGCATTGTTACACTGTTTCTTTAATTCTTGAAGGTTTTCCAAGGATTTTCTTTTGTCTTGAATTGCTGTTGTAAGCTCTTTTTTATCTCATGTATACATATATTTTGTCTTTGCCTGTTTTGTGGTTTAAAAGCAATACAAGGCAATAGTGAGTGTGTGTCCATTATTTTTTCAATAACATTTATTGGTGGTTAGAGAATTTTTCCATGTCCTAAGACTCATTATATATCTGGTAGTTATGAGTATAGCAAAACAGCAAACATATTCAAAAAAAGTGAGGTGAATGTTAAAGGATAATTGGGGAAAATTATAAGTTTTTGATTCTGTCCTTTTTGTTTGGTTTAAAATAATACGATGAAGGTCATGTACATATATTTTTTGTTTTAGTAAATGTTTTTCAAATTATTTACCCTTAAAGTTTGTTAAAGATTATTATAGCTTATGGGATAATTTGCAGAAAGTATATGTATACCAGCTTTAAAAAGTAAGAGAAAGTGCTTATGCACTATATTTTAAAAATGTTTTCAAGGATAAACTGATCTTGCATGAATTTGAAACAACTCTGAACAAAACATATTGGCGGACTCGCAGCAAATTTGTCTGTAGAAAGTTGTCTGATGCAGAACAACTTTTTCTGTAGAAAAGTTGTCTGATGCAGAACAACTTTTTCTGTAGAATAGTTGTCTGATGTAGTCCAATTTTTCCTCTAGAAAGGTTGTCTGATGCAGTCCAATTTTTCCTCTAGAAAGGTTGTCTGATGCAAATCAAGTTTTTCTGTAGAGTAGTTATCTGATGAAGAGCTAGTTTTTCGGTTGAACACTTGTCTGATGCAGAGCAATTTTTCCTCTAGAAAAGTTGTCTGATGCAGAAAAACTTTTTCTGTAGAATAGTTGTCTGATGCAGTCCAATTTTTGCTCTAGAAAAGTTGTCTGATGCAAAGCAACTTTTTCTGTAGAGTAGTTGTCTCATGCACAGCAACTTTTTTTGTAGATAATTTGTCTGATGCAGGGCAACTTTTTCTGTAGAAAAGTTGTCTGATGCAGAACAACAACGTTTTATACCTACTTATATACCTATTTATAAATAAATTTTAGGCAAGTTAATGCCTTATAAACTTATAAATGAAATATAAACATTTTGCTATACTTAGAAAAAGGCACAGTATAATCCAGAAACAACCAGGATATAAAAGAAACTTTAGTTCAAATGAATAAAGAAAACGTAGAAAATAAAAACAATGGTCACGTTTCACAATCAAACAACAACAAAATAATAGAAAAAATAACAAGAAAATTATGAAATTGACCTTAATAGAAAAATGAGTTTAAATCAAACATAAGTAAATAATACACCCTGGATTTAAACAAAAAAGAAAAAAAAACAGACTTTTCTATAACAATATAGTCTTTGTCCATATAGACACATACATTCCATTTTATTCATATAGACATAATTATTTTTAAAACTTATGCTATTTTGCCACATATTTAGCACAAAGAACTTTAGTATTTTTGTAGTGTATCTGATGATGTTGATATTTGAAGCAAAACATACCAATATGTATGTGAAAGAGTATTTGTAACACAAATACAAATAGGTACATAGACATCATTTCCAAACACACTTATTTTAGGATTGAGATCAGTCAAAATTGCATACTAAAAACAATAAAGGAGATAATAAAAATGTATTTTAAAATAAAAAAGCCCTGAAGTTACTGTTTAAACTTTTGAATTTTTGTCAATTTTCCCAATAGAGCTGCCCAACGTGCAATGACATAACATGACAATGTTGGGATGACACACAGTGGGATTTTTTGTGCAATAAGTCATTTTTTCGACACATAAAATTTAAAAATGTAATGATGCAGTTTTGTAGAAAATTGATTCAGTATGAAGAATCCATAAACAGAATCTAAAAAAACGTTTATTTGTCTTTGAAATAATGAAGTAAAGTCACATGTAAATTTTGGTCCAAAATATTGAAAACTGTTAAGGCACTTCTAAAGTGTTTGTACGTAAGATAATTTTATTGCTCTGATTTAAATAGCGATTTTCTTCAAATATAGCCTTTTCTGCGTATTTAAAAAAAAAACTTATAAAATTCGCTCATATGGTTTAAAAGATATGATAGAATAAAATTTGTTCTATAATCTGCCGTGATTACAAACTTCCTTGGAAAAAAAAAGGTTGCTCGGTCGTGCTCGGTGCTCTCGCTATAATAAAATGAAAGGTAAGACTCCATACTATCATTTAAAAAAAAAAAAAATTTAAATAATTAATAATCTTTTATAAAATCATAAAATTGGTTTCCGATTTCATGAAATTTTTAATTTTAAAAAATTACAAAAATATATTGCATAATTTTAGGCACGTGCGTTATAATGACATTAAGTTACAACAATAACTTATTTAGAATAGATTAAAAACAAAACCATATGATTTAACAACAATAAAAATAAAACAATTTGTGAAAATATCGAAGTGGAAAAGATATTATTAAAATGAGTTTATTTTCTATTGATGGTGAAGCAATCAAAATGGGCGTTTCCTTCTTACATGCTCGCATAAAATTTATGGAGTGCATACTTCATATCGCCTACAACAAACCATTTGAAAAATGGTCCGCGCTCAAGGACGAACACAAAAGTCTTAAACTGGAAAACAAACTTCGAATTCAGAAGGCCTCAAAGGAACAGATGGGTATACGAGTGGATGCAGTTCAACAAGGAACTGGGTCTACTAACGATGGAAATACGTCCAGGCGTTTCTTTTCTAACCCCGCACTTGTTGCCGATGTGACTGGTGTAGAGGAGCAACTAATTGATCGATTTCGCATTATACTACAAATAATAACTTGTGGCAAAAAAGTTAATTCCTTGAAGTTCAAGAATTTTGCTCAAGATACAGCAAAACTTTTTGTTGAAAAATATAGTTGGTATTATATGCCAGTAACAGTACACAAAATACTAATACACGGAAAGGATATCATGGATGCGGCAATACTTCCTATTGGCATGCTTTCTGAAGAAGCCGAAGAAGCCAGAAATAAAGATTATAGAAATTATAGATTAAGGTTCTCCAGAAAATGTGATAGAGTTGCAACAAATACAGATGTTTTTCATCGACTTCTAGTATCGTCAGATCCTTTTATAAGTAGCATTAGATGTCAACCCCGTAAACAGGTTATGGAACTTGATGATATAGTTACAGAAATGATAGATGATGAATAAAAGTCTATATTTAAATGCATGTATTGAAATTTATTTATAAAATAATTAGTTTTGGTAATGAAACAAAAAGTTGTGGGAAAAAATATAATATGGATTATATGGGCGGTGGGTAGAGGGCGTGGCCAATTTTGATGAAACTTTATATTTTTCTTAATTGAGCTAACCAAAGGCTCTGTGCCAAATTTCAAAAACTTTGGACCAAAAATTAATTTTGGGTTCTATGGGCGGTGAGTAGTGGGCGTGGCCAATTTTGATGAAACTTTATTTTTTTCTTAATTAAGCTAACCAAAGGCTCTGTGCCAAATTTCAACATTCTACGAGCACTCCTTATATTTTTTGCCAAACATTGTATGAACAAATCCCTCTGTGTGACATAGCAAGACACAAATCTATTTTAGATAAGCTAAGTTAGACAACAGCATAAAGCTCTCCGAAAAACCAGCATTTACTAAAACTGTTTTTTAAACACTAGTTTAACTGAAGTTAGTTCTTACATATTCGGCTAACACTCAAACTCATAACAAAGAAAAATTACAATATTAAACCTGCACATATCTGCAATACAAAATTTGGGCAAATAAAACCTTCCCTCCCAAAAAAAAAAAACAAAAGAAAATTTTTGTATGATTCTAGTTGTTTTTGCTAAGTGCTTAAATGGTCTAAATATTTGAACTTCAACTTAAACAAACTTGCAAATGTTGTACAGAAACTCAACAGAAAAGGGAATAATGAAGTCTACTATTAAACATGGATAAATTGCATTGTTAATAAACATACATTAAATGTGTCTTAACAGTGTGTGTGAATTTATGTATGAATGATAAAAGGAATTCATTCATATAGCTTGGTGTGGTAATGTACAGTAGCCAGTAAAGAATGTATTATTCCATCGATTATAATAATATTAGTCGTACAATAAAAATAGTAATTTAACATTTGTTACTCCTAAGGGAACAGTTTGCTTATTTTTATTAGACTCTGAGCATCTCTATATAGAGAATATGTAGTTGTTGTATTCAGATCATCTACCTAAAGAATAGTTGTTGGATGCAAAGGAATTTTATCTGTGGAAAAACGTTGTTGGACTCGGATCAACTTTTTCCAGAGAATAGATGGCTGTTTTAAAGCAATTTTTTTTTTTTTTTTGAGAAAAAAATATCAACTTTTTCTAGAGAAGAATTGTCTGTTTCACAGCAACTTTTTGTCTGTTTCAGAGCAACTTTACCTTGAAAAAAGTTGTCTGTTTTGGAGCAACTTTTATTAGAGAAGAGTTGTCTGTTTCACAGCAACTCTTTCTAAAGAAAAGTTGTCTGTTTCGAAGCAATTTTTTCTAGAGAATTGACGTCTGTTTTAGAGCAACTTTTTCTAGTGAAAAGTTGTCTGTTTCGGAGCAACTCTTTCTAAAGAAAAGTTTTCTGTTTCGAAGCAACTTTTTATAGAGAAGAATTGCCTGTTTAACAGAAACTCTTTCCAAAGAAAAGTTGTCTGTTTCGAAGCAATTTTTTCTAGAGAATTGACGTCTGTTTTAGAGCAACTTTTTCTAGTGAAAAGTTGTCTGTTTCGGAGCAACTTTTATTAGAGAAGAGTTGTCTGTCTCCTTTTAGAGAAAAGTTGCCTGCTTCGAAGCAACTTTTTCTAGAGAAAAGTTGTCTGTTTTGGGGCAACTTTTATTAGAGAAGAGTTGTCTGTTTCAGAGCAACCTTTTTTTTTTAGAGAAAACTTGTCTTTTTCAGAGAAACTATTTCTAGAGAAATTAAGAGCAACTCTTTCTAGAAACGTTGTCTGTTTCGAAGCAATTTTTTTTTTTCTAGAGAAGCATTGTCTGTTTCACAGAAAATTTTTGTCTGTTTCAGAGCAACTTTTCCTAGAAAAAAGATGTCTGGTTTAGAGCAAATTTTTGTAGTGAAAAGTTGTCTATTTCGGAGCAACTTTTATTAGAGAAGAGTTGTCTGTTTCACAGCAACTCTTTCTAAAGAAAAGTTGTCTGTTTCGAAGCAATTTTTTCTAGAGAATTGACGTCTGTTTTAGAGCAACTTTTTCTAGTGAAAAGTTGTCTGTTTCGGAGCAACTCTTTCTAGAGAAAAATTGTCTGTTTCGAAGCAACTTTTTATAGAGAAGAATTGTCTGTTTAACAGAAACTCTTTCTAAAGAAAAGTTGTCTGTTTCGAAGCAATTTTTTCTAGAGAATTGACGTCTGTTTTAGAGCAACTTTTTCTAGTGAAAAGTTGTCTGTTTCGGAGCAACTTTTTCTAGAGAAAAGTTGTCTGTTTCGAAGCAACTTTTTATAGAGAAGAATTGTCAGTTTCACAGCAACTTTTTCTAGAGAAAAGTTTCCTGTTTTGGGGTAACTTTTATTAGAGAAGAGCTGTCTGTTTCAGAGCAACCTTTTTTTTAGAGAAAACTTGTCTTTTTCAGAGAAACTATTTCTAGAGAAATTAAGAGCAACTCTTTCTAGAAAAGTTGTCTGTTCACAGAGCAACTTTTTCTAAACGTACCACAAAACAACTGTAGCAATAGGAAAGTCTTTTCAATTACTAAACATATTACTTTAGAAAATCAACCCAAAAAACTAATTTTTATGAAACTAATTTTCCAACAATTTGTTAATTTCCTTAATTTATTTGTTAACAAACATTTTTGTTTTATTTGAATCTCAATTTTGAGCCCAAAATCTAATTGCAAAATGTTAAATTTGTTTGCTTAATTTCAAAAGTTTCTCATTTCCTTTAGAAAGTAAAACAGTTTCAGCACAAAATGTTTTATATTCTTTAATTATGGACTGTTTCCTAAAAAAAAAACACACCAACAAACTTTTCGCATTTAATTTTTGTTTACGTGACATTAAAATTACCCAATAAATAAGTTGGTGTTAAAAGTTTTATTAACTATTAACATATTTAGCTTGAGAAGACGCTGATTTAACCACATGTTTACCACTTAATATAATACTTTAAATTTCAGTTAGCAAAATTTCTTTTTCACCAAATCCAGTTAAAATATAACTTAAAAATTTGACAGAAAACTTGGAGTTAATTTAAACTGAAAAAATTTCTCCAGTTAGCTTCTCACTGGAAGAAATAAATAAATAATTTACAAAAGAAAATATGAACGAAATCTATATTTTTGGACTATTTGGATATGATTTAAATTCTAGAGACAAATAGACAATTTTGATAAAATTTTAAACGTACATATGCATGTAAATATAATGAAAGTATATGAAAAGCCTTTTCAAGATTCATCTGCAACAACTTATTTAACAGCAAGCCTATTATTTTAGAGAAATCTGAGAAAAATTCTCAACCAGCTGGAGTTTGTAAAATGTTTGTTCATTTGACATGCGTGTCAAATGTCCTTCTAGTCGTCTAGTTAGAACTCTATTGAAGATATGAAATCTGTGAAGAATCGTTATTAAAGAGTTTTGTATGTGGGAATAGATTGTTGCAATTTAAACTGTAATTTCAAAGGAAACCATCTTTTTAATCAATATTCTTGACTTGGTACTTTGCGATTTTTATTACCGAGAAACTGCACAAGGCGGCGATGAGGAACTTTAAAAAACACTTTGTCAAGTAATAAGAATACTTAAGAACTATTTTTTGGTCACATAGACTGACATACTTAAATGTTTAATTCACAAGTGTTGTGGTGTCATAGGGGTTGTATGTCGTCTATATAGTTATACAAATGTTGTTAGTAATTTCTATATTAATATTTTGTACAACACCTACAACATTTTTACATGTGTTTTTCGAATATTGCCAAAATTTCAAGTACAGGCAAATCCCGGTATAACTAATGATATAATGTCAGCCCCTTTCGTTAAACTGAGAGATTCGTAAAACCGAACTCTTTTTTAAATAAAAAATTAGCTACATTTACCATTAATTGGAGGGTTTTATGTTATTATATTCATGTTTATTGAACTTACGTACGTAAATACATACGTGTTTACATATTGGGACAAATTATTTGTCAAACAAATCTGTAATAAATGATTGTTTGTATGAAGCTTGCAAACTTTTTTCAACTGCTTTTTCTTGCAATTCTCTCAGCACAAACGATTTTGTGTAATCAATTTTATTTTGATCACACCTTAAAATACAGGTTCCAAATCCTTTTATGGCATCTGAGTGTTATTTTCATTTTCATCATCTTCATATTCAAAGTTGGTAACCATTCTTTAAACCGGGAGCAAAAAAAGTTGATCGTTCGTTATATAAGGTAGCTAATGAAAAAATTTGCTTATTCGTTATATCGGATTTTCGTTAAAGTGAGTATTTGTTATATCGAGCTTTGCTTGTATGTATCTCAATCAAAAATTCCTCATTTTTGTTTCAAAAAATAACCAAACAATAATATTCAAAATATAAACTGATTGACAAATTTAAAACAAGAAAATAAAATTAATTAATGAAGTTTGTTGTATTTAATTTATGAAAAAGATCATTAATTTTTACTTAATTGACTCAATTGTTAAAATGTCTGCATTATATTTTTTACTCAGTGCAGAAATTTTGTTTTTCTCACTTGTACTATTAATTTTTAATATTCACCCCTATTCTGAGTTTCGATTACGTCTCCGCATTCAGTTACGCTACGATCGAAAATTGGTATTCCAAACAAAAACCGAATCAAAAGAACAAGAAGAAGACAACAAAGTTTACAAAACCAATTTGTTACTATGAAATGTGGAATAGAAACAAAGAAATGAGCAAGTTTGTTTTAATAAATAAAAATCACAACAAACAATAAAAATAGGAAAATAAAAAAATTTGTGCGATTAATAAGGAGAAATAATAAAAATAAAATAATACAAAAGACTTGTGAATTAATAATAATAAAAAGATAATCAATTTTGTTTGCAAAATATTTAAATGCTAAGAATCCTGTCAAGCCGGAGGTGATAGTTTTAATTTTTGTATTTGAAGGAGATATGGAATCCATAGCAGTGGCTTTACTGGTGGAAGAGGAGAACAACGTGACTCAGAACACAGAGGTAAGGCTTGAAAAGCTTGAAAAGAAAATACCAGAACTTTCTCCTTGGATCGTTTATGGTAGCCGCAAGCAATGTCCTGTTTTGTTGACATTAAACTTGCCAGCTTTTCGTATTGCTCTGATGTCGTTGTTTTTGACCTGGAAAAATAAACAAATAGGCTGCTTTCCTGTTTGTAGTGACAGTAATTCAAAACTCCTTCGTTCTACCATTACACATTTGTTTAACCATGTTCTTTCTTGCTGCATATCACCTCTTGATTGGCCGTACAACAAAAATTTATATAAATCACTTTTTAAACATTTCTCGTCCAATATAAAAATATATTACATAGTAATAAAAAACTACCTGAAATTTTAATTAAATTAAACACTTTTTAAGTTTATAAAAGAGCAATCGAAAAAATTCCGTTGCTAAAATATAAGCGGAGAAAAACGTAACTACGATCGTAATTCAGAATACCTACAATCGAAAGAAACGTAGCGGAATCGAAACTCTGAACAAATTTGCCAAACGGAGAAAATTTCGATTCGAATCGCAAGTCAGAATAGGGGTAATTATTCTTTTGACATTTTGAAATCATGACAACATAAACATACGACTATCATACAATGTACAACATACGACTTTGCTCGAAATTATGTTCACAATCGGATAGTTGTATCATACAATGTACAACATACATTTACCACTCAAATTTGGAATTAGCAAAGCTGATACATTTATAGGTATTTGAGATATAGTGTTTGTCATGCCGGAGGGCTTACAGCATTATAGTTGAATAATTTTTGTTTTATATTGTTTATTTCAAGAATGATATAAATAAAGATTACGCCATGCGCATGATTTCTCATTTGATGTCGTAGATTGTGCTTTTCCAAGGGTTGCCAAGTAAAGAAATTCCTAAAATTTTTGATATTCTTATAAAAAATTTACATATGCATTTTGTGAGAGTTGGCAAATATTTTTTTTTTATTTTCATGATTTGTGCAGTGGGCAAATGCAAGCAAAATAACATTAAACAATCAAGTGAGAAATTGCACTAAAAGAGAAAATTATTAATGTTTTTAAAAAAGTGTTAATCATCTGGGTTCTACATCTGCATAATGAAGTGGAAGAAAAAATTCCCTTAATACTGTGTTCAGATATGCAACTTTATTGAGTCAATATTCGGTTAATTGACAATATTATTTTAAATATTCAGGCATACGCAATTTTCAGCTTACTCAATAATCATTTGACAGTTGGAAAACAATACAAAAAATACTCTAAATGGTTGTTGTGTTTCTATGTAAACAAACTTACCTTCACATTGATTTTTTAATGATTTCTTTTGTTGACATTTGCCGTTTTATACAATTTTGTTCACTAAACACAGTTGTGAATAGTGTTGCATTCGAAATCTTACTCAATATTATAACAATTTCGTACTTATTGCGCAATAATTAATTGCGATATTATATGAAATATTGAGCTCAATAATGGCGTTTATTGCGATTATTGCAATAAAGTTATATATCTGAACACAGTATAAGTTTGTGTTCTAATTTTAGTGAAAATGATTTGAAAAGTAAAATATAATTTCCAGCTTGGTTTATTGTATATTAAAAGTTTCACTCGTTTTCTATAACGCCGTGAAATTGTCTATGTGGAATTGAAAACCATTTCAGTTTAACTTCGTAGTGGAATATAGAACCTAAGGTGGTGCAGTTTCTCCAAAGATGAAGCAAAGATGAAGCTTTGTTTTACGTGTTTATTAATAGACTTACTACTGAAAGAAAAATAAAAAATTGAGCTAGAAAACCTGCAGTATGACGGCTTGGAAAATAAGAAATACAAATCCTGGCATTGCTGTTAATCCTCTAGAGGACAAGCGCTACTCATGGGTTAATCATCGAAGTGAAGGTGGTCTAAGTAAGCCCTCAAAATCGTTTATTATTTAAGCGTTTCCAATATGCGATGCTATTTTCATAAAGTTAAATGGATATAAGTTGTTACTGACAACTCGATATTTGCAAACACATGTGACGGAAGCAACATAAATCGAAGGAGCAGAAGAGCCGAAATTTCTCTGAATATTAATACAAGAAGAAGGAAATTTAATAAATTATTGTATAAAACAACAAATTATTATCAACAAATTTAAATTGTCCAATTGTTATTTTACAAATACTTTCTTTAAATTTTGACAGTTTGAATTAATAGGCAATAGGATTGCTTTTTTGTGACGTCATTTGTGCGACCTGCGCAGAATTTTAAAATTTTGTGTTCGGGTTGGCGAAATCTTTATTTCTATTATTCTTGGTTTGTTTTACGTTTAAATTTTCATAAAGAATTATATAAATTTCAATAAATTCTTGTATAGCGATTAAATTCTCAAAATAAATGGAAAGAGTTCCCAACATCAACTTATTGCTTTTAAGTTATATAACCCAGAGATTAGGAAAATTAAATTTTTAACTGGAAGTTAAAAACTGACCGTTAGCCAAACTGGCAGTTAGTAAACTTTTCAGTTAAACATAACATGTTCATTTTGATGAAAATGACCGTTAATGGCAGATTTTTTGACCACTTTTCATTGTAGTGAGTAGCTTTTGATAATGTTCATAGATTTGCTTAACTTGATTATTTTGTTTATTGGGTGCAGCTGTTATCAAATGTAAAACTGAAATTGCATTTCTGAAATATATTTGGCGGAATCACAGCAAAAAAAAACTGGGAACAATTATGAATATTTTTTATTACTCGCTCATACACTTATACACACATTAGCATACAATTTTGCAAATATGTATGTAGACGTATTTATTAAACAGCACAACAACTAAATATGACTAAATTTCCTTTTTGCAAAGCAAATGGTCAGTAATTTTTCAGAGTTGATGTGAAAAGATAATTTAAAGAATTTATTCGTTGTTTCATTATTTATACAAAATTAAATAAAGTATCCGGCTATAATCAGAGTTATACTTAATTTCCACACAAGTAGGTTTAACTATAGTAAAGCTGTGGCTTTCAAGTTTTTTTGAGATTTAAATGAAGTATTGTTCATATCATATCCGGCCACATTTTCATTTTCTGTCATAAACTTGAATCAGTGGGAATATATTTGTAGGTAAATGTCTTTTATTAAAATTAAATAAGATATCTTTGAAAAAATAAGGATTCAATTACTTAGAATAACTGCTTTAAAACTTTGCAGAAAATAAACAATATTTTCAACACTGCTGTCCAGCTTGTACACGCATGTTGGTTATCTTTCCGTTTACTGAATTTCTATTTTTTCTCCAACAACTCGTTTGTTGTCTAGTGGTTTTCCGTTTTCAGCACCAGCAACAAATATGCTACATATATATTTTTTTTTTGTCCATACAACTGCCACATATCTGCGGCCATTTAACTTAAGAGTAATGTTCATAATACACGAGTACAAGTACATGCCATACTAGAATTTCCCAAAAATATTTTTGATGTAGACAAAACAAAACAAAAAACAACAAAAACCAGTAAAATTTTAAACTCATAGTTTAACACACTGACATGATTATTTAGTAAAAGCAGTTGTTTGATTATTAACGAGCTGTGTTGGCATCCTTTTGCAATAGTTTAGCAACAGTTACTGGTTTTTTTTTCTCTTTTTTGTTTTTGCCCACGACCGCATTTTCATGTGTGGCATAAATATAAACAGGACTAATTATGTTGGCCAGTTTTTTTTTGCTGGTTTGCCTGCAAACAATCTAATAATTCAAATAAGCTTTTCATTTGATTTGAATTTCAATTGCACGCAGAGAAAAAACATGGTTGTGGTAAACATAATCTAAGAATAACATATCAGTAAAAAATGTGCTCCAAAAGGAGCAGGTTTTATGCATGAATTCATACCTCAAATCGCTTCCCAGGTATTCCCAGTTTGGAGGACTACTTTCTGCTGACAATAAGCGCTTGTTTTAACCTAATCAAACATGCAAATAAAGCACTTTCCTAAAGTGTTTTACTTCATTTCGCGCAGACCAATCAAAGAACAAATTCTATCTGAATGTTTTTGCTTAAGAAAAATTCATAGTAACTGAGAAGCGCGATATCGTTTTGTAATTGACTTTCGTTGTCATACGTAGGCTATAATTTCATTTTGATTTTTTCGCTTTAAAACCTTCTTCGTTGACAGCACTAAAAAATCATCTTTTTTGTATATTTTATTCGTAAGCATTTACTGCTTCAAAAGGGCGCTTTTATTGAATCTCTCGATTATGCGCTTTTTCTCTTAAGTGTTTCAAAAAACACGAATTTGTTTTACTGGGATATTATGTTAAGATTTATGATTAAAGTCAAAACATATTATGATGAATATTAGTATCATGATCATCATTATATTTACTTATTTATCATAATTTGATATTAAACATTATATTATAACCCAATTTGATCATAAAATTGTCATACATGATAATATTATGATCCAAACTAAGAATATTATGACCAAAAGTAACCATATTATAGTTTAAAGTAAACATAATATGACCTAAAAGTAATCATAATATGATCTTAAGGAATCATATTATGATATAAAGTAATCATATTTATATTGAGTAAATCGGTATTTGTTAAAAAATTTGTGGTGATAATTCCTGGTTTATAAAATGAATTAAATTTCAACTTATAACAAATAAAATGCTAAATAGACAAAACAGATATTTTTTAATTAGCGTTAAAGATTAAAATACAGAAAGTTACCATTTAATGGTTATTTGCAAGTTTAAATAGTTGTAAAAATTATAATACGTTTGAATAGTTATCATTCAACAGTTGTGGTAAACATTTTTTTTAACATAATTATGTTTCAGTGAACCATACTCAATTTGATAATTGCGATTTAATGAAAAAATGTTTATAGGAAAAATCAAATTAAAATAACAATTATTTGTGTACCACTACAATATATAGTTTTGTTACCAAAAACATAGTGTAGTTGTCGTAATAATGCCCAACCATGTTTTTTCTCTGCGTGTGGGCCTTAATAAGGATAATATCGATTGCTGGTCGTTTGAAGAAATATGAATGAGTTTTCAAAAGATGTTTTGTAAAAATTTCAAGGTAATTACTTTTTATGCTGCTGATTTGATTGATTCAAAATTTAGTATATCTTTAGGGGAAAAGTTAAGCTTTTAAAATAATGTTGCAGATACGACAAATTTAAACTCAAAATAATCCAGAATGTGCAAAATTTACTAATTTAGATGCGAGCAGTTGTATGTTTATATTAATACATATAAATACCTAATTGAGAATCAAATACACTCATGCATATATCTCATAAATAAGCCCTTATTAGATATACATATCAGATTATAAACTAGAGACTACCATACTACTTCTTAGTAATGCAAATGGTGTGTAAGAACCATTATATAGTATAAGGGCATATCATTAGCCAGTTTTAGTTGCAAATACTGTATTTACAGTTGATTTATCACTATTAAGATTAACTATATATAAACCAAACATTATACATTACTTAACTACTTCTTAGTAATGAGAATAGTATGTAATAGTCATTAAAAAGTTTGTTATATACTAAAGACTTTTTATTACCCAGTTTTCGCTGGAAATACGTTTTAATTTTATGCTGATTTATCACTTTAATTTTAGTAATCTTGAATATTTTGTTCTATCAAGATAAAATATTTGTACACCAGACATTACACATTACTAGACTACTTCTAAGTAATGCAACTATTACAAAGTGTGTTAAATTTCCCAATTTTAGCTGGGAATACATAGTCAAGTCTTAATTTTCAGCTGATTTATTACTTTAACTAAAGTCACATTGAATATTTTGTGTTATGAAGATACATAATTTATTTATCAGACATTACACATTACTAGACTACTTCTGAGTAATGCAAATGGTATGTCAAAATCATCAAAATTTATGTTTAACACTAATAACATACAATTTCTCAGTTTTAGCTGGCTGTACTTAGGCAAGTCTTAAAGGCATTAAATTACAAAGTTTTAGCTGGTAATACTTACTCAAATCTTAATGTACAACTGATTTATCGCTTTAACTGTGGGAACCTTGAATATTTTGTTCTATCGAGATCAACGGTTTTATTTCGTAAAATAAAAGAAAGTTTTACTAAAATCCACATAATTTCTTTCACATTTTCCCATAATATGTGCCATAACTTCTAACTAAAAACTAATCTAAACTCTAGAACAAAACTTATGCTCCCCTTAATTTTAAGCAAAACTCATAAATACCACAATACTTTTGGTTAAATGTATTTTATTGGAGCAATAGTGCTAGTACGAGTACAATTGTGTAGAAAAACACCCTGTTGGAAACTTTAAATTGCTGTCGATTTTCTCTTATTGATAATATTGATACATGTTTTTTGTTGAAATTTCTTCGGTGTTCACACAGCACAATTCTTATTGCATAAATCACTTGCATTTTTATTTGACAGTATACACATATGTAATGCGAATAAGAGAGTAACACGAATTGCTAGTACAATCAAGTGTATACTCTACTCGTCTTTCATTCACGCACCCCAGCTTAGCTTAGCTTAAAGAATTGCTTCCTGTAAATTGTAACTTTCTTATAAAAGAAATTGTTTATGAGGCGGTCTGATTTTTTCATATAGTTTGTCTAAAGAAACTTAGAAGAGTTATAAACAGTTTTAAAATTACTGAAATTATTGAATGAGGACAATATTCTTGCTTTTTCATCTGCATTATATAAAGTAAAACTAAATATTTGTTGTGTCCTTTTCTAAATAAACCAATTTTTTTTGAATAAATAAACGAGTTAAAATTTATTTTATTCAATGGTTACGTCTTTTTCGGCAAATATTAGCCAGTGTGACCTGAGCGTACTTTAAGGAAAGTATTTTTAATACTGGTCTGCCGTAGGTCGACAATATCAGCAATGTATGTTATTGCTATCATTTCAACTTTGTGCTTGATTCTGACAACTTTTTACACCGTATATTGTGTGTTTTGTTAATTTTTAGAGTTTTCTATTTGTTCTTAATGAAAAATTGTTGAAAGTTTTGATTATTTGAGACTATATCGTAATCTGAAAGTAAGCAGATTGAAAAATTTAAAAATTGTTGGCAATATTATAGTAATTCCAAACTGTTTCAAATGTAAACAAATTGCGAAGATATACCTTCCCCTCATTAAAATTTCGAAAAGTCGTCAGGTTTCTAAAATTTTCTATTGGGTATGTGAGTAATTTGTATTAAACTCTATATGTTTTATCCCCTATTGTAACTTACTGTAAGTTTTTCACCTGTTTACAGAATATATATTGTATAAAATAAATAGATTTTCATGAACTTAAAAACCAGATTGTCAATAATAAACGTGCTGTAATACTAAAATAGCTTTTAGCTGGATTTAAAACTGTTTTCTAAACAATATAGCATGAACAAATAATGGAAAGGAGGAGTGTTTATAATTTACAATTTACCAAATTTCTCTGTTAAAGTTCTCAAATAATAAATAAATTGCAATAGTTTACGACAAAAATTAGTAGGTACATAATGTTAAATAACGGGCGATTTCAATAGCCTTTTTTTGACAGATCATGTGTGGGTCGCGTCATGCTATTTTTGTTTAGTATTGTTTGGCATTTCATAATGGAAAGACTTACGCCTGAACAACGTTTACAAATCGTTCAACTTTATTACGAAAATTCACGTTCTGTGGGGAATGCGTTTCGTGCACTTCGCTCAACTTATGTTCAACATAATCGGCCTACTGAGCGCACTATTCGCAACGCCAATTTTTAGACCCAGCATTCATTATTGGATATTGTTGTGGGCCGGTGGAATCATCTTCAAAATATAAATGCCAAATGATAATAAACATTCCCCATTAAATTTGAATTTGCTGTGTTTTTTTCTTTAAAACAAGTAGGGAACCTCGAAATGGGTCATGCTTTGTAAGACTATTAGACTGATTAAAATATAATTTACGATTTAAAATTGCTATTTTCTCTTCATTTATATCAATGCATAGATTTTACAATTGAATATTGTTTTGTGAATAACGCCTATGAGTCTAAATCAATATCACAGAAATAAAAGAACGTATGAAATGTTTGCAATCAAAAAAGTTAAATTACCATATTTAATGTTGGGAAATGCTATGATAAACCTTAAATTTTTTCCAATCAAAATATGAAATCAAACCACATGTTAAGGCTATAACATAAGCGAGAACATTTGTAAAACTTGTTGCACATTAACTACATATTTGTATAATTGTTTTATTCACAAGTGATGTTGTATGTTGTACATTGTATAATACAACTGTGTGATTGTGAACACAATTTTCAGCAATATCGCATAAACCTAATTCTATTTTACACGGTAATTGGTTCCAGGAAACTCCGTGTAAAAAAACCGTGTAAAAAAGACATTGATCGTATTGGCTCCTTATCCCTGAAACCTATTTAAATTAGTGAAAAGCAAGGATCTTTTAAGAACAACTATTCAGTTTTATAATATTAAATCACATATTCGAAATTGCTTGGCATGAGCCGAACGATATGCCAACATCATCAGCAATCTCTCTGATAGTGATTCGACGATTATTCAAAATCATTCTCTTCACTGCTCCAATGTTCTCATCGGTTGTTGACGTGCTCGGGCGACTAGGACGAGCATCGTCATTGATTTCTTCTCGGCCTTTCTTAAACCGGTTATACCACAATTGAACTTGTGTTCTGGTTATAGTAGACTCTTCAAACGCCACAGTCAACATTTAAAATGTCTTTCCGCATTTAATTTAATTTTTTACACAAAACTTAATACAGTTTCTTTGATCCATTTTTTTTTCGAATAGTAAAAAATCGAAGAGCACACCAAAACACGACTAACCTTTTTATCTGTCAAAAACAAACTGACAATCCAAAATGGCTGATATTACTAACATATATAACAGACCAAATTTCCAAAATCGAACATACGTAAGAGCCATCCCTAAATACCGGCGGCAAGCGTTTTTTAACTGTCAAAATTTCTCATACATTTTGTATGGAGCATACCGAAACAATGCGGCGAGAACGCTTTGCTATTGGAAAATCCGAGTGAAGTTAGTTGCAAAAGAAAACAAAACAAAAAAAGAAAAATAAAACAACAATGTGCAACTGTAACAATAAACAGGGTCGTTTTATTTATTTGTTTGATACCCCTGTTTTTATCGTTTTGACATAACGTTGTCGCTTTTTTTTAGTGATGGGGTATCAGCGTTAACGCTCAGCGTAAAAGAACGTGCCGTTTACCGCCGGTATTTAAGGATAGCTCTAACTCACGAAATTTGAAAATAACAGTTATTTTTTGATCAGACCTCGTGCAATGTATTTTTACACAAGCATAGTTATTAAAAAAAGAGATATGCACTCTAAGTTTTAAAGTAATTCAAGAAAATATATGACAAGTTCATTTGATTGTAACCACTATAAGGGAATTCTCCCAAACTTGTGCTATTTACTGCTCTGACCAGTAAATTTATGTTGTCAAACCTTCAGAATGACAAAAAAAATAATATAAAAACGAATATACAAATATAAAATAGAAATATTTTTGGTTGCAAAAGAATTTTCAGCAATATCCATTATTAAAATTTATTGTTGATTAATTTTATTTTCTTGTTTTAAATTTGTCAATCAGTTTATGATTTGAGTGTTACCGTTTGGTTATTTTTTTTAACTTTTTTTTAGAGTTCATTTAAATTTTCATTTAGAATTTCAGATATAAAACTTAATTGAGTCAATATTCGGTTAATTGACAATATTATTTTAAATGTTCAGGCATACGCAATTTTCAGCTTACTCAATAATCATTTGACAGTTGGAAAACAATACAAAAAATACTCTCTATGGTTGTTGTGTTTCTATGTAAACAAACTTACCTTCACATAGATTTTTTAATGATTTCTCTTGTTTTATTTTGTTGACATTTGCCATTTTATACAATTTTGTTCACTAAACACAGTTGTGAATAGTGTTGTATTCGAAATCTTACTCAATATTATAACAATTTCGTACTTATTGCGCAATAATTAATTGAGATTTTATATGGAATATTGAGCTCAATAATGGCGTTAATTGCGATTATCGCAATTAAGGTTCATATCTGAACATGCTATTAGGTGCTGTACAAAATATTTATGTATATAGAAATTACCATTAATATTTATACAACTATTGTAAATTAAGACGATATAAAACTCGTACGACACTACAACATCAGTTGTGATTTGACACATAAATGTAATACAATTCCATTGCAGATTATAACTGCAGATTCTAAAACATTAAAACATAAGCCCCGATTACCCTTCACAACACTAAGTATTTTGTTGTTGTATGTTGTAAACTGCGATTACGATTCGCAACACTTATCGCCGTAATCGTAAGAAAATGCATGTTGGCTTGTAGTCGAGACAACACAACGATAATCGGGCCCTATAATTGAAGTTTGGAGGCTGTTTGTAAAAGTATTTGTTTTAAAAGTACCTTTTGATGCAAAGAATAAATTATGGAATTACTATAATTGGAGTTCCTGCCGATTCTCCGAAATGCCCTCACGAAACCTTAATTCAAAAATCGTATGTTTATATGATTAATTTAAAAAAGTTAACAAAAATATCATTACGCAGACATGTGTACCAAATTTCCAATTGCTTTATTATATACATATACCCCAAAGATATTTCAAAGAATGCTTATCTATGTTAAATAGGAAACCGTTTTCTACTACTGCACTGTTCTCACCACAAAGAACTGATAAATGTCTTACAACACCCACAACATTGCACATAAACTTTAGACACTCAATTTTATTCTTTTAAGAATTATTTTGTTCTTTACTAAGAATAACCTAAAGGGTGCTATACAATAATTTTCTAGCTTTAAGAAAACATTTATTCATGATACCCACTGACAATAAGTTGCACATACTTACACGTAATACATATTTTCATATTATAATGTATGCACGAGTATCACATGCTACTCACTCGTAGCATAGAAAGATAAAAAAAAACTGGTGGCAAACAGAAAAAAAGTAAAACCAAATAACAAGCATAACCGGAAAACGGAAACAGATTTGCATATTTTGACACCTACACACTAAAGTTTGAACGCACTCGTACATATCAGATCTTGAGGTTAGTTGTTGTAAGTTAAGGTGGTAGAGTGTGTGAGAGAGAGAGAGAGGAAGGAGGTTGATTGGAAGAGCGTAAAATTGTAAAATATGGTTTGAAATTGTATGCGAATATAAACATAAAATTCAAGCACGCATTGCATACATTTTTCATATTTTATTCATTTTTTTTATTACCATTTTAGTTTCTGCTTTTTGTTTTTTAGCAACACAAAATTTACAAGTTTAACCATCTGATTTGTGCTTGTTGAAACGCAAAACACTTTCAGACGAATGCACGTAGATACATATGTACATGACGCACGAACATTTTAATACGAGTGTGTATATCAAGCTGGCACTCAGCAGATGTTTTTTTGTACAATCTAATTCCCTTGTAGGAGATTGTTAAGAGTTGCACAGTGCGTAAACAGTAGGTATAATAGCAAGATGTAAAATTGGAATAAAAACACAGACTCATGATAATTACATAATTAATTAACAAGACAACTTAATTTGTGCCTTAACTCAGGCAAGTAATTTGCAACTTGAAAAAGTTCAAGTAACAGTAAAACTATAATTCTCAAATTTATGAGTTGATCTCTAAAAATAAGTGAATATCTATAGCTTTTAAATTTATCAGTCGTTTGTTTAAACAGCAAAACAAAATCCGCAAATTGTCCGTAATACACTAGAAGTAATAATATTTTCATAGACATCTGTAGATAATCTCACGATTTTGTTCTGTGAATGTGAAGGTTCGAACGTTAACAGGATCTTGTTAAAGCCACTAAATAATAACTAGGAATGCCAATTCCGGAAATCCCGGGATTTGTTTTAAAAACTCCCGAAATCCAGGGATTTGACTATAACAAAATTCTGTTAACTTTTGAAGCTTCATTAGTAGATACCAAAAATTAGTATTTGTACAAAAGATCTATACCCTACACCACCATAGTCAACACAGATTCACTGTCTGAGTCGATGTAAGGATGTCCGTCCGTCCGTCCGTCTGGCTGGCTTTCCATCTAATAGCGTGTTCAGATATGAACCTTAATTGTGATAATCACAATTAACGCCATAATTGAGCTCAATATTCCATATAAAATCACAATTAATTATTGCGCAATAAGTACGAAATTGTTATAATATTGAGTAAGATTTCGAATACAACACTATTCACAACTGTGTTTAGTGAACAAAATTGTATAAAATGGCAAATGTCAACAAAAGAAAACAAAAGAAATCATTAAAAAATCAATGTGAAGGTAAGTTTGTTTACATAGAAACACAACAACCATTTAGTGTATATTTTGTATTGTTTTCCAACTGTCAAATGATTATTGAGTAAGCTGAAAATTGCGTATGCCTGAACACTTAAAATAATATTGTCAATTAACCGATTATTGACTCAATTAAGTTTCATATATGAACACAGTATAAAGCTTGTGCGCAGAGTACAGGTCGCAATTTTGAAGATATTTTAAAAAAATTTGGTACATAATATATTTTCGACCAAAGGCTGCATGGGATTGAAACTGGTGGAAATCGGTCCATTATTTCACAAGACCTCCATACAAATGTCCTCCCAAAATTGGGGTTTACCGATCATTTAATTCTGTTTGAATTATGCAATTCCACCACAAATGAGTGGTAGATGAAGCCAAATCGCATCTACAAATTTTGTGCAGATTGGTCTATAGTTGATCATAGCTGCCATATAAGACCCACTTCCTAAAATCCCTATAAAGTGGATAACTCTTTTAAAAATGTTGGTATCCAATTAATATTGAACGTAAATATATTTCATATGTATGCAAATAATACGGTACAAATTTATTATGATCAGTCCATAATTAGTCGTAGCTCCCATATAAGGCCCACTTCCGATATTCACTTTACCGATCATAAATTTCTTAAAAATGTTGGTATCTAAATAAAATTTCACACATATAAGTTTCTTATATAGAGAAATAATGACACCTAAAAAATAATGTACCTAATCGGTCCATAATTAGTCGAAACTCCCATATAAAACCCTCCCCGTAGTTCACTTTAACCTCCATTAATCTTTTAAAAGTATGTATTTATATCGAGATAAAGTTTAACAAACATAATATTTATGTGGATGATTGGTTCACAATAGATCATATTTTCCATATAGCGGCCATTCTGAAAAACTGTTTTATACTGGCTGTAGGGTATTATATGATCGGTCTTGACCGACTATACTTTCTTACTTGTTTTTATCTGCTTCTTTGACAAACATATTCTTTAGCGTTTTTAATAAGAGAAAATTAAAAATATTCCACATCAAATTACAAATTGAAAAGGTCAGAAACATTTCAAAATTATTTACAAAGTGACATATGTTGAAGAAATGAAGGTGAAAGAATTAAAATGAATTTTGGATTGCCAAATTCGAACGCACTCTTAATGAATCTATGGTTTTTAGAATTGGAAATTCTTATCAAAAAAAAAAGCTCAACAGATGAACTGGCGAAATCTTTCTTTAAAAGAAACCAAGCAAGAAGGATGATCTACTCAACACTTTTAAATTAAAAAAAAACTTAAAATTAAAGAGAGAATTTGATAAGTTAGAAATGTTTGTTACGAATGTCACGTGATATTCAGGTTATTTACATTTTTCAAAAACCGAATCCCGGGATTTACAAAATCATTATCGTTTGGCACCCCTTGTAATAAACTTTATTTTGACACATTTTTATTTCCTACCACCCACTGTATCATGTCACTTTTTACACTTTTGGTTGTTTATTGTAAAATAATTTTTTTATCCCATTTTGCATTTTACATATAATAAACACACATTTTATAAAAATTATATGTATGTATTTTTCCCTCTGCAAACGCTAAAAAAGAAGATGGTAAAACTTAAATAAATAAAGCGAAAAGTAAAATGAAAAAAACCAACAAACAATCCAACCAAAACTTCATACATATGATGATAAATCATCTTTACGACTACTTTGCATGTACTTGAAAGTGTGTAACTATGAATTTAGTACTTGTAGTTTAAGTACATAATGTTATTGTTAGAGTTTTTGCAGCAAACATATCATAATCATACCACAACAACAACAAAAACTAATATAATATCGTTGCTCACGTAGCAAATGTTAAAGAAAACTTTCAACAGCACTCAAACACTGTGTAGTTGCTGGTGGCATAGAGACAAGCTCATCATCATCATTAATATCTTTGTAAGCGAAAAAACTTGCCACAAAAAAGCTTATACAAAAATCAAGAAAGAAAAATTAAATGTAGCAAGTGTGAGTTTTATAACTATGTGTTTTATTAACTTTGTGGGTTAAGGGATTTTTCATGTGTGCCGAAAATCATGTGTCTGAAAAATGTTGTGCAAGTTCATGAGTAAACTATTTGTTTGTTTTAGTTGAAGGTGGAATTTTGTCATTTTTTAACTATTTTTAGTATATTCTTTGTTTTGAAAACAAAAATTTAAAAGTTTTCTTTGTTAAATGAGCAAAGTTATGTTTTAGTTCTAACATTGGATTCTTTCATTTGACAAGGCAAATACATATTTGACGAAAATGACGTGACCACTAAATACAAGTTGTTTTAATTCTTGTTTTTATTTCAAAAACTTGTTTTATTAAGAAAAAATCACCATAAAGTTAAGCTTTATTTTAGTTGATAAAATATTGACATTCAATCTTAGAATATCGTCAAACAAATTTGTACAAAAAATATTGGTTACGCTTTTTTGAGTAAATATTTGCCATGTATTTCCTTTATTATTTTAATTTATTCCCAATTGATCCCAAGTCCCGTTGTACGCGAACAAAAGAATTGATGCAATTATTTCCTTAAAATTTCTTTTATTTTTACACAGCACACATTTTTTCTTAAATCACTCGTATTTTTGTTTGAGTGAGAGTAGACACACATTTGTATACACATATGTGTTACTCTCTCAAGTACAAGAATTATATACTAGTACAATAGAGTGTGTACTCGTCTTATCTTCCCCTCACTCCGATGTCTAAAAGGTACATAAGCCATGTTGCTGCCATATTTTCCTAGTGGAAATGGGGACTAATCAGCGTTATCAACTTGGTGCGTTTCGCACCATTTTTGGTGCTTTTTTTGAATTTTTGGTGCGAAAAATTCTTTAATTGGTGCGCGGTGTGCTTTTTTTAAATTTTGGTGCGCTTTTTAATTTTTGGTGGCACCAAAGCAAATTCAACACAACTTTTTGCTTCAGTGTGAGAAAAAATCTTTTTACAATAAAAAGTTTCATTGAACACTGCAATTTTTTTTGTGTATTTCGTTGCGTTTTTTAAATTTTTCGAAAATGTGATGAAATCTTTATTTTTACTAATTTTCAATTGCAATTTTTTAATAATGTATAACTCATGAAATCTAAACGATGAAAAAATGAATTTTAAATATGAATGTATGATAAATGAAATTAAATTCTTCAAAAATCTTTGTTTGAAAATCAAATTAACATTTTAAACATGTAAATAAAAATTCTTGTATAACATGATGGTTAGGTCTACTGAACTGTAGACGAAGCAGGGTTAGAGTAACAGTGGAATCCTAACAAATTTTATTGGAAAAATCAAATAGAAGTACTTTAACTAGAAAACAAAAATATATATAAAAAAGTACCAAATATGTACTGAAATTAGCTTTTTTTTTTACCAATTAGTACTTTAGTTCCAAATATCATATTGTGAGTTAAATGTTAAGTGGTTAAATGCTAATTTTAGCTTTATTAGCTCATTTATTAAAAAAAAGTCTTTTACTATTATTACTTTTACTAATAATCGTTGATAAAAAGTTTTTTATAGAATTTATGATATTAAAAAATTTTAAATTAATTCAATAAATATTTGAAACAAAAACGAAATTCTTAACTTGGTGCGTTTTTTTTTAATGGTGCGCTTTTTTCTCCATTTTGGTGCGTTTTGAAATTTCAAAGTTGACAACGCTGGGATTAATACTTGAACAATAATGAACGATCTTTTTTTCATAATTCTTCTATTGACTCTAAAGTACAGTCTACTTTTAGGAGGTTTAATTAGAGTTAATCATTCATAATGTATAAATTGTATAGAAGTTAATATGCTATTTACATGTCTACAACACGATTGTGAATCACACTAAATAAAAAAAATAACAACAAAGATTTGAAATAATTGATTGTTAGTGAAGAGTTAAGGTCATTACATGTTGTGAATATCAACAACTATGAACACAATTTTTTCTTTCAGTACAAATACTCAACAAATACACACTGTTTAAAACTTTAATACAAAAATATTCCCAAGTTATGGCTTTGTGATCTATCAAAAAAAGGCTATTGAAAAAAGTATCTCTACTTGAACCACCCATTACAACTCATACGATTAGTGATTAGAGGTAATTCTGTTGCTGTTCTGTTGAGCAAGTTTTAAGGTTTGGAAAACAGTTTGGGACAATTTATTATCAGCCCAATCATGAATGAAAATTCCGCGGGAGGTTTTTCCTTTTCAAATTTTTCCTATTCAAATTCAATGTTAAAAAATTAAAACGGGAAACAACTTTCGCGGATTTCTTATTCATGATTGGGCTGTATAATTTTATTTATTTGTAAATTAGGAATGTAAATATCTTTATTAAGATTATTCTTTTTAGTTCTTACAAATATTTTAATAAATTTCTAATAATTTTTAGACCGTTGGTAAATTTCTTTATTCATATTATCTTTATTCTTTTAAATCTTTTGGTTGAAGAACTTTCTTGGTTTTTTTATTTGCCTGTAATTCTTTTCAATTTGTGAACAAATTGTGTTTTTTTTTTTCTTTTCTTTTTTTGGTGCAATCAAGCAGAAAAAACTTATGAAAACAATTAATATCCCCTTTTTAAATTGTCTACATTTTACAAAAATTTATTCTTAATTTTTTGTGTGATTTTATACACCAAATTACTATTCCAATAAATTGAATGATTAATTGCCTTATATTGCTCAGCTTTCTCAATGTTTTTTTTTTTGTTGCGTTTTGTATATTTTTTCATACCACAATAAATCTTTTTCAAATTTACTTTATTTTGTTCATGTACGTTCCTTTTTTCCCTTAAGTCCCAATTTACACGAAGCAATTTTTATTGAAAAGTTTGATGAAATTTTTTCCTTGACAGTTTTATTTGACAGTATACACACATTTGTAAACACATATGTATGTAATACGAATAAGAGAGTAACACGTATTGCTAGTACAATCAAGTGTGTACTCGTCTTATCTTTCCCTTAACCTCATGTCTAAAAGGTAATCAGCTTAGCTTTAAGAATTGCTTTGTGTAAATTGGGACTAAGGAGCACGAACACTGCAGACAGGATTAAAAAGAATAAAAATGTATGATATTTAACACATTTCGTTGGGACAGGCGGCAAAAGGAGGACGGGAGTTACAAAAACTGCACCAAAAAGTATCAGAAAGACAATATGATAAAAATTTGAGAACAAAACTCAGCAGTATGTACATAGTCAGAGGATCTTATAACATTCCCATCAGTTGTTTGAGCAAAAACGTTTTTTGAAAATCCTTTTGTGTTTTTTATTTAATGCAGTTTTTGTTTTGTTGATTTTTATTCTGTTTTTGGTTGTTGATGGAATATACATTAAAAGGGTTTTTGTTTGGAGTTTGATGTAAAACAATGTAAGATTTATTGGGCGGTTATATACAGAGTTTTCAAAGAGTTAACTAAAAGTCTATAGATATTTTAAGGAGAAAGATTTTAAGTTTCAGCAGGACAAACTAATTAGGATTATAAAAAGTATTAAAAACATTACGATATACCAGCTGCTAATTTTGCTTTACTGACATATTTGAGGAAATGTTGCAGAAATTAGGAGATGTGCTCAGAATATATGTAATAGCCGGAATGAAAACATCAACAGAGATGTTGATTTTCTAAAAATTATTACATTTCTTTGGTGAATTGCAGAACGTAGAAAAAAATCGCTTTGATGAACTCAACAATATAGTTGAAAATAGTAGTTCTTTTTAGTTAACTCGCTCTTGAACTAAGCAATGGTAATAACTAGAGTTAACCAGGAGTTCAGCTATTTTAGCCACAAATGTCACTCTTTTGCACTCCATCACTTGCTGTTATTCCAACGATTTCCCTGACAAAACGAAATGTCAGTTGTAAATGTTGCTACGATTGTTGAATTCGTCATAGGAGAAAAAAAAAATTGGCATAAAAAGGATGATACATATGTATCACGGCAAAGTTAAGCTGAGTAATACAGCAAGCTAAATCTAAACAAACATAAACGAAATGAATATTTCTAAACACAGCAACATCATGTGTGTGCTCCAGCAGTCATGCAACAGTGTGTTAGATTGCTTAGCTGGCTTGGCTGTCTCTCCTTCGTATACGAGTTTCACATCAAAATTGCTGTTTATTGAATAAAATCGTATGACTCTGAGTCATCATCACCAACATCAACTGGCTGTTAAAAAAAAAACAGCAGCATTGTCGTTTGAACCCAGCAAACTGTTAGGTTAGAGATATTAAAACTTTCTTAAAGGTTGAAAGACAGGTTTGAGATTAAAATGGTTTACTATTTTTAAGTTAATGCATGCTTGTAGTAGCATTGTGCATAATAATTCAAAAGGACTGGCAATTGAAACTACTTCAACGATTTTTAAAAATAAATTTTTGCGACATCCCGCAGCAACCTCAAACCTGGGTCAGAATTAGCCCATACGACCCCATTGTAGACTTTAATTTACTTTGTTTTCATTTTAAAGCTAAATCACTTCTACAAATATCTGTCTTAATGTATTGCAAAGATTTATGATTTATGGCAAAGGTTCAAGTTACAAAATGTATTTCTCTCCTTTCAATAATCTTTAAAACTGCCAAAATAGGACACTGACCAACAAGTATTTAAATCAGGGAAAGGCAACCTATACTATTACATTTTGCAATTGTATTAGTAATATACTCTCTTCGCTCTCAACACAAATCGGTGTTGCCAGAAAACTTTCGTCACTTATCCCCAATTAAAAATTTAAAATCTCCAAAAATCTCTATTTTATTATTTGCGAAAAATTAGAAAATCAGTCAGGAAATTGCATTACATCTTCAACATTTATTTCATATGGGCAACATTTTATGCGTATTAAATTTTCAAATGTCCAGCAAAACCTTCTTTTTTACCCAACATTACATTGCCACCATCAGTGCATACAGAGGAAAGCTTACTCTTATCAGTAAAAGAAAGAACTTTTTCATAATAATAATTTAAAGAAAATAAAAAATTCATTTCATATTCATTACACATTTTTAAAAAAGTTGGGAAAATTTTTTTTCTGGCAACACTGATTTTTAAATTACACAACCTGTTTGTTTGAATGCTCAAGCTAGACTCATTAAACTTTGTTTATTTCTCTACAATGTGTATGCACGCGTACGTAAGAGAAGAGTAAATGAAAAACGCGGCGCCCATGTTTTGCCTTTCCCTGATTTAAATGATTATATTTCAATAACTTTTAAATTGAGGCTTAATTGGGATTGTATAAATTTATTTAATATTTATAATTGGGAAGCTAAATTGTGACTGGATATTTTAAAGCTAAATTTGAATTGTAAACTACGAGTAGGATGGATCATGGAATCTAAAATGCAATTATATAAAGATCTACAATGGAAAATAAATTTGGATTGTATACAAGGAAAATTGACACTAAATTATGACAATATAAGGAACTACAATGGATACTAAATTGGAACTGTATAAAGAAGAGTGAAATAGGTATTGAAGAGATCTACAAAGGAAGCTTAATTTAACTTAATTTAATTTTAATTTAAATATTCATTAGGGCAATATAAAAGGTAATTTGGAACTGAGCTGTAATATTGAGTGCAAAGATGTACAAATGAAGCTAAATAGTTAATGTGTAAAAATCTACAAATGAAAATAAATTCGCACTGTATAGAGATCTTAAATCGAAGATCAATTCAGACTGTATAAATATTAACAGAGACAGCTAAATTTGTTTAAAGTTATATAACAGAAGCTAAATTGAGTCTGTATATAAAGTTATTTCCATACAAAATTTGCTTTATAAACCTCTTATAAAGATATAAGTATATATAAGTTTTATGAATAAGGGCAAAAATGTATAAATTTTAAACTTTGAAAACTTTGTTACAAGTTATCTCAATATTCCTAATCTATTTATATAAGACACGCCGGTCCTTGATGACTATAAGACCACTAGTTTAATAAAAGATAAATAACGGTACAGTTGAACCCCAACACACGTTCACTTCAGTTAAAACTGTACGTATGTGGGAATAACTTACAGTTCAACTCAACTGTTCAGTTTAGCTGAGAAATTTAAAATTTTTATACTTTTAACTGACAGTTTCAACTGATGTGAACGTATGTTGGGGTTCAACTGTACCATTCTCAGTTCAATTTGTGTCGAGAGCGGCCAAACCGTCCTGTTCGATTGAATCGATGTTAAAAACTGAAGTATTGAACTGCACGTGTATGTACATCTCAGTTCAAAATTAAGTCTGTCAGGTATAACTGAACAGTTAAAACTGTATGTGAGTGGCCGGCTTTAAAGATGTTACAAAATTAATAATTCATCTTTGGTCAAACGTTCGATTTTAAGTTTGCTGGGAAACTTTACAAATATAAATATGTATGTGTGTATGTGTATATTACAAATTATTTTCATTCATTCATGGTAGAAAAGTTAAACGAGCGTAGCAAGTTTAGTTGGCAGCAGCTGTTGCTAATTGATGTGATTTTAATTGAGGTTGCAATTTGCAATTTGTTTCAAAAATTGACATTATTGACATATTTGACATGTCTTCATGTACCCTTAGCTACACATACTTATACATACTTACAAATATATACAAATACACAATTTTGACAACGATTTTGTTGGGGTTTTCTTGAAGGGTCAACGGAAAAGTCTTGTAAAAATCTGACAGATGATAGAGCTTCTGTATTAAAATATTTTAAAACATTGTAAAATTTAAAAACTAGTGAAGCGTAAATAAATAAAATTTATCATGTTCCAAATTTTAAAATATTCTCAATTTTAACAGAAATATGTTTTGATAATGATTGAGAACTGAAGGAAATTTTTGAATTGAATAAAGATCTACAATAGAAGGTAAATTTGTAATGAAGGAAGATCTGCATTTGACGTTAAATTTATAGAGAATAAAGATCTACAAATGAAGCTAAACTAGGAATAAATAAATTTCTACTATTTAATTGAAATTAGGACTGTATAAACACCCACTATTAATGCACGATTGAAGAGTGAGTGGGACTCTATGAATATCCCCGATTGAAGATTCAATTGGAAAAAGATCCGCGACTGAAGAGTTAGTTAGACTCTATAATTATTGACGATTGAAGAGTGAGTTGAACTCTATAAATATCCATGATTGAATGTTGAATTGGACTCCATTAAGATCTACTATTAAAGTGTGAGTGGGGCTCTATAAATATCTACGATTGAAGATTGAATTGGACTTCATGGTTGAAGATTGGATTGGAATCTATAAAGTTCCAAGATTGAAGTGGGTCTCTATAAATATCTACGATTGAAGATTGAATTGGACTCTATAAATATTCACGATTGAAGATTGAATTGGATCCTCAACTGAAGAGTGTGTATAAAGATCCACGATTGGAATATATAAAGATCCACGATTAAAGTGTGAGTGGGACTATAAATATCCACAATTGAAAATTGAATTGGACTCTATAAAGATGTACGATTGAAGATTAAATTGGAATCTATAAAGATCCAATATTGAAGAGTGAGTGGGTCTCTATTAATATCCACGATTAAAGATTGAGTTGTACTCTATGAATATACAAGATTGGGGATTGAATTGGAATATATAAAGATTCACTATTAAAGAGTGAGTGGGACTCTCTAAATATCTACGATTGAAGATTGAATTGGACTTCATGGTTGAAGATTGAATTGGAATCTATAAAGATCCACGATTGAAGATTGAATTGGATCCACAATTGAAGAGTGAGTGGGACTCTAAAATATTCATGATTGAATATTGAATTGGATTCTTTAAAGATCTACGATTGAAGAGTGGGACAGTTTAAAGACTCAGGATTGAATGTAAATTTACACTATATAAAGATCCGAGATTGAAGAGTTTTTCATTGGGACTGTATAAAGATCTACGATTAAAGTTAAATTAGGAGAGAATAAAAATATGCAATTGAATGTAATTTGCAACTGTATGACAAATTAAAAAAAAAAATAAAAATCTAACAGACAGTAATTTCTAGATGTGTCGATAAGATAATTGCAACAAGTATGTTATTTAAAGTTTTTTTTTAATTTACTGAAATGTTTACTTAACATTTCGAATTATTAATGTTCTCAATTTCAAAATACATACGTATTTGCATATATTACTCATGTTACATGCACATTTAACAGAAACAAATTGAGGAATGAGCTTTATAAATTTCTCATAAGCATTATTAGCATTTGGAAACTCCCTTGCTCATTTAATCCCATAAAGTTAGCTGATTAATTTCATAAAAAAAACTTTTCATCCTGACCTCTCTTATTGAACTGTATTTTTTATGATTTTTCTCTTTAGATTTTTTTTTATTTTAGCTGTTTCCTTTGTGTTTTGGTTGCTTGTTACCCTTCTCTAATACATTTTCAATTTGATTGTCTTTGTTTGCGAGTTTTTGTTTCGTATTTTTGCCCAAATAAGCTTGTACAACAGATTGACCCTTCGGGCTATTTCCATCAGTTGAGGAAAAAAGGTATTCAATTTTCCTATGAAATGTATGTTTAATGACTTCAATTGGATGTTTAATATTTGTTTAACATGGATTTTTATAGGATGATTTTGAGGGAGAAATCCAAGTAAATGTATATTAACTGAAATGGAATATGATTTACATAAATCAGTGGCTAATAAATCTGTAAGATGTGGAATGGTTGAAATAATAGAATTTGCATTAAACTTGTGTTAAAGATAAATTTGCAGGAAATGTTTTATATAAATCTTGATAGTTTTAAAATCAAGTTAGAATATAGCAAATCTTTAAAAAGTAATTCTGGGAGATATTTTTCAAGAGTGGTAAAAGCTGGAGCGATTTTAAACAGTCGTAAAAATATTGATATTGATTTAATAAGTATTGAATCCTTACCTAAAAATTGCATTATTGCTAAAGTTTTACTCTGCAATACAGACGTAAGGACCCGGATAAATTAACTAAAAACATCGAAACTATGAAATCAATTTATAAAATTAAAGCAGATCTTAGATAACTAGTTTTCGGTTGTCTAAAACTTTTGTTGTCAATTAAAAATATAAATTTTACTGTTTTTAAATAAATTATGGATCATTTGAATGGTGTCGGTACAAGACCTTTTTAAATGATCATTTAATAAGCATCTTTAATTAAATTAATAAATCATATCGAAACTTACCCGCTTGTGCTCTGTCTAGATTTTGTGTCATCACAAATATGATGGCCATACTGACACATGCTACATTCTCCATAAAGCGCCTTCTCTTGAAGCTCCTTTTTATCTTTAAGGTATTTTGTTGTTGAGGCATTTTGTTTTCCGCTTGATAATTTATATAATAGAGTGTTGTCAAGCCCATGGAGGGGAAATTTTGTTGTTAATATATATGTTTATTATTTTTTTTTTTATATAGAAACTGCAAGTGAAAAAATAAGAAATACAAAAATTATTTAAATAATTACTTTTGAAAGGAAATGAAAATAAGAATTGTTCAAAAAACTAAATAATGTTTAAGGGAAATAACCCCTGTAAAAGGTTTCGTAAATGCATGGGTAATGCCAAGGTGAATTTATACTAGGTGACAGCATAGCGCCAGCTGATTATTCATGGTGAAATTGAAAATGTCAAAAAGTTGTTTACAAATAGTCAAAGTGTATTGTTTGTATTGTTGTATTGTTTGTTTTCTTTATTTTATGCCAGATGTTTTTGACAGTAACGAAAGTTTTTACACAAACAAAAATGCCTGTTGTTCTTGCCATGTTGTAATTGTTGTAGCAATGCTGTCACCTAGTATTTAATTTCACCATGGGTAATGCCATGTTTCTTGATAATTTTTTAAATGTATTAAATGAATAAGTACAAAAAAGTTATTAATCTATTAGGAATGTACAAATGGAAGCTGAAAGGGACTGTATAATCGAAAGTAAAATGGACTAAATAAATTTCTTTAATTAAATTGGGACAGAATAAAGATCTACAATTGAAGCTAAATCTACATGGAAATTAAATATGTGAAGACTCATCTACATCTACAATTTAGGCTAAATTTAGACGGAATTAATATAAACAATTTAAATAGAATAAAGATCGGGAATTGGAGCTAAATTCAGACAGAGAATTAAATAGAAACTAAAATTGGACAGAATTAATATCTACAATTAAAGTTACATTTGGACAGAATAAAGATCCAAAATTGAAGCTAAAATGGAGGAGATTTAATATCTAAATCAATTTAAGATAAATTTGGACAGTATAGTTACTAATAATTCAAACTAAATTTAGAGAGAAACAATTGAATCTAAATATGGAGAGAATAAACAATTGAATGTAAATACGAAAGAATAAGAATTTATAACACAGTACAACACAAAAAAAAATTACGCGGTTCCGACGATTGATTGTTGTTAAGGAGATCAAAAAAAAAAAAAATATACGTGTGTCGGCGTTTTGATAGATCACATCAGAATTTCATTTAAGAAGCGGTTAAAAATTCCCAGCTCTAGTCTGTTCTTGCAGCATATCGGTATATATAACTATGTTTTCTTTACGTCTGAGGTGTAAGGTATGTTCAGCATTTTTGTAGATAATGGTATGGCAAATATTTTTTTAGTACATATTAACCCTCTAACTCCCCCCTCTAAGAAATTGTAAAAAACACCCCGAAAATGGGGAAGGGCGGGGATGAAATGTTCTATAAAAATGTTGCCCATAAAATTTTACTATATATGTCAGAACACACCAAAACCCAAAACTTAACACAAACACTAAAAACCAATCAAATTCAAGATTGTCCATTAAAGGTTAATTTGTGGGTCATTCCATCTCTGGCGGGAAGATTTCACACTCCAATACCGAATACTTATGTATCTACGTCACTATGTCTTTAGTTTTGTTGCTAACCTTCTTCTTCATCTTCTTGTTATCATCGTTTTTCCACTCAAAATTGAAGATTGTAAAACTTGACTGTTATAGCAAATTCGGCAGATATGTTTTGGCACCCATGGCTCATCTGGAAAAACTTCCAGTTGAAAAATATTGAAAAATGAAACCTGTTATTCCTTAAGGGTATGTTTGACGCAGACATACCAAAAGCAGTCAAGTTTTTCCAAACAGTCAGCCATTTTTATACTTACAAATTCCCTTGTGCTACAATGAAAACAAAAAATATTTGGACTGATTAAAAATCTAGAATTGATAATAGAATTAAAAAAATTTAAAGTAAATTGGGACGGCATTAAGATGTTGAACTAAAGCTAAATTGAAATTAAATGCAGACTGAATAAATATCTATGATTGAAGGTAAATTGCGACTGTTTTAAGATTTACGATTGACACCAAATTTGGTATGAATACGAGTATATATTTTGAATTGTATATAAATTCAGTGTAAATAAGGGATCTATTGACTGTTAATTAGGACTTTATAGAAAGTATATAACCTGTATCATTGAAGTGGCTTTACGAGTAAATTAACATCGACTATTGAATACTGAATGGGTAATGGGACTTTATAAAGATCAATGATTTAAGGTAAATTGGGAGTATATAAGAATCTAGGTTTGAAACAAATTCGAAATTGTATAAAATTATACGATTGAGGACGGAGTGTGATTGTATAAAGCTTTTATCTAAATAAGGATTGTTTAAAAATCTTCAATTGAAGTTGATTTTGGAGTATATAGAAATCTTCCATTGAAAGTAAACTGTGACTGTATAAATATTAAATATAATTTCTTCCATTGAAAGTAAACTGTGACTGTATAAATATTAAATATAATTTCGGACTGTATAAAAATCTGCGCTTGGAGCAATATTTGGACTGTAGAAAAACTTGAAATTGAATATACATAAATTAAAAATGTACGTTTTAATATAAATCGGAGGACTGTATAGAAATCTACAATTAAAACAAAACTGGGATTAAACTTCGATGTACAGGAATCTATAACTGAAAATAAGCTGGTAGTGTATAAAGGTGTTTGATTGAAGTAAACCTGAGATTGCAACAAGATCTACGACGAAATATAAAGTTGGACAGTATAAACATTATTGATTTAAAATAACTGGGGACTGTATTAAGATCTATTATTGAAAGTAAATTGGAGTGTATAAAGATATTTGATTGAATTTAAATTGGAACTACATACATATGTAGATAAAGGTTGACTATTGGAATCCTTTTTGGATTGTGTAAAGATTCTATCGATTACTTGGTAATAAGAGCTTTTTTTGGGCACATTTATAAGCTGCCTTATAGCAAAAGAGTAAATATTTCAGAGAACTTAAGAACTCGTATTTGTAAAGAAATAAATAACAATTTAAATGTTTCATTATTAAACTTTTACACTATGTCCAGCTTTAAATTTCCCACCATTTTATACAACCTTTGCTAATTTACTTTAATTTTACCAAAAGCTTAAGGACAACAAGGTGTAAGTTGAAAAACATCTTGTTTTAATTAAAGCCATTAAGTTGAACTCTATAAACAATTTACCAAGTTAAGTGTGAGTGTGTGTGTGCCTGAGTGTTTGAAACATTTTAAAAATCCTTAATGTAATAATCTTTATTCACACATTTATCATCTCACTTGTGTTGCCCCTTTTTTTTTTTGAAAGTGTGTGCAAGTTTAATTTAACTATAAAATGAAGACCCATCAACATTAAATAAGTTAAGTGAATTTTGTGTTTTTTATATACGAGTACATACATATATTTTATATTAATAACTTAATTACTTATGTGCATTTACTGGCCAGGCCAAAAACCAGCAAGCAGCAAAAGCACAACTATGAGCACAACCAGTACTCAACTGGTAACCAAGTTCATGATGAAGTTTCTGATGCAAAGTATGGTAGTTGAAAATGGAGTGATTTACAAAGTACTACTTGGCAACAAGGCAACAACATTTAACGATTGGTATTTAAAAAAAAAAAATATTTTGCACAGAGTTTTATAAATAAATAACTCTACTAAACGGCCACCATACTCGTATAAGACTGTCTGACTGTTTCAAATAAAATCCTCTATATAAATTGTTTAAAACATTTACAAACACTTGTCCTTGTAAGCTTCACCCTTAGAGCACGAAACACTAAATAAATTTATTTGTATAAAAACCTAAAAACAACCAATTTTATTTGATATACAATGTACTTTGTAAACTGATGTGTTTACTGCTGAAAAACAAAAATTGTATTTATTTGTGTATAATTTAATTTATTTGCTCAAGTTCGTGTTTATTTATTTGAATTAGTAATATTTTAACACTTAATCCACAGACTCTATTAAATTTTCATAAAATTTTACGCAATATTCTGTAATTTTCATCATAACATATTTAAATGGTTTAATTTTTCTATTACAATGTTCTAGCAAGTGGTTTTGTTTTTGCTCTGTATAATTGTTTAATTTATGGTTAATTAGTAGCTGTGCAAATATTTGCTGCTTACAAATATATTTTAATAAATTTTTAAATGAACATGGAGATACATGGTAATAGACGACTAAATGATAATATTTTAAATTTAAATTGAAGTTAAAATGGGATAATATGAAAATCAACAATGAAAGCGAAATTACCAGAGTATAAATATATGGAAGCTTAATTGGGACTGTTTCCAGATTTACAATTGAAAATAAGTTGGGACTGAATAGTGATCTTCTATAGAAGCTAAATTGGGATTGTATAATAATCTAGATTGCAGCCAAATTAGGCTAAAATATCTAAAATGAAAGCTAAATAATTAAAATGGAAGATAAATTAGAACTGAATAATGATCTACAATAGAAACTCAATTGTTATCTACAAACGAAGATAAATTAATACTGTAACAATCTATAGGTATATTAAAAGCCTAATTGGGACTCTAAGAAATTTTGTGATTAAAAATTAATTGGGATATAGATACGAGTATAACAGATATAGGATTGAATGTTGATTGTATAGGGTGATTAAAGTAGAGATACTTATTTCAATAGCCTTTTTTTTACAGATCACGTGTGAGTCGTGTCATGCTGTCATGTTATTTTTGTTTACTATTGTTTGGCATTTCAAAATCTGAAGACTTAAGCTAGATTTACACGATTGAAATTTTCTTCAAAATTGCTCTTCAAAATGCTTCAAACTCGTGTAAACAGCAAGAATTTTTGCTTTACACCTGAACAACGTTTACAAATCGTTCAACTTTATTACGAAAATTCATGTTCTGGGGGAATGTGTTTCGTGCACTTCACTCAACTTATGAGCACCCATTTGAAACGAAGAGCAACCTGAAGAGATTCCAGAACTTCTACTTCAGCCAGAAAAAAAACAACGGTTTGGTATGGTTTGTGGGAAGGTGGAATCATCTTTAAAAGTGATGCCAGTGCGAACATAACCGTCAATGGCGACCGTTATCATGCCATGATAACCGACTATTGGAAGCCTGAAATTTAAGCTCGTGATCTCGGCGACATTTTGTTTCAGCAAGACGGCGCCACTTCCCATACATCGCATCAATCAATGGATTTATTGAGATAACACTTCGGCGAGCACATAATTTCACGTTTTTGGCCGGCCGATTGGCCACCAAGATCTTGTTATATAATATATATAAAAGTAAAACGAAAATTTTTTTCGGAATGAAACCTAGAAATGCTTAAAATTACAACTTCATATAGCAAATTAAAAGTGGTTTCATTGCGAAAAAATTTTTCGTTTTACTTTTTCTGTAGAAGCAAAATACGGAATTAATTCCACTTACGAATTAAATACTGTGACATGGCTGATAGCCCCAATTTACAATCAAGTCTTGTGCTGGGTGTCTTTAAATTCCAAATGTTTTATAGAAGCAAAACAACGGAATTAAATTCTGTGACGTGACGTAAATAAATTATTA
This sequence comes from Bellardia pandia, assembly GCA_916048285.2. Lineage (NCBI taxonomy): Eukaryota > Metazoa > Arthropoda > Insecta > Diptera > Calliphoridae > Bellardia > Bellardia pandia. Next base: position 40,293,352 of record OU696530.1, read on the forward strand.
AATTTCGTTTGTTTAAAGTTATAAATGTGTGATTGAAGTATAATTTAGGGTGTTTATGACAGTTAACTAATATTTAAACTACTTGATATAGATCATGAAAAACCCAAACTTATTGGTTTTTCTAATTTATTTGTAAACATAATCTTCTATCAAATCAAAACAGAGTGAAAGATATTTAAAACTACAATATTGGGAAATGCAAAAGAGAACGTCAGTTAAAAAACAGGAATTACTTTAGTGACAACCAAACTTTAGTAATCGTAACAAAATGTTAGCAGTCTCAAATAATGACAACATTTTCCAGTTGTTACTGCTTGAACTCGATGACATGAGAAAAGTTTGGGTGTGTCAAAAGTAATTCATTTTTATTGTTTTCCTATATGGTTGTCTCTACGAATTGGTTTTCCATGCGTAGAATGTAGACTTGTTTAATTGCTTGTTTAAAATTGGTATAAAATGTTATAATTACAGTTTTATACGCATTGTTTTATACAAAATGTGCGTATAATGGGAGTCAAAGACTGTATTAGAAATTAATTTTAACTTTAAAAATATATTTGTTAAACTGTTTATGGTTACTTATTGTGTGTTATGAATATATTTGTTATTTAGTTTTTTTTTACGCAATTCGTTTTGAATATAGGCCACAAATTCACTCTTATAAATAAATGTAAATAAAACTTAACAGATGTTTTTATACCCTACACCACCATAGCGGAGATTTGGATTTGTGGTGATTTTTGTAACGCCCAGAAATATTGGTCCAACACTCACCTTAAAGTATACCGATTTAACGATGTCCGTCCGTTCGTCAATGGTCCGTTCGTATAATGGTCGGTCCATAATTAGTCGTAATTTCCATATAAGACCCTTTCCGTAACTCAATTTAAGCTCAATAAATCGTTTAAAAGTATTTATATCGAGATAAAGTTTAACACATATAATATTTATATTTAGAGACACCATAACACTAAATTTTTCGATGATCGGCCCACAATAGGTCATATCTCCCATATAACGCCAATTTCTGAAAAACTGTTTTATACATAAAAACTGGGTGTAGGGTATCATTTGGTCGGGCTTGACTTTCTTACTTGATTTTTATTATATTATAAACTAAATAGTAAACCTTGTAAAAACGACCTTATTTATAGAAAAACAAAAAAACCTAAATAAAACCCTAAACCCTCATGAAGTTCGAAATTTTTATAAATATTAAAACAAAATTAAAACATTACACTTGAATTATTATTAAAACTACCAACTGAAATTCGAATTCTAATTGTGCAAGTGTCAGTAATAAGTGAATGAATATGTTGTTTTTTCAGTTTATTTGTTATATGTTTTATATAGACAAAACTAATTTACATTTATGGCAGATGACATGCCATAAAATTGTTCAATTATTACCCGTGTACAAGCAGAAATACATGAATGACATTGTCATTTACTTATTTATGTATGTAGTAATAATGCTGCAATTACGCTGTGAACTAAATAATATATATCAATATTTATTTTACGTAAATAGGTAGCACTTGTTTAGAAATTCTTTACACAAATAAATAATTTAGTATTTTAGGTGTTTTTTTGTTTTTTTTTGTTAGTACTTAGTTGGGTTAGTAACGCATATGCGTTAAATTATCAATACATGTACATAAAAATGGAATTTGTAAAATAAAACTAACTTTTAAATGTCATATATTTATCAAGGGAAATACTTCAATAGAGTGTTATTATATATGCAATGGTGGCCATATAATTAGAAACGACTTTTCAGCATATATATTTGTTCACATATTTTAAAAATTTAGTTCAACATATTAAAACTAATACTAGAAATAGTAAAGTAACACAATTTTTAACAAATATTAAGTTTAAAATAAAAAAATTACAGCATCAATATCATTTTAAGCAAAATTAACTTAAACACCAAAAAACGTAATAGCGCAATTCACAATCTTGTGCAAATGGTATTGCATCATTGCATTTGCAAAAAGGTGCTAAAGGCAAGATCAAAACCTTTTTGCAAATGCAATGATGCAATACCATTTGCACAAGATTGTGAATTGCGCTAATATCAAATTGGTCACCTAATTAGAAACTAAAAAAATATATGCAAAAAACCTAATTGAGGTTTAACAAAACTTAATTATCCCTTAATATTTTGTTGCATAAGCATTGATTTTGTAAACTCTTCATTAAACGCTGGCATTTTTGCAGAGACATGTTTTTCCAGCTTTGTTGCAGCAACGGAAACAATTTATCATTATTTTGTGGATTTTTGTCCTTTAGGATTCTTTTCACAATTGCCCATAAGTTTTCAATTGGGTTAAGATCAGAATACCAATATTTTGATCCAAAAGCCCACACTTTACCAACCGTGAAGTGCGCTTTGGGTCATTATCATGCTGGTAAATGTATTGGGCGGGCATATTCTCAAAACAATGCGGTTCCATTACATTTTCAGAAATGTTTTTATATTGATGCTGATTCATTATTCCCTAAACTCGTGCACCCACACCACACCAAGAAAAGTCACCCATTACCATAATAGACCCGCCACCATGTTTTACTGTTTTAAGGTCTAAGGCTTTATTTAGAGCACGTCTAACATGTGATTTTCCATAAGATTGGAACAAGTAAAACTTAGATTCGTCGTACCAGAGAACTCTATTCCCGTAACGTGGATCTTTTCTAAGCATTTCTCTTGCAAACCGAAACCGCTTCATGATATTTTTTTGAGACATGAGACTTTTTAAGACCTAACTTATTTAAGCATCTTCTTATTGTCCGTATGGATATTTCTGCGCTTATTTGCTGTTTAATTTCAGCCTTTATTTCGCGCGAAGACAAATAGATCTTCTGCTAAAGTGGTCATTTGTGTCCTAGGTTTCCTAGCTGGGGTTGCAAACTGCTTTGTATATTTGTACAAGTTAACTGCACCAAATACAACTTTTTTTGAGCAAGAACACTTTTGTGCAATAGTCGACATAGAAAGTTTTTCATTTTGGTGGCTTGTTTTTGCTCATTTTCGAAACTAAACCGTATCAAAATTATTATAGTTAATCTATTGTTTAACAAATTATACTAACTAATAATAGTTTAGAAGTTGAAAAAATGCGCGTTTCTAATTACGTGGCCAGAAAAAAAAAACAATTGTGAAAATAACATATGAAAAACATGCGAAAATATTATAAATTTTTATAATAATATTTCGAAAAGTTTAAAAGTTGAGGAAAAAAATGCTTGTTTCCAATTACGTGGCCAGCAAAAAAAAAAACAATTGTGAAAATAATATTTTTATATATTTTTTTAATTTACCTTAGAACTCAACAAACAATTTACAGTGTAGGTCTTTAAAGAAGCTACACAGCGATCTTATTATATCAAATCATCGTTTCGAATTATATGTCCACCACTGTAAATCATTGCTTTAGAATTAGAAATCAATTTAAGAGACCTTTAAATTGTTTGCGTTTGCTTTAATGCGGCTAATTAAATTCTCAGACTTCAACTAATCAGTTTTAATTTATTTTAAGTAGATTTACAAATCAGTTAATTATCTTCAATAAACTTAAAAACTGATATTTAAATGCGGAAATATTGCCAGCAATTAAAACTACATAGGTATAAAGAATTAATTAAATCTTATTACTCACAATTTAATTAATTCAATTCTACTCTATAAACTAAAGACTCTTAAATAAAGTAGTCAATGCAAACTTTGCTAATATTTTATTAGTAATATTTCATTATTTTCTTTTAAAATACCTTTAAATATAAATTATGTAAAACCCACAACAGAAAAACAAAAACAGAAATTGAAGCTAATTGATCGTGTCGTTTATTAACACAACACTGACGACTGACTAAACTAGCACTGTCCGTCCGTCTGTCTAACTGGCTACAACTCTAGGTGTCGTGACACTGTGTCTGAATTACGCCTGATGTTGTAATGTAATGATGCTCATGATGAATGAATTTATTTATTGTAATAATTTATTTTTTGTTTAATTTCATTGTGAATGCCTTTGTTTGTGTAGCAAATTAAAAAACAATAATAACAATAACAGCTTTAACTAATTAATATTAAACATTAATTGTTGGTGTTGTTGTTGTTTTTTTTGTTTGTTTGTAGATGAGTGAAAAACAAATTTAATAAACCGTTTGCATGCCATGTTAAATCAGTTAAATATTTTACTGTTTTCACCTTTTTCTTTCCTTTAATTTAATTAAATATTTAACAACAATTACTGAAAGTGAAAAAAAATCCAACTGAATAACTACTGAATCGTGTTGAAATTATTTCAATAAATACAATGCAAACAATAATATTTAAATAATTTAATAGTCATGATAATAACACATGAGAAAACTCATTTAAGTTGTCATCGATATTTAAAAAAACTAATAATTTATTTTGTTTGGTATAAAAGTTGTAGGAAGCATTCCTGTAGGCTAAGCAATGGTTATAGAATGAGTTACATGACTGGTTTCTGGGGGATAGCGGCAAGTTGTGGTTTCAACAATTCAGAAAAGGTATTTCAAATTACAAGTAAGATTTTAGTTAGCAATAGTTTCTAAAAGCGGTTCAAAAATTCAAAAATTTCCAATATAGTCGAGACTAAAGACCTGTCTATAGGTGAGACTTAATATTTGTCTATAGTCGAGACTAAAGACTTGTCTATAGTCAAAACTAAAGTGGATAGACGAGACTAAAGACTTGTCTATAGGTGAGACTAAAGACTTTTCTATACTCAAGACCAAATACCTGCCTATAGGTGAGGCTTAATATTTGTCTATAGTCGAGACTAAAGACTTGTCTATAGTCAAAACTAAAGTGGATAGTCGAGACTCAAGACCAAAGACCTGTCTATAGGTGAGACTTAATATTTGTCTACATAGACTAAAGACTTTTCTATAGTTGAGACTAAAGACTTTTCTATACTCAAGACCAAAGACCTGTCTATAGGTGAGACTTAATATTTGTCTATAGTCGAGACTAAAGACTTGTCTATAGTCAAAACTAAAGTGGATAGTCGAGACTAAAGACTTGTCTATAGGTGAGAGTAAAGACTTTTCTATACTCAAGACCAAATACCTGCCTATAGGTGAGACTTAATATTTGTCTATAGTCGAGACTAAAGACTTGTCTATAGTCAAAACTAAAGTGGATAGTCGAGACTCAAGACCAAAGACCTGTCTATAGGTGAGACTTAATATTTGTCTACATAGACTAAAGACTTTTCTATAGTTGAGACTAAAGACTTGCCTATAGTCGAACATAAAGTTTTGTCTATATTCGAGACTAAAGACTTGTCTATAGTCGAAACTAAAGTGGATATCCGAGACTAAAAACTTGTCTATAGGTTTGACTAAAGACTTGTCGATAGTTGTGACTAAAGATTTGTCTACAGTTAAATTTACTTTTAAGTCGAGATTAAGGTTTTGTTAATAGTCTCTACTAAAGACTTTTCTATAGTTGAAAATAAAGAGTTGTCTATAGTTGAAACTAAAAACTTATCTATAGTCGAGACTAAAGGCTTCTCTAAAGTCAAGACTAAAATCTTGTCTTATTTTGGAAAATTGTAATGAAATGTATTAATTATTTGATTTTTAAAACAATTTAAGCAAATGTATTTGTATGGTTTTGGCGTATTTAATATAGGGTGTTTTTTTTAGATGTACCGAACTTTTTGTTGGCGACTTTTTTTTAACTGGCGGGATCAACATTCGCCGATATACGGCCACAAATGTTGGAAAAAGTCATCGAAAATTGGACCTCCAGATGAGACTACATAGTAGTACATACGAAGCAGCCCTGGCGGTTATATGCCAGAAGCCATATTAATTTATAATGCCAGAAGATGATCTTTCGTATAAAGTAAATTTTATGCCAATTTAAATTAAATCATCTGAGTTTTATTCCACATCAAAGTTCTATACATCCAAAAAATTCGCACAAGTGAAGCGTTGAAATGCCATACCAAACTAAACATAAATCACTTGACAGCTGCCAAAATGGCCGCCAGTTAAAAAAGTGTTTTCAACTTAAAGTTCTATACATCTAAAAAAAACACCCTTTATTATTTATACCAATAATTATATTACTTTAAAATCAAATAACTGCAAATTTTTTCTACAATAATTACAGTAATTTTATTCATTCTGAATTACAATTTTTTCAAAGTATTACAAAACAAAGTTTTGTTCATTAAACTTTGATAAGCCTAAAGGACCTTTAAATCCTTCAAATCACATTATTTTCTAATTTAGCTCGAATAACAAACAATTAATTTTATGAATTTATTTTGCTAAGCAATTTTAAACAAACTTCTCCAACAGCATAATTTTACTAAATATATCATTACTTCATTATGACTTAATGTCCTCAACTTTACTCTTCTCCTCATTTTTAACAATTTGACATTGTTTGGCTTTATTGTTTATTTCTAAACAAAACTTCTTATTATTTGGTGATTTATCTCTTTCTCTTTCTTTTGACGTGCTCCGGTGTTTCAATGTGACAAATGTCTGTCAAATTTTGGCAAAAATATAATTTTTCAAAACATTCAAAATATTTTATTATTTTTGGGTTCTTGTATTTGTATTCTGTTCTGTTCTGTGAACACAACAGTAGCTTTTAAACACAAATGGTTTTTGTGCATTAAATAATGCTAAGCTGAAACAGGAGATTTGTTTTTGGTAATAAATTTATAAATGACAGCCTTTAAATAAACTCATACAGACACTTTCAAAAGAAAAAGATTATTTAGTCATTAATCAAAATGCAGGGGAGAGGAGAAAATTATGAAGAAGTTTTGTGTTTAAATTAAAATAAAACACACCAGGGTGTTGCATAATTTTGATTTTCAAAGGAATTTTGTGAAAAGATAAATTTACAGATACACACATACATACATATAAAATTAATTTAAGGCAATGCAATTTGGAATTTTTGGTAAAGAGAAGTTATGAAAAGAAGCAGGAATGGGAAATATATCAAATAAATAGTCTCCATTATAGACAAGACTATAGTCGATTTGCAGATATTTCTTTCTACAGGCTTCGCATTGTACAAATTTCTTGTATTGCACCGGCTTCGCATAGTACAGATTTCCTGTATTTGCAACTACTTGCTTTAAGACAGTTTTTAGAACCGTTACAAAAACATTAAAATTTACTAAAATGCAATTTTAAGAGAAATGAAATAACTCCCAACGATAAAATAGTGTTTTTTGCAATTAAAATGAAATAAGTCCCAACTGCGATGAAATAAGTGCCAATGATAACTCCCAAATGAAATAACTCCCAACAAAAAAAACTGTTGGGACTTATTATGAAAGAATTCCTAATGCATTGGGAGTTATTTCATAATGAAAAAATTTTGGGATTTATTTAATTTTCCCATTGGGACTTATTTCATTTGGGATTATTTTTGCACTGTACCAAGTGATTCTAGTAGAGTAGAGGTACCTTTTTCGATAGCCTTTTTTTTGACAGATTACGTGTGAGTCGTGTCATGCTGTCATGTTATTCTGGTTTAATATTCTTTGGCATTTCATAATGGAAAGACTGACGCCTGAACAACGTTTACAAATCTTTCAACTTTTTCACGAAAATAACCGTTCTGTGAGGAATGTGTTTCGTGCACTTCGCTCAACTTATGGTCAACATAATCGGCCTACTGATCGTACTATTCGCAACACCATCACCGATTTTGAGACGCAGCATTCATGGCGACCGTCATCGTGCCATGATAACCGACTATTTGATGCCTGAAATTGAAGCTCGTGATATTTGGTTTCAGTCAGTCGATTGGCCACCAAGATCGTGTGATATCACACCGTTTTTCCTGTGGGGATATATAAAGTCAGGCCTTGGAGGAATTCATCACGCGTGTCATTCGCCAGTTTCCAGTCGAAATGCTTGAACGAGTCATCGAAAATTGGACTGAACGGATAGACCATCTACGACATAGCAACGGTCAACATTTGATAGAAATAATCTTCAAAAAATAAATTCCAAACAATGTTCTTTCAAATGCTAATAAACATTCCCCATTAAATTTGAATTTGCTGTGTTTTTTTTTTTCTTTTCATTAAAAAGGTTGGGAACCTCTTATGGCCGAATTCACAGTCTTTAGGTAATGACAAAGGCTTAACAAATGATTCTTTATTCGCAATGCTTAATTAGCCATAAGAATAACAAGTAATAGTTAAACAATAGTTAGTATTTTGGTTTACCAATGCTTAACTAATGACTGAGAATTCGGCCGTTAATGGATCTCGCTTTATATAGTCCTTTTCGGAATTGCATCAGTGCGCTGCATCTGACGTTCGGAGAAGCAACAGTTGGCATCACTGCAAATGTATTGTGTTCTAAAATGCAACCCTGAAGCAGCTGCTGCACAAACAACATAAAAATAAAAACGAGTTCACACGATTGTTAGATGTCTAGCAATATTTTTGTCTTACAATGTACTGAAAATGCTTTTTCTTACAACGTTGGAAGACAATAATTTTAAGTTGTTGACGGTTGTTAGACATTTTCTGAACATTTTTCCGACAACCGTCTGTAAAAAGCTTAAGCATCACAAAAATGGCTGATGCAGTAAATGAGCATCAACATCGCAAACTAATCATAAATGCGCATCAGATGCAGCGTAGAGTTGTATTTCCAAAAGGCCCTATCTTTCTAATTATACATACACTGATTGTCTCCGGAGTCTGTTGTCGGAACTATAATCTATTTCTCTTAAAATTAAAAATATTAGTTAATTTTCCTTCTCTAATTAATAATATAATCGAGACTGTTGTTTGGTGTAAAGCCGAGAATTTTTTTCTATAAAAATCTGTTTGGAATCAAAAATAACATAACGAAATAAGCAATAAACCTTTCAATTTGTCTATTGACGGCGTAAAGATGTGGCCAAAACAAATTTTATTTTTACATTCTTTAGCTTCCACTTGTATCTACATACAAACATAATCAGCTATACTCGTATTAGTTTTTATTTATTTGTAAATTTATTAACAAACAATTCAATTGAAATTTACTTTTTACACAAACCAGTCACGTTCATCAAAAAATAGTGCGTTTTAATATTACTAAACAGGGTCACTATGTGAATTTAATTGATTGAATGACATCGCTTTCGATCAAGGAGATGTTTGGGTGTTTCATCATTGAGAAGGTAAGAATATATGAATTTATATTAAAATAGATTTGTAAAAAAAACTATTTGAAATGAACACACAGATTCTATAAATTAAAGCAAAATATTTCAGTACACTCGGAAACAATATTTACCACAGTGTTTACAAGTCTTAAGGTACGGTCACACTTGGCAAATATTTGCCTAAAAAGACGTAACCAACGTCAAACACATCTGTGCTAAAACAAGTGGTTACGTTTTTTTGAGTAAATATTTGCCAAGTGTGACCGCATCTTTAAAAACTTTCGATTCCTTTGATTTTGAGTATTTTGTATTTATTTACTTACATCTACTTTGATTTTAACTAATTGTTTATATTCTTAAACTAATTATTTAATTTCGTCAACATGTGTTTTTATTTTGAGCAACAATTAAGTATTTAACAACTTGTAAACAATCAAAATTAAATCAATTTGTTTTGTTGTTGTTTTAAATTTTATTTCTAAATTTAATGATAATTTTAAAAATAGTTTTTTTTCTATATAAATAATTTACAATTTCTACTAGGCTGTTAGTTTTTGTTATTGTTTTAGTTGAGTGCTTTTGTTATATTGAATAGCTAATTAAAACATCTATACGCAATTAGCAAATATTGTTAATACGTGCGTATTTATTTATAATACATATTAAAACAAGGTTAAAATCAGACTTACATACATACATTTCAACACTAATTTTAAACAAATACAACAAATTTATATAAATGTATGTACAGACATACATACATATGTACGAGTATGTTTATAGAGGTATGCATGTCACATGAACAAGTATGTTTGCGGGTATATATACTAGGGATGCCAAACGGGACTGGTTTTTCAAATCTCGGGATTCGGGATTTCATCAATGTAAATTCCAAGATAAGGGATTTTTGTTTCATATTAAAACATATTGGTTTATATATAATAAAAATCGCTAAAGCTTCTTAAAAATATTAAGGTATCTATAGTAAAGAGAATCTTCATTTAATTGTTACCTGACGAAGAACATCGTTTACCACGTTTGTAGACAAAATTGTTAGCAAGTTCTTGTATACAATATATTACTCCATATTATTACTGACATTATTAGGCTTCTAAATACATATTTAAATTAAATTCATTATTTATTTATGTTCACAATCAACGTTTTAATTCATTTCTAAATACAAGATCGGTCAAGCCAGACCATATAATACCCTACATCCAGTATATCAATAAAATAGTTTTTCAGATATGGGAGCTATATGGGAGATATTACCTATTATGGGCCGATCATCCAAAAATTTAGTGCCATGACTTCCGTGAATATAAATATTAAATGTGTGGACTTTATCTCGATATACATAAATACGTTTAAAAGATTTATGGAGGTTAAAGTGAAATACGCACAGGGTCTTATATGGGAGTTTTGACTATTTATGAACTGACTATTATAAAATTAGGTGTCATCCTATTTGTACACAAGAAACTCATTTTTGTTAAATTTTATTCGGATAACAACATTTTTAAGAGATTTATGGTCCTTAATAGTTTCTTTTATAAGCAATAAGGTCACTTGAATTTTATATAATAATATTTAATTTATTTATATATATTTATTTCCAATATTTCGCTATCACAATGGATAGCTTCTTCAGGGATAATACAAGTTTTGAATTATAGTAAAATAATAATTGAAGTATGAACTTAAAAAAAAATTTTTAACAGAAAATGAAAAGTTTACAATAATGATATACAATTATGATATATATATATAAAACTTGTTTGGAATAACAAATGAAAAATTCTAAATGTAATATTTTTAGTTTCTAAACTTATTCTTATAAATTAAATGTCTGTAATTTTGAGCTACATTGTCCGTATCTGTTTTAAAATTAATTCTCTTTTAATATAGTAGTATTTTCAAAATCTGGATAATGACCTAAATTGTAACAGTGTGATGTTAATGCAGTTTTTTGAGAAGAAGTATGTTTGTGTTTTTGGTCAGATTTATGTCCAGCTAATCTAGTTTTCAATTTATTTTTAGTTGTACCTACATATATTTTATTACATTCTTCATTATTTTTACCCTTACACGGTATTTTATAAACAATATTAGATTTATCTAATTTTAATGTTTTATCCTTTATCTTACTATATAATCTATTTAATGTGCTATAAGTTTTATGGGATATCTTATAATTATTCCTGTCATAAAATTTTGAATTTTCTAGTCGTTCAAAAATTAAAAAATTTTTTTCAATTTCATACTTCAATTATTATTTTATTATAATTCAAAACTTGTATTATCCCTGAAGAAGCTATCCATTGTGATAGCGAAATATTGGAAATAAATATATATAAATAAATTAAATATCTATATATATAAAAGTGAATGTGTGTCATTATGTTTATTATTATTAGTTTGAAGTCTATAGACGGCTAAACGGCTGAACCGATTTGCTTGAAATTTTCACAGTATATTTCTGTATGTCTGGAAGGAGGCTACTTTGTTTTTGGAAATTTTAAGTGGGCGTGGTACCTCCCATACAAAGTTAATTTTAAAAATCACCGATTTGCTTGAAATTTTCACAGTATATTTCTGTATGTCTGGAAGGAGCTATAGGCTACTTTTTTTTTTTGGAAATTTTAAGTGGGCGTGGTACCTCCCATACAAAGTTAATTTTAAAAAATACGGGTAGCGAAGCACACCGGGTTTTAGCTAGTTATTATATGAAATATGTCTTTAAAGTTATTTCGGGAAGTGGGCCTTATATGGGAGATACGACTAATTATGGACCGATCATCATAAAATTCTACCATATTCTATGTATGTGTACGAAACATTTTTGTGTTCAATATTATTTAGATACCAACATTTTTAAAAGAGTTACACTCTTTTAAGTGATTTTCGGAAGTGGGCCTTATATGGGAAATTTGTAGATATGATTTAGCTTCATTTATTACTCATTTGTGGTGAAATTTGTTTGCATACTTGCATAATTCAAAGATTTACGACCGGTAAACCCCAATTTCGGGAGGACCTTTGTATGGGGGCCAGGTGAATTAATGGACCGATTTCCACCAGTTTCAATCCTATCCATCCTTGTGCCGAAAAAATATCACGTACCAAATTCTATCGAAATATCTTCAAAATTGCGACCTGTACTCTGCCCACAAGCTTTACATGGACATCCAGCCAGCCAGACGGACGGACGGACGGACGGACATCGTTAAATCGACGCAGAAAGTGATTTTGAGTCGATCGGTATACTTTGAGGTGGGTGTGGGACCAATATTTCTAGGCGTTACAAACATATGCACAAATCCAATATACCCTCCCCACTATGGTTGTGTAGGGTATAAATATGTCTATCTCATTATCAAATTCACTCTTCAATTTTGGGTTTTCTCAAAAGAAAAAAAATTAAAAGCGTTGAGTAAATCATTCTTCTTTTCTGGTTTCTTTTAAGAAAATATTTCACCAGGGGGCTAATTCTGGCAGTCTTGATCGAAATTATTTTCGAATCATAACTATACACATTGGGACCAAACTCTTTTGATAAATTTAACGCCTTGTTTTAAGTAGTTTCGTAACAGTGTGCAATGTTTGCTAAATATAATATCACTACTTGGGGCCATAGGTTGTCTGTCCTGCTATTGGCATTTAATTTATCAATTACTTTATTTACTTATGTACAAAACATATGTATATAAATACAAATACAGACGCCTCAGACATATAGGAAATTTATTCAATCAATTTACATACATACATATATGAGTTGTAGTTATTGTATTGTTCACATTTAAATAAATAAATAAAAACGAAGATTTTAAATCATTGTTAGAAAATCGAGTCAAGCTTCTTAAATCAAATATATAATAATCAATAATAATAGTTTCTTTTGAATATTATTTAACCAAACAATAAAAGAAAAATATGTATTAAGAAACAAATTGTATTTGCAAATAGGACTTTGCTGTGCAAAAACCAATAAATCAATACAAAGCAAAGGAAAAAAGTTATCAAAGTGTAGGTAGTTCTTAGCAAATCACATTTTCATGTTCTCAAAAGTAAAGGCAACATTATTTCATTACATTGCTAGCAGGACTTTCGATTCAGTAAATATTTTCTGTTATTTTTTTTTGGTTCTATCTCTCAAATAGTTCAGGTTATTGGGTTTTTGTTTAAAATATATTGTTACGAAATTGTATTTAGATTTAAATTTAACGGCTTGTAATGACTGGTACAGCATGTTTATAAAGCAATTCACAATCTTGTGCAAATGGTATTGCATCATTGCATTTGCAAAAAGGTTTAGCTCCGAACCATCCAGAGAAAACTAGAAATTTTGTTAGTGTGTAAATAGACTAACCGGGCCACTCAAGTTAGTGAGATCATTGTGAGTCATCGTTGAGTAAACACTGAAGTGTAATACCAGTGTGACCTTAAACCGTAATTTAAGTGTGTGTTAAAGTAAATTTTAAAAGAATATTAATGGACAGATTGATTATTTAATTTATTTTATACATTTCAATAAATAGAGACACGTTATGTTATTTTTAAACTGCTTGACTCAAAAGAAATCCGGTTTATTTAAAGGAAATAAACCACCGTTTTTAAAAGGTAAAAACGTAACACTATGAATAGTTTGTTCAACATTGTTCAAGAGTTACTCAGCAATTTATGTTTCCAAAATATATGATTTGCATGCAAGTAATGGCCTGGTACTTGTAAAGTTCCTTTCGTTTTATGCCTGTGCTTAAATCCTGTGTAATTGGGGTGTTGTAGTTTTAGGTATCTTGACTTCTCTTCTTTGCCAAAACGCAGCAACTCATAAATATTACTTAGTTCTGGCGTGTAGTTCTTCTTTCTTTCTTATAAAAAATAATAGGGGAGAGGTGGGCACGTTTGAACACGGGGCACCTTTGAAAAATGTTGATAAAATCTCAGTTGAACCGAGTTGTCACATGCCAACCTTGTTTTCTAGCAACGTCAAAAACTTTTGCTAGTTTTTTTCAGTCGACGACCGAATGTAGTTGGGTGAACATGTTTTTTTTGTAAGAGTGTAATAAGTATTCAGTGATCGTTTTCCTTCGCGAAAGAAATTAATTGCAGTCTAAAATTCATTTCAAACAAAATTAAGTTATTTGATATTTATGTAATAAAAAAAAAATTATTATAAATTTCCGTGTAATGCCAAGCCACTTCAGGTTTGAACAAAGAAAAAGGGGGCACCTTTGAGCATGTTAATTTATCAACCGAAGTACCAAACATTGTTGATTCTCTCTGATTTTCAGAAAATGACGAATACAATGCTGATCATGATGCTTTAAAGGAAAATGTAATGTCACCTGAAATCGCAAGGCCTTTTCCGTCTTAATAATATAAAACTTATTTTTGATCTGAATTTTTTTTATTTTTAAATTGTTAATGTTTATGTTTTTCTTAATAAATAAATTGAATTTAATATAACTGTTTATGTTATTTTTGGACATCAGCGCTACAAGAAAAAATTGCCGTTCAAAACTGTCCCAGCCTAGTTCAAAGCTGCCCCGTATGGGGGCACATTTGAACACAATGATCCATTAAAAAAAATAAAAAAAATATAAATGGAACTAAATTATGTAAAAAGTCAATAATTCAAAAATATAAATTTTTATGTGGCTTGAAAGCAAAAAGTGTTCAAAGGGGGCACCTTTCCCTCTCCCCTACTTTGTCTGTATATCACAGTATTGACCCATCCATCCGTCTATCTGTGCTTTATATGTTATGTCAAATTGGTCTGACTCGCCAAGATGTCTATGGTCATAATCGACTCTATATTGTGCACTTTGTATGTGGCCTCAATTGACACTTTATTAACCCTTGGTAATGCAATGAGTGGTTAGTTTTAATTAAGTTTAAGTAATTTAAAACTATTATTTTCCACTTTAACAGCTTTGCAAGTCCATTGCTATGATAAAACTGTTCGCATTTATAATTTTTCCACTCATCCTTTAACATTTAAAGCCAGTTAAAAGTTTTCTTGTATTTCTTTGTCGCATGTTGGTAATAACTCTTGTTTTTTTTTTTGTATTGTAAAATAAGAACAATACAAAAAAACATTAAGATATGTGTATGACACTGACATTAAGCCTGAGACTAGTGGTGGTCGTGAGTATAACCAATAAATACCTGAAATAGACAAACGGATAGACGGACGGACAGAAACTGCACATGCTGACGTTTAATTTTGGGCAGAACTTTAAGGAATGAAATTTTGAGATTAATAAAATTTCAACATAAATTAATCTAGTAGCAAAAATTGTATTTTTTAATTCTTTAGTTGGATTATTAAGACAATACACTATTGTTGAATCTAAGCTTTATTAAGTTTTAAACTTGACCTTTTTCCACAAAACATTTATTCATTTGAAATATCTGTTCGCTTTAATACCACTTCACTACCAATGTTGTTGTCGACAACAAGTGTTTTCCTTGTACAATTTTCTAGAGCCCCTTCCTTCAGTGCTTTTCCGTTTCGTTTGTCGTGTGAACAATGCAGAAACAATATTTTTTTTTGGTTTCTTATTTTTCAAATGCTACAAGGAATGACCGGGCAGACAGGCCACCGCTTTAAAATCTATTTGGAGCTTATTTAGAACGTAGCAACCAACTTGCAGTATGCGATACACTCTAAATGTGTGAATGGCTAGAATTGTTTTTTGTAGTTTTTTTTTCCTGAATTGCTCTTGAATAAAACGTGGGAAAATTAGTTTTGTTTGCGTTTTTTCCCCAACTAGATAGTATCAGTATCATTTTTGGTTAAAGGCCAAAGTGCTAAAACAAATTGCCAAGAGAATTAGCAACATGATAAACGAAACATTGCAACAGAAATAAACAACATAAAAATTAAAGAAAAAGCTCGCTAATTTTTCAATCAGATCAAGAGTTGAAAATGCGGCAGTTTTTCAATTACACAAGACACCCACTAAAACACTCTGATGTAATTGTATTAGAATGAAAAAATATTATTGGTTGGAGTTTTAAGATTTTACAAAAAAATCAAAGAACACAAGATAATTACTTAACAGCTTCTCAGGAAGCAGTTGCATAAACATGTATAAGTTTAATAAGAATGTGTTTAAGTATTTCAAATTTAAATTTCATAAATTATTCTTAAACTTTAAAATAAACTTTCACAAAAATTCCAATTCTTTTACTGCCTTCAAATTTATGGTAATTTTAAAGTTTATTTTTCTTACAACACACCCCTTTAACTGCAGCTCGCATACCAAGATGTAAAGTCATAATTTAACACTAATAATTTTATTCAAAGTGCGTCATTAAATGTTGAGGAAAAAAAAAAACATGAAATAACTCAACATCATAAATTTACTCTGGAAATACCCTGGGCACATTTGCAAAGGAATTCACACGCATTTTAATATGCGTGCAGAAAAACAAAATGCATTAAACAACTTGAAAAGGCATCAAAAAACTGCAGATGGTCATCTGCAACAAGTAATTAATGGTATTGAATGCACAATGAAACGCAAGAAACAAGAGAACAGGAATAGTTTGGCCTAACAACGTCATGACTTTGAGTGTTCGTAAAGTTCCTTTCTTTTTTATCCCCTTCATTTTTATACAGTTTAAATGCCTGAGGAATTCAGGTTCTCTTTTAGTTTTAGGTTTGTTGACCCTTCTTCTTTGCCAAAACCCAGACACATACATAAATGTTGCTTAATTCACATCTACTTGGGATTCTTCTCTCTGCTTTTAGGGAATTAAAGACTTTGGCTGTTTGTCCCTGTGTCCGTCTGTCTGACTGTCGGTCCATACGTAATGGCCAAAGTACTAAAGCAGAAAAAGATATTTATATTTTTAAATTACAAGAAGAAAAGAAAAAATTTAAAAGAAATATCCATTTTGGACATTGTAACGCAACATGGTTAAACGCGGTTAATAATGACGCAAGGAACAGTGGTTGGAAAGTAAGGTTCTCGAGTTCTATGGAAAAGTAAAGTTCTGAGAACTTTTCTATTGAAAAGTAAAGTTCTGGAGAACTTCTATGGAAAAGTAAAAACAATTTTTTTTTTAAAGTATTGCCAAACAATTTTCTTTAAGAAAATGTTGCAAAACAATTTTCTTTAGGACAATATTGCAAAAAAATTTTCTTTAAGACAATGTTGTAAAACAACTTGCCTTCAGAAAATGTTGTCAAACAATTTTCTTTAAGGCAAAGTTGCAAATTGCCAAACAATTTGCTTTAAGATAATGTTGAAAACAATTTTCTGTCAGAAAATGTTGTCAAACAATTTTTTTAAGACAATGTTGTAGAACAATTTGCCTTCAGAAAATGTTGCCAAACAATATTCTTTAAGACAATGTTGCATGATACTTTTTTTTTTAAAT
Organism: Bellardia pandia; assembly: GCA_916048285.2. NCBI lineage: Eukaryota > Metazoa > Arthropoda > Insecta > Diptera > Calliphoridae > Bellardia > Bellardia pandia. The sequence continues at coordinate 40,310,936 of OU696530.1, forward strand.
ATTGCCAAACAATTTTCTTTAAAACAATATTCCAAAACAATTTTCTCTCAGAAAATGTTGCAAAACAATTGTCTGTAAGATACTTTTGCAAAACAATTTTCTTTCAAAAAATATTACCAAACAATTTTCTTTAAAAAAATGTTACTAGACAAGTTTTTTTCAGAAAATGTTTCATATAATGTTCTTTCAGATAATATTGCAAAACAATTTTCCTTCAGCAAATGTTGCCAAACAATTTTTTTAAGACAATGTTGTAGAACAATTTGCCTTCAGAAAATGTTGCCAAACAATTTTCTTTAAGACAATGTTGCAAACAATTTTCTTTCACAAAATATTGCCAAATAATTTTCTTTAAGACAATGTTGCAATACAATTTTCTTTAAGACAATGTCGCAAAACAATTTTTTTTAAATATTGCCAAACAAATTTCTTTAAGAAAATGTTGCAATACAATTTTCTTTAAAACAATATTCCAAAACAATTTTCTTTCAGAAAATGTTGCAAAACAATTGTCTGTAAGATATTTTCGCAAAACAATTTTCTTTCAAAAAATATTGCCAAATAATTTTCTTTAAGAAAATGTTGCTAAACAATTTTCTTTCAAAAAATATTGCCAAATAATTTTTTTTTAAGAAAATGTTACTAGACAAGTTTTTTTTTCAAAAAATGTTACAGATAATATTCTTTCAGATAATATTGCAAAACAATTTTCTTTTAGCAAATGTTGCTATACAAATTTATTTTAAGAAAATGTAGCTAAACAATTTTCTTCATAAGAAAATTTTGTTAAAACTTGTTTTCTGTAACATGATATTGGCACAGAATTTTAAAAGAAATTGTTGCCTTAATCATCAATCTAGACAGTTTTTTTTTTGTTGCGATCCACTGTGTCAACTTCAAATATCAACATGGAACAACAGCAACATTATCATTAACATAATCATTACATTCATTTATAAACATCCAAAACACAACGACACACATTACCGATTGAGTTTCCAGAAATTAAAAAAAAAATCTCACACACAACAAATATTATTATCATCAGCAACATCAGGAATGTTAGTCGTACGTTTGAATGTTGTCTGTCCAAACGTACGTCCGTCCATCTGTTCTGTCTTGTACGTAGGTATAATATTGATAAAGAATGTACCTTTTGCTTCCTTCATCTGGTATCTTATGCTAAGCTTTGACTGGGATGTTTTTGACCAAAAAGGAACTTGAGCTATTTTTAGTGTTAGATACATTTGGGTGCTTGCTTCTGTTGCGTGTGTTGTTTTATTTATGTGTGGACATGTGCATATGTGGTAGAATAGCTTAGCATGAATGTCTTGACTGTTTAATACCTTTGAGTCATGAGTGTGCAACTGCTGCAACATTACGTTGCTGCAGCAAGAATTCTTTCTTTAATTCCAGTAGCATTTTACGATGACCATTTACGTTGTCTTGAGAATGTTTAATGTTTAACTGCTGGAGATTTTGTTTGCAGAATTTCATGGTTTGATGGTGTGGTAGATGTTGTGGCAATGACGATGATGATGCTACTAGTATTTCGTAGTTTTATAGTGTTTCTCTTTTTTTAATGCTACTCTTTTGTTGGTTCTTTTTATCATTTTTTTTATTCTTCTTCAGTTACCAAGTGCAAGTTAGGTATTTGAAGTTATTTTAAGCTGCTGAGAATTGTTTCCTTTTGTTTTTCTATTTTAATTTTGCTTTGTCTTTATTATAATCATCATTACCATTATTATTTGTTATTAAAAGAGGGGGAAAAAGAATCTTGTAAATGGTTTTTTTATAAAAGAAAATTCTAGTTATTTTATGGTTTCTTGTCAGTTTTCTTACAAGCCTGGCATTGCAAATCGTTTACATTTGCACAAATGAAAATGAAGTTAAAGGCATTTTTAGATTTTATAGACACATGCAATTACGATCTGTCTTAGGTGATTAGTTTATTTATAGACTAGTTTATATACTATTTATAAAAAAAGGAAAGAAATACTATACATGTCTGCTGGTAATTTATTTTTATTGTTATAGCTATTTTATTGTTATAGTGGCCATTTAAAAAAGTTATTTTTAAATAAGCTTAATAACAAATATGGTAAGGCTATAAATAAAGTACACAAGACATTTTTAAAAAAATTAACATAAAAAATTATCGTTTTAGCAATAAAATATGATTTAGTTTTGTGTAAAATGGTAAATTTTATTTACACTTATCTGCTAAAACTGTTGTAAGCTTTTTAGAAGTATTAAGTGTCTCTACGTTAGATTACCTGGGTTGTATAAAGTAGTCGAATGGGGTTTCTGAAGACATTTTCAGTAATAAAGAGTGCCCCGATAGACTAAGCGATAGAGTGCCGGACTATAAGTCAAAGGGTTGCGAGTTCGATTCCCGCCAAAGCCTTTGGGTAGACGAGTCAGACATATGCAGATAAGTCACACATTTGTAGACCACTCAGACATATGTAGAAGAGTCAGACATATATAGACCAGTCAGACATATGTAAACTAGTCAGACATTTGGTAGAGAATCTAAGGCATCGCAATGCACCATATTGGTCTCTGGGTGAGGATGTGAGGTGACTTACACCAGCCTTCCTACCTAACCTAACCTAACCTTCAGTAATAAAACTAGAAAAACGAAACCTCAATTCTATTTCTTATATCAATTTGCCTTGCATGACCTTAAATATTTTTGAAAGTGTTGCCAACCAATTTTCTTTAAGACAATGTTGCGAAAAAATTTTCTTTCAGAAAATGTTGCCAAACAATTTTCTATAAGAAAATGTTGCCAAACAATTTTCTTTCAGAAAATGTTGCTAAACAATTTTCTATAAGAAAATGTTGTGAAACCATTTTCTTTCAGAAAATGTTGTCAAACCATATTCTATAAGAAACTGTTGTCAAACATTTTTTATAAGAAAGTTTTCTAAGAAAATGTTGCCAAACAATTTTCTTTCAGAAAATGTTGCCAAACAATTTTCTTTTAGAAAATGTTGTCAAACCATTTTCTTTCAGAAAATGTTGCTAAACAATTTTCTATAAGAAAATGTTGTCAAACCATATTCTATAAGAAAATGTTGTCAAACATTTTTTATAAGAAAGTTTTCTAAGACAATGTTTCAAAACAATTTTCTTTAAGAAAATGTTGTCAAACCATTTTCTTTCAGAAAATGTTGTCAAACCATATTCTATAAGAAAATGTTGTCAAACCATATTCTATAAGAAAATGTTGTCAAACATTTTTTATAAGAAAGTTTTCTAAGACAATGTTTCAAAACAATTTTCTTTAAGAAAATGTTGCTAAACAATTTTCTATAAGAAAATGTTGCCAAACAATTTTCTTTCAGAAAATGTTGCTAAACAATTTTCTATAAGAAAATGTTGTCAAACCATATTCTATAAAAAAATGTTGTCAAACATTTTTTATAAGAAAGTTTTCTAAGAAAATGTTGCCAAACAATTTTCTTTCAGAAAATATTGCTATTCCATAAGAAAATATTGTCAAATAATTTTCTTTAAGACAATGTTTCAAAACAATTTTCTTTCAGAAAATGTTTCAAAACAATTTTCTTTCAGAAAATGTTTCAAAACAATTTTCTTTCAGAAAATGTTGCCAAACAATTTTCTTTAAGAAAATGTTGCTAAACAATTTTCTATAAGAAAATGTTGTCAAACCATATTCTATAAGAAAATATTGTTAAACAATTTTCTAAAAGAATATGTTGCAAAACAATTGTCTCTAAGAAAATGTTGCCAAAAAACTTTCCTTAAGAAAATGTTGTCAATTTTCATTGCATGACCTTAACTATTTTTTAATAACTAATTATTAATTTTTATCTACAATCAGCTGTATGCAAATATTTGCCTTTTACTTTTTTTAACCTCTTGATTTCAATTTAATTGTGTTAATTTCCATTCATTTCCTTATATAGCCTTTGTAGGTATTAAAAAATACAGCATACAAATTGTAATTTCCATAATTGTATTCTTGTCTAGTTAAGCTATTTATGATTCATCTATAAATAGTCATAGAAATGCTCAGAATTGTAATTACCTTTATCGGGCAAATATTTTTATTTTTACCAAGTTTTTGTTTGTGTTTGCCAGCATGTCAGCAATTTTTGTTGCCATTAATGCTGAAATGTTAATTTTCTGTTGAAGTAGAGCAAATAAAATATTTTAGCTTCAGTTTTATTTTCCAATTCTCATAATCATAACATTTGAACAGCATTAAAAAGCAGCTCAGGCTCTCACAACCCATCCTTCTTTGAAGGTATTATCAACAGTTGCAAAAGAAACCCAGCAGTTCTGGGTGACTATTTCATACTAGTAATTTAGCTGTGTTCATATCCTGGGAGGAAATCAATTGACCCTACATAGATTAAAAAGACTTAAATGGTAATCGACTTTACAATTGTTAAACTGTTTCTGGTGGATAAAGTATTTTATTTTTAAACTGCAGTACAAAAAGAAGTCCAGGGAACCATACCCAAACTTACTTAGAGGTATTAAAGATGGAATTGACTTTACGCTAGATTACCAGGGATGTGTAAAGTAGTCAATTGGCCGCTCTTTGCATTACAAAGACAAATGACCCAAAAAATATATAAATTGTAATCATCTAAGTTATTATATAAAGTATACAGTACCAGAAATCTTTAACTAACTACAACATAGATTACCTAAAGACACTAAAGTGACAATTGACTTTACTCTAGTTTACATGTGATATATAATGCCACTCATTAGCCATTATTTGTACTACAGAGATCTTATACGTGATAAATGCAAACGAATTATATATAAATTGGAATCAGATTAGCAATTTATTGTAACATTAATAAACATTTCTTTTTAAAATAAATAAATTGACAATTTGTAAAACTGCTGGGAAATGCGGCAGAAATGTTGGTAGTAACTAAGTAGTATAGGATGAAGAAGGACTTAAACCATCTTCAGTGGTAGACTAAATGCACTCGAAGAATGGAATTAAAATGCGTGTATTATGTTTATACTCTACACTATGCATTATAAATCAACAATACATTTAAAGTTTCTTTCTAAAAGTTAGGCAAGTCGCTTGTTGTGTTGTGGACACAGTAATAGTAAAAATAATACATATTAAATATTCGTGCATGACTTTGTAACAAGTGTTTCATTCCACAACATTGTTCTCAGTGATCGTATGGGCGTGAATGACATCAAAGATAATGCCCTCTCTTTGAATATTTAATTCCATACTATTGTCCAGCTTGATTCTATAGACAATGTCTTCTATTTGCATTTCAATGATTATAAGAGCAACAATATCATAATCAATGACTTGTATTTTAAAGCGTATCTTGACGTCAATAGAGATAAAAAAACATTTATCCCCTTATTCAGAAACGATTATTAAATTTAACAATCGTTTATTATGACAGATTTGCGTATAAAATTTGCCTTAATAAACGTTATTTAAATTTAATATTAGTTTCACAATATTGTCATCAATGACAATGCACAATGCAATGTTGCCAAAGACAACATTTTAGACATTATATACATATGTACAGTGGGAAGCAAAACTGTCCGGAGGTTTTTCATTAAAGATGGTGCTTTTGGATGCGCTCATGTGGTCTTTGCTAATAGTGTTCTTTTCCATCAGATTGGTATCGGTTGACTTTCGTTTCGTCGCTCCAAACAATCCGTTTTCAGTCATCTACGGTCCAATTTTTGTGTGGGTTTTACAGAAATGAAGGCGTTTTTTCACATTTCTATCGGAAAGTGCTGGCCTTTTCTTTCTCACACTGGCTACTAAACCAATTTTATTTAATGCGCGTCTAAGCGTCCAGGAACTGACATCCTTACCAATACTTCTTGCAGCATTTTTCGGTGTATTGATGTCCTTATTATGCAACGTTCAATCTGCCGGGCATCACCATCAGAAAGTAGTCTTGGTCGTCCCCGTTGATTATTATTGCCAGTTACATTACGCCTTTTTTTATATAATTTACCGTGGATTTACTAAAATTTAAATTTTCAGCCATTTTACGGCATGAATAATTATTTTGCAAGAGATTTATCACATTGTTTTCAATATCAGATGGCGTTTTTCTCATTTTTAAAGAGTTAATCACTTCACAGATCAAACAATAATATCTAATAATAATTTCTCTGGCCATAGCTGTAGTTTTTTGAAGACTACTAAAATAGTAAAGTGCGCGGGCCTATGTTGCTCATTAGAGCAAAAATATACAAACATAAGTGAGAAACTTATATATTACTGAATATTATCTTTTAAGAGAAATTTCGATAGAAATTTTATTTTGTGTTGGAAAAATTTCTTTTGAAAGCGCACTTTAGATTCGAATCAGCCGATGCCAACATATTTTCAATCAATTTACTTACACATACAATTCTTTCTGCTACCATTCTACTTTCCACAACTAGTACTGCAAAAAACAGTCAGCCGGTGAGTAAGTCTGTTTAATCATTTCATGTATTATTACATCTTTGATGTTCTGCTTCATTAAAAATTCAGTCAATTATAATTTCCAGCGCGTAACTAGTAACTGAAGAGATGAGACACAAAAACGAAAATAATGCGAAAAAAAATGTCACAAATGAAGACCTAATAAAAACACAACAAGCTAAACAAAAAGAAAAATACATTTTTCGTTTGTTTGAGTTCATCAAGTTAAAGTAGCTGAAAAAATGTGTTTTAATATATATTTTTTTTAAATTTTACACAAAATTGCTTTCATTCAGTTTATATTTGAAGCTTGTATTAAATGCCAAAAAATAAACGATTTGATGGTAATTCATTATACCCTACACCACCATAGTGGGGAGGGTATATTGGATTTGTGCTGATGTTTGTAACGGCCAGAAATACTAGTTCAACACCCATCTTAAAGTATACCAATCGACTCAGAATCACTTTCTGAGTCGATTTGACGATGTCCGTCCGTCCGTCCGTCTGGCTTGCTGGCTGTCCATGTAAAGCTTGTGCGCAGAGTATAGGTCGCAATTTTGATGATATTTCGATAAAATTTGGTACATAATATTTTTTCGACTCAAGGGCGGATGGGATGGAAACTGGTGGAAATCGGTACATTATTTCACCTGGCCCCCACACAAATGTCCTGCCGAAATTGGGGTTTACCGATCATAAATGTTTGAATAATGCAAGTAACCAAACAAATTTCATCTCAAATGAATGGTAAATGAAGCCAAATCACACCTACAAATTTTGTGCAGATCGGTCCATAATTTATCATAGCTACCACTTTCGAAAATCACTTTAATGGTCAGTAATTTCTTAAAAATGTTGGTATCCAAATAAAATTTAACACAAATAAGTTTCTTATATACATAAATAACGACACCTAATTTTATAATTAGTCGAAACTCCCATATAAGATCCTCTACGTAATTCACTTTAACCTCCATAAATCTTTTAAAAGTATTTATATCGAGATAAAGTTTAACACATATAATATTTATTTTCACAGAAATCATGACACTACATTTTTGAATGATCGTTCCATACATATACTGGGTGTAGGGCATTATATGGTTGGGTTTGACCGACTATACTTTCTTACTTGTTTTTTTTTTTATTATGTTTGCTTGTTAATCAGCCGGAAATTAAAATAAGTTGGGAAAAAGGTTGTTTGCAAGATGGATTTTTTTTTGTTAATGTTATTGCCAAAAGGATTTTTTTATAAAATGCACTAAGATTGAGTGATTCTTGTTTGTTTTTTAACTAAAAGCACTTCCAGGATATCTAATTTATGTAATCTTTTTTATGAAATTTTAAAGTTAGTTTTTTACTATTGACCGTGTTTCTGAGTTAACTCAACAAGAAACTGAGTTTTGTTAAGTAGCTAAATGCGATGAATTAGGAATTCAGAAATGTTAGTTCCATACTCCTTGGGTATATAGCTGTTGTACAGTGGCAAGCAAAATTGTCCGGATGTTTTGCATTAACGAAGTAAGGTACTGAAAGTAATATGTATTTTTTTTATTTAATTGAACCTTATTCTAAATTATTAAGCCCAAAAACTCATATAAATTGCTTCAAAAAAATAAAATAAATTAAAAAAAAACAAAAAATTCACTATTCGAACCCTTTGGCACAATACAAGAAATTCTTTATTACGATATTGCTCTCTTAAAATGTAACGCTATTTGACCTGTTGGTTTTTTTGTTTGTTGCGATCTCATTATCAAGCTTTTATTGCTCTATTTGTGGATTATTGTTTGACCTCTGAAGAGATTAACTTGACTTTTAAATAAAAAATTAAAATATCTTTAAAAATGAGAAAAACGCCAACTGATATTGAAAACAATGTGATAAATTTGTTCCAAAATAAATATTCATGCCGTAAAATTGCTGAAAATTCAAATTTTAGTAAGTCCACGGTAAATTGTATAAAAAACGGTGTAAGGTAGCTTGCAACAATAACCAAGGGGGTCGACCAAGATTGCCTTCTGATGGTGATGCCCGGCAGATTGAACTTTTGCTGCATAATAAGGACATAAAGACGCCGAATAATGCTGCAAAAAGTATTGGTAAGGATATCATGTTCCTGGACGGTTAGACGCGCATTAAATAAAATTGGTTTAGTAGCCAGTGTGAGAAAGAAAAGGCCAGCACTTTCTGATAGAAATGTGAAAAAATGCCTTCATTTCTGTAAAACCTATAAAAATTGGACAGTAGATGACTGGAAACGGTTTATTTGGAGCGACGAAACGAAAGTCAACCAATACTAGTCTGATGGAACAGAATACTATTTGTCTTATTTTCATTTTCATACTTCCTTAATGTAAAACATCTGGACAGTTGTGCTTTCCACTGTATGTATATTCATATCGTCGTCTAAAATCCATATTTACAGGAGAAGCAAAAAGTGTTTTAAAATAAAAAAAAAAATACTTCAGGTATAGAAACAATTGATGGAATTTGGAATTAAAAGAGGACAACTAACTATATTTTTCGAAATATTTTTCTGAAACAAAATCACGTATCATCATAAATATATTTTTAACAAAAGCGAAAAAGTTAAAACTATTAAATATGTAATTTTTTAATGCCTTTTATTAGCGCTCCTGTAAATGTTGCCATTTTCTTTTTAGACATTTTTATTCTTTCAGCATGCAAGAGGTTATGATGGGGGAATTTTTACTTTTTGTCTGCTCGTTGTGTAATTATCTTTTATATAATTTTTTAAATAAATTGTTCCCGATAGACCATAAGATAAAATACGGATCATATTAACCGTAGGATCATCAATTTATTTCTTAAAATTTTTTAACAATTGTTCGGCTTGAGATCTGTTTTATTAAAAATATAAAAACTCTTGTTCGTTTTCAATTTTTCATTAATTTATTTCCAATATTTCGACGAACTTTGTTAGGGAAAAATATAATTTTAAGTTTTCTACAGTGTTGTACGATGTTGATGTCTTACGATTCTTTTACTGACTCATAATCTCGTTATGCATACCTTTTCTAATCGACGAGTAGTGCCTAGGAACAGTTTCATAATCAAGAAAATAGTCATGTTTAAGGTGATGAACATTAAGAAATAAATGGGTTTTACGGGACCTCTTTATTGGGTCCACAAGTTGTCAGTTATCAACATTCAAATATTTTATTTTCATTTTTTACTCCAAGTTGGATGAAACGTTGAAATGAAATTGGTAGAGACTCGTAAGATAACCTAATGAATAATAATCAATCAAAAAAGCGATTTTGATGATACGTTCTTTTGGTTTTTAAACAACGATATATGTATTTCAGTTTTTTTTTTTTTGCTTGGAAAGTTTATGGATTTGTAGTCAGTCTTACTTGTCACTCACCGCTTTATCTTGTATCGGTTGCTGGTAGTTTTACAGTAATTTTTATTTTTAATTTACCTGCAAATAGAAAAAAAGCGATTTTGATGATACATTCTTTTGGTTTTTAAACGACGAAAATGAAATTGGTTATTTGTTATTATTTGTTATTGTTTCCCTGAAGATGCTACACATTGTGTAGCGAAATATTGGAAAAAAATAAAAAATAAAAAAATAAAAATAAAAGCTGACCTTAATCTCGAAAAATAAAATTGTTTAATTAATAAAAAGGTCGAACAATCAGTTAAATAATCAGAAAAAAATATATTCAAATTAATTATAAATTAAACTTGTTTATCATCCGTCAGCTTTATTATAATGTTTAAATAGTAAAGGGGGTTTCAATGAGAACTTTGTTTTACAAAATAAAATACGCGTCGGGGTTACGTTCCCAAAAAAAACACGATGCAAATTGAAACGACGCAATGTGAATTGAGATTGAGAAAATACTAAGTCATCGGCTTGCTGTTACAAAAAATTGGTCTAATGTTTGATGAACAGCTTTTTTTCAACATAAAATAAATTTCCTTGTAGCAATTGTCTGTATTACTACCACTAGCATTATCGTTGGATAATGCTTTACTTTTCATGTCGTCAAATAAGCTTTTTGCTTTTGTCTGAATTACCATTTTACTTAATAGTATTCTCTGCGCAACTTGATTTTCAATCCAAATAGAAAGCAAGAACTCCATTTTGATCATAAAAGCACTACTTGTACGGGTCATCGTTTTAGCAAAAGTTTCAAAAAATAAACACGTAAGAAAGTGCTAAACCTTTTTGCAATGATGCAATACCATTTGCACAAGATTGTGAATTGCGCTAATATTTTAATTCATTGTATTCCATACAACTTTCTCTGTTTTTTGTTTAAATTTACTCTGGCAATTATCATTTCAAATATCTTTATACAAAAAAACATAATTTCACTTTCAGTTCTTCACACACTCAGCAGCAACCTGCAATAAATTTCATTCTTAAACAGCGTCTTAAATTCTTCGATGTTTTTGTCATTTAAATTGAAAAAAAAAAATATGTGAAAGAATCTGCAAACAAAACTCAAGCCAACACGGGCTTATCCATTTCTTAGCAGAATACTAAAAGCCAAAAGTATATATTTAGCGATAAATTAAGCCAGTAAAACGCCACGAGTGACGACCAGAAGCAGCTGGTATGAATAGCCCAAAGTCACGTTTTAAAAGATGTTTGCATAAAATAGTTAATTGCAAAAATTACTTTTTTTAACATTATTTACAAACATACAAACATTTATTATTAACTTTAAACAGTTTGGCTGACATTGTTGTTGCACTTGCTTGCAATTCGCAAGATATGAAAAGCAAAAAAAATTGATAATTTAAAATTTTTTAAACGTTTTAGCTATTTTTGACATGCGCGCCTTAAATTTCATTCAAAAACTATTTAAAAAGAGTTTTTGTATATTGTATTGTTAAATTTTATATTTATACATTGAAATTATTTTTGTAGACAGACGGTCAGTTAGACTATTGAAAATTGCATTAAATTTTTTACTTCAAGTTGGTTTTGTTTGTTCGCCAAACAGCCTTAGGTTTCAAACCTGCTGGTAATATTAATATTGTAAAACGTTTAAATATGTTGCAGGTATGATACTCCCCAAAATGTTGATATTTATGAACATTTAGACCAACTGCTTTTGGCCAATTTGTTATTGTTTCATTAGGTATCGGCTGGTTGTGTTTTGATACACATGTAAATAAGTTGTATTTAACGCCAGATTCTCGTGTTCCACCAACAATTTTGAATTAACGGGTGATTCAAGTAGATATGCTTTTATCAATAACCTTTTTTTGACAGATCACGTGAGTCGTGTCATGCTGTCATGTTATTTTTGTTTAGAATGGTTTGACATTTCATTACTTACGCCTGAACAACTTTTTCCATCGTTCAAATTTATTACGAAAATTCACGTTCTGTGAGAAATGTGTTTCGTGCACTTCGCTCAACTTATGGTCAACATAATCGGCCTACTGGGCGTACTATTCGCAACACCATCAACCATTTTGAGACCCAGCATTTATTATTGGATAGTATTCAACCTGTAGGCCGGTAGAATTATCGGTCCATATTACTTTAAAAATGGTGCCATGCCGACCGACTATTTGATGCCTTGAATTAAAGCTCGTGATCTTGACGACATTTGGTTTCAGCAAGACGGCGCCACTTCCCACACATCGCATCAATCAATGGATTTATTGAGATAACACTTCGGTGAACACATAATTTTACGTTTTGGGCCGGCCGATTAGCCACCAAGATCGTGTGATATCACACCGTTGAACTGTTTCCTGTGGGATATGTAAAGTCTAAAGTTTATGCGGACAAACCCGCTTCAATTCAGGCCGGTTACCAGACGAAGTGTTCGAACGAGTCATCAAAAATTGGACTCAAAGGATAGACCATCTGCGACGTAGCAACCGCCAACATTTAATAGACATGATCTGCAAAAAATAAATCCCAGAGAATGTTCTTTCAAATAATAATAAACATTCTCCATTAAAAGTGAATTTTCTGTGTTTCTTTTTTTTTCTTTAAAAAAGTAGGGAACCTCGAAATGGATCACGCTTTACATTGAATTCAATTTTCACTAATTATTAACTTAAACAAACACTTTTGTTCATTGGCCATTTGTAAACACCTACATTTACATATACATACACACATATGCACGTAGGCGGTTTGTTAAGTAACTTGTTGCTAATTTAATTCATAATTTGCCATTTATTGTTAAAAAAATATGCGAAATTTTAAATAATTCAAATGATTATTAAGCAAATAAAGAAACTTATAATTTATTAGCTTTAACTACAAACAAATAAAGAGATGTATAATACCGAGTTAAATTTTTGTTTCAACAGAAACCATGTTCAAATTTAAAATTGTTTAAATTTCCAGAGTGAGAGAGAAAATCTAACCTTGAACGGTCAATACACTTTAACAAATCATATGAAAGGCATTTCTAATTCAACAATCAAAGAAATTTGATTGAATATTGGCAAAGCATGAGATTGTTTATTAGTAAAATTTTTTAAATTATCTTTAATTGAAACAACTAATAACTTTGTTATTGTTTTATGTAAATGACATTTTCTACATATATAAAAATGAATGTTTGTCTGTCTGTCTGTATGTTTGTATGTTTGTGCTTAATAGGTGGCCAAACCCAGCATATTACTGTGACTCTGGAAGGAATAATAGGCTATATGTACGGTGACCATCCGTCCTGTATTTTACAGGACAGTCCTGTTTTTGGCAAAATTTCAGTTTATGGGGGACACCCCTGGGAAAAAAAAAAATGCCACGCCCCCTTAAATGACCCCAGGAGTGCGAAAATCATAATGAATAAGGGGGCTCACGCCCCCTATGGGCGTGGCAGTCGAAAAACGACCCGGCGCACCTACGTAGACAATATGGGTATCAAATGAAAGCTAATGTCTTCACGATTCCAAAAATAGCCGTATCGTCCAATTCACGACCCCAGTCGTGAATGTCAAAGGCAGTAACGCAATCCATATTTAGTGATGTTCTCGTGTCAAGAGTCAAATCATAAATGAGGATAAGTACAAAATTAAGAAACGAGGAAAACTCTTGAAAGCTTCTGATTGATTAATGAAAATTTGTTATACTGGCTTCGCTTAGTAAAGTTTTTCTGCGTGACCGGCCTACGGCCGGGCTTAGGGGTTTTTAACTCCAGTATGTCTTAATTCTAGACGGCGGGGATCTCGAGTGCTCGGCCTCTGGCCGAGCTAAAAAGAACTAAACAAAAAAAGTCCTTCCCCCATTTTATAAAAATTAACATATCTTCCTCAAATTCTGGACGATCTGGCAACTACGGGTATTTTTGGAATCGTGAAGACATTTCCTTTCATTTGATACCAATATTGCCTAAGTAGGTGCCATGGGTCGTTTTTCACCCCCGCCCCTATTTAACAAAAATGGCCGTATCGGCTGCAAAAACCGCCCGATCTGGCAACTATGGCTATTTTTGGAATCGTGAAGACATTAGCTTTCATTTGATACCCATATTGTCTACGTAGGTGGGCCGGGTCGTTTTTCGACTGCCACGCCCATAGGGGGCGTGAGCCCCCTTTTTCATTATGATTTTCGTACTCCTGGGAACATTCTGAAGGGGATGGCATATTTAGATTTTTTCTCTAGGGGTGTCCCCCATAAACTGAAATTCAGCCCTGTTTTTTAACATGCTGTCCCTTGAGATTTTTTTGTAAATACAGGACAGTACAATGTCCCTTATTTCCTAATTTGATATGCAAATGTCCTCTTTTTAGCATATACATTGCACGAACATTAATACAAAATTATCATAAAAATCCAACTGTATACTTTCCCTACATTTCCAAAAGTTAAAATAGCATTCATTTTATTAGAGATATGGCTCCAACAAAAATAAAATGTAATTTCAATGATAGCGTTTTGTGGAGACAGCACAAATTGTAATTTTGGTGGTGCAGCCAGAAAAGGTCAGAATAATATCTTTCACAAAATGCAAAACTTCATTGGCCAAAAACTGATAGGTGTAAATTGCGCTGCACATATTTTGAACAACTGCATACAAACTGCAGCAGAGTGCTTACCTATTGATATTGAAGTTATTATTGTCAAAATTTATTCTTTTTTTTATATTTATACAGTTAGAATTGAAAATTTCAAAGAAATATGTGAAGATATTGAAATAGAATATAAAAAGTTACTAGGACATAGCAAAACTCGATGGTTAACTTTAATGACTGCTTTGGAAAGCATCATAAAACTATTTGAAGCTTTAAAATTATATTTTATGTCTCAACCGAAATGGCCGACAATATTACGAAATTTTTTTATGAATCCTTGTGCTGAATTATGGTTATCTTTTGCATTTTTTCTGTTTTTCTTTTCACTTTTAACATTATTTTGTATATGTCCTGTATTTTCCTTTCCCAAAAATGGTCACCGTAGCTATTTGATGTTTTGTTGGGGCAAACGGGAGTGGCACCGCCCATATAACCCATTTTTTGGAAATGATTTGAAATATGTCACTAAAACCGACTTTAGACAGATTTTTGAGTTCTTTCACCAGCTTCTCACATTAATTTGTGTTTGTAATTTTAATTTTTTTTTTTACATATTTTTTAATTATATATTTTTTCTTTTTATTGTTATTTTTAATATATAATTTTCTTTTAAATCCTTTTTTGTACACAAAAGAATACAACAACAATACACAAAAGAATACACAACAAAACACGATACTAAAAAGACCATTGACAAAATGAAAGGCAACATCAACGTGAATTCAAGTTGCAGAATACTAAACAATGTCGACAGTCATCGATAAATGGCAATATTGACGAGAATACGAATTTACAAGAAACGATGTCGTCTTGTGTCGACGACGCCAAACAGTATAAGCGTGATTATCACGCATGAAACTAGTTTCAAGGATAAGATGAGGATTATTTATTGTTCCTTTATAAAATTAGTCGTTTAATATTTATACGAGTATTTGCAGAAAATAAGTTTAAAAAATGTTTGGTTTAATTAAGCGTCTATTTCGTTATACTGTGTTCAGATATGAAACTTAATTGAGTCAATATTCGGTTAATTGACAATATTATTTTAAGTGTTCAGGCATACGCAATTTTCAGCTTACTCAATAATCATTTGACAGTTGGAAAACAATACGAAAAATACACTAAATGTTTGTTGTGTTTCTATGTAAACAAACTTACCTTCACATTGATTTTTCAATGATTGCTTTTGTTTTCTTTTGTTGACATTTGCCATTTTATACAATTTTGTTCACTAAACACAGTTGTGAACAGTGTTGCATTCGAAATCTTACTCAATATTATAACAATTTCGTAGTTATTGCGCAATAATTAATTGAGATTTTATATGGAATATTGAGCTCAATAGTGGCGTTAATTGCGATTAACGCAATTAAGGCACATATGTGAACACGCTATTAGATGCTAATCATAATTAATAAATTATTTTCAGTGGAATTCTCTAGATTGTTAGATTTTAAAAATTATCCCTATCGTTGATTCTTAATGCTGAGTGTTCTGTTCACACACAAGTCTTATTTTTCATTGATTTGAACTTTCTCCAGACTTGAAAATATGAATCAGAAATCAAAACTAATTTCAATAATGCATTAAAGTGTGTATTCGGTTCTTTTTCTTTTGCAAGAATCTTATCAATAAAACTTGCAACGTGTGAACAACGACTTTCATTAATTTTATATGCCCAATAAATATTACTCTTTACCACCCACCTCTGCCAAATTTATGGTTTTTTATTTAATGTTAAATATTTATGGCCGTTTTTTTTTGTGTTAAATAGTTAATTTTGCGGTTTTTCTGTTAAAAATATTTATGCAAACAATTTAATTGAAAACATTAAAAACATGCTAAAAATATAAATTAACATTAAACATTTTAGTGTATTTTTTTAGCAACAAAAAATAATTTTTAAACAAAATATTTTAACAATTGACAATCGTCATTTATTAATGTTAATGGAAACAAAAACTAAAATGTGCCCACATTTTTCAATTGACCAAAAAACTAATACATTTATTAACAAATTTTGTACATTCAAACAATTAATTACATATACATACAAACAGCCGCCAGTCAATACCTTAAATAAATATTTTATTTAAATGTTTTGAGTATTTTATTTTCTTATTATAAATTATTCACATATACGAGTACCTGTATTGTTGGGTTAGGTCACTCACTTACTATATTAACGAAAAGAAAAAAAATTAAATAAAAGGTGGGTGTGTCGTGTCGTATTTTGTTTGAATATGGAATGGCTATTAACAAAATGTTTGTTTTACTTGTTGTATGTTTGTATATTTGCCACACTGTTTAGCTGTGAGTACCAGAAATATTTGCCTAACCAGTATTTAAATTAGAAAATTATTGTATTATACATATCAGTGATGGAAAAATGAAAAATTTAACTGGCACTGACCGTCAGCAAAAAGAGTACTTTTTCAAAATTTTGGTACTTTTTAGGAAACATATTTTTATTGAAAAATAAAATTAAAAATCATTTAAAAATAATTCAAAAATAAAATTAATTCACCCCCTGGCCCACGATGTCGAACGATAACGTTCGCTTAGATAAGACTTAAGACACACACTTGATTGTGGAATAAAGAAACTTGATTGAGTAAAAAAATAGATACCACAAAAAGTTTGTGCCTTAAGTCTTATCTAAGCGAACGTTATCGTTCGACATCGTGGGCCAGGGGGTAAGATAATAAACATATGAGCATGCCTGCATTTTGTTACTGTTAATGCCATATCATTAATAGATCGTTCACCAATATGTTTGAAGTTTTCAAACTCATATGATACACAAAAAATCTCAAACAAGAAATGAGAATTACAAAAATGTACGAAACATAAGAAATTGAAAAAATTTATCAAAATAGTACCACAAACAACTTTAATTCTTTATGCATCTATTTACTTTTGTAGATAAGCTTATCCCAGATCAAATAAATAACATGAATAACGAATTTGTGCATTCCTTATGTTCTTGTTTTGAAGCCAATTTTGTCAATGATTATAAAAATAGTAACGCTGGATTTCTAAACAGGGAACAAAGCAAAACAAACAAAGAGTACTAAATATGATGTGGGGGTACTGTGGTATTTTTGTTGTGAAAAAGTACTGAAAATAGTACAATAGTATTGAATTTTCCATCACTGATACATATGTATATATAAAACAAACCATTATTTACTACTTAATACAGCTAAGCTGTTTTAATTTAAATTTTAGTATGAAATATTTATATTGTTTGATTTCAAAATTATTTCAAAAGCTGGGATTTAGATAATTTATTTAATCATACTCTTATGTGTTTATGTTTTCTTGGGAAACCAGTTTTAAAATTTTAAGTAGAATTTATTTTCTGCTAAATTATTCAAAATTTTTGATTTGTTTTGTTTTTTTTTTAATTTGAAAAAATTTTTATTTCGCAAATTCCTTCAAAATTTTATGTTGTCTGCTAAAGTCCAAAATTCATAATAAAAACAAACAAAACAAGAAATATAGATAAAAAGTCAATGAATTTAAACAATTCTAAAACACTGAACTGATTTTGATTTTTCAATAATTGGATCGGTTCTGTGTCTGTGCTTGGTTTGTCAAACCGAATTAAAGGTGTCTTGGACATCGGCTTTTTAAAATGCCAGGTAACTAAAAACTAGAACTAGAACCTGTCCCTATACCCGATAGTAGGGATGGACAAAAAAACATCGGTATTTTAAAAACACTCGTTGTATTGTGTCGAAACATCGATATAATCCGATGTTTTTTTTTTTTGCTCCTAAACAATCGGAAAACATCGATGTTTTCTTTCGATGCATCGAAATGGCAAATTGTATACAGAACGTGTATATTGGTATATAAACATGTATACATATCTAACATTTTAGACCCTCGATTCAAAAAAATGCACTTTAATGATGCAATAGCCGTTGCCAATGCTGTATCAAAGATCAAGGAATTAATGAAAAATACTTTTTTGCAAAATGAAGATATTGAATCTGACTCAGAAAAATCCGATAAAAGTGAGGATACTTTTTCATTATGGACTAGCCATTATAAACTGGGTTCATAGAATTTGGAAAAGCAACAAGACTGAAGATATATTGTCTGATGAACTTTCAGTTTAGTTGAGGACTCCTGTTGGAAGACTGAACGAAAATCCGCTTTTAAATACCTTATAATGGTGGGAACATCTGTTCCGGTGGGAACATCGGACTCAACAAAGAAACAGATTGAGTGGCGAAAGACTTGGTAAACTTTAATTTCTAAACAATATTGAAAAAAAGTATTTGGAGATGTAAAATAAATTTAAGATTTTTCGAAAATATAATAATAATTAATAATTTAAAAAAAAATAATCGATGTATTTTATGAAATATCGATTCAACATCGATGTATGTTTGTGATGCATCGCATCGAAAAAAACATCGATGTTTTTTTACAGTGCCCATCCCTACCCGATAGACCAAACACGCTACCAGTTCCCTTCTTTCTAGAATTTTTTTTTCAGTAGCTGAACTGATTATTTATTTTATTTTAAAGAAGTTTCAGTATTTTCTAATCATACACCCCTATCGTGAATAAAAATTCCTCAAGAAATTTGCTCCCTTTTATTTTTTTAACATTGAATTTTAATAGGAAAAATGTGAAAAGGGAACAAATTTCATGTGAAATTTTTATTCACGATAGGGGTGATAGTTAAACATTTTGAAATTTTTAGGAAACTTACACTAGTTTTAATTTAAGGTTTCATATACAAATTTCTTTCTATTTAAAACTAGTGGAAAAGTATAGTCGGTCAAGTAAAAGTTCTTATGCACCGGCTGTTATAAAATTTAGTTTCTGTAAATATGAAACTTATTTACTATATTATTATTTATTTATATTATGTTAGAATTAGCCAAACGTCCACGTCCCCTACTGCACTGTAACGAAACAGCTGATCCCGTTTTGTTGTTTGAAATCAATGCAAATGTTTAACGTATTGTAATAATTAGAACATAATTTGAAACACTATCATGAACATACAGAAGGTATGGTCATGGTGACAATACAAACACACTACAGTATATTAATATCACATTGACGGAACGAACGTGTCAAACTTAAGGCCATTTTGGTACTTTTTCAAGCAAGAATGTACGAAAACAAACTTTACAATGATCATCACTGTTTCGAACAGCTGACTGTTTATTTATTGTATGTACCAATATTGCAAATACTCGTAAAGTGGAGTTTTTTTTTTTGTTTAATATACGGCACGTTTTTAAATGTTCTATAAGCACACAAACGTGCTTACAGTACGGTACGGTACAGTATGGGGACATTCGGCCAATTCTAACTTTATGCTCTTTAAAGTGATTTTCGAAAGTGAGCCTTATATGCGAGCTATGATCCATAATTATGGATCGATCTGCACAAAATTCGTAGGTGTGATTGTACAATGTACAATTATTTTGGATGCGTGCCTAAATCAAACATATATCACTGATTAACCTCTATTTGAAGTGGTCATTTGTATGCAGTCTAGGTGAAATAATGAACAGATTTTAAACAATTTTAATCCCAACCGTCCTATGGACGAAAAAATAACGTTTACCAAATTTTATGGAAATACCATCTTCAGTACTTTACAAGAACAGCCAGCCAGCCAGATGGACGGACATTTAATAGACTAAGGAAGTGACTCTGAGTCGATAGGTATAGTTTAAGTTGGGCGTTGGACTAATATTTATGGATATTACAAACATCAGCACATCAGGTTATAAACATCTTATTTCTGCTCATTTCTTTGAAATTATAAAATTATTTAATTATCAATTCCGCTTAAACATTTCAATGCGATATATCTATTATGACTTTTTTTCTTTTATACCCATATGTAGCTTTGAGATTATTTAAAGCTGTTTTATTCCTTTTTATCTTGAATGTTTTATATTTAGTAATTTTGTATATGTTTATTTATTTGACGCTCTAGTTGTACTTATTTCAAACATTCAAACGTTTGTTATTTAAATAAATATTTATTGGAAAACCATGACAACTTATTGTAAACTTAAGGTGATGTATGGGAGACGGAAACCTATTTGTTAGACAATGTATTAAGAATTTATAAATCATTGCGAATAATTTTAACAAATAAAGTTACATTTTCCACTAGTAGACTTTCTGTTAAGGTTTGTCAAAATTTATTAAATATTTCGCTAAACTTGATAAGTTCTTTATTCAAAGTATTTTCCATTGCCTGCTATTTAGCTTCTTTTAATATCAATTTAAGCATAATAATTAATGTATAATTAAGTGAGATCTGTTCGAAATAATCCTGTATTTTTTATATAAAGGATAATTTAAGTAGAGATACTTTTTTCAATAGCCTTTTTTTGACAGATCATGTGTGAGTCTTGTCATGCTGTCATGTTATTTTTGTTTAGAATGGTTTGGCATTTCATAACTTACGCCTAAACAACTTTTTCAATCGTTCAACTTTATTACGAAAATACAAGTTCTGTGAGGAATATGTTTCGTGCACTTCGCTCAACTTATGGTCAACATAATCGGCCTACTGAGCGTACTATTCGCAACACCATCACCCATTTTGGGACCCAGCATTCATAACTGGATAATATTCGGCCGAATAGACCACGTCCAGCATGCTGTGAAGTAAATATAGCGGCCGTAGCTGAGAGTGTACACAAAGACCGTGACCGACTTGGCGCATTTTACATCGAGATCTTAAATTGAAAGCGTAAAGAATACAGCAGAACGGCTGTATTCGAAAGATTTTTTTTTCGAATCGAAACACACAATAAACCCCAAGGTTTCAAAATTATATTTCTCTTTTGTCTTAGTTCCACGAATTCATTTCGGTTTCCTTCCCTCTGATACAAATGTTTACATTAATGGAGTAAAAGTAGGACGCTATTTAAAATGTAAACAAAATATTTACAATCTTTGCACAAATACTACACATTACATTACACACATGTACCTGTATGTAGGCTTGTATATATACCAATAGTGTGATATTTCTAAATACATATGTACATATGTATGTATTTATTTCGTTGTAATAATTTCCAGGGTGTTGCTTTGGTATTTTGTTATTTTTTCATTCTCAGGAAAAAAAAACAATGTTTTGGTATCTTAACGGAGTAAAAAATGCTTGTAAATTGGTTACATTTAAAGCAAAATATGGTTTTTGGGTGGCCAACCAAAAGGTGTAAAAATAATCAATATTTGTAAATACTATAGTGTTATTTACTAGAAATTACGCTGAACTTTAGAAAATTTATAAATAAAGTTTTTGCCCTGTTTAAAAGTAAACAAAATATGTAGTGAAAGTTTTTTTATTTAGTTTTCTAGGAAAAAAATTCTTTGAAACATGTAGGAAAGTATTGTCGATTACGCCCGACTCTACATAAAGTATATGTGTAAAACTAGATTTTCAGAAATATGACCTATTATGCAGCAATCATTTAAAAATGTAGTGTTATGACTATTGTGAATATAAATATTATTCTTTGAGTTAATATTATCTCGATATAAACACTTATAAAAGATTTATATGTAGAAGTTAAAGGGATGTTCGTAGTGGGTCTTATATGGAAGCTATGACTAATTATGCACCGTCTGTTATAAAATTAGGTTTCTGTAAATATGAAACCTATTTGTATTGAATTTTATTTTAATTTTATTTGGATACCAACATTTTTAAGAGAATTATGGTTGTTAAAGTGTTTTTGGCAAGTGGGCCTTATGTGAGAACTATGACTAATTGACCGATCATTACAAAATTGGGCCAAATGAAACCTTCTTATGTTGAATATGATTTGATTACCAATATTTTTAAACGAGTTATGCTCTTTAAAGTGATTTTCGGCAGCGGGAGCTATGGTCAGTTATGGCCCGATCTGAACAAAATTTGTTGATGATATTTGGCTTCATGTACAATTTATTTCTGGAGAAATTTGTTGGGATACGTGCATAAATCAAACATTTATGACCGACAAACCCACATTTCGGGAGCACATTTGTATGGGGGCTGGCTAAAATAATGGACCGATTTAAACCAGTTTCAATCCGAAGCGTCCTTGGGCTAAAAAAATATCATGTACTCAAATTTATCGAAGTATCATTAAAATTTCGACCTGTACTCTGCGCACAAGCTTTACATTGACAGCCAGCCAGACGGACGGACATCGTTAAATCGACTCAGAAAATGATTCCGATTCATAAAATGATTCCGAGTCGATCGATATACACCTGTAGCTGATTCCAGAAAACTTCGTGTAAAAAACCGTGTAAAAAAGTCATTGATCGTATGTATGAAAAATAGGTGATTAAGTGATTGGTTTCTCATCTCTAAAAACTATTGAAATTAGTGAAAAACAAAGGGTTTTTAAGAACAACTATTCAGGTTTATAATATTAACTCACTTACATATACAATGTTTTTTACTCAAGCATAGTTATTAAAAAAAAAAAGAGATATGCGCTCTAAAGCTTATATGCGGTTGTCAGATCTTACAACGTTGTCCGAAAAATTGTCAGAAAATGTCTAACAACCGTGTGAACTTGAAATTTTTGTCTTCCAACATTGTAAGAAAAAGCATTGACATTTTACCTTTTGCTAACAATCTCAATGTCAGTACATTGCTAAAACTGACAACATTCCCAGCAAGCCACATGAGTCCGAAAAGAGTCTTTTCTGACACCTTTTTCGGAGTGGTCATGCTCTTTATGAGCCCAAAAATCAATCATTATTGCTCCGAAAATCTTCATTCGAAAATGGTCCGTCAGAAAGAGCTCTTAGATGATGTCAGAAAATAGTCTTTTATGAGGGTTTTTTGGGCTCTGAAAGAGCTCGTAGATAATATCAGAAAAGAGTCATTGCAATTTTAAATACAATAAATTTAAAGTTCGCATTTATTATTTTTTTTTAATTGTGTTTACTTAAACAAAAAGGGAATTAATTTACAAATAAACTAAATTAGACTAAATTAGTCAAAAAAAAAAATGGAATTCATTTAAATAAAATATATAAAAATGGGAAAAAAATTAATTTTTTAAACAAAGTTTTCTTTCACTCCGAAAATGCTTTTTAGTTGGACTCTTTGCGGACTACTTTTTCGGAGCGCTCCTAGAATAGTATGCTGGGTTGTATGATCTGACAACAGTCTATACATAGCTTAAGTTTAAAAATAATATAAACAAATGTATACATACATGTATGCACTAACAATTAATTGTTAGTGCATACAATCAAATGAACTTGTCATTCATACATACAATTAAATTTGTGCTACATATTTACAATTGCTCTAACCAGTAACTTTGTTTGTATCTATAAAAAGGGAATTCCCCTGAATTTGTGATATGAACATATTTCGCAAAAATTAAATTTAAAAAAAAATGTAAGCCCAAAAGATTTTGAAACGTGCTTAATAGAATAAAATCGTATAAAAAAATGTAAAATTAGTTTATTTTCAAGCCGTGTGAAAAAAGACCGTATAAAACAGAATTATGTATGTATACTTTAAGGTGGGTGAATAAAAGTATTATGGGTAATTTAGTTAGTTTTGAATATTATTCAATAGAATTCTGAACTTTTTATGGTAATAAATATCGCTCGGTAACTCACAGGCTTGTTATTTAAAACTACAAATATACATTAAACCAAGGTGAATTTAAATACTAGGTGATAGCGTAGCGCCAGCTGATTATTCATGGTGAATTTGAAAATGCCAAAAAGTTATATAAAAAAAAAACTTTTTGACAGTGACGAAAGTTTTTCATATAGAAAAATGCCTGTTGTTCTTGCCTTGTTGTAATTGTTGTAGCAATGCGGTCACCTGGTATTTAATTTCACCATGCATTAAACTACAATTTTAATTTGTGGATTATAAATTCAATCACAATAATGTAAACGGGGTAACCAGGTTAAATTCAATTAGAATAACATAAACAGGGTTGGGAAATTCAATTTAAATAATAAAGGAAGTTATAACAGTGGATGTTGGACTAATATTTTTGATCGTTGCAAACATCAACATAAATCCCATATACTCAGACATATGATGAAAATCGATATCGAAAACGAATGAGTTTTAGAAGTAAATCTTTTCGTTATATTTCTGTATTGAAAAACTTTTATCACATAAAATATAAAGATATTGGGCTACTAAAGAGAATCTTAAAACAAAAATTTTAAAAATTAGATTATAAATACATTAAAATTTATTTCCAAAACTGATTCGTTTTCGATATCGATTTCCATCACATGCCTGACTATATACAAATTCCCACTATGGTGGTGTAGGCTATAAAAAATGTAAATTTTAGGTGTAACAAAGACATTTATACAATAACATGTTAAAAAAAACTTCATTGATTATTGTATACATTTTGTATTCATTATTATATTTATTTTATTTATAAAGATTTATCATATGTATATGTAATTGCAAATTATAGGATAAATTATTGTGAACAATAGCAACTAGGCCTTCAGCACAATATACTTATAATAATTTACATAGGTGTAGTTATAATATTAGAGTTAGAAAGTAGGTTCTATATTGCAGTATAAAGATTTAATGTTTTTTTTTAGGAATTTAGTTAGTAGCTCTATATTTTCAAAGGAAGGGTGACACAGTGTATATGTATAAAGGATCTGAGTTTTGAAAAATACTTATTCGGGAATTACGAGTTTTTGGACAATCACAAAGAAAATGGGAAGGTTGTATTGGAAATGAAATATCACAATTGCAAACGGGTGTACCATTGGAATTAAATAGTGATTCGTGTGTTGGTCTAGTGTGACCCAGGCGAAGTCCTTCAAATTTACTGCAATCTAGTCTTTTAGCATTCGTTTGACTATTATGACTGAGATCGTAAATTGTTTTATGTTCACTGTTGATTCTTCTATACCACGATGAAGTTAAGTTGAAAATATTATTTCTATCTTCTTCTGAATATTTAGTTTCTATTAGTAATTTCAGATCTTTACCGTAAATATTTTGTGTTGAACACAGGGGATGTTTAGCAGCATTTTTTGCTGAAAAGTCTGCATATTCATTTATTTTAATTATTATAATTTTACATAAATATTCCATATATTGTACTTAAATACAATAGTTACAATATTAACATGATTTCATTCGCATCATTTTCTTTATCCAATTCAACACGTTTAAGACATTAAACTACACTCTCTACATGTATTGTTATACTTTGCAAAGTGGATTCATCTTCATCTTCATATATGTAACTAAAATGCATAAATATAAAAGTATAATAATAATCTTGCTGCAAATATGACTTTAAAGTGTAAACAATACATGTAGAAATTTATCGAAAATTATACAAACACGTATTCATATTTACACTCGTAGTTGTTGTATGTTAAAACTATTTACAACTTTTATTCACGTTAAAATATCGATTACAAATATGAAACACACTCACAATACCTGACTTGCAGTGTACAAAAATGTAATTATAAAAAAATAGTTACACTCACATCTGTCTACACAAATGCATTCATACGCTGTAGTAGATTCACCTTTACATATAGATGTGACGTTATAAAGTCATATACAAGTACATACAGACATACATATGTACATAAATATTTATATTGAAATATAAAAATTACTCTGTCATATAAAAATTTACCACAAAAATTTGTATTTTCTACTTTTATTTTTATTTTTTTTCTTGGTTTTACTATGAAATTTACACCAAAAGGGAAATAAAATTTTTTAAGACAAAAAGAATTTGTATATATGTATGTAGCAAAAACCCTTGTCAATTTTGTAATAGAGAAAAAAATATATAAAGTGTATAAAAACAGTTAAGTATTATTACTGCGGCATTGTTATAATAATAATGATAATATGAAATTGACAGACAGTTATTTAAGGTATGAATTCTTTAAGGAAAAGGTCCATGATAAATATTAAAAACCACTCTATTAAAGTGTTACAAATTTAAAAATTTAAAAATACGTGCATAATGTAGATTACTTAGAAACACTGAAGTAACAATTGACTTCATTCTAGATTACCTGGGAGGTATAAAGTAACCAATTGACTTGTTTTTGCATTACATACAGCACATACAAGGTAACTAACCCAAAAAGATATAAATTGAGTTTAAGTATGTACAATAATTCCATATAATATTATGAGTCAGGATAGTAGAAGAAAGGAAAACTTTGTTGCTAGTACCGTTTCCTAAATGAAATCCTGCCTTTTGTGAATGTAACTGAAGAATAGTAGAAACTAAAATTAATTTCCGCTTATAAAAATCTGTGTTTCTTCTTTTGATGGATCGCAAATGCCATTTTTAAGGATTATAGAACACTAGAGTGTAAACAACAAAGTTTTTTGTTTTCTTAGAAAATGTCGAACAAAGTGTCATATGCGAGAAATTTTACTTCACTTCTTTAATTTGAACAAAGTGTTTCTTGCTTTTCAGTGTGCAAGAGAGTTTAGAAGTGGTGATTTGGACACTGAACGCAAAAGAATCTGGCTAGACAATCACAAAGAATCGGTACCAAATGCAACTGATTCGTATGAAGCAAACATTGGCTGAAATTACATTATAAAAACTCCAAATGTTGCAATAACAGTTGAAAACTATTTAGAAGGAAGTGGTTGGTAAGAATTGTTTCACACGTTTTAGTTTTAGTTTTAGCTGGTCAGTTTTTGTTTAATTCTCTTTCGAGCTTGCCATTTCATTCACACGTGTATCCTCAATTTTCGTGCTCTTGACCTACTTGTTTATGGAAATCAATATGTAAACAACTTTGCGTAGAATAAGACAAAAGAAAATAAGTACCGTCAAGTAAAATACTTGCCTTGAAGAGTCAAAGTTGAAACGTGTGAAAGCAGACAAAGTTTTGCTTCAGCCGCCTTAAACTGCAGATCTTGCACCGTCTGACTACTATTTGTTTCGTTCGATGCAAAATGCTCTCTCTGGGATACGCTTTACTTTAGAGCACGGTATCGGAAATTGGCTTGATTCTTATTTGACCTCAGAATATAAGCAGTTCTTTTGGCGGAGAATCCATGTAGCCAGAAAGATGTCATGGGTCATGGTTAAAAATTGCCAATACTTTGAATAAATGTGTGTTATACAAGTGTTTCAAAATAAAAACTAAAGATTTAAAAAAAAATCCGCATTTTCAAGTTTTACACCCAATATGTAATTATATTGAGGTAATTGTTGAATATTGGATTTTTTAAGACGTTGTCATAAATAATGTAATTTGTTAAGACTATAAGAATTTTGATATTGTCAGAGAGATCCGGATTTTTCTCCTGGTTTCTTTTAATACAATGTTTGTTTACGATTTCAGTTTGAGTACTTTTTGGAAGTTTTACCTTTTTGGGCAATAAGTTTGTGTATGACTTCTTGATTTTCCATTGCTTAGCACTCTAACATACACCGACTGATTAACTATAGAACAAAATTATAAAGTGTTGTCTAAATGTTTTTCATAACAGTTTTTCATAGCATGGCTGTATTTTTTTCCTTGAGACCAATATCCTTAATGAATTCCTTTAAAACACTGCAGTGCCCATAAAGTTGCACCTTTTTCAACAAACAACAACAATTCGCAAATGTGTAGGGGGAAGTACGTAAAAGACCACCACCATATATGTATGAATCCATACTTATGTACATAGATACATTCATCATATTTATGCATTCATTCATATAAAACAAGTACTTTTTGTGGCAAAAAAAAAACAACAACGAAGAAAGAAACACATAAAAGAAGCAACAAAAGGCAACCTCATAAACAATAGTTTGTATAAATGAATGTAGTTAAAAAGTAAAATTATTACCTTGAATATAAAGTACAACTACGAGTTACATGAGTAAAGAAAAAAAATTCCCAACACATAAAGAAATAAAATTGTATTGTTTTGTAAAAAAAAAAGAAATGCAAAAAATTAAAAAAAAAAGACAAATAATATTAAAAAATAATTTGCAAAACAAGCA
This sequence comes from Bellardia pandia, assembly GCA_916048285.2. Classification (NCBI taxonomy): domain Eukaryota; kingdom Metazoa; phylum Arthropoda; class Insecta; order Diptera; family Calliphoridae; genus Bellardia; species Bellardia pandia. The sequence goes on from OU696530.1 coordinate 40,339,445, forward strand.
AGACAAAGTGTTAAAGTTTTTTATCATGTTGTTGTTAATGTTTGTTTTGTTGTTGAAATCAATGTTTTGTCAGTTTTGTCACTTTTTGTCGCATTTTATTTTGCACATACGAAATAAATACAAAATGATGGCTTGACAAGTAAACAAGCGAAAAAAGGCGTTAAAAATGTTATTAATAAGGGCAGAAATTTATAGGATTTTGTTCATAAAAAAGTGTTTTCAAGATAAGACAGAGATCTTAAGGAAAGAAAATACAACTTAAGAATTAAGTTTTGAATTGCATATGTTCCTTTGTAATTATTGACACATTGTTTACATTATGTAAACATTTCCACAAATACAGATTTTTAGCAAAACCAACAATTTGTGTAAATAAATTATGGTTTTTTACTTTAAATTTATATTTTATGTATCTTGTCTATATGATGTCAACAATTTTTAAATAACAGTTTTCATTGTGATTTATTATTTTCCATTTTAAAATCTGGTGAATTATATTATTTGTCTGTTGGTTTACTTTATGTAAACATTGTTAAAAGTCCCACCAATAAAGTTTGCATTTAAAAATTCCTTTACTCTACATTTCAAATTTTCTTATTCTCTTGATTAACTGCAGTTTACTTAAACTAAAAACGATATTTTTCCAATAAAAACTTAAATTAAATTGATTGAATATTGATTGAATATTTACAAGTACAAGTTTTAACGCAATCATGATGATTTAGAACAATTGTGGAAATTTAAGTTGTACAAGTTCTTTTCAAAATACTAGTTTTGCAGTAATCATCGCTCTTGTAAAAGTACTAGTAAAATGATCTTGTAGAAGTGCCAGTTTAAAGTATTTGTGTCTCCTGTAAAATTTCTTGTTTCAGAGCAATCATGGCTTTTGTAAAATACCAGTTTCCAAGAAACCGTGGCGCTTGTAGAAGTGCTAGTTTTGGGACATTCCTATATGTGGTATTAATACTATATTTGAAGCATTCATAGCTCTTGTAAAAGTACCAATTCATGAACAATCGTTTCTCTTGCAAAAGTACCAGTATATAAACAATCGTGGCAGTAGCAGGTTATGAACAATGCTGACACTTTAAGAAGTTCTAGTTTCAGAGCAATCCTCCTCCTGTAAAAGTACCAGTTTATCAACAATCGTGAAATTTGTGAAGAATCGTTTCTATTGTAAAAACACCAGTTTATAAAAATCGTGGCTTTTTTTAGAAGTTCCAGTTTCAGAGCAATCGTGCCTCTTGTAAAAGTATCAATTTATTAACAATCGAGGCTCTTATAAAAGTACCAGTTTATTTATAGCCAATCGTAACTTTTGCAAAAGTACTCATTTAAGAAAAATCGTAGCTCTTGCAGAAGTTCTAGTTTCAGATTATTTATTGCTTTGGTTAAGAACTAGTTTCTTTCCTGTGGAGTGCCGGCAAGCATAGTAGGCATTGAATTCCCTTTGTGGCCTCTTTTGAGTATTCCTCTGCCAAGATAATTACTTTGCTGCCGACGCCAATTTTAGCCCAGCTATACCTAACCTTTGCATGCAAAGTTCATTAAGAGAACTAATTTATACTACGTTTCCACGGTACATACTTCGCTCTCTCTTCATGCTGGACACCCCAATCATGAGTGAAACAACTTGCTTCACCATACAAAATTTTAAGAGCGAATTAAGTAGATTCATATTGACTCAACTTGCGAAGCACGAAAAATTGCACTCTTCTCTAATTTTTATCGCAAGTTTATCTGCACTAGCTGTAAAAATTTAATATTATTGTAAACAAAGCAAATTATTTTCTTGTTGCTGGAAGTAAAGAAATTAAAACGTACGAATGTATGTTTTTTTTTAAATAAGCTAACTAATTTCCACTCAGTTTTTTTTGTCGATTAAAAAAAATATTTTCCACAAATTGTAAATTCTTTTTTTTTTAATTCTGTTTGTTTATTAAAAACAACTGTCAAATCGAATCAAGTTTCTTAGTCATATAAACAGCATGATTCATAAACATGATTCAAAGAGCGAAGCAGGTAATTCAATTCGTCGTGGAAACATAGTATTAGTTTTCGCCGGGTTCACAATTAGACCCCCAGTCCAGAAGCACACCAGACAGCAATTCTGACGTTTCTTTTATTTCTACCAATTAATGTTTTAAATAATGGATTGCTATATAAATCCTTACTGTGAATTCCTAAAATTCTTGTTTTTATTTGGTAAATCACACCTTATTCATTATATTATATTAATATATTTAGTTTTGAAGCTTTTCCTAATTTGTTTTTTTTTATACAAAAATACACATACTCAGTTTGAGTTTCTAAAGCATTTGCCAGCTAATTAAACATCCTCCAGATTTGTTTAATTCAGCTTGAGTCATCAGTCCAAAATAGCTCAAACATCTTGTTTATTCCAAGTATTTGCAAATAATTACTTAAATAATATTAAACAAAATTCATTGAAAGGCCAATTTAACCAACTCAAAATATTTAAACTAGAGTTTATAAAACCCTGAAGTTAAAAAAGTTTAAAATAATAATATTTTTAAAAGCCAAAACTACTGGCATTTAAAAACCTAACTCACTCTGTGTACATATACCTACATACATATGTATAAATTGCATTTAAATATTTGAAATAATAATAATAATAATAATACAAAATAAAATTAAAACAACAACTCTTTAAACATTAAACTATATAAATAGCACCTGTTCAACAAAAAGGTAATAACTCAAAATTTTCTATTTTTCAGTATAGGCAAAAAACTGTGGACAAAATAATGGGAGATTTTTACAGTGGGTAGAGTAGATCATTACATATCGTTTTTTAATTAGAATTTTGAGTTAATACCCTTTTGTTGAACGGGTGCGAAATATAAACAGAAAACATTAACATTGAAATTAATGATGGTTGTTTGTGTTCAGGTGATGATGATGATGATGGTGATGATAATGGTTCATCAAATATAGATAAACAGTCTGACAACAGTCAGTCGTAATATGTGCAATTTTAAATATAAACAATAAACCCACTTTTTCCATAAATAAGTTTAATAACTATTATTTATAATATTGTTCCAAGTTGATTTATTTTAAAACTGCTTTATTTTATTAACCATAAATGTTTAATTATCAGTTACTCATTGCTAATATTTTCTTCGTGCATGGAAAAGTAGTTTGAATATTTACTTTTCAAAATATTGTCGATTTAAAGAAACTAGAAATCTACTGAATTTTACTTAAAATTTAAGAAAATTCTTAGAAAAAATTATATAAATTAGCTTTTTCTTATCTATAATTTCTAAAAGTTTGCATTGTTTACATATAATTTACATGAAGTATTTTTTAGCAATTTTTTTGTGTTGTCTTAGAATATACATACAACAGACAACATAACATGCATTTTTCATACGATTAAGCTGATAAGTGTTGTGAATCGTAATCACAGTTTACAACATACAACATCAAAATACTTAAGGTACGGTTACACTTGTAAAACATTTGACAAAAAACACCAAATATTTCTCTTCCATAATGTGACCATAAAACATTCTGTGGTGCAAACATGATTTTGAGAAAACAAAATTTGTTTTGTAGCAAACAAAAATGTGTCTAATGTGAACAGAGTGTGACCACCCTATGTCAAATATTTTCCGCTTTTTTGGGCAAATAATTATTTTTTCTTGCAAAGCTATTGTAAGAACAAATAGAGGCAAATAACAGCTGGTGAAAACAGTGTCGTCATTTTTAAAAATAAATTAGGAACATTTTCATAAAAATCACCAAAACAGAAGTCTACTAATATTTGCAAAACTCCATTTTCAATGCAGAAATTAAAGGCCAGGTATTTAAATAGTAAAAATTTTTATGGAAATGATTGTCAAATATGGACCGATTCCAATAAATTTCGCAGGGTGATTTATTTTTTTTATGTTTTTGCAATTACATTTGTAGAATGTTATAAGAAACGGCTTACGGAAAAAATGGATTAAGAGAAAAATTTATTTGTATGTTAAGAAATTTTTCTCTCACCAAAATCAAAATTTATACGTTACAAAGTAATTTTTTAGTTTTGTTTACAAAAATATTTTGTCTTCTATTTTGATTTTCGCTCACCAAAACCAAATGTATACGTTACAAATTCATTTTTCAGTCTTGTTTGAACTAATTATTTAATTGAATGTGATATGAACTAATTATTTTTTTTGTTTTTGTTATGAATTAGAATAAATAAACATGATTTTGTATTTAATAAAACATATTTAAAAAACTGCCGGATTTAACGAATTTTTTCGATATAACGAATGAGCCTGACAATATATAATTCGTTAAACCGGGAAACCACTGTATATATATACAATTCATTATGGTTCACATAATTCATTATACATAACTTTTAAGATAACATAAAATATCACTTGTTTAAGCCATTTTATATATACGCATAAAAGCACAACAATTGGCAACACTGATATTCATAACAAAAACAATCAAACAGCTGTGTGCAGGGTTGTCAGATTTTTTTGAGCTTCGTCGCCAAAACGGATGTAAAAAATCGCCAAAATTCGCCAAAATCCGATTTGGTTCAGTTTTTAATTTTGTTTATTATTTAAAAGAAATAAATTTTGTTTACACAAAAAAACCTAGTTCAATTTTTAAGTCAAAAATCGCCAAAAATTGAGAAAAAACCAAAAAATCGCCAAACTTTTTTTTTTTAGTTTTTGTTACATTTTTTTATTTAATTCATTAATTGTTACTTATTAAACAATATTTTAGTAAAACATATACACATTTACTATTTAAAAAATTTTAAAACTTTGTTAAAAGAGAGTTTTGAATTACATAAAAATGGAGATCATATTTAAAAAAAAGTAAAATTAAGTAGATAAGTCTAAAAGTTCGTAAACTTCATTCTCAGCGATTTCATTACTAGAGTCTTGACTTACATGACATACATAGTTGAGTTGAATTTTTTTATCATTTCATTAGTCGGTGTAAACGAATTGCAGCATAATTTGTTTACGTTCATATGATTAATTATTCTCAATAGAGCGTCTAAAAGCTCATATTGAATTTTATTACTTAGTCGAGTTTTTGTACAATTCATTATTGAAAAGACCCTTTCAACGCAGACATTACTGGTTGGAACTATCAATATAGTAAGAACGGCCAAAGATATTTCCTTAAAATGGTACGTACCTGCTGTATCGTGATAATCAAACACTTTGGCCAAGTAAATTTGTTGGAATTTCGTTATTAAAATAATTATTTCAATTTATGAACGGAAGTTTTTCCTATTGAGTTTCATACACGCCTATTGCTACATTTGGATCCATAAATGGTCTTAATGTTTCTTGAACAACGCCAAATTTAATTTGAGGTAATGTATTCGCACACTGTGAAATAGAAAATTGTCCAAAAGCTTTAAAAAGTTCATATTTTCTGGTAATCTGCTTATCATCTCTTTTAAAAGTTTTTTTAAATACACAAAACAGTTTTCTTTAAGTACGATTATTTCTATTTCGCTCAAGTTCGCATTTCTTAATTCTGTTTCAAACTATGCTCCAAAATCAATTGCATTTAGAGGCAAAAATGAATTTGAAGAATCAAAAGCTGCATGTAAATCATTGAAAATTTGTTCATTGTTTTCAGTATTATATAAAACAGAAGGTTTGAAAACTTTTGTTGAAAACATAAGAAGTGTACAATACAGTTTTTCATGCATGCTTTCTGCATCCATGCTGTCCGATTGAAATTCCAAATTCAGATGATTTATTTCGTTGACAATTGGATTTATAAAAACCAAAAAAAAAGACGATTTTTTTCATCATATAATTCATTATAGATGTTTTGGTGAAAATCGCCAAGAAAATCGCCAGTGATATCAAAAATCGCCAAAAAATCGCCATGTCGCCAAACGGAAAATCTCGACGCCAAACACGTTTCAAAATCGCCATGTTTGGCGAGAAATCGCCATATCTGACAGCCCTGGCTGTGTGATATTAATATAAGTATTTCTTGGCGAAAAATATGGAGGTAAGTTAAAATGTTTTTTAAAATCAATTTTTTTTAATAAATATACTTTTAGGATAGTGAAAATTATACTGAGGTTGATTTTGTTTTTGTAAAGTTCTGGAGTTTCAGATCGTAGCTCCAACAGTAACTTTGCACAGCATCCTTCCTTTTTCCGACGTTGAATCCATTTACGCACCCATTGTCTTTTTTTTTTGCGACTTTTGGATTCGTTTTCCTCCACTAATAATAAAGACGCTGCTCCACTTAGTACAAATAATGCTTCACAATCTTCCATTTCAGTTTTTATTTGTGAAAAAACAAATTTAAATATTTTGACAGTTTGATCAAATAAATTGTTACAGAAAATATTTGTTTCAGTGTGACCGGAGGGAAAACATGTTTGCCAAAATATGTATTTGCCGTTGTTTGACTGCTGTTTGGTAAAATAAATTTTATCAAATATTTGCCCCTAGTGTGACCATCTAACAAAATGTGTAAACTTTTAAAGCAAATATGAGCAAACATGTTAGAGTCAAATGTTTGCTATATGTGACCGTACCTTTAGTGTTGTGAACGATAATCGTGGACATTATTAAGCAGTTGTTTACACATTGTTTACCTGATGTAAACAATTCCTAAAAAGAGAAAATTTCAATTTATAACACAAAATACATTATTTACAAGTTTAATCATATCAGCAATAGAATGAAAACAACTCCATATAAAGCCACATCAATTTTTTTATCTAGGTCTTCTACCAGGATTGTCATTCTTAATCTTAAAGTATTTTTTACGAAAGTTCTGAAACTAGAACTTTTTCAAGAGCTAAGATTGCTTTGAATCTATTACTTTTAGAATCTATAGATCCAATATTTCTCTGAAAACTGGTACTTTCCGAAAGCCATAATTCGTCTGAAATAAGAAATTCTACAAGAGCCACGATTTCTCTCAAGATGGTACTTTTACTAGATCCACAACTACTTTAAATATTGTACTTCTACAAGAGCCCGGATTATCCTAAAAATAGTACGTATGCAACAGTCACAATTGCTTCAAATCTAGTACTTGCATACGAGTTGGTATTGTTCTAGGAGCGCCGATTGATTTCAGTTTAGTACTTCTACAAGAGTCTGCATTGTCCTAATAATAGTACTCCTACAAAAGCCACGATTACTTTACATCTTGTAATTCTATAAGAGCCAGGATTGTTTTAAAACTAGTATGTATGTATGTAATAATCGCGATTGCTTTAAATCTACTATTTCTACAAGAGATAGGATTGTCCTGAAACTAATACTTCTACAAAAGCCACGATTTCTTTATAGCTGGTACATCTACCAGAGTCATGATAGTTTTAAATCTAGTACTACTACCAGGATTGTCAAAAAGCTAATACTTCTTTACGAAGTAACTAGAACGTATACAAGAGCTACTATTACTTTAACCCCCTGGCCCACGATGTCGAACGATAACGTTCGCTTAGATAAGACTTAAGATACAAACTTGTTATCGTATCTATTTTTTACTCAATCAAGTTTGTTTATTCCACAATCAAGTTTGTGTCTTAGGTCTTATCTAAGCGAACGTTATCGTTCGACATCGTGGGCCAGAGGGTTAATCTACTACTTTTGTAAGATACAATATTGTCCCAAAACTAGTACTTTTACAACATACAATATTTCTCTGAAAACTGGTACTTTACAAAAGCCATAATTACTCTGAAACTACAAATCTTAAAAGAGTCACAATTGTTCATAAACTAGTACTTCTACAAGTACTTTTGGTATTAAAATTGGTATTTTTAAAAAAGTTATGATTCGGTTAAATATTTAGATATTTTCAAAGTTTTTATTGGAAAATTTTAGTTTGTCTTTAGAAAAACAAGAGAATTTCGAAGATGTAAATATAAAGTTACAAAATTTTTAAAATGCAAACTTCATTACGAGGATTTTTAGCAATGTTTACCTAAAGTAAACTATATGCAAATAATATAAATAAAAACATTTTACCTGTAAAACAGATGTATCAGATATGTAAAAAATTACTTTTATGTAAAAAATCATAATTTAGTTTCTCAATTGTTTGTTTTGAAAAAAAAATCTTAATTTAACGAATTATTTACATTATGTAAATAATGTGTAAATAATTGGTATATAATGTAAATAATGATATTTTTTAATAAAACTTAAAACACACTATTATGTAATACAAAAAGAAAAGGAAAATCTGGTTATTTACAGTGTATATGCAATGTTTACATTAGCTTAATAATGTGTAAATAATTAGTAAACTATGTAAATAAAGATTTTAAAATAAAAATTATAAACTTTAAGAAAACTGGTTTCTATTTAATTGCCTTGATTATAAAGTCATCCTGTATAAGACTGTTTTAAAACCAATTTGGACATATGGTATTCAGTTATGGGAAACGGTTAGTAATACAAGTATGGATCTTATACAGAGTACCCAATACAAAATTCTTAGGACTATGACTGGTGCACCATGGTATGTATTTAAGAAATGAAAACATGTATAGGGACTTAAAAGTATAAAATTTCGTGAGAGATATATCTTGAAGTTGCAGCACCATTTAAACTCGCTAGCGAGATTACTTACTATAACTCAAACAGGAGCAAGGCTTCGTAGAGCTGATCTATCACCCTACTAATTTATCACCAGCTTTAAAGACATTGTGGCTCTAGTGGAAGTACTAGTTTCGACAATCCTGGCTCTTCTAGAAGTACAAAATCTAAATCAATCATGGCTCTTGTAGAAGTTCTTATTTTAGGACTATGCATCAATCGGTGTTCTTAGAATAATACCAACTCTTATACAAGTACTATATATGAAGCAATTGTGGCTCTAGTAGAAGTTCTACTTTCAGTTCAATCCTGGCTTTTTTAGAGTAATTGTGACTCTTTCATTAGATTAAATCAATCGCAGTTCATTGAAAGTATCAATTTTAGAGCAATCGCGACATTTTTTTTAAAGTACCAGTCAGTTTTAAAACATTCGTTAATATTTTTGTTGTGTACTTGTTCAGAGCAATTGTGATCACAATAAACATTAAACTACTTTTAAAGCCATTTAAAACAATCATTTTCAATCTAACAGTTTCTGAGCAATAATGGCCCATTTCACGTTGCTCTTTAAATATTTCTGGTAAAACCAAAAAATATCAATATCACACACAAATTTATTTTTTTTTATCAATTTATTAATATGTCAACTAATTAATTTCTTTTTATCTACCTATCAACGTTTAAAATAACTTGTAAATAGCAAGAAAGAGAAAAAGAAATATCAAGACAAAAATCTTACAAACGAGCTTAACCCTTTCACGCTCAAAGTTGCTTATAAGCAACTTTGACTTTCAAAGCTAATATTTCTTTGCCTTTGCAATTTAAGGAATAACGGTAAATTGTATTTTTTTTGTTTATGCGTTTAAAGTAATAAAATGCAAAAACATCAAACAATATGTTAACAAGCATTTAGTTGTGGACAAGAATCCAAAGTAAGTGCATGTAAAAAATTTTTCTCCAAAAACAGAGTCACGTAAAACTGAAATATATTAGAATTTCGAAATTATAAAATTGTTTTATCGGAACTATGGCTGAAAGAAAATGTGATTTTAGTTATAAAAGCAAAAACAAACAAATAAAAAATTTGTTCCTTTTAAAATTTTTATACCACTAATGCCCATTGTTGCTTAAAAGCAACTTCCTCTGAACTCCTTCGTGGAAGGACCTGGTGTCCGAAACTTGGCATATATCTTATCTGAGCCCAAAATAAACAGAAAAACAAGGTTTCATATTTTTAACACCACCTAGAAAAAAGTGGGCATGAAAGGGTTAATGAAATATTTAAATATTAAAAAAAAAGAAATTAAATTGATTTATGAATTCTTAACACACTGTATTACAAATTTAACGGTTTTGTTTTTATCTACAGTTTCAATTTAGTTTAAATATGTATGTATGCAGCCAGTCCATGTGTGTCTGGCAATAAGTAAAAATCTGTCATTAATTTAAACGAGTTTACAACTGTATGTTATTTTCTTTAGTCTACAAAAAAAAATCTAATTAAAATATATACAAAATAACAAAATCCCTTAGTTCATGTTAAAAAAGAATTTGAAAAATGTTGAAAAGGGAAAAAAATTTCAACAACAATAATTAGTAATTATAATGAGCGTAATTAATATAAAGCTAACGAAAACACGAACAAAAAAAACGTTTGTTAACTGACTGTTTGTTAAACGTTTAATCATGATTTACACCGTGTAATCCCAGCATGTTAATTTTACATCATTTTTCTAAGATGATTCATCAGATTTTTTTGTTGTTGCTGCTGTTTAAATTTGTTTAATTGTTGATTTTGTATTGTTTTTGTAGTAAAAATATTACGGTTATTCATAGCGTTAATTTTCGCAGTTTGTTAACCCTCAGTTGTTTATAATTAAAAATATATGTTTATTTTTTTGTAGACTAAAGGTTTTGCAGAAGACAACGTTTTTTTTAAAACGAGTTCAAATATGTTATGTGCAAATATTTGCCAAGTGTGACCGTACCTTAACTAATTAGAAACAGCGTAACTCTTTCGCGCTTAGACTTTAGTTAAAGTACTAGTTTCAATGGCGACTGGAGTGCCAGGCTATCTTCACTCTTGTAGAATTACTGGTTTTAAAGCAATTGTGGGTCTTCTTGAAGAACAAATTTCAGTGCAATTGTGACTGTTGTGTAAATAATAGTTTTAGAGCAATCCTAGCTGTTGTGGAAGTACCAGATTTAAATCTATCGTTACCCTGGCAGAAGAACTAGTTTTAGAGCAATCATGGTTCTTGCAGAAGTGCAAGTTTAAGAGCAATCTTGAGTAATGTTGAAGTATTATGAGTCGATTATGTATATCAACCAAACTGGAGTTGGATTGCCGATAGGCAACCTCCTGGCTCTTTACAGATACTAGATTTTAAGTTATTGTGGATGTTTCAGAAATTTACGAGGAGCCCGGATCTTGTAGAAAAACTAGATTTAAAGTTATTGTGGCTCTTGTGGTATTGAGGAAGTATTAAGGTACGGTCACACTTGGCAAATATTTGCCGAAAAAGACGTAACCACTAAATAAAAAATATTTGAATTCGTTTATGTATTTATTAAACAAGACACAAAAAATATTTAGTTCTATTTGATGATGTTTGATCTTGCAAAACTCTTGTAAGAGTAAACAACGCTTTTTTGAGTAAATATTTGCCAAATGTGACCGTACCTTTAGTTTTGCAGAAATCGTGACTGTGTACTTCTAGTTTTAGAGCTATTAGGGCTCTTCTAAAGTTTTAGAGCAATTGCTGTTGTAGAATTACCAGTTTTAGAGTAAGCGTGACTTTTCTCATTTAAATCTCTAAACAATTGCGATTGCTTGCTTAAAATTTTCAATAATTCGAGCTTCTCTTAATCTAGTTGTCAAAATAATTATGATAATCGTATTTAATGTATTACCAAAAAAACTACTAATTTAACATCACTTAAAATAACTTGAAGTTTTACTTTTTCAAACTAGATCAACCGCCATCAAAATAAGTTTAAATGCCGATTTACCGATTTTGGGCTGATTACAAGCAAAAGCAAAAAATTCTTTTAATTATTTTCTTGAGCATCCAAACTGTTGTTTCGTTAAAACATTTTAAGGTTTAAATAATTACCTGCTTAGTTTAAATTGTACGAGTACATATTATTTATGGTTAAAGTGCAGCAAAACTTGATTTAATTTTTGCGTCTTTTGGTGTTTTTTTTTTCTTTTCGTAAATAAAGAAGCGAACAACTTAATCAGGTCAATTAAAAAACAGCAGCTAAGATTTTAAACAAACTGCAAAGTGTATTTCAAAAATACACTCTGATGTATTGTAAGTATTCAGTTTATAGAAAATGTTTTTGTTAGTTGAAAAATTGTTGAACACTAGTTGCTGTTTAAGGGGTGTGTAAAGGGGGGCATGTAAAGTTTTATAAACAATTTCAATATTAATATAATGTTTTGTGATGAAATTGGCAAATAATTTTTAGGCGGACTTGAACAATTATTAAATTTTGCTTAGTTTTTGATATTTTTTTTGATTATATTTTGTGCAAATTTCTACTTTATTAATATTTAGTTAAAACTAGTGTAAACTCCAATTTTAAGTTATTTTTATTTTTTTGTGCATAATAACCATAATTAAACAATTTATAACAAACGATTTGTTATTGTTGTTTATTTTTTAATAATTTCTACTTTGTACTATTATTATTTATAAATCTGATATTTGTTTTGTTTAAATTTGTTTCTCTCATTAAATCATCATCTAATAACCATATTTAAGATATTATTATGAACTGGAACGCAATTTTAAAAAACAACAAAGAAAACTCATCATTATATTTAATTAAGTTAAAATTTATTTAATACAGGTGACGTTTTATATTATTTTTGGCATAATTTAATTAATCTTGTTTACTTGTTTTACGTAGCTTTATTATTTCCATAACATGATCTAATATGAAGAATTGCATTTTAATTTAGAAATTCTTAACAATTTTAAAATTAAATTGTTTTTTTTTTAATTTGGCTTGAGTTCTTTTTTTTTTTTTTTGCAATTAATAACTCGAAGAATACCATTGTGAAAAGTATATTTTTCTAGACAAATGACACACTGAAATGCATTTTCTTTCACATTTGTAAAAACATAAGTAAATTTCGTTCTAACGCATAACATGTAATAAGTAATATGGTTAATTCCCAAATTCTATTTCTCAATAAATGGTGAGTTAAATAGATGATGTTTACAAATAGATCTTGGACAATAAACATTGCTGATGACGGCCTTGGCAGGACAGAAAATACATTTCAGTGTGCCATTTGTCTAGAAAAATATAGTTTTCACAATGGTATTCTTTGAGTTATTAATTAAAAAAAAATTCTCTAATATAATAAATATAAAAAGTTCAACATAGTATTCTCTAAAAATTAATTAAATTGTTTAGTTATTTTAGTATACAAGAGTCTGTTTTTATAGATTCTAAGTTTTTTTTTATAGTTAATCTTTAGATTTACACGATTGAAATTTTCTTCAAAATTGCTCTTCAAAATGCTTCAAACTCATGTAAACAGCAAAATTTTTTCAAAATTTATTTATTTAGTAACTATTAATAACTATTAAATAAATAAATTTTGAAGAATTTTTGCTGTTTACACGAGTTTGAAGCATTTTGAAGAGCAATTTTGAAGAAAATTTCAATCGTGTAAATCTAGTTTAAGTTTAGCTCTAATGGTAGTTCCTTATACAATCTAAGTTTAGCTTTAATCATGGTTCTTTATTTAGTCTAACTTTAGCTTTAATCGTAGTTCTTTATATAGACTAAGTTTAGCTTTAATGGAAGTTATTTGTACAGCCTAAGTTTAGCTTTAATGGTAGTTTCTCTTACAATCTAAGTTTAGCTTTAATCGTTAATCTGTATACAGTCTGAGTTTAGCTTTAATCGAATTTCTTTATACCGTCTAAATTTTGTTTTAATCGTGGTTCTTTATACAGTCTAAGTTTATCTTTAATCTTTATACAGCGTCAGTTTAGCTCTAATTGTTGTTACTACTTATACAATCTATATTTTGCTTTAATCGTTAATCTTAATACAGTCTGAGTTTTGCTTTAATCGTGGTTCTTTATACAGTCTAAGTTTAGCTTTAATCTCAGTTTAGCATTAATCGTGGTTCTTTATACAGACTAAGTTTCGCTTTAATCGTGAATCGTACAGTCTCAGTTTAGTTTTAATCATAGTTCTTTATGCAGTTTAAATTTATCTTCAATTTTTAATCGGCCAGTTATAACCAACATTACGAGTAATCTAATGTATTTTGTCTATTCCCCTATTGTCTCTTTGTTAAAAATAAACAAAGTTCAATTTGACAGAATTTCTTCAAAATAACTTTATTGAAATTTTGATAATCAGAATCAGTAAAATCCGATGTTATAATTATGTTAAAACAATTTAAATACAAAAATAAATAAATCTCACTGTGATTTTTCTTAAAAACTGGTTTTAAGTGTTAAACTTTTTTGAAATAAAATTCAAATGAATAGAGCAAAGTGACTCACTAAACTCTGAACATTCATTCATTCATTCATTTATTTATTTATTTATTTATTTTGTTTGTTTAGCAGCCCAGACTTGACATATATTTTTTTCATTTAAATTTAAAAATAAATAATGTTTTATTTTTGCACATTTTTCTCCTTAAAAACGATTGTTTAGTTTATTTCATTTCATTTCATATCATTTCATTTTGCGTCAATCGTTTTTAAGCTGTTTGTGGATTTTCCACTTAAATAAAATGTTTTTATTTTTTTTTTTGTGTTTCTCATTTATTTTCGTATTTTCGCCGAAAAAAAGTCATTATTAATGGTCAACCACAACGAAATGACGACAATTTTTACCTTTGCGAAAGAAGATCTTCCATGCTTGTATTTATTTATTTGTCTATGTCTGTATGTGCAAGTGAATGTTGTATATTTTATAACGAAAACCTGTCAAAACCAATAAAATTAAGAAAAAAAGATATTTCGTGGAAATTTAAATTATAAAATTTTTAGTCAATATTTTTTTTTTAATTATATGTCCATAATTATGTTCATTATGTTCACAAAGTGGTATACACATTTCAGAGTGTGCGAATATAGAATGATGCTTTTAAACATTTCCAGTTAAGATCTTAATGGTTTCGTAATTACATATAATTTAAACAGGGAAGTGAAACAAGTGTACGAGTAGTAAATTTTTAAACCCTGCTCCTTATAGAGCACTGCATCAACTATGGAGCATGAGTTTAGCTTTAATTGTAGTTGTTTTTATAGTCTAAATTAAGCTTCTCATTGGTCATTAAATGGATTAAGTGTATCATCAATCATATTTCATTACTGCGTCTAACTTTAGCTTCCATCTTTGGTCTTTTTATAGTTTTAGATTAGTTACAATCGTAGGTCTTAATAGATTTTAAGTTTAGCTCCAATCGTAGTTGAGCTTCAATCGTAGTTCTTTTTAGAGTCCATGTTTAGCTTAAATCGTACATTTTTATAGAGTTTAAATTCAGCCTTAATCCTTGTTCTTTATAGAGTCTATGTTTGGTTTAAATTGTAATTCTTTATTGAGTCAAAGTTCAGCTCTAGTTTTAGGTATTTATACAGTCTAAGTTTAACTTTAATCGTGGGTCGTTATAATGTCTAAGTTTAGTTTTAATCATTGAGCTAAGTTTAACTTTAATCCTTGCTTTAACTTAGTTGCATAAAGTCTAAACTTAACTTTAGGCGTGAATCTTCTTATAGTCTATTTAGTTTCAATCATAGCTCTATATAGAGTTTAGATCTTTGTAGAAACTATAGTGAACCTTTAGCGAGTCTTTGTTATTTTAATCGTATCAGAGTCTTAGTTTCGTTTCAATTGTAGATCTGTATAAATTTTTGTTTAATTTTTTAGTTACATAAATAATAAAACTCATATGACACCAGATATTATCAGCCCAATCATGAATAAAAATTCCCCGGGAGTTTTTTCCCTTTTCTCATTTTTCCTATTCAAATTCAATGTTAAAAAAAAATTAAAAAGGAAAAAACTCCCGCGTATTTTTTATTCATGATTGGGCTGTATGTGAACAATGCTGTAAGTTTAACAGAATCTGCAACTCAGACTTATTCATACCAAAATGAATGAAGTCTGTTAAGGAACGCACACATTTGGCAAATATTTACTTAAAAAAAGCACAAATTTGTTTGACATTGTTTACTCTTACAAGAGTTTTGCAAACAGCATCAAATAAAATAAAACTAAATGTTTGTTGTGTCTTCTCCTAAATAAACGCAGTTTTTTTTTCAATAAATAAAAGAGTTCAAATATATTTTATTTAGTGGTTACGTTTTTTTAGACAAATATTTGTCATTAATCATTATTTAAACGTATTAAATTATTTATATTTATTTATTTGTTTGGTTTAATTTTTATTTTACAATGAAAAAAACCGTTTTAAAAGTAACTTAAGAGACCTGTTATAATGACCCTTGAGAAATTCTTAAAAATTTAAATCAAACACTCCAACCGTAATGAAGACAATAAAATAAATAAAAATAAATAAAAAAATAATTACGAAGAATTAAAGTTAATATAAAAACCATTAAAAAAACAAATTTAAATATGTATATGAGAAAAAAATAACACATTTATAAAGATAAATACTCGTAACATTTGAAAATGTTTAAATAAGTGATAAAGTTTAAGGGCACCATCAAGCAGAAGATGATGATAACATGTTAAATGTAACATTTAAACTTATTAGTTAAAGATAAAAACCATTTGAAAACTAAACTAAAAACTGGCATTAAATGACAGTTTAATTAATTTATTATACAATTATGTGGATTTTTTTTGTAATTTTAAAACCTACAACATGTTTATTTAAAACATTTAAAATATTTATAACTTTAGGTTTTATAAAAAAAACGTTTGAAATATTTTATTTCTAAACTAAACTAACTAAAGGTATTAAAGTGTGGCTTTGTGGCAAAAAACGCAAATCTCCAACATACCTACATTAATACATACATACATATTTGAATTGAATTGTTTTAGTAAATAAAAATTTTTGTTTGTTTGTTTTTTTTTTGTGCTTACGTTAAATGTTTTGAATATTTAATTTAAACATTTTTTTGTTCAGTCTTTATTTCTTTTCATTGTGGTGGCCTGAGTACAAACATATTTAGGTTTATTTGTGTGTTTAATAATCACACCAAAGACGAAATAGTTTAATGTAGACACGAGTTTTGAATTAAGGTTTATAAATGATTTTTGCATTTTAACTTGGTTGCTGCTGCAATAATCTAAAATTATCAACTGACTAGCAGTTGAGCTAGGTTAATGGTTGCTGAGAGAAATTATAAATAATATTTCAAAGATTGAAATTGAAAAAGTGGCATTGTTTGGTTGCTTTTGGCAAATATAGGGTAATTCAAGTAGAGATACTTTTTTCAATAGCCTTTTTTTTTTTGACAGATCACGTGTGAGTCGTGTCATGCTGTCATGTTATTTTTGTTTCGTATTGTTTGGCATTTCAAAATGGAAATGGACTTGCGCATGAACAACGTTTACAAATCGTTCAACTTTATTACGAAAATTCACGTTCTGTGAGAAATGTGTTTCGTGCACTTCGCTCAACTTATGGTCAACATAATCGGCCTACTGAGCGCACTATTCGCAACACCATCAACCATTTTGAGACCCAGCATTTATTATTGAATAATATTCGACAGAATAGATCACGTCCAGCACGCTGTGAAGAAAATATAGCGGCCGTAGGTGAGGGTGTACACGAAAACTGTGAAGAGTCGATTCCGTTAATGGCGACCGTTATCATGCTATGATAACCGACTATTTGAAGCCTGAAATTTAAGCTCATGATCTCGGCGACATTTGGTTTCAGCAAGACGGCGCCACTTTCCACACATCGCATCAATCAATGGATTTATTGAGAAAACACTTCGCTGAGCACATAACTTCACGTTTTGGGCCGGTCGAATGGCCACCAAGATCGTGTGATATAACACCGTTAGACTTTGGGATATGTTAAGTCTGAAGTTTATGCGGACAAACCCGCTTCGATTCAGGAGGAAAACATCACGTGTGTTATTCACCAGCTACCAGTCGAAATGCTCGAACGAGTCATCGAAAATTGGACTCAACGTATAGACCATCTATGACGTAGCAACGGCCAACGTTTGATAGACATAATCTTCAAAAAATATATCCCAGTGAATGTTCTTGTAAATGATAATGAACATTTCCCAATAAATTTGAATTTTCTGTGCTTTTGTTTTAAAAAAGTAGGGAATGCCGAAATGGATTACGCTTTGTTTGCCGTTGTTTACTCTTACAACAGTTTTGCGAGGTCCTGTTAAATAAAATAAAATTAAATATTTGTAGTTTTTTTAGGGGAAGGATTAAACTTGGTTTGTTAGTGGTTTAGTTAAACTTTAATAACATTCAAACTCTTTTTAATCCACCTAGTCGTTTTTCAGTGGTAGTTTAAGAAACGTCAAATTATTTGATGTTATTATATTTTACACAGAATAAAAATATGGCATCTTTAAAAATTTCTTATATAAATATGGTAGCATTATAAAATTCTCTAAAACATAAACAAATAAAAGCGGCAAAAGAAAAAAAAACTTTGTAAAATCAAAGCAGCAAAAGAAGAAACCAATAAAATGATAAAAATGAACAAGGTCGATACAAATAGTTTAAAACGTTCAACCAATTTTACTTCGAAAGAAATAGAAACATTAATTAAATTGGTGAACAAAATAAAGTAGGTATACAATAGAGTGTAAGAAAACTGACCGCACTTTAAATTATTATATATTTCCGAATCACTATAATCCTCATCATCTGAGGAAAAATCCATTTTATTATAATTTATTTTATGTTATAAGGTAAAACTTAATACAATCAGCTATTTTATTTTATAGTACTTTTAAACAGCTGATATGTTTTGACAAATATGAATCGAGTTCTTGAAGGGTTAAACGCCAATTAAAACAAAGTAAACTACATCCTAAAAACTTAATTTGAAGTTAAAACTAAGTTAAAACAATAAACATGGTTGAACTACATCCTAAAAACTGGCTCTTAGTGGTTATGTCTTTTTCGGCAAATATTTGCCTTTAGATTAATATTACTCATGTGTGAAGAAAACGTGTGGATGATGTTCATGTTTATGTCCACAACCTGATAAATCTTGTTTAACTTTTCTATACCTACCAGCATTATCCACAAAAATATTGATATACAGTGGCTCACATTGAAAATCGGGCAAACTGTTTGTAAAAAAAAGCATGGGATTTTTTAAAGTTTTTTTTTCAAAATTAAATAAATTTTTTATTATTAAATATGGTATTCTACCATTAATATAACAGAAACAAAAACAAAATAATTAAAAAAAAACGAATAAAATATAATAAAACTTAAAAACGAACAAGAGTTTTTATATTTTTAATAAAAGAGACCTCAAGCCGAATTAATAAAGTAAAAAGATTTTTAAAAAACCTTAATAGTATGATCACAGTGAAAGTCGGTCAATTATTTATAAAATATTTAGTATCCTTTTTAATTCTCGACAGCTTGGTGTCTTTTGAGAATCGATTCAACTAGTTTTTTGGACACATCAGAACTTATTTGGTTCCATTCTTCCAGTAACGCAGCTCTGAGCTGGTCTTTACTGGTACATAATATATTTTGCATGCCACGTCAGAGTTCATCCCATAAATGCTCGACTACGTTAAGGTCTGGACTTTGCGCAGATATTTTGAGGACTTTAAGACAATTATACAACAACCAGTTCTTCGCTATCAGCGATGTGTGATTCGGGTCATTGTCCTGGTAAAATTTAAAGTTATTAGCAATTCCCTATTTATGAGCACTTTGTTTAACATTTGCCTTCAAAATATCAAGAAGATTTCCGACACCGGAAGCAGCCATGCAACCCCACACCATCACTGACAAGCATCCGTGCTTTACAGCTTTTTAGTATTTTTAGGTCAAAACTACTCATTGAATTTTCTTTCGTCCGTGAAAAAAACCTGTAAATTTTTAAAGTGCTGATAGATATAGTCCACAAGTGTTCATTGAAAGTAAATTTTTAAAATCGTCTTGCCCGACTTTGAATGCGAGCCACTGTACATACTTTCTAAACTTACATAAAATGTAAAACACTCTAACACACTTGTGTTTAGATAATTTTCCAAAATATAAAAATTTCCTTGAATGGTAATTACATAAAGCCGCTAACCCACATCTGTTTTTTTTTTACTAATTTTCTTTCCCAGAATTCTCCAATAATTTTTGCAATCTATTGGCAGTTGTATATTGAGTTGCATAAGTTTAACAAACAATTAAATAATTAAATATTTTTTTTCTTTTGGATTTTTGTTGAATCAAAGTGTCTTAAAAATTAATTTTATTTATTTCATTTATCTTTCCAGATGAACACAAACTAACAAACCAAACTACAACAAAGTAAAAATAATAATAATTGCATGTACATATACTCGTATATTCTTTATTATTTTTCAACGGATTTTCACTTGTTGCACGCTTCTTTAATTACATTAAATTACGAATTACCAGTGTATCTGCGATTAAAATCAATCCATACAAAATATCATTTAAAAAAATAAATAAAAAACATGTAAGTAAAATTACCAACAAAAACATTAAATTAAAATAATTTTTAAGTTTTATTTTTACTTTTTTCTTTTCAATTTAATAGCGCAATTCATGATCTTGTGCAAATGGTATGGCATTATTGCATTTGCAAAAAGGTTTAGCATTTTTGTGCTCTTGCTGTGTATTTTGTTAGGGTAGAGCAAAAATATGCTAAACCTTTTTGCAAATGCAATAATGCAATACCATTTGCACAAGATCATGAGTTGCGCTAATGTTTTATACATATATAGACTTATTTATAAGTGTAAGTGTAGCTTTGATTGCATCGTGTAACTAAGAGAAAGATTTTCAAGTTAATTAGTTGGGTTGGTTGGTATATCTGTTCAATATGAACGTTTCAAAGAAAAAAAAAAAAAAAGAATCATTAACTTGAAATCATGATGTTTTCAATGAAAGAAACAAAAAAAAAAAACTTTAATAAAATGCTATTAAAATGTTTATAAAAATAATCGAATTAATTAAAATGAATCATGATTTTTATTGAAAACACAAACTTATTTAGAGACAGATTAATGTTGAAATGAAATTTTGTTAAATTTTGTTTAAAATTTATGAACTTTGAGCTGCAAATAATATTACACAAATCTTCACAAACAAATGGTTATCCTGGAATTTAGGCTGACCATTGGTTAGTAACGGGTTACACATTTAATTAACCCCCATAGTCTGTCTGAGAGACCAGTAGTTAACTTTACAAAGAGACATTCTAAAGTTAAGCTTCTTATTATTGGGGTTATAACTTAAAAATGCGGGTATAATAACATAATAATGTAACTTTGCAACGCAGCTTTTATCGTTATCTGTTATATATATATTTAACAGGATATTGCCAGGAGCTGGAAAAAAGTAGCCAAATGGACTTTAGAAAAGAGCTAAACAAAGTTAAAGACCTTCAAAAAAGACTCAAAAAGCCAACAAAATTTTAATTCGAATTTTCTAGCTTTTCGAATTAAAAGTAAAAATAACATAAAGTAATAAAATTAAAAAAAGACTTCAAGTATAAAACATACTACTTTCAGATAAATAAGTATTTTGTTAGTAAATATATATATGTATGCACGAGTATCTATAAGAATCAAATATATCTAATAACGCGATTGTTATGCAACAAGATATACATATGGTGAATTTCACGTCAAGTCACCCAATTTTAAAAATCGATGTCTTCCGATTTGGATAAAAAAAACTCCATTTTGAAAAAATAAATAAAAAAATAGGGGAAAATGATACATGTGCCAAATATTGAAAAATCCTATTCTTGAGTTAAAAAATAATTTTTTTGATAGATATCCCACTGGCATCTCATTAAGCGATTACAAAGGCCTTAAAGTAAATGTATAAGCTTTCTTTTGAGGAAAAAATGCCCAAATTGAAAAAAAAAAATAATTAAAAAAAAAAATTGAAAAAAATTTTTTAAAAATTAAAAAAAAATATTTTTGAAATGATTGAAGAAATAGCTATCTACAGTCCCTTTGGACAATTTTTGCTAGGACCAATAGGTGAAAAGTTACACTCATTTTAAAAAAACCCTGTATGACCAAAATGTCCAACTGTGACCACCCCTAACTCCAGCAGTTCTAGAATGATAGATCTGAAAATTTGGGTCTGGCCTACTATCCAATAGTACTAACCTTGGTGCAAATTTCATCCAAATCGGAAGACATCGATTTTAAAAATTGGGTCACTTGACGTGAAATTCACCATATATACTTTCCTTTATAATTATTGTAATTTTTTTTAAATGTATCTCTACCGCCATTTTCACAAAAAATTAAGAAGAATTTGAACAAATATGGAATTGCACACCTATCCTACTATATAGAGAGGGTCGTCCAAAGGGTCCTAAATGAGACTACATTAGACGAATTTCTGAAATAATTTTGGGATACAATTTCATATTTGTCCAAATTCTTCTAGAGGATTTCATTCTAAAAGTTACTTTTTTCAAAATTCAAGTAGCATTCACCGCTATCGTATATAAAAATTCCACATAAAATTTGTTCCCTTTTATTTTATTAACATTGAATTTAAATAGGAAAAATGTGAAAAGGGAACAAATTTCATGTGGGTGATTGGCAATGTTAAAAAATTTGGTTTTTGTCTGTGCTAGTTAAATTTGAATTTAAAGTTGGCCTATACCAAAACTTTTAAGTGGTGTGATATTATAAGGTATGACTATACTCCAAATTTGTCATATGATGTAATTTTTACTATGGGTGCCCAATAGACTAGGCAATAGTGTTCCGGACTATCACTCAGAGGGTTGCGGCTTCGATTCCCGCCAAAGACTCTGGGTGTTTTCTGCAGATAAACCAAAAAGCTTCGCAGTTTATTTATTTACTTAATTTGTCTATGGAAATGAATTCCTTACAAACAGTGCTTGTTAATTATATATTTAAAAAAGAAAAAAAAAGTGTTCTTCGGGTGGGCGACCTGGAGCATTATCAAGTTTCAATAAAGTCATTATTGGGAGAGGGTTCGGTTAAAAACATGACTCTATCATAAAAAACAGTCAACACTTTGCTTATTTACCTTTTCAAGAAAAGATTTAATTTTCTTTATTGGTCTATGCTTCGCTAATTTTCTTTCTGGGGAACTAGTTTCTTTATCATGAACAAACATTTTATCTGATAGTATTTTTCAATAGAGACCAGTTTTGTCGGCATTGAGAATAATATCAGGAGTTAAATTGTGCTTCACTACAATTTTGAAGCGGTCCTTTAAATCAGATCGGGATGATAATTTATTAACTGATTCTTTTAGTAGTCTTACACTGTTTCTTTGCTTAAATATTGAAATTCAGACTGCCTTTCCGGCTTTCTGCACTTATGTGACTTTGGAAATTTAATTAACAGGAATGTTTTTATTTCCTCTGGTCGAGAAACAAATCATGATAACTTTTCTTTTGATTCTTTAAAAAGTTTTACAACATATCTTTTTTGAATTATGGACAGTCAGCCAATATTTGCAACAAATCCATTATTATATCATCCATCATTTTTATATTGCTATGCCTTTGGTGTGGTAAAGCAATTCATTTAACTAGAATGGAATACTTACTCAACATTCTTTAGAGATCGACGAGTTTATGTCATTCTTGATATATATACTTTTAAATGTTAAAAATTAAATTTTTTTACAAGAACTCAAGGTATTGCCACATAAAAAATATGAACAGCAGTCAGCTGATTGAATTTATCTGTACAACAAATAAATAATCGGCAGATGAGGGCTGCTTAGTTTTCCGACAGAATAGAAGCAAATGAGACATTGAGAAAACCAAATTTCTTTAATCGGCAGTTTTTCGTTGGGGAAAAAGATAATCGCCTAATAAGAAAACAGCCCTTAGATTCTGTGATTTTTTTTACAAAAGTTTTAATTTCCTTGCAATGTTCAGTTTTTCGCCATAACCACTCCTTTAAAACTCCTAAACATTACCACACTTTTAAATGATTTATTAAAATGACACGCTTTATTTACACAGTCTTGACATGAAATGTGAATGTAAATGTAATGTGAATCCCCAAAGGTTTAAGCTCTACAAGAAACAAACAACATCTTAACAAAAGTTTGTCATAAATAATAAATTTTTATTTACATTTTTGTTGTTTTTATAACAATTTTAATAATCACCATAGTTACTGCCTTCGCAAAATCAAGAAAAAAAAAACAAAATAAAACTTTTGTTTTTTTCCAAACAACAACAAATGAATTGCAAGTAAATTTGAAAACAAAAAAATGTCTGTACTATTCCAAATATGACAAATTAATAAAAATTTGTTTAATGAAAATTTAATAAAAAAACAAAGCAAACCAGAAGAAGTGGGTATAGTAGTATGAAAATAAGTAAAAAGTGTAATAAACTAGTAGAAATTGGAATAAACAAAAAATTCATTCATAATAATTGTGTATAATTGTGGTAATTTTACTTTTGTTAATTTAAATAAGCAACAAAAAAGTGTTAGGTAAGACTTTTTAGTTAGTTAATTAATATAATAAGTGAATAGTTATTATATGTCTCTACATATGCTCGTATATGGATTTTTATATTAGTCTAAAGAGTGATTTTTTAGGAGCTGTGGGATTTTATTAAAAAAAACACATAATAGTTTCAGAAATGTATGAAATCTTCATTTAAGTGGATAGAACGATCTGTAGGTATATAATTCAGCATTTAAAAATGATTTCATTTGAGTCTCTCTGCAATATATCAACCGGTATCTCACGAATAAATTGTTTAATATTAGCTTTCAGTGCGACAACCGTTCCGTACTTGAGCCCTAACATATTACCACAAATAATAGTGTAAAGGCGTTAAACCGCAAGTCTAGGCGACCAATTAACCTGCCACAAACTTAAAATTAACTGTTCACCAAACTCGCCTCTCTATTAGGCCATTATTTCGCTTTCTGTGTGGCATATGGCACCGTCCTGTTGAAAATACATGCCAGTCCAGTCCTGTTTTTCCATTTTGCTCGCCATTTACAGTAACGTTCCTGTCTTCGTCGTCTTTGAAAAATTGCGGTTCAATGATGTCACCGACCCATAATCCACATCTTTTTCGGAATGCATTGGAAGCTTTTGCAAGATTTCTGTCTGCAAATATAAAAATTTTGCTTGTTTACATACCCATTCAATCAGAAATGGCCTTCGTCGCTGAACACAATTTTTCGATAAAAAAGAGCCTGATTCGATTCATAGTTAAATTAGACATCATGGTTAAATATAGCATATTACACGAAAACAGCTTAGCTGCCAAAAACAGTTTTTCCAAAAAGAAAGTTGTTAAAAAATTACTCTTTATTATATGATGATAATGCACGCATGTACGCAATTATAGTTATAAATAAAAGGGGTTTTTTCTAAAAATTTTACTATTTTTTACAATTAAGACTAAACTATTGTACACATAAAATCAGGCCACACTGTGGGTCATACTTTTTAAAAAGCTGACAATACTTTCGTTTTTTTTTTTTAGGGAACAATTTAATCAGTCGGAGAGCAATGAAAAAATCAAGCCCCCTTGACGTTGCTAGTCAATTTTCTCATTTACTTTTGTTTTTTTTTTTCTTTCATGCATGTTGATTTTGACTAAAAAGTACGAAAACTAAATTGACGTGTGTAAATGAATTGGCATATTTAAAAGAGAATTGAACAAAAACTGAAGAGTGTGAAACAGGACAAAGAAAATCATGTCAGAATGAAAAATTCTTAATAAATATTACACAAAACAAATAATATGATTCTGTGTTTCCTTTTCTGTGTTTTATAAATTAATTCTCTATAGTTTCGAGCAACATTATTTGCATCTGCTTTAAAATTAATTCTTAAGTTTGTTAGTACATTTATAATTTCTAACATTTCTAAAATACATACATACATATGTATGTATTACGATTAGACCCTTGGATTTTTCTAATCTTTTTGACATTTTAAATACATAAGTTAATGGTTTATATATATTAAGTACAAAAAATCTTTCTGTGTTATTGTTTTTATTCTTATAGTGTCGTACAAATTTACATTAGTGTCCAATACTTTGAATAAATTGTGCAAAAGTTTCCAAAGAAAAGTTAAAAATTTGAAAAATTCCGATTTTTTAAGTTATACACCCAATAGTAAGTTCAAAGACAATGTTCACAAAACTAGTGCTAGAGCAAAATACGTTTACAATTAATTTCGGAAAACAAGGAAATTTAATTGTATTCGAAATAGGCTTGATACGTTCTTGGCCTCAAATGTTTTAAAGTAAAAGCTAAAATTTTTTAAAATATCCTGCAATTTTAATATTTAAACGACAACTGAGCAAACGAAACTAAAAATAAAAAGAAAAATCATGCACCAAATTCCTTGAAAATCCCACAATATATAATGAATGCAAAAAAGCTAAAGCATACAATTCACAAGTGATGTTGTATGTTGTACATTGTGGGATACAACCATCATATAGGTAAACACAATTTTGAGCAAAGTCAAATGTTTATGTTGTCAAGCTTTAAAAGTAAAATATCAAAACAAACTCAATAAATAAAATTAATTATATATTTAATCCTTTAATTCCCAGTGGAACATAGGGCCGCAACAAATGTTCTCCATTGTGTTCTATCAGTAGACATAATTTTCATTTCACTCCAAATTAATTATACAAGCGAGGAAAAACAATATTTTAACAATTCAGTCAATTGAGTAAAAATTAATGATGGTTTTTCATAAATTAAATACATACAAGGATTTCTATTATTAAAAAATGTCGTAGGTGTAGTACAAAATATTGTACATTTGTACAACTATTGTAAATTCAGACGACGTTACAACTCCTACGACACTACAACATCAGTTGTGAATTGAACAACATTTTATTACAATTTTAACTATGACTTTGAATTTTTATATATTTGACGTCACCACTTTTTAATAAGGTTTTGGACCGATTTAGCCGATTTAGCAATGATTTTGTATCGATGTAAACCATGCACAAATTTCTTCAAAATCCGACATTGTCAGGTTTCTATTAGTTACTGAAAATTACGAGACGATTATCGTTTACACCACTAAAATGTTGTATTGTCTCGATTACAACACAATATGCATTTTTCATACGATTAAGCTGATAAGTGTTGTGAATCGTAATCGCAGTTTACAACATACAACAACAAAATACTTAGTGTTGTGAACGATAATCGGGGCGTATGTTAGAAAACGATGCAGGCAAATCTTAAGCAAAGATCGTAAACAAAACGATAGCAAAAATGTTATTAAAATAAACCAGGAGCGTAATAAAGCAAAATCTGGCTATTGTAAATGTAAAAACGTTTGCTGACTCTTTTTAGGCGGCACTAAAACTATTTGCTATAAAATGTTCCTTTTTCTATATTATTCACAATTTAGACTCAGCACTTGCAATTTCGTTGAACAGCTTTTCTATTTGTAAAACTTAACTTAAGACCCGAAATGTCTGTCACACCCTAGTTTTTCGGTTTCATTAAAATTTAATGCTGTTCTAAAACATTCAAAGTCATTTTGCACAAAACAAAAGGAAATTAAATACAACAAAATGTACAGCCTTTAATAATATTTCAACTTGACTTAAAAAAGTAAGTACGATTATGTACGTAACAAATGTTAATGAACTGAAAGACTTTTTTTTATTGCAAAATTCATAGAAATTATGACTGACATAAAAAAAAATTCTTATAAATTATAATTAAAAAAGTATATTTTATAATAATTGAAGACTGTGTGAGTTTGTTTTTTCTAAACAAGTTAACAAATCAATGACCGCACACACAACATGAAAGCAAATCATGGAAAGACTTTAACAGAAACAAATAAAGGAACATTGAATCAATACACACTCTGTCAGTCACACACTCGCTCGTTCACTTACTCACCGACTTCAGAGTCATGAACAAGTACGAATCAAGTACGTTGAACACAAACAATTTAGCCATATCAAACCAAACCAAACTAAACCAAACCCATATTAAGAGGTCTTTACCCAACCATTTACCTTTTCTTCTAGCTCTCAGTTATTATATGAAATATATTATAGATTTGCCAAGAATATTAAATAAATTAAAATTAAATGTGAATAATAATAATAATAATAATAATAAAAAAAATGAACACACGATTGTTATCACTCATATTTTGCCCATAGTTCTTTCAGACGTTATATGACAATGTTTAAAAGTTATTGAATTAATTTTATTGGAAACAAATTATATTAAATTTAAAATCGATTAATAAAAACCTAAATAATGACAAAACATTGAAAAATGTTTTAATTAAACTGAATTTTTGGTAGGTGTCATTTTTATAATCATAATTTGTAAAAAATAACTTCAAATTAATTCATTGAAAAAGCTTTAATTCTCATTAACATTGATTAGCATCAGCTTGTTAATTGAGTTTTTTAATAATTTTGATGGGCTTTTATATATTTATATTGAAAAGTCAGCAAGCAGCAAACATTTAAATATATATAATTTGCATTACCTAGTAATGTGTTGAAATGTTTATATTCTAGTACTTCAGTAACCAGTTAACGTATCACATATTTTTGGAAATACCTAAATACATTGTTCACATAAAATCCGACCACAGTCAGCAGAGGTTTTTAAACACAATAACATTATTTAAGTCAAAAATTGCAAAATGTTGAGTGTATAACTTAAAAATGCCGGTTTCATAACAGATGACGTATCTTTTGAGCCCGGTTTTGTCACTTACGAGGGCGTTTCGGAAACTTCATAGCCTAGAACAGAAAGTTAAAAAAGTTGGAAACTTCCATTTTGCTATGTACACATGTTAAATTTCTTTTCGATCTGACAACTCCTTCATATAGAAACAGGTGTTCAAAAAAGACACATCCGCAATTTTTTCTGATATTCATAACAACTTAGTGTCATTTAATAATTTATAAAATAAAAAAAAAAAATTTTCCATATTCACCACAAGTTAAGAAACAGGATATAAATTTGAATTGAATTGAATTTGATCTCAATAACTTTATTTACAAGAGATATATGGGTGGCATATTAGAAACGGAAGCTTCTAAATCCAGTAATGTGATTTGCTTGAAATTAGCAGTAGCATTACTGTCGTATAACCGATATTAGTGTGATTTCTGGATTACAATTTCTGATCTGGGGCCAAATTACCGCATTCGTGATCGAATGAGCGATCGTATCGAAAAATGATTTCGATGTCGAAATTATGATAAAATGTACTAAATTTCTTGCTCGATATCGAATGCCATAATCTCAAATAGGAAAATTACGATCAATTTTACTAAATATCGAATGCGGTAATTTGGCCCCTGTATAAAATGTTGATTCGACATCGATATTTATTAGACATTATTGAGGGTAAATTTGTTTTTCGGAAGCGGTATGTACATATATGTGACCAATTACAAAACATGGATTCTTTGGAACAAAGAATTTTATACATATGAGGATGTCCCACGTTGAATTTCAATATAATTATTTGAATTTAAGATGTATATTAGTATTAACCTGAATTTCGAGAGTGGACCTTATATGGGGGCATGGTCAAATATGAACCGATATTTTCAAAATCGAGCAATTTGATTTTGGTACATACATATGTAAATGCTCCATGTAAAATTTTGGATCGGTATCGTTATTCATACGAGATTTATGAGTACTGAGGTGTTTTTCGGAAGAGGGCATTATATGGGGAATATGGACCGAAATTCACAAATTTCTGTAGTATGATTTTTGAGTAAATGTAAAGGAGCTGTGTAAGGTTTTAAGTCGATACCGATATTTATAAGATATTCATTTCGGATGTGGTCCTTATATGGGAGCTATGACCAATTATGGACCGACCATTATAAACTTTATTACAACAATTTAGATATCAATAAGAATAATTTGTGTCGAATTTTAAACTGGTAACTATATTTTTACCAGATTTATACGTAGTTAAGTCAATTTTAGATGTGGACTTTATATGAGGTCTATGGTCAAACAGGGACCGAAAAAAACAAAATTTCGTTTTGCGATTTCTTTTTATATCACACTTATTTTCGCCGAATTTTTTTATTAACCCCCTGGCCCACGATGTCGAACGATAACGTTCGCTTGGATAAGACTTAAGACACACACTTGATTGTGGAATAAACAAACTTGATTGAGTAAAAAATAGATACGATAAAAAGTTTGTGTCTTAAGTCTTACCAGGGGGTAATTTTATAGGCATTTATGTATAATTAAACCATATTTCGGAAAGATTAGGTAAGTCATGGTCCGATTCTAACTATTTTCCTCAGAGTTTCTTTTTTTATCATAAAAATAACATGTACACAATTTCATGGCAATATCTGCAATATATTTCTAATAATTGCAAGAATTTTTTTTAAAAATATGAAATTTTTTATGGAGGTTGTCTCACATTTTGCTCCATAACTCTGGTTCTACTATACCGATTTTGCTGATTTTCAATACCAAACTGCTTAGGAGAATTATAAACTATGTTGATTTTGATTGTGTCCTTTGGACGTGAGAGTGTTTTACACAGACAGACAGGCATAGCTCAATCGACTTGGAATTTCATAAGGAGCAAGATGGGTCTCAGATGAATATTTCTCAGTGTTACACACGGAATGACAAACTTATATATATCCTCATTCACCACTTATACATATTTACATATTCACCACAGATACATATAAAAAGATTAAAAGTAATGTAAAAAATGTATGGCAAGTTCATTTGTTTGTATGGGAATTCCCTAAATTTGCGCTATTTACAATTGCTCTGACCAGTAAATTTGCTTGTCTCCCCTAAATTTGTAATATGAATATATTTCGCAAAAATTAAATTTAACCAACATGATTTTTAATCGTGCTAAATGGAAGAAAATCGTTTCAAACCGTGTTTAATCAAACGGCTGTGTAAAAACAGAATTAGGTGTATTTAGAATGCTTCAGAATAAAACTGTTTTTAATTTGTTTAGTAAACTTAATAAGTCTGTAAAAAATGTTTATAAAACTATTGCTTTTCTAAAAAACTTCATTTCCTTGGAAAATTTTTATTTTTTATTTTTTCTGTAACAATTTCATAATATTTCTTACTGTTTTGTGTGTAAATTATAAATAAAAAAAGAAAACGTGTTATTTCCACTTAATAAATCATTTCTCAAGTATCAATTTTCTTTATTAATAAAACGATTGAATTAATATTAATAATATTTATGTATGTTTGGGTGTGTAAATTTTTTTTTTCACTTACCTTTGAAAATATCAATGATACCACACAATATTTCTCCAGTATACCGCAAAAGCCGGCTGTAATTCAACACTTTCTTAACGCTCTTTTTTTTTTTGATTTTGTTATTGTGAATTTAATTTTATTTATTTAAAACTTTTTTTTTTTTTTAATTTTTCAACACAAGCAAAGTGTTAAATACATAAAACGGTAGCAGATCTCAATTACACACGATTTGAAAAGTAATTTTGTTTTCTATGATTTGAATTTTTGGATTTTATGTGTGGCGCTGTTGATGATGGTTAATTTGAAAAACGACAATTTACTTTCAATTTTAAATACGATTTTTATGACTGAAATTAAAACGGATAGAAATGGTAGATATGCAGATTGATAGAGGGATAGAAAACAGAAATTGGCACAGTTTTTTTTTTTATTTTTTTGAATTTATTAAAATTGAAACTTTTTGTTGTTTTTGTAGATTTGGAAAGAAAAAAAGAAAGAGATTTTGTTTTAGTTTGAAACGTTTAAGACTAGGAAAACTTTTTGTTGCAGAGCATGAAAGAAAGCCATAAACAAATAAATATTTGTTTAATGTTTTTTGTTGCTGCTGTTGCTGTTGTTGCAGTAATTGTAATTGTTGTTATTGTTATTTTGAAAATACAAATCTACGTTTCACTTGGTAACCACAAACAAATTGCAAATAACGATTTAATAGACTCCAAATTTGTTATTGTTTTTTTTTTTTGTATTTTGTATTTTGTATTTTGATTTTATTTTTTTATTTTAATTAATTGAATATTTACTGCTTTTTATTACTGTGTGTTTTCTTAAACATGATTTTAACAATTGTATGAATTAAATCGTTCAATATGTTTGGTGTTTGTTAGGAGAAAAATGTTAAACATTTGCTGGACTTGACTTTTGTTTAAAAAGCTTTAAAACGAAAAGAAAATATTTATTTTATATTGCAACTGTTTTCTTTTGATTTGTATTTGTATTTTATTTTTTGTTAAATGTTGTGTTTGTTGTAATTGAATTTAACACTTAATAATTTTAAAAATTCACTGCATGTCTTTTTTGTAAATATTTTTTGTGTTGCTTGGGTTTTTTTCGTATTTTATTTACAACAATAATTTTTTTTCTCTTTAAGCTTTTCTTTTTCAATTGAAAGGTATAATTTTTATTTAATTTTATTTTTGGATTTCCGACCAAAACCTAAACGAGCCAAAAAACAAAAACAAACAATATTTCGCTCTCAACTGAAATTTCGGTTAGAGTGTCTGAGTTGAATGTATAAAAATTGCAAATGTTTTTTGTTTGTTTTCAAATTGTTCAGCTATTACTACACAGTTAGTATCTGTCTATTAACTCTACTAATAATATATAATGCAGTTGTTTTTGCAAAAAAAACCCCCCCAAAAAAGTTTTGTAGCACAAAACGCGTGTTCAATGTTGCTGCAAACCTTAAAATAATTGTGTATTTTTTTTTTTGCTGGTTCAGCTTTAACTCAAGCTTAACTCTAATATAAAACTTTTATTATTACTTTGTAGGTATGTTTTATAAATGTTTAATTTCAACAAAATTTCAAATATTCTGTCTGTTTTTTATCGAGCGAAAATTTCATTAACTCTTCTTTCTCTACAATTCCACAGACAAGTTTAACGCTTGAAATCTCGCCACTAACTAAACTAAATTAACTAAACACACTAAAACGACCCGTTTGCGTTTGTGTGTATTTTGTCGTTTAGTGTGTGTTTTTGTTTCGTTGTTTCAGCGTTTCAGTGTTCACTGTTCAGGCCGTTTGAGCGCTGCCGCTTTGTTGTATGCGAGTTTGTAGCAAATAAAATGAACAAAATATATTGTATAAAATCAAAAAAAAAATAAAAAAGTTATAAGTATTAAGCAACTTAAAACGTTAATGCAGCCAAAAGTCAAACCGTAACTAAATAATATAAAAAAAAATATTTTAGCTACAACAACCACAGCTCAAGTTAGCCTGCCTGTCTGTCCGTCCATCCATCCATCAGTCAGCCAGCCAGCCAACCAACCAAACCCAACATATTTTATAAAAAAAAAATATTTACGTTCGACATCACACTTTTGTCTGAAAAAAATAATGTATTTTTTAGTCACTTTTTTGTTGTAGTTTTTTTTTTTTGCTGTACAAACTAAAGGAATCAGAAGAGCGCAAATATAATCAGAGTTAAGAATTTAAGCCGTTGCACTATGGGCTGAAAATGCAATATAATATAAACTACTTGTTTATATTCCATTCGAATAATCAAGCAATATCTTGCTAATAATTATTCGAATAATGTGAAAATGTCCACTTTCGAATAACGAATAATTCAAACAATTTTATGTAGAATAATCGCATAACAGGAATTAAGATAATACTTTCAATTTATATTTTTATACCCACTACCAAAAAGATGGGGGCATATTAAGTCTGTCATGCCGTTTGTAACATATCGAAATATTGGTCATAGAACCAAAAAGTCTATTGGTCCAATTATGAACAAAAAATTTGCGGGAGTTTTTTCCCTTTTTATTTTTTCACGTTCAATTTGAATAGGAAAAATGGGAAAAGGGAAAAATGCCGTTATTTCGCTTCCATACAAAAAAAAAAAAAAGTTGTGTCAGTCACCCCCTAGTATTAAGGATAATGTACATTCCCACGACAGCCGGTTCTACGCACCGGAATGACCCGAGATCACTCGGCCAAGGGCTGTCAACTCAGCAATTACTGCTGTTACAACAACAACAACGGTAATGTAAAAACAATTCCAGAAATATTTTTTTTATTTTTTCCCATCCCTACAAATACCGCCCTTTTAGTATTTTGTTCACCGTGTCGCTCTTTTTTTAGTCCGATCATAACATTTTTTTAACCAAAATTTAGGTTAATCATTAAAATAATTTCCGTAAAATTGTAACTGATTTTGAATTCCGCAACAAAATTTTCTATTTCTATCAACTGAAGAACAGTAAAGGACTTCAAATTGTTATTAAGGGTATCAACTCCTGTGTAGAACTCCAGGAAATAAAAAACCGTTTTGAAACTAATGGCTTCAAGATAAAGAATGTGATAAATGTGATCGTGAAAAAATCCCCCAACCACTTTTTCGATTAGAATTGGAACCTGATGATGTTAAACTAAAGAAAGGTGAAACACACCCAATTTATGATCTGAGATAGTTATTGCACCGAAGAATAACGCTAGAAGAACTATACAAACGATCTGGCCTCGTCCAATGTTTAAACTGTTAAGAATATGGTCATACTAGATCATATTGTAAGTGGCCACCAGTTTGCGTTGCAGGTGATGAACTACATTGTTCATCTCAGTGTGATAAACCCAGAAATGATTCGAACAATAAAAAATGTAGTAATAAGTCATGACTAGAATTTGACGTGGTAATAAAACATGATTAAGAACAGAAATGTAGCCCTTACAGAGTCATGAATAGCGATATACAAAATGTTATGATCGGCCTAAAAAAAGAGCGACACACTGAACAAAATAGTAAAAGGGCGGTATTTGTAGGCGTGGCAAAAAAATAAAAAAATAATTTCTCGATTTGTTTTTACATTCACCCCTAGCGTGAATAAAAATTCCACATGAAATTTGTTCCTTTTCACATTTTTCCTATTAAAATTCAATGTTAAAAAATAAAAGAAAACAAATTTCAGGTGGAATTTTTATTCATTTTAACATTGAATTTTAATAGGAAAATGTGAAAAGGGAACAAATTTCATGTGTAATTTTTATTCACGATTATTATAATTAAAAAAAAAACACTAACATATATTTTTGCTACTTTTAACCCATTGTGTCTCAGTTTGGATTCATTGGCTTGCCGGTTTGGGTTTGGTTTGGTTAGGCTTGGTATGGCTGTGTTTGCTGCTTTATGCTGGTGGTTAGACCAACTAGCACCAACCAGCTGCAGCATACACAACTTAAGCACTTCAACAGACGTACTAACTCGTACTAACTATTTAGTTTAGTACCTGGAGTAACGATGGAACAAGTTCATGTCTCAATGTTAGCGCTTTTATTTACCATACTTTACTTTAGTTGAATTCACTTTGATTTTGTTTTTCTTTTCTTGTCTTCAACTTCACATAAAATGCTAATTTTGATTCATTTTTTTATGCATATTGTTTTTTTTTTGTAGTTTTTGCTTTTCCCTTCAGTTAATTTTAATCGTAAAAGAAGTTTAACGCTTTAAGTTTTCATGCTAGAGTCATTTATTTAATGCGACTTTAAGTTTGATGTTTCGTGTCTTAGCCAAGTTTTATGGTTCGTTAAAAGAAAAAGCTAAGATCAGACATACTTTAGTTTTGCTGGTTTAAGGTTTTTGGTTGTGTCGTGAGCTGATAAGTTGCTTTACAACATGTTGAGTGTTGTGATGTGTGTGAGTGAGTGTGTAGTGCAACTAGAAAATTTTGGCGCTATTTTAATGGTTTCTGTTTAAACTTTAAAGCATTAATGGGTTCAGTTGACTGCTAAAGTTATGAAATTGTTAAAGAGAATTACATCATTATTTTTGCGGATTTCTTGTGGGTGTGCGAGAGTAGTTTTAAGGATTTGTAAAGGAATTAAGTATTTTATGAGTTATTTAGATATAAAATGATTGAATTGTTATAATACAATACAATAATAGAAACACTGAGTGATCAAGACTTTTGCAGGGCTTTGATTGTCTCGTCTTTCTGTAAAGCGACTAGATCTTAAGTTAATATATGCATGATTCATCAACTGTCACTATTTGGTAAATATCTTTTAAAGCACTGATTTTGTCAAAGTTTCTTAGAACCAATCGGTTTGATATAATTCTGTATACAATTTAAAGATTTGGACACCAAAGTTTGAGCATAAATTCTGGACTATACTTTATGGAAATTATGTTATTATTAAATCCCAATACGAAGTAATTCTTAAAGCTAAGCTGATTAGCTTTTAGACATCGGGGTGAAGTAAAGATGAGACGAGTACACATTTGATTGTGCTGCCAATTCGTTTTACTCTCTCGTAATACATTTGCGTATAGAAAAGTTTGTATACTCTCAAATAAAAATACGAGCGATTTATGCAATAAAATTTTGCCGAAGAAATTTCAAGGTAAAAATCAATCAATCTATCAATATTTGCAATAAAAAATGCTTCGTGTAAATTGAGACTAAACAAACATCATTAAAAATAGCTTCGTGTAAATTGGGACTAAAGAAACTTCATGCATTGCGAACCATAGGATAATTTATGCTATCTTAATCTTGACCATAACAGACCCTTGGCAAATAACTTATTCGTTTATTGAGAGGCATATTTTTAGATGAATTGATATGTTAACAAACAAAACTGCCTTATTAGGGAATACGCTAACTCAAATTTTGTTCATTAGGCGGCAATCATTAGTTTATACTATGTTAATGAGCACATCGCCGTCAACAACCAGTTCTATATATTTCATTGATGCAAGCCAAATAAATTGCTCGATAAGGGACCAAAAACACCATCCCACCCTCTTAAAACACCTGGCACCATAGTGCAGAGAAAATGCCTGTAAGGACTTTTTGATCGTTTTTATAGTCAAACAAGAATTTCCGGCACTCTCTCAATACAGTATACTAAACGGATTCGCCTGTTTGAGCTGGAATATATACTGTTACGAAATTGTATTTCAATTTAAATTTAACGGCTGATACCAACAGATAGCATGTTTATCAAAATACAACATGCTTATCAACATTTGCATTAGTAGAAGTTTCTGTTAACAAACATTGTGGATAAAACGCTGTTATTAACACGCATTATAGTAACATTAAGTTTAAACGGACATACAAAGGAACTTTCGATTGTTTTCTCTAGATGCCGTCAGAAGTTACTAGAAGATGGCGCTTGTGTATAAATACAACAAATAGGGCATCTCAAAAGTTAGTCATCGTTGAGTGAACATATAGGCCTTCACAAACTGTAATTTAAGTGGTATTTAAATTATAATTTCAGAGCAATAAAAGACAGAATGTCCAGTAAAATTGTTTTTGTGTACATTTTAATAAATAAAGACTCGTTACATTTTCTTCAAACTACTTGACGCTTTTATTTTGCAATTAAAAGGAATTCGGTTTATTTAAAGGAAATAAACCACCTTTTTTAAAAGTTAAAAACGTCACAATACCTTATTGGTCAGCAAATTATATTTCATTCAAGAGCACCTAAAAAAGGTCCATCCCTTTTCAAGCCGATTTGGATTGTTTGTTCCTCATAAGAGGATAAAGCTGTGATTTATGTCCTTCCATCAAACATCATTATAACCTTCAAATCCATTTAAGCATCTTCGAATCTCGTGAATTACAATTTTTATTGTAGACCCAAGTTTTATACAAGAGAAAACCGTAGGGGTGTAATATTACACGATCTAGACGATCAGATCACAAGCTTGGAATGCTAAATTAGCTGCTCAACAAAATGATTTCTCCAGAAAGCCATTGTGAACAAAAAAAAATCGCTGATTTTCGTAATACAGTTAAATAATTTGGAGACATTGTTGTTACAGTGTAAAAGTGGTTTTAGACGGTATGTATTTTGCAGTGTACCTATCAGTTGCACGATACATATGTACGAGTAATTGTGCACGTCTGTCAAAATTTGCAATTTACAGGCAGTTTATAATTTTTTCCTTTCACACGTCGATTTTTAGATTCATGTGACATAATCTGCAATAGAAAACAACAGCTGTCTTTATTATGACTATTTTCACGAGAGTTTTGTGTTCTTGCAAATATAGTTTAAAAAAATGGATTAAAAAATGAAATAATTGTAACTTGCAGCATTATGGCAATAATAGCTTCTAAAAAATAGAAAAATAAAAAAATTAAGCAAGAGTTAAAAAGAAAATGTACCATATGGAGCCAAACATTGCTGTATATAAATTAAATAAAAATTAATATGTATAAACACGTTTTATCAATAAATATTTCAATACAAATTTATTGTTTTGTTTAATACAATTTTTTTTTGTAACATAAATTTGCTTAATCATAACACTATGTTTTTGGCGCCATAAACAATTGACTTGCACAACAGCTGGTTGCAGATGCTTTGCCAGATGAAAATAGAACATGCTCTAATTGAAAATTTTACACTATAAATACAAGCTGACATTTGCAGAAACATTTTTTGTTTTGCTTTTACACGACGTGTATGCATTTTGCAGTGAAAAATTTGACAAGCACACTGCAAAATACATACCGTCTAAAACTACCTTAAGCCATTCCATGATGAATTGTCTAATAATAGTGTATGACACCAGTCGTGTGTAATCTATAAAAAATTGGTCTAAATGCATCACCCTATATTTGCTAGATTATTGGGTTTTACCCATGGAAATATCCGTTTGATAATCTGGAAATTTAAAAAAAAAACATTTTTAAACCCAGAATATTTTTTAATTACTTTTCAACATCCGACTTCTAAACCCATAAATCACACTGAAGCTGATTAAGTAGTTGTTGTTTCATTTTAATATCTCAAGAGTTTAATAATAAACTCTTTGTTCCATAATGTATTAAGAGTTGTTTGTGATATTCAAAGTATTTTTTTAATTTATTACAAATTAATTTATTACCATTATATTTGACAATAAACACCAACATAAACTGTCATGGATCTAAAAACAAATTTAACAATACTAAGCTATTTTACATACTTGTTCGTATTTAAATTATTTTCTATCGCATTTTAAACAAATTCAACATTATTTAGCTTTTTTCACACTCACTGTATTTATCCAACGTTTGATCGATCATGTTAAGCTCTCTCAAACATGTTGCATGTTCAGAAAACATGTTGTTAATATTAATTTTCGGTTGGCTCCCTTAATAAAAATCGTTGCTAGGCAACATAAAAAATAACAATTTTCATATCGACACCTTAATTTTGGATTTTCTCTAAAACAAAAAACGACAAAAAAGACAAATTGCATTTTTTGTTCTGTTTTCTTTGTGTAAATTTTATTTACATATTTAACATTAAGCATAAAAACTAACAACATCAAACAACTATATTAACAGCTATTAATTATTTAAAACATCGTGGTTGTTATTGTTATTTCTAACATGACTCTATAAAATTTTAACTTGAGCTTGTATCTAACGTAAATATGTACATACATATGTATGTCTGTTTGTACGTATGTATGTCGTTGGCAATGTCTCATCTTTGTCATCTGAATCTGTGAAGACGGTGTTGGAATGGATGAATGAATGTGTGGCATGTTTATGATTCAAAACAAATACAAATACCGGGCATAACTATAAAAATAGCAACAACATCAATTTTTATTATCGATTGATTTAAATAATGAATACAAAAAAATACAAGGAATTTGTTGTTATTTTTCTTGGGTTTTGTTAGAAAAAAATATTAACTGACTCATTAGTAGAGAATTAATTGTGGAATGTGTTTGGCAGATAAATACGATTTACAGAAAGATTAAAAAAAAGGTCATTTGAAGATTGATGTTTTGTTTGTTAAAGGTATTATTTAAAGGTCTTTATGTTAAATTGCTTAAATTAATTCTTAAGATTACTGCTTAAATTAAGGAACATAACAGATTTAAAGTGGCA
Source organism: Bellardia pandia (assembly GCA_916048285.2). Classification (NCBI taxonomy): domain Eukaryota; kingdom Metazoa; phylum Arthropoda; class Insecta; order Diptera; family Calliphoridae; genus Bellardia; species Bellardia pandia. The sequence goes on from OU696530.1 coordinate 40,379,113, forward strand.
GTGGCACATAAACGGACATGTTTTTTTCATAGAAAATGTTGCTCTTTGTTAGGGTCACGTTTTCTATGGAAAATATTGCTCTGTTAAACTTTTCTTAAGAACAAGTTGTTCTGTGTTAGCGGAAAAGTTTTCTGAAGGAAGATATTTAAAATATGTTGAAGTGTTTAAATTAAATTTAAAGATTACGGCCTAGATTAAGAAAGAGAACAGATTTTAAGCGAGTATTGTCATTACTTTTCTTAAGAAAACGTTACTGGGATAACGGACAAATTTTCTTAAGAAAACGTTACTGGTTGATGGGACAAATTTTCTTAAAACAAATGGCGAAATTTTCTTAAGAAATCGTTGCTGATTGAATGACATTTTCTTTAGAAAACGTTGCTTGGTTAACGGACAACTTTTCTTAAGAAAACGTTACTGGGTGAATGAAAAACGTTGTTTTTCTTAAGAAAACGTTTTTGGGTAAATTGAAAAAACTTTTCTCAAGAAAATGTTGCGCTGTGTAAACTAACATATTCTCTAAATTTGGTGTACGTTTACATAATTTAAATCGATTTGGGCAACTCTACATTTTGGGTGCATTTATTTTAAAACTGTTTCTAATTTTTGATTTTCATTTTATTTGTCATAAAATTGAAACCTTATATTTTAAAAATAACTAAAAAAAAACACACACACATGCGTTCAGTTGTTTTAGACTCGTGCCAAGCACACTTTACAAATAAAAACAATACTTACATATAAATAAATACAAAATAACAAATAAAAATCTTAAAACACGATTTCGATTTCAATGTTAATTCTTTAAAAAAATTGATGTTGGATGTAAGACAAAGGCCCCCTTGAATTTATTTCACAAACAAAATGCTGCAACTCACACCACTTGCATTTACTACGAATACGACAACGAGTTGTTTGAAACAAAAAACAAAACAAAATATTTAACTCTAAAATAGATTTTATTATTCAATAATAAAAAAAATGTTAATAAAATCATGTTTGATTTAACATTCGAAAAACTGCATTCCATACAACGTACTTTAAAGTACGTACGTTTGCTCTGTCACTGTATGATTACGAGAACTGTGTCTACCCAGTTTATGATTGTACGTAATATATACTATACTCTAGGTATAAAGTACCCAGTAACTAGTACGAATACAAGATGTGACTCATTCATTACAAACAATTTTCAATAGTTAGAGATATATAGACTAAAGTAGATTTTTAGAGCCATACAGTCTTTTCCATTTACTTTACTTTGTGACTTACAAGACAAGTTTGTTACTTTTTTTCGGTTTTTTTCTTGTTGTCATTTTGTTTTACAAAATAAATTAAATAAACAGCCAAAGATTTTCTTACCGGTTGGAAATTATATTGTTTTTTCTTAAAATTAAATTATTTTTTTAATTTTAAATATTTTTAATGAGAACAAACTTTAGTGGAATATTTAAGTTAAACCCAATAACTGACAATCTAAAGAATGTTGCTGTGTGAACTCGAAAACTTTTTTAAAGAAAATATCGCAAGCCAGCTTGCTCAATTTCTGATTACTTTTCCATAGAAAGTTATTGAACAGGTTTTACTCAGTTTCTAACAACTGTTTTCGAGAAAATGTTGCTCAGATTCTGTCTACTTTTCTATGCCAAATGCTGCTCAGTAGCAACGCTTTTGTTAGTTTATGGCAACTTTGCTATAGAAAATGTTGCTTAGATACCTGACAACTTTTCTGAGACAAAGTTTCTCAGTTTCCTGACAACTTTGCTGGGACAAAGTTGCTCAGATTCCTGACAACTTTTCTCTAGAAAAATTACCAGTCTCCAACAATTTTTCTCTAGAAACAAATTGCTCAGTATCTGAGCAATTTCTATAAAAAAGTTGTTTAGAAAACATGGCATAGTATCTGACAACTTTCTAAAAAAAATATTGCTCAGAAAACGTTGTTCAGTAAGGGACCTTGTCAAAAAATTTCCTAGCGGTCAATTTTTCCTAAGTTTTTCAACTTTTATGTCCAATATTCTGTATATTAATGTTTAATCATAAGCTTTTGGTAATGTTGAATTTTTATAAACTTCAGGCATTACTTACATATACTGACTACCAACACTCTCTCAATCATAACTACATACTCACAAAAATACTGGCTTAAACTAACACCCAAGCAATATTGAAATTTTTCCTAGTAGTTGTTGCCCAGCAAGCCATATGAGTCCGAAAAGAGTCTTTTCTGGCACCTTTTTCGGAGCGTTAACGCTCTTTATGAGCCCAAAAAACAATCATAATTGCTCCGAAAACCTTCAGAAAAGAGGGTCTTACATTCGAAAATGGTCCGTCAGAAAGAGCTCTGAGATAATGCCAGAAAAGAGTCTTTTATGAGGTTTTTCTTGGGCTCTGTGTAATCTTGTTTTTATTATTCTTGTGTGGTACAGCTATGTTTTTTTTTGTTCAAAGCACAAATAGCAGGAGAACAACGCTTTGGTGCACACATAATTAAGTGGAATTTCTGAGTCATACTGCGTGCCGACTCAGGACAGTAACAAGCAAATTTTTCTTTCGCTCCGAAAATGCTCTTTAGTTGGACTCTTTTCTGACTCCTTTTTTCGGAGCGCTCCGAAAATGCTCTTTCGTTGGACTCTTTTCTGACTCCTTTTTCGGAGCGCTCCTAAAATGGTATGCTGGGTGGTATCTGTGTTGTTGTAGCATTTGCTGGCTAAAATATGTCTGTGTGTGATTTTGCATATTTTGTAAAATAAATTGCATTACAGTTACTTCTTTTGTAGAAATAAAATAACTATACAAACAAGTAGAAAAAATGCTGAAAAAAATAAATAAAATAAAAATCAAATAAAATTTATAGAAAAAACTTATTTTTATGTAACAGTCAGCATGTCGCCGCCATCCATACCTTTTCAGGTTTTTATATTGTTTATATTCAGCATTTCCACACACAACATGTGTTTATGGAGATTTTTTGGTTTTTTGTATTTTTTATGGCAGTTTTTCAATAATATTTTTTACCCCAATGTGTATTTTGTCAATATCATCACATTTGAGTACGTAGAACTTCTGGTTTTTAATATTGCTTTCAATATTAGCAAACTATACATTATAAGCATGACTCTGTCAGTCAGACCTGCCTGTCTGCATTCGTTTATTAACATGCTTTTACGGTCAGGGTGTCACATTACAAATAATGTTCAGTTTTTTTTTTTGATTGTGTTTTTAGGCAAATTTTTTATTTTTTTCATGTATGCAAAATACATGTATGTTGTTGTTGTTAATAATTCCCTTGGCTATAATTAGTTGTCATTAACCTTTTGCCAGCAAAATTTCGTAAAAAAAACAGCAGCAAACAAATAAACCCAAACTCATCAAAAAATGCAAAATTTTAATTAACAGATAATATTTCCCTTCACGTGGACAGGAATTTTGTAAAAAAAAAAAAAAAAACATAATTGCACAATGGGCTGTGTGAGTGAATATTTGCGGGAAAGTATGATAAGGAAAATTTATTTATGCTGGCCCTGAAAATGACACTTATTTCTGTTATAACATTTTTATCCACCACTACAGAAGTTCAAGACAATTAAACGCAATTTGCATATACGAGGTCTGATCAAAAAATAACCGTTATTTTCAAATTTCGTGAATTACGTTTGTTCGATTTTCACATTTTTTTTTCTGTTATGTTGGTACACATTGTAAAGAATCCCTGCCAAAGGCCCTGTCTTATTGTGGAAATTGGCTATATTCTATTACCTGCCATGCTCAGTCTTGGGGAGGTCCTTTTTCCAACTAAAACAGGCAAAGGATTATCACACAAGAGTAAATTTTATAAGATAGCTCTTATGAAGAAATACTAAGATAATAAAAGAAAATATAAAAGAAATAGGGATATTGTGATGACTTCATGACTGCAGATGTTGATCAGTCACTTCTTTACCCACCCTCCTATGACAGCAATTATATAAATCTTTGCCGTCCCGTAGATAGTTTATCCACTAAAGGTATGTTTATGAATGATAAAGCTTAATATTAATATAATTTATTGGACAGAACAAATTTTAAAACGATTATCATTGATTTTACATATACTAGTGTACACTAACTATATTATCATTTAAATTTTTAATTAAAATATTTATAAAAATAACTAAAAATATAATAATGTACTAATCATCCCTATCGTGAATAAAAATTCCACATGAAATTTGTGCCCTTTTCACACTTTTCCTATTAAAATTCAATGTTAAAAAAATAAAAGGGAACAACTTTCATGTGGAATTTTTATTCACGATAGGGGTGAATGTATTTTTGTTGTATGTAGAATTTCTTATCTTTTTTTTCCTTTTTGTAATTTTGTTGACAAAATTCAAAATTATTATTATTACATTTTTGTAATATATATTTATAAGTATAAAAATTCAAATTTTGTCAACAAATAAAAATGTTATGTGTTTTCAAAATTTATGAATGAATTAAATGTATCAAAATTATTTACTTACTTTTACAACTCCAAGGTCGGCAAGCGCTTGTTGATAGGAATTTGAAATTCTGCTTTAACGTAAAATTGATATGTTTAGTTTTCTGAGGTGTAAGTGGTGAAATTTTAAATTGTTTTTCATTAATAAATATTTTACAAAACAAAATCAAAGTAAGTTTTACACAAAAAAAAAATTAATGGAATGAATGAATAAATAAATTATTAAACAATATTAAACATAAGATTTTTTTTTTTAATTTTTTCATTTTTAAAATCATCTTTATTTACAGGTTCTTTATATATACTATTTATAATTTTAGAGATTTTATCTAAATACTACAACGAATTATATTTTATTGACTGATGTTGATAATTACTGTCTACTTTATAATTTTATTTAAAGGAAAAATAGGAAAACCTTTATATGATAAAAATATGTTTCAAATATAGCTAGAAAATATATATGTATGTAATATAATTATCAGAAGATAATAATTTAATACATATCATTTTCGACTTGGTGATATATATTTTTGGTTGCTCTTAAGCCTATCATTATTAAATTTAAGAAAATTTAAAACAAAATAAAATTACATAAAAAATGATCATATTTAACAAAAATGAAGAAGGTTTTGGAAGGTAATTTTCATACGGTGCTTACCACCTGACTATTTGTTTTCTTCAACTATGTATCTATGTATGTATGTATATATTGGTATATTTGGTTGTTTTAATTGTTCTATGTAATAATCTTAACTTTTTATATCTTTGAAAATATTGGATCTTTGAATCCTGTTTGTAGTTTCAGTCTATCTTTTATTTTCTTCTTTTCCTTCACTTCTTGACAAAGTAAATATATTTATCCGTACCTATATTTAAAAAAATGATTGTGATTAGTAAAAGCTATGGACATTGGCAATGCCCACAGCAAGTCTAACGATGATTTCAATAATATCTTGAAATTTGTAAATCACATTAAATAAACCAATTAGAATCTGTTAAAAATACTATCATCACTATACATATATTCCCACTGAGAAGAAAAAATATAATCTAAACTTACCCCAATTTTAAAACCAATATCTGTGGAATTTTGACAAAACAACCAATGTCGAAAAACTGAATTTTACAGGAGGGCCAAAAAACACTTTTATAGGGTCACAGAATCGTCCCAGAACATATCTAAGCAAATGTAACCTATTTTTATGGTGGAGAATTTAAATACCTTTATTTTACAATTTGCATCTTTCTTCCAGATACAACTGTTGCCGAGAAAATGGCCAAAAACCGAGATGTGTTGTTTTGTCAAAATAATTTTTGATCGAAAAATCAACCCTTCTCTAGATAAACTCTTTTTTCATACTGAAGTGTAACAAATATTTCGCAACCTTTTTTGGGACTAGTGCTTTTATTAAAATGAAATATGAAAAATTCAGTGACATATGTTGTTTTCTTAAATAGAATTCAGTTTATTTTAAACGAATATTATAAAAAGTTATGCTTTCTATTAGACCAATTACATGCATTTCTAGGTATGAAAAAGAAAAGTTGAAATTAATTGAATTAAAAATACAAATAAGAAATAGAATAGAAATATATTATAATATATTGTAGTTCACATTTATATTAAATTGCTTTAATTTTTATAATTCAAAAGAAAAAAATAATAATTCAGTCTACAGCTAATCATATTCGTCAATATCCTAATCATCTTCCAATTGTACTTCACCTTCAACGTGAAAGTTATTGCAAAAATTATGAAACTCTGCATTTATAAATGACAGAACGGACGTTTTTTATTAGAAGATATTGGCAAAAGATCAGAATAACATTTATTAAACTTTAAATTTGTTATTTTCCGTCGTCGCTGTGTCTAGTTCCTAGAAGTCCTCGTCCGGCTGATATCTTTAGCTTGTACTGTAAAATTCCAGACTTAGATTTCTCATATCGCATCTTGTCATCTTTACAATTTATCACCTTTACAAAACAACAAATAAAAATTATACTAAAAATATACAAACAAAGTTGGTGTTACACGCACCTAATGTATTAGTATTTCTCCACGTGTATTTGTTCTTTAATATACACCAAAGTCAAAGTATTGATCTTGAACCATCTCGATTGCATTGTATTTGTGATTTGTAGTTGTTATTAAAGTAGCCCAGTCATGTGGGTGATGTATGGAATTCACACATTTTTTCTATTTGGGAGTGAACCGTGTCACATTCCATAAGCGTGTGTCCAACAACCAGAAACTTCTATAGTATGATGATCTTATAAATATCAATAGTTGAACAAAGGTGCACAAACACGACACCCTCTAGAAAAGTCGAAAATTCTAAAATCATTGAAAATTACATACAAATTGACAAACTCTTTGGAGCCGTGACGTAGTTACCTTCAAAACAGCTGATAATTGTCGTAATCTTGTATATATATATTCTTGTAGTCAATGTATTCACTTGCGAGAGAGTCAATGCTCCTCCAAAACTTTGGAACCTTTGTATTTTTGTTGTCTTCCTCTGTGCATTGTTTATGTTTTTCTATATTAGGAAACAACATATTTTCATTAAAAACGTCTTAATATGTTACACATGCACACGACAAAAGCACTTGATTTGATATAGGTTCCTCTTATTTCATCATTTCCCACTACACTAAAGCCCTCATGATCAAATGCCTATTAAAAGAACTTAACTTTAGAAGGGAACGTGTTATTTTCGTTTATGCATTTGATAAAAGAACATGAGTGCAAATAGGTTGTTTTGTCAAAATAATTTTAGTAAATTATTGGAAACCCATATTCAAATAGGTTCTTTTGTAAAAATTACGTTGTGATATTTCTCTTTGTTCCCTGCAGCATATTTCGAGATGGGTTCTTTTGTCAAAATCAGATTGTAAAAATTGCGAGATAGGTTAATTTGGGGGCTCCTATATCTTCCGATCTACACTATCTAGAAACACGCTGAAAACACAGAAAGATGCGCTTTTAAAACTTATACATATGGTTTAAAAAGTGGAAAATTGTCCGATCTCGAGTTAGGTTCTTTTGTCAAAACTCCACAGATATGTATTATTTAAAAATAATACTTGAAAGAAAATTAAATTGTTCCTCTTCAATTTCAATGTTTTTGCTCGAAAAAATTTGTAAAATGAAAATTTAAAATTTTCTAAATGACAAATATTTTATTTTATGAAACTAAGCTTGCTTGATAACAAATTTTATTTTAAATTTAGGGTAACTAAATCGCTCTCACAACATGTCTGTTATATGTATATTTTGGTAATATCAGCCATTTTGGATTGTCAGTTTGTTTTTGACAGATAAAAAGGTTAGTTGTGTTTTGGTGTGCTCTTCGATTTTTTTTTTGATTCGAAAAAATGGATCAAAGAAACTGAAATTTAGTTTTGTATAAAAAATTAAATTAAATGCGCAAGGACATTTGAAATGTTGACTGGGGCATTTGGCGAGTCTAATATGAGCAGAACACAAGTTCCATTGTGGTATAACCGGTTTAAGGAAGGCCGAGAAGATGTTAATGACGTCAACAACCGATGAAAACATTGAATCAGTGAAGAAAATGATTTTGGATAATCTTCGAATCACTGCTGATGATGTTGGCAGATCGTTCGACTCATGCCAAGCAATTTTTACGGATGTTTTAGGCTGAAACTTGTGGCAGCGAAGTTTGTTCCAAAATTGCTAAATTTTAAGCAAAAACAACGTCGCATGGACATCGCTCAGGAGCCTGTGAACATCGTCAACGACGATCCAGATTTCCTCAAAAAGGTCATACGAGTATCTGTTGACGAATCATGGGTGTATGGCTATGACTTAGAAACCAAAACCCAAGCATCCTAATGGCAACGTCCAGAAGAGCCAAGACCGAAAAAATGTGAAGGTTTTGTTCACTGTTTTCTTCGACTGAAATGGATTCTTGCCACAAGGTCGTACGGTCAACAAGGAATACTACCTTAAAGTTATGCGCCGTTTGCGCGAAGCAATTCGTCAGAAACGCACAGAATTGTAGAAAAACAATTATGGATTTTGCACTATGTAACGCACCAGCCTCAACCCACGTATTTACCGGACTTGGCCCGCGCTGACTTTTTCACCTTCGCAAAACTGAAGACACCGATGAAAGGAAAGCGTTTTGCTACAATTGAGGAGATAAAAGAAAAATCGAAACAGCAGCTGCTGGCGATACCAAAAAGCGCGATTCGGAAGTGTTTCGAGGATTGGAAAAAACGCTGGCATAAGTCTATTATATCTGAGGGGGATTACTTTGAAAGAGACAAGATAGTTATTGATGAATAAGAAAATACTCTTTGAAAAACTTGAAAATAACGGTTATTTTTTTGATCAGAGAACGTACTATGCTACAACTTTGAACAGACTGTCCTCAAACTTGAATACACTTCATATAGTGGGAAGCAAAACTGTCCGGATGTTTTACATTCAGGAAGTAAGGTAATGAAAATAATACAAATATAGGTATTCCAGTATTATCATATATGTACATATATGTATTTTTTTAATTTAATTGAACCTTATCTAATTTATAAAGCATGAAAACTCACATAAATTGCTTCAACAAAATATTAAAATTATTAAAAAAAAAATCACTATTCGGACACTTTTGCACAGTACAAGGTATAAATATTATCACGATGTTGCTCTTTTAAATTGTAACGGTATTTTACCTGTTGGTTTTTTTGTTTGTTGCGATCTTGTTATCAAGCTTTTATTGCTTGGCCTGTGAAGTGATTAACTTGACTCTTAAATATAAAATTAAAATATCTTTAAAAATGAGAAAAACGCCAACTGACATTGGAAACAATATGATAAATTTGTTGCCAAATAATTATTCATGCCGTAAAATTGCTGAAAATTAAAATTTTGGTAAGTCCACGGTAAATTGTATAAAAAACGGTGTAAGGTAGCTTGCAACAATAACCAAGGGGGTCGATCAAGATGGCTTTCTGATGCTGATGCCCGGCAGATTGAACATAAAGACGCCGAAAACTGCTGCAAAAAGTATAGGTAAGGATATCATGTTCCTGGTCGGTTAGACGCGCATTAAATATAATTGCTTTACTAGCCAATGTGAAAAATAAAAAGCCAGCATTTTCTGATAGAAATGTGAAAAAACGCCTCTATTTTTGTAAAACCCACAAAAATTGGACCATAGATGACTGGAAACGGGTTATTTGCAGCGACGAAACGAAAGTCAACTGATACCAGTCTGATGAAAAAGAATACTATTGGCTGAGCCGCATGAGTGCATCCAGAATCACCTTCCTTAATGTAAAACATCCAAACAGTTTTGCCTCCCACTGTATATGTTATTATTATTTTATACACAAACAATTATCTAAATAAATTTTAATATCCAACTAACAATCAGTCAAAACTCCCACACATAATTTAAATAAAGCGAAATTTAAATTGTCGTCAATGAATAACAACCGATTTTAAAACTGACAAAAGTATCAAAATCACGTACAAAAATGGAGCATTTCTCTTTTATGTCCACTGAATGTTCACACACTGAATAAATTATTATAATAACTGGCATTTTTTCTGTTCATACTTGTTATTTTTGCTTATTTTCTTATTTAGAATAAAAATCCAAAATAAAAAAAAAAACAATACCCCTCTACAAAAAATTAACATAAAGAATTCTTTATTAAGCGCATACCAAAGAAATATTGAGAGAGAAAAAAAAACGATGAAATAAAACTAATGTTAAAATTAATTCAAATTAACTTGTACCGTGAAAAGAAGGTGCATATTTGCATAAATTTATTTTCATTATGAAATAATTTGAAAAAAATGTGAATGAAAGAAAAAAAAACGAAATATATTTCAAATTGAAATAAACTCGCAATCAAATCTTTAGTTGAGATGAGAGTAAGATTTTCGCATAATTTAATAGAGTGATTCTGTCCGTCCCGCCCTCACTTTAGTTGTGAATGTTTGTCGCATGTTTGAATATTTAATTTAATTTCTGCTGATTTTCTGTTAAAACATTTTAATTTACACACATTTACAATGATGTTAATCGGATTAGTGGGGTGTTGTCTGGTGAACCTGATTGGCAGTGTGTGGCAATGAAAATACATAATATGCTATTTCTTATCAAGAATGAGTTTTCAAGAGGATTACTTGAAAAACAGTTAAAAACAATATAAAATATTAAACACTTAAGCAAAGTTCTCTAAAGGAAATTAGTAAGAGACACAGCAATTTTTTTCCAGACTCATTAAATTATAGTAAGAAAAATTATCAGAAACTGAGCAACTGAGTAGCAAAGCTGTCAGACACTGGGCTTCTTTTTTTCTGGAGAACAGTTGTCAGAAACTAAGCAATGTGTTGCTAGAGAATATTTGTCAGAAACAGAGTAACTTTTTTTTAGAGAAAAATTGTCAGACGCTAAGCAACTTCTTTCTAGAAAAAAGTTGCCAGATATAGAGTAAGTTTTTTCTGGAGTAAAGTTATTAAAAACTGAGCAACTTTTTTCATTAACTTCTTCTAGAGAACAGTAACTTTTTCTATAGAAAAGTGTTCAGACACTGATAAACTTTTTTATATAGAAAATTCTTCAGAAACTGGCTAACTTTTTCTTGAGAGAAAAGTTGTCTGAAACTGTCAGTTTGATCTTGCAAAACTTCTGTAAGAGTAATCAACGTCAAACAAATTTGTGCTAAAACAAGTGGTTATTCTTTTTGAGTAAATATTTTCTATGTGTGACCATATCCTTAATAACTTCTTTCTACAAAAAAGTTGCCAGAAATTGAGCAAGAAAATTGAGCAACTTCTTTCTAGAGAAAAGTTGTACAATATTAGATTCATCAACTTGTTGTAGAGAAAAGTTATGTATTAAGCATGGTACTCTCTTCAAAATTGCGAAATTTGTTGAGTAACATCAATTATTTCGTTTGAAAATTTTGACAATTAGCAAGTGGTGACAATGCCGCTATTTAGAAGAAAATTGTCGTTTTTATTGCCCTTAGGTATGCAACATTGTTTCTTTTATATAAACAAAAACCATATGTTTTTATTTTATGTGTTAAAAAAACAAAAATTATATTAAAATCCATGCTGCTTTTATGGCGTTGTGGTTGCAATGTAATTTATTGTAATTTTATTCCTTATACTTTTTCTTTTTCGTACTGCCGATACTGCTTCTCAGTTTCACTAAATTTATTTTTGTCTTTATTATTTTATGTTTTATTAGTACTACAGTGCACTCGCGATAATATGAACCAATTAAAACCAAGCCAGTTCATTTTTACAAGATTGTTCATATTTGCGAATGGCATATAAATTCCCTTTAAAAACGTTGTTCCCATAAAAATAAAGGTTTCTTATGTTAAATTTGTTATTTATTGTTTATTGGATTTAAAAAACAAGCATTAATTTTGAAAAAAAAAATAAAAGTTATTATGCGAAAAAATCGGTGATTTTCTTTTGCTGTTTCTTTTGTTGAATCACCTTTAAAACGGCACGCTCTCTTAACTGCCTCAATACACTTAAATCTCGTTGATCAACCATTTCGCTTTCGGCCCATTCCAATGCTTTATTAAACAGTTCCACAGCTTCCATGGATTTTATAGTTCTTTTTGGCTCCTCCACATAATCATCTTCATCGGATAGCTCTTCCTCCATTTCATTCTCGTTACAGTCTATGTTATCCTCGTTCCATTGTTTAACGTTCAAAGCTGTAAATTCAACCTGTAGTGAATTAAAGATTTAAATTTGTTTATAACGCACATTTTTCAAAACACAAACCTCAGGTAGCAGAGTACTTAAAAGATTAGTTGCAGTTTCTTCTAAATCAACCAAATTTATTGTCAAGTTGTTTCTAAGAACACCTAAAGGAATATCATCCTCAGGATCATCTCGATTAAGCACCATATTCAAAACATTATTCCAACATTTAGATAACACATTAGCATCTACTCTTCTCCATGCAGATTCTAAAATTGTTATGGCTTCTTTAAGTGAAGTTTGCTTCATAGACTCTAGCAAAGCACCCCCTTTTGCAGCAACTAAAGCTAGAAGGCTGTTCCTGTAATTAAGCTTTGTAATCCTGATGGCGTTTTGATCCATGGGTTGTATGAGCGGGGTTACGTTTGGTGGCATAAACATTGCAAAAATACAGCCGTCTTCAGATTTTAGTTCGTCCTCGGATGGATGAGATGGAGCGTTGTCTATTAATGGAATAGCTTTCAGCGGTAACCTTTTTTTTGTTAAAAATTGTTTTACCTAAATTGTTCAAAAGATTATACTACATACATATGTATGTATGTACATACATAATTAACAGAAGTGAATAAATTTTACCTCAGGAACAAATAAACGATGAAACCAATCTTTAAAAATGGCACCTGTCATCCATGCTGACTTAGAATGTGTATAATGAACAGGGCAATTAAAATTCTGAAAACAGCGGGGCTTTTTAGCCTTTCCAACTACAAGAAGTTTAAGTTGATGAGATCCTGCAGCGTTTGCGCAACACAAGAATGTAACTCGCTGCTTTTCAGTTTTTGCACCAGGAGCGACTTTTTCTAATGAAGACACGTAAGTTTTTTGTGGTAACAATTTACAAAACAAGCCGGATTCGTCAGCGTTATAGACCTGGTCATTGACTAATCCAAGCTCTTCAATTCTCGTCTTCAACTTCATTTTGAAAGGATCCACCAACTGGGGCTGCGAAGAAAGTTTTTCTCCAGATATTTGAAGCAAGCGAACGCCGTGTCTCTTTTTGAAGTTTTGAAGCCATCCGTCGCTGGCATTGAATTGTAAATCATTTTCTTTAATTTTATTATGAAGGTCTTTCGCCTTTTCTTTCAACATAAGTCCGCTAACAGGAATCTTTTTGTCCCTCATTTTTAAAAACCATCGGTATAATGCTACCTCCATTTTTGGGTACTCTGAAGGCCGCATAGTTTTTCTTTTTCCAGGTCCAATAAACGTATTGTTAACGCATTTCATAATAGCATTTTTATTTTTTTTTATTCCACATATTGTAGATTTTTTTACCCCAAATTTATTTGCTAAATTTGTCACACTTGCACCTTTTCCTAAATGCTCTAAAATTTCTGATTTATCTTTTAAAGTTAAAAACTTATGCTTTTTTGTATGCATATTTATTTAAGAACTTTTCACTTTTAATTAATATTTTACAAAACGAATATGGAATTTTAGCTGATTGTGAGCAGTGATTAAAACGTTTATGTTCCTATCCACACTCATCGACGACTAATGACGATTATTGTTTTCGTGTTTGCTTTTTCTGTCATTGTCATACATATGTTGCACACAACTAGGGGTATCCCCTAATTATATGTAATGCAGTTGAGTTAGAATTTACGAACTACCCTGTTGATTTAGATTTCAAACCGTTAAAAATACAAAAATAAGCTGTTCATATTTTAAAGCTTTTGTACTAAGTTCATATTTTAGAGTAGTCAATGGAAGAAAAAAATTGTTCATATTTTGGGGTGTTCATATATTAGGGTGTTCATATTATCGCGAGTGCACTGTATTTTCAATTTAAATAATTTTTGTGCGAAATTATTAAATTAAAAACACAACAAATAAAATCTAAACAGCTGTTGTTTTCAATTTCGTGCGAAATAAGTGCCGCTTACATTATTTCGCAGTTGAAAAAAATGTTGCCATATACATTTTTTGGTTGAAAAAACATGCTGCCAGAAACATTTCGTAACTTTTCACAACAAGAACAGAATACAACTTCAGCAGCGTTATTTCGCATTTATTTCGCATCAAATTTTTTTATATGGGCTTTTGATAGTATTTCGCACGAAATGACGAACAGAATACCATGCTTTAACGGGAAAAGTTACTGTAACTTTTACTATAGACAAGTGTTCAGACACTGATCAACTTTTGGTTGAGCAAAAAGTTGTCTGAAACTGAGCAACGTTTTTCTAGAGAAAAGTTGTAAGAAACTAATCACCCATTTCCTGAGAAAAGTTTTCAGAAACTGAGCAGACCATGAAGATGAAAAATTGTTTTGGTGCAATGAAGATCAAAAATGTTTTTGTTTTATAGACAAGAAGAATTTTTCGTTGTTTTGTTTGTTGCATTGGTTTGGTTTTTTATACTCTACGCCACCATAGTGGGGAGGGTATATTGGATTTGTGCTGATGTTTGTAACGCCCATAAATATTGGTCCAACACCCATCTTAAAGTATACCGATCGACTCGAATCACTTTCTGATTCGATTTAACGATGTCCGTCCGTCCGTCTAGCTGGCTGGCCTTGTCCATTGAAAGCTTGTGCGCAGAGTACAGTTCGCAATTTTGTAGATATTTCGATATAATTTGGTACGTGATACTTTTTCGGCCGAATGATGGATAGGACTGAAACTGGTGGAAATCGGTACATTATTTCACCTGGCCGCCATACAAATGTCCTCCCGAAATTGGGGTTTACCGATCATAAATGTTTGAATTATGCAACTATCCAAACAAATTTCAAAACAAATGAGTGGTAAATGAAGCCAAATCACATATACGAATTTTGTGCAGATTGGTCCATAATTAGTCGTAGCTCCCATACAAGGCCCACTTCCGAAAATCACTTTAAATAGCATAACTCTCTCAAAAATGTTGGTATCCAAATAATATTGAACGCAAATATATTTCATATGTCTAAAAATAATACGGTACAATTTTATAATAGTCAGTTAATAAATAGTCAAAACTCCCATATAAGACCCGCTACGTAATTCACTTTAACCTCCATAAATCGTTTAAAAGTATTTATATCGAGATAAAGTACAACAACATAATATTTGTATTTACAGACATCATAACACTAAATTTTCGATGATCGGTCCACAATAGGTTATATCTGCCATATAACGCCCATTTCTGAAAAACTGTTTTATACATATACTGGGTATAGGGTATTATATAGTCGGGCTTGACCGACTATACTTTCTTACTTGTTTTTTATTTGCTTTAGTTGCAGTTTTGTGTTTTTTTCGTTGTTTGGTTTGTTGAATTAATTTGAGTTTTTATTGCTTTAGTTGCATTTTTTGTGTAGTAATTTGTAATGCAGTTCATATTATTTCGTTTAGTCTGCATTAGGAGGAATACAATTTTGTAGACTTTGAGTGGAGTAAAACCCAAAAGTAATAATTTTAAATTAAAAATATAAAGAAATGTAAATACCAAGTACAAAAATAAGAATTTAATCAGATATTCGTTTTTAAAAGTGCATGAAAAATGAGTTCGGCAACTTTTAATAAATTGAAGACAAAACCTTATCTATCATCTATCTATCCTTATCTATCTAAAGATTTACACAGAAAGTTTTATCCATGTATGGAAACGTTGTAATCTACCCAAACAATACAACAATTTGAATGATAATATAATTGAGGGAATTGCTAATGAAAAATTTTTACTAACGAAGAAGTTGGAAAGTAAAAATTATATCCTAGAATTGGAAGAGTCAATCCTGATTGTTAAGACTGACAACGATGATAGCTTTTTCATCCCTAATTCACAACCTTTTTTTAATTTTCTCTACTAATACTCCAAGTTCCATACTTACCTTCTTAAATAAAACTCACTTGGATTGTTGTTTTTTGTATTTCAATTAAAATACTTTAAACTTTTATTTGCCTTTAATTTTTGAATTTTGATTTGATAGTTTTTCATTTCAATTAATTGATAATCTCATTTGATATGATTTAAATTTTGACATTAACATTTATTAAAAAGGAATTACATGCATATTTTTGAAATTTTACTTCATTTTTTTTTTTACCAACAAAAATATTATTCTGAAAACTACCAACAACAAATTTATATATTATTTTGTTAATTTTATTTTAAAAATGATTAAAAATATTTCGTTTTTCTGATATGACGCTGCATTTTGTTTCATTTTGAGGAGCAACTACAATTAGTATTAAAAATAGTTAATTATTTGAGAAAAAAGAGACTGAGAGATTTTTTGTTCGTGTTTTTTTTTAAGTTTAATAAATTGCTTTTAGTAAAATTTGTGTTGTTTGTAATTAATAGATTTGATTTATTCTCATTGCTTGGTGTCTGTTTAAGGCTGCGAAGCCATTCGTATGCGCGCTGTGGCTCTAGATTTTGTATGTATTTCAGCGGTTCTTAGGGTGATGCCGAATATGTCTTCGTGATAACGGCTTTCATCCTGAAATTAATTAATAAAGAGCATTATTATTTCTTAATAAATTTGTGTAAATTTAGGAAATTTATAGACAAATCTAAGCAACTTCTTGTACAGGAAAATAGTTATTTAATAGTAAAGTTATTACTTTCTGAACAGAAAAGTTGTCAAACTCCAACCATTAGTTTCAATAAAATATTTTTTTTTATTTTCAGAAATTTTTATTTGTAAATTATTACTAGGATTTAAGCCTTGCTTAATATACTCTACAACTCTATTATGCTGGAGTATATTAGTGTGCCCTTGTGCTCTAAATATCCAAGTATTTAGAATGAAATTGTACTTTTAGTTAAATACATATTTTAAATATTTATAAAACATTTGCTCAACAAACCATAAGAAACTTTTTTATTACGTTCAAATGTCAGCAGTTTGCAACTTCAAAAGAAAACAAGAGCAATCAAAACATATATAAATATGAATTATAAACATACACCCACGTAAACATTGTTTATCCTACACCAAAGCACTTTGCCAACGAGGGCAGAATGAAAATTAGCTACAGAAAGACAACATTTCATTCATTATCAGTCAGTAATATTACTGTGTTATCTAAAAGCATTTTTTTTTCACTACAAGCCACCAAATGCCACATATACATGCGTGCAGCATAATCATCTATTTTTTAGCAAACAAAAACTACAAAATAAATATAATAAATTTTCACTTTTTATACAGTTTTTTTTTTCTTTTTTTTTTTTTTTTTGTTAAAAAAACAATACTGCATCATTCACCCTCCCAACATTAGCTCTACTAGCATACACATCTTCATTATTGTACCACATTACTTTTACTTTATTGTTGCTGCAACAACAATAAAACTATATAAAAATCTAAAAAAAATAAATAGAAAGAAAAAAACTAAAACATCCTTTAAAACCAAGCATACTTACACGTAATGTCAGTAAAAATGTCTCAACTTCCGCTTCTGTTTTTTGTTCTTTTCCAGCAATGCACTTCCTATAAAATGGCACACACATACACATACACGCAACAATCGTAGACAAACAATTCAGTAACATGACAATGAAGCAGCAGCATTGGCAGAATCATCATCATCATCATCATCATTTTATAAAACGGCAACATACCATACAGCACCAAAATAAAAAATTCAAGGGTGAGTTAGAAAAATAAAAAAGTTTTTAATATTTACACATATGTACATAAACTAATATGAAAAATCTTAAGTAATACCTATTACATACAGTATGACAAACAGTCACACCCATCGTGAATAAAAATTCCACATGAAATTAGGGAACAAATTTCACATTTTTCCTATTAAAATTCAATCAGCCTAATCACGAATAATAATTCCGCGGAAGTGTTTCCCTTTTCCCATTCCTCCTATTATAAATAAGAAATTCCCCATGAAAGTTCTCACTATTCCCTTTCTTTTTTCTCGAGAAAGATATTTTCCGTGGAAAAGAAATTCCTAGGAAATATTATTGATTGGGCTGAATGTTAAAAAAATAAAAGGGAACAAATTTCATGTGGAATTTTTATTCACGATAGGGGTGAGTTTAATTCAGTACAATTTTGATATAGGCAAGTTGTGTAATGAAGGGCAACATATTCCGTTCAGGGTTCAGGTAAATATTTTTCTGGGAAATTTATCCCTTTTTGGACAATATTTTGTCGGTTCAGAGAAAATGTTGTCTCATTTAGGACATTTTTTCTAGGAAATTTGTCCCATTCAGTACAATATTTTCTCTAGGAAATTTGTCCCATTTAGGACAACATTTTCTCGGAAAAATATTGTTCCATTATGGATATAATTATCCATTTAGGACAAATTTTTCTCCAGGAAATTGTCCTATTTAGAACAAAATTTTCTCTGGCAAATTTGTCCAATTCAGAGCAAAATTTTTTCTAGGACATTTGTCCCATTATGGATTCAATTTTCTCTGGAAATGTTGTCCCAAATGTTTCTATGAAATTTGTTCCATTTAGGACAATATTTTCTCTAGGCAATTTGTCCCGTTTAGGATAAAGTTTTCTCCGTGCTTTCAGTTTTGGTACAATAGTTTTTGTGAAAAATTTTGTCCCATTTAGAATAAAATTTTCTCTGGGAATATTGTCCCATTTAGGAAAATTGTTCCGTTTAGGACAACATTTTTTCTAGGACATTTGTCACTTTTGGGATAACATTTTTTTTTAGAAATTTGTTGGTACCTCTGGGAAATTTGTTCCATTTAAGACAACATTTTTTCTAGGAAGTTTGTCACTTTTAGGACAATATTTTCTCTAGGAAATTTGTTCGTTGTGGTAAAACATTTTCTTTGAAAAATTTTGTCTCATTTAGGATAAAATTTTCTCTAAGAAACTTGTCCCATTCAGGACAGTATTTTCTCTAAGAAATTTGTCCTACATTTGACTAGATTTCTTTGGGAAATTTTTCTCATTCAGCACATCATTTTTTCTAGGCAATTTGTCACACTTAGGTCAGCATTTTCTCTAAAAAATTTTACTTAGGATAAAATTTTCTCTGGGAAGTTTGTCCTATTTGAGATAGAAATGTTTCTATGAAATTTGTTCCATTTAGGACAATATTTTCTTTGGAAAATTGTCCCGTTTATGATAAAAATTTCCCCGTGTTTTCAGTTTTGGTACAATAGTTTTTTTTTTTAAGAAGTTTGTCACTTTTATAACAATATTTTCTTTAGGAAATTTGTTCATTGTGATACAACATTTTCTCTAAGAAACTTGTCCCATTCAGGACAGTATTTCCTCTAAAAAACTTGTCCTACATTTGACTACATTTCTTTGGAAAATTTGTCTCATTCAGGACAACATTACCTCTAGGAAATTTTTTCGTTTTGGGACATATTCTGTGGGAAATTAATTTGTTTTGGGACAACATTTTCTCTGGGAAATTTTTGTAAAATAATTTTAATTGGGAAAAGAGAAGGAAAAGATTTTCCACGGACATATTGCCATTTTTAAAGTAGCTTTTTCTGTAGATATATTGACATATATTGTGTTATTTGTGTGAGTACTTAACAGTTTTAAGCTTTTTTATGGAAACATTTTATTATTTTATTTTAAGGAATTTCTTTTTAATAAAATGCAGGAACTATTTGCTCTCAGACTATAAACTCTATGGCAATATACTCGTAACGGAGCATTTTTAGGTTTCATTTATATTTCTTTACATTTAAGTAACAGTCAGTCTTTTATATATTTAAGGTAAAAAAAAACTAATTTCCATAAACGTTTTTGTTTTTATCTCATATTATATTAGATCAGCATTAAGCGGAATTATTTCTTTGAAGCTATTTTCTTCAATCTTAAAATGAAATACTTTTATAAATTAAACTTTATTAAATCAAAAGAGAAGAAAATTCATGAAGTTCCTTACTTAATAAAAATTTATATTTACAAAAACAAATAAGAAAAAAAAACTTTTCTATAAACCTTAAATGAATTAACAATTATATTACAAATAATGGATTTAGTATATATCTGTCTATTTTTATTAAAGAACAGAAAGAAACTATTTGTATCTTTTACTATAAATTGGTTTAATAAAGTTATTACATTTCATTTAAATTATTCTCTACAATATTCCTAAACCACCCCTTATGCAATTTCTGAATGTCCTTAAATATTTATACAGAAATCTCTCAACTATCATTTACAAATCATAATTCTGTGCACTAGTTGTCTTAAATTGTTTTCCCAAAACCCAACACTTTGTTTAATTTCTTCTCATTTATTTATTTAAAATTGTGGTTACCAATCAATTTTGCTGTTAACATAATATTATAGTTTATTACAAATGTAAATTTTATTATTTATATTGTAATACTCTTCTTAAACTACTAATCATCAAATACAAATTCTCTCTGTTTTCCTCTTCAAGCATCAGCTCAACAAAATACCACAATACAATTTCCTCAATAATCTACTCTTGTAGGAATAACTAAGATACAAATGTGAAACATTATGTAGATATATATGTATGTACTATATATCTAAATTGTAATTTTCTACTTATTTTTCTTTCTTTCTTTATACATACATAAGTACATGTATTTACTATAGGAAACCTACAATAATAACAAGAAAAACAGACTGAATAAAATGGACAGACGCATGAAAAGATTTTTTTACAACAAAAGTTGATAAAAACCAATTGGTTACAATAATTCATGTAAAACATATTGTTTTACAAACTATAAAAACTCAATAAACTAAAGGATTTCCTATTCAATAAATAAGACTTTATAATCGTAAATAATGTGACCAACAGAGTTTAATAAGTTTTTTTTTTTTGGAATTTAAAAACTAAGATGTCTTCCATACGAGTTGCTGTGTGTTAAAGGTTACTTTTTCTATAGAAAATGTTCCTACGGATTAACGGTTACGTTTCCTATAGAAAATGTTGATGTCGGTTAACATTAACGTTTTCTATAGAAAAATTTGCAGTTTACTAACGGTTACGTTTTCTATAGAAAATATTGCTGTTGTTTTCTGTAGAAAATGTTGCTGTTTTTAACGTTCAAGATTAAGTTTTCTATAGAAAATGTTGCTGTGTATTATCATTGACCTTTTCTTTAACAAATTTTGCTGTGTGTTAACGTTAACGTTTTCTTTAGAAATTGTTGATGTGTGTTAACGGTTACATTATCTATAGAATATGTTGCTGTGTGTTAACGTTTTTTATAGATAATAGCGGTATTCACACCGAGCTTGTTAGTTTGTTAGTCGTTAATCGTTACTTTTTTACACGCATTTTGTTTTTGTATATTTAACGCGCTAACGGATAAACATTTAACAAATTAACGACACGGCACCCCTGATAAAATAGTTGTTAGTTGGTAACTCACAATCAGCTGTTGCAGTTTCTAAATAAATATATTTAAAAAATCATTTGTGATACATTTCTAAAAAAATATTTGTGTACATTGAGAGTATGTTAAATAAATGATTTTTTATTTTATTTTAATAAATCATAAACTGTTCTCGTAGTGGATAACCAAAAGAAAAAATGAGTAATTAAATGGTTTACAATTGTTTTTTTTTACACTTTCTCGTGGCATGTTTTATTTTTTCCAGAATAATATATTGTGTCAAAACAATAAATCAGCTGTTTTACTACGAAAGTTACCAGACTAACAAAGTTTTAAAAAGGGGGTCGTTCACAGTTGGTAACTTTAACAAATTAACAAACTACCGACTAACAAACTAACAAGCTCGGTGTGAATACCGCTATTGTTGATGTGTGTTAACGGTTACGTTTTCTATAGAAATTGTTGTTGTTTCTATAGAAAATGTTGCTGTGTATTATCATTGACCTTTTCTTTAACAAATTTTACTGTCGGTCAACGTTTATGTGTTCAATGGAACATATTACTCTGCGTTAATGGTCAAGTTTTCTATAAAATACGTTGTTCTTTGTTAACGGCCACGTTTTATATTCTTAGATTTGCTCAACATATTTTGATAAAAATTTTAAATTTTGAGGCAATTCTTAAGAAAGAAATTTAAATGAACTCTGTCCTAAAAAGTTGGTCGTTCACGTTTCCGTTTTAACAAATATATTTTTACTGCCTGCAAAAGCTTACTACTTACTATTAAACAAACAATATCTACTCTTATTTGCATGGGACCAAGAGCAGTCAATGTTTATATGATTATGTTAATAATATTGATGATAATGTCATGTACATGAACGTATTACATTATCACACATACAAGTCACAGGATATGTTGTGCACATTTACATGTGTCATATTAACTATTTGTTCATTTGATGAATGAATTATTGAAAATAACTTACCTTATAGTTTGATAGACGTGTTCCGCCATTGTGACATCGCCACACACATAAATGTGACCACGTTCTTCAACAATCAAGTTGTACAATGAATCGAATTCTTGCTCAATCAAATCTTGGACATAAGTCTACGAGAGATTTGTTGTTCATTCATCACACATATAAAAGCAGCAGCAATGACAACAACAAATACCCAAAGACAAGGTTGTAAACATGACAAGTTAAGGATGAGAGAGGGGGGTAACGTCATGATAAGATGATGATGATGATGACAAGTGTTGTCATTGTCGAAAGACAGTAGTAGTAGCCAGAAAATCCCCAGCAAGCATTTGATGACCATTCAAGCATTCCATTTCCATCAATGAGACAATCATTAAAGTTGTTAGTTGCAGTTGATCGAGGAGAAGCACAATCCAAATAGTAATAGAAACAAATGCAATCGGAAACAAATACAGAAATGAATGGAAGCAAAAACAACAAAATAGTTAAGAGAGATGAACAAAAACTGCAGGAAATTTTATTTATTGACCAGTTTTAATAGTTTATACTCAGTTGTAACAGTTTGTATCAATGAAGGAATGTTTGTCCATGTGTTAGCTATGAACAACTTTTTTACTATACGTTTTCGTTTGCAGACAAAGGACAAAAAGTTTATTCCAAATATGCTTTGGTATGTGAATGAATGTGTTTGTGCTGGTTGGTTTGCTATATAGATTTTTCATTTATACTTAGTTTTTTGTCATTGTTTGCGTGTATAAAGAAACTATCTACCACTAGTATTGTGTGGTGTAAAGCTACCAAGGATAAAGCAAGAGATATTGTCCAAGCTTTAAGAACTTCAATAAGGATTTGCAATAATATTGAAATATCTAAGTAACAACATGAAATATTGATACTATTTATCAATATACATATAAATATATATTTATTTCTTTATTTATTTATTGCACAATATTTCTGCTTGAATGTGCAGCATTATTAAACTTTGGTATGAATCCACAAATTATTTAATACTTTAAAAATAGTTTAAAATACGGGTCAATTTAGTTCTCTCTTAACTTACCTTTGGTATATTCGGCTCTCTTGACAAAGCTAAAAATACACGATCCAATATTTGCTCCTTCACCAAACGCTCCTTCTCATCCGCATACACATCCACATTGCTATTGCGGCAGCCAAAGAACAGCCAAACTTTGGGTAATTGACAATCGCTATGCATTTCACGCATCATTTCGAATTCCTGCCAAAACGAACGGAACGGAGCAATACCGGTGCCAGGGCCTATCAAAACTATTGGCCTAGTGGTGTCAGTCGGCAAGTGGAAACCGGGAGCACTGCGCACGAAAATAAACAAATCATCTTGAGCTTTAAGATCAGCCATATAATTGGAACAAACACCAAAACGTTCATCACCCACACCATCCTCACAGCGATACCTGACTATGGCCACAGTCAAGTGTATTTCATCGTTGACTTTGCGTGGTGAGGAGGATATCGAATAGAATCTCGATTGCAGAGGCATTAAATTGGCCAGCACCAACGAAGCTGGTGGCTTGCAGGAGGGAAACTCCTCTAGGACTTCTAGTAAATGAGGTAAACGCCAGTGGCGCCAATCTTCATAGGCGGACGAATCATTGACCAGCAATTGTAAACGTTCGGTGTCCGTGTTGTCTTCACAAAAGCCCGCCAATAAAGTCAACATTTGCCTGGAGGGTGGCGTAGTGATATCGAAAAATCTTGTTAAAAGAGTTCTTAAACTTTCTGCCGGTATTTTGTCATGCGATTCCCAACACTTGAAAATACCATTCGATGTTTGTTTCTCCTTTAACAATTGCAATTGTAAAACTTCGTCTGGATCCTCGAAACCAGTCAAACGTTTCAACAAACCGTCCACAATATCCGGCCGATTAGCGGGAAATATGCCCACATGGTCACCGGGCTCATAATCAATACCGGGCGCTGTTATTTTCAATAAAATTGTGGTCTTCTCATCACTAGCCATGCTGGTGAGATTAAGGGGTTGTGTTTTGATTTGACAGCAAGTAACTTTTTTATTGTGGTATTTGGAGAGTACTTGTTCCAGTGATCCCTTGCCCTTAGCGGGCACCAAGCGCACTGTGTTGACCGTTAAAGAATCGTTTTGTAAAGCCATTGAAGCATCGGAAAGACTTTCTTCTGGATCCAAACAGAATGTTTCACAGGCCACCTTAAAGACTTCGGGAGCCCATTTACGAAATGATTGCTCTTGGCCGCACATTTCATCGCCATATGAAACCTTCAGCAGTCGTTCACCGCCCAGCTCACCCAAAATATTGTCGATGTATTGTCCAAAAGCACAGAAATTCGGATAAGCCGATGAACCGAGAGCAAAGACAGCGAATCTATAAATAACATAAATAAAATCAATTATTTCCAAGGACCTTTTCCATAGACACGTTGGTCAACTCTGACAACCTTTTCCATAAAAATGTTGCTCAGACTGTGACAGTCTTTACCATTAAAATATTTCGCAAACTGTGACAACATTTTCCATAGAAATGTTTCTCAGTCTGTGATATTTTCAAGAGATGTTGCTCAAACTGTGACAACCTTTCCCATAAAAAATACACAAACACAGTTGTTTAAACTGAGGCAATATTTTCTATAGAATAGTTGCTTAGTCTCTAGAGTATATTAAGTTACTTCACTTTTATCGCTTAATATATCTTTTAAATTTAATAAAATTTCAATCATTACATTTAAATGTTCCTTCTTTACCCACCTAACATTCGAAAGTGGCCCAAAATTCTCCTCTGTAAACGTATCCGATGTGGAGCCTCTCAACGAATCCCATCTATCGATTTTCTTTACTTGTTGCAAGGGTAATTTAATAAAATCTTGCCTTGAGCTGGCTTTCATAAATGATTTCGATGATGATACTGCCATGCTGGAAAAGAAATTAAGCAGAAAAAAAATACAAAATTCAAGTGAAAACCGGAAATGAAAGCAAAACGATACAGGAAATAATAAAAATTGTTTAAGTAAACAAGAGGAATGTTTAAAAATGAAAATATTTATAGAAAAAAATTGATACATACACCAGACAATAAACAATCTAAACTACTGCAGAAGACTGTAATAAAACAGTGTCAGCTGGTTTGATTTAGAAAAATAGTTAAACATTTTAAATTCACTAAAATGTCCTGCCAAGCTTTCATTTACTTTCCTTGACTGGCTGTTATGTTTGTAGTTGTTTTTGTTATATATTTATAGTTTTATTTATTTTGTTGTAAATCTCATGACAGTATGTTACGGAGACACAAAAAAGCGCAAGTGACACATATTGGACACATACAATACAAAGGATTAGTTACATTTATTATATTTGGACTGAATGTATGAACTCGTATGTAGAGGAAAACTAACAATGGCAGTTTTTTTGTTGTTATTATTAGGAATTATTTTCAAATATTTTTTATCACACAGAATCTTTGTATGGAATATAATAAAGTTTTTAATTTAAAACATCCAAGTACATAGAATGTGATTACCAAATATTAAAATAATATTAAACAAGTAAGAAAGTATAGTCGGTCAAGCCCGGCCATATAATACCCTACACCCACTATATGTATAAAATACTTTTTCAGAAATGGGCGTTATATGGGAGATATAACCTATTATGGACCGATCATCCAAAAATTTAGTGTTATGATGTCTGTGAATATAAATATTATGTTGTTATACTTTTTCTCGATATAAATACTTTTAAAAGATTTATGCAGGTAAAAGTGAATTATGGAGATGATCTTATATGGGAGTTTCGACTAATTATGGACCGACCTTTATAAAATTAGGTGTCATTATTTCTGTATATAAGAAACTTATTTGTGACAAATTTTATTTGAATACCAAAATTTTTTAGAAATTTATGATGGTTAAAGTGAATTTCGAAAGTGGGCCTTCTATGGGAGCTACGACTAATTATGGACCGATCATAATAAAATTGTACCGTATTATTTGCATGCATTTTCTGGCCTGCTAAAGCCGTCGTCAGCATTCTTTGTGTCTAATATTGTTTATTCTCAAATTTTTTACATTTAACTTTTTTAATTTACTGAATGAGAATTTTTCTGCTTGCGAGTATTAATTGTAATATTGCTATATGATTTTACATTTATGCTTTCCAACGGAAAGCTAATGTAGAACATATAACAGAGGTATACAAAAATAAATTTCAAATACATTTTATGTTTAACTAGAAGTAAATCTTCGAATAAAAAATTGTATAAAAAATTATTTATTAATGTTATTGAATTGTTAGTAGTACTGCTAATTTTAACCCCATGAGCTTGCGGCATATTTTTTGAAATAAATAAAATTAAAAGATATTAATTTAGTATTTATTTAAAAAGTATTAAATTGCTTTTTTTGTTGCATAAATAAGAACAATAGCGCAATTCACAATCTTGTGCAAATGGTATTGCATCACTGTATTTGCAAAAAAATATTTTTGCTTATGGTGTGTGTTTTGTTAGTGTAGAGCAAAAATATGCTAAACCTTTTTGCAAATGCAATGATGCAATACCATTTGCACAAGACTGTGAAATGCGCTAATGCTTTATTTTATTTCCAATACAAATCTCAGTTGTCATAAATACTCGTATGTTAAATCAGACTGTAAGCAACTTACTTACGTATGATTAATATATTTTCAGAAAGTAATAATTAATAACAGTCATACGACAAAGGTTACGTTCACACATGGCAAATATTTACTCAAAAAAGCGTAACCAATACTTTTTGTAGAAAATTTATTTGACAATGTTTCTTATGAGTGTTTTGTAAAAACAAATAGCATCATATCAAATAAAACTTAACTTCCATTGTAAGTTGTCCTTGGCAAAATGCGAACATATTTTCTCCAAAATATAAACTTTGTACAATGTAAAAATGCAATTTTAAAATGTGTCAACAATACATTCATCAGATCTGGAAAAAGAAAAACTATTGGTTTTATTAATATTTTGTGCCATTTAAAAAATATGAACAATCTCAAAAATTTGAACTGTCCTTGTTTTCATTAGTTCATATTATCGCGAATGCACTGTAAAAAGAAATAATTAAAACAACAACTTTTATTTAGTGGTTACGTCATTTTCGTCAAATATTTGCCATGTGTGAACGTACCTTAAGTGAAATTTAAATATAATTTTCACAATTGTTTAGGTAAATTTTTCTAAACTAAAAAAAAACTTCTGCTGTGTGTAATTTTCACTAGTCTAGTTATTTTGTAACCTATAACCAGTTAACTGACACTACAACACAAAATTGTAAATATAAATAGTTATTTTTAAATCACAATTTTATGTTTATAAATTAATTTTTTAAATACTGTTATAAATATATCCTTTAAATCTGCTTCTAGGTCATTTTCTTATAAAATCATATATAAGTATTTCTATCGCTCACGTATTTAAGTAGATTTAACAATTCTTCTGTTTTATGCAACAAGCGTTGGAAAAAAAAATCTTGAAAAAGCAGCTTTTTAGTTGCTATTTAAAAACACACACAATTTAAACACTACAACATAATTAAGAGTGTCGTATTAATACTCAACACCTGCTTGGGCGAGGGCAACAATAGTCATGCTGATGATGATGATGATGTTAATGATGCTGTTGCTGTAGCATCATAGTGTTGCACACTTTAGCTTGTAGCTATTTTGTGTGCAATTGTTGTGAGTTCACAGATACGTACATAAGTATTACGCCTTTTACGTTTTGTATTGTGTTGTGTTGCTATTTTTTGTTTCATGCACTGGTTTCTTGCTTCCTTTCAGGCTTTTTTGCAACCCCTTCTGTCACTGATATATATGTACATTAGGGTGGCCCCAAAATAAAGTTGCGGATGTTCCCGACTAATATGAAAATTTGATTCATTTTAAGACTACGTTTCTCAATTTTTTTGTCCTGGGGTCAATATTTGGTGAGCTGGATCAAACGATAAAAAGGTCCTTTTTAGATGTGTTTTTTTCACATTTCTTCCAAATGTAAATTTGGTACCTTATGAAAGGTCTTTGAGAGGCGCACTCAATGGGTTATCAAAAATTAAAAAACATTTTTTTTAATTCAAAAACTTTAAAAATTTCAGACAAAATTTTAGTGTTTTTTTATTTTTTCATAGAATTTACTTAAATAAATTGTTGAAATTTCTTGATTATAAACTTCATGCAATTTAACCCAAATGGTTTTCCCGTTTTTTAGCTTATAAAATTTACGTTATTTTAATACTCATTACATTTACGAATTGAGTTAACAGAGATTGTCAGTTAAAGAAGAATTTAGGTTAAAAAAAATTAATAAAAATTTAAATAGATAGAATTTTAAAAAACAGGAAAACCCATTTGGGTTAAATTGCATGATGTTTATAATCAAGATATATCAACTATTTATTTAAGTAAATTCTGTGAAAAAATTTAAAAAAAATATAAAATTTTGTGTGAAAATTTCAAAATTTTTGAATTAAAATTTTTTTTTAACTTTTGATATCCCATTGAATGCGCCTCTCAAAGACCTTTCATATGATACCAAATTTACATTTGTATAGTTTAAATTAAATTTACATATTTATAGTTCCTTTGGAAGAAATGTGAAAAAAATCAAAAAACCTCTAAAAAGAACATTTTTATCCTTTGATCCAGCACACCAAATATTGACCCCAGGACAAAAATATTGAGAAACGTAGTCTTAAAATGAATCAAATTTTCATATTAGTCGGGACCATCGATACCTTATTTTTTCTCCATACAAACGGGGCCACCCTAATGTACATATGTGCATATATGCTGTATATTTGTATGGGTCTGTTGCTATTTAGTGGACTACTAGTGGCATAAAAGTGTTATTGCAGTGTGCTGGTGAGCAATTGAAATAATTCGAATAAGAGACACTTAAAAATATTTAAGTGTCTGTTTTTCCTAAGGGTTGAAATGAGCTAAACTGGGAAAGGCACTTGTTTTAAAGAAAAATAAAGGCAGAAATTTGTTATGTGTTAAGTTGTAGTTTTTTATATAACCACAAATTTCTCAGATCTCTGCCCTTATTTGTTTAATATATGTATATTTATATCTACAGTGTTGGACTTATAATTAGAAACGACTTTTCAGCATATATATTTGTTCATATATTTTAAAAGTTTAGCTTAACATATTAGAACTAATAACTAGAAATAGCAAAGTAACAAATTATTATTAAGTTTAAAATAAAAAAAATAAAAGCCGTGAAGTGCGCTTTGGGTCATTATCATGCTGTATTGGACAGGCATATTCTCAAAGCAATGTTATTCCATTACATTTTCCGAAATGTTTTTATATTGATACCGATCCATTATTCCCTGAACTCGTGCAATTGCACACACACACAACTCCAAGAAAAGGCACCCCAGACCATAATACACCTGCCACCGTGTCTAAAGCTTTATTTGGAGGACGTCTAACATACGATTTTCCATCAGATTGGAACAAGTTAAACTTAGAGTCATTGCTCCAGAGAACTCTATTCCCGTAACGTGGATCTTTTCTGAGCATTTCTCTTGAAAATCGAAACCGCTTTATGATATTTTTTTTTGAGACATGAGTTTTTTTGTGCAATGCACCCAAGAAGTCCTGACTCATTTAAGCGTCTGCTTATTGTTCATGTGGATATTTCTGCGCTTATTTGCTGTTTCATTTCAGCCTTCATTTCGCGCGAAGACAAATAGATCTTCTGCTAAAGTGGTCATTCGTGTCCTAGGTTTCCTAGCTGGGGTTGCAAACTCCTTTGTATATTTGCACAAGTGAACTGCACCAAATACAACTTTTTTTTGAGCAAGAAAACTTTTGTGCAATAACCGACATTGAAATTCTTTACAAATTATCACTCACTTTGCCACTAATATTTAGAAAGGTTTAAAAGTTGAAGAAAAAAATACGAGTTTCTAATTACGTGACCAGCAAAAAAAAAAAACAACTGTGAAAATAATAGTTTTATATTTTTTAATTTAACTTAGAACTTAACGTGTTGTGCATCAACAAAAATGTTGTTTATGTGTAAAAACAATTTACAGTGTAGATCTTTAAAGAAGCTACACAGCGATCTAATTATATCAAAGCATTGTTTTTAATTATATGTCCACCACTGTATGTTCATACTTATATACTTGCAATTTTATGTCTGTCGACCTCTTTGCTTTCTTCACTCCACAGCTGTAATTATTTTTACGCTTGAACTAAATAAGTAGATTGTTTTCTACTGTTTTGGTGTTGTTCTACATATTTATCCGTCTGTATTAGGTTGGCTCTTATCTTTAATTTTTTTTTTCGATTTACGTTATTGCCACGATCTTTGTAAAATTGTTCTCCGTCATCTTTAAACTAAAAGCAGAATATTTGCGAAAAATCTGATAATTTCTAGATTTTGCACATTTTATAAAAACTATCGAATTATGGGTCAAAGTAAAAACCAAACTAAATAAATCTTCAAATTTTCAGCATTTGGTTTTCGGATGACGATAACAATTTCAGAGTTGGGGAGCATCAAAAACCCAATAGTTGCAAAATAAGGGAAGCCCTAATATGGTATGCCCATATATATCTAAATATATCTGTATATATAGTGGTAGTTGGTGTTTGTTTAAATACTACAACTACTCCGACTCTTATAAACTGATTGCTCTTTAAGTGTGCGCGCTATTAGTTATTTATTTTTAGTTAAATATTAAATAACCTAAAGCGTCTGTGTGTAGATATTAGGGTATTTAAAGTTTTATTCCTAAGTTGCTTTTAATTACACTTTTGAGTGTTTTTTAACAAAAGGTGGGAAGAGAGCACTTATGTTTTCAACTATTTTTAGACAGCAATTTACGTGTTGAAACAAAAAAAACAGTTTTTACCAACATTTCTCACACAACAACAATTAAAATTTTAAATAGCGCATAAATGTAGGCAATAGTTTTTTTATTTTACAACTTAACAAACTACAGTGTGGGGGTAATATAAAAGGGATAGTTATAATTTTTTTATTTTCGGACAATTTTCACCTTTCAAGCATCTACTTGTTGTTGAGATTAATTATGCTATTATATGAACGAACTCTCTTTTCATGGCCATTAGGCACGATTTCTTCTATCAGTTGAACATTCTGTTATCAGGGACGCTGGATTGATGTTACTGGATTTTCAACAAGACTCACACCATTGACATATCAACAGCTTTGCTTAGCATCAGCGTTGCCATTTGTCAAGTTTTACATTTTTATGCAAGTTTTTTGAGATGCAAAAAAGTTTTTAAGTTTTATTCTAAAAAAAAGTTTTTTTAAAATTTATAATTTTTGATAATTTTTAGTTAGGCTTGAGTTCATTAAATTTAATTTTCATTAAATTATTATTTAAGCCTAACTAAAAATTATCAAAAATTTAAAAATTAACAGTTCAACTAAAAAAACAATAATTGTAATTTATAATTTATTTATAAGTTTAATTTAGTGTATAAAACAAGTTATTTTCACAACTAACAAAACAATGTTTTTCTACTATGCTGCACGGCGTTAGTAATTTAATGGATTTTTTTAATCCATTTATACTGCAACAATGTTTAATTTAGTCTACGTCTTAAGTACAGTAAATGTCATATAAATATTTATAAAATGTTAACAGTTTACAACACAAATAAACTCTTTACTTTGTACATACGAGTACATACATATGTATATGTATGTATATGGAGTTGGACAGTTAGGAGTACTCAAGTAAATATGTAAAAATAAAAGTTGTTTTGTTTTCAATAAAATTGGGGTTTGAAATTTTACTACTTAAAAAAGTTTTTTTTTCTAAAAAAAAGTTTTTTTTTCTAAAAAAAAGTTTTTTTTTTAGAAATAAAAAGTTTTCTTAAAAAAATATATGGCAACGCTGCTTAGCATAAACAATTAATCCAAACTGCCTGAATTTTCCAATTTTAACTAACCCTAAACTGGCATATAACAAACTTGTTGACAAATCTCTTCAAACTAATATATTTGTGTCCATTTATAAATGATTTTCAATCGCAACATTCAGAATAAATCACACTTTTAGGATATTTACTCAAACTAAACATAATATTGATATACAGGTATGGACTGAGAAATAGCGCACTTGACTGTTTTCTTATTGTAACGGCGATTGTATTCTTGGTATTTTGCTCAATGTACAAACGTTTTTCCGTCAGGACCAATCAAATTAATTGTATTTTCATCTGTGAAAAGCTCTGTTTTCCAGAATTTTACTATATCCTTGTTCCAGTGTAGTTTTGCAAGAGACAATCGTGCTTTTATATTCTTTTTTGTTAAAAACCAGGTTTATTTAGATTTGTTTGTAAATCAGAACAAATCGTATTAATATTTTAAATCATCCTAAAACTATGCCACACAAAAAATGCAGTTAATTCTATAACAATAACTTTTAAAACATTTCTTAACATTTATTTTTTTTTTTTTTATTAAAAATATTATTTAGAAGAATTTGCAATCATTTTCTAACATTTCTTTTCCTATTATTCAGAATATTATGCATATTATATGCGTCTGAATATATAACAAATATTGGATAATTGACAAACTTATTCCTGCAGCAAAAAAAAATACAAGAAAACTTTTCAATTGACGGCAAAATTTTCCCAATTGCAGTTAAAAGTTTTTGAATGTCAAAACTGCAACAAAAACAGTCTATAAAATACAACATAGTTTTTTTTAATATTACATATAACACAACACTAAAAACTAAATATAATTTTATCAAATAGTTTCTCATAAAATGTTGCCGAAAAACTTTACACAATTGCCAAATGATTACAAGGCCAAATTTTTAGGTTTGCCAATAATTCTTTAGGGATATATGACCAGAAGTGGTGGTGCGAAGTGTAGTGAAAATCATACCAGTTCAAATCAATTACTTAAGAAACAGATTTCCTAATAACGAACATTTATTTAACAATGAAGGGGAAAATGATGATGATGAAGATGATGATTTAAAAAAAGTTTGTGTACAGAGCAAAATGGTAGGAAGGAAAAGAAAATATTTTTCCTATAAACTTTCAAATCATGTTAAATAAGTCAAATGTATGAAGAGTTTGTCTAGTAAAATAATGTGGCAGTTAGGTTAAGGTAGAATTTTAATGCCAGTATTTAAAGATATTAACAAATTCTGTTAGCAAGACTTATATTTACTTTAGTTTCAGCAGCTTTTTACAAGTACATACTTTATTAAGCAATATAGCTATTTATTATTTATTTAAATATTTATTAAAAAATTTTTAAGCTTACAAAAATTACGAGGGCGGTTCGGAAACTTCTTAGCTTAGCACAGAAAGCGAATAGTTAGTTTTTTAAAAACATTTTAATTTTTCAATATAATCTGCTGAAACTTCAATACAGTTAGTCCTACGCTTATCTAGCAATTCTATCTTCTATCTTAAAATAGTTTTCCTCAAGGCCTTCAAAATAGTGATTTACAACTGTAATTGCATCTTCATATGAGGTAAAACGCCAGCTAGGAATTTTTTTAGATTTGGGATCTGGCAAAAGTCACTGGGAGCTAAATCAGGAGAATAAGGTGGGTGGTCAAGCAACTCGTACTTTCATTCGCCATTGGTAAAACACTCTTGTGCGCTGGCGTGTTGTCTTGATGAAAAATAATTTGTTTTGGTTTGTAAGTCAGGACGTTTTTGTCGTTGTGGATTTATTGTTTTACCCTTTTGCTGATAGTCAATCAATAAAATATCTTTGAAGTCCCAAAAAACCGCTGCCATAATCTTACCAGTCGATTGAATTCTTTTTGCCTTCTTTGGGGCACTTCCT
Organism: Bellardia pandia; assembly: GCA_916048285.2. NCBI lineage: Eukaryota > Metazoa > Arthropoda > Insecta > Diptera > Calliphoridae > Bellardia > Bellardia pandia. Next base: position 40,413,475 of record OU696530.1, read on the forward strand.
CCAGTTTCAGTCCATTGCTTAGATTGTTCTTTTGTGTCTGGAGCAAGAATGATAAAAAAAAATTTAATCATTCTTGGTCTGGAGTATAGTGGTGGATCCATGTGTCATAAACAGTTATGAAACGATGCTTAAAATCAATTTTATTTTTCTTAAAACGATTTAAGCAAGCTTGACATATTTTCATTCTTATGCGTTTTTCGTCGACTGTTAACAAATGCGGCACTCATCTTGCAGAAACGTTTTTCATCTGTAGTTCTTCATGCAAAATTAAATGGACTCCATCATTTGGGATACACTTTTATTCGTGGATCATTTAATACCACATCATTCACTTTGGTTACAATTTCTGTTGTTGTTGCTGTTTTAGGACGTCCACTACTTGATTCATTGTCAATGCTTGTACGAACAACCACGTTTAAATTTAGCAACCTAATTTTTTATTGTTGCATATGAAGGAGCACTTTCACCATATCATTATCAATTTCTTGTCCCGATAAACCTTTTCCATTTAAATATTTAATGACACCACGAATTTCTAATTTTTCCATTGTAATTGCGGAGGCGTCTTTTGTGAACATCTGTTTCTATATGAAGGAGTTGTCAGATCGAAAAGAAATTTAACATGTGTTCATAGCACAGATAGCAGTTTCCAAAACAACTTTTTGACATTAAAGATTTGATTGATTGTAAAAAAGTACTGCACAAATTTTTTGTTTGTTTATTATTTTGTTGTTTCTAATTGATGTTTGTTGCACGATGGCCTGAGAATGACTGATCAAAAAAGGTATACATATGTATGTATAAAGAAAGTGAAAATAAATTAATTTATTGCAAGCATACATTTAGGATACTGCTCACATAAATAACTTAATAGCCGCTGAACATTTTTGTACCATAAAAACTCATTTATTAATATATAAAAAAAAACTTTATAAAAATTTTTGTTGGTGTGCAGTAAATGTTGTAGAAACATTTCGATCCACCTGCGCTGCATAATTATTTCAAATCGCAAAAAATAATGTTTTGTTAAGCCCTTGAGTATTACTCCGCTGTAATTGTATTTTGACAATATCCCAATATTGTTCAATTGGCCTAAGTTGGGCCCATCTTGGGGCGTTCATAAATTTAGCTTTTATAACACGATAATGGTCGTGGTTTTTAAGCTGGCGTTTTGGAAGAGACCCGGATTTTGCTTTACTGAACGTAGTATTTTCTTTTATTTTCTTGATTTCTTTTAATAACGTTTTCTTTTCCGTTTGTTCTTAGGTATAATATGTGCATTCGACAATCGATATTCGCTGGCTATCGAAAATAGACTATTGAATATAAAATTTGTATAAAAATTCGTTTGCTCATAATAGGCACCTAAGTTTTGCTTTTTTGCAATTTTTGAAATTTAAACATTTTTTTAATTTTTCTGTTTATATCGCGCTTTCTGTTCTAGGCTTAGAAGTTTTCGAACCGCCCTTGTATATATTTTTTTTACACCAGCTAAACATATTATTCTTGTGTCTAAAGTTTAACAATTTTAAAATCGTAAAATATCGTTTGGTTGTAATTTTTTGCTTCTATACAAAAAAAAAACAAAAAAAAAAAACACATACATTCCACAAAAAAACACCTTTTACATCGGGTGACAGGATATAAAACAGTAAAACGCAACACATGCACACATCATCACTCATTAATCGTCGAAAGACTGCCAACATAATGAAGACCATTAAACAAAAATGAAAAGAAAAATAACGTGGAAAATAAAACCCTCCAAAAGAAGATTTATTGATTTAATATTACAATTATTTCCTTTTTTTCACTACTATTGTGCGTGTTAACGCCTCTATAAAGGCTCTATTTTTTTTGGTTTGTATCAAGCATCAACGTGTTGAAATGTTAGGTCAGCATTGCATAAAAGAAATTCTTTACCAACTGTCATTACTGTTATTTGAGGTGATTTTCATTAGTCATTAATCTAATTATACTTAAACAATCATCTAAACAAAAATAATCTTAAAAAAGTTGCAAAACAAAGATTTTCATTGATGACCATAACACTCACCATGTCCTTAACATGAAACAGCTAATGAGACTTAACATAATAAATCATGACCTTAATGTTTCAAAAGTACATTATTTTTTCTTTAGATTTCCACAAGTTTAATGAAACATGAAATCGTTAGGCGGAATGAACAATGAAAAAATCACAAATACAATTAAAATTTAATGAGACTCATACATTTCTCATAGTCAAAAGGAGAACCAGCAGCTGTAAATATAATGGTATTTATCTAGACTAGATAATTCATTTTATATATGTAACATGATTTATTTCCATGAAATAATATTTAAATTTAACTAAATGTTTTAAAATTAAACAGTTTAATTAAATAAAGAACCTGGCAAAAATTTACAATAATCATATGAAAAATGCTTAAACATTGACGATCTGTAATAATATACAGTTAAAATACTTTTTTTTAATAAACACACAACCAAAATATTTAGAATATTTCCTAATAATATGTACTCGTATGTACACTTCACGATCAAGAACACTACATTTGTACTCCTTTGAAATGAGAAAAAGAAACATATGTTAATAAGATTCTTTAATTCTACTTTGCATTAGCGTAGCATTAAGTTTTATGCAAGAGGTAGTTATTTTGATGCTTCTAATATATTAGCTATAAGCATCACATCAAGAACGCGACAAAAAGTAGATCTCGTTTTCAAATTTATTGAAAAATGTAACAATCTGCTAAGTTAAAACATAATTTTTAAAAATAATTTTTTTAAATAAAATAGAATTTGTTTTCCTTTTACTGAAGGTGTTCATATGGCAACATTAAATATGATTCAGCATGCGACATATTTTCCCGTATGTAATACGAAATAGTTGTGTTTCTAAATCATATCAGCTAAGCCGAGGGCAGGGCATTTTGTGCCTTCTTTATAGATTTTCGTAATGTTTGCTTGCAGGTATAATGCCCAAACTCCTATATTTCTTTTTCATAATTTTTCAATCAAATATTTTCTCAAAAATGCGTAACCACTTGTTTTAGCACAAATTTGTTCGACGTTGTTTACTCTTACAAGAGTTTTGCAAGATTATATATTTGTTATCCTCTGGCCTAAATCAGAAAAGTTTGTTTAAATAAATAAACGAGTTCAAATATATGTGGTTACGCCTTTTTCCGCAAATATTTGCCAAGTGTCACCGTACCTTAAGTTTAGGTTTATTTTCATTTTAAGCTGATTGCTCTTACAAAACACTTGTTTAAGAAAATTAAGCTTTAAACGCTTTTTTGAGTAAATATATTTGCCATGTGTGGCCCATAGTAAAAACCAATATATTTCTAACATTATGTTTACTCAGTAAAGATACTTTCATCCATACTTTAATCCATTTCTAATTATGCCACTAGTAACATATTCATAAACATAAATCAATTTTGAGCTCTTCAGGTCACCAAAACTGACTTTCTTTTGCTTGTACGTACTCGTATTAATCAATGATAAAACTGTGTCATTGTCTTTCATTTCCTGCCTCTTGTCACTGGTTTTGCTTTTCTGAGCTTGAAAATTGTTTGTTTTGAAACAATCCATCAGCAATTTCACTTATAGTTTTTTCTTGTCTCAAGCTTTTATTTAATTAACTTTTCAAATAAAATAAAGTGCTTTGCAAAACCCATTGAAAACACTAATGTACATAGAAAAATGATTTTATGTTGAAATAAAATTCAATGTCTTAAGCTAGATTTCCACGATTGAAATTTTCTTCAAAATTGCTCTTCAAAATGCTTCAAACTCGTGTAAACAGCAAAAATTCTTCAAAATTTATATATTTAATAGTTATTAATAGTTATTTTGAAGAAAATTTCAATCGTGTAAATCTAGCTTTAGATACAAAATTTAAAATATCGTTTTTATTATTTTTTTTTTGCGAGTATAGACAGTAAAAATTAACAAGATTTCAAATTTTTCTCAGAATAACTAATTGAATAATATTCCTACTAATTTTTCTTATTCTAATATGTAAATTATAAAAGATGTTATTCGATTTTTTTTTTTTTTTTTTTTGAGTTAAAGCCGATATGTTCATATTATACGAATAACCAGTGCGAAAGACCAATGCAAGATGTTTATTAAAATTAAATTTAGCAATTTATTATCACATATACATGTACATATATTTGATTGAATGATTTGTCATAATTTTAACATTCCTCAGCCACTTGTGGACATGATAGAACACTGTGCAATCATTTGCACATACACTCAACGCCATAAGTAAATGAACAAACACAAACAGTCGTGTTAATGTTCACTTTTTCAGCCTGTATTGAGCCATGAAGTACGCATTGAAGTGTGTGTGTATAAGTAAGTGTTTGATTAAATGAAAGGAATAAAAAAAAATATATACAAACAATCATTAATTTTCTCGATGATGATTGATTTCAGCTTCATCAAGCCCTGTGCGCTTAAACAACAATTATTGACATTTACAATATATTCACACACACACACACACACACACACTCACTCACTCTGTACAACTCTTATTCAGCAGAGCTTTTAATTTGAATGTGGCTTTTCAGGAAACTTCTTAGTTAAAACAGTTTTGTCTATAAATCAATGTCTTCAATTGTATATTCCAACAATATGATTTCAATTGTTTATCAATGTATAAAATAAATTTCAATAAAGTTTTAAAAATTCCAGGAAAAGCTTATTTTTCCTTTCGCCATAAATCATGTATCACCATCATGTTTTAATACAAAGATAAATATTGTTGTTCTTTTGAATATGTAGGCTTCTGTTGAAAATCATGCTAATATTTAAATATGTATTTGTTTATATTGTAATTGCTTTCATTGTTACTGTACTGTAGTTGTTATTGTATTGCCCATATTTTTTGTTGTTATCGATATTATGTCAACATGCTATAATGCAAAGTGTCATCATTACCTTTTTGTGCTGTGTGTAGAGATTTTGAAATGAAATGAATCTTTTTGTATTGCCTTTGGCATTGGTAAAATACCAATTTATAAACATACGAGGGCGGTTCGGGAACTTCTTAGCCTAGCACAGAAAGTGAATAGTTAGTTTTTTAAAAACATTTTTATTTTTCAATCTAATCTCCTGCAACTTCAATACACTTAGTCCAACGCTTATCTAGCAATTCTATCCCTTGCTTAAAATAGTTTTCCTCAAGGCCTTCAAAATAGTGATTTACAACTGTAATTGCATCTTCATTTGAGGTAAAACTAGGAGCTAAAGCTATGACTCTTTTTTTTAGATTTGGGATCTGGTAAAAGTCACTGGGAGCTAAATCAGGAGAATTAGGTGGGTGGTCAAACAACTCGTAATTTAAATCGTTGATTTTAGCCATTGTAAAAACACTCTTGTGCGCTGTTGCGTTGTCTTGATTAAAAATTATTTTTTTGTGTTGTAAGCCAGAGTGACATCACGAATTTCTAATTTTTCCATTGTAAAAAAATTGCGGATGCGTCTTTTTTGAACACGTGTTTCTATATGAAGGAGTTGTCAGATCAAAAAGAAATGTAACATGTGTTTATAGCACAAATGGAAGACTTAACTTTTTTTTATAATTATAGCGCGCTTTCTGTTCTAGGCTAAAAAGTTTCCGAACCGCCGTCGTAAACGGCACAAGTCCCTTTGAACAATTTTTACAGGAGACACAAAATATGTTTTAAAATTCTTTGCTTTAAATAATTTTGAAATCTGTTTCTTTACATATTTGATAAACTCAATTTAGAAGTACTAAAAAGTGTTTTTTAACAAGAACTTCCAAAATAATATAAAACGAAATTCAATTCATTGTAACAAGCTTTGACAAAGCTTCTGATAAGTTAACAGGTAGAATGTATAAAATTATCATGATATTCCAATGTGTTCCAATTTCTTATTGAATAGTGTTGTATTACCCAAATTTTTTGTTGTTATCGATATTATCACAACATGTTATAATGTAAAAAGTCATCATTAGCTTTTTGAAATGAAATGAATCTTTTTGTATTGCCTTTGGCATTGGTAAAATACCAATATATAGTAAACGTAATAAGTCCATTTTAAGAATTTTTACAGAAAACACAAAATGCTTTTTTAATATTTTGTCAAAATTTTCATGATATTCCAATATGTTCTAAAAGCACGGTCACACTTGGCAAATATTAACTCAAAAAAGCGTAACCACTTACAAGAGTTTTGTAAGATCAAACAGTAACAAATAAACTAAAACTAAATATTTTTCGTGTCTTGTCCTAAATAAACGAATTCTTTTTAAATAAATAAATAAAATATATTTTATGTAGTGGTTACAGCTTTTTTGGAAAATATTTGTTAAATGTAACCGTACCTTAAGTTCTTACTGAAAGTCCTTTACGTTGGGATAATATAAGTTTTTTTTGCGGCTTAACTCTTTATACCCTACACTACCATAGTGGGGATTTGTGCTAATGTTTGTAACGCCCAGAAATATTGGTCCAACACCCGGCTTAAAGTATACCGATCGACTCAGATTCACTTACTGAGTCGATTTAACGATGTCCGTCCGTCCGTCCGTCTGGCTGACTGGCTCTCCATGTTGGAAAGCTTGTGCGCAGAGTACAGGTCGCAATTTTGAAGATATTTCGATAAAATTTTGTACGTGATATTTTTCGGCCCAAGGAGGGATCGGATTGAAACTGGTGAACATTGGTCTAGTATTTCACGCGACCGACATACATACAAATGTCCTCCAGAAATTGGGGTTTATAAATCATAAATCTTTGAATTATGCAAGTATTCAAACAAATTTCATCACAAATGAGTGGTAAATAAAGCCAAATCACATCTACAAATTTTGTGCAGATTGGTCCGTAATTTATCATAGTTCCCATAAAAGAGCATTAAGCTAGATTTACACGATTGAAACTCGTGTAAACAGCATTTTGAAGAGCAATTTTGAAGAAAATTTCAATCGTGTAAATCTAGCTTAACTCTTTTAAAAATGTCGGTATCCAAATGATATTGAACACAAATATATTTTATATATATACAAATAATACGACAGAAATAAATCGGTCCATAATTAGTCGAAACTCCCATATAAGAACCTCTCCGTAATTCACTTAAGCTCCATAAATCGTTTAAAAGTATTTATATCGAGCTAAAGTTTAAAATACATAATATTTATATTCACAGACATGACACTAAATTTTTGGATGATCGGTCCACAGTCCCATATACCGCCCATTTCTATCTATTATTTCCTTTTGTTTATAGGCATTACGACATTTTCTTATAATTTTGTTACTTTCTTTTTATGGTTTCACCACTGGTTTATTACATGCATATGTGTGTAAACCTCTATTATCATAAAGGTTGATTTCAAACAGCAATGGAGCAAAGTTTTTGACATCAGAAGTCTTTATGCTACATAATACATTTCAAAATTTTTAAATATGTTTGATTTACTTGTTTAAATTAAATTATGCAATAAACTACTGAAATAACATTTTCAGTTTTGCAAAAACAAAAAAAAAAAAAACGAACTTAGCACATTTACACATCTCAGTGTAATAATGTGACAAAAAATCGAACATACTGTACAGTTTTTAAAGGCAATCGAGTAATTTTTCTAACGTTTTGCTTTCATATCTCAATTTTTTATTAAAAGTGCACTTAGCACATTTCCTTACTAAGCTAAAAATATTAGTCATATTTTTCTATATGTTGAAAATGTCTGTGTCATACACATAAATAAACACTGTCATAATCACGGTTTAATATAGAGGCCGACATACAGCTATGGACAGAGAATTAGCGCTCCAATGTTATATGAAGTGCCAAAAGTATTGGAATGATAATAACATGGAATTCTATGCTATTCTGTTGCTTCACTCTGCTTTTCCAAAAATGTCCTGTTAATTTTTGCTCGTTCTTTATATTGTCATGTTTTGTTAAAAATAAAGTTTTTTTGGTTGGACAATGAAATAGCGCACAGTTAATTCGATTTTAAACAAAAATAGTTGATGCTTATATCGGTGGTTAATTCTTTAAACAAAAAATATTGTTTAGCATTAATTTTGTCAACCAAAATGAGGAAAATAAGGTTTTTTGGGAACTTCAGCAAAAGGGTACAAGACAAACAAAAATAGCTGAATTAATTGGATGTTCTCGAAAGATGGTTTATAATTTCATGAAATGTGTTAAATTAGATGCAAATTTGCTTAATGTAAATAAAGATGCGAAGAAGCCACCACGAAAGACAACAGTTCGTGAGGATAAGATTCCGCAATGAAAATCAGCTTTATGGTCATGAAAGTAAAATAAATAACTTTTGTCAAAAAAAATTTAAAGGCTCGATTGCAAAACTACAGGATCAAGGATATGAAATTCTGAAAAAGAGTGCTGATTAATCCTGACGGAAAAACGTTTGTACATCGAAAAAAATACCAAGAATTCACTTCTCGTTTCTGTACTAAAACAGTATAGTGCGTTATTTCTCTGCCCATAGCATATGAAATGAAAGCTATACCTGGACAAATTTGATATGGATTTAAAAATTGAAAAAGTAAACTCTAAGAAATCGTGTTCGATTCTTATATGACTTCCACATTCCCTTTTCCTGCTGTAATTTTTATGTTTGGATATAAATAACAACAGTTGAGAAATGGATATTTCTTCGCAAGATGTTCCTAACTCATTTTGTTTCCATTTACATCTTGTGGCATTTTTAGTATCATCACTAGCAAACTTGATATTGAAAGTGAAATTTAAGTTACATCACTAACAAAAGTGACATTTATAGTCAACAAAAAAAAAAAAAAGTAACAAACAAAATGAAATTTGAATTTTACAAGTCATCATCATCTTCCTCCAGTACACATTCTATCAATAATCCTATACAATGCAATAATATCTGGGTTTGCTCTTTCAAATGAATAATCAATCCTATTATTAACAATTTCTCAAAATTAATTTTACTTTCTAAAAGCGGCGTGGTGTTTGTTTATTTTGCCTACTTAACTGATGGTAGATGTTAGATGTGGCAAGGGTGAATGTATGTTTCACATTTTCAATAATATCTTCCATGCATAATTTTTATATCACAGAAGTCATGGCACTAAATTTCTGAAAAACTGTTTTATACATATGCTGGGTGTAGGGTATTATATGGCGGGTTTGACCGACTATACTTTCTTACATGTTTTTTTTTTTTTTTTGGCAATTGATTCAAAACTTAAGCAACTTTTTAAATAAAATGATTTACATTTTGGAATTACACTTGTATAAAATCGTTTTGTTTTCATAATATTTACAACAAGATTTTGGCAATATTTATTGTTTCTTTATTTGAAATAATGTTTTGTTTTTGTATATCGTTACTTCTTATTGTGTTGTTGACGACAACATTGTTGCATTAATAACGATATGAATTGCAAAACTAAAAATGTATTAACAAACTACTATAAATGTACTTTTGCAATCAACTTTGTGGAGAAGATACAAATCAAACCTTTGTTTCATTAAGACTGTAAGAAAATTAGTTATTTCTTTAATTGAAAAAAAAAATCGTTCATTTTGGATAAATTTTGGCACCTAAACTCATGTTATGTACCTATACTAATTGTACACAAAAAGTAATATTCTAATAATCATTTTTTCCAAATGTTGAAATATTTTATGAAAATTGCAAACAACGCAAAAACAGCCCAACACTTGACAATTTGTTTGTAATATCTATACGTTACATTTTTACTAATGTTTTAGTTGTTGTTATTGTTTTACCAACTCTTAAGGCAGAATTAGTCTGTACTTTCTGTTCCGTTCCGAATCAGCTGACTATATTCTGTTAAATAGAAAATGTGTAGAAGTCGTTAGTTGTTTTGTTACTTTTCGTGCCGTTGCGGACGAACCTGTTGAAAACAAAAATTTGCTAAGTGTTTGTAAGTGACAGCACAAAACAGCTGGTATCTGCACAACAAAAAAATTTTGGTTTATTAAAAAAATTTTCAATTTCTTTGAATTTATTTAAGTTTTTGTATAAAAGTTATAAAAATATAAAAAATAAACAACGGATGACGAAAAACTCATTACTTTAGTCGAAAGTAATGACATATTGTACAATAAAAAAAAACTTTGATTTGTATATTTTGATTTATTTTCGCGGTGTGTTGTCTGTTAACCTAAAACAGCTGATACGTTTATACGAAAAACTAACTACAAACATTTAATAACAGAACGACACGGAACAGAAAAGCAACAGAAAGTAAAGACTAATGAAGCCTTTAAGGTATGGTCGGTTACACATGGCAAATATTTACTCCAAAAAAGCGTAAGATATTTAATCGTACAAATGTTTTGTAAGAGCGAACATCATCAGACAAAATAAAACTAAACTTCTATAGTGATTTGTTCTTAAGAAATAAAGTTTTTCAAATAAACACAGGAATTGTAAAAAAAATTTATTTAGTGGTTACGTCTTTTTCATCAAATGTTTGCCACGTGTGAATAAGAAGAATAAAATGTAAATATTTATGGCCCCTAATTTCCGTTAAAACTTTTTCCTTTGACATTTTACACTTTTATTATTATTATTATTGTTGTTGTTCTTTTTGTTATTATTGTTATTTCAATATAATGACAGGGAATTTCCGTATGACATGTTTAACAACAATTCCAGCCATAAATGGCATATTTTATTTTTGTTAGTAATGCAGACAACAATGAACAATTTTTACAATAAAGATAATATAGATATGACACTAACATATCATACTTGTATGGTTATTAGGAGAGTGTCTATAAATTTGGTTAATCCTCTAAACACAAAATAAAGTTTAGATTTTCTATAGAAAATTGTTGACCAATTTTGTGGGAAACTCGTGATTTTATGTTACAATCATTTTCCATAGATTTGATTGGTGGGTTGGTTTACATGGCTGCCCACTAGTAGTAACTTTTGATTCCGTTTTAAAGAGGACCACACCACTCAGTGAGATAGATGATAGAACTACATCATATCCGGATGCTAGTAAGTAAAGAGTAGTATAACCAGCAAGTCGCCTTTAGGTGTACGATAAATTCGCGCCATCGGATAATTAAAGTCAATCGTCCAGTGATCCGCTATTATTCTCGAGATGTCCTTTCGTTTTCTATTCACGAGCTGTATACTGCGTTTTTTTATTGACACAGTTTTCTAGTGGTCCAGCCAGCATAAGCCCAGATTGCGACATCTGTTTGTAGTCTTTTCAAAATATTGCCTTAATGGTTCCAAACGATATTACCACTAATACGGCTGTTGGGACATTTAAATCGGATTCTTCTCTGTCCAATTCCTCTGCCTGTTCATTACCGTAGTAGTCCCTATGCATAGAGATCCATACTAGAGTAATGTCCGTTAGACCACCATGCCTAGACAGTTTTCATTGCAATGCCTGACAAGAATAGATGTTGTAGTATGAGATTTAAGTGACAGTGTTCCCGTGAATATTTGTTCGCCTAAGATTGTGCAAGCTTCCCTAATCGCCAAAATCTCAACAACAGGATTTATCTGGGAGGCGCATTGAGACTTTTAAGAGAATACGCAGGATCTAACGCCACACTCCATCTTTGAACCAACATTGTATAGTCTTATATCATATCCCTCAATCATATGAAGCCCTCTCCATTCTCGTTTGGAAGGAATAGTAATTTTGAACGTCTTATCACAGTCTATGAGATGTGTCGTATAGTCGGATGTTTGGTGTAGTGAGGAGTGAAGAAAATTCCAAATCTTCGTATGTCCATACGTTCTTGAACTACAGCTATCAGAGGCAGATCATCTCGCAGCGCTTGAGGAAATGGCTATTCAGTGCAGAACTATTGGGATTAGGTTCAGAATAGTGTTCAGAGTTTCTGAAGGACTAGAGATTCATAAGTCAGTATTGGACGTACTGTAGCTGTATACGTTCATTTAACAAGCGTTAAAGCATTTGTGCGACAAGTATAGTAAGGGCCATTATTACAACTTGCCTTTAATGTTCTTAATAATAAAAGGTAACTTTAATTAAAGTGAGGAATAAAGTGACCTTTAAAATTTTTCGTTATTACAACTTTCTTGTAAAATAAAATTATTTTTTTTCTAAAATATGGCAATACCAGTTAAAAACCGATTACTTTTGACAAATTACTGACAAGAAACAGTAAATTTTTTGTGTTTGTGAAAATATTTGTTTGTGAAAAAAATATAAATTAAACGTCTGCTTTCCATTTTTGTTTATCAAATTATTTATTGGCAAAACAAAATTAAAATTAATTTATTTTTCATTAAGTTGTCAATTTTTCAGAACATAAGGCAACTTCAAATACATAAACCTCACTATAAAATTAAAGGCAAAATGATCTTCCCTTTAGCTTATCGGTCGGTTTTAGATTAAAGTAGACTTATAATAACCAAATACTTCTTATCTGTCCGATAACATCATACTTTTAACTAATACCAAGTTGTAATAATGGGCCTAAGAGTGGTTCCACATGCTGCGATTTATCGTCGCAACTCTGCAGACTTTCTCTTTTAGTGTCTCTTTTAAATTCATCGTCTGTTCACATGCTGAAACATTTGTTGCACCATTTTTGCGACATTTTGACATTAATTTGTTCATTTCTGCTATTTCGCTCCTTCGCAGATGTATTCATATTCCTGATATTTCACTCTTAAATTTTCTTATTAAATGTTTTGACCACATAGTATTTATTTATTTAAAATTAAAAGAGCAATTTGTTTTCTTTTTAATTTACAGCTATTTATTGGCAGTGTTGGCAAAAATTTTTTTGTAATCCCGTGAAATGAAATTTCATCGTGGCAACACTGCTGGTAAATGCAGTAAAAATAATAAAAGAGAAAAGAGGAAATGCGAAATTTGTCGCTTCGTTTCACAAAACCTGCGACACTAGCTATCCCGTACTCTCCATTGCGTATTTCATCTATAAACCCGAGTCGCAGGAGAAAAGTCGCACGTAAAAGTCGCAGCGTGTGAACTCTCTCTAAGCAGCCGTTGCCTTCTTCACCCTATCGTCTACATTTAGTTTCCATGACAGTTTTGAGTCCAGTGTATTGCTTAGGTTTTACGCATTCTCTGATAGAAGTAATTCACATGCATGTAACCATGGCATTCTATCTGGTATCTTGGTCTTAATGGCAAATAGAAACAACTCTGTTTTATTTGGGTTTACTCCTAGTCCGCTTACTGTGGCTCAGTTACTGATTTAATTCAAAGTATTGGTCATACTATTACTGATCATGTTTATTTTTATATGACACTAATGTGCTAGAGAAAATTTCCTGGGAGGCTAAATTGTTGCGGAAAATTATTGTCGCATTTTGTGGCTTGTTAATTTTCTACAGAAAATGTTTAGCCCATTTTGTACAATAGTGATATTTGTTTGACTTATCCAGCCTAATATTTATGAGTTCATATCTAAATAACCAGATTGTGTATTAAGGCTGTAAAAATGGTAAAATATGCTAAAGAAATTATAATTAAATTCTGTTTACAATAAAGAAATCCCAAAAATAGGCTAAAATTCATATTAATTTATAAATTTTAGTCCCAAAAGTAGGTTACAAAAAGAGAATACGTTGAAATTGAAATTGTGTGTTAAAATAAGTGAAAAAAAATCAATAAAGAAAACTGCAAACTGCAAAAATTTGCTAAAACGAACCCTGTGTCATTTAATCATAAACCAAAATTTTAAATTGAATTTTGAGTGAAATTTGAAACTTTTCCCTTGATTTGTTGAATTTATGTGACAGAATGTGTTTTAAAAGAAAATATAATTTAAACTAATTCTTTTTTCACAAATCTCTTTTTTTATTTTGCTAAACTTTGCCTAGTTTTGCAATAGTGAAATGGGAATTTAAATTAAATTGTTTCTCTATTATTTAAAGCAGTTTTTCATTTACATAAATCCCTAAAACAAACTAAATGGGGTGAAATACTGAACTCTGTTTCTTTTATAATATTTTACCTTAATAGCTTTTATAATTTCAAGTACCTTTACTTAGTAAAATATTCATACCCGTTTAATTCATGTTAAAGTAAATGTAAACAAAAAAAAATTCCAAAAACAGCATTTAACACTTACCTGGAGTCCTGGCCATTCTCCGCTGATTCCTGTACTCTCATTGCATACAAATCCTGGGAGAATAACTACATAAAAGAAAATTACAAATGTATGTTTGTTTAAAAGTATGTAAACCACATTAACAGGCAAATAGAAATGAAAATAAAACACACAAATCAGTTAACAATGGTAGAGAACAATATAAAAAGTTTGTTAAGTATACAAGTTAATGGAGTTTAGGGAGGAAGTTAAAAGCTGGGCGTTTTGAATACAAAACGAAATTTTAATTCTTTAGGTGTACAGCATTGCTTGTACTTACTTCACCATTTTCCGGTGGATCACCATTACCAAATGTTGAGGCCACCACAATCAATAAAGCTTCATGCTCAATGGATGAAATATCGTAATCAGACATGCAATATATCTAAAAACAAACAAGAGCAAAGAAATAAAATTTTATTTGATAATTTTATTCTTTCGTTTTGTTTTAAAGTATCTGCATTAATCACTTAATATTTAATGTTGATGTCAAGGCAGTTAATGTATGTAAAGATAAATTTGAAATTTAAATCCTTATACTTCTTTGACATATTTAACATTGGTTAAAGCTTCTAAATCCGATATTTAACTTTACAGTCTGAAAAACTCAAAAAAAAACAGCATATCTAAGAAATGTCTCAGAAAACTTAAAAAAATAAAAATATTTTTTATAACGATTTTTTAAAAAATCACTTTTGAAATATGTCAAAGAATTTTGGTCCTTTTTTCACAAATCTTTGCGAGTAGGCGGAAAAAAAGTATTAAGAGCGATTCTGGTATTGTCTGGACAATTGATTTGATTGGGTCTGTAAAGACTCTACATGATACAGGCGGCCAGTCAACAGCTAAGAGTTTAATTCAACAGTTTGTTATACCCTACAGTGTAAGGCCTACACCACCATAGTGAAGAGGGTATATTGGATTTGTGATGAACTGACGTGTTTTCCTTAAAGTATACCGATCGCCTCAGAATCACTTTCACGTCCGTCCTACCTTCTGGCTGGCTGGCTGGCTGTCCATGTAAACCTTGTGCGCAGAGTAACAATTTTGAAGATATTTCCATACAATTTGGTAAATGATATTTTTTCGACCCAAGGACGGATCGGATTGAAACTGGTGAACATCGGTGAAATACTAGTCACGTGTCCCACATACAAATGTCCTCCCGAAATTGGGGTTTAGCGATCCTAAATGTTTTAATTATGCAAGTATTTAAACAAATTTCACCACAAATGAGTGGTAAATGAAGCCAGATAACATCTACAAATTTTGTGCAGATTGGTCCATAATTCACTATAGCTCCCATGTGAGGCCCATTTTCGGAAATCACTTTAAAGAGCATAACTCCCTCAAAAATGTTAGTATCTAAATAATATTGAACACAAGTATGTTTCTTATATATAAAAATAATATGGTACAATTTTATGATGATCGGCCCATAATTAGTCATAGCTCTCATATAATGCCCACTTCCGAAAATCACTTTAAAGAGCATAACTCTTTTAAAACTGTCGGTATCTAAATTATATTGAACACAAATAGATATGTTTCATAACCCTTTTATTTAGACCGTGATGCATCGGTTTCAATATTTTTGCTTCTGTTCACCCAATTTGATATGCATCGATTGGGCTGAATGATTTTTATATTTGCTTTTCACATTTCTCTTCTGTTTGATTGACCGTTACTTGAATTATTGCGAAATTCTTCAGTCACATTTCAGTTTTAGCAAAATGAGCCGTGAAAGTAAGTGTCTCGTTTACAAATCGTTTACAAATAATGAAGTGCACATGTGTATATTAAATAAAAAAAAATATAAATATTAATATTTAAACTAATTGAAATCATTTCATGCAATAAAAATGTGTTTTAGTTAAAAATATTAATGATAATCGACTTAGATGAATAAGTGTGCGTGACCTGAAAATCCTTAAAGGATATAAAACTGATAAACCTAATCATTGATTATATTCCTGGTAGTTTTGCGTCAGGCCTGAAAGGGATATATACAAAAATCATTCGGCCCAATTTTATTATGATCGTTCCACAATTAGTCATAGATCCCATATAAGGCCTACTTCCGAAAATCATTTTAAAGTTAGATAGATATAGTTTAACACACATATTATTTGTATTCACAGAAGTCATGCCACTAAATTTTTGAATGATCGGTCCATATCTCCCAAATAGCGGCCATTTTGGAAAAGCTGTTTTATACATATATTGGGTGTAGGGTTGGGCTTGACCGACTATACTTTCTTATTTGTTTTTTTCTGGAAATTATAACGATTTTTTGCCCACTCTCAAAGAAGTTTTATATTCAAATATCATTGGTAAAGTTATTTATTGGATTTTGAAGCTTTAACATTAAAATAGTTAACATGGCTCTGTGAACATAAATGGTTTGAGTCTAGGGATTTAAATTTCAGATTTATCTTCACGCACATAAAATATACTTACTATTTCAACAGAGTTCAAGTTATGAACAGTCAACATATCATATAATCATAAATTGTATCATAGAATTCTAATTTATTCCTTTACTTATAAGCTTTTTCATTTTACAAAATGAATTACAAATAATTAGCTAAAATGCTAAATTTTGACACTGTCGAATACTTTAGCAATACAATTTCAATTCATTATTTTAACATATTAATGTATTTAAAGTCAAGTACTGGTTACAGTTGTTTATAAATATGTCATTACTTAACGAGTTAGAAGTATAAATATGTCATTACTTAACGAGTTAGAAGTAATGTCTTAAATAAAACTAAAATTGTTAGTTAGTTCTCAATGAGTTAGAGCAGCTGTTAATAGTAAAATCAGAATGTGCTCATGCAAATAACTAAAAAGTAGGCAGTTAAACAACAGATTAAACAAATAGTCATTACACAACTACATACTTCTTAATAATGCAGAGGGCAATAAGTAATAGCAATCCCTTACCAAAATGTTTCTGAACTGTAGCAGTAAAGCAATTTAAAGGTAGGTTTACACGATGATTTTTATGACGTCTAATTTCAGACGCTACTTTTGGTTTGTTGGCGAGCGGTGTAGTGAAACAAGCGGGGTAGAAAAATATACATGATTTCTGTTTTCATGGTTTTTTTTTTGCATATTTCTCTTTACACTCATTTCTGTTGTTCCGTTTAATTTTTATTTTTCTTTTGAATTGAAAGGTTCGTTTAGAAATTCAATAAGTCCCCTTTTACAGTTGAGAAATTAAAAGACAGACAGACGAAGTTTATAGGCGATGTATTGAAGAGGAAGAGTGTGCGGTAGACCTCTACTGTACTGGACATTTTAAGACATTTTTCGTTTACAGTTTCCACCCTTCGCATTTTTCATGTTGTTTTTCTCACGTTAACGCGCGTATTGCAAAACTAATTAAATTTATTAACCAAATAGATTTATTGATAACAAAAACTTTATAATTAACAGTTGTTTGAATATGTTTTTTAATTTCTTTTATTTTCTAAGGACTAAGTGAAAATAAAATAAATAAATAAGGTGAATATTTTTGTAAACAAGAAAAATAATTATTTTGTTTGGATTTCTGTAATTATTTACAATTTATATGTGATTTTTTTAGTGCGTACATTGTGTCCATAAATTTAAAATTATTTATTAAAAGACAAAGAAAATTTTTTAATACGAACAATAAAGTAAAGAAGATTCAACAAGAAAATCAACCCTGACTACAACAAAAATTAAAATTTGTAAAAAAATGACGTCAAAAAAAAAAAACGTCGTATAAAAGCAAACAAATTTTCGTAGAAACTTCAAAAGAGAATTAATAAAATTAGATGTCATAAAAATCATCGTGTAAACCTGGCCTAAAATATGTTACCAATTTCATGATAAACCCAAATCAGACATTAACACCATATGTTAAAGTCTGTACTCAAAACAGCTTTAATTATATTTGACATCATTACAGATTTGATTGACTGTAACTGCTGTCCATTTCAGGTTTATTTTTTTTATTCTTTTTTCTCTCATACGTTTTTGTGTTTTTTACAGACTCTGTATAATCCTACATAATTCTCAGGTATTAAAAACAATGAGTCTGCAGAATAACAAACACTGACCCTAGTATTAAGTAATTTTTGTCAAAGTTTATATAAATAGCAGCCACAGCAGGCAGTTTACATGTTGAGCATGACAAAAACAAATACTACAGCAAAATGAGAAAAACAAACAAAATATGTCTGCCATCTGATGACAACATTATACGTTTTGTATATCGTCACCAATAATCCAAAAGGCCGTAACTACACATTTTACATTTTTACAGAAGAAGCAAAAAACCTTATAAATTTAAGACTATTTCATTCTTATTGGCCAAATTTTAGAATGAAACTTAAAAAACTATTGCAGATTTGGTTTAATAAAAAAAAATATAAAATAATAGTTTTTTAGTAATTGTACTTAAGGTCTTTTGGAATCGTTTTTTTTTTCTGAAACCAAAAAGCCGTAACAACAAAAAATTTTTTTTAGTAAAAGTTAAAATTAGAATAAAAAAATTTCGCTTTTCACTCTTATTAAACAGTTTTTATGGCTCCATGTCTTTTTTGGATATTTTTATTTTTTCTTTTTGTACCCGAACTTTTTTTTGCGTGCGTTGTGGCAAAACCTCATATTCGTCTTTAATACACCCAACTCTTTTTTTACACGGTAGATACGTTCCTCAGAAATCCGTGTAAAAAACCCGTGTAAAAAAAGAGGCGTTTCCTATAGTAAAATGGGGGACACATTCCATGTCTTCTGAAAACCGTGTAAGATGAAATAAACAACTATATTTACTTCGACAAACCGTGACTATAAAATTTCAGATATGCATACGAATTGTATGTTCATATGGCATTTTATTGAACATTAAAACTTAAAATACTTAATTCATACAGGTGAAAAATTGGTAGAGCTAGCAAAAAACAAAACAAATCTGTTACTTCAGAATGAAGAACAGAAAAATTAGAATACAATAAAACATGCGAACAAAATGTGTAGGTAAGAGTTATCAAATAAGGTGATTTCCCTGTTACTACTATGTATGCTCATTTCAGCAATGGTGGCAAGTGTGATAAAAACAAATATAATTACAAGAAACCGTACTAGATTAACAATTTTTAACAAAAAAAAAAAAATTTTTTTTAACCATGTAACTTCAAATCCGTGTAAAAAGAAACCGTGTAAAAAAAGAGTTGGGTGTATTGGTTTTATAGCAAATTGTCACAGAAGTCATATTTTATTTTCACATTTTTTATTAACTTTTTCAACTTTCTTATGAGAATATTGTTCACTATCAGTATCCATTTTATTACTTGGTCATTGTTACTAATTTGAAAAATTTGAAAACTAACAGGTAAACAAATGTCAACTTTGTTTTAACATATTTCGTTTTTTTTTAATTAAGAGTGTAGTGACGACTTTTTGGTTTATACAGTTATTAACATTGTAGTTGCGGCCTTTTGAAATGTATTAATAAAATCGACGTTTTTCAGCATACAATTACATAATAATCAATAAACAAATTCGTTTTTTAATTTTTTGTTGTTACGACCTTTTGGATTTTAGGTGACGATATGTAGTGTATTGTTTAGACCATCATGCTTTGTATGGCTCGTGGTATAATTTTAATGCCTTAGAGATTTAAAGGCCAGATGATGGTAAAAAACCAAAAGCTTATTTTTTTTTTTAGCAATTTCTGTTCAACATGTTTATTGATATAGCTGTTGTTTGTTGTACATGCCAAATAGTTGCCTATTTAGTTTTTTTTTTTGATATTTTTCTTTGGCTATTATTATGAAAATTTAGTCACCCCTATCGTGAATAAAAATTACACATGAAATTTGTTCCCTTTTATTTGTTTAACACTGAATTTTAATAGGAAAAATGTGAAAAGGGAACAAATTTCATGGGGAATTTTTAGTCACGATAAGGGAGAGTAAATTTCAAGTGTTAATTATGACAGTTTTGTGAAGAAAAGTTTACAAAATAAACTATTAATTTTGAAAACTTATTTGATTAAAGTTTTAAAATACTGTAGCTGGAAACAGTCGCTAAAATGTAAAAAGCCTTTTAATGTTTTTTTTTTGATAAATTTTAAAGAGTAGAAATGTTAATTTTTAAGACTTCCATTTAACTGTTAATGGCATTAACACATCTAAAACTGTGTCTTGAATATGGTCACTTTATATAGAACATTTTTGTGCCATTTTGTGGCATAGTGATTTGCCCTATTTTGTGTTAAATTTCTTTTTCTATAGCAATTGTTTTAACCAATTCATTTTCTTATTTATTGTTATATTCTATTAAAGTTTCAATTTGTGAAAGCTAAGAACGGTCACTAAAAAAGAAAGGACATTTACTTTGTTTGTACTTTTTTTTAAATCCAATTTAAACAATTTTCCTTGCCAATGTTCTATAGTGATGGTTGTAAAGCTTCGAGTTAACATCTGATGACATTTGGCTTATATGACATTTAAGTGTGGCCAAAAATGTGTTGACATGCTAGTGGTGATTGTTACTAATGACATTTACAGGTCTGCAAATAGCCAAGATTTCTGTCATTAGGGTTTTGTTTTAAAATCTGACTAATAACAAACTTTTAATTCCAACATCTTAAGTACTTTTTTAAATAATATTTTTTTAAGTAAAAATGGTGTTTCTTAAAATTGAAAATACTATACGAATTGTGTATGTAAGCAAACATTTTTACACAACTTGAGATAATTTAACGTTGTGATAATTTAAAAAAAAAAATAAATCTTATGCAGACTTTAAACAATAAATCGTTAGCTACACATTCAAATGTGCTAAGTACATTTTTTTGAAAACTAAGATTTAGACGCTGTTCGATAGATAAACACCAAATAATATTTTGGAAAAAAAAAATTTTAAGTTTTTATTGTTTTTACTTAACGTTGGCAATGATATATAAATGTGCTAAGTACACAGCTGTAAAAAAGCACGTGCTATGTGACAGAAAATTTTAAATTAATTATTGTTTGTACAAAATAAAAAGTTAATTTGTTTCATTTTTACAAAAAGGTAAGAAATTGTTATTATTATTAAATTAAACAAGATTTATAACAGTAAATTATTACAGAATATAATGAATTTGAACATAAATAACAATGCAGCCCAGTTGCTTCAGCCATCCGATGATAATTTTGGGATAGAACCAGACGATGGTGTTTTTGGGTTAGTGCCCTATGGATTCCATAGTGATTCTGACAATTCCAGTTATATGCCAATAAAAAATAAAAAGCGAAAGAAAAGAATTCAGGTGAAAAATGATGCATGGTTTCAGGCAAAAAATAAAAAAAGAAGGGAAATTGGCAAAAATTATTGGGGTACTCGAAAAGAAAGTGGTTCGTGGAACTACAGAAACAAAAAGGAAGCACGGGCTATGAAGCCAAGATGTAAGTGCGCACAGAAAAAAAAACAACGCTGCCATGAAATGCCCATTAATTACTTATCTTCAAAGACAAGAAATGTTTACCAATTTTTGGAAAATGGATTGGAACCAAAAAAAAATTTATATAAACACCTTAGTGAACACAACACATCCTCATCGACTCCACAATCGAACAAAGCCTACTGTCTCTAGGAGATCCCGATCTTTGCAATATCACTTGAAATTAAATAATGAGACTGTACGGGTGTGTAGAACATTTTTCATAAACACCTTGAATATAGGTAGGCGATCTGTGCTTACTTGGGTGAAGACGCCTTTGGTTGCAAATAAGAATGCTACTGAAAGTGTTAAAAAAATCTGTCCAAGAAAACAAAATTTAAATATATTTTTTGACAGCCTTCCACTGATGGAATCGCACTACTGTCGATCTGTGACTAAAAAAAAATATCTTTTGCCAGAATGGCGTTCTAAAAAAATGATTTTCGATTTGTATGCTACGGATTGGTGCTCAACTAACAATGTTCAACCGCTTTCGCCATCATTGTTTTATTCAGAATTTGAGAAAAGAAATATTAGCTTGTTTACACCGAAAAAAGACCAATGCGAGAAATGTGCTCTTTATTCAGTCGGTAATCTATCAAATGAGAAATATAATTGTCACCAAGAGAGAAAAGAAGAAGCGAGACTTGAGAAAAATAAAGATAAATCTGAACAGTTACATGTCTTCACAGTTGACCTTCAAGCAGTACTGATGGCTCCAAAGTCCAACGTCAGTAGCTTGTACTATAAAACTAAATTACAAGTACATAACTTGGTGTTTTACAACCTTATTAACAATAAAGGGTACTGTTTTTTATGGAACGAGGCTGAAGGGGGCGTTTGTGCCGAAGAATTTTCCAGCATATGGAGTTACTTCATTGAAAATAAAGTTCTTCCCAGCATTACTAACAGAGATGATGAGGTAAAGCTTATATTTTTTAGTGATGGGTGTGGGTATCAAAACCGTAATTACGTGATGAGTAACGCACTTTTGAACGCTGCAACCAAACACAAAATTGTTATAGAACAAAAAATTTTAGAGACTGGGCATACACAAATGGAGGCCGATAGCGTCCACTCCACTATAGAGCGAGCTATGAAGAACAGAAATATCCATGTTCCGGCCGAATATATTGAAATATGTAAAGCTGCAAGAAAAAAACCTGAACCATACGACGTAACTTATTTAAGTCATGATTTTTTTAAACAATTTAGCAAAATTGAGTTCTGTAAAAGCATTCGGTCAGGACGTAGAAAATTCGATGCCAAAGTGACAGATCTACGCGCTATAAGGTATACACCTTTTCGGGAAATTTTTTTCAAATTAAGGTTCACCGAATCATGGAAAATTTTACCCCAAAGAATTGATCGAAACATAGTTCCTTTACAGTGGTGTGATTTACAGCAGCTTTACCAAAAAAGGAAGCCAATAACTCGCAGGAAATACGAGGACTTACAATGTTTAAAATTGACTTTGCCCAAAGATCATCATCAGTTTTATGATGATTTACCACATGATTAATAGTAATTTTTTTTAATTTGACTAGCAGCAACGAAGTAAGTCTGCAAATTTTGTTTTGTGATAAATGTTTAGTCTGTATTTTTATAATGATATTTACAATAATGAAATTACTTTATATAGATAACTAATAACTAATGTAACTAAGTAGCAGCAACGAAGTAAGTCCGCATTTTTTTTTTTGTGATACAAATTAATACAACAATAAAAAAATGTATATATATGTATGTACACATGTATATATGTATTTAAAAAGATTTTGTTTTGTGTGTATCATGGTTTTTATCAAGCAGGAAAAAATGTGCTATGTACGTAAACAAAAAAATAAAAAAAATATAAAAAGTGCTAAGTCAAAAAACATCTGAAAGAGAGATAATATGCAGCATTTATTTGTGTTTTACATTTTAATTGATCAAACAGGCAGACAAAGAAGAAGCTTGCATTTAAATTTTTATGAAATAATGATTTTTGCAAAAATGTATGAGTTATTTAGCTCTCCTGTAAAAACTGATATTTGTAACTTAGCACATTTGAATGTGTAGCTAACGAAATGTTAAATTTTGCATAAACCTGTTAATAAAGAATGAAAAAATGCATTGAAAAATTCTGTCTATTCGGCGCACATAGCGTATGAGTAATACGCGTCATTTATTTTCGGCCCAATCATGAATAAAAAATCCGCGGGAGTTTTTTCCCTTTTTATTTTTTTAACATTGAATTTGAATAGGAAAAATAGAAAAAGGGAAGAAACTCCCGCGGAAATTTTATTTAAGATTGGGCTGTTTATGAATTATAAACATCATACGCCTGGGTGGGTGGTCGATTACCTGTATTTAGGAGACCTTTAGGCAATTTCAATTAAATTGTTATATTTATGTATATTTTTATAAAAGGTTGAGGGTTTAAAATAAACTTTTCAGCATTGGAGAGTTTAAAATCGTATGTGTTATAAGTAACGTGGCCAGAGAGTTTTTATCAAAAAGCGGGATGTTAAGGCTGCAAAAGCGGGTTTACGAAGTAAATATAATGAAAAAGCGGGATTTTGAAAATTATTATATTTAAAAGCTGGTCTTTTAAGTAATCTCATATTCATTAATATTAAACTTTTAAAACATAGGTCGGCATCCTATAGCACAATAATACAGAGAGCACTTCACACATACACTTAATCTCTTTCATTCAGTCGTCATTAAGACAGTAATGTGTGCACATGTGGCGAATGCTTTTATATTTTTTTCAGAAATACTTCCCAACAAACATTTCAAATTAATAATGAACTATGAAAAATATTTTATGATTGATAATGCATATGGTAACATGCATATAATCAGCTTTTGAAGTATTAGAAGTTCAGTTTATATATCAATCTCGTTGTTAATTTCTTATATGTTACGGAAAATACATTGTGAGTGTATGTTTCTAAGTTTTTTTTTTGTATAATTTATATAATTATGTTTATGTTTGCTGGGTAGTTCGCTCACATACACAACCTCATTTTACGCTTTGCCTACCTCTATTTTAAAACTATGTTTTTTGTAAAATCATTAATTTTAAAATTAGCAAAATCAGAATTATTGCTGAATTCATAATTTAAAAACTCTTATAAAATTGTATGTATACACGTATTCGTGTATGCCCTTATTCATAAAAAATTAAAGTAGACTTCAAATGTAATTTAAGAAAATTTTGTCTAAAAGCACACTTCAAACCTACTTTATTTTTTATGAATACGGCAGTTAAAAATTATAAAAGTTACCAATTTCTTGCAAATTTGATTTGTAGTAAAAAATCGGAATCTATTTAAACAAAAAACATTTATTAATGAACAATTTTAACAAAAATATGGATCTGAATATTTTTCAAAATTGAATTATTCTTGAAGAAAATTTAGAATCTACATAGCCAGAATCTTAATTTTTTGAAATGGCTGGTCAAATTTGGACCACCCGAACAAAAGTACATAAATAATCTCGCAATACTCTGTAGTTGGAATAAAAGATGTCAAGTCCTTTTTGCTTTCTAGTTGCAACCAAATTGTCGCACTCTAGCTTTATTGACAGTTAAAGTAAAAAGAGTTTTTTAATACTAAATGCATTCTACTTATATACTACTTCTGAGAATTTACTAGACGACTAATTCTTAAACTATTGCATGGGAATATTTTGGGTAATTTGTTTTGACTTAAAGCAAACCAGACATTCCCATGCATATGGTCGTAGCTAAACGCGTGCATCCACTTCAAGTGCCCTAAACGTTCGACACTTGCAATAGTGTCACCTTACACCATGCCGTTAATGGGCACGCAGTTGTTTTTAATTATTTTAATCATGTGTAATTTGTTTTGTTTAAGTGTAACAGAACGCTTGTTTTAGTCAGACACTTGAAATAGTGCATTCATGCTATAACGCAGAAAATGAGACAAAAATCCCAAAAACTGTTTTTTTTTTTTAATTTTTATTCGTTTAATCTGTTAGGAAAATAACGTAAACTAAACTCAAATGTTTAAATAAGAAGTCAACGATCACAGTTTTAAGTTATTATATATTTTCTTGATAATAAATTAAAACGGGTTGAGCCCTAAAAAAACGGGAGAATTCCACAAAAAGCGGGGTGTATGGTTGGTCACGTTAGCTGTAAGTGAAAACGCATATACAATTTTTAGATAACATTAGCTGTTAAAGGTAAAGGCAATATACTTAAAATATAAATATTTCTACAAAATATTGGTTGGTATATTTGACAACCGTATAAATGCCTAAAAACTCAGATTTTAGTTTGCTTTTAATTTATATGATTTTCATATCAAAAATATAAACTTTTTCTATAGTCCAACAAAATTACGCTTTTTGAAGCAAAAAATTTTTTTATAATTAGAAATATGTACTCGTTCGTAACTTTGAACAACTTAAAATTTAAGTTAAGTTTAAATGTTTTCTTATTTTAAAAAATTTTTAAAATTAAAATTAATTTCATGGACATCTTGTGGGCAGCAGGAATATAGAAAAACAATCAAAAATTAGAGTATTTTATATTAACAAAATCCAAAAATTAAAAGTTAATATTTTGTTGGTCGTCCATTCAGCTTAATTATAGTCTGCAGTCGCCTTTTCATGGAATTTAAAAGTAGTTCAGTCACATCTCTAGTAATCTTGACCTAATCTTCCGTTAAAACTGTTTGGAGTTTGTATTTGGATAAATTGCTTGTTTTTTCAGAATCCAAGAATTTCCTAATAATTTTGACTACAAACAATGTAAACGATGTTTTTCGCCAGCTTCATATATTGGTTATAAAATTAAATCCAGAATATCTTTACTATAGATATCTTAATATTTTTAAGAAGCTTTATCGATCGATAATATTCTGATGTTTTTAAATTAATATAGAAATTAAAAGCGAAATGACATATTATTTTCAATCAAGCATTTCAATATTTCAATGTTTTTTATTTATTAATGGTTTGTAAACTTTTAATCAATTTAAAATTTTTGTTTTCAAACTTATTCATTAGTAAGTTTTTTAAAATATATTGTTATTACAGTGAACTCCCAGAAACGTGCACTAATTTTTACCGAGGGTGTTCACGTTTTAGATTGAATTTTTTCAATGAAATATTTTAGTCTCTTATCTTTTATTTAATTTAAAATAAAGTATGCACGTTATTTTTCTCTTATGAAACATGTTTTGATGCTACTTGTTGTAAGTTCCTGTCATATTTTAATATACTACATAACTACTATGGTTTGCAAAGGGATTGCTAAGTTACTAATTTCGAAATTATGTTATTGAATTCATCAAAAATAGAGAGAATAGAGAGCTGAATTTAAACTACGATAATTATAAATTTGTTAATTTAGTTTTTAATGTAAAGGAACAACTACATGCAACAAAAGTAGTTTACAACAAACAAACTGCGAAATTCTTCTTCCCAAAATTTTTAAATAGGCTTACGAAATAGAATTTTAACGTTCGATTAAAAGTTTACGTTTTAGAGTAGTCAATGTAAAAAAAGAAATGTTTATGTGTTTGGTTAGTTCATGTTACTAGATGTTCACGTTTCTGCGAGATTACTGTATTTATAAATTGTTTTGTTATTTTGAGATTTGAAAAACCAGTCATGTTTGGCATCCCTAGTGTCAATGTATGACCATCGATACCAGAGAACGGATTGATTGGTTAATTTTAGATTTTGAATACAATCACAAAAAACGAACCTCATGTTGACAACATAAATCAATTCCGTAAAGCAATACATGTCATTATTCACAAAACGGAGTGTAACTAAAAATGATGCTTGCATTGCATGTCTTGTACAAATTTAAACGTATACTCCCAAAAGCATCGAATACTTAACGATTTGTACGAATGGTTAACGATTGGTATGAACGGTTTCAATGCTGATTGTATAAGTTGTACAGACTAACAAAAAATATCAAACTTTACTAGTTTACTGTCAACAAATCGCACATAAAGCAACAACCAAAAAATATTTATTTTCTCATTAGGTTTTGTATTGTTTTTGCTCTTTCTTTATGTTTTCATTCACTGAAAGCAACGAATATTGGACGAATGGTGTGAATGTTTTTAGTTTTTTCATGTGGCATTGAATTATTTCGTTGCTTGATGTCTAATGGCATAACAAAAAGGGAATGTAAAATAGCAAACAGTAATAGGGAATGAGTAAACAAACAGCAATGCACATTTTTATTATTGTCGAGTAAAAGCAATGCAAAAGCAACGAATTTGCGAATGGTTAGCAAATGTGAATGGTCTCTTTCTGTTCTCTGATCGATACTATTAACTCAACTTTGGAGCACATAGATACATACGTATACTTAATATTATTTGCAATATAAATCTCATAACAATCATACGTCAAAAAGACTTCCTTTTCATGTTAATTTATGATATTACTAGCTGACCGCCTCGACTTAGCTCAGTATTTACTAATGATTTGTATTTCATATAGAATTAAAAATTAAGAAAAAACAATTTCAGTAAAAGAAAAAATAACAAAAATTTGTATCAATTCATTGCTTAAAAAGTTTCTTCAAAATTCGATTATTTTTATATGCAACAACAATTGAAACAATTATGAATTAAAAAAACTAAAAAAAATCATTTTAAAGCTTGATGGTAAACAATGTCTTTTGTTCTTCTATTGAAGCAGAAAATTAATACATAGTCCTGACGGTGTACCGACTCTCGAGCACGCAACATACAATTGACCGTGGAAAAAACATTGGGATTCTAGATTTGACCCACACACTTTTAAAGATTGGCCTCGAGATTTATTTATCGTCATTGCGAATGCAAGGCGAACTGGAAATTGGACGCGTTTAAAATTAAATTGTAGATCACTTGGTTTCATAGGTATCCTGGGGATAAGCACTTCTTCACCTTTAAACTTTCCTATAATCATCTTTGCTTTAATAGTGTTTGGCATCAGCGTTTTAACAACTAATCTAGTATAGATATAGAATAAGATGTATTCACAACCTCCTGCCTGTTCTTATTTATTTGCAAATAAAGTATCTAAATTTGTACAGCATACTTTAGGGGTTTTTTTTAATTAAAGCTGACTGGACTCACAAAAAAAATCTGAGTTTTACCCGGAATTTTTGAATTTTTTTTTTCTTTTCAAACCATCTCCTGAGAATTTCGAATCGATTAAAAAAATCAGCCAAATCGCGTTAGCCGTTCTCACGTGATGCCATTACATACATGGACCAATTCATTTTTATATACATATTTAGATTAAACTTTTTAAAAATATGCTTAAACATACGCACTTACCTGAGCATTAAATGCATGTCCCAACAATTCGCACAACTGTTTAGCATACTGTTCAGATTTACCCGTCTCGGTGGCATACAATACGGTCGCCTTGATACGCTTCGACAGAGCACGACCAAATAATTTCGATGTAAATTTCACAGCCCTGCAAAGCATAAAGAAGAAATAAAAAGAATTTATTAAATAAACATATGAATAAATGATTGTAGACAAACAATTGTTAAGAGAATATTAACTAGGTATTGTTAGGCAATGTTTGCTTAAGCAATATTTATTTTACAAAATAAATAAAGCCAGCACCCCTAAATGTATGTAATGGACATCGAGTATCAATAAATATGAACTAGAAAATTATAATAAAGAAAAACACAATGGTCCATAATCATAGTCATAGAAAAAGCATACTTTAAGCAAAAACATGATTTTGTTTTAAATTCAGAACAAAATTAATATGGTTTTGTTGTTTAAAAGTCTACTTTTACTTAAAGTATGCTTTTTCTATGACTATGATTATGGGCCAATATTTTGCTTAGATTTATAACAAATCTTGTAAGACAATTTATGAAAGTTTGTGTGTAAACAATGTGCTAATATATGTTAATGTTAGGTTACTTTAGTTTTTAAGCTAAATAAACGAAGACTTTTTATACTATTTATATTAAAATCTCTATCGAGGTTCCCTACTTTTTGAAAGAAAAAAAAAAAAACAGAAAATTCACATTCAATGGGGAATGTTTATTATCATTTGAAAGAACATTCGTTGGCATTTATTTTTGGAAGATTATGTCTATCAAATGTTGGCCGTTGCTATGTCGCAGATGACTCGTTCGAGCATTTCGACTGGTAGCTGGTGAATGACACGCGTGATATTTTCCTCCAAGGCCTGAATCGGAGCGGGTTTGTCCGCATAAACTTTAGACTTAAATATCCCCACAGGAAAAAGTCTAACGGTGTGATATCACACAATCTTGGTGGTCAATCGACCGGCCCAAAACGTGAAATTATGTGCTCACCGAAGTGTTCTCTCAATAAATCCATTGATTGATGTGATGTGTGGGAAGTGGCGCCGTTTTGCTGAAACCAAATGTCGCCGAGATCACGAGCTTCAATTTCAGGTTATCATGGCACGATAAAGATCGGCATTGACGGTTACGTTCGCACCGCCATCATTTTTAAAGAAATATGTACCGATGATTCCACCAGCCCACAAACCACACCAGCATGCTGGGCGTGGTCTATTCGGTCGAATATTATCCAATAATGAATGCTGGGTCTAAAAATTGGTATTGCGAATAGTACGCTCAGTAGGCCGATTATGTTGACCATAAGTTGAGCGAAGTACACGAAACACATTCCTCTCTGAACGTGAATTTTCGTAGTAATACAAGCGTTGTTCAGGCGTAATTCCATTTCCATGTTGAAATGCCAAACAATGCTAAACAAAAATACAATGACAGCAAGACACGACTCACACGTGACTTGACAAAAAAAGGCTATTGAAAAAAGTATATCTACTAGAATCATGCGTTGCCTATTTCATTATTTATCTTTTTTTTTTGTTGTTTAAAGTTATTAAAAAAGCTATTTCAATTATTTGTTGTAAAAAAAGCCCTTACAAATTACTTTTATACTTAACAGCACATAAACACACATTTTAAAACACAGTTTGGTCATAGAATGTTTCAATTTCTTTTCTTATTTTCACTTTATTGTCCTGTAAATATTTTCCAATTAAAGTTCTTTCTTTACACATAATAATTTATATAATAGAAAAGTTTTTTTTATAAACATTTTAATCATTAAAATGGGAACATTTATTGCAATCTACTCACACTCATGTATGTAGATTAAGATTCATTTAAAGACCTCTATAAAAACTTTGTTTTTGTTTGTTTATGAATTTTGGCTTGTCTGTCGATGTCAGTTTATGATGGTTGGCTTAATGCCCTCGAAATAAAATGTGTGTTTGCTAATAAAATCCATAAAAAAAAAACAAAAATGAAACACACACAACATTGTTGTAGTACAAAACAATTACCAGAACATCAAAAATATGTCATACACATTCACACATACCAACATAAACAAAAAGTCATGGGAAAGAAAAAGAGAGCAAACAAATTAAGACTTGGAAAACATATTCTTATATTACTGACATACATATATGTACATATGTATGTATGTATATGTATTTACTTGGGTGGCTCTTATATTAGACTTGCTCAGATTTTCAGTGCTCTCAGGCTCTACAATTAAACTCGGTCATCTTAAAAGCAAATGCTGACATAATTAGCTAAATTTCAGACCGTTTAGAGGACCACCCTAATGCTCATACGTAAATCCATACATACATATGCTCCAAATAAGTGGTAGTATGTCGCGTCTTTGTTTTTGTCTTTTTTTTTTTTTTTTTGTTAAAATCTCAAAACACTCATTTAGAATGTTTTTATTATTTGTTTTATGAACCTAAACATATGGCTTAGAAAAAAATTTAACAGATTTATTTATTTTTGAACCTAAAGTTGTTCTGTCTGTAAAAATGATTTTTTTTTCATACAAAAATTATTTTAACTGTCAGTGTAACTGCAAGTTAAAGATAACTAGACTTGGTGAAAATGGGGGTTAGATTTATAAATATGAATGTAGCAAAGAATTTTCTAAACCCTACAAATAAATCAGATCTTAAAGTCCTGCAGTTTAACAGTCACAGCAACGTGCAACTAATTGAGGACACGATACAAACACGTAAGATTTAATACAATATGTTTTATGATATTCACAAAATTTGTCTCAGTTTAGCAATTTAACTCTTATTCCTAGAAAATATCTATATATAGTGTCAAATTAATTAACATTTATGAATTCTTAAGATTGATATCAGTCGTGCATATAATTAAGGACATGCCACAAATTTTACAAAAAAAAAAAATATTTGTAAAAATAAATCAATATTTTGTTACAAATCCATAGTTATCGATAACAGCTTGGCATCTGCGAGGCATTGAGGTCACCAAATTTTTACATACACGACTTTGTTTGTTCCGACAAAGAGATCATTAAAATTGCTTATTTTGGCAGAGCTTACTTTGGTTTTTACAGCTTGCCATAAGTTCTCAATCAGGACTGCATGGAGGCCAGTCAAGGACAATGACCGAACAATTGCTTGACGTGATTTGCTTCGGATCGTTATCTTGTTGAAATATTCATGTTAGTCCCAATTTACACGAAACAATTCTAAGCTTGTAGACTGATTACCTTTTAGACATCGTGATGAGGGGCAGATAAGACGAATACACACTTGATTGTATTAGCAATTCGTGTTACTCTCTTATTCGTATTACATTCATATCAGTATACAAATGTGTGTATGCTCTCAAATAAAAATACGAGCGATTTAAGCAATAAGAATTGTGACGTGTAAACACCGAAGTATTTTCAAGGAAAAAATTGTATCAATATTTTCAATTAAAATGGCTTCATGTAAACTGGGTCTTACTATCATGTTTTCATCAGCATACGCGCCACTTTGAAGCATGGTGGAAGATAGGAAGTTATTTAGTTGCACGTAGCTGTATTTCAATTAAATTTTTATATTCAGGCATGTGATGGAAATCGAAAACGAAGCAGCTTTGAAAGTACATTTTAATGCATTTTTAATCTAATTTTTAAAATTTTTCTTTTAAGATTCTCTTTAGTAGCGCAATATCTTTATATTTTATATGATAAAAGTTTTTCCATACAGAAATATTACGAAAAAATTTACTTCTAAAACTCATATATTTTCGTTTTCGAATTCCATCACATGCCTGTTTGTTTTTCATTTGGAAATTTATGCAAAAATTATTTAACAAAAATAAAGAATAAATTTTGAATTATTCAAATAATAAAGTTTTACCAGAAGTAAGGTAACCGAAATATCTGTTTTTGGGTTTTCAAATTAACAAAATTAACTTTAAGAATAGATCTTAAAACATCTATGACTGTAACTACAAGAACCTTATTTATAGAATTTATTAAGATCCGTACTCTTTTGGGCAATAAATCCAAATCTATAATTTTATTAGGTTGGCTTCTAAAGGCAACTGCTCGTTAAAAAAAAAGCCTAATTGAATTCATGCAAAAATGATCACATTAAGATAACCCATAGTTAAACAGAAGTTTCTACAGTTGTATTTAAATCATAAACTTACTCTAAAAGCATGCGTTTCCTAGACGTAATACAGTCCAGTATACTAACATATCGACCTCGGCAAATCAATCTCTCACCAGCCATGACCGCAAACGCTCTATTAAACGGGTGACAGCTTTTAATTGTAGGTCTTTATGTAGGCGTGTGTTAGCTTTAATCGTAAGTTTTTATGCAGACATATTTTAGCTTTGATGTTAGAAATTGTTGAGGACCTATTTAACTTCAATCTTACGCATTCACGTTAAAATTTTAGCTCAAATTGTTCGACTTTATATAATTGCATTTTAGCTTTAATTTTGTGTATTTATACAGACATATTTTACACTGCATGAAAAGTTTTTATACATAATAAAGCTCTTCATCCAATCGTATGTATTTAGCTACAATCGTAAGTCTTTCTTCAGTCATATATTGGCTTCAATCAAAGATATTTATATTAGAGTTGTGCTCGGTCGTTCATTTCAGTGATCGGTCATTTTCGTTCATTTATCCAAGACTGATTCGTTCATTCAATTCGGTCAATCGTTCACTTTGAACGTATGAATACAACCCTTATTGAATGTGAATTTCTTCTTGTCTTTTGATAAACATCAGCTAAACGAAATTGATCCGTACACTAGTGAACGAAAACCATTCAGTTAAATGACCGACTCATTCCGTTCAATAAAGTGATCCGTTCATTTTAACCCGTTCGTTCATGAACGACACAGCTCTAATTTATATAGTCTCGATTAAGTTGCAATCAAAACTCTTTCATCAGTCATATTTTATGTTCTAATAAAAAGTCCTTACGTAATCTTACAGTCATACGTTGTCTCAATAATTTGTCATTCTTCAGTCATATTTTAGATTTCAATTGTAGGTCTTTGTGTAGTTTTCAATAAAAGATCTTTATCTCGTTCTAGCTTCAATCAAAAGTATTTTAGCTTTAATTAAAGGTTATGTTATAGTTTTATTTACCTTTAATCGTAGGACTGTAAACAGTCATATTTTTTCCTCAGCAAAAAGTCTTTCTTCGGTCATATTTTAGCTCAAACGAAAAAAGTCTCTTCTTAGTCAGTTAGTGTAGCTTTAATAAAATATCTTTATATAATCTTATTTTAGCTTTAGTAAAGGATCTGTACTGTTATAAATTAAGGGCCCGATTAACGTTTACAACACTAAAATATTGTATTGTCTCGACTACAACACAACTTGCATTTTGCATACGATTAAGCCGATAAGTGCTGTGAATCGTAATCGCAGTTTACAACAGACAACATCAAAATACTTGCTATTGTAAACGGTAATCGGCGCCTAAAAGTACTTTCAGTCATATTTAAGCCACAATCAAACCCTTATATAGTAATTTTTTATATCAGTCATTTTTTTAGATCCAATTAAAAATCTTTCTTCAATCATATTTTAACTTCAATATAAAGTCTTTCTTGATTCATATTGAAGCCTTTATATAGTCTCATTTGATCATCAATTGTAGGTCTGTTTACATTTATAATTTTTCCTCAGTTAAATGTATGTTTTCAGTCATATTTTTGCTTCAATCAAAATACTTACTTCAGTCATATTTCAGCTTCAATCAAATGTCTTTACATATTCTTATTTTAGCTTCAATCAAAAGATTATAAGATTATAAGATTATAACTCATAGTTTTTTCGTCATATGTTTCCTTAATAAAATTCATATTTTAGCTCCAATCAAACGTTTTTCTTCAGTCATATTTTAACTTGAATCAAAAATCTTTCGTCATTCATATTTTAGCTTCAATCACATATCTTTACATATTCTTATTTTAGCTTCAATCAAAATTCTTCTTTAGTAATATTTAAGATTATAACTTATAGTTTTTTCGTCATATGTTTCCTTAATAAAATTCATATTTTAGCTCCAATCAAACGTTTTTCTTCAGTCATATTTTAACTTCAATCAAAAATCTTTCGTCATTCATATTTTAGCTTCAATCACATATCTTTACATATTCTTATTTTAGATTCAATCAAAATTCTTCTTTAGTAATATTTAAGATTATAACTTATAGTTTTTTCGTCATATGTTTCCTTAATAAAATTCATATTTTAGCTCCAATCAAACGTTTTTCTTCAGTCATATTTTAACTTGAATCAAAAATCTTTCGTCATTCATATTTTAGCTTCAATCAAATATCTTTACATATTCTTATTTTAGCTTCAATCAAAATTCTTCTTTAGTAATATTTAAGATTATAACTTATAGTTTTTTCGTCATATGTTTCCTTAATAAAATTCATATTTTAGCTCCAATCAAACGTTTTTCTTCAGTCATATTTTAACTTGAATCAAAAATCTTTCGTCATTCATATTTTAGCTTCAATCACATATCTTTACATATTCTTATTTTAGCTTCAATCAAAATTCTTCTTTAGTAATATTTAAGATTATAACTTATAGTTTTTTCGTCATATGTTTCCTTAATAAAATTCATATTTTAGCTCCAATCAAACGTTTTTCTTCAGTCATATTTTAACTTGAATCAAAAATCTTTCGTCATTCATATTTTAGCTTCAATCACATATCTTTACATATTCTTATTTTAGCTTCAATCAAAATTCTTCTTTAGTAATATTTAAGATTATAACTTATAGTTTTTTCGTCATATGTTTCCTTAATAAAATTCATATTTTAGCTCCAATCAAACGTTTTTCTTCAGTCATATTTTAACTTGAATCAAAAATCTTTCGTCATTCATATTTTAGCTTCAATCACATATCTTTACATATTCTTATTTTAGCTTCAATCAAAATTCTTCTTTAGTAATATTTAAGATTATAACTTATAGTTTTTTCGTCATATGTTTCCTTAATAAAATTCATATTTTAGCTCCAATCAAACGTTTTTCTTCAGTCATATTTTAACTTCAATCAAAAATCTTTCGTCATTCATATTTTAGCTTCAATCACATGTCTTTACATATTCCTATTTTAGCTTCAATCAAAATTCTTCTTTAGTAATATTTAAGATTATAACTTATAGTTTTTTCGTCATATGTTTCCTTAATAAAATTCATATTTTAGCTCCAATCAAACGTTTTGCTTCAGTCATATTTTAACTTCAATCAAAAATCTTTCGTCATTCATATTTTAGCTTCAATCACATGTCTTTACATATTCTTATTTTAGCTTCAATCAAAATACTTCTTTAGTAATATTTAAGATTATAACTTATAGTTTTTTCGTCATATGTTTCCTTAATAAAATTCATATTTTAGCTCCAATCAAACGTTTTTCTTCAGTCATATTTTAACTTCAATCAAAAATATTTCGTCATTCATATTTTAGCTTCAATCACATGTCTTTACATATTCCTATTTTAGCTTCAATCAAAATTCTTCTTTAGTAATATTTAAGATTATAACTTATAGTTTTTTCGTCATATGTTTCCTTAATAAAATTCATATTTTAGCTCCAATCAAACGTTTTGCTTCAGTCATATTTTAACTTCAATCAAAAATCTTTCGTCATTCATATTTTAGCTTCAATCACATGTCTTTACATATTCTTATTTTAGCTTCAATCAAAATACTTCTTTAGTAATATTTAAGATTATAACTTATAGTTTTTTCGTCATATGTTTCCTTAATAAAATTCATATTTTAGCTCCAATCAAACGTTTTGCTTCAGTCATATTTTAACTTCAATCAAAAATCTTTCGTCATTCATATTTTAGCTTCAATCACATGTCTTTACATATTCCTATTTTAGCTTCAATCAAAATTCTTCTTTAGTAATATTTAAGATTATAACTTATAGTTTTTTCGTCATATGTTTCTTTAATAAAATTCATATTTTAGCTCCAATCAAACGTTTTGCTTCAGTCATATTTTAACTTCAATCAAAAATCTTTCGTCATTCTTATTTTAGCTTCAATCACATGTCTTTACATATTCTTATTTTAGCTTCAATCAAAATACTTCTTTAGTAATATTTAAGATTATAACTTATAGTTTTTTCGTCATATGTTTCCTTAATAAAATTCATATTTTAGCTCCAATCAAACGTTTTGCTTCAGTCATATTTTAACTTCAATCAAAAATCTTTCGTCATTCATATTTTAGCTTCAATCACATGTCTTTACATATTCTTATTTTAGCTTCAATCAAAATTCTTCTTTAGTAATATTTAAGATTATAACTTATAGTTCTTTCGTCATATGTTTCCTTAATAAAATTCATATTTTAGCTCCAATCAAACGTTTTGCTTCAGTCATATTTTAACTTCAATCAAAAATCTTTCGTCATTCATATTTTAGCTTCAATCACATGTCTTTACATATTCTTATTTTAGCTTCAATCAAAATTCTTCTTTAGTAATATTTAAGATTATAACTTATAGTTTTTTCGTCATATGTTTCCTTAATAAAATTCATATTTTAGCTCCAATCAAACGTTTTGCTTCAGTCATATTTTAACTTCAATCAAAAATCTTTCGTCATTCATATTTTAGCTTCAATCACATGTCTTTACATATTCTTATTTTAGCTTCAATCAAAATACTTCTTTAGTAATATTTAAGATTATAACTTATAGTTTTTTCGTCATATGTTTCCTTAATAAAATTCATATTTTAGCTCCAATCAAACGTTTTTCTTCAGTCATATTTTAACTTGAATCAAAAATCTTTCTTCATTCATATTTTACCTACACTGAAATGGTTTATGTAGTCTTATTTGATCTACAATCATAGATCTATATACATTGATATTTGTTCCGCTTTAGTCATATTTTGGCATCAATCAAAAGTCGTTATATATTCTTGTTTTATCTTCCATCATAGGTTGTAAAGCAAATCAGTTCTCCTCCATAATAGGTCTCTTTTCAGTCATATTTTAGTTTTAATTAAAGTTATTTATTTAGTCACGATTTAGCTTCAATCAAAGTCTCTTATGTAGTCACATTTTAAATTCAATCGCACGTCGTATAATTAAGTAAAAAATTCATATTTTACTTACAATTAATTGTATGTTTTCAAACAACCATATTTCAGACTCAATTGAGGGTTCTTTTACACTCATGTTTAGTTTCAACTGTTGGTTTTTATACAGCCAAATTGTAGCTTCAGTCATAGTAATATACACCCTCATATTTTAGCCTGAATCTTATTTCTTGATTCTGTAACATTTTCACCTTGATCACTTGTCAATCAGTTTTCACACTCGCAAGTAACAGAATCGTAAGGGTCTTTCTAAGACTTACCCCTTATTCATAAAAACTTACAAGAGGTTGTAAGTTTTATGAATAAGGGCATTAGACTCCAACTATCACTGGCATTTTGACGTTTTATTCATATGTTTCGTGATAAAAAAATGCATTAATCACTTTCAGTTTGATTTGTTACACTTCATCTTCTCAAATATACACATACATAGACATATGCAAACTGTTGACTTAACTGTATTTAAACTGTTTTAAATGCATAAAATTAATTTAACAAAACTTAAAGGTGTCATAAAAACACTGCTGCTGTAAATAAAAAAACTTGTCGTAGTAAATTAATTTTATGTTTCTCATTTTAGCAACGAAAATCTCAGTAGAGAAGTAACCCTAACATTTATTAATATATTTTCACAGATATTCATTACGAAATATTTAAAACAAATTTGTTATCTATCTCTTTCTATTTAGGTGGAAGCCCCAGGATGTTACACACTTAATGCACTTAAATTAAACAATTACGCTTAAGATGTCAAATAAGAGAAACTACTAGAAGCTGTCTGAAGTACCTAATCTATTTGCAACCATGGCACTAATAGTTGAAGAATAATACTTTATACTAAGAATAATAATTAATAATAATTAATAATAAAACAATATAGTTTACTATTGTATACATAGTTTAACTATTGTATTAATTTAATAAAAAAAAGTCTACAAATTAATTTATTAAACAAAATTTATTAAAAATATATACAACCAACTGGCTTTCATTTTACTAAAAATTCACTGCTAATTAGATTGAGATATTAGCTATAAAATGGCTTACAAGATTTCCGCCCACTGCCATGCCCACTTTTATAAAAATGGGTTTAAACATTTTAAATGCTTATAACTATAAAACTTGTTAGCGTAAAATAATATTTCCCATAAAATCTGATAGTCCAATTCATTGTCTACCAACTTGCCAAATCTGATCTCAATATATCGACATTTGACTGAGATATAGCACTTCAAGGTAAAACGTTAAACGTCCTTAATAAATTACGAATTTATTAAAAACAAGTTGAAAATTTTCAGTCAAGTAACAGGTCAACAGAATCTGGCAGTAGGTAATTTGTTTAATAGTTATTTTCTTTAAAACGCTATAACTCTGTTATTAATACAGGTAGCAGAACAGGATTTTCACTGCTAAATAGAGTGAGATATTAGCTATAAAATGGCTTACAAGATTTCCGCCCACTGCCATGCCCACTTTTATAAAAATGGGTTTAAACATTTTAAATGCTTATAACTATAAAAATTGTTAGCGTAAAATAATATTTCCCATAAAATCTGATAGTCCAATTCATTGTCTACCAACTTGCCAAATCTGATCTCAATATCTCGATATTTGACTGAGATATAGCACTTCAAGGTAAAACGTTAAACGTCCTTAATAAATTACGAATTTATTAAAAACAAGTTGAAAATTTTCAGTCAAGTAACAGGTCAACAGAATCTGGCAGTAGGTAATTTGTTTAATAGTTATTTTCTTTAAAACGCTATAACTCTGTTATTAATACAGGTAGCAGAACAGGATTTTCACTGCTAAATAGAGTGAGATATTAGCTATAAAATGGCTTACAAGATTTCCGCCCACTGCCATGCCCACTTTTATAAAAATGGGTTTAAACATTTTAAATGCTTATAACTATAAAAATTGTTAGCGTAAAATAATATTTCCCATAAAATCTGATAGTCCAATTCATTGTCTACCAACTTGATAAATCTGATCTTAATATCTCGACATTTGACTGAGATATAGCACTTCAAGGTAAAACGTTAAACGTCCTTAATAAATTACGAATTTATTAAAAACAAGTTGAAAATTTTCAGTCAAGTAACAGGTCAACAGAATCTGGCAGTAGGTAATTTGTTTAATAGTTATTTTCTTTAAAACGCTATAACTCTGTTATTAGTACAGATAGCAGAACAGGATTTTCACTGCTAAATAGAGTGAGATATTAGCTATCAACTGGCTTACAAGATTTCCGCCCACTGCCATGCCTACTTTTTTAAATATGGGTTTAAACATTTTAAATGCTTATAACTATAAAAATTGTTAGCGTAAAATAATATTTCCCATAAAATCTGATAGTCCAATTCATTGTCTACCAACTTGCCAAATCTGATCTCCATATCTCGACATTTGACTGAGATATAGCACTTCAAGGTAAAACGTTAAACGTCCTTAATAAATTACGAATTTATGAAAAACAAGTTGAAAATTTTCAGTCAAGTAACAGGTCAACAGAATCTGGCAGTAGGTAATTTGTTTAATAGTTATTTTCTTTAAAACGCTATAACTCTGTTATTAGTACAGATAGCAGAACAGGATTTTCACTGCTAAATAGAGTGAGATATTAGCTATAAAATGGCTTACGAGATTTCCGCCCACTGCCATGCCCACTTTTATAAAAATGGGTTTAAACATTTTAAATGCTTATAACTATAAAAATTGTTAGCGTAAAATAATATTTCCCATAAAATCTGATAGTCCAATTCATTGTCTACCAACTTGCCAAATCTGATCTCCATATCTCGACATTTGACTGAGATATAGCACTTCAAGGTAAAACGTTAAACGTCCTTAATAAATTACGAATTTATGAAAAACAAGTTGAAAATTTTCAGTCAAGTAACAGGTCAACAGAATCTGGCAGTAGGTAATTTGTTTAATAGTTATTTTCTTTAAAACGCTATAACTCTGTTATTAGTACAGATAGCAGAACAGGATTTTCACTGCTAAATAGAGTGAGATATTAGCTATAAAATGGCTTACGAGATTTCCGCCCACTGCCATGCCCACTTTTATAAAAATGGGTTTAAACATTTTAAATGCTTATAACTATAAAAATTGTTAGCGTAAAATAATATTTCCCATAAAATCTGATAGTCCAATTCATTGTCTACCAACTTGCCAAATCTGATCTCCATATCTCGACATTTGACTGAGATATAGCACTTCAAGGTAAAACGTTAAACGTCCTTAATAAATTACGAATTTATGAAAAACAAGTTGAAAATTTTCAGTCAAGTAACAGGTCAACAGAATCTGGCAGTAGGTAATTTGTTTAATAGTTATTTTCTTTAAAACGCTATAACTCTGTTATTAGTACAGATAGCAGAACAGGATTTTCACTGCTAAATAGAGTGAGATATTAGCTATAAAATGGCTTACGAGATTTCCGCCCACTGCCATGCCCACTTTTATAAAAATGGGTTTAAACATTTTAAATGCTTATAACTATAAAAATTGTTAGCGTAAAATAATATTTCCCATAAAATCTGATAGTCCAATTCATTGTCTACCAACTTGCCAAATCTGATCTTAATATCTCAATATTTGACTGAGATATAGCACTTCAAGGTAAAACGTTAAACGTCCTTAATAAATTACGAATTTATTAAAAACAAGTTGAAAAATTTCAGTCAAGTAACAGGTCAACAGAATCTGGCAGTAGGTAATTTGTTTAATAGTTATTTTCTTTAAAACGCTATAACTCTGTTATTAATACAGGTAGCAGAACAGGATTTTCACTGCTAAATAGAGTGAGATATTAGCTATAAAATGGCTTACAAGATTTCCGCCCACTGCCATGCCCACTTTTATAAAAATGGGTTTAAACATTTTAAATGCTTATAACTATAAAAATTGTTAGCGTAAAATAATATTTCCCATAAAATCTGATAGTCCAATTCATTGTCTACCAACTTGCCAAATCTGATCTTAATATCTCAATATTTGACTGAGATATAGCACTATAAGGTAAAACGTTAAACGTCCTTAATAAATTACGAATTTATTAAAAACAAGTTGAAAAATTTCAGTCAAGTAACAGGTCAACAGAATCTGGCAGTAGGTAATTTGTTTAATAGTTATTTTCTTTAAAACGCTATAACTCTGTTATTAATACAGGTAGCAAAACAGGATTTTCACTGCTAAATAGAGTGAGATATTAGCTATAAAATGGCTTACAAGATTTCCGCCCACTGCCATGCCCACTTTTATAAAAATGGGTTTAAACATTTTAAATGCTTATAACTATAAAAATTGTTAGCGTAAAATAATATTTCCCATAAAATCTGATAGTCCAATTCATTGTCTACCAACTTGCCAAATCTGATCTCCATATCTCGACATTTGACTGAGATATAGCACTTCAAGGTAAAACGTTAAACGTCCTTAATAAATTACGGATTTATTAAAAACAAGTTGAAAAATTTCAGTCAAGTAACAGGTCAACAGAATCTGGCAGTAGGTAATTTGTTTAATAGTTATTTTCTTTAAAACGCTATAACTCTGTTATTAATACAGGTAGCAGAACAGGATTTTCACTGCTAAATAGAGTGAGATATTAGCTATAAAATGGCTTACAAGATTTCCGCCCACTGCCATGCCCACTTTTATAAAAATGGGTTTAAACATTTTAAATGCTTATAACTATAAAAATTGTTAGCGTAAAATAATATTTCCCATAAAATCTGATAGTCCAATTCATTGTCTACCAACTTGCCAAATCTGATCTCAATATATCGACATTTGACTGAGATATAGCACT
This sequence comes from Bellardia pandia, assembly GCA_916048285.2. Classification (NCBI taxonomy): domain Eukaryota; kingdom Metazoa; phylum Arthropoda; class Insecta; order Diptera; family Calliphoridae; genus Bellardia; species Bellardia pandia. Next base: position 40,456,376 of record OU696530.1, read on the forward strand.
TCAAGGTAAAACGTTAAACGTCCTTAATAAATTACGAATTTATTAAAAACAAGTTGAAAAATTTCAGTCAAGTAACAGGTCAACAGAATCTGGCAGTAGGTAATTTGTTTAATAGTTATTTTCTTTAAAACGCTATAACTCTGTTATTAATACAGGTAGCAGAACAGGATTTTCACTGCTAAATAGAGTGAGATATTAGCTATAAAATGGCTTACAAGATTTCCGCCCACTGCCATGCCCACTTTTATAAAAATGGGTTTAAACATTTTAAATGCTTATAACTATAAAAATTGTTAGCGTAAAATAATATTTCCCATAAAATCTGATAGTCCAATTCATTGTCTACCAACTTGCCAAATCTGATCTTAATATCTCAATATTTGACTGAGATATAGCACTTCAAGGTAAAACGTTAAACGTCCTTAATAAATTACGAATTTATTAAAAACAAGTTGAAAAATTTCAGTCAAGTAACAGGTCAACAGAATCTGGCAGTAGGTAATTTGTTTAATAGTTATTTTCTTTAAAACGCTATAACTCTGTTATTAATACAGGTAGCAGAACAGGATTTTCACTGCTAAATAGAGTGAGATATTAGCTATAAAATGGCTTACAAGATTTCCGCCCACTGCCATGCCCACTTTTATAAAAATGGGTTTAAACATTTTAAATGCTTATAACTATAAAAATTGTTAGCGTAAAATAATATTTCCCATAAAATCTGATAGTCCAATTCATTGTCTACCAACTTGCCAAATCTGATCTCCATATCTCGACATTTGACTGAGATATAGCACTTCAAGGTAAAACGTTAAACGTCCTTAATAAATTACGGATTTATTAAAAACAAGTTGAAAAATTTCAGTCAAGTAACAGGTCAACAGAATCTGGCAGTAGGTAATTTGTTTAATAGTTATTTTCTTTAAAACGCTATAACTCTGTTATTAATACAGGTAGCAGAACAGGATTTTCACTGCTAAATAGAGTGAGATATTAGCTATAAAATGGCTTACAAGATTTCCGCCCACTGCCATGCCCACTTTTATAAAAATGGGTTTAAACATTTTAAATGCTTATAACTATAAAAATTGTTAGCGTAAAATAATATTTCCCATAAAATCTGATAGTCCAATTTATTGTCTACCAACTTGCCAAATCTGATCTTAATATCTCAATATTTGACTGAGATATAGCACTTCAAGGTAAAACGTTAAACGTCCTTAATAAATTACGGATTTATTAAAAACAAGTTGAAAAATTTCAGTCAAGTAACAGGTCAACAGAATCTGGCAGTAGGTAATTTGTTTAATAGTTATTTTCTTTAAAACGCTATAACTCTGTTATTAATACAGGTAGCAGAACAGGATTTTCACTGCTAAATAGAGTGAGATATTAGCTATAAAATGGCTTACAAGATTTCCGCCCACTGCCATGCCCACTTTTATAAAAATGGGTTTAAACATTTTAAATGCTTATAACTATAAAAATTGTTAGCGTAAAATAATATTTCCCATAAAATCTGATAGTCCAATTTATTGTCTACCAACTTGCCAAATCTGATCTCAATATATCGACATTTGACTGAGATATAGCACTTCAAGGTAAAACGTTAAACGTCCTTAATAAATTACGAATTTATTAAAAACAAGTTGAAAAATTTCAGTCAAGTAACAGGTCAACAGAATCTGGCAGTAGGTAATTTGTTTAATAGTTATTTTCTTTAAAACGCTATAACTCTGTTATTAGTACAGATAGCAGAACAGGATTTTCACTGCTAAATAGAGTGAGATATTAGCTATAAAATGGCTTACAAGATTTCCGCCCACTGCCATGCCCACTTTTATAAAAATGGGTTTAAACATTTTAAATGCTTATAACTATAAAAATTGTTAGCGTAAAATATTATTTCCCATAAAATCTGATAGTCCAATTCATTGTCTACCAACTTGCCAAATCTGATCTCAATATATCGACATTTGACTGAGATATAGCACTTCAAGGTAAAACGTTAAACGTCCTTAATAAATTACGAATTTATTAAAAACAAGTTGAAAAATTTCAGTCAAGTAACAGGTCAACAGAATCTGGCAGTAGGTAATTTGTTTAATAGTTATTTTCTTTAAAACGCTATAACTCTGTTATTAGTACAGATAGCAGAACAGGATTTTCACTGCTAAATAGAGTGAGATATTAGCTATAAAATGGCTTACAAGATTTCCGCCCACTGCCATGCCCACTTTTATAAAAATGGGTTTAAACATTTTAAATGCTTATAACTATAAAAATTGTTAGCGTAAAATAATATTTCCCATAAAATCTGATAGTCCAATTTATTGTCTACCAACTTGCCAAATCTGATCTTAATATCTCAATATTTGACTGAGATATAGCACTATAAGGTAAAACGTTAAACGTCCTTAATAAATTACGAATTTATTAAAAACAAGTTGAAAAATTTCAGTCAAGTAACAGGTCAACAGAATCTGGCAGTAGGTAATTTGTTTAATAGTTATTTTCTTTAAAACGCTATAACTCTGTTATTAATACAGGTAGCAGAACAGGATTTTCACTGCTAAATAGAGTGAGATATTAGCTATAAAATGGCTTACAAGATTTCCGCCCACTGCCATGCCCACTTTTATAAAAATGGGTTTAAACATTTTAAATGCTTATAACTATAAAAATTGTTAGCGTAAAATAATATTTCCCATAAAATCTGATAGTCCAATTCATTGTCTACCAACTTGCCAAATCTGATCTCAATATCTCGATATTTGACTGAGATATAGCACTTCAAGGTAAAACGTTAAACGTCCTTAATAAATTACGAATTTATTAAAAACAAGTTGAAAATTTTCAGTCAAGTAACAGGTCAACAGAATCTGGCAGTAGGTAATTTGTTTAATAGTTATTTTCTTTAAAACGCTATAACTCTGTTATTAATACAGGTAGCAGAACAGGATTTTCACTGCTAAATAGAGTGAGATATTAGCTATAAAATGGCTTACAAGATTTCCGCCCACTGCCATGCCAACTTTTATAAAAATGGGTTTAAACATTTTAAATGCTTATAACTATAAAAATTGTTAGCGTAAAATAATATTTCCCATAAAATCTGATAGTCCAATTCATTGTCTACCAACTTGATAAATCTGATCTTAATATCTCGACATTTGACTGAGATATAGCACTTCAAGGTAAAACGTTAAACGTCCTTAATAAATTACGAATTTATTAAAAACAAGTTGAAAATTTTCAGTCAAGTAACAGGTCAACAGAATCTGGCAGTAGGTAATTTGTTTAATAGTTATTTTCTTTAAAACGCTATAACTCTGTTATTAGTACAGATAGCAGAACAGGATTTTCACTGCTAAATAGAGTGAGATATTATCAAATGGCTTACAAGATTTCCGCCCACTGCCATGCCTACTTTTTTAAATATGGGTTTAAACATTTTAAATGCTTATAACTATAAAAATTGTTAGCGTAAAATAATATTTCCCATAAAATCTGATAGTCCAATTCATTGTCTACCAACTTGCCAAATCTGATCTCCATATCTCGACATTTGACTGAGATATAGCACTTCAAGGTAAAACGTTAAACGTCCTTAATAAATTACGAATTTATTAAAAACAAGTTGAAAATTTTCAGTCAAGTAACAGGTCAACAGAATCTGGCAGTAGGTAATTTGTTTAATAGTTATTTTCTTTAAAACGCTATAACTCTGTTATTAATACAGGTAGCAGAACAGGATTTTCACTGCTAAATAGAGTGAGATATTAGCTATAAAATGGCTTACAAGATTTCCGCCCACTGCCATGCCCACTTTTATAAAAATGGGTTTAAACATTTTAAATGCTTATAACTATAAAAATTGTTAGCGTAAAATATTATTTCCCATAAAATCTGATAGTCCAATTCATTGTTTACCAACTTGCCAAATCTGATCTCCATATCTCGACATTTGACTGAGATATAGCACTTCAAGGTAAAACGTTAAACGTCCTTAATAAATTACGAATTTATGAAAAACAAGTTGAAAATTTTCAGTCAAGTAACAGGTCAACAGAATCTGGCAGTAGGTAATTTGTTTAATAGTTATTTTCTTTAAAACGCTATAACTCTGTTATTAATACAGGTAGCAGAACAGGATTTTCACTGCTAAATAGAGTGAGATATTAGCTATAAAATGGCTTACAAGATTTCCGCCCACTGCCATGCCCACTTTTATAAAAATGGGTTTAAACATTTTAAATGCTTATAACTATAAAAATTGTTAGCGTAAAATAATATTTCCCATAAAATCTGATAGTCCAATTCATTGTCTACCAACTTGCCAAATCTGATCTCCATATCTCGACATTTGACTGAGATATAGCACTTCAAGGTAAAACGTTAAACGTCCTTAATAAATTACGAATTTATGAAAAACAAGTTGAAAATTTTCAGTCAAGTAACAGGTCAACAGAATCTGGCAGTAGGTAATTTGTTTAATAGTTATTTTCTTTAAAACGCAATAACTCTGTTATTAATACAGGTAGCAGAACAGGATTTTCACTGCTAAATAGAGTGAGATATTAGCTATAAAATGGCTTACAAGATTTCCGCCCACTGCCATGCCCACTTTTATAAAAATGGGTTTAAACATTTTAAATGCTTATAACTATAAAAATTGTTAGCGTAAAATAATATTTCCCATAAAATCTGATAGCCCAATTTATTGTCTACCAACTTGCCAAATGATCTCAATATCTCGACATTTGACTGAGATATAGCACTTCAAGGTAAAACGTTAAACGTCCTTAATAAATTACGGATTTATTAAAAACAAGTTGAAAAATTTCAGTCAAGTAACAGGTCAACAGAATCTGGCAGTAGGTAATTTGTTTAATAGTTATTTTCTTTAAAACGCTATAACTCTGTTATTAATACAGGTAGCAGAACAGGATTTTCACTGCTAAATAGAGTGAGATATTAGCTATAAAATGGCTTACAAGATTTCCGCCCACTGCCATGCCCACTTTTATAAAAATGGGTTTAAACATTTTAAATGCTTATAACTATAAAAATTGTTAGCGTAAAATAATATTTCCCATAAAATCTGATAGTCCAATTCATTGTCTACCAACTTGCCAAATCTGATCTCCATATCTCGACATTTGACTGAGATATAGCACTTCAAGGTAAAACGTTAAACGTCCTTAATAAATTACGGATTTATTAAAAACAAGTTGAAAAATTTCAGTCAAGTAACAGGTCAACAGAATCTGGCAGTAGGTAATTTGTTTAATAGTTATTTTCTTTAAAACGCTATAACTCTGTTATTAATACAGGTAGCAGAACAGGATTTTCACTGCTAAATAGAGTGAGATATTAGCTATAAAATGGCTTACAAGATTTCCGCCCACTGCCATGCCCACTTTTATAAAAATGGGTTTAAACATTTTAAATGCTTATAACTATAAAAATTGTTAGCGTAAAATAATATTTCCCATAAAATCTGATAGTCCAATTCATTGTCTACCAACTTGCCAAATCTGATCTCAATATATCGACATTTGACTGAGATATAGCACTTCAAGGTAAAACGTTAAACGTCCTTAATAAATTACGAATTTATTAAAAACAAGTTGAAAAATTTCAGTCAAGTAACAGGTCAACAGAATCTGGCAGTAGGTAATTTGTTTAATAGTTATTTTCTTTAAAACGCTATAACTCTGTTATTAATACAGGTAGCAGAACAGGATTTTCACTGCTAAATAGAGTGAGATATTAGCTATAAAATGGCTTACAAGATTTCCGCCCACTGCCATGCCCACTTTTATAAAAATGGGTTTAAACATTTTAAATGCTTATAACTATAAAAATTGTTAGCGTAAAATAATATTTCCCATAAAATCTGATAGTCCAATTCATTGTCTACCAACTTGCCAAATCTGATCTCAATATATCGACATTTGACTGAGATATAGCACTTCAAGGTAAAACGTTAAACGTCCTTAATAAATTACGAATTTATTAAAAACAAGTTGAAAAATTTCAGTCAAGTAACAGGTCAACAGAATCTGGCAGTAGGTAATTTGTTTAATAGTTATTTTCTTTAAAACGCTATAACTCTGTTATTAATACAGGTAGCAGAACAGGATTTTCACTGCTAAATAGAGTGAGATATTAGCTATAAAATGGCTTACAAGATTTCCGCCCACTGCCATGCCCACTTTTATAAAAATGGGTTTAAACATTTTAAATGCTTATAACTATAAAAATTGTTAGCGTAAAATAATATTTCCCATAAAATCTGATAGTCCAATTCATTGTCTACCAACTTGCCAAATCTGATCTTAATATCTCAATATTTGACTGAGATATAGCACTTCAAGGTAAAACGTTAAACGTCCTTAATAAATTACGAATTTATTAAAAACAAGTTGAAAAATTTCAGTCAAGTAACAGGTCAACAGAATCTGGCAGTAGGTAATTTGTTTAATAGTTATTTTCTTTAAAACGCTATAACTCTGTTATTAATACAGGTAGCAGAACAGGATTTTCACTGCTAAATAGAGTGAGATATTAGCTATAAAATGGCTTACAAGATTTCCGCCCACTGCCATGCCCACTTTTATAAAAATGGGTTTAAACATTTTAAATGCTTATAACTATAAAAATTGTTAGCGTAAAATAATATTTCCCATAAAATCTGATAGTCCAATTCATTGTCTACCAACTTGCCAAATCTGATCTCCATATCTCGACATTTGACTGAGATATAGCACTTCAAGGTAAAACGTTAAACGTCCTTAATAAATTACGGATTTATTAAAAACAAGTTGAAAAATTTCAGTCAAGTAACAGGTCAACAGAATCTGGCAGTAGGTAATTTGTTTAATAGTTATTTTCTTTAAAACGCTATAACTCTGTTATTAATACAGGTAGCAGAACAGGATTTTCACTGCTAAATAGAGTGAGATATTAGCTATAAAATGGCTTACAAGATTTCCGCCCACTGCCATGCCCACTTTTATAAAAATGGGTTTAAACATTTTAAATGCTTATAACTATAAAAATTGTTAGCGTAAAATAATATTTCCCATAAAATCTGATAGTCCAATTTATTGTCTACCAACTTGCCAAATCTGATCTTAATATCTCAATATTTGACTGAGATATAGCACTTCAAGGTAAAACGTTAAACGTCCTTAATAAATTACGGATTTATTAAAAACAAGTTGAAAAATTTCAGTCAAGTAACAGGTCAACAGAATCTGGCAGTAGGTAATTTGTTTAATAGTTATTTTCTTTAAAACGCTATAACTCTGTTATTAGTACAGATAGCAGAACAGGATTTTCACTGCTAAATAGAGTGAGATATTAGCTATAAAATGGCTTACAAGATTTCCGCCCACTGCCATGCCCACTTTTATAAAAATGGGTTTAAACATTTTAAATGCTTATAACTATAAAAATTGTTAGCGTAAAATAATATTTCCCATAAAATCTGATAGTCCAATTTATTGTCTACCAACTTGCCAAATCTGATCTTAATATCTCAATATTTGACTGAGATATAGCACTATAAGGTAAAACGTTAAACGTCCTTAATAAATTACGAATTTATTAAAAACAAGTTGAAAAATTTCAGTCAAGTAACAGGTCAACAGAATCTGGCAGTAGGTAATTTGTTTAATAGTTATTTTCTTTAAAACGCTATAACTCTGTTATTAATACAGGTAGCAGAACAGGATTTTCACTGCTAAATAGAGTGAGATATTAGCTATAAAATGGCTTACAAGATTTCCGCCCACTACCATGCCCACTTTTATAAAAATGGGTTTAAACATTTTAAATGCTTATAACTATAAAAATTGTTAGCGTAAAATAATATTTCCCATAAAATCTGATAGTCCAATTTATTGTCTACCAACTTGCCAAATCTGATCTTAATATCTCAATATTTGACTGAGATATAGCACTATAAGGTAAAACGTTAAACGTCCTTAATAAATTACGAATTTATTAAAAACAAGTTGAAAAATTTCAGTCAAGTAACAGGTCAACAGAATCTGGCAGTAGGTAATTTGTTTAATAGTTATTTTCTTTAAAACGCTATAACTCTGTTATTAATACAGGTAGCAGAACAGGATTTTCACTGCTAAATAGAGTGAGATATTAGCTATAAAATGGCTTACAAGATTTCCGCCCACTGCCATGCCCACTTTTATAAAAATGGGTTTAAACATTTTAAATGCTTATAACTATAAAAATTGTTAGCGTAAAATAATATTTCCCATAAAATCTGATAGTCCAATTTATTGTCTACCAACTTGCCAAATCTGATCTTAATATCTCAATATTTGACTGAGATATAGCACTATAAGGTAAAACGTTAAACGTCCTTAATAAATTACGAATTTATTAAAAACAAGTTGAAAAATTTCAGTCAAGTAACAGGTCAACAGAATCTGGCAGTAGGTAATTTGTTTAATAGTTATTTTCTTTAAAACGCTATAACTCTGTTATTAATACAGGTAGCAGAACAGGATTTTCACTGCTAAATAGAGTGAGATATTAGCTATAAAATGGCTTACAAGATTTCCGCCCACTGCCATGCCCACTTTTATAAAAATGGGTTTAAACATTTTAAATGCTTATAACTATAAAAATTGTTAGCGTAAAATAATATTTCCCATAAAATCTGATAGTCCAATTTATTGTCTACCAACTTGCCAAATCTGATCTTAATATCTCAATATTTGACTGAGATATAGCACTATAAGGTAAAACGTTAAACGTCCTTAATAAATTACGAATTTATTAAAAACAAGTTGAAAAATTTCAGTCAAGTAACAGGTCAACAGAATCTGGCAGTAGGTAATTTGTTTAATAGTTATTTTCTTTAAAACGCTATAACTCTGTTATTAATACAGGTAGCAGAACAGGATTTTCACTGCTAAATAGAGTGAGATATTAGCTATAAAATGGCTTACAAGATTTCCGCCCACTGCCATGCCCACTTTTATAAAAATGGGTTTAAACATTTTAAATGCTTATAACTATAAAAATTGTTAGCGTAAAATAATATTTCCCATAAAATCTGATAGTCCAATTCATTGTCTACCAACTTGCCAAATCTGATCTTAATATCTCAATATTTGACTGAGATATAGCACTTCAAGGTAAAACGTTAAACGTCCTTAATAAATTACGAATTTATTAAAAACAAGTTGAAAAATTTCAGTCAAGTAACAGGTCAACAGAATCTGGCAGTAGGTAATTTGTTTAATAGTTATTTTCTTTAAAACGCTATAACTCTGTTATTAATACAGGTAGCAGAACAGGATTTTCACTGCTAAATATAGTGAGATATTAGCTATAAAATGGCTTACAAGATTTCCGCCCACTGCCATGCCCACTTTTATAAAAATGGGTTTAAACATTTTAAATGCTTATAACTATAAAAATTGTTAGCGTAAAATAATATTTCCCATAAAATCTGATAGTCCAATTCATTGTCTACCAACTTGCCAAATCTGATCTCAATATATCGATATTTGACTGAGATATAGCACTTCAAGGTAAAACGTTAAACGTCCTTAATAAATTACGAATTTATTAAAAACAAGTTGAAAAATTTCAGTCAAGTAACAGGTCAACAGAATCTGGCAGTAGGTAATTTGTTTAATAGTTATTTTCTTTAAAACGCTATAACTCTGTTATTAATACAGGTAGCAGAACAGGATTTTCACTGCTAAATAGAGTGAGATATTAGCTATAAAATGGCTTACAAGATTTCCGCCCACTGCCATGCCCACTTTTATAAAAATGGGTTTAAACATTTTAAATGCTTATAACTATAAAAATTGTTAGCGTAAAATAATATTTCCCATAAAATCTGATAGTCCAATTCATTGTCTACCAACTTGCCAAATCTGATCTCAATATATCGATATTTGACTGAGATATAGCACTTCAAGGTAAAACGTTAAACGTCCTTAATAAATTACGAATTTATTAAAAACAAGTTGAAAAATTTCAGTCAAGTAACAGGTCAACAGAATCTGGCAGTAGGTAATTTGTTTAATAGTTATTTTCTTTAAAACGCTATAACTCTGTTATTAGTACAGATAGCAGAACAGGATTTTCACTGCTAAATAGAGTGAGATATTAGCTATAAAATGGCTTACAAGATTTCCGCCCACTGCCATGCCCACTTTTATAAAAATGGGTTTAAACATTTTAAATGCTTATAACTATAAAAATTGTTAGCGTAAAATAATATTTCCCATAAAATCTGATAGTCCAATTCATTGTCTACCAACTTGCCAAATCTGATCTCCATATCTCGACATTTGACTGAGATATAGCACTTCAAGGTAAAACGTTAAACGTCCTTAATAAATTACGGATTTATTAAAAACAAGTTGAAAAATTTCAGTCAAGTAACAGGTCAACAGAATCTGGCAGTAGGTAATTTGTTTAATAGTTATTTTCTTTAAAACGCTATAACTCTGTTATTAATACAGGTAGCAGAACAGGATTTTCACTGCTAAATAGAGTGAGATATTAGCTATAAAATGGCTTACAAGATTTCCGCCCACTGCCATGCCCACTTTTATAAAAATGGGTTTAAACATTTTAAATGCTTATAACTATAAAAATTGTTAGCGTAAAATAATATTTCCCATAAAATCTGATAGTCCAATTTATTGTCTACCAACTTGCCAAATCTGATCTTAATATCTCTATATTTGACTGAGATATAGCACTTCAAGGTAAAACGTTAAACGTCCTTAATAAATTACGGATTTATTAAAAACAAGTTGAAAAATTTCAGTCAAGTAACAGGTCAACAGAATCTGGCAGTAGGTAATTTGTTTAATAGTTATTTTCTTTAAAACGCTATAACTCTGTTATTAATACAGGTAGCAGAACAGGATTTTCACTGCTAAATAGAGTGAGATATTAGCTATAAAATGGCTTACAAGATTTCCGCCCACTGCCATGCCCACTTTTATAAAAATGGGTTTAAACATTTTAAATGCTTATAACTATAAAAATTGTTAGCGTAAAATAATATTTCCCATAAAATCTGATAGTCCAATTCATTGTCTACCAACTTGCCAAATCTGATCTCAATATATCGACATTTGACTGAGATATAGCACTTCAAGGTAAAACGTTAAACGTCCTTAATAAATTACGAATTTATTAAAAACAAGTTGAAAAATTTCAGTCAAGTAACAGGTCAACAGAATCTGGCAGTAGGTAATTTGTTTAATAGTTATTTTCTTTAAAACGCTATAACTCTGTTATTAGTACAGGTAGCAGAACAGGATTTTCACTGCTAAATAGAGTGAGATATTAGCTATAAAATGGCTTACAAGATTTCCGCCCACTGCCATGCCCACTTTTATAAAAATGGGTTTAAACATTTTAAATGCTTATAACTATAAAAATTGTTAGCGTAAAATAATATTTCCCATAAAATCTGATAGTCCAATTTATTGTCTACCAACTTGCCAAATCTGATCTTAATATCTCAATATTTGACTGAGATATAGCACTATAAGGTAAAACGTTAAACGTCCTTAATAAATTACGAATTTATTAAAAACAAGTTGAAAAATTTCAGTCAAGTAACAGGTCAACAGAATCTGGCAGTAGGTAATTTGTTTAATAGTTATTTTCTTTAAAACGCTATAACTCTGTTATTAATACAGGTAGCAGAACAGGATTTTCACTGCTAAATAGAGTGAGATATTAGCTATAAAATGGCTTACAAGATTTCCGCCCACTGCCATGCCCACTTTTATAAAAATGGGTTTAAACATTTTAAATGCTTATAACTATAAAAATTGTTAGCGTAAAATAATATTTCCCATAAAATCTGATAGCCCAATTTATTGTCTACCAACTTGCCAAATCTGATCTCAATATCTCGACATTTGACTGGGATATAGCACTTCAAGGTAAAACGTTAAACGTCCTTAATAAATTACGGATTTATTAAAAACAAGTTGAAAAATTTCAGTCAAGTAACAGGTCAACAGAATCTGGCAGTAGGTAATTTGTTTAATAGTTATTTTCTTTAAAACGCTATAACTCTGTTATTAGTACAGATAGCAGAACAGGATTTTCACTGCTAAATAGAGTGAGATATTAGCTATAAAATGGCTTACAAGATTTCCGCCCACTGCCATGCCCACTTTTATAAAAATGGGTTTAAACATTTTAAATGCTTATAACTATAAAAATTGTTAGCGTAAAATAATATTTCCCATAAAATCTGATAGTCCAATTCATTGTCTACCAACTTGCCAAATCTGATCTCAATATATCGATATTTGACTGAGATATAGCACTTCAAGGTAAAACGTTAAACGTCCTTAATAAATTACGAATTTATTAAAAACAAGTTGAAAAATTTCAGTCAAGTAACAGGTCAACAGAATCTGGCAGTAGGTAATTTGTTTAATAGTTATTTTCTTTAAAACGCTATAACTCTGTTATTAGTACAGATAGCAGAACAGGATTTTCACTGCTAAATAGAGTGAGATATTAGCTATAAAATGGCTTACAAGATTTCCGCCCACTGCCATGCCCACTTTTATAAAAATGGGTTTAAACATTTTAAATGCTTATAACTATAAAAATTGTTAGCGTAAAATAATATTTCCCATAAAATCTGATAGTCGAATTCATTGTCTACCAACTTGCCAAATCTGATCTCAATATATCGATATTTGACTGAGATATAGCACTTCAAGGTAAAACGTTAAACGTCCTTAATAAATTACGAATTTATTAAAAACAAGTTGAAAAATTTCAGTCAAGTAACAGGTCAACAGAATCTGGCAGTAGGTAATTTGTTTAATAGTTATTTTCTTTAAAACGCTATAACTCTGTTATTAATACAGGTAGCAGAACAGGATTTTCACTGCTAAATAGAGTGAGATATTAGCTATAAAATGGCTTACAAGATTTCCGCCCACTGCCATGCCCACTTTTATAAAAATGGGTTTAAACATTTTAAATGCTTATAACTATAAAAATTGTTAGCGTAAAATAATATTTCCCATAAAATCTGATAGTCCAATTCATTGTCTACCAACTTGCCAAATCTGATCTCCATATCTCGACATTTGACTGAGATATAGCACTTCAAGGTAAAACGTTAAACGTCCTTAATAAATTACGGATTTATTAAAAACAAGTTGAAAAATTTCAGTCAAGTAACAGGTCAACAGAATCTGGCAGTAGGTAATTTGTTTAATAGTTATTTTCTTTAAAACGCTATAACTCTGTTATTAATACAGGTAGCAGAACAGGATTTTCACTGCTAAATAGAGTGAGATATTAGCTATAAAATGGCTTACAAGATTTCCGCCCACTGCCATGCCCACTTTTATAAAAATGGGTTTAAACATTTTAAATGCTTATAACTATAAACATTGTTAGCGTAAAATAATATTTCCCATAAATCTGATAGTCCAATTTATTGTCTACCAACTTGCCAAATCTGATCTTAATATCTCAATATTTGACTGAGATATAGCACTTCAAGGTAAAACGTTAAACGTCCTTAATAAATTACGGATTTATTAAAAACAAGTTGAAAAATTTCAGTCAAGTAACAGGTCAACAGAATCTGGCAGTAGGTAATTTGTTTAATAGTTATTTTCTTTAAAACGCTATAACTCTGTTATTAATACAGGTAGCAGAACAGGATTTTCACTGCTAAATAGAGTGAGATATTAGCTATAAAATGGCTTACAAGATTTCCGCCCACTGCCATGCCCACTTTTATAAAAATGGGTTTAAACATTTTAAATGCTTATAACTATAAAAATTGTTAGCGTAAAATAATATTTCCCATAAAATCTGATAGTCCAATTCATTGTCTACCAACTTGCCAAATCTGATCTCAATATATCGACATTTGACTGAGATATAGCACTTCAAGGTAAAACGTTAAACGTCCTTAATAAATTACGAATTTATTAAAAACAAGTTGAAAAATTTCAGTCAAGTAACAGGTCAACAGAATCTGGCAGTAGGTAATTTGTTTAATAGTTATTTTCTTTAAAACGCTATAACTCTGTTATTAATACAGGTAGCAGAACAGGATTTTCACTGCTAAATAGAGTGAGATATTAGCTATAAAATGGCTTACAAGATTTCCGCCCACTGCCATGCCCACTTTTATAAAAATGGGTTTAAACATTTTAAATGCTTATAACTATAAAAATTGTTAGCGTAAAATAATATTTCCCATAAAATCTGATAGTCCAATTTATTGTCTACCAACTTGCCAAATCTGATCTTAATATCTCAATATTTGACTGAGATATAGCACTATAAGGTAAAACGTTAAACGTCCTTAATAAATTACGAATTTATTAAAAACAAGTTGAAAAATTTCAGTCAAGTAACAGGTCAACAGAATCTGGCAGTAGGTAATTTGTTTAATAGTTATTTTCTTTAAAACGCTATAACTCTGTTATTAGTACAGATAGCAGAACAGGATTTTCACTGCTAAATAGAGTGAGATATTAGCTATAAAATGGCTTACAAGATTTCCGCCCACTGCCATGCCCACTTTTATAAAAATGGGTTTAAACATTTTAAATGCTTATAACTATAAAAATTGTTAGCGTAAAATAATATTTCCCATAAAATCTGATAGTCCAATTTATTGTCTACCAACTTGCCAAATCTGATTTTAATATCTCAATATTTGACTGAGATATAGCACTTCAAGGTAAAACGTTAAACGTCCTTAATAAATTACGAATTTATTAAAAACAAGTTGAAAAATTTCAGTCAAGTAACAGGTCAACAGAATCTGGCAGTAGGTAATTTGTTTAATAGTTATTTTCTTTAAAACGCTATAACTCTGTTATTAGTACAGATAGCAGAACAGGATTTTCACTGCTAAATAGAGTGAGATATTAGCTATAAAATGGCTTACAAGATTTCCGCCCACTGCCATGCCCACTTTTATAAAAATGGGTTTAAACATTTTAAATGCTTATAACTATAAAAATTGTTACCGTAAAATAATATTTCCCATAAAATCTGATAGTCCAATTTATTGTCTACCAACTTGCCAAATCTGATCTTAATATCTCAATATTTGACTGAGATATAGCACTATAAGGTAAAACGTTAAACGTCCTTAATAAATTACGAATTTATTAAAAACAAGTTGAAAAATTTCAGTCAAGTAACAGGTCAACAGAATCTGGCAGTAGGTAATTTGTTTAATAGTTATTTTCTTTAAAACGCTATAACTCTGTTATTAATACAGGTAGCAGAACAGGATTTTCACTGCTAAATAGAGTGAGATATTAGCTATAAAATGGCTTACAAGATTTCCGCCCACTGCCATGCCCACTTTTATAAAAATGGGTTTAAACATTTTAAATGCTTATAACTATAAAAATTGTTAGCGTAAAATAATATTTCCCATAAAATCTGATAGTCCAATTTATTGTCTACCAACTTGCCAAATCTGATCTTAATATCTCAATATTTGACTGAGATATAGCACTATAAGGTAAAACGTTAAACGTCCTTAATAAATTACGAATTTATTAAAAACAAGTTGAAAAATTTCAGTCAAGTAACAGGTCAACAGAATCTGGCAGTAGGTAATTTGTTTAATAGTTATTTTCTTTAAAACGCTATAACTCTGTTATTAATACAGGTAGCAGAACAGGATTTTCACTGCTAAATAGAGTGAGATATTAGCTATAAAATGGCTTACAAGATTTCCGCCCACTGCCATGCCCACTTTTATAAAAATGGGTTTAAACATTTTAAATGCTTATAACTATAAAAATTGTTAGCGTAAAATAATATTTCCCATAAAATCTGATAGCCCAATTTATTGTCTACCAACTTGCCAAATCTGATCTCAATATCTCGACATTTGACTGGGATATAGCACTTCAAGGTAAAACGTTAAACGTCCTTAATAAATTACGGATTTATTAAAAACAAGTTGAAAAATTTCAGTCAAGTAACAGGTCAACAGAATCTGGCAGTAGGTAATTTGTTTAATAGTTATTTTCTTTAAAACGCTATAACTCTGTTATTAATACAGGTAGCAAAACAGGATTTTCACTGCTAAATAGAGTGAGATATTAGCTATAAAATGGCTTACAAGATTTCCGCCCACTGCCATGCCCACTTTTATAAAAATGGGTTTAAACATTTTAAATGCTTATAACTATAAAAATTGTTAGCGTAAAATAATATTTCCCATAAAATCTATAATAGTCCAATTTATTGTCTACCAACTTGCCAAATCTGATCTTAATATCTCAATATTTGACTGAGATATAGCACTTCAAGGTAAAACGTTAAACGTCCTTAATAAATTACGAATTTATTAAAAACAAGTTGAAAAATTTCAGTCAAGTAACAGGTCAACAGAATCTGGCAGTAGGTAATTTGTTCAATAGTTATTTTCTTTAAAACGCTATAACTCTGTTATTAATACAGGTAGCAAAACAGGATTTTCACTGCTAAATAGAGTGAGATATTAGCTATAAAATGGCTTACAAGATTTCCGCCCACTGCCATGCCCACTTTTATAAAAATGGGTTTAAACATTTTAAATGCTTATAACTATAAAAATTGTTAGCGTAAAATAATATTTCCCATAAAATCTATAATAGTCCAATTTATTGTCTACCAACTTGCCAAATCTGATCTCAATATCTCGATATTTGACTTAATAAATTACGAATTTATTAAAAACAAGTTGTCAGTCAAGTAACAGGTCAACAGAATCTGGCAGTAGGTAATTTGTTTAATAGTTATTTTCTTTAAAACGCTATAACTCTGTTATTAATATAGGTAGCAGAACAGGATTTTCACTGCTAAATAGAGTGAGATATTAACTATAAAATGGGTTACAAGATTTCCGCCCAGTGCCATGCCCACTTTTATAAAAATGGGTTTAAACATTTTAAATGCTTATAACTTTAAAAATTGTTAGCGTAAAATATTATTTCCCATAAAATCTGATAGTCCAATTTATTGTCTACCAACTTGCCAAATCTGATCTTAATATCTCAATATTTGACTGAGATATAGCACTTCAAGGTAAAACGTTAAACGTCCTTAATAAATTACGGATTTATTAAAAACAAGTTGAAAAATTTCAGTCAAGTAACAGGTCAACAGAATCTGGCAGTAGGTAATTTGTTTAATAGTTATTTTCTTTAAAACGCTATAACTCTGTTATTAATACAGGTAGCAAAACAGGATTTTCACTGCTAAATAGAGTGAGATATTAGCTATAAAATGGCTTACAAGATTTCCGCCCACTGCCATGCCCACTTTTATAAAAATGGGTTTAAACATTTTAAATGCTTATAACTTTAAAAATTGTTAGCGTAAAATATTATTTCCCATAAAATCTGATAGTTCAATTCATTGTCTACCAACTTGATAAATCTGATCTTAATATCTCAATATTTGACTGAGATATAGCACTTCAAGGTAAAACGTTAAACGTCCTTAATAAATTACGAATTTATTAAAAACAAGTTGAAAATTTTCAGTCAAGTAACAGGTCAACAGAATCTGGCAGTAGGTAATTTGTTTAATAGTTATTTTCTTTAAAACGCTATAACTCTGTTATTAATATAGGTAGCAGAACAGGATTTTCACTGCTAAATAGAGTGAGATATTAACTATAAAATGGGTTACAAGATTTCCGCCCAGTGCCATGCCCACTTTTATAAAAATGGGTTTAAACATTTTAAATGCTTATAACTTTAAAAATTGTTAGCGTAAAATATTATTTCCCATAAAATCTGATAGTTCAATTCATTGTCTACCAACTTGATAAATCTGATCTTAATATCTCAATATTTGACTGAGATATAGCACTTCAAGGTAAAACGTTAAACGTCCTTAATAAATTACGAATTTATTAAAAACAAGTTGAAAATTTTCAGTCAAGTAACAGGTCAACAGAATCTGGCAGTAGGTAATTTGTTTAATAGTTATTTTCTTTAAAACGCTATAACTCTGTTATTAGTACAGATAGCAGAACAGGATTTTCACTGCTAAATAGAGTGAGATATTAGCTATAAAATGGCTTACAAGATTTCCGCTCACTGCCATGCCCACTTTTATAAAAATGGGTTTAAACATTTTAAATGCTTATAACTATAAAAATTGTTAGCGTAAAATAATATTTCCCATAAAATCTGATAGTCCAATTTATTGTCTACCAACTTGCCAAATCTGATTTTAATATCTCAATATTTGACTGAGATATAGCACTTCAAGGTAAAACGTTAAACGTCCTTAATAAATTACGAATTTATTAAAAACAAGTTGAAAAATTTCAGTCAAGTAACAGGTCAACAGAATCTGGCAGTAGGTAATTTGTTTAATAGTTATTTTCTTTAAAACGCTATAACACTGTTATTAGTACAGATAGCAGAACAGGATTTTCACTGCTAAATAGAGTGAGATATTAGCTATAAAATGGCTTACAAGATTTCCGCTCACTGCCATGCCCACTTTTATAAAAATGGGTTTAAACATTTTAAATGCTTATAACTATAAAAATTGTTAGCGTAAAATAATATTTCCCATAAAATCTGATAGTCCAATTTATTGTCTACCAACTTGCCAAATCTGATCTCCATATCTCGACATTTGACTGAGATATAGCACTTCAAGGTAAAACGTTAAACGTCCTTAATAAATTACGAATTTATTAAAAACAAGTTGAAAAATTTCAGTCAAGTAACAGGTCAACAGAATCTGGCAGTAGGTAATTTGTTTAATAGTTATTTTCTTTAAAACGCTATAACACTGTTATTAGTACAGATAGCAGAACAGGATTTTCACTGCTAAATAGAGTGAGATATTAGCTATAAAATGGCTTACAAGATTTCCGCTCACTGCCATGCCCACTTTTATAAAAATGGGTTTAAACATTTTAAATGCTTATAACTATAAAAATTGTTAGCGTAAAATAATATTTCCCATAAAATCTGATAGTCCAATTTATTGTCTACCAACTTGCCAAATCTGATTTTAATATCTCAATATTTGACTGAGATATAGCACTTCAAGGTAAAACGTTAACCGTCCTTAATAAATTACGAATTTATTAAAAACGAGTTGAAAAATTTCAGTCAAGTAACAGGTCAACAGAATCTGGCAGTAGGTAATTTGTTTAATAGTTATTTTCTTTAAAACGCTATAACACTGTTATTAGTACAGATAGCAGAACAGGATTTTCACTGCTAAATAGAGTGAGATATTAGCTATAAAATGGCTTACAAGATTTCCGCTCACTGCCATGCCCACTTTTATAAAAATGGGTTTAAACATTTTAAATGCTTATAACTATAAAAATTGTTAGCGTAAAATAATATTTCCCATAAAATCTGATAGTCCAATTTATTGTCTACCAACTTGCCAAATCTGATCTCAATATCTCGTTAAAACGTTAAACGTCCTTAATAAATTACGAATTTATTAAAAACAAGTTGAAAAATTTCAGTCAAGTAACAGGTCAACAGAATCTGGCAGTAGGTAATTTGTTTAATAGTTATTTTCTTTAAAACGCTATAACTCTGTTATCAATACAGGTAGCAGAACAGGATTTTCACTGCTAAATAGAGTGAGATATTAGCTATAAAATGGCTTACAAGATTTCCGCCCACTGACATGCCCACTTTTATAAAAATGGGTTTAAACATTTTAAATGCTTATAACTATAAAAATTGTTAGCGTAAAATAATATTTCCCATAAAATCTGATAGTCCAATTTTTGTCTACCAACTTGCCAAATCTGATCTCAATATCTCGTTAAAACGTTAAACGTCCTTAATAAATTACGAATTTATTAAAAACGAGTTGAAAAATTTCAGTCAAGTAACAGGTCAACAGAATCTGGCAGTATGTAATTTGTTTAATAGTTATTTTCTTTAAAACGCTATAACTCTGTTATTAATACAGGTAGCAGAACAGGATTTCCACTGCTAAATAGAGTGAGATATTAAATATAAAATGGCTTATGTACTGTTCATAGTTGTAATTTGTGCACCTAAGATGCCTTGTCAAATATTCAAGAAAGTTATTCCAGGTTGGCTTCTAACTTTGTATTTTATGTATCCATACAATGTTAATCGAACCCCTCTTCTCTTGTATTACCTTTTGTTACCACATTAAGTAAAATTATTAACATTTAAATATACAGGTGTTCTTGCATAAATCATAACTATAATTAATAGCGTTATCATTTATAACAGTAGTTTAATTCGATGTTGATAATAGTAATTTCTAAGAAAAGTAATAATTAAAAAGCCGTGTTTATTTGGCATTAAATTATTGTTAAGTTGATATACTACAAACCGTAGAAAAGTAAGCCAACGCATATGATCGCATAGAAACCCATGTTAACGCATGCTGGCTTCACCTCGATTATTCGGTAATCATTGTGTTTTCCAGGAATTTTTCGAAGTTTTTTTTTGGTCACACATAGCTTCTTTAACTTAAAGAATACGGTTGAGGAATTCTTTTACATCTAGCATTGCCCGAGGAAAGTAGTGGCTTCAACGCACCAAAAAAAAGTTATAGTTTACTTAACCACAAATAACTGTTCATAAAGCAGTTATAATAAGTTCATGACATTTGTGTCAATTAAATTATCAAGAAAAGAAAAAAACTAAATTCTAAACATACTGCAGGTAATATGCGAAAATATTATAGTTTTAAACATTTATCAATCCATACGTCTTTCCTCACAGCCATATTTTCCAACTTTGGCTTACACTCATCCCAGCAGGAGCTCATAAATATATTTTAAAAATCTACGTCTAATTTTGTCAGCTTCGGTGGACTCATTTAATGAGCCACCACTGTGCTTTTCTCACGAGATCATATTACAATCTGGAAAAAAACAAAAAAAAAAACTGTGATCTTGATTACTAAACTGGAAGAAAAAGAGGAGATAGAAGAACATAAAAAATCAGAAAACACATTGCCAATTTTTTTTTTTTTTTACCACTTCAACATTGATAACCATACCTAAAGCGGACAGTTTGTGAGCTAAACGGCTAAATTATAGATCTAGAATAGAAAAAACTAAAAGTATAGTCTGAAGACATTTCTCGAAGATTCCAATACCACAAAAAGAAAATATTTCTATATACTACCATCTCATCGAAGTCCAGCGGACATAACCTTCTCCGGCTGCTACTGGTCACAATTTCTACGGTTTGCCAGAGTCGTGAACACACGAGTCACCAACATAAGTTATATCTCCTAAGTTATATAGTCTGGGTAAACTAATTCAATTTTTCTAAAATACCGACAGGGCAAAATTAATTCGTAATTAAAAATTTAATATTAAAAAACGTAAAAATTTTATTAGTGTCCGGAAAATAATAACCAAAGTTACATAAAGAATTCGTCCAGACAATATTGAAGTGCCACTGTGACATTTGCTTAAGATTTAAGTTAAACTAAACTTACACTATTAAACTATAAAACAATTCTAATTAATATCTAAAGAACTAATATCACAGAAAAAAATGTCTGTGTTGCGTTAGGGATCTTAGACTTTATATCAGGCGCCCTAAGATCACAGGTAGGGTGGGTAAAGAAGCGTCGAACCCCCAAAGACAGCTAGGGGAGTTATTCTACACAGTTGTATGATCATGAATTGACCCATTTCTGTTGTTATGTTGGTTAAACAGGGGTATCCTTCAACATCAATTATTAAATCAACATCCTAGTCCATTTCATAATTACATTTTTTTTAAGGGAGTCTAAAATAATATTTATGTGCCCATCGGTAAGAGAGATTGGCAAGACAAGAACCACCCCAACCGGCTGATTGCCAGCTTTTTAAATGGCTCCCGTTAGTCTTGACAATCTCTGAAAGCTAAAAGAGAATCACCGATGCAATCTCTGAATTTTGTTCTCATTCTTTAGAGAAAATAGTCTGTTTCATTACACTTACAATATTTCCGCCCACTGCCATGTCCAATTTTAAAAAATGGGGTTCAACATTTTAA
The DNA here is from genome assembly GCA_916048285.2 of Bellardia pandia. Taxonomy (NCBI): domain Eukaryota; kingdom Metazoa; phylum Arthropoda; class Insecta; order Diptera; family Calliphoridae; genus Bellardia; species Bellardia pandia. The sequence goes on from OU696530.1 coordinate 40,478,440, forward strand.
ATGCTTATAACTTTAAAAATTGTTAGCGTAAAATAATATTTCCAATAAATTCTGATAGTCCAATTCATTGTCTACCAACTTGCCAAATCTGATCTTAATATCTCGACATTTGACTGAGATATAGCACTTCCAGATAGAACGTTAAACGTCCTTAATAAATTACGAATTTATTAAAAACAAGTTGAAAAATGTCAGTCAAGTAACAGGTCAACAGAATCTGGCAGTAGGTAATTTGTTTAATAGTTATTTTCTTTAAACGCTATAACTCTGTTATTAGTACAGATAGCAGAACAGGATTTTCACTGCTAAATAGTCCAATTTATTGTCTACCAACTTGCCAAATCTGATCTCAATATCTCAACATTTGACTGAGATATAGCACTTCAAGCTAAAACGTTAAAAGTGCTTAATAAATTACGAATTTATTAAAAACAAGTTGAAAAATTTCAGTCAAGTAACAGGTCAACAGAATCTGTTTCTCACTAAAACCTTCATCTTTTGATAAAACAAATTAGCGACTATTCAATGCTTGATACGACTAGACGCAATCACTCTAATTATTATACAACTTGTGGTAAAAATTAAAATTGCTTTAAGTTTTCCAAAGTTTGACACGGCCGTAGTTTTCTTATATATACATACATATTTAAAACAATTTAACTGATTTGAATTGAAAAACGTTTCAATTGAAAAGGCTTGGTTCTTGATAACTTATACTGCTCTTAATAGGTAAAATGCTTTCTTTTCACGAACAGTTTTCTGCTTATTTTCCATGTTTGACATATCTTTTCTTATATACAGAAAATATGTAGGCTCTAATTTTGTAAAACGCAACGCCACAATTTTCTAAGCATTGCGTTAAATTACATTTTGCAAATCACGACGTTCAAGCAAGTGATTATTTGCGTTGTAACAGCTGATTCTTACGTTGCAGTTAATACAACTGTTTGATATTGTGTAGTTTGTAAAACGCAACGCTGAATTTTTTATCACTTGCGCTGTCAAATTTAACGTCTCCATTTCCTTGGTGTTAGTTTTAAAAGTTGATTTAAAACACAAAATTATTGAATTAATTTAATATTTTATATGAACTTTATTAACACGATGTAAGTAAATACATATGCATATACAAACATATTTATTTAGTTTAAAATACTACTAAAATTTTTCTAAGGGCGAAAAAAGAAGCCACAATAATTTAAATGGTTGATAGCTAAAATGGAAAATCATCCAGATATGCCTAATTTTGGAAGCTCAAAGGCAACTGTTGCTAATGTTTGGGAAGCTACTTCAAAACTCCTGAATGCAATTGCAACTGTTCATTCGGATGTTCCTCTGAAAACTTTAAAAAGTAAATTAAAAATATTGTAAATCTCCACGGTATTATTTTACTTACTCATTAGTCGTTAAATTCATGATGTTGATAGTGGAGATAGTTGTATTTGTAGTTATTTGCTTTAAAAGCTTTTTTCTTAACAATTTGAAATATTTTCTTGATAAATAACCAAACAAAATTATTATGAACAGCTGATAGATTTGTAGCATTGCCAATGCAAAATAAGTGTAGCTATATGTAAATTTCTATTTTAAATATCAGTATCAACATTTACAATGGCAACATTAACCACGCAATGATTTGACAGTATTGTAACAACGTACTATTTTTACGTTCATTAAACGCAATGATGCAGTGATTTACAAAATTTCATATTTTTGGTGATGCGTTCGCAAAAGCGTAGGTGATGCGTTTAACACAAGTGATTTACAAAATTAGGACCTTAAAATAAAATGAATAAATTAAATTAAAATAACTATGTATGTATGTATGTATGTGTATAGAAAGGCGGTAGTAAACTTATAAGTAATACTTCCTAAAAGTTTGTATTTATTAAGTCCTTCATCCTTCTACTGTAAAGCAAATCATAAAACAATGAGATTTTGTGTTCTAAATTTTTTTCCATCGTTTCCAACATTTCTTTTGTTTTTCATGATTTCATTCATGACGTTTTCCCTCGTGGTTTATTTTTTTTTTTTTTGACCTTACAGTTTTCCATCTAACTACATGAATTACAACACTTTGATGCAACTGAGTCATATAAATTAAAAAAAAAAGTAAACCCCTAAAAATAGTAGAAATGACAACAAATAATGTATGAGTAAGAATAGTAGAGATGGACCTGGCATTAAACGGGTTAACATAAAAGTTCATTTTTTTTCTCTTTTTAAACGTTAAAACTTAAAATAATTTTTCATAATAATTTGCAATGAGGGTATTTGGTCCCTTTTTCAAATTGTGCATCTTCAATTTGTACTTTTTAGGCTACAATATTTACTAGCAATTTTCTCGTCCCTACTAAACAGCACTGGAGCCGAAGTACTGCTACGTGTTGAACTTCTTTTTTATGACACCGTAATAAAATGTTTGCCCAGCAACATCACATGCTTAATGTCTGAGGGCCAATTTACTATGATCAAATTTTTATGGAGCTGGCGCAAAATAACAAAAAAAAACGAATAAAAGCACATAAAACTGAATCACATATTTTACAACGTGGCTGGTTGACTGTGTTTATTTTGAATGTAAATGAAACGAGACCGAGACAAGTGACACTTTTAACTGTTGAATTTTGTGAAACCAAACGGAATGTAGTAAAAACTAAAACAATTTAAAATGAATTTAAAATCATCTTAAATAATTTAAGTTAGTTGCAAGCTAATGGAAGGTTTGTTTATTTGTAAGCATCAGACATGAGCGAAGCAATGAATGATGTTGCATGTTGCATTGTTTATACTACATGTTCCATTAACTTATTCATATTTTGTCATATACTCATGCAGACATAAGGACTTTTGTGAAGCTAAATGAATATGATTTTTAGGTGAGTATTTTTTACAATTTAATAAACTCTAGCACAAAGTAGACTATGTAGGTATATTTTTTTAACAAAATTAACAAATACACATACACGTCGTACATACATCTGTGCCACATGCATTTATTATTATTTATTAATTTTTTTTTATTTGGATTTTTATAAATTTATTTTCATAAAGGTTTTTTAGTTTATAAATTTTTAAAAGCTTATTTAGAGAGTTGCGTAAAAAACTAGTAATAACATTAGATTTTTGTTAAATGGAAATTTCAAAATCCATAAGGAAAATGTAAATTCTGAGCTTATAAATTTTTACAAATTACTATTAATCCTAGATTGTGTGTCATTCAATTTAAGTATGACTTGAGCCACGAGACGACAATGAGCTTTGTCAAAAGACTTTTAAAATACTCTGTGTTGCATTACTATAATTGCACTTGATGTTTGCTATATGTTACAAACAGTTTTTTAAAACGTGTAAATTTGTTTAATGGTTAACTAACATACTCTTTTTACGAATTTAAGAGACAAATTGTGCATTAATATTTTTTAATGTTTCATAACTATAATTAATAAACATTTTATGATAAACAAAAAAGAATACTTGAACAATAAAAGCTGTTATTTATTCTTATTATGGAATTTTCGACAATTTGCTATAAATTGCGGCGTGGTTTGTACCAGAGAAGGGATTGATTGGTTAATTTTAGATTTTGAATACAATCACAAAAAACGAACCTCGTGTTGACAACATAAATCAATTCCGTAAAGTAATACATGTCATTATTCACAAAACGGAGTGTAACGAAAAATGATGCTTGCATTGCATGTTTTGTACATACTAACAAAAATATTAAACTTTACTAGTTTACTGTCAACAAATCGCACATAAAGCAACAACCAAAAAATATTTATTTTCTCATTAGGTTTTGTATTGTGTTTGCTCTTTCTTTATGTTTTCATTCACTGAAAGCAACGAATACTGGACGAATGGTGTGAATGTTTTTAGTTTTTTCATGTGGCATTGAATTATTTCGTTGCTTGATGTATAACCGCATAACAAAAAGGGAATGTAAAATAGCAAACAGTAATAGGGAATGAGTAAACAAACAGCAATGCACATTTTTATTATTGTCGAGTAAAAGCAATGCAAAAGCACTGAATTTGCGAATGGTTAGCAAATGTGAATGGTATCTTTCTGTTCTCTGGTTTGTACCTTGGCAACTCTGGAAATGGCCAAATTTCAGTTTATTTAAAAAGTGCAGTTTTCGAGCAATTGCCAAAAAAAAAACGGCCACATATTTGTAGTAACAAATTTTGCAAATAATCCATATTATGATGGTAAAACTAAAATAGGCATCCCGAAAAAAGCTTTCTGAACAAGACAATCCCAGAATTAAAAACTGTACCAGCAACACAATAAAGAGTCTTGGTCAGATTATTAATGAATTCATAATTAATTTCTTAATGAAGAGCTAAAGTCAAAAATAATGATTTTTTTTTTTGTTAAATAATGGGTGGTATTATTGATTTCGCAAGGAAAGGAAAACTAAGCGGAAAGAAATATCGATCGATAGGTAAAATGTTCTTATTCATTCCTGCGGCATGCCGCAATACCGTCTGAATGAATAATTTTAAATTATGCTTCCGCACAAAAAAATTTCCTTCCGCAATTGCGGAACGGAATGAATAAGTCAATTCAATATTTGTTTTTTTTTTGTTTGTTTCACACATGTAGGTTAAATTGTTTTACATTTTCTTTAACTTACAAATTTGAGAAAACTTTTATGTATTTATAGTTATGCAACACACGTATTGTGTGTGTGAGATTTTTTCCATTTTGATTTAAAAGTTTATGTTGTTTGAAATGTTCTTATTTTTTTACTTTTAGTCGATTTTTTTAGTATTCATATTTATTTTGTGTTTACAACTGATCAATATATTAAGGTAAAGAAAAGAGTTTTTTTTTATTTATTTTTTTACTTTTTAATAAAGAATAGCTTTAATTAATACTTTACAATTTCCATTCTAAATTATGAAAATTTTTTTACATGTTTTGTATTTTATATTCATATATTTAATAAAAAAAATATATTCATATAACGGGTCGACCGCATATGTCCAAAAAAATGTCCCAAAGTCTAACGCAAATTTTAATGATCACCTTCAGACATAGAAGAAATAATTTTTGTTTTGCGATCGGAACCCATTAAAAACAGCCAAATCGTTGTTTTGCATTGAGTAGAAGGCGGTTAAATTAACGTTACAAAATTTCATTTTCCGAAGTGAAGGTAAAGAAAAGGTTTTAATAAATGTAATTTTTATATATATATACATTGAAAGTGCACACATATTACAGCATATTGTTTATATGGTTTTTTGGCTATAACTCGTCGACTAATTGATATTTTTAAATCTGTAATAGCCAAATTATTGCCAGAGACCTGTGCAACAATAAATTTTGTTTACAGATTTAAAAATAACAATTAACAAGAAAATATGATCATAATAGATCATAATATGATATTTCATGGCACTTATATTCATCATGATATGTTTTGATGACAATCATAAATCTTATCTTTTTTTTGCTTAAACAATATTCTTGTTATTATAAATAACTTTTTCTTTTACATATATTGTTCTTTTTGTATTTCATTAAAAATTATTTGTGAAGAATAACTTATGTTTGTTAAGGGTTTATTTGGCATATATTGTTTACAAAGCTGTCAAATGGGCTCTAAATGGGATTTCGATATCCTTTATATGTAATATAAATTTATCTTTATTTTTATTTCTATTTAAATTATAATTTTAATTATTGTTAAATTTAAAATATACTTTTGTAATCTTTCTATTAATCAGTTCCATACTGATAAATAAGACCTATGGTCTTGTGTATGGCACAATACAAATACCAATAAATAAAAAATTAAATAAAAAAATAAAATAAAAAAAATAAAATATGTTGCTCTTAGATTATGTTTACCACAACCATGTTTTTTCTGTGCGTGAAAAAATGATCTAAAAAAGTCGGATTTTAAAAGAATCTGTTCATGATATTCTTTGATTTTTGATTTTTCATTGCTGAGAATAAAAGTAGTTGTGTTTGAAAGGCAAACCACATATTTTAAATCATTCTGTTTTTTCTTGACATAGATTTTATTCCAAAATTAAGACACTTTAATTTTTAAATTTAAGAAGACAAAATTTGAACATGTCAATTCAATAATAATGCAAATTTTAGTAAATAATTATATTTAATCATCTTAAAGCTTTCTGAATGTTAATGATGATTTTCTAAAATGCTGTTGGCATTAAGCATTAAACACATTTGTCACAGCAGGCTACCAATGATTATTTTGCCCTGCTGTCGTCCAAATTATCATTAACATATAAACGTGTGTATTTTATTTTAAATTATTATAGTCGGTAGCGTGCTGTCGTGAATGTGTTTAATTCTTTACTGATCTGCTTATGTGTTGTAAATTTATTGTTAAACATTTAACAGCATACTACTATTTATTTGATCATTGTTTATTTAGTAAACTGTTTTTTATTGCTTCATTGATTCGTTTTAAATACGATTTATAAAACAAAAGCACAAAAAGGTAACAAACAGCAATAGTTAAAACAAAAAACTTTCATAGAATTTTGTAAATAGTAGTAATGACGATTAATTTAATTAATTATCACCATTTATATTCCCTTCTCTTTAAATTTCCCAATGTTCTTTACTGTTACTCTCGTTATCTCACTCTACCACTCTCCCACTCATACTCTATACTACATTTTACACTTATTTGCAGTAACTGTATATTTAATACCGTGTTGTTGTGGTTGTATTCCTGTATTTATTTCAGCGTATTTTATTTCTTGTTAAAAACAAAAACAATAACTACCCAGCAAGCCATATGAGACCGAAAAGAGTCTTTTCTGACACCTTTTTCGGAGCGTTAACGCTCTTTATGAGCCCAAAAAACAATCATAATTGCTCCGAAAACCTTCAGAAAAGAGGGTCATTACATTCGAAAATTGTCCGTCAGAAAGAGCTCTTAGATAAGGTCAGAAAAGAGTCTGTTATGAGGGGTTTTGGGCTCTTAAAGAGCTCTTAGATAATGTCAGAAAAGAGTCTTTTATGACGTTTTTTTTTTGGGCGCTGTGTAATCTTGCTTTTATCAGTCTTGTGTGGTACAGCTATGTACCAACGCTTTGGTACACACATAATTAAGTGGAATTTCTGAATCATATTGCGTGCCGACTCAGGACAGTAACAAGCAAATTTTTCTTTCGCTCCTAAAATGCTCTTTAGTTGGACTCTTTTCTGACTTCTTTTTTCGGAGCGCTCCGAAAATGCTCTTTTGTTGGACTCTTTTCAGACTCCTTTTTCGGAGCGCTCCTAGAATGGTATGCTGGGTACTACTACCATTTATGTACATATGTATGTAAATATGTAAAAAATTGCTGTTAATAAATTGAATTTCTCTTCATTTACTCATGCACTCACTCACTTTCATACATGTGAGTGCTTGTGCTTAAGTATTACAAAGAGATGAACATTGAATATTTAAAAAAGTTAATTTTATTAATATTAAGCCTGTGTATAACAATTATATTTAATTGATACTTTTTTCACAAAATATATTGCATAAGTGTTAAATAAGGGTTTAATTTTTAACACTCGGGCTGTCAACGGCGTCATCAACATCATCATTGTCAAGCAAATTATCACATGCGATGTTTTGTTTATTTCACAATTAAGAATTATGTACATATATTATAATTATGAAAAGTTTATTAAAAGTTTTAAAGAACTTACTAGTGTGCAAATTAATAAGTATTAAAGTAAGTTAGGAATGAAATATAAAATGGTTGATATACATATGTACATACATAATAAGGATTTTAATTATATTATAATATTACATTTTATTTTTAATTATATTATTGTATATTATATTATACGCAGCTATTAATTGAGAAAACAGAAAATATTTAAAGCTTTACGAGGGCGACTCGGAAACTTTTTAGCCTAGAACAGAAAGTGCGGTATAAACAGAAAAATGTTAAGTGTTTTGGAAACTTACTTCTGTGCTCTGAACACATGTTAAATTTCTTTTCGATCTGGCAACTCCTTTATATAGAAACAGGTGTTCAAAAAAGACGCATTCACAATTTTTGTAAAATGGAAAAATTAGAATTTCGTGGTATCATTAAATATTTAAATGAAAAAGGTTTATCGGGACAAGAAATTCATAATGATATGATGAATGTGTTAGGTAAAAGTGCTCCTTCATTTGCAACAGTAAAAAATTGGGTTGCTGAATTTAAACGTTCGTACAAGCATTGAGGATGAACCACGTAGTGGACGTCCAAAAAAAAAACCACCAACAACAACAGAAATTGTAACCAAAGTGAATGATATGGTATTAAATGGGCGACGAATTAAAGTGCGTGAAATAGCCAATATCATGGGCATCTCAAATGATCCCGTCCATTTAGTTTTGCTTGAAGAACTACAGATGAAAAAGCTTTCTGCAATATGAGAGCCGCATTTGGTAACAGTCAACCAAAAACGCATAAGAATAAAAAATTGCAAGCTTCTTTGGATCGTTTTAATTAAAATAAAATGAATTTTAAGCGAAAAAAAAATCCAGACGCAAAACAACAATCCAAGCAATGGACTGAAGCTGGAGAAAGTGCTTCAAAAAAGGCAAAAACACTTCAATCGGCTGGTAAGGTTATGGCAACGATTTTTTGGGACTTCAGAGCTACTTTATTTTATAAACAATAAATTTAGAGTACTATTGCAACATTTTGGAACAATTAAATGTAAAAATTCGACAAAAATGTGCTGGCTTACAACACAAAAAATATTTTTTCATCAAGACTGCACATTAGCGCACAAGTGTGTTTTAACAATGGATAAAATCAACGAATTAAAGTACGAGTTGTTTGACCACCCACCTTATTCTCTTGATTTAGCTCCCGGTGACTTTTTCCTGTTCTCAAATCTAAAAAAAAAATCCTAGCTGGCGTTTTACCTAAAATAAAGATGCAATTACAGTTGTAAACCACTATTTTGAAGGCCCTGAGGAAAACTATTTTAATCAAGGGATAGAATTGCTAGATAAGCGTTGGACTAAGTGCATTGAAGTTCCAGGAGATTATATTGAATAATAAAAATGTTTTTTGAAAAACTGTGCTAGGCTAAGAAGTTGCCGAACCGCCCTTGCAGTTATACCCTTTTGATTTCTTACATACATATTCACAAGCATTAGTTAAAACTAATAACAAATTCTTTAACTTTTGTTTATAAAATACTTTTTACAAAAATTCCTATTTTGTATTATTGTAATTCATGTAAAAGGTAACTTATTGTACAATACAATTCCTAAAATAATAAACTTTTCTACACTTTCTTTCTATTTACATACAAAAATAAAATACCAGCCAACAATTCCAGTTATAAATCCAAAAGTAATTGTTGTGCATTTCCTATTTCCACATAGATTATCTATGTTTGTTCTCTCCTTTTTATGACTTAATACAATAAACCAAACACTACCGAAATCTATCATCTGGAAAATGTCTGTTTAAGCAAGCAAATAATTAAGACTTCCTTAAACAACAAAAAAAAAAACAAAAAAAAAACTTTTCAAAAGAACCCAAATATTGCTGTTGATTTTTTAGCATAAATAAACATGCATACATACATACATACATACATACATATTTATGTATATGTATGTAGGTTTCAAATGTAGCTAGGCTTTATTACTTTTAATTTTGTTTAGGCAATTCAACAGAAATAAGTAAATAAAATTCTATTATTTTACACATGATTTATTTAAAAATTTAATTAAATCAAAGAGCAGCATTACGACTAAACATATTTCTATGTATGTGAGTACTTACAAAGCTGTTTTTAAATCTTATTTGTTAGAAGAAATTTAGAGGAAATAAATTGCAAATGAAAACTGTTTAAAATTACACCATTTTCTGTAGAAGTATAAGAGCAAAGCTTACAAAAAATACGTTACAAAAACCAATTAAATATAAATAAATAAATAAATTATGCCAATAAATATCCATCAACTTTAACAACGGTCAATAATTGCCACGCTTCAGGACAAAAAAAAATTATAAAATTTTAAATTTTTTTAATTTAAATTTTATCAACTTAAAAAATGTTCTGAAAACGTTTAATATAATTTTGTAGGAGCTTTAAGACTTGGCTTTTGATAACTGCTAAAAAATCATAACAACCATGACTTTTACATAAAATATTCCATGAAAACCTAAAATATTATCTAATTAATATTAAGCATACGCTTGTAGTTCTAACGTAACTAATTTCTATAAATTTACATTTTTAATGAAGTAAATCAAACTAAATAAAATACAATAAGCGTCAATATAAAAGTATATACCTAATATTATTTAAAAAATGTTTTAATTTATATATTACAAGTATAAATGTAAACAAAATATATGGCATAATTGCATTAAGTAACTTAAGCAAAATATAACTCATTAACAAAAAAACTAGCAAGATAAGGAACCTAAAAAAATAATTAAAAATTAATAGAAAAATATCTGATTTTTTGCGCCAAAGTAACGTAAACATATTTAAATTATGTAAAATATTGTATTTTATATTTTGCGTTTATCACAGCTAAAAATCTTATAGACATAGTATCAACGAGTTTTTTGGCGCAATTTTGTAACATCCATCCTGTATTGGTGTCTCTTAGTTATTCTTACAAGAAATATTACTTTGCCTAAAATTTTTGTCGAGAAATTCCCACAGCTGCTCAATTGGATTGAGGTCTGGGAACTGCGGCGTATGATATAAAGCTATTGTATACTCTTTTACAATTTTGTAGGTATGCTTAGGATCATTGTACTGTTGGAAAAGTTCTCCGCTAGTTCTAATTTCTCTACACTTGTTTTTTTTTTTAATTGTCGAGATAATCTTCCTTTTTCATGGTAGATTCTATATATGTTAAATTACCGACCCTTGATACCTCCCTACAACCGTAGGCCATTACTGAGCCGCCGCCATGTTTTGACGTATTGGCAACATATTTATTACTAAACGCTTCGTTCGTGGTTCGCCATATTTGTGGGGGGTTTTTGACTCCAAATATTATCCCAAAGAATTTAAGACTAGTTTATATGTATATATTTTTTTCGAAATTCAAAAGTTTGGTTTGGTTGTCCTTTGCTATAAAGGGCTTCTCACGTGGCACTCTACTACGTCGGCCATTTTGATGCAAAAATCTTCTAATCGCAATCGCGTTCACAGTCGTTCCAGAAGATTTCGAATAATTTCCAGCAACTTTTACAGCACTAGATGTTGGGTTTGCTCTTACTTCTCTTACTATACATCTTAAATCACTGCGGTCAAAGACCGATCATCATAAAATTGACGATTTGATATACATATGTATGGATATTGATATATGTGGAAAATTTCATGATATTATCTGCAATATACGAGTATTTGAAGAAAATTGCAAAAAATATCAAGGTAGTCTGAAACTTTAATCTGTAATTGGGATCCTACTGAACAGACTTTGTCCGTTTTCAATACCAAACATTTCGGTGAATCAAAGAATGTTTGGTGAAAACTTCACTGTTCTATGTTTATGTTTTTTCGTGCCTTCAACAGATAAACGGACATGGCTACATCGTTTAAGAATCTTATTAACACCCAGAATATATAGACTTTGTGGTTCTAAGACCAATATTTCGATGTGTTACAAACGGAATGACAAACTTAATATACCCCCATTTTGGTGATGAGTATAACAATAACTCTTAATTAATAATAATCATGTGCAAGTTAATTATTATAAAAAAAAATTTCTTATGAAAATTACCAATGTAAATACATGATATTTAGCAAACACATTTAAATTAATTATATATTTATGTTTAATAAGCCGGTATAACCGTTTATATCATTATTTAGTTTTGAATTTAAATTGATGCTTTATTAAATAAAATTCACTAAATTTTCTTGAAACTTTTTTTAGCTTTTATTAAAGCTGTAAGTCTTTGCTTTCCGTAATCGTGGAAAATTTGTTTTAAATATTTAATTTCTTTAACAGATTTCTGTGAAAACCGGAAATAGTTATCAATTCATATTAAACATGTGCTCATTAAAACTAATTCCTTAATCATGTAATTTTTAACGAATTACACCAGAATTAGTTGCGTTTATTCTTTTATGAAATACAATAACTTAACCCATTCTTATGTAATGCAAATCCCACGTTAAGGCAAACTATTACCCAGTTTGTTTCGATATTATTTAGGGTATACAAATAACTTCATGCAAATTTTTAAATATTACTTTCAGAAATGGTGTTGGGAAGTTAACCATATGCAATTACACATACGTAGATATTTTGATATTTAATACCACAATATTATTTTATTTTATTTATATGCTGACGTTTTGTTATAAACTCAAATCATTTATAAATGACTTAAATAAAGAACAACACTGATTCCTTATACAAATTTCGAACAAACTCTCGCGCACATTCACAAGTAAGAAATTCAAAAAAGGGTTTTTCAAACAGAACTTTATTTGCTAAAAGAGGCATTTTGGAAGAATATAAATTTTAGAAGTTCATTTATCAGTAGTAGAAACTAGAGTTCTGCATGTGTGCGATTAAACGACACGTGAATTCAGACATCAAACTAGCAAGTAGTGTGTTGTGTGTGATTTAAGAATCACACAAAATTTATTCTGTGTAAGAAATAAAATATTGTGCAAAGCGTTCAGTTCATTATGTGAGTGTTGTGAGAGAAATATTTGATTCAACTGTAAATATCAAATATGCTGTTTTACACGAGTAAATGCAATTGTATTTATGTAAATTTAAACTAAAGAAAAAAACAAGACTTCTGGGAAACCGAAACACAACAACTTAGTAAACGCCTGTATCAAAACAAAGAACGTTAGAGAAATTTATTAAATAGGGGAAACCCCATTTTTAACAAAATAAGAAACACAACAAACACACGAATGAATTGTGTGATTTTTAACTTCACACAAGTTTTTTTATTGTGAGATGTATGAATTTGAGTTTATCAAGCAATACAATAAAATTGAGACGCATACACAATTAGTTTTAGTGTATGTGTTTCAGTTTTTCATGAACGGTGTTATGTTGATCTTTCATTTAAAATGATTGAACGTTAATGACTAGCTCTCATTTGTTTTACACATTTGAATTGAAAATCAAATACACACACAACACTCATTTGGCTGCCAAATACATTTATGCAGACTTCTACTGGAAACTATGACAATTGTTGCAATTCAAAATTCGAAAATTCGCTATGAAAATTATGGATTAAAACGATATTGCGTAAAATTAATGACATTTCCGTTCAATATTCACCCCTATCGTGAATAAAAATTCCCCATGAAATTTGTTCCCTTTTCACATTTTCCTATTAAAATTCAATGTTAAAAAAATAAAAGGGAACAAATTTCATGTGGAATTTTTATTCACGATAGGGGTGATTAACTTCCTTCTCAGTACAATATTAAGAATTTGGTCGCTAACATTCAAGCATTTGGGCTTCTGGCTGAACTTGCCATTGTATGGTGCACCATGTGGTCTGGTGGCATGAATGAGCCATTTGTTGTCGTTAATTCGGTTAGAAATGCGGTTACGGTGAATGAATCATGCTATCGAGAGATATAAGAAACGAAATTTTTAATTATTATTTATTGCAAACCAACTCTGGATTATTTTTTGTGAGACTTTGTTAAAGATAGAATCAACCGAAACGATTGTAACCTTAAAACTCAAAACGTTTTAGAGTTTCTTTGTGATTAACGGAGTAGATTAGCCGTTTTGGCAAAATGTGATTGAAAATTTTTGTCGTATTAGACAACATCGTTTTTCATTTATAATTGTCAAACTTTAATATTATCAATACAATAAAAGCTTTAATGATTATCATATAAATCCTTTGTTTCATTTTATTTTGAAAAATAAAGTTCACGTTGAAACCCCCTGTACACCAAAGAACATTACTTACATATGAATACAATAGAAATTGTTCTATTTTAAATTATAAATAAACAAAAGGCTAAAGAGATTTGCTTGAGTATAGCTAGATGATGGTATAATGTTAAAAATAAAGCAAAACCCATATGTACATAAGCAATCATACGAGTGTGAACTGAAAAGTGTTTTTAAAAATCTAAATTAAAAAAAATTACTTTGACAAATTTTATTAGAAAATGCAAATAGTTTGAAAACTTGGAGAAAGTTTTTTCACAATTCAAACTGGAACGCCCTACAAATTTATTAATATATACAGCTGCGTGCAACTAATTACGGTAAAGGTAATATTTAATAAATAAAACGCTAACATTTTACAATTTTATTTTTTTTTATATTTTTTTCTTTGTGATGTTTTTTATAATTTGTGAAATAAATTAATCGCGTATGAAATTAAGGACAGTAATAACATTTAACTTTTTGGTAATTTTAAAAACGTAGATTAAATTATTTATAATTACACAGAAAGTTTTCAAGTGCATGAAAAGTTCTTAATAATTGCTTAACATGGGTAAATGCAAACGATACTCGAAAGATTATTGTATAAATGCATCAGGATAGAAACACTTATCAGGAAATCGCAACAGCCTTGAATGTTTCAAAAACAAAGATTTTTGAAAAGGTGACCCGTAAAAATAGAATCTATATTACGACAGTTCGTGAAGATGCACTGATTAAGCGTGTGTCGAAAACACGCCCAATAAATCAGAAAATTAGATTCGGATTACAGTCTTTAGCCAAAGTGAGCCAAAATTGTCTGTAGATACAGTAAAACGTCGATTGCGAGAAGTCGGTCTGTTTGGAAGAATTTCACGAATGAAGCCTGTGAAATTCTGAACTTAACCGAAAGAAGAGACTCGAATTCGCAAAGAAGTACATTAATTAGATGGTTTATAATAGAAAAGATTATTAGTCCCAATTTACACGAAGCAATTCTTTAAGCTAATCTGATTACCTTTTAGACATCGTGATGAGGGGCAGATAAAACGAATACACACTTGCTAATTTAATTCGTGTTACTCTCTTATTCGTATTACATTCATATGTGTATACAAATGTGTGTAAATCTTAAATAAAAATACGAGTATTATTAATTAGAGAAGGAATATATAACTAATACTTATCTTTTTAAGAGAAAAGTTTTATTCAGGCTAATTGTTCGAATTTTAAAGAATACTATTGTAAAGTACTGGAACAATTGGCAAATTGGAATGTATTTTCTACCCTGCCAAATGCGTCATCAGCAGTCTTCATTGTCCACGATCAATTTGTAAATATCATCTATTTAACTCACCGTTTTTTTGAGAAATAGAATCCGAGAATTTAAGCAATAAGAATTGTGCCGTGTGAATAACGAAAAATTCAATAAAAATTACTTTGTGTAAATTGCGACTTATTTTCGGACGAAACAAAAATTAATAGGGTCACTTCAGATGGACAAAAATATGTTCGTCGACCAAAGTTGAAAGAATGTAAGGCACAGTACAACCGCCCCACTTTAAAGCATGGATGAGGTTCTATAATGCTTTGGGGTGCGATGTCGTCACGTAGTGTTGTTCCGCTGTACAAAATTGAAGGAAGTATGGATAGGTTTCAGTATGCAAGAATTCTAAGCGATACAGTGATGCCGTATGCTAATGGGAACATCCCAGTAACATGGACATTTCAACAACATAACGATCCGAAGCTTATGGCTCATCACGTCAGGCAATGGGTTGTTAGCAATTCGATTACCGTTCTTGACTGGCCTTCATGCAGTCCTAATCTTAACCCGATTGAGAACTTATGGCAAGTTGAAAAAACAAAAGTAAGCTGCGTAAAAACAAGCAATTTTAATGATCTATTTGCCGAAACAAATAAAGCTTGGGAAGCCATTCCAAATAGAAGATGTCAAGCTGTTATCGATAACAATGGATTTGCAGCAAAATATTTATTTAATATTTTTTTTTTTTTTTTTTTGTAAAATGTGTGGTGGTATGTCTTTAATTATATGCACGGCTGATATCAATCCTGTTTAAAAATCTTACTCACAGATTCATAAATATTAACCCTCTAACTGCTAAGGCCGCCTCTAGACGGGCTTAACCTAATGAGCTAAACCTTACACAGGTTTATTTTATTTTTCAGTAAATGATATTGCAATTTGTTGTTATGTATGTATGTTTCTGCTAATATGCTTGCCGTTATTGTAGGACGTGCTTTTTAGCAGTTACATCAGTTGAAAGTTGGATTTTGCCGAAATAAAACGTTTTTAATTTTTCGTTCAGAAAGTAAATATTTGAAAATTAATGTAAAATCTATTTGGTATTGTAACGAGTTGAAAAAATTATCGGTGAGTAAAATAAAATATTCTTTATTGTTTAGTGTTGAAACTGAAAACTGTCTGAAGTATATTTGGAAGCACAAATTGTACGATTTTTTGAGGCCGTCTATAGGCGAGGTTGGGCAGGTAAGTAAAATTGTTTGTGTAGTGTATTTCAGCATAAGTCTTTATCCCGTATATTTTTTAATTGTTATTTTTGCAATATTTGTTACTTTTTGTTAGTTACATATGTCACGCCGCGCCGTAAAGAATTTTTTAAACTGTCAGCCATTGCAGAGGTCGAAATTTAAGAATTGATTAATTCAATCGATTCCGATATTGAAACTAGTGGCGAAGTGACGATGACATAGATCCCCCTTATGTTTTTGACGAAATGGACAGTTTGATTGATGACTGCCTGAATTCGACCAACGACCACTCCACAGCCTAAACCAAAGAAGGGTTACATGCCTCCGGCTGACGTACGATATGACAATGTTGGCCATTGGTGTATATTTACTGACAGAACAGGAAAAAAATATGCAAATTGCCAGTTTGTAAATCTGAAACGCAATCATACTGCACAAAGTTTAAACTTAATTGTAATTCTACATCAAAATCTTGTTTTATGAAATTTCATGTTCGTACCTAAATTTTTTTATTATATTTAATTTGTTTTCATTGAATTCCGTTAATTTTTGCTCAATATAATAAAATTGGAATTGAATTGCTTATATATATTTTTGAGTTCTGACGACCCGAGCCCGTCCACAGGCGAACTTTAATTTTTTTCAATCCCCAGGCTGAAAAAAAACACTTTTTTTAAATTTTAGATGGAAGATATTTTTTTTTTGAAGTGTTTTTAACATTGCTTAATTTTATGAGCGAAATCAAAAAATTGAGAGTTAAAGGGTTAATTAATTTGACACAATATGCAGTTTTCCAGGAGTAAAAGTTAAATTAACTAAACTACGACAAATTTTGAGAAAATCATAAAAACTTTCCTATTATGTACTTCAGGCTCACACGTTAGTATCGTGTCCTTAATTAGTTGCACGTAGCGGTAGTTTTTAACCCTTTCAGACCGTGATGCATCAATTGTGCCCGGTGGGTCTCGGTTTCAATATTTTTGCTTCTGTTAACTCAGTTTTCAACACAAATAATTCGGATATACATACAAAGCGTAGTACATTTCAATTGATCGGCCCGTTGAGCTCAAAATTATCAAAGAAAGGTTCTCTTTTTATTCTTTATTTACTTGTTATTATTTATTAATTATAAACCTAAAACTATTAAGTTAGATGTGATTGCGAGGTGCTTAAGTATATGTGATAAAGCGCGTTTAAGGGTCTTTATGGACTTTGTGATATATTTTGCTCAAGTTTCATCAAAATGAACTCAAAAATTGATAACAGTTTGCTATCTTTCCAACAGAAATCCCAAATCTTCGCTATATTTGATCTTTACGATTTAACTGTCAATGTTGTCTATTTTC
The DNA here is from genome assembly GCA_916048285.2 of Bellardia pandia. Taxonomy (NCBI): domain Eukaryota; kingdom Metazoa; phylum Arthropoda; class Insecta; order Diptera; family Calliphoridae; genus Bellardia; species Bellardia pandia. The sequence continues at coordinate 40,496,209 of OU696530.1, forward strand.
AGAAAAACTTTCGGAAGGTATTTAATAGTATATGGACTGTTATATTCTGAATGTGTTTTATTTAAAATTCACAACACTAAAGAAATTATTCAGTTTTAGCAAAATGAGCCGTGAAAATAAGTAAGTGTCTTCAATTACAAAAGTATAAATCGTTTACAAATAATGAAGTGCACATGCCCGTTGAGCTTAACTAAATAAATGATAAATTTTAATATTTCAAGCTAATTGAAATCGTTTTATGCAATAAAAATTTGTTTTAGTTAAAAATATTACTGAAAATCGACCGAGATAAATCAACCGTATCCTGCAAATCCTTGTAGGATATAAAAATGATAAAACCTAATCATTGATTATATTTGAATACGCTGTAGAGATCACATATTCCAAAAATTATAAAAAAAATTCCTGGTAGTTTTGCGTCAGGTCTGAAAGGGTTAAACTAAACTAAAATATCACAAGAACAGAATTTAAAAAAAAAAATCATGAAAAAAGCTTTATATTTTCATGATTTTAGAAATAATTTTTCCAATTTCCCTCGTATACAAATCTTTTGTTTAAATATTCATAGAAAAAGTATACAAATTTTTAGACAAACCCGTAAATTTCTTGTTAATAAAATTTAAATATACACATGTGCTATATTTATTTTGTAATAACACTTAAATAAAAACTAAAAAAAACTAGAAACATTTAAAAGTCTTCAATGAAAACCATAACCTCTCGTACCGCGCCATACACCAAAAAAACAAAATATGGCAGTTAAAAGTAAATAAAAAAAAACACTGGAAAATAAACTACTAACAAAAGCTCGAAAGGCTGTAAAAATCCATACAACCAGCCATTTATCTAGCTATCTATCTATTCATTGTAATAGTTTGTTTTCCCGAACGAACAGTAAATATCTTGCAGATGGTTTAAAAAGAAGTAGCAGGAGATGCTAAAGAATAAGTATAATAGCAGCCAGTAAACATAGACACACACAGAGATAAATATTTATAAGAAAATAACATTTGTGTACCCTTGTAATCCACTTATAGGATAATCCTTTTTGTGGCATCAATATGTTACTAAAGCCGCAAGCAAAACCAAAGTAGATCAAACCAACAACAATAGTAACTTTATGTAAATACATACATACATACATATATACAAATTTCTACAATAGATTTAAATACATATGTATAAGAGAAACTACGACACACACATGTCTCTGTAGTAGTTAAGGCTAAGTCACATGTTAGCAGCAGGATAATGGGAAATCTAAAGTATAATGCGACCAATCATGCTAAAACAGCTGAGACTATGATTGAAATATATGAATTTTTTTCTCTTTCTGCCCATAGTTTGATATTGAAGTATAACCTAACCTATGCATTAGGTTAAATAATCCTTTTAAAAATCTTAAAACAAAGTTTTTTTATATTTAAATAAATAATTACATAAACTGTTTAAATGTCTGAAATAATATTTTGTATTTAAATATATTAATACGTTTTTAAACTCAAACATTGTTTAAGACAGGCAAGAAAAACTTAAAATTGTATGAAAAACAAAAATATTTATTAATTAATATTACTCATACGCATATACAGTGGGGAGCATGAATGTGTGCATGTTAGTATTTTGCGCACTAAACTAATACAGAAAATTAAAAAATTTTGTTTTGCAAGAAAAACTTAAAATTGTATGAAAAACAAAAATATTTATTAATTAATATTACTCATACGCATATACAGTGGGGAGCATGAATGTGTGCATGTTAGTATTTTGCGCACTTGTTATTACTCAAAAATAAAACTAATAAAGAAAATTAAAAAATTTTGTTTTTCAATTATTTTATGTTTAATATTTAACAAAACAATTTATAAATCAAAACCAAAAGTATCAAGTTCTAAGAAATAAAAATATAAATCACACGAAAACCACCCGCATATACTTAGTTTTGCTAAAACTGAAAACAAGGCTAAAAAACAAGGTTGCCATGTGAAAAACTGGGTTAAGCGGCAGAAAAAATTTTAAACTGAGATTTTATCAACATTGTTCAAAGGTGCCCCGTGTTCAAACGTGCCCCCCTCTCCCCTATCTATTTTTTAAGTTTTTCGAAAATTTATCTAAAACTGAAATATTTATCTCTATTTTGATGACATAACATCACTGTTGGTTACATTATTCCCAATGGCTAACAAGACATGAGTAAATTAAGACATTGAAATGTATAAGTTACAATTGACATTAATTACAAACATGAATTCACTTGAATATTATTTGTTTTTTATGTAATCAATAGCAGATAAAATTTACATAATATATCAGTAGATGCTGTCTAAAGCTAAACTCAGCATATTTATGTAAAACAAAATCATATAAAATATTTTAGCTAAACAAATCTAAAGTTGATAATTTACTTTAAAACGGATTATATAACGCATGTAATACCGAGATGTTTTTAGTGTTTAGCATAAGAATAAAATTGTAACATCTAATTGTAAATCTAAGATAATAATGGAAGTACAAATCTTTATATTTAAAATCTTTAAGTTCCTTTTAACTTATTTCAATTGCAGCTTTGTTTATTTTCATGTGAATTTCTTCTGCTCGCCCTTTATTTGCCAAGATTTCTCCCCTATTTCTAACAAATAAATTAAAAACTTACCTGGCAATTTGTTTAAAATTGAATTTTCTTCGTGGTTTCTTGCTTTTGCCATCACCACGTCCCTTCTTCCAGATGTGGGTGCGCCATGCTGGATCCTGATACTCAAATGAGGGCTTCAAATAATACAAAGCCATTTCCTGATGAAAGACGGGTGTTATCGAACCCGATAGGGGTGGCACAATCCAAATCCAATCAGCAGGGCAGCCATTTCTGCACATAAACAAATAACAAGAAAAGAAAAACGGGAAAATTGAGATAAATAAAGTACAACACAAAAAAAAAAGGAATTACAGAATGTGTAAAGATTTGTTTAAATAAAAATTCAATTTCTTTGTGCTTAAGTAATTTATTTACAAAACAAATTGTTTTGTTGTTGCTTTCCATGTTATGTGGCTGTGTGTTTGTGCAAATATCAAATCATCGTAATTGCTGTCATTTGAGCAATTTAATTTATTCAATTACCAGACATTGATGCAATGTTTGCCATCAAGTATTACTTAATCTATTGGATAAAATCTAAATCTATTAAATAAGCATTAAGTGCTGACAACATTCGAGATTTTAGATTTAAGATACATTGACATTCATGACATCTGCTTGACAATTTGGGCAATTTTATGGCAAGCACTTAAGTAACACAGTTAGGCTGTTTGTAAGAGGGCGTAAATGTTGCTACAATAACAACTGGAAAAGTACTTAAATATACATATCAATCAATTTTTGTTTGTAACTTCTTGGCGTTTAAACAGTAATTGTAGGGTAAAGCGTGATCCATTTCGAGGTTCCCTACTTTTTTAAAGAAAAAAAAAACACACAGAAAATTCAATTTTAATAGGGAATGTTTATTATCATTGGAAATAAAATTCTTTGGCATTTATTTTTGGAAGATTATGTCTATCAAATGTTGGCCGTTGCTACTTCGCAGATGGTCTTTACGTTGAATCCAATTTTCGCTGACTCTTTCGAGTATTTCGACTAGTAACTGGCGAATGACACACCTGATGTTTTCCTCCAAGGCCTAAATCAAAACACGTTTGTCCACATAAACTTTAGAGTTTACATATCCCCACAGGAAAATGTCTAATCTTGGTGGCCAATCGACCGACCCACAACGTGAAATTATGTGCTCACCGAAGTGTTCTCTCAATAAATCCATTGATTGATGCGATGTGTGGGAAGTGGCGCCGTCTTGCTGAAACCAAATGTCGCCTAGATCACGAGCTTCAATTTCAGGCATCAAATAGTCGGTTATCATTTCACGATAACTTTCGCCATTGACGGTCACGTTCGTACCGACTACATTTTTATAGAAATATGGACCGATGATTCCACCGGCGCACAAACCACACCAAACCGTTGTTTGCTGTTGATGAAGTGGCAGTTCTTGAATCTCTTCAGATTGTTCTGCGTTCCAAATGGGTAATCATAAGTTAAGTGAAGTGCACAAAACATATTCCTCACAGAATGTGAATTTTCGTAATAAAGTTGAGCGATTTGTAAACGTTGTTCAGGCGTAAGTCTTTGCATTATGAAATGCCAAACATTACTAAACAAAAATAACATGACAGCATGACACAACTCACACATGATCTGTCAAAAAAAGGCTATTGAAAAAAGTATATCCACTTGAATCACCCGTTAGTTTATTTTACAACAAATGAAAATGTGTATGTCATGATTTGTATAACTACATTAAGGCTCTAGTTAGCCTAAATAACTATCATTGGAATAGCAATAAAGAATAGTTTTAATTTCCAATATATAACTTGCAAATATTGAAACAAATTAGGCGTTACAATGTTGCCAAATTGCCTCGTTAAATAAGAAAAACATTTAGAATCTTAAAAATGTTTAGTATTGTGTTTAAAAATTCATTCCACTATTTTTAGGATTCGTTAATAATCACAAATCATCATGCAAATTCATTCAGCGGTTTTCAACAATTATTATTTTTTTTAAATACATGACTTTGCGAAAACAAATTCCTCTAAACCCTAAATGTATTTTGTAATCAATAATTTCAACATCAAATCACTTTGCACTCAAATAAAATTATGTACACAATGTGAAGAGGGAATAACATTTATCAAAACGGATATTTAATGATGTTCACTTCCCCCATATAACAACAAACCAATCCACATAAAAAAATGGTTCACATACGCAATCAAATGTTCATATAGGCAAACCTAAATACGCAAACCACAAACATTTATGTAGAAATATTTAACAATTCAAAAAAAAAATATCCTTTTACTATTAACATAAAGCATTATTCACATAAAATCCGGCCAGACTAAGTAAAGCTTTGCTAAAATCTTTCCTAAATTTAGTTATAACTTCCTACCAATCTAACATAAATATTTATTTAAAATTTCTACGATTTTTAACACTTGTTCGCATCTACCATTCATCCCACAAGTCTTAAACATAATTCGGTAGTAGGAATTCCATTCCTACTTCATTGTTGTTAGGTCTATATCAAGGTATTTTATATTATAGGACTCCACAAGCGTATTTAATATTATAACTATTAGTCCAGGGATTGCGACGGCCACTCCATTACATGGATGTGTGCTTGGGATCATTGCCCTGCATGAGTTCTCATAGGATCGGCATTTCTTCTCTTTCATTTGATTTTGCAATATTTCTACTTAATTCACAGAACAAATTTCTCGATTTATACCATGGCGGTTCGGAAACTTCTTAGCCTAGCACAGAAAGAGAAAAGTTAGATTTTCAAAAACATTTTTATTTTTCAATATAATCTCCTGAAACTTCAATACACTTAGTCCAACGCTTATCTAGCAATTCTATCTCTTGATTAAAATAGTTTTCCTCAAGGCCTTCAAAATAGTAATGTAATTGCTTCAAAATAAATAAATAAATCAGGAGAATAAGGTGGGTGGTCAAACAACTCGTATTTTAATTCGTTGATTTTAGCCATTGTTAAAACACTCTTGTGCGCTAGTGTGTTGTCTTGCTTCAAAATTAATTTTTTTTGTTGTAAGCCAGGACTTTTTTGTCGAATTTTTACATTTAATTGGTCCATAATATTGCAATAGTACTCTGAATTTATTGTTGTACCCTTTTGCAGATAGTCAATCAATAAAATACCTTTGAAGTTCCAAAAACCCGTTGCCATAACCTTACCAGCCGATTGAATCGTTTTCGCCTTTGGGGTACTTCCTCCAGTTTCAGTCCATTGCTTAGATTGTTCTTTTGTCTCTAGAGTATAGTGGTGGATCCACGTCTCCTTAACAGTTATAAAACGACGCTTAATATCCATTTTATTTTTCTTTAAATAATCTAAACAAGCTTGAGAAATTTTCATTCTTATGCGTTTTTGGTTGACTGTTACCAAATGCGGCACCCATCTTGCAGAAAGCTTTTTCATCTGTAGTTCTTTCTTCATGCTAAATTAAATGGACTCGATCATTTGAGATGCCCATGATATTAGCTATTTCACGCACTTTAATTCGTCGCCCATTTAATACCATATCATTCACTTTGGTTACAATTTCTGTTGTTGTTGCTGTTTTAGGACGTCCACTACTTGATTCATTGTCAATGCTTGTACGAACGACCACGTTTAAATTCAGCAACCCAATTTTTTACTGTTGCATATGACTGTTGCACTTTCACCTAACACATTCACCATATCTAAGGTCACCACGAATTTATAATTATTCCATTATAACAAATTGCCGAGGCGTCTTTTTTTGAACATCTGTTTCTATATGAAGGAGTTGTCAGACCGAAAACAAATTTAACATGTGTTCATAGCACAGAAGTAAGTTTCCAAAACACTAAACATTTTTCTGTTTATAGCGCGCTTTCTGTTCTAGGCTAAGAAGTTTCCGAACCGTCTTCGTACAATAAATTAAACCGACACCAAATGCAGCATGAAGATGTTGCAGTGAAACGAGAGACCCAAAATATCTTAATACTAAAACTGTAAATTTGTTAAAAAGGCATATTTATATAAAATAATGTCTGCAGAAACATTTTCAGTCTCTTCGTTTTGCGATTTCTTTTTACATGGCACTTATTTTTGACGAATTTTGTATTAATATTACAATTTTATTTATCATTAAGCCATATTTCGAAAAGATATTTGTATGAGGGCTATCGGAAATCATGGACCGATTCTTACTTATTTCCTCACACTTTCTTCTTTTATCATTGAAATAAGGTGTAAAAAATTTCATGGCAATATCTGCTATATATTTCCAATAATTACAAGAAAAATTTTAAAAAATATCAAATTTTTATGCAGGTTGTCTCACATTTTGGTCCATAACTCTGTTTCTACTATACCGATTTTGCTGATTTTAAATACGAAATTGCTTAAGAGAATTATAAACGTTTTTCTGTAAACAATGTTGATTTCGTTTGTGTATTTTGGACGTGAGAGTGTTTTACACAGAGAGACAGACATAGCTCAATCGACTGAGAACTCCATAAGGATCAATAATATATATACTTTGTTGGGTCTCAGATGAATATTTCTCAGTGTTACACACGGAATGACAAACCCTCATTCACCACTTATGGTGGTGGAGAGTATAAAAAATAATTTTATAACGAATGAAGCACGAATTTCACCAAATCTGGTTTCTTCTTTTAGCTTTTCTTAAATATTAATAAACCAATATAAATTTGTTGTTCAAAAATATTCAATAGATTTCGTGTTACATTCACACATTTATGTAAACGAATTTTAGGTGAACACTGCTTTATGTACATTAAATATAAAATATAAATTTAGGCACCTGTTAACAAATTGAGAATCATCAATTTGTTTAGCACTTTTATAAGCTATTACGATAAACTAGCTGCTAAATTCATACATATGTATATTTACTAAATACATATGTATTCCCACAAGTATGTAGATATGCACACACACTTACATTTTTGTACAACATTAAACAGTTTTTCCATATTACCATATGTTGCTCTGAAATCAGTATAAAAGAATCTTTAAATAACCCCAAAATGATATATGGTTTGGCCTTTGCTTTTTTTTGGTATTAAAAAAAATAAAATATACTTAGGTATAATAGCAGACGACAGTATGCCAAATAAATGTTGTTAGTTCATAAATTACCAGGAAATCCACTCAACCCTACTAAAGAAAGAACATTGAATTTTCAACCAAAATAAACACACTGTTGCTTACATTATAATGTATATGTACATCTGATTTGTATTAAATTAAACACAGCTCTTTTACCTATCTTCAGTTTATCAGATTATGTTTTCTATTGAACCCTACTTAAGGTAAGTTTAGACGATATGTTGAATCAGCATATATATGCTGACAGCCATATGATTAAAATTAGCAGCAAATTCCTATGTCATATGCTAGACATTTACACTATATGTTGAAAGTAGCAAATTTTTTGATGTCAGCATATATCAGCAAATGAAATGTTAACATAAGAGTTAGCATACGATTTTTGTGTTTATACGATATGTTGAATTTAATGTGGTGCTACCATATGCTGAGTCGTCTAAACATTTGTTTGTGAAATTAGTCAGTTTGACAACATTTTTTAATTATTATTCAACTTCTGTATTTTATGTGTAATTTTTGAAAAAAAAAATAAATAAAAAAAACATACGTGGGAGGAAATGACGATGAAGTGGAATTAAAAGCAAAAAGACGCTTTTAAAATAATGATAACGTGGGAGGAAATTGGTCTAGCTATTGCGTTTTTAAGCAAATTTTTATATGCAAATCTGTCTTAATAAACGTTTGTTAAATTTAATAATCGTTTTTGAATAAGGGGGTTATTGTTTATTTCTAGAGACCTCGGGCCAAATTATCGCATTCGATATCGAGTAAAATTTATTGAAATTTTCTTATTTGAGATTATGGCATACGATATCGAGCAAGAAATTTAGTATATTTTATCATAATTTCGATATCATTTTTCGATACGTTAGCTCATTCGATCACCAATGCGGTAATTTGTCGATTAATTTGAACAATGCCTCCGGCCATTATATTGCGTTTTGTGTTCTTGTGTGTGTATGTGTGTAGGTACATATGCAACAAGAATTGTATTTACATAAAAAAAACTATCGGCAGGTGGGCTTAAAGGTCGTGATACACTATCGTACACAATCGTACGATTCATTCAATCTGACCGATTTCTGTCACACTCAAAAAAAAATCGCAACAAAGTCTGTCATAGGTGCCACACTATTACACAAAAAAGATGCAAAAACATATGTTTTTGCTAATGTAAACAAACGCAGTTTTCCGCCATTTAAATTAATATTTGTGATCAATTATTGTGTTGTTATATGTGAATATAATAAATTGTATAAACTATACAAGCAATTAAAAAATGTTAAACGTCTGTCCTTTAGATTATAATTTGTGCTTTAAATCAATAAAGCCGACATTGTTGTTTTCTTATCAGCTGTATTAGAAAATACAACTCTGATCGCATAGAAACTATCATTTTATGAAAATTTTTAAAAACTTTAGACAGACTTGTCAAAAAAAATCTGTCATTTAGTTAAATTTTTAGGCTACACTTTATCATACTTTTTGAACACACACGATTTTTTGACATACCGTACGACTAAATAGGATAATCAGTAGTGGAATTTGCCATATGCTGAAAAGCTTGCATACGCTTTTCAACAAATAACATATCTGTCAACATACGCAGGAAATTTATCAAACACTAATACTACAGTGATACAAAATTGAATGAAATAGAAAAACCTGGGACCCGATATTATTTTTCTTGTAGGAATTGTCGAATAAAAGAAGATTCCAATAGTGAAATATACCGGACACCTCCAAAATCCGGTTTTACAATTAAAAACCCGGTTTTTGTACCTTTGCACACTTATAAGCCTGTAATTTTGTTGATAATGATACGATTTTCAATTTCTTACTAGATTTGGAATGATATATATATTATGATATATATATTATCTAAGAAAATTTGAGAAATTTGGGTGTTATCGTAGAGAAATTTGTGTTATAGCAAATTGTGTTTGCTCCACAATAACACCAAAATTTCTCAAGTTTTTTTAGATAAGTTATATACCATTCGAAAGATCTCAGTTTTTTCTTTCCAAATCTAGTCAGAAATTTAAAATAGGGTCATTATCAACAAAATTACAGGCTTATAAGTGCGCAAAGGTACAAAAACCGGTTTTTTAATCGTAAAACCGGATTTTGGAGGTGTCCGGCATATTTCACTATTGGAATCTTCTTTTACTCGACAAGCCCTACAAGAAAAATAATATCGGGTCTCAGGTATTTTGGACTGTCGCACCGTGTAATATGCTGTTTACACGATATGCTAAAATTACCAACATACGTTTGTGGACATTGTTAACAAAGTGTTAGCAAATGTTGTTAAACATACATATGCGTTTACACGATATGTAATGACTTGTAACAAATTTTTCAGCATAAATATGCTGAGTCAACATATCGCCTATACTTAGCTTTATACATATATGGAGTCAAAACGAAGCATATATTCTCACCAATAATATAATATAGGCACTGATTTTGTATTAAAGACATTAATATGGTCACACAATATATTTGTTTAATGCAAAGTCGTATGTTTTTATGTTGTCAATAGCAAGACTGAACAGTTACGTCTATTTCGGCAAATATTTTCCAAGTGCTACCGTACCTTTAGGAATATCAAACCTGTCATCAAAGAAGTTGTACTTGTAAAAGAAAATGACGAAATTAAGCTAAAAAAACCTGCTTGGAAAATAAAAAATACAAAACTTGGCATTGCTGTTAATCCTCTAGAGGACATGACCTATCATGGGTTAATCACCTAAGCGAAGGTGGTCTAAGTAAGCCTGCAAAATCGTTAATGGTTTAGGTGTTTCCATTATGCGATGCCATTTTCATAAACTTGAATGAATATAAGTTGTTACTGACAACAGGATATTTGCAAACACATATCACGGAAGCAAAAGAAATCGAAGTAGCAAAAGAAATAAAAATATGTAATTTAGAATAAGGTCACTTAATGACGTAATTTCTCTGAATATTAATACAAGAAAAGGGAAATTTATTAAATTAATGTATAAAACAGAAAATTATTATTATATTTGGCTGTGCCGAATCTTATATACCCACCACCAAATCACATATTATGGAGATTTATGCGCCTTTAAGTGATTTCCGGAACTGGCATTTATATGGGGGCTAGGGTAAATTTAAATGATTTTCGAAAGTGGTCTTTGTATGGGGCTATGTCGAAATTATGGATCGATGCAAACTAAATATTGTTTTGTGATTTCACTTTGCATGAAACTTATTACTGCAGAATTTTGTATGGATAAGGCTTTTCTATAGATATTTATGTACTGTAAAGCCATATTTCGGGAAGACATTTATATGGGGGCTATGAGAAATCGTGGACCGATTCAACACGTCTGGTCCTTCTATAATAAAAATAAAGTGTGCAAATTTTCATGATATTATCTGCATTATATGTGAAGAAAAAAGCTAAAAATATCTAAAAAAAAATATCGTGATAGTCTGCAACTCTGATCTATAACTCAAATCATACTGGACCGATTTTGCCCATTTGCAATACAAAATATTTGGGTGGATCAAAAAATGTTTGGTAAAAATTTCATTGTTCTATGTTTATGGTTTTTCGTGCCTTCAACAGACGAAATCGTCTTAGAATCTTATAAGGATCCAGCATATATGGACTTTTTGGCTCTACGACCATTATTTCGATGTGTTACAAACGTAATGACAAACAGTAATATAGCCCTCATCTTTTTATTAAATTTTGACAGCTTGAATTATCAGCCAATAGGATTGCTATTTGCGTGACGTCATTAGTGCGATCTGCGCAGAAGAATTTTGTGTTCGAAATGGCGTAATATTTATTTCTATAATTCTTGGTCTAACTGAACCATGATGAAAATTAAACATTTAATTTTTCTTTTATTTATAGGTACTTTTCAGTTAAACATATAACATGTATAAATGTTTCTAAAATCTAATAAATATTGACACATGTTATAAAAAAATCTAATATAGATAATATTACTTAAGCTGTTTTCGCGTTCATGGCTTGACATAAGCATAAAATCCTATTACAAAAGTGAGTAAAATAAATAAATAATACTGTCTGTATCATGGTGTAACTATACAAGGTTAAGGCAAATCGGCAACAAATATAACACAAATGTACAGAAAAAAAAAAGTTTTTTTGTTTTTGTAAAATAATGTACTACTGTCAAAAACACTTCAAATAAGTAAATTGTAAACAACGTCAGTCAACTGTGCTACTGCACTCACCTTGTATAGTTACACCATGGTCGGTATGTTACAAAAATCCCTTAACAATCATAGAAAGCCCCCAAACATAAAAAACAATTGCTTTTACTTCTAAACCACTCAATCTACTTATTAGAAAATAAAAGAATAAAATCCAACGTAAAATCAAACAAACTCACCGTAATTTCGATTCATTTTCAAAATGTTTCATAAAACTCTCGCTTGCGGTATGATGGTCTACAATTGTGATATTACGACTTTGATATGAATGTAAAACAGCAATATTAACCTCAACCACAGCTTTGTCTTTCCACAAAGAGGTGGGCGTACGTGTATCCAGATTCATTTTTAATGCCACGGTCTAGTCAGGAATAAAAAAGTGGAAAAAAGCGAAAAAAGAGAACAGAAATAACCATTTATCATATCATATCATATCAAGCTTGTCACATAATAAATTTATATTTTAGGAAATATAAAAATTATTTTAACATAAAATTTCTTTCATGGTGTAACTATACAAGGTGAGTGCAAATCGGCAACAAATACAATACAATACAGAAACAACGGGCATTTTGTTGTTGTAAAATAATTTACTACTGTCAAAAACACTTGAAAAACTATTACTTTTGAAAATTGTAAGTAAATTGTCAGTTAGCTGTGCTACTGAACTCACCTTGTATAGTTACACCATGATTTCTTATTGAAAATTGTGTCACACGCATACATACATATGAAAATTATTTATTTTCAAAATGAAATTAATGATTTAACAGTTTTCCTTTTTAAAATTCACTTTATATTTCGTGTAACACTTACCTCCAGAATATTACGACGATTTGTGTCACATAAATTACGACAGCCAATTTCAGTGGACATGTACCAGCCACTGAATGTGGTGGCCGTAAATTGTATGCCGCCAACATCGAACAACATGCTGGATACGGCAGGTAAAGCATACCAGCGCAAATTCATTTCACCAAACCATTCGTATCTGTAACAGAAAAATCACAATATTTATAAAGTTGGAAAAAAATGAGAGAAGAAAAAAAAAACATAAAATATACATTTAAATCACTTTCTGGACTGAAGTTAAAATGCAATTACAATTTATGTGTCATATTGTTTGATTGACTGTGATAAAAGACGTCATGTTGTTGTGACGTGGGAGTGTCAGATTTACTTGTACCAGTTAAAGTCTAGGTACGAGGATATTAATTTATAATTTTATTTTAAGAAAATAAAGACTTGTCAGACGAAAACTTTATTTTGTTATTACTTTTGTTAAGTAATTTCTGTGAGTAAAAGTAAGTTTTTTGTGTTTTTTCCAGTAACTATTGTTGTTACGTGTTTTACTCAATATTGTAATTTCAATTGCTTATTTAAATATTTGCTTAATCAAGATTGAACCTCTTAAACTCTAACCAATATTATTTTAAAGTATCAACTCTTGTGTGTGAGTACTTTTTCTATGATCGGATTAAGTTATAAAATCCTAAAACTAACAAAAAAATTTTTACTAAATACATACGTACATATATAAATTGGAAATTCAATTTCAATAGACATGAACACCAGCAGGCAAAATTTTATTGTGTGGCCAACAAAATAAGAACAAACTTAAAATCCTTCAATTATACATATTTTGAAAAAAATTTGTATTTTCTTGACCTTAATTCCTTACCCGTCCGTATTTAACTGTTCATATGCGGGCACTAGGGTGGTCACTATTTTGCACTTTCTAATACCATATCATAAAGAGCAACTAAGAAGAAAACGTCGCAATGAGTTGGCAGAATCACACACACGAATTTATTTAAATTATTCTGTGTGGGTTGTGTTGATGTACATGTTCATGTTCATGTTGAATTTTTTCTTCGCAATTTTTATACCCACCACCATATATTAATTTTGTCATTCCGTTTGTAACACATCGAAATATTGGTCATCGAACCAAAAAGTATATATATATACAGGGTGGCCCAAAATTCACGAAGGAATTTGAATTCGTTATAACTTTTTATTTAAGAAATAATTATTAATTTTTTTTAATACAGTAGATAAATGGGGAATAGTTTAGTTGAGTTATGAAAAATTAAATCTCGCAAGTAGTGGCCATTTTCTGCTTCGCAAATTCGAGCTCTTTCCAACACACATTTTTCAAAACCTTTCACAAAACTTCAGGTGTTATGTTGTTTATTTCGCCTCGTATATCGCCTTTTAATTGCTGGATGGTTCTAGGCTTATTTATGTAGACTTTTAATTTCAAATAACCCCAAAGAAAACAGTCTAATAATTTTGCATCTGACGTCCAAACTCATCCCATAAATTCTCGACTATGTTAAGGTCTGGACTTTGCGCAAGTGTTTTGCGGACTTTAAGACAATTATACAACAACCAGTTCTTCTCTATCAGCGATGTGTGCTACGGTTAATTGTCCTGGTAAAATTTAAAATTATTGGCAATACCCAATTTATGAGCACTTTGTTTAACATTTGCCTTCAAAATATCAAGATACATGTTTTTATCCATTATGCCTCCTATAAAATGAAGATTTCCGACACGGGAAGCCACCATGCAACACCACACCATCACTGACAAGCCTCCGTGCTTTACAGCTTTCTTAGTATTTTTAGGACAAAACTACTCATTAGGTTTTCCCCACACATAACGCCGGCCCAAAATAAATTAAATTTGCTTTCGACCGTAAAAAGAACCTATAAATTTTTAAAGTGCTGATAGATATAGTCCACTAGTGTTCATTGAAAGTAAATTTTTTAAAATCATCTTGACCGACTTTGAATGTGAGTCAGTGTATATACATAAGTCATTGTAGAAAATTTTATGACGATGGCTCCATATTTGACCATAGCCCCCCTATAAAGTTTATATAGGAAAATCACTTAAATCAGCTTAAATATCTTATAAATATTGTTATCGAACTAAATGTTTCAGGGAACCGTAGCTCGTTTCTGTATTTCTCGCACTGTAAAATTTCTTACATAAAGTGTGAAACAAAAAATTCCATCGTTTCTCGATTTGTGATAAAAAAGTGTTTCTTTCTGTACTTGAATGCAAAAACAGACATTCTGTTTTTATTGAAATATTTCCAGTAAGTAAGTGTCAAATGCAAGATAAACGAAGAAAAAAATACAAATAAAATCAAAATGGTAAAAGGCTAAAAATATAAAATACAACAATTGTGTTGTATTATTTAATTAAAATTAAAAAAAATAATAAAATTATTTAAATAAAAAGAAAACAAAATGTATTTATACAGTCAAACCTCGATATAACGACCCTCACTATTACGAATTCCTCGATTTAACGAATTTTTGAAATCCCCTACAACGCTCTATAAGATTTAATAGAAAATAAACCTTTCTAGAACGAATACATTTGTAAGAGTGCTATAAATAATACTAATATATATATATATATATGTATATAACGAAATAGAAAGAATTATTTACTATTTCCATCAATTAAAACAAATCATTCGCTATTATAACATGGTAAGCAGATGATGATTAATATACATACAAAATTTTTTATTACCTCGTTATAACGATTAAAAAAGCAATTTCACCTCGATATAACGAATCTCATTGTAACGAATTAATTAATATAACGTTTTTTGTTTCTAATTCCCTTAAGATTCGTTATACCAAGGTTGAAATGTAGTGTCAAAACTGTATATATTTATGTACATATGTATATGAATTTGAAATGTGAATTTTTTTGACAGTTCTTTGAGAATCATTGTTGAACTTTATACATATTTATTATTAAAGAAAATTTCTTATTATTTCGGCTTGAGTTTTGTTTTAACACATAACATGCAATAAGAAATATGATTCATTCCCGAAGTTTATTTCTCAAGAATGCACTATTGTTTTTTTCGTTTATTTTGGCATAAACTCTAATTTTAAAGCAATTGAATTGAAATTTGGTTAGTGTACATTTTTTATGCTCCCAAGATGACCTACCAAGTTTCATATGATTTGGTGCACTATTTGCCTGCATGAGCAAAGGAATATTTACCTTAAAAAAGCGATTATTTGTAAATGGAGCAAATTGGAGGAATAATGGTTAGTTATTCATAAATCTACACAATTTAATTAATAAGTTGCCATTTGCAAGTTTTTGCACTGGTTTGCTCTTCAAAAATTATAATCCACGAAACACAAATATAAATTTTATGTTCAATCTAATATTATGCATAAATAAAACATTGCACAATTGGACAACAACACATAATTAATGACCAAATTGGTAGCAGGTAACAATTTTACATACCTCTACTAATATTTTTCATGACAACACTTTTTTATTTTATTCAACTTCAACTTTCACAAGCACTCGAACTCAGCTGATGTTTACCACCAGTTGTTCCAAAACAATATGATATTTAATCAGCTGACTTTAAAAGCATGCCAACAAGAAAGGGTTGCCACCCAAATTTATACTTAATAATTGTTTTTCTAACATGGGTATCTAGATTAAGAAAATCAGTTAAATTTCAAAATATAAATCCAAAAAAAAAAATTGACTTTATGGCACAAAATCTTACTTATAGCTCACAGTGGAATGGTGAGTTAAATAGATTATGTTTCAAAGTAGATCTTGAAAAACAAACTTTGCTGATGATGCAATTGGCAGGGTAGAAAATGCATTACAATGTGCCAATTATCTAGAAATTGACAATGGTATTCTTTGAATTATTTATTAAAATAAACTCATGCCGAAATAATAAGAAATTTTCTCTAGTATTTTTTTAAGGGTTGTCCATAATTGACAGCCCATGTACGAGTATAAAGTCCATTTACAAAAAACAACTCTTTAATATATAGTTATTGAAATGAAAATGTCATTGTTAAGATATGAAATTCACCATTAGACTTAAATACAGTAAAATATTTTAGGATGAACGTCACATAATATGTAATAGATTCCATATAAAGGATCAAAAACATAGAAGAACTCGTATAAACATCGTTATCAATTTAAATGTTACACAAATTTCTTTCTTAAATCACACTACTGATAAAGGGTGTCCCAACTAGAACGAAATTTTTAAATTTTAAATAAAACACAGATATTTAAAAACAAATCGTGAAACTTTATTATATCGTAAAGTAGACAGAATGAGGTTATGTATGGAACAAGATATCGTGCAGATGGCCGCCGCACCTTTGCTGGCACACACGCGAACTTTTAGTGAAATTTGCAATGACCTTTTTGCATTAATGCTGTGGTATTTCATTAATGCAGCGTCCAATTTCCTCTTTTAAGGCTTGAGTCGTTGTCGGCTTATTCGCGTAAACCATCGACTTCAAAAAACCCCAAAGAAAAAAATCTAAAGGTGTTAAATCGCACGATCGAGGCGGCCAATTCTGGTCTCCAAAACGCGAAATAACACGACCGGGAAATGACTGATGCATTTTCTCTGACTGTATGACATGTGGCGCCGTGTTGTTAAAACCACATGCCCTGCACGTTCATTTCTTCAATTCTAGGCAAGAAAAAACTGGTTATCATTTCACGATACCGAACACCATTGACACCATTGCGTTCTAGTTGGGACACCCATTATATAGGTGGTTGGTATAATGTAAATATACTCTTACTTGTTTAAATGACTGTATTTTTGTGTAAAAATTGCATTATAGTTTGGCGAACAAATGTTCTGAAAACTTTGTTCGAACTAGAATAATAAGATTGACAATATTTAGAATTTGTTTAAATCTACAGCATTTTGTTTCTAGTGAAAATACGATATGCCTTGGGAGCACCGAAAATCTAAAAACTGTAAAATATGCGCCACCCTAGTGTTTTATTATATTTATATTACGATGTAATAAAAATAAAATAAAACTATCTTTTATAGACAATATTTTACCTTGTTTTTTTTACACAACTTTTACTATAACTATTGTAAAGTATCATTTCTAACACTATAAAAATTCATTAAAAGTGCCATCATATAAAAATATTTGTATATAACATATTTACACACATATAGGTACACATACTATATATTTATAAATTTATTTATACTTATGTATATAGAAAAAAACAAAACTCATCTGTATTCCACACACAATATTCAATAACAAAACATAGACACACTCTCAATCCAAGCAAACGAACGAAACGAATTTATCCTAACCAACATCATACAATAAAAATAAACTAAAACTACTGCACACAAACTTAAACACTCACACAAATATGGACAAACCACTTCCACTTTAGTTGGTACAACCAGATGACCACTTAAGGCAGTTTTACTTAGCAGTACTACAACTAACTACACAGGAGTATTATTCGTGTGGTACTTCTTTGGCAACCACAATGATCGATAGATAGTTAATACTACGAATACAAGGCAAATACATACTTTCAAAGTACATGTAATGTTTGCTGTGTTACAAGTGACACCTGTAGGTGTCCTGATTGTAAATTGGCACACACAGTTTCCTATGCCCTAAAGTTCAGCTGAAATGTGTTTAAAAAGGTTCGGTGAAAAACAATAAAATTGCAAACTTACTTTGGATGACTTAATGGAACTTCTAAAATTAATTCCGGTGGATAATCGAAATAGTCTGGATCATGACCATTGGCTGACACCACCAATGGCAGTATGTCCCATTCTGTACCTTTGCCTTTCCAGCCCAATTTCATGCAGACCTTCAAAAAGAGAATTAAGTACAGAAAATTATTATTTCTTAAACTTTAATTAAACATTAAGGGTTTGAATAAGTAAATTTATTCGTAAACATTTAAGGCACGCAATTGTGAAATAGTGTTCTGGTTTTTATCGTTAACAATATTTCTATAGAAAACTTTCTAAATAAAATAAAATTATGTAATTGGTAGTTTTTTATAGAAAAGTAACAATAACTTTTAATTTATTACTAATTTTCCAAGCTTAAGGTCTTTCTTTTAAATATAAAAACTTTTTAACTTTATTTAAAACCAATATTTCGGCACTTCCTTGAGTGCCTTCGTCAGGGTTTTTTTCTTCCTAATTTTACAAATTTTTAACAAATTATAATTTGTTATAATTTATATAATTTATATTATTATATTAATATATAATTTATATTATTATATTAATTTATATTATAACAAATTATAATTTGTTAAAAATTTTTATATAATTTATATTATTATATTAATATATAATTTATATTATTATATTAATTTATATTATAACAAATTATAATTTGTTAAAAATTTGTAAAATTAGGAAGAAAAAACCCCTGACGAAGGCACTCAAGGAAGTGCCGAAATATTGGTTTTAAATAAAGTTAAAAAGTTTTTATATTTAAAAGAAAGACCTTAAGCTTGGAAAATTAGTAATAAAATAAATAATAAAGGTCGAATAAAAATACATATTAATAACTTTTAATGTTTACAAAAAATTAAATAACGCTAGCTAAACTTTTCTTTAGCTAGCGTTATTGATAACTAAGAAAAACTATAAAATTGCAATCCTAAAGAAAACTAAACCAGTAATTTTAGTTTTCCTTAGAAAAGTTATAGATAATTTTGATTTTCTATAGGAAAGCTATCGATAACTTTGATTTTATATTTAACAGTTATCGATAACTATGATTTTCTATAGAAATGATAACAATAAATTTGATATTCTCTAGAAAATTTTTTATTTTATCTAGGAAAGTAATAGATAACTTTAGTTTTCTCTACGAAAGTTATCGATAACTTTGATTTTCTCTAGCAAAGTTTTTGATAACTTTAATTTTATCTACAAAAGTTATTGATAACTTTGATTTTCTCTAGAAAAGTTATCGGGAACTTTGATTTTCTCTAGGAAAGTTATCGAGAACTTTGATTTTCTCTAAGAAAGTTTTCTATAACTTTGATTTTCTCTAGCAAAAATATCGATAATTTTTATTTTCTCTAGGAAAGTTATCGATAACTCAGATTTTCTCTAGAAAAGTTATCGAGAACTTTGATTTTCTCTAGGAAAGTTGTCGATAACTTTGATTTCATGTAGACAAGTTATCGAGAACTTAGATTTTCTCTAGAAAAGTTATAGATAGCTTTGAGTTTCTGTAGGAAAGTTATCGATAAATTTAATTTTCTTTAGAAAAGTTATCGATTAGTTTGATTTTCATTACAGAAGTTATCGATAACTCTGATTTTCTTTAAAATAGTTATCGCTAACTTTGATTTTCTCTAGAAAAACTGTCGATATTACATTAATTTCACACAAAATTTTATGATTTTCTATAACATTTTTATTTTCCTCCTAGAAGTATATAATAATTTTCAGAGTAAACTTTTCTTTATTTTAAATAAATAATCAAAATCTACATGAACAACCACACCATGGTTGTTTAAATAAACCCCTTATAATCCCTTTTGTCATCTGTTTTAGTCTTCAAACACATGAAAAATAAAATAACACTTACCTCGGTAAATTCAACATTCATGGGATCTCCAATGATTTTACCGTCGCTTTGTTTGTAGCCAGCATACGAGATGAGCTGGGCATTCCAAATACGATAATCATGACGTCCGTCAGTGCGCTGTGGAAATATTGTTATAGCTGACCTGAGCATCCATAGTTTTTTATTATATGTTTTTTTTCATATTTATTTAAAACATTCAACCGTGTTATTTGGCCATTCCATGGTAGAACGAGCGAGTCAGAGATAAAATGAAATTGAAAATAAGAAAGACAAAAAATTAATATATTGCATGAAACGAAAACAAACACAAAAAAAACACAAGAAGAAACACCAACAATAACGGGAAAAGAATTAAAAAAAACAATATAATACAGATTTATTTGCATTCAAGTCAATTACCAAATAAAAACTGCAAAAAATGAGCTAAATGAAACATTTGCAAGTAAAATACAGTTTGTAGTTAAAATTCGCATATAAAAATAAAAATTTCAATCTACTGGCCGTCATTTTTACAATTGTATTATAAGTTTTTGTTTGTTTTTGTGCAAATAAATTTCGTATGTATGTATTTCTTTTTTTTTTTTAATTTTTGAAAACTTTTTTTAAAGTAAACATTTGGCCTTTAATAGAGCAAAGCGGTTTATATGCCATGTAATCCTTTTATATTAACTAAACAGCACATGGTGTGATTTATCACGTTTGGACACGTTGACATTTAAAATAACATTAGATAATTGAATTTTTTGTAAATTAAAATGTAAATTGGTAATAAATATTAGCGATGGTTGTTTTTTGTTATTAGCTTGTCAAGCAATTAGAAAAGTTAAATAAATTTTGTAAATTGAGACAAAAAAAACAGTGCAGATAGAAAATTAATTGCTAAAAAAAATGTAGTTTTTTTAAAGGTTACTGTAACGTATGATCAATTCAGTTTAGCTAAAATATGTTGCAATTTTTTTACTTTATCTATATTTATTAATTAATATCGAAGCAATTATAATTAATGTATTATAGCGTAGACAGACGACACAGTTAATTTGCATTAACAGTCTAAATTCAAATTAACTTGTGAATTATCCCATCTTAATGCTCATTAAGTTAGACGTAAATGCACAAAATCAAACTGAATTTATACTGCATTTAGCTATTACAATATGGCAACATCGTCGAAAATCAATCATATGTTATCAAATTTTTTACTATTGTAAAAGAAGAAGAAGACAATTGTAAAATTAAAATAATAAAAATAGATTTCCACAGTTGCCTTTGTCTTATTTCAGAGTGTCTCACTGCGGTCTCCACATGTAGCAACACGTTCAGGTTGATGGTTGGTAGTGCATGAACAATTTTTGCAATATGGAGCAGTTTCAGTAAAAGTAATTTCAGCTTTTTTTTTCAAATAAATACTGATTTTTCACCAAATGCCAAACAAATTTGTTCATAATTAAACAGTTGTTTACAAACAGCTGTTTAAATGCTGTTTTAAATGCAGAAACTGTCGTCTGTCACGGTAAAATCTTAATTCACATTAGTGAGATTTTAATAGCATGTTCAGATATGAACCTTAATTGCGATAATCGCCATTATTCAATATTTCATATAAAATCTCAATTAATTATTGCGCAATAAGTACGAAATTGTTATAATATTGAGTACAATTTCGAATGCAACACTGTTCACAACTGTGTTTAGTGAACAAAATTGTATAAAATGGCAAATGCCAACAAAAGAAAACAAAAGAAATCATTAAAAAATCAATGTGAAGGTAAGTTTGTTTACATAGAAACACAACAACCACCCAATAGACCAAACCCCTTTAGAAAAATATTATAATAAAGCTTACAAGCATAAGCCTTAAGCTTTAAAAAGACTTGAGAAACTATAGAAAAACACTTTTAAAATGTAGAATAATCAAAAAGGAACCCTCTTGATAATAGTACTGAAATAATTATTTAATAAGCTTATATTCTCAATTTTAGAAAAAGATTCTCCAAATAATATTTTATTTAACTAAATAAAGATAAGCTTATACCTACAATTGTAGAATAAGCTTTTTCCAATAATTGTAGAATTAGCTTATGCCTACAATTGTAGAATAAGCTTTTCCAATAATTGTAGAATTTGGTTATGCTTGCAAATAAGAAAACTCGGACCTTTGGCTATCGACGACAAGTCTTTCTCCTTAAAAAAATAAATAAAAAAAAAACCTTTAATGGCATTCATAGTTAAAAAAGGAAAAAGTTACCCCCTGGCCCACGATGTCGAACGATAACGTTCGCTTAGATAAGACTTAAGACACAAACTTTTTATCGTATCTATTTTTTACTCAATCAAGTTTGTTTATTCCACAATCAAGTTTGTGTCTTAAGTCTTATCTAAGCGAACGTAATCGTTCGACATCGTGGGCCAAGGGCTAACTTTTTCCAAAAAAAATCAAAACTTTTCGGATAAACAAAACATTTTTACAAATATAATTTTTTATTTTAAATCAAAATGAACAATGACAAAATATGACAAGCATGTTTAATATATACATATTTATTGTATACTATTTATTATACACTATGTTTAAAAACATATTGTGAAGGATAATAGTTTCTCAAACATGATTAAAAAAAACTTTAGTATTTTTTTTAAAGCTTCTTCTACAGTACTGTTATACTTTACTTATTTTTTGGTCTGTTGGGCATATAGAGTATTTTTTGTATTGTTTTCCAACTGTCAAATGATAATTGAGTAAGCTGAAAATTGCGTGTGCCTGAACACTTAAAATAATATTGTCAATTAACCGAATATTGACTCAATTAAGTTTCATATCTGTACACAGTATTAGATTGTGTATCAGGTACGTATCGTGAACAATTTTAACTCAGTGTTCACCTCTACCTATGATTAATACAAGTTGAGCTAATATTACTTATATTACTCATACGCACCGTATTGACAAGGTTCAATACTTATCTATGTATTATGTAGTTGGTAATAATTATGTTTAGTAATTGAAATCGTATTAAACGAGTGTCTATTCTAGATTGTAGTATTTAGTCTAGAGTATAGTAAGGTAAAAACTACACTGTAAATCTGGTAAGGCAAATCATAGTAATGCACATCTGAACCGAGATGCATGTTTTGCATGGTGAACAATAATTTATATGTTTTATATATAATACGAGGGCGGTTCGGAAACTTCTGAGCCTAGCACAGAAATAGAATAATTAGTTTTTCAAAAAGATTTTTATTTTTTAAGATAATCTCCTGAAACTTCAATACATTTTCTCATTAGGCGATTATCTTTTTCCCAACGAAAAACTGCCGATTAAATAAATTTGGTTTTCTCAATGTCTCATTTGCTTCTATTCTGTAGCAAAACTAACCAGCCCTCATCTGCCGATTATTTATTTGTTGTACAGATAAATTCACTCAGCTGACTGCTGTTCATATTTTTTATTTGGCAATACCTTGAGTTTCTGTAAAAAACTTAATTATATTTTAGAATTTAATAGAGGAATAAACATTAATTTGATGGAGGATGAACTCGAAGAACATGAATTCCAAGTGAATGTTGAAAGAGTTTATCATGCCAGACCTAACTACCTGGCAGACATGGATGTTATTTATTTTTTAAAATATTTGTTTTTTTTTTTTTTTTTTTTTTGATTTTATCTTTTGTTATTTTTTCACATTTGGAAAATAGCTGATTTATGTCAACAACTTGTCACTTGAAGACAGAGTTCCCAATTTTCACATACATTTTGAGAGGTATTGCCAAATGAAAATAATATTGCTGTCGGTATATTGAGAAAACCAAAATTGTTAACAGACATATTATCAGTTTGATAAATTTATGTCGACATTTAGTAACAAGCAGTTTGTCGACACATTGAGAAAACGGGCCTTAGTCCAACACTTATCTAGCAATTATATCCCTTGATTAAAATAGTTTCCCTTAAGGCCTTCAAAATAGTGGTTTACAACTGTAATTGCATCTTCCTTTGAGGTAAAACGCTTGCCAGCTAGGATTTTTTTAGATTTGGGAACAGGTGAAAATCACTGGGAGCTAAATCAGGAGAATAAGGTGGATGGTCAAGCAACTGGTACTCTAATTCATTGATTTTAGCCATGTTTAAAACACTTTATTGTTTTTTCTTTTGCAGATAGTCAATCAATAAAATACCTTTGAAGTCGAAATAACCGATGTCATAACCTTACCAGCCAACTGAATTGTTTTTGCCTCCTAAGGGGCACTTCCTTCATCTTCAGTCCATTACTTGGATTATTCCTTTGTCTCTGTAATAAAGTAATGGATCCATGTCTCATCAACAGTTCTAACAAGACTCTTAAAATCCATTTTATTTTTCTTAAAACGATCCAAACAAACTTGAGAAATTTTTATTTTCAAACATTATAAGTGTGATTATCACGCGTGAAACTAGTTTCAAGGATAAGATGAGGATTATTTATTGTTGCTATGGTTCCTTTATAAAATTAGGAAGTGCAAATATAAATTTGCAGAAAGTAAATTTAAAAAATGTTTGGCTTAATTAAGCGTCTATTTCGTTAGATGCTAATCATAATTAATAAGTTATTTTCAGTAGAATTCTTTAGATTGTTAGATTTTCAAAATAATGGCTGTCGTTGATTCTTAATGCTGAGTGTTCTGTTCACACGCAAGTCTTATTTTTCATTAATTTGAACTTTCTCCAGACTTGAAAATAGGAATCAGAAATCAAGATTAATTTTAATAGTGCATAAAAGTGTGTATTCGGTTATTTTTCTTTTGCAAAAATTTTATCAATAAAACTTGCAACCTGTGAACAACCACTTATATTAATTTTATATGCCCAATATACATATTACTCTCTACCAACCACCTTCTCCAAATTTGTGGTTTTTTTATTTAATGTTAAATATTTATGGACTTTTTTTGTGTTAAATAGTTACTTTTGCGATTTTTTTGTTAAAAATATTTATTCAAAGAATTTAATTGAAAGCATTAAAAACATGCTAAAAATAAAAATTAACATTAAACATTTTAGTGTATTTTTTAGCAACAAAAAATAATTTTTAAACAAAATAATTTAACAATTTACAATCGTGATTTATTAATGTTAATAAAAACAAAAACTAAAATGTGCCCACATTTTTCAATTGACAGTCTTAAGGTATGGTCACATTTGACAAATATTTCCTCAAAAAAGCGTAACCACTTGTTTTAGCACAAATTTGTTTGACGTTGTTTGCTCTTACAAGAGTTTTGCTAGATCAAACAGCATCAAATAAATTAAAACTAAATATTTGTTGTGCTTTGGCCTAAATAAGAAAAGTTTTTTTAAGTAAACAAATGAGTTCAAATAAATGTTATTTAGTGGTTACGTCATTTTCGGCAAATATTTGCCAAATGTGACCGTACCTGTACACATGCAATTGTCAGAAGTTAGACTCGACTACTACTCTCCTACGAAGAAAAAATGGTAGATTTACTGGTGGATAGTCAATTCAAAAATTAAGATTTCATAATAGTCACATTTCTTATAAAGGTTATTGCAACACAAATATTCCTTAAGTTTTTGTTATTAGTTGCTGTAAATATGCTGATTTATTCAAGTGTTAAAATCCCAATTCCTAAAAGTTTCAAAAGTTTATCTAAAGAAATAAAAACATATGCAACAAAAACAACCAACTATTTATTAGCACAATGAAAATGATGATGATGCCCAAAAACAAAAAACAGACATAAACCCAGAAGAAAAATTCAAATACCAATAGACCACAAAACAAATGTAAGAGTAAAAGTATTAATGAAGTAGATAAAAGATGGAAACAGGTTAAAGAAATGCAAAAATAGTTTAACAGGAAAAAGTTGTTGAAATACGATTATGTAGTAACTAAAATATTTGCACACAAACAACAACAAATACTCTAGGGCCAAGTTTGTACAGTTGTATGTTGTATAAACTTTTTGACCATGGTGACTTTTGAAACATTTATTAACTCTCCCTTAAAAACTCTATATCTTTGGGTCTTTATGACTGGCTATTTATAACATTTAAGTCTTCTTACGCTTTGTGAGTTAGAAAACCTGTAATAAATTTTCTACAATATTAAGGTTAAGAAATAGAAAAACTTAATATGTCTGTCTATGTTCTAAACGAAAAATAAAACTAAAAGTTAATAAAAGAAATCATAAACTTGTAAATCTCAACAAAATTTACATGTGAATAGAAGAATGTTAAAGAATACAATAAATGCTAAACAATCGACAGTAAATTAGTTTAAAAGTTGTATTCGTAGACAAAAATATTCTATTAAAAGATTTTTTTTTTTTTTTTTTTTTTGTAAAAAAGTTCATCAAAATAAATGTGTTTAAAGCTTTGTTAACTTACCTTAAATTACCTTTGTTGGTGGCATATTTAATGTGGTTACAAATGGCTTCAAACATGCCACTGGTCGTGGTCACATAACGGCAATCAAAGACCTTTAAAGAGGAGAAACGAAAACATTGCTATAGACCTTATTATTTCAAGCAACAATTTTTTTTTATTTCCTTTGAATTAATGTATTTTTGTAGGTTTTCAAAAAAAAACTGAAATTTATTCAGTTTAAATATTTAGTTGAAACAGAAAGTATAAATAAACACAAATAAGTACACAAAAAACATACACCATCATTTGCAATTCAAACTAGAGTAGATTTTCCTAAACAACTGACAGTGGAGTAAAGTTCAAGGAATGTTTAGTTCTTTAAGAAATGTTAACTAATTGTTAAATTTGACTAATTTCATGTTAGTCGATTTATTATAAAAGAAAATTTAAAAAATAATTGGAAAATAAAAAAGGCATCATTTGTGCTTTTTCACTACATGTGTACTTAAGGAGGTGAATCTAGAACTGTGTAGTATCTAGTTTTTATTCTAGTGTAGTGTCTAGTATGTAGTCCTGTGCAGTGTTTAGTCCATATTTAACAAAAGCGCTTTTTAATGGATTTTGGAAAACGTAAAAAAACTGAGTTAGTGGAGTTGCTTTATGTTTATACCCTACACCACCATAGTGGGGAGGGTACACTGGATTTGCGATGATGTTTTAACGTCCAAAAATATTGGTCCAACACCCACCCTGAAGTATACCGATCGACTCAGAATCACTTCCTGAGTCGATTTAACGATGTCCGTCCGTCCGTCCGTCTGGTTGGCTGTCCATGTAAAGCTTGTGCGCAGAGTACAGATCGCAATTTTGACAAAATTTGGTACATAATACTTTTTTGGCCCAAGGACGGATGGGATTGAAACTGGTGGAAATCGGTTCATTATTTCACCTGGCCCCCATACAAATTTCCTCCCGAAATTGGGGTTTACCGATCATAAATGTTTGAATTATTCAAGTATCCAAACAAATTTCACCACAAATGAGTAATAAATGAAGCTAAATCACATCTACAAATTTTGTCAAGATCGGTCTATATTAGTCGTAGCCTCCATATAAGGCCCACTTCCGAAAATTACTTTAAAGAGCATAACTCTTTTAAAACTGTCGGTATCCAAATAATATTGAACACAAATATATTTCATATATATAGGAATAGTACGTGACAATTTTATTATGATCGGTCCACAATTAGTCATAGTTCCCATATAAGACCTACTTCCGAAAATTACTTTAACGATCATAAATTTCTTAAAAAAAAATTAAAAATATTCCAATAAAATTTGACACAAATTAGTTTCTTATATACAGAAATAATGACACCTAATTTTATAATGGTCGGTCCATAATTAGTTGAAAATCCCATATAAAACCCTCTACGTAATTCACTTTAACCTCCATAAATCTTTTAAAAGTATTTATATCCTTTACAACAAATATAATATTTATATTCACAGAAATCATGACACTAACTTTTTTGATGATCGGTCCAATATGTAATATCTCCCATATAGTGCTCGTTTTTGAAAAACTGTTTTATACATATACTGGGTGTAAGGTATTATATGGTCGGGCTTAACCAACTATACACTCTTACTTGTTATCATTATTTTCAATATTGGTAAAAATTTCAAAAAAAAGTCTTTCTTTTCGTTATTTATAATTTTATGACCTTTGAAGTAAAATCATATTGAACATGCACTCTGTTTTACACGCCAGTGTACATATATACAATAATTATGTTCTTTGTCTATTATCATCATCAGTGTTGTCGCCAATATAACTTTCTTCAAAATCTCATTCTCCACCATTAACGATGATACTGGTTCAATTAAGAACCGATGTATATAGAATCTAGAGTGATCCATTATCATTCCTTTTCTATTATTTATTGTGTTTTACTGTATATTCTACTTATTTTCATTCGATGAACAAAAGTTTCTTATTTTATTTGACATTTTTTTCATCCCATAAATATTTTGTTTCCAATTGCTTTCAATACTTAATTTTAAGCTATTATTAAGGGGCATATACGAGACCTGGTCAAAAAATAACCATTATTTTCAAATTTCGTGAGTTACGTATATTCGATTTTCGCATTTTTTTTTTTTGGTACACATGTCAGCCATTTTGGATTGTCAGTTTGTTTTTGACAGATAAAAAGATTGGTCCTGTTTTGGTATGCTCTTCGATGTTTTACTATTCGAAAAAATGGATCAAAGAAATTGTATTAAGTTTTGTTTAAAAAAAGAAATTAAATGCGCAAACACATTTGAAATGTTGACTGTGGCATTTAGCGAGTCTAATATGAGCAGAACACAAGTTCCATTGTGGTATAACCGGTTTAAGGAAGGCCGAGAAGATGTCAATGACGATGCTCGTCCCGAGCACGTCAGCAACCGATGAATACATTGAAGCAGTGAAGAAAATGATTTTGGATAATCGTCAAATCACTATCAGAGAGGTTGCTGATGATGTTGACATATCGTTCGGCTCATGCCAAGCAATTTTTACGGATGTTTTAGGAATGAAACGTGCGGCAGCGAAGATTGTTCCAAAATTACAAAATTTTGAGCAAAAACAACGTTACATGGACATAGCTCAGGAGCTGTTGAACATCGTCAACGACGATCCAGATTTACTCAAAAAGGTCATAACTGGTGTCGAATCATGGGTGTATGGCTATGACATTGAAACCAAAGCCCAATCATCCAAATGGAAACATCCAGAAGAGCCAAGACCGAAAACAGCACGTCAAGTTCGGTCAAATGTGAAGATTTTGGTCACTGCACCACTGTGGCGTGGTGCATCATGAATTCTTGCCACAGGTCGTACGGTCAATAAGGAATACTGCCTTGAAGTTATGCGCCGTTTGCGCGAAGCAATTCGTCAGAAACGCACAGAATTGTAGCAAAACCAATCATGGATATTGCACCATTATAACGCATCAGCTCACACATCGATGATTGTTCGTGAGTTTTTGGCCGAAAAAAAAAACCGTTATCATGCCCCAACCACCGTATTTACCGGACTTGGCCCCCGCTGACTTTTTGCTCTTCTGAAGATACCAAAAGGAAAGCGTTTTACTACGATTGAGGAGATAAAAGATAAATCGAAATAGGAGCTGTTGACGATACCAAAAAACGCGTTTCAGAAGTGATTGGAGGATTGAAAAAAACGCTGGCATAAGTGTATTATATCTGTAGGGGATTACTTTGAAGCGGACAAGATAGTTATTGATGAATAAATAAATAAATACTTTTTGAAAAAATTTAAAATACCGATTATTTTTTGATAAGACCTCGTATGCTTCTTTTTGGTTCGTTTTTTTTTTTTTTTTTTTTTTTTTTTTGTGAATGCAATTCTATTTAAATAACTTTATAAAAATGCAATAATTAATATTAATATAATTTTCTTTTCTTTCAGTAATATATGGTGTTGACTTTATTTTGAAGCTCACAGTATGTAAAAGCAGCTATCGTCACCAGATAAATGAATATGCATAAATTCTAGACTGTTGACTAAAAAAAAATGCCTACAGAAACTGGTGCCTCTAATTAGCCGCCGCAGTAAAGTTTTTTCCTGATTAAAATCCCTGCCATAAGTCAAAAGCTGCAATGAATTGGTAACGAAAAATCGGAAAGACGTAGTAGAAAAATATATGAAATAATTATCCACAGCTTCGACAAATTGAACAATATTGGCCTTTTTTAACTAACACAAAACTGCAAAGCCTTTTGGTTTTGTCTTTGGCGGGAATCGAATCCGCAACCCTCAGACTGATAGTTCTGCACACTATAGTCTAGTCTATGGGTCTATCGGGAAGGAAAGTTAAAGCAGAGTAGTGCTGCAGTTCTTTTATAAAAAACAAAGCGTTTTAAAATATTTGTGAATTATAGGTAGATAGGCACTAGTTAGTTCGTATAACAAGAATACGATTTTTATAAGAGGAAATAACTTTCAGTTTCTTTTTATCAAGTTATCAATTTGTGGTTCTTAAGTATTCAATCGTTTTGTGTTCCATAAATATTAAAACAATTATGAGACAGGATATTATATGAACAACCGGTAGGTCGGGTAAAAATATATTACCCGATATGCCAAAGGGTTATGTCGGATTCCTACTGACTAAAGCACCTCCCTCATTATCCATACACCCTACGGGACTGTATATCACGGTAAAAATCTAGCAATGAGGTTTTCTTCTGGCGATATATAACATTATGCGGATTTGTTTGGCATTTTTAGCTTTTAGTTTAAAACACTTGTACAATAAAAATGTATTCAAGGTATTGGCTATTATTTCCCATTTTTCTGGAAACATTTGGATTTCATACCAAAAAAACTGTTAGTCCTTTGAGGCCAAGAACGAATCAAGCCAATTTCGGTTAAGCTGTTCTGAAATAAATCGTATCCAAGAGAGAAAGAGCGCTCTGCATCGATCGAAACAAATAGTAAATGAACGGAGCAAAGTCTGGACCAGAAGGCGGTTGAGGCAAAACATTCCAAACACTTCTTTCAATATGCGAGCCGAGCGGGTTCATAATATTACGTTTTCATGTTTAAATGAATCAATTGCATTCGGTATAGGTTCCGATGGAACACAATCACCATAAGCTTCACCATAGGCTTTGGTAATTATTGTTTTAACATATAACGCTTCTTCAGATATCAAGAAAAGATTGACCTATCAAATTATTTTTAATCACTGCATAACTGAGTGCCTTAAAAGCTTTACAATCAAATCTTTTCAATTTCTAAGATCTTTTTGAACCACTATACACATTAGTTATACAGTTATAATGAAATTTGTATTCATTTATTCCATATAGTTCAGTTTCATTTCGGCATAACATTTGTTTTTCTTTCAGAAGTTTCTCTGCTACTATTTCAACTATTTCCTTGTTCTTGTTACTTGCACATTATTTAAATTCTTAAAAATTTCCCCCAGCTACATTTCTTCATGTTTAGCGTTTTTGTTCCGCTTTTGAAATGTCTTAAAGCTCGAATTTACACTTTCAATTGAATGTTTGGCACAGAAGAAGGTGTGAGTGTATGTTTATGTGTTTGAATATTTGCATTAACATTTGCACTTGAGTGCACAACTAAT
Organism: Bellardia pandia; assembly: GCA_916048285.2. NCBI lineage: Eukaryota > Metazoa > Arthropoda > Insecta > Diptera > Calliphoridae > Bellardia > Bellardia pandia. The sequence goes on from OU696530.1 coordinate 40,528,136, forward strand.
ACTGCTAAAAACATTATGCAGGTTTCAATATATGTAGTGTATATCGACAATAGGGCGGCCCTTATTTTGTAGTTTTTGGCTTTTTAATGCTGTTAAGGTTTAAAATCTAAAAATGGTAAATTAAGGCCACGCTAATATACAGGCAACGAATAGACTTTCTTATAAACATATCACACAAATCACACTTTTTGAAACATACAATATTTGAATAATGGCAACAACAAACTGACTTTAAGGGAGACGTTAAATGCAAAATAACTAAAAGGAAAACTTAACGTACACATGTACGTATGTCTTTAACAACAAAACAGCAGCTTGCAATAGTTGTTCACTTCATCACCTTTTTATAGCGTTTATAAGACACACTGTGCAAAAGAGCGAAACGGTAAACAAGACAACAATAACAACATTATAAAAGGCTGTTATGGCTGTGTTAAAAGCATACGACTATTGTTACATCGTACTACAGTTGTTTCCTTTGAATGCCTTTATCACCTTGAGTTAAACACTTTCATTCCTTGACTTCTTTCTTTTCTTTTTGTCATTTTGACAATATGTTTATGTATGTGTTTTATAAAGTACAATTTGTTCAGTTTTTTTCTTCGATAAAATGGAATGAAATGTTTCCTTTTTACTTAAGAATGTGTAAAAGAGAAAACAAATTCAATTTTGCATAATTTAGTCAAATGCAACATGTTTTATACATGCCAATAATTACAAAAGAATAAATTTAAAAACTGTTAAAATATGTATTTCTCTTATTGAAGCAACAGTTGCTCAAAAGTTTAGAGATTTCTAGGTTAATAAATTAATATAAAAAAGTATATTTATTAGGATGACCCCGTTTGTATGAAGGTAACATAAAATGTGACAGTCAGAACAACTTTTCTATAGAAAAGTGTTGTCACAGTCTGTGCAAATTTTCTATAAAAAAGTGCTGTCACAGTCTGTGCAACTTTTTCTATAAAAAGTGCTGTCACAGTCTGTGTAACTTTTGTATATAATAGTTTTGTCACAGTCTATGTAACTTTTCTATAAAAAAGTGCTGCCACAGTCTATGCAACTTTTCTGTAGAAAAATGTTGTCATACTTTGTGCAACTTTTTCTGTAGAAAAGTGTTGTCACAGCCTGTGCAACTTTTTCTGTAGAAAAGTGTTATCACAATCTGTGCAAATTTTTTGTAGAAAAGTGTTTTCACAGTCTGTGAAACTTTTGTTTTTTATCTAAGACTTAGAATGATTTAAGCTTTTATTTTAGTTAAGAACAGCAACAACTTTTTATTGAAGCCTACTTAAAGTCCATAATTTATATAGTAGGGTATTTATTATACATACATAAATATTTGAATAAATCACCGATGGTAAGCAATATTTTCCTCAAAATTAATCCCGTGAAGATCCTTAAATTTACCTTACTTCAAAACAGTTAACAATATTTATGAAATAATTTTGTTTTCTAAAAATTTCAAAGGAAAACTTATTTAATCTTTCTCATTTACAAAACACAAAAACTGTTTAAAAATCCTCTCATAATACTTAGAATTAATTTAACGCCCTGCTTTCTCTAGTACACAAACAGAAAGTACATACAGAAAAAAATACTTGTTAAACAATAAATCAACAATAAATTTTAATTCTTGTTGTTAACATTCTTGGTTTTGTTTGTGGTCTAAACACTTGAACACTTAAGTGCCAAAAACCAAGTAGTTACTCACTAATAATAACTTTAACAAAACGTACTTAAACACATGCCAGGCAATAAAAACCACAAAAACCAACTGCTTGAAAAAGATCATGCTTAGAATGTGCAATAGCAACAACAACAATCAAATATATTTCATTCAAGTAGCTGAAATACTTGAACTAAAAAATTAAATTATACTCCAAAGACTAAAATACCAGAAATTTTATAAGAGTTTAAATGTCCAACAGAGTAGAATCAAGTCTAAATAAAAAGTATTTAATATTTTTGTTTTCTTTTAAATAAAACCATAAAAAAAACTCAAACACAGAAGCTTACAGATAAAATTGTAAATATTTATATACATATTTATGCATTCATTTGATTAGTTAAGAATACATTTTGTAAACAAGATACTTTTCCAAGTTCATGCTTGAAAATTTGCAAACATTGAAAAGTTTTTAATCTTTTTATGAAATATTTTATTAAGAATAATAAATAATATTGGCACAGAATTATTATGAAATACAGCTATTGTATAAATATGTTTGCAAGTATATAAGTTACAAAATTAAATAGTCAAATTAAATGAAACTATAAAAAAAACTGAGTAGCTTTTCCAAAGAAAATGTTGTGCAAGACTCAGTGAATTTTCTATAGAAAATGTTTTCATGAACAGACTCTGAACAACTTTTCTATCGAATATGCTGTCGATACATTGAACAACTTTTCTATGGAAAATGTTGTCCAAACTCTAAACAACTTTTTTATGGAAAATGTTATCCAGATTCTGAACAACTTTTCTTTGAAGTATGTTAAAGTATGTTTTCTATGAAAATTGTTGTTGGAGAGAGAACAGCTTCTTTATTGTTATCCAGACTCTGAACATTCTTTCTATGGAAAATGTTGTCTAGACACTGAACAACTTTTCTATGGAAAATGTTGTCTAGGCACTGAACAACTTTTCTATGGAAAATGTTGTCCAGACTCTGAACAACTTTTCTATGGAAAATGTTGTCCAGACTCTAAACAAGCTTTCTATGAAAAATATTGTCCAGACTCTGAACAATTTTTCTTTGAAAAATGTTATCCAGACGCTGAACAACTTTTCTATGAAAAATGTTGTCCAAATTCTGAACAACTTTTCTGAAAAGACTCTGAAAAATATGTTTTTTATGGAAAATTTTGAACAACTTTTCTATGAAAATTGTTGTTGGAGACTGAACAGCTTCTTTATTGTTATCTAAAGTCTGAACATTCTTTCTATGGAAAAGGTTGTCTAGACACTGAACAACTTTTCTATTGAAAATGTTGTCCAGACTCTGAACAATTTTTCTTTGAAAAATGTTATCCAGCCGCTGAACAACTTGTCTTTGGAAAATGTTGTCCAGACTCTGAACAACTTTTCTGTGAAAAATGTTTTCCAGGCTCTAAACAACTTTTCTATTAAAAATGTTGTCCAGACTTTGAAAAACTTTTTAATGAAAAATGTTGAACAACTTTTCTATTAAAATTGTTGCCGGAAATATGTTATCCAGACACTGAACAACCTTTCTATGGAAAATATTGTCGAGACTCTAAACAACTTTTCTATGGAAAATGTTATCCAGACTTTGAACAACTTTTCTATAGAAAATGTTGTCCAGACTCTGAACACCATTTCTAAAGAAAATGTTGTTAGACTCTTTTCTATGAAAAATGTTGCAATGTCTAGACAGTGAGCAACTTTCTATAGAAAATTTTAAACAACTTTTCTAGGAAAAATGATGTTCAGAATCTCAGCAACTTTTCTGTGAAAAATTGTTGTCCAGACTCTAAACAACATTTCTGTGGAAAATTTTGTCCAAACTTTGAACAACTTTTCTATGGAAAATGTCGTCCAGACTCTAAACAACTTTTCTGTGAAAAATGTTGAACAACTTTTCAATGAAAATTATTGTCGGACACTGAACAACTTTTTTATTGTTATCCAGACTCTGAACACCATTTCTAAAGAAAATTTTGTTAAACCCTTTTCTATAAAAAATTTTGCAATGTTGAACAATCTTTATATTTAAATTGTTGCCGAAGACTGCAAATCTTTTCCATAATAAATATTATTAAAATCTATGTTTTTTTGTAATATATATTTCTATTTATTATTAGTTTATATTTGCACAATTTCAGCACTTAAATCTTTCTTTTTTTACTTATTTTCTTTCAAAATATTTCTAATGTTGACACTTTATATAGTAATAATCTTAAATATCACAAAACTCATTATATAACCTACTACATAATCATTGAATACATTGAGATGTGAGTGCATTCAGGTGTTTCCTGTTGAACATTTATTGAATGGATTGACGCATACAAGCAGGTGTATAAAAATATCTAAATGTACGAGCATGCATAAACACCAACAGTATTCAGGCATTAGCAAGCTTGTATGATTTTTATAGTGCAGTTCACAATGTTGTGCAAATGGTATGGCATCATTGCATTTGCAAAAATATTTAGCGTGTTTTTGCTCTAAACTAACAAACTACACAGCAAGAGCAAAAATATGCTAAACCTTTTTGCAAATGCAATGATGCCATACCATTTGCACAACATTGTGAAATGCGCTAATAACAATATTTCTCATTACTTCTATTATTCCAATTTACATATGTACACTCGTATATAAAAGGATATGAGTACATTAGAATAAATGAAAAATGTATTTATATACTTATATTTAGATATGTATTTGTAACATTTTACTTTTATTAGACAAAGAAGTAATGGTATAAAATGGCACGAATTGCTAAATATGAGTTAATAAAATCTACTACATACTCGTAGTATAATCTATACAAAACATTGGAAAATCAAAAGAAAAGATGCACATTTTTTGCATTGGTAATTATAAACAAATATTTCAAGCGAACACTATGGTTTATTTTTACATTTCGTTTTCGATTTCTTTTAATTCATTTTCAAACCACAAATTATTTGAAATGTCTGACCATATAACAAATATTGAAAATGAATGGTAAATATTGCAATTTAATCAAATTATATATTTTGTTGTTTTTTTTTTCTAATTCTTTTGATTAAATAGAAATTTGTATTTGTATTTTTTTTATATACTTATGAAATATACCAGTTGGAAATTTGCATTTACATACATATGTGAAAACCTGCTGACGTTATTGTAAACATTCATACAGTTCATACAATCAATCATACAAGTTCCAAATTTATCTGAAATCAGCAGGTTGTGAAAAACTGGAAATTATGGCAGGGTTGTTTGAAGTTCAAGAAGCATTTAAAAATTTCCAACTGGTTGGTTTGTTTAAACATCAAACAAGAAAATATTCATTTAATTAAAAGGAAATTAATACATATTTTTTTGGCTGATTTATTGTACTACATATACAAGTAAGTAAGCCTCAAATTAGTAACATTCAATTAAATGAATTATTTAATAAATAATTACACAGTATAACACAAAAAAAATTACGGGGTTCCGACGATTGATTGTTTTTAAGGAGACCAAAAAAAAATATACGTGTGAAGCGGTTAAAAATTCCCAGCTCTGGCCTATTCTTGGAGCATATCGGTATATAAAACAGGGGCTTCCAAAAATTTTTTGTTTATGTATTAGTGAGTACGAGAGAGTAATAAAATTGAGAGAATGTATTTATCTAAAGCCGCAAAAAAATGTTCGTAATATACATATTTTATAATTTGCTATGTATGTTACCAAAGCATTTTTGATCGCACAATATTTTTTGAGTGTCATCATCTGTTAACCTGAAAAAAATAACATAGCATCCGCTAGACATGTGCACTTGTCGAAGTCACATCGACGACTGAATTGAAGAGCATAAAAATATGTCTTGGTAGTGGTAGGCTCAATTGAGCTATGAAATGGAAACCCCTGATATAAAACTATGTTTTGTTTACGTCTGAGGTGTAGGGTATGTTCAGCATTTTTGTAGATAATGGTATAGCAAATATTTTTTTAGAACATATTAACCCTCATAACGGCATTTTTGGCTTTATTCTAAGAAATTGTAAAAACCACCCCGAAAAAGGGGAAGGCGGCGATGAAATGTTCTACAAAAATGTTGGCCATAAAATTTTACTATATATGTCAGAACACACCAAAACCCAAAACTTTACACAAACACTAAAAACCAATCAAATTTAAGATTGTCCATTAAAGGTTAATTTAGTTATTGTTCACATATGTGGGTCATCCCATCTCTTCTTCATCTTCTTGTTATCATCGTTTTTCCACTCAAAATTGAAGTAAGGGAATTTGATCTTTTTTTGTTTTCATTGTAGCACAAGGGAATTTGTAAGTATAAAAATGGCTGACTGTTTGGAAAAACTTGACTGCTTTTGCTATGTCTGCGTCAAGCATACCCTTAAGGAATACCAGGGAGCTAATTCTGGCAGCCGTGATCGAAATTGTTTTCGAATCGAAATTTATTTCGACATTGCAAAATTTTCTAATGATGATACTCGATACGAATCGAATCGATTGATTGCTTCAGTGTTGTAAAAAACTTAAATAAGTACGTATTACAACACTGAATAAAATAAAAGAAACTGTAAACAAAAAACATATGGTTCTGCAAAAAATTACTTGAGCAAAATTTTTTAAAGAAATTATTCTAAATTAAAAATGTTTTTTTACTCATCGTCTTCTGATTCTGACGATATTGAAAACATTAATGACATAAGAAACACCTCCGACCCCTTAAAATTGACAAACATTGAATAAGTATAAATAAGTACATATGTGCATACATACATACATACATATGTATTAATGTATGTGCATACATATGTATGTGTTTTTCTAGATTCAAAAGACGTTTTAGACTCACAAAGGAAGCATGCGTAAAATTATTTTTGACCTAAAAGTACTAAAATTATTAATATTATGATATTTTTTTAAAGTAAGTAACAATTTCTTTTACTTATATTTTCTTTTTTCTTCTTTTTCCAAAAAAAAAACTATATTTCGAATGCTTCTTTGCTTACGAGTAAAAACTCGCAAGGTTGCGTTCGAATGATCAATGAGGGAATCCCAAATGTTAAAAAATTCGAACGTTCGAATGAAAATTTATTCGCATACGAATGCGGGAATTAGCCCCCAGGTTTCATTTTTCAATAGTAAAGTGGAGGATATAAATAAACTTTATTTTGAACTAGAAGTTTTTCCAGAACTTACAACAAGTAGCATCAAAACATGTTTCATAGGTGAAAAATGTACGTAATTTTAAATTAAATAAAAGATAAGAGACTAAAATATGTTATTGAAAAAATTCAATCTAAAACGTGAACACCTTCGGTAAAAATTAGTGCACGTTTCTGGGAATTCACTGTATATTGGTGAAAATATATATTTTCAGTTTTTAAGTTTCCTTGTTCTTTAATTAATGATTTTTGCTTTAAATTGTTACCCGCGTAACCAGAAAATTCTATTTGTATTTCTGTTAAAAATTTCTGAAATGTAATAATTTTGAAATTCAATTTTTGTAATATTCTGGAATCCATTTTGAAAAATCTTAAATATTGAGTGTATTAAATGCGGTATCTTTTGGTAGCGGTTTTTGCTTTTAGTAACTTATAAAATTCTGTAGGGTACATAGCTTTCATTTATTCTCACTAAGTTATTGTGTAAGTGTAAACAATAAAAATTCTTTGCTTCGAAAATCTCGAACTTTATGACGATATGACGCTTTGCATATAGGGAAAGAAAGTTTTGACAAATTTTAAAAAAGTGCGGATGAAGAACACCCATTAGTTTAAAGTTGCGAAAAAATAATTTGTGCGGTTCAGAAGTGGAGATTTTTGACATGAGAAATCTCCAAGCCGAAGTACCGAATGTAACTGTTTCGTTTGAAACAAGCATTGACCGAAAAACGCCCACAATATGCGGCCCGACATGAAAGCGTAATAAAAAGAGGTAATTGGGAAGTTTTGCCTCACCCACCTTATAGTCTAGAACAGGAAACATTTGTACAAATTGTTATAATACACCATATTGTCTATGGTTGCTCGTATTCTTCTCAATGATACATCTAAGTCTAACCTAACTGCTCCAAATGCTAGCATCTCTAATATCCAAGTTCATATAATATAAGGAAAAAAATGCATATAAGTGCTCAAAAGCTGAATGTCGATAAATGTCACATAATGGATTTTCCAGATTGATAAGCTCATTTAACAGTCCGGTAGTTTTCCACTGTTTTCAGGAAACTCTAGCCAGTCTCAGGTCGTTGATTCATCGAACTTTTCCATTGTTCAGTTTAAGCACCAGCCTCTATTATACATATAAACACAAAGTTTAACCTCACTCGAAGGAGATTTAAAAATCCTTAACAGTTGGGGGATATTTTTAAATTTCCTTTATTGCAGAGGGTTAATCACTTACTTTACCTGAACTACCGCAAAGAGTCTGCCTACCAGATTAGCATAACTTTTGGTTATTGAAAGGTAGCCATGTATAATTAAAAGTTGATATAAAAGTCAAGGAAACAGGAAAGCAGTTTACAAGTCTATTGCTATGATTTAGTCTTCATTTCGAACGTTTCAGCGTACACATATAATTGGTGAAAGGCTTGGACAACTTCTACTTTAGCCGTATTTAATTACGAAATTGTTAATTTTCTTGCGGCTACCTTGCCGCATTGATATTTATACCCTACACCACCATAGTGGTGAGGGCATATTGGATATCTGCTGATGTTTACAGCGCCCATAAAAATCACTGTCTGAGTCGAGTTAATAATGTCCGTCCGTCCGTCTGGCTGACTGCCTGTCCAAGTAACGTTTGTACGTACAGTACAGGTCGCAATTTTGAAGATATTTCGATAAAATTTGGTACAAGATATTTTTCGGCCCCAGGACGGATCGGATTGAAATTGTTAAAAATCTGTCCATTATTTTACCCAGTCCCCATACAAACGTCCTCCCGAAAAAGAGGTTTATAATATGGTGATTCATAATTAGTCATAGATCCTACATAAGGTCCACTTCCGCAAATCACTTTAAAGAGCATAACACTTTTAAAAATGTTGATAACCAAATAATATTGAACACAAATATGTTTCATATATTTTGAGGAACTAAAACTCGGGAAATTTTCGCCCACACAAATTTGTATTTCCTTTGTGATGAATTTAAACATATAAAGAACAAATACTCGTTTTACTAGGTACAGGATGGATGACATCCATCTACGTGGGACGGATAACATCCGTCAAAGCAGGTTTATTTCATTACAGATTAACCAGAGCTCGATGGGGTACAGGATGTCGAACAATCCGTTCAGTCAGGGACAGGTGGCCGAGAATATTAACATTAGAGTGTGTCTAAAGCAGAGAGTCAACAAAAAGTCTTAGCAGAGAGGTGTATCAACAGAGAGACGTGAAGGAAGAAATAGAAGGAAGAAGATAAGTACATAAGCAGTATAAGCAAGAATTACACACAGACATAGAACAGTACCACACACAGATCAACATTATTAATTACAGAGCAGTGCTAGGGTTGTAATATAATCAGATTGATAACACCAATCTTTGTTGTGTGAGATTATGGCGCTAATTTACAATCAGTAAGCAAGAAGGATTACATCCTGCCTTACCCAAAACAGATTTAGCACTGTTAAAGGTGTATCATAGGGTACTGGCTCAGGGCAAAAGTGAGAGTTATTTTTCTTGAAAGTTAACACTCGGAAAAATCAAGGGCAAAACAGGTGGAGTAGGGGATCGGTGCAAGTCACCGATAGTTCATGAAACATCCGGCACATTGTTCTCAATAAAGAAAGACATAAGAGTGAATTAATAAAAACCTGTGAAAGTGAAATAAGAAAGTCTAATTAATCAAAAATTTTATGTAAAGGATCCTGGCCGAACTGAGCATTAACCCAGCTTCAATCCTCTGAGAAAGCAAGCCACAGTTCTCGGCTTCCCTGACATTGATTAAGAACTACATACTTCTTTAGCCTTAAAAACAATTTTACTTGAGACAATAAGAATTACTATTTAAGTTCTGAGTGCTACTTAAATGAAAACGAAATAGAATACACCAATACCTCGCTTTGCGTCTTTTCGTTTTGCGTTTCTTTTTTCGAAGTTGCGTCGCTGTCTAATTAGTACTAATTTTCACTGTGCGGCATTAGATTCTCGAGGTTGCGTTGTTTTGGGTTCCAGTCTTTCTTTTTTGTTTTTTTTTTTTAAATTTTTGCAAAATCTGCAATATCAGCAGATGCTAAAGCGATGACCCGTACAAAAAGTGCTTTGATGATCGAAATGGAGTCTTTGCTTTCTGTTTGGATTGAAAATAAAGTTGCGCAGAGAATACTATTAAGTAAAAAGGTAATTCAGACAAAAGCAAAAAGTTTATTTAACGACATGAAAAGTAAAGAATTAACCAACGATAATGCTAGTGGTAGTAATACAGACAATTGCTACATGGAAATTTATTTTACGTTGAATAAAAAGCTGTTCATCAAACATTAGACCTACTTTTTGTGAAAGAAAGCCGACGACTTAGTACTTTCGTAACTCTAGAACTTATTTTCGATCTTAACATGGTTTGCTATAGAAAATCTTAACTCACTTTGCTTCGTTTCAATTTGCGTCGTGTTTTTTTTTTTGGAACGTAACCCCGACGCAAAGTGAGGTATTGGTGTAATTTGCATTTTTTTGATAACGAAACATCCCTTCAAAAATAAGTTCTAAAAATGTTCCTGGATTTGTTTTGAATTTTCAAAAAATTTAATTCACAAGTTTTTCAGAACTTTCAAAATGTATAAATGTCTTCAGAGAAAAAGATTCTTGTATAAAACAGCAATTATTTATTGTACAACATGACCCTATTATAATTTGTTTAATGTTAAACAATTTATTTTGTGTGTGTGTGTGCACGTTAAAAATCTTAAAATATTTATGCTTGTATTGGGTTCTTATGACAGATAAACATTTTTAAATTATTCAAAAGTAATTTCAAATTTTGTTGTTATTTTTTTTTTTTTTGTTGGTTTTTACTAAAATGTAAACCAAATTGTAATAAACTGACTCGTTATCAACAATTTGTTGTGACAACTGCATTGTGCCGGGTTTTTTTTTCGTAGCCAGCCAAACAAAAAAAATGGGGCTGTAGAAGTGGCGTAAACTTAATGCGACTGTTGAATGTATACAAATATACATACATACATACATATTTATGTAAATGTCAGTATATGCTGGCATTTTACAAAAATAAACTTAAATTATGACAACTATGTACTATATACGAGTATGTATGTGTATACAGGAATAACATAAAACCACACGAAAAGAAACACAACCAAGCAGGAAGAGAGAGTACATATGTAGTTTGGTAAAGAGTGAAAAGAGTCATATTTATTTAAACAAATCACGTAAAATTCCATTAAAACTTTTTCATATTCTATAGATGAATGAATGCAAGAATGAATAAATGACTGAGTGTATAAATAAACGAATGAAAAACTGAACCCAACGAATGTCACAAAAATGTATGTTTTTGGTTTATTTACATAATTTTTTTTTAATTTCATTCATGTTGGGATTTTATGTTTTAGTTAAATATTCAGTGATGTTTTTCGTCTGTTTGTATTGAATTAATTTTATGTTTTTGTCATCCATAAAACTGAAAAGTCATCATAATTAAAGTACATATTTACTTTTAAATACTCTCATTGACAATCTGTCAGTGTCACTTTAACACGTACAGTGGAAAAACTAAAGCATATCAAAATAAAATAAAATCAAAGGCTGAAAAAACAACAGGGAGTGTTAGAATGTATTGTGGTAATTTTAAAGCTTCTCAAAGTGACGGTCAAATGGAAAATTTGTAAAAACAAGTTTTGTTTAAATTAAAAGATTAATTGGTATTTAAGGAGAAGCGTTTCCTGTTTACACATTTACTCAACAATGCACTGATAAGAACACCTGCAATTTACAACATACCTGCAATTTAGACCATTGTATGCGACCAATACAGCGTGATGAATTACGCCAGGCTAATTTAGCACCATAAATCAATTCAGTTTCGGTCAGTTGATAGTGGCCAGTTGACTCAATACTTTGACGTACTTGCTTCCAGCGAGTTTCATGAGCTGCACAGGATAGTCTAGCAAAACAAAATAAAAATATTAAACACATAAACACTTGGAAATGGTTATTTTTTTATTTTTTTTCTTGAACCAGCACTCAAGGGACGACCCCTACTCATGCAATTCATTGTGTTGGAACTAGAAAAATAGGAGTTTTTGAACATTTTCTTTGAATTTTCCTATATTGAAAGTGACAGGGAATACTTCTGCAGGTAGTTTATTCCACATACCGACAGTACGGCTAAAGAACGAATTTTTCCTGTAGTATGTTGAGCGATCCACTGTTCAGTCTACCATAAATAGATGAGCCCTGACTGAAGAACGTGTATTACGCAAAAAAACTACGTGTTGCGGGAACAAGTTCCCTAATTTCATCACACATTTTATTATAGTATCGATAGAACAGTGAAACACAACCCACATTGCGGCGATGCTCCAGTGAATCAATAGAGTTGGATACCCTACTGTAACCGATAAGCATCTTCGCGCTCTCCTGTACGCGGTCGAGTAACTCCAAAATAGACTTAGAAGCATCGACCCATACATGAGAGTTGTATTCCATTTTCGTTCGGTCTATAAAAAAAATATGGACAAGAAACTTTATATGAAATTGCCGGCGTGTATGCAGCTAAAGTTTAGGGTTAGTGATAATGAAGCATTACTCGAAAGAACAACAGGTTTTCATGTGATTATCGCAAGACAAAATCGTTCACTGTATGGTACGAATTTTTGTGTAAAAGCATTTTTGTCTGATCGATTTAAAAATATCATCAACTACACTCTGTTGCCTTATATTAATATAATAATTCAGTTACTGCATGCGATATTGCTTAAACGTCTACTCTCTCGTTTTGATTATCAGAAAATACTCCCCAAATCGTGTGATTTTATATTATTTTATTTCTTTTATTTTATTATTTTCGAATTCCAACTGTATGTCTTCTTCTACTTTTAAACAATTTAAATTTGAATTGAAATAACATTCTCACCTTTTAATTGAGGTAAAATATTGATCCAAAAAATCTTTGGCATGATCTAATACCACATCAGTTTTACGAGCCTCCACAGCAGCAGTGCCAAAATTCATAACACTGCTCATGCAAGTGGCCTTCGAGCAGGATAATATCTAAAAATATAAAAAAAAAACATTTTAGTTTTTTGTTAATTTTATAAAAAAAACAAAAAGTAAAGCATTGTTCACTTAAAATCTGGCCACAAAACAAAAACTTTTTATAAAAACCTGTGCCCTATTCCACAAACAATTTATCAAATTTTCACCTCGCACTTAATAAATTGCACTTTATTTTGCTAAAAGATACTCGTAAGTGTTTTTGTTGCTCAATGTTCTTTGCAAATCTCATTTTGCACTAACAAAATTTTTGCAAAGACTTTACTCTCTTTGTAAAGTTTTGTGTTCTCCTGCAAAGTGAGTGTGTAAAGTCTACTACAAAGCATTTAATCATCTTTACATTTTTGTCTTATCACTTTCCTCTTTACATTACTAAATACAACTTGTTAAAATAAGCCGCAAAATAAAAATGAGGAAAAAACTTGCCATGTTTCGCCTTCCATACTTGCAGTGTTTCGCCTTCCATACAAAAAAAAGTTGTGTCAGTCACCCCCTAGGATTAAAGATAATGTAGTCTGGCCATATCCTCATCACATTCAACCGGATTGTGTTTTGAACTAAAACATCTATTATAACGTCGACAACTCTATGGATGGTCCTGCAAACTATTGATTTTGCAACACAGTGCATAGTTGCAACTCCATGGTACTAGCAACCATTTCCCAGCCAATGAGAGCACATTAGCAGTTGATTTTCAGCCAACAATGCATGACAGCGCTGTGTATTGTGCTCTAATTTTTCCCTAATATTATTTAAAACAACATAAACTTAGTTTTAATTTAACTGAAAACACTCTTTAATATTAAAGTTTTGTAGTACCGAAAAATTAATTCGGTTTCTATAATTTCTTCTTATATGTAACCGCGTCTTTACTATCGTCGAACAAAACCTCACGTCTTAACATTTTGAAAGCATCATTAGTTATAACAATATAAATTTGTTAAACGATCGTTTACCTTGCAAATTTTTGACAAACTTGTCAAGATTTGCTTCACAAAACTAGAATTTACAGTTTTTGTGGAATGAAATTATTTGCAAAGTCTTTGCAAATTACACTTTCCACAAAGTAGAGTTGAATTGCAAAAAAAAAATTCTAAATCAAGTTGTATAGTTCTGAGTAACATATAGTTTTCCAACTTGACGAATATACAAGTGAAAAGTTAATAAGTTGTTTTGTGGAATAGGGTCCTGTAGTGCGATTCACTAGCTTTGAAAACTTTCAACAAGAATAGAAAAAAACAATTCAAAAATCATTTTTTTAAGTAATAGCGTAGACACACGACACAGTTAATTTGCATTAACAGTCTTAATTCAAATTAACTTGTGAATTATCCATTTTTAATGCGCATTAAGTTAGACGTAAATGCACAAAATCAAAGTGAATTTATACTGCATTTAGCTATTTCAATATGGCAACATCGTCGAAAATCAATAATATGTTATCAATATATGTTACTATTCTAAAAGAAGAAGAAGACAATGGTAAAATTAAAATAGATTTCCACAATTGCCTTTCCCTTATTTCAGAGTGTCTCACTGCGGTCCCCACATGTAGCAACACGTTCAGGTTGATGGTTGCTAGTGCATGAACAATTTTTGCATTATGGAGCAGTTTCAGCAAAAGCAATTTCAATTTTTTTTTTTTAATAAATACTGATTTTTCACCAAATGACAAGCAAATTTTTTTCATAATTAAACAGTTGTTTACAAAGAAACTGTCGTCTGTCACGGTAAAATCTTAATTCACATTAGTGAGATTTTAATGCAAATTAACGCTGTCGTCTGTCTACGCTATTAATAATAATTATTTGATTTATTTTAATCTAGATTTTTATTTATTTTGATAGAATGAATACTGCTACTACCACCAAAATTATTATCTAAGTCACGAATATCACGCCGGTTGACTCAGGGAGCACTTGTAGGCTAAATACTCAGAAGCCATTATATTTTTTTATTCAAATTAAAATTTATTATTTATATAAAGAAACACTTTTCTAAACACACATTAAACAGCACCAAAAATGTTGGCGTTAATAAACCACAATTTATTTGGTTAAAAATAACAGCTGATTGAAACAGCTGACTTTAAACGTCAACAGAACTCGTTAAAGTGTTAGTGAATAGTCCCCTTTTACAGTTGAGAAATTGAAAGACAGACAGACGAAGTTTGTAGGCGATGTATTGAAGAGGAAGAGTGTGCGGTAGACCTCTACTGTACTGGACATTTTAAGACATTTTTCGTTTACAGTTTCCACCCTTCGCATTTTTCATGTTGTTGCTTCACATCATTTTTCTCACTTTAACGCGCGTATTGCAAAAATAATTAAATTTATTAACCAAATAGATTTATTGATAACAAAAACTTTATAATTAACAGTTGTTTGAATATGTTTTTTAATTTCTTTTATTTTCAATGCGTTTTTATAATAAAAATTTCCACAACAATCAACATAGAAGAAGAACGAAAAAATAAACAAAAAATTTCTGTCTGGCTATTAATTTCGCAACTCTAAAAGGTTAAGGCAAGTTCAAAGCGGAATGAAAAAAATGTCTGCCTTTCAATTTCTCAACTGTAAAAGGGGACATAGCAGAATAGTTAATTTTTTGGTTAAAAATTTTAAAACCAACAATTGTCGTTAAAAAAAAAACTTACTAATTCGCACTACTGGTGACAATATTTTCGTTTTCTTAGAAGTTTTTTTTGTTTATTTAACCTCTAGTAATTATCAATTATATGCTTAGTGCAACATTAAACTAAAAACTGTTTATTTGAATTCAATTTAACTGCTTTAATCTGTTAAAAAATCTATTTATTTTAATATTGAAAAAATATTTTGGAATGCAAAATGACATCATTAAGATGAAATGTTTAAGAATTAAAATTTAGTCAATAATTTTAATAAGAATAAATTGTTAAAAAAATTGTTTAAAGAAAAAACTATAAAAACATCTACTTTTAATAGAATCCTACAGCTTCAAATGTGTTTTTAATATAGTTTTCAAGGATTAAATAAGAAACGTTTTACTTTGAAAGAATTTCAAGTCTGTTTACAAGATAATTGATAATTGGTTTTAAATTAACAGAGTTATTAAGGATTTTCTTACATAGCCTAAAATTAATATCAATCATACGCACAGTGTAGCATACAATTATTATTTATCCAAAAAATTCTAAAATTAAGAAACTTACCCAGCCAAAACTTAACTTACAATTTAATTTGAAAAGCAATATGAAGTTGTCGGCCAGACTACTTACAAATCTACTAGAAAAATAACTTATTTTTGTTCGCGATAACCCAAAATTAATCCGTTATAATTTTGTCACTTTTAATAATAAAAAATTTAGAACTTATTTTTATACTTAAAAGTATTATAAAAATATTAAGTTGTAGACTGATTTTGGATTTTATAATTATGACCTTTTGCAGATATACAGTGGTGGACTTATAATTAGAAACAACTTTTCAGCATATATATTTGTTCATATATTTTAAAAGTTTAGCTCAACATATTAAAACTAATAACTAGAAATAGTAAAAAAATAATTTATTATTAAGTTTAAAATAAAAAAATTCGTAGCATGAATACTATTTTAAGGAAAATTAACTTAAACACCAAAAAACGCCATATCAAATTGGTCACATAATTAGAAACTAAAAAAATATATGCAAAAAACCTTAGTGAGGTTTAACAAAATTGACTTATCCTTTAATATTTTGTTGGATAACTCTGGTTTTTGACAAGATTCGCCAGTATTTTTGGTAAACTCTTAATTAAACGCTGGCATGTTTGCAGAGATATGTTTTCCAGCTTTGTTGTACCAACTGAAACAATTCATCATTATATCGTAGATTTTTGTACTTTAGGTCTCTTTTTACAATTGCACATAAGTTTTCAATTGGGTTAAGATCAGCACTTTGGGGTGGCCAGTCAAGTACATCAATATTTTGATCCATAAGCCAACACTTTACTAACCGTGAAGTGTGCTTTGAGTCATTATCATGCTGCAAAATGTATTGGACGGACATATTCTCAAAGCAATGCGGTTCCATTACATTTTCCAATATGTTATTATATTGATGCTGATCCATTATTTTAAGCATTTTTTTTAAGCAAGATAACTTTTGTGCAATAGTCGACATTGAAGGTTTTTCATTTTGCTAACACTGCACAATTAACCGTCTCATTTCTGGAGTAGATGACTTATTTTTGCCTATTTTAGAACCTAAACCAAACTTATTACAAGTAATCCATTGGTTAAAAACTTATACTCACTTTATCACTAATATTTAGAAAAGTTTAAACGTTTAAGAAAAAAAACGCGTTTCTAATTACGTGGCCAGCAAAAAAAAACAATTGTGAAAATAATATTTTTATATTTTGTATACCCTACACCACCATATTGGGGAGGGTATATTGGATTTGTGATGATGTTTGTAACGCCCAAAAATATTGGTCCAAAACCCACATTAAAGTATAACGATCGACTCAGAATCACTTACTGGGTGTAGGGTATTATATGGTCGGGCTTGACCGACTATACTTTCTTACTTGTTTAATTTAACTTATAACTCAACGTGTTGTGCATCAACAACAATGTTGCTTGTTTACTCATTGAATAACGGTAAAAACAATTTACAGTGTAGGTCTTTAAAGAAGCTACACAGCGATCTTATTAAATCAAAGCATAGTTTCGAATTACATGCCCACCACTGTATGTATATAAAATAATTGTTTAATATATAATTAGTAATACAAAAAGTAGCGAATAAAGCTACGAAATAATGAATTCTGGGAGTCCTTAAAATTAAGAATGTAAGTAAATTTCTTGCTGGGTTATAAACTTATATTGTTGTACTTGTTATAATGCGGTTTCTTATATAGAAATGTGTTTATTTTAATATTAAAGACATCTAAAGAGTTAAAAATACACTCATCAAGAAGAAATGTCGCTAAATAATTTAGATTTAGAGAATATCTTAATGTTTTAAAGTTCAAAACCTATTTTTTTTTCTTACATAAATATTAAAACATTGTTGCGACCAGTTTTTATGTGAACAATGTTATAAAACTAATTTTTCTTTTAACCCCATTTCCCAAATATTTTGTGTAAAAATACTTTCTAAAAATTCTGTTTATTTTTTCAATTTTCATTTATGCAAATAATTGCAGCTCCTTGTAGATATTAACAACAATAACAATAACAACTACATCACAAACTTAGCGTTTGTAATATTTAAAATATTCAAGCACTTAAGAACAATTTATACAAGTTTTATAAGTTTAAATAAACTTTAACTGTTCTCTCTCTCTCTTCAGCTGTGTGTGTGTGTGTTTTTTTTTTTTTTGTTTGTGTTTTGTGCCGGAAATTAAAACATGCAATACGAATAAAGACACAGTTATTGTTTTTGCTGTTGTTTTGAATTTGTTTTTCTCAGGAAAGCTGTTTAAATTGTTTTGTTGAAAAAATATGTTGGGTAGTAGTTTTAAACACAAACAGGCCTTTAAATGGTTAACAGTTATTTAAGCGGCCAGTAGAGAAAAGGGAAATTTAACGTGTTTATGTAGAATAATATGTTTGACACATAAAAAAATTAGAAAAGAAATTATGTCTACTTTTTTAAAATTTATAAATTTGAATATATTAGAAATTTTTGAAAAAAAAAAATGCAAAAGTTTTTGGCAAGTGTTGGGTATTTATTCAGGCTAGCTCTTGCTTAATTTCACCAGAAACCCGTTCCCGTAATAATTAGAGTAACCGTTTGAACCGTTAGTTAACTGTGTTATGATTCCCTATTTACGCAACATTTAATTAATTTCCAGCAGTTATTAATTTAACTTACAACTAAATGGCTGCCGTTTTCATATTTTAATAATTATTTAAATATTAAAAAATATTCGCTGTTTTTTTTCTCCTTATTGTTCAGAAAGTTTCACTGTCTTTTTGCACATAAACAGCAAATAGACACGGTACAAAAAAACTTTTGAGTTTCTATAAATAAAAACCCAGTTGTTAGTGAATAAAGTTTTGTAGCAAAAATAGAACAAGAAATAATAATGAAAATGAACAGAAGTTTTAGCAAGTGTCTTAAAAAAGGATAAACGTAAAATTAAAATATCATCATATTCAATATTTGATACAAGCGTTGCTTTCAAACGTAATTAAATAGTAATAAGATAAGGATCGTCTAAAGTGTGTGCAAGATTTAAAGAATTTTTACTAAATCATAAAGTAAAGAGAAAAGGCTTATACAAAAAATAGCATACTTATGAAAAGGAATCCAATGAGTTTAAACAAGAAATAATTGAATTGGTTTCTTGTTGAAACCACATGTCGCTCACATTAATCAATCAGTGTGATTTCTTTCCAATCCAATTCGTTCTATTTTCTATTTGACTTTTAGCATTATTAGTTAGAGTAATTGGGTCTTTTAACCAAACAAAGCATTGTCGACAAGAGGTTATTGTGTTATTCAGATACAATTGAAAAGGCCAACATAATAACAAATATCACATAATCATAGTCACATAATCTTATTTTTAACACTTTTTCTATTGTTGTCCTTTAGTAGTTTAATGGAGAGTGTTTAAGGCTGAAATCTCTTAATATTTATTTATCATTGCACTGCGTTATTATAATATGTTATTTATTGTTGAATGGTTTTTATTCAAATAAAATGTAAATGGCATTAAAACCAGTAAGATAAGTAAATGGAATTCAAATGAGATATACAGCCATGTCAAAGAATTTAATTCCGTTCGGAAAAACCCAAAATTGTCCTTAATAAGAAATCTTCTGCAGGATTTTGCGCTTGAAACCATTTTTGCCTAATGGTTATTTCAAAGCAACCTGTTTTCAAAAATTATATTATATGTAAAGTTTGTTTTGAGGAGACTTCTAAAGGGGTAATGAATTTGATATCAATATAAATATTATATTATAATTCAAGTCTGAGCAGGAAAAGGTTTTCAGTCAAAAAGTCAATAAATTCCTGGACTCATTCAATATTTATGTGGCAAATGGTATTGAAATGTTTTTTTGTAATGGTTTATTCTAAAGTATATTATTGCTTTACTTTGTTATGTCTTCAGTTAACATTACTTCAGTTTATAGAAATATAGAAATAAAAAGTGAAAAAATTTCAGATTCAGAAACGGTAAAATTTACTAATGCACGTGTGCTTGTCCAGCTGTGCTGCAGAGATTTGTTGTAATTTAATATTGTTGAACAACCGGGATTTATAAATTATATGAAAGCAATTAAACCCAATTTGTCAAAAACAATATTAAAATTTTTAAACATGAATATTGCCCTGGTCCTTGACATGTGGACCGATTCATATTAAAATATCAAATTGTTCGATTCTGTTATAGCAAAGTTCATGTAAATAGGAATTTATAACAGTATTAGTACTTATTGAAATTGTATAGTACATGCAAATTTTCAGCCGGCTGACAGCCGAACTTGAGCCGCCGCCGTCAAATTTGGTCGGCACAGGTCTCTGTTGAGGAATAGCTTGGAAAGGAATAAGATTTATGTATGGAAATGGTCAGCCCAATCTCCACATCTCAAATAAATTGTAAGCCTATGGAAAGATGTGAAGCTACATATAACGGCAGTAAGACCCATGAATTTGGCAAATTTAAGGAAGGAAATCGAAAATGCTTGGAACGCAATTTCAAAAGAGCGCTCAGTTGTAGAGCATGCCTAGAAGATGTGCAGATGTTTTTAAAAACAAAGAACAGCAAATACAAATGTTGGTATTTAAATAAAGTTTTTCTTTTGTTTCTCTTATGAGAATCACATTTTAATTTAGTGGCAAATGGCTGTCCAGAGTTATTTTTTTTTTTTTTTTTGGTACACTGTCGGACAAAATAAAATGCGGTTTTGTAACCTTCTTCATTCCTTTTTGATATTTTTCTTCTACACGTATTATTTACTATAACACAGTCCCCTTATTTGTTGGAGTATCTGAATTATTTACATAAACATTGCAATTTCATAAAATCGCTCAATCATATTTCTGATGTAAATATATTAAAGTGCACAAGAAAGCTCCGCGACATAATAAAGTGCGGTTTTCTGTTAACCTTAAAATAAGAGTTGTATAGTGAATTTGTTTAATTTATTTAATTTAATATTACTTAAATATACACAAAATAAGGCTAGACCCAGACTTTTTTGAAATGAGGACTTTAACCGAAAAGGAAAAAGATTTGTTGGTACTAGATTGCGAAAAGTGTATGAAACAGAAATCTTTGACTTCTAAATATATCGGAATCTGCGGTCAGCAAAACAATTGCTTTGTATCAAATAAGTAAGTCAAACAAAAGCCTAAAGAAATTATGTGGCAGAAAACGTAAGACCATGAAGCTAGACGATGATCATATTGCAATTCTAGCAAAAATAAATTCTAAAATAAAAAGTTTTTTCGAGCTCGAGGCCAATTATTTTTAAAAATGTATATATTATTTATTAAATTATATCTTCCAATATTTCGATATCCATCGGATATCATTATCAAGGAATGAGTTACAATTATATTTTTAAGAGACGTATTATTGTCCCCACATTCAATAATGAACTTGTTTTAAAAATAATTGGCGTCGAGCTCGAAAAAACTTTTTATTTTATCAAAAAAAGGTCGAAGAAATCAAAATTTAATTTAATTTAAAAAGAAATTCTTTTACGATAGTGTCAAAGATATAAAGAAGGAAATATTTCGACTCGAACTGGCCAAAGAAGACTTAACGAAGCCGGTCTAAAAATTACGTTCGCTAAGAAAAAGGCTCTTCTACGAGCTGGAAATATAAAAAAAGCGATTAGACTTTGCAAAGAAGGTCATAAATATTAGATAAAATAGGTACTGAATTTAAATTTATAATTATTAGAAAACAATAAATACATATTTTAATAAAAAAAAAACAGGAAATATTTGAAACCGCACTTTATTTTGTCCGACAGTGTAGTTGTATTCTGAAAAGAAAACCACCGAAATGCAGCAAATTAATACAACAAAAAGAGGGACTAATAGCAAGTTTGAAAATAAAGGGTTTTAAAAAATAAAAATCAACAGAAAATATTTACTTTAATTGGCAACAGATACCAATGGTGCTAACCTCGAGTGCACCACTGTATTACCCATAAATCTTCTCTAAACACCAACTGTACAATTGCGGCAAATAAAAATCTTTTATGAAGTTGAGGGCCACCTATATAAACAACACAGTTTGAGTTTTATTTTTAAGTGTTAAAAAGTTATTTTTATTCTAAATATCGTTTATATTTATTAATTAAATTTATTTAACTTTCTTGTAAATAAGTATAAACAGAATATTTTTTATAAAACAATAAAGAAAATTTTGTTTGTCTTAATGACCAGTAATAATAAAAAAAACCCACACAAATGTTTTTCATACAAATTTTGAAGGAAATAATAACAAAATCTTATGTTTTCTTAATTACTAACAAGAATTTTCTTAACAGATCTATACTCGTACAAGCATTTGTCATATTGAAATATTTTAAAAATTCCGTGAAATTTTAGGAAAAGTTTAAATAAAAGTTCTACTGAATTTGAATAAAATTTTGATATTTCAATTATTTTTCTAATTATCTACATATTTCATAAACATCCCACCTAAAATGTGTCCTTTATTATTTACCTTTAATTACCTTAAATACTCTGCCAAGTCTAACTAAAAAAAATTAGAATATCCCTTGCTATTACTTGGCATACAAATCCATATAATTTAATTGGTTTCTAATTTCATTTCCTGGTTTTTCAACTTAATCTCTTTTCTCGTTTTTTCCTCATTTTCTTATTTTACGCTTATACTCTACTTAGAACAGCAAACACTAAATACCTGCACAAAAAATAATAAATACAGCCATGCAATACTCTTACTGCGTTTGTGAGTGCATAAAGCAGGATGCTTTACAAAGACTTAAAGCTAATCGTCAAAAGAAAACCACTCACAGTAAGAGGAATTTGCCACCTCATGAGTTTTAATAAGGATGGCACAATTTAAAGACAACAAATTATAAGACTATATAATTTTTTATTGTTGTTTTTAAACCTCACCCGCAACCTGAAGCAGCAACATCATTATTGTTTTAATTTCATTTCATTGTGTAAATATGCGTGCTTGTGTACTTTATTAACCTCATCTTCGAACCTCGTTTTTATTAAATACATCAAAAGAAAAAAACAGCTAAATAATACTCATACAAAACATTTAACAAACTCCCACTCATTTTTTATTATCTCTTGTTTATTATTTCCTTTAACTCTGCTCTTTCTCTCTGTCCCTTGTTACTCCTCTTAACGTGAAGGATATTGTAATTTAATCGTTTGTTGGCTGCCACATTATTACTCGTACACAGTAAACCAGTGAAGTAGTGACAGCACAGCACAGCTTGGTCATGGTTTGCTGGCAACCAACAACACACGTTGACATCGTATTCTTTGCAAAAGCAACTTGTTTAAATAAAATTATCGGTGTTTTTTCTTTCGCTCTGTTTTTTTTTTTGAGGAATTTTTATTGCTTATAAGGCTTGTGTTTGACCAACTTCCGGTATTTGTAAAATGTAAATATTTGACAATTATTATGTACATACACAAGTGTAAGTAAATAAAATTAATATTTAATTTCAATTAATTTTAAATAATGTTGATTTTAAGCGGCTTACTTCAAATATTCGAGTATTTGCTTTGTTTAAATATTTGAAGAAATAATTCTTTTTTTTTAATAAAAACTTCGTAAAATTTATCAATAATATAAAGTTTCTATAGCCAATTTATTTAACTTACAATTTGTCAATTTATATATTTATATATGTGTTATATGTGTTATACATATACATATAACACATATATAAAAAAAAATATCGCTAACTTAGATTTGCTACAGAAAAATTATCGATAACTTGGATTTTCTAGAAAAAAGTTATCGATAACTTAGATTTTGTGCATAAAAGTTATCGATAACTTTGATTTTCTAGAGAAAAGTTGTCCATAACTTCTATTTTATGTAAACAAGTTATCGATGGCTTAAAGCTTCTAAACAAAAATGTTCGATAACATTGATTTTCAAGAGAAAAGTTATTAATAATTTAGATTTTCTAGAGAAAAGTTGTCAATAACTATGATTTCCCATAGAATTAATAACAATAAATTTGATTTTCTCTATAAAAATGTTCGATAACATTGATTTTCCGTAGATTCTTCAGAGAAAAGTCATTGTTAACTTTTATTTTCTACAGAAAAGTTTTCGATTTTGATTTTTCCATAAAAAATGTATCTATAAATGTAATTCTCTATAGAAAAGTCATCGATAACTTTGATTTTCTAGAGAAAAGTTGTCGATAAATTTGATTTTTTTTATAGAAAAGTTATCGTTAGCTTAAAGCTTCTATAGAACATTTTCGGTAAAATTGATTTTCCATAGAAAAGTTTTCGATAACTTTTATTTTCTATAGAAAAGTTATTGATAATTTCGATTTTCCAGAGAAAACTTGTCGATAACTTCTATTTTCTATAGAAAAGTTATCGATAGCTTAAATGTTCTATAGACAATTTATCGATAACATAGATTTTCTATAGAAAAGTTTTCGATAACTTTTTTTTATAGAAACGGTTTTGAAATCTAACTCTGATTTTTCCATAGAAAATGTATCTATAACTTTAATTCTCCATAGAATAGTCATCGATAACTTTGATTTTCTAGAGAAAAGTTGTCGATGAATTTGTTTTTTTTTTATAGAAAAGTTGTCAATATCTTCTATTTTCTATAGAAAAATTATCGATAGCTTAAAAGCTTCTATAGAAACTTTTTCGGTTAAATAGATTTTCGCTAGAAAAGTTTTCGATTACTTTGATTTTCTAGAGAAAAGTTATCGATAACTATGATTTCGCATAGAATTGATATCAATAACTTTGATTTTCTCTAGAAAAATGTTCGATTTTCCATAGAAAAGTTTTCGATAACTTTTATTTTCTATAGAAAAGTTATTGATAATTTCGATTTTCTAGAGAAAAGTTGTCGATGACTTTGATTTTTTTATAGAATAGTTGTTGATAACTTCTATTTTCTATAAAAAAGTGATCAATAGAAAAGTTGTCGTTAACTTTGATTTTTTATAGAAAAGTTTTCGATAACTTCTACAGAAAAGTTTTAATAATAAAGTCTATTTTCACTAGGTCCTTCAACCAGTGGGTAAAAGTTATTTAATAAAAATAAAAAGACTTTCGTTTTAAACATTTTTTAATTATACCATAAAATTAAGCCGTTCTAATAACTCATTCACGCTACCTTTTTATACCACGATCTTTTTTTTACAAAGAGCTAAAAAAAGTTTTTCATTTAGCAACCTAAAAGTAAATAAAATATGAGTTTATTACAATTTAATGTTGAGCATTTTCAGCCAAGTAAAATAAATACAAATATAAACGTTGTAAAAACACTGAAAAAGGTTGCGTTTATAAACATTTAATTTCACGACAGGGTTTTTATTTGAGTTACTGTTTATTTTTGGCTATGAAAAAACTCCACAGAAATTTACAGTTTTCTATTTAAAAATTAAACAAACCTCCCAGCGCACTAGTAACTACATTTTACTTGTACGAACCTACATTTTAAATTAGAGAAATAAACTAAGAAAGCAAAACATAAAGTTCACATATCTTTTGTTTTATTTGTTTACTTTCTTAACTTCAACTTTCAGTTTGCTTTATTCACGTGGTATTTGACTTTTTATTTCTATTTAAAGTGTAGCTATTTTTAAATTAACTTTTTAACTGTTTTTAGTCAAAAAAAACCCTTTTGTTGTATTTGCAAGTACACGTTCTTTGTTTCTTATACAAACATACTTGATGAATCATCAACAATTTATTAGCACATTTACTTTACGTTTTACTCTGCAGGAAGTTACTTGGGAAAATAGAAAAACATATAAATTTCACGCATTTAACGAAAGGGTAACTTAATTACCTTTTCTTCATTAAGATATAAAATAAAATTTAAAATGGGAAAATAAAAATGTTGTTATTTCTTACCACAGAAAAAGGTTGGGGTGTATATTTATGTGTGTTTGCTAAATACTAAAAGTGAATGAATTATTGTTGTCTATAATGGTTTAGTTTTTTTGTTATGTTTACTGTTAATTAGTAACTGTTGTTACTGTTGTTGTTCTTTTTCAGTAAGACTACAAAATAGAAGAGCTGAAACACGCTAGCATAACAACTTCCGCTGCAACATACAGGATATCAAAAATTTAAGTTATTAGAGTTTTCAATAAAGTTTCGACAACAAATTTAAATTATTGATAAATATGGATACATATTTAGTTTTATTAAAGTTATTAAAGTTATCGAAAGCTATCGAAACTTTTCGATAGAAAATAAAAATTATCTATAACTTTTCTAGAGATAATCACAGTTATCGATAACTTTTTTTATAGAAAATCACAGTTATCGATAACTTTTCTATAGAAAATCACAGTTATCGATAACTTTTCTATAGACAATCAAATTTATCGATAGCTTTGATAACTTTTAATTTTTCTGTAAAAAATCAAAGCAAAATTAGTTTTCTATACAATATCAAAGTTATCGAAAACTTTTCTACAGAAAATGAAAGTTATCTATAACTTTTCTATATAAAATCAAAGCTTTTCTAAAAAACCTAAAGTTATCATAAGTTTTCTAGAGAAAATCAAAGTTATCGACAACTTTTCTATAGAAAGACAAAGTTATCGAAAACTTTTAGAGAAAATCAAAGTTATCGATAACTTTCTGTAAAAAATCAAAGTTATCGATAACTTTCTATAGAAAGGCAAAGTAATCGATAACTTCTCTAGAGAAAATCAAAGTTATCGCAAACTTTTCTGTAGAAAATCCAAGTTATCTAAAAACTTTTTTAGAGAAAATAAATTTGATTTTCTCTGAAAAAGAGAACTTTTCTATAAAAAATCAAAGTTATCGATAGCCTTTCTAAAGAAAATCAAAGTTATCGATAACTTTTCTATAGAAAATCAAAATTATCGATAACTTTTCTGTAGAAAATTAAAGAAAAATTAATTTTTCATAGAATATCAAAGTTATCGACATCTTTTCTATAGAAAATCAAAATTATCTATAACTGTTTTTTCTACAGAAAACTAAAGTTATCGATAACTCTTCTATAGAAAATTAAAGTTAAAATTGTCTATAGAAAATTTAAATTATCGATAAGTTTTATATAAATATCTAAAAATATCGACAATTAATTAGAATATTTACATACATTCGCAATCTAAATACAAAAGGGTCACAACTCAAAATACTAAAATTTTCAGCAGCAACATACTTAACATAAAATAGATATAACTGTATTTTTCCAGTTAAAGAAGATAGTGATGTGAAAGAAATGTTTGCAGTAGTAGAGATGTGTACTCTGAATTAATTTATGAAAAACGTCAGATTTGGAAAATTTTGAGTTGTGAGCCGTTGTATTTAGGGTGCGAAATATATGTATATAAATTGTATGTTCTAATACATTTTTTAAAGATATTTAAACTTATCGATAACTTGTTTATCAAAATTGACTTTAAAGGTTACATTTTCTCAATATAAAACTTCTGCGGCGGAACTTTGCCTATCAAAAAACTGTTCAAAAGTTTCTTCATATTCATTTCAACATTTATAAAATAAACACAAACAAATGTTATGCAAAAGCCAGTTACTCAAAGCGTGCAGGCTTAGGAACAAAAAAAACTTAATTATAAAGTGCATAACGTAAAAAAAAATTATGAAATCCCATTTTTCTTCGCTTCAATTGTTACCAGTTTTAGTTTATTTTTAGTAAAAAAAAAACCTTTGTGAAATATGAGGTAAATGCTCAAAGAAATTACACTCCTACTTCAAACCCGAAAAAAAAGCAGCGGCAAAACAAAGAACACAGACTCAGCAAGCTGTATTAATGTGAAATACGGTTTAACAAGCATAATTTTTAGTCTATTATTTTATTATTAGCAACAGTTTGTTGTTTTTTTAATAAGAGCAAAGATTTTCTTGTGAAAAAGTATAAAATAATTAGTTTTTTTATTTTGTAGGCAAAAAAAGGAAGTTTTTAAAAGGTAATTAAAAGAAGCTGTTTTAAGAGAGTTTGAAGCTATAAAACCAAATTGAATGAATAATGTTAAAGGTTGGTTGTCTCTTTCTTGGTGTGTGTAAAATTTCCTATTTTGCTTTAATAAATTTTGTAGGAACTTATATTTTTTTAATATAAACACTTTATTTTAAATTTTAAGTATAATTAAGCATAATTTCAAATAATTATTTCTTTCTTCAAACTTGATTTTTTATTATTTGATTCATTATCAATTAATTTAAATTAATTTAACTACTAAAATAATAATTTGGATTTTAGACATTTTCTAAAGCAAAGTTGTCAGATTCTAAACAACTTTTATCTTTAGAAAAGTTGTCAGATTCTGAGGAACTTTTGTCTATAGAAAAGTTGTCAGATTCTAAACAACTTTTATCTTTAGAAAAGTTGTCAGATTCTAAACAACTTTTATCTTTAGAAAAGTTGTCAGATTCTGAGCAACTTTTATCTTTAAAAATGTTTTCAGATTCTGAGCAACTTTTGTCTATAGAAAAGTTGTCAGATTTTGAGCAATTTTTGTCTATAGAAAAATTGTCAGATTCTAAGCAACTTTTGTCTATAGAAAAGTTGTCAGCTTCTGAGCAACTTTTGTCTATAGAAAAATTGACAGATTCTGAGCAACTTTTGTCTCTAGATAAGTTGTCAGATTCTGAGCAACTTTTATCTTTAAAAATGTTTTCAGATTCTGAGCAACTTTTGTCTATAGAAAAGTTGTCAGATTTTGAGCAATTTTTGTCTATAGAAAAGTTGTCAGATTCTAAGCAACTTCAAATTCTGTTGGGAAAAACAAATAGAACCCTATAGTTTATTATATGGTTGGACACATTATGTTTGTTCAGTTGTATACATTCCAAAAACATAAACTTAAATAAATCACAATAATAAACAAGTTTATTCAGTGAAATTAAACAAAAGAAAATATGAAGAATTTTTAAAACTGGAAAGCTAAGACACATAAATATGTACAAGAAAAGGAAGTAAGTACTATCACATAGATATAGATATATCCAATAGTATGGTACCAAAAAAGGATTTTCTAACCTAACACATTTTATTCTAGTATTTTTCTCGTTTTTTCACACAGCAAAATATCCAATTTTGTCAAACAAACAGTACTTTTATTATAAATATTTAGTTTGTAACATATCAGGGGCCTCCTAATATATATATATATATACATACATACATACCTTCACAATTTATATACACACATACTGAAAAACATGTCTGTTTTACAAAAAAAAAAACAATAGTCGTCAGAATGTAAAGTGTGTGCATGAATGAGCAGGCTTATACCAGCTCTTTTAGTTTTAATGTAATGTTAGTACATGATAGTATTCTGCACTCTCAGCACACTATTTTGCATTTTGCACTCGAAGAATGTTTAACATATTTATTTATACATTTATTTACATTTGTATGTGCTTAAGAATAAGTGTAATACTTACACATGTTAAGTATTTACATATGGATACAAACATATGTAGTTACAGTGTGACAAGTAGTCTGTATAACAACTAGTATAAAGAAGTTTATAAAATACAACGACTGATAAAATTAGTATAAAAAACTAGTAAAAACTATATGAAGAAAAGCTTACAGATCTGAACAGTAAATTTTAAGCGATTTTTTATCTTTAGACCACAAATTGGTACTCATTTATTTATTATCATTTCAATTCCTTTTATAAAAATCCTTGTTTTTGTTTTGATGTTTCACCACATATTCATCAACATTCGCTGCATACAAATCTCAAACATTTTTTTTATTATCAAGAACTACAGTAGCTAACCAAGCTCGGGACAATTAAATGTGATCATGAATATTTCTATTACGACGATCATCTTAATAAATATAATGACAGGGAGTAAAATTGGCCCAACAATTTACTGAAGAGTGGCGAAGTCTAATAATAACAGGTATTCTGTCATAGTTTAAAAAGTGACAAAAGAAGAACTGTTCAGAGAACAACTAGAAAAATTTACTAAAAATTTTAATTTACAAACATTTGAAACTATCGCAATAAAATATTAATCATACGCTATTAAGGAGAAATATTTAAATTGCTATGTTCTTTAATTCTCTATTTAAAATTAAATAAAAATATATTTGCTTATGGCTGAAAATAAAGTCCGCTGGTGGCTTTCCAATTGCAAATTTCTAAGGGATTTAGTAAAGCTTTATATTTCATTCATTACAAACTATGGCAATTAAATGTTAATCATACGCCCTAGAGTAACAAATATTTGAAATTGCTAAAATTTCAAGTTTCATTGAATTAAAGCCATATTTGCTAATTGGAATGCTAAATTATAGATATTATGTACATATGTAAAATAAAAGAGATTCTGTTCTATAATCTTGTATATAAGGGTGAACTGATAACACAGATTGACAAAATAAAAACTTTTTTGTGTCTTAGATTTCTTAGTCAGTTTATACGAGGGCGGTTCGCAAACTTTTTAGCCTAGCACAGAAAGAGAATAGTTAGTTTTCCAAAAACATTTTTAGTTTTCAATATACTTCAATACAACGCTTATCTAGCAATTTTATCCCTTGATTAAAATAGTTTTCCTCCAGGCCTTCAAAATAATGGTTTACAACTGTAATTGCATCTTCATTTGAGGTAAACCGTTTGCCGGCTAGAAATTTGTTTAGATTTGGGAATAGGTACAAGTCACTGGGAGTTAAATCAAGAGAATAAGTTGGGTGGTCAAGCAACTCGTAATTTAAATCGTTTATTTTAGCTATTGTTAAAACACGCTTGTGTACTGGTGCGTTGTCTTTATGAAAAATTATTTTTTTTTTTGTTGTGTTTTTGTGTTTTTCTCTAATTTTTACATTTAATTGATCCAAATTATTGTTTTACCCTTTTGTAGATAGTTAATCAATAAAATACCTTTGAAGTTCCAAAAAACCGTTGCCATAAACTTACCAGCCGATTGAATTGTTTTTGCCTTCTTTGGGGCACTTTCTCCAGCTTCAGTCCATTGCTTGGATTGTTCTTATGTCTCTGGACTATAGTGGTGGATGCATGTTCCATCAACAGATCCAAACAAACTTGAGAAATTTTTTATTCTTATGCGTTTTTGGTTGACTGTTATCAAATGCGGCACTCATGTTGCAGAAAGCCTTTTCATCTGTAGTTCTTCATGCAAAACTAAATGGACGGGATCATTTGAGATGCCCATTTTATAGCATATCATGCACTTTGGCTACAATTTTTGTTGTTGTTGCTGTTTTAGGACGTCCACTGCTTGATTCATTGTCAATGCTTGTACGAACGACCACGTTTAAATTCAGCAACCCAATTTTTTACTCTTGCATATAAAGGAGCACTTTCACCTAACACATTTACCATATCATTATGAATTTCTTGTCTCGATAAACCTTTTTTATTTAAATATTTAATGTCACCACGAATTTCTAATTCTTCCATTGTAAAAAAATTGCGGAGGCATCGTTTTTGAACATCTGTTTCTATATGAAGGAGTTGCCAGACCGAAAAGAAATTGAACATGTGTTCATAGCAGAGATGGAAGTTTTTCTGTTTATACCGCGCTTTCTATTCTAGGCTAAGAAGTTTCCGAATCACTCTCGTATGCATCTAATATTGGGCTTCAATGCCTATAACTCACTTTTTTATATCAGCTTTAGTTTTGTAGATATTATTTTTTTAAGAAGATTACGAAGTTACGCGATTTATAGTAACGTAACTAATAAACGGTTCATTTTATTCAGTAAAAATAAAAAATCGAAATTTGGCTCTAATATTATCTTTATGCTGCATTAATATTATTTTGATTCCGTGGGGAATTTTCGGAGATATTGCTCAACTATGGATTGAAGATTTTTTTATACATTTTTTTTTTTCAAAAATTCATTTAAAAAAAATTGAGACGACGACAAATTTCCCTTTATTTTCCTTCAGTCATATAATAAAATATGTTGCGCATACTCGTGTAGCAAGCTATATTTTGTTAAAATTCATTGACAACTGTGGGTTTTATTCGAAATAAAGTAACTCTATATGATTAAAAGATAATACGTTATACATACAACAGAGGTACACAGAGGTATGTGGTACTTTTGATTGATTGTTTTTAAATTTTTGTTAAACAACAAGCAAAAACAGCGATGTGGTGTCACAAAATTAATAATAAAATCAAAACTATTGCGTTCATATTAACAAGAAATATTGCATTTTATGCGGGCCATATCTGCCAATATGGCTGTAGAAAAATATTGAAACTTTTGTTATTATCTTTCTTATTATTGTTTATTTGACCTTTTTTATTAAGATTTTGGTAATTAATAAAGCTTTAGGTCTTTTTTATAAAATATTTAAATTTTTATTTCAATATTTCGCTACTCTTTGAGTAGCTTCTTCAGGATAAAAATGTTATAATTTTATAAATTTCAAAAATTATTTGTCATAGAAAAAAGGATATGAAAACTTTGACATAACAAAATATTAAAACAATTTATAACAAGTAAGTTGTGTTATTTTTTATGTATTAAATGTCTGTAAAGCTGTGCTACATTTTCAGTATCTGCTTTCTAGTTGATCCTTTTAGTTGTACGTACATTAATTATCTTTAACATCTCTAACATATAACGACGTTTGTAGTTATTTTCAGTGTTTAATACCGAAACATTTTCAAAGTTTGGATAGTGATTTAATTTATTACAATGAGAAGATAAAGCAGTTTTTTCTGTGACAAATAATTTTTGAAATTTATAAAATTATAAAATTTGTATCCTGAAGAAGACCTAAAGCTTTAATAATTACCAAAATCTTTTGTTATTATCTCTATTTTTTATGAATTTTTACATTTTATATATTTCATATACTCGACGATATCTCCAAAACTACTGTGTGGAGTAAATATTATGTTAGGGCAGAATGAAGGTAATATGGTAGCTAAATTTAGATTTTTTCTTTTCCCTAAATGGATTAAGCTGTTCTTCAGTTATCTTACTTCAAATCGTGTAACTATGTCATTTTTTTAAAAAAAAATTATATCTCGAAAACTAGAGCTGGGGGGTTACTCTCTATTGTAATGCGAAAGCAAATTCGATGCGTAAGAGTATCAATTTGTACGCTTATCGCATCGAATTTGTTTTCGCATCGCAATAGAGAGTAACCCCCCCTGATCCAAAAAAGTGAGTTAGAGGAATTGAAGCCCTATATAAGATGTGTACAAATTGACTAAAAAATTTAAGGCACCCTTTTTTACTGTTGGACTATGTATTTTATCTAGATATTAACAACAACAACTTACAGACTTACTATGTAGCTGGACATATTATTTTATATTTCATTTATTCAGATTGTATATAAAGCGCTTAGTTCCTGTTGTATATAAGTAGCAGTTCTTCTATTCTGCTCTCCTGTTTTAAAATTTAAAGTTTAAAACTTGTATATATTAATATTGGTTGGTTTAAATAATTGTCACACTGCCACTGCAAGTAACTAGCAGTTTATTTATATAAACAACTAGATACAACTTGTTAACAAGAACTTCCGACTTGTGGTTTCAATTTAACTTTGAATTTTAAGTCCTCTCTCTCTGTATTTTCCTCTGTAAATTTAATTTACATTGTTTAATTGTTTTATATTTTCCACTTGTTTGTATATAACTATTTATTTGCAAGTATGTTTTACTTACATTTAAGCCATAGTGCAAGTATGAGTATTCACATGCAAGACTGCTTATTATTTTATGTATTTTTTAGTGTTTTTGGTCGGGTGTAAATTAAAATCTTTACATTTATGTTTTTTTTAGGTTTTTCTTTGTTTCTTTATAAAATATTTTTCTCATTAATTTAAGAAATGTGGGAGTCTGCAAATATGCAGTTTGTTTTGATATTTATTAAAAAAATTTTCATTGTGTTTTTTTCAGCAAACTGCTGTATATTTGTTTCGTTTGTAATGAGCTCTTTGTTGCTTGTTAATTATAGGTTTTGATGTTAAGGTACATACAAATAAGTAGATTATATTTAAGATATCATACTGCTCATATGGGGATTATGAGTTTTAAGAATAACTAAATGTATATACATTTATAACCCAGTGAATATATGGCAGAGGCTGTTAAGTAAAAGTATGAAATGAAAATTTTTTTCTAGAAAATAATTCTTACATATTTATATTTAGCTGATAAAGTTTATACTATTAAATTAAATTTTCATGAATCAGTTGATAGCTGCTAATATTGACTATATTCCTTAAATATTTATTATAATTTGCTCTAGTAGTTACTGAGTTATTTAAATTTTTATTAAAAACAAGACAATTCATATTAATCATACGCTAAGTAGCACAAATTTAAGAATTTTAGAAAAACTAAACAAATTTTTAAATATTTTTAAAATACATTCAGTAGAAAATACTCTACAGATGTTAAACTATATTTCAGAATAATAAAAATTTAAAAAATTTAAATTTAAATTTCAAATTTGGAATATCCTAGTGTTTCTATTTCCTTAAAGAAAATACAGTTTGATCTGAATCTAATTCAAAAATTAACAAGTAAGAGTGCTATATTCGGCTGTGCCGAATCTTAAATACCCTTCACCTAAGCGTAATAAGAAATACAGAAACTACACTAGACTAGAATATCCTAATTCTGTGTTTTCTATTCAGTCTTAGTGCAAATTTTATTAGTATTTGATATATTGTTTGAAAGACAATTTTACGACCAACATAATTTATGTTAAATATTTTGAAATGTTGTCTAATTTTTACCATTTTTAATTGATTTAATTACCAATTCTTACCCTAATTTACAGAGTCTGTCTGATGTTCATAATAATCTTGAGTTTAATTTAACAAACAGAGTATAAAAAAGTAAGAGTGCTATATTCGGCTGTGCCTAATCTTAAATACCCTTCACCTAAGCGTAATAAGAAATACAGAAACTACACTAGACTAGAATATCCTAATTCTGTGTTTTCTATTCAGTCTTAGTGCAAATTTTATTAGTATTTGATATATTGTTTGAAAGACAATTTTACGACCAACATAATTTATGTTAAATATTTTGAAATGTTGTCTAATTTTTACCATTTTTAATTGATTTAATTACCAATTCTTACCATAATTTACAGAGTCTGTCTGATGTTCATAATAATCTTGAGTTTAATTTAACAAACAGAGTATAAAAAAGGGGTACAATTCGGTTTTAGTGATTTTGCTCAAAAAAAAAAAAAAAAAAACAAAATGAAATAGGGCTTTTGGAGGAGATACCAGCAAAAAAAAAATTTGTTGGCGGTCACGCCTATTTTCGAGGGGGCGGGCCCGTAAAGTTGAAAATATATAGACCTATATCTCGGGAACTACTGGGTGCTTGATAATTTGTAATACACTAAATAAAAGGTATTAAAAATACCTTTCCAACGATATATATCATGATTATAAAATGTGGACCGAATATGGGTTAAATCCGAAAAGAATATTTTTTGACCCGAATTTATTTGTTTTTTGGAAATGGTTCTATATGGCAGCTATGGAAAATTATGGGCCGATCTTCTTAAATTTTGGAACGGTTATTTTCATGCATATGAGGATATTTCACCTCGAATTTCAACATAATAACGGTATATTTAAGATATATATTAGTATTAACGTGGATTTCGAGAATGGACCTTATGTGGGGGATATAGTCAAATATGGACCGATATTCTCAAAATCCAGCAGTTTGATTTAGGCATGTATGTAAATGATCCGTGTAAAATTTTGGATTGGTACCCTTATTTATAAGAGATTTATGAGTATTAAAGTGATTTTCGGAAGAGGGCTTTATATGGGGCATACGGGTAAAAATAGACCAAAATTCACAAAATTTTGTGGGATGATTTTTGTATATATTTAAATGATCTGTGCAAAGTTTTGAGTCGGTACCGATATTTATACAATATATATAGGGAAAAATGTCTTTTTCAAATGTGGTCCTTGTATGGGAGCTATGACCAATTTTGGGCCGACCACCATAAAATTTAGTACAACAATTTATTTGCCCATAAGGAGTATTTATGTCAAATTTTAGCCGTTTAACATTATTTATATCTGTTTTATACGTATTTAAGTGAATTTTGGAAGTGGACTTTATATGGGGTCTATGGTCAAACATGGACCGAACTAAAAAAAATTTCGTTTTGCGATTTTTTTTTTGCATAAAACTTATTTTTGCTGAATTTTGTCTTGATATTCCAATTTTATAGGCATTTATGTATAATTGAGCAATATTTCGGGAAGATTTTTGTATGGGGGCTATGACCAATTCTGGGCCGACCACCATAAAATTTAGTACAACAATTTATTTGCCTATAGAGATTATTTATGTCCAATTTTAGCCGTTTACTATTGTTTATATCTGTTTTATACGTATTTAAGTGAATTTTGGAAGTGGACTTTATATGGGGTCTATGGTCAAACATGGACCGAACTAAAAAAAAATTTCGTTTTGCGATTTCTTTTTGTATAAAACTTATTTTTGCTGAATTTTGTCTTGATATTCCAATTTTATAGGCATTTATTTATCATTAAGCCATATTTCGGGAATATATATATTTGTATGGGGGCTATGAGAAATCATGGACCGATTCATACTATTTTCCGCACACTTTCTTCTTTTATAGCACAAACAACGTATACAAAATTTCATGGTATTATCTGCAATATATTTCAAAATATTTCAATAAAACGGACGAAAAATATCAAATTTTTATGGAGGTGGTCTCACATATTGGTTCATAACTCTGGTTGACCTAAACCGATTTTGCTGATTTTAAATAGCAAACTTCTCGAAAGCACTTCTGACAGAATTATTGAAGGTTTGGATCCCGAGTATATCTGGGGACTTCAAAAAACTGATTTCAACAGACAGACAGACAGACGGACATGGCTTAATCGACTTCGCTATCTATAAGGATCCAGAATATATATACTTTATAGGGTCGGAAAATTTTTTTGGGGAAATTACACACGGAATGACAAACTTATATATACCCTTCTCACGATGGTGAAGGGTATAAAAATAATAACCTGGAACTTCCAGCCAAATCTGGAACGGTATCCTATGCCGCTATTTTAAAATCTGGCAACCAATAACCTATTGTTCCCCAAAGCAAGGCAGGGTTGGAAAATTTAATAAATTCACTTACCCTCTATTAATCAAAACATGTCAAACTTTATGACATCCATGCAAAACACTATACAAGAGCTTTTAAGAGCACAGAACCAAATGATTCAAATACTCCTGACAAGAAAATGAGTTTTTTGAAAAATTTTTTCTGGAATGCTAACGGCTTGAACCAACACAAATCTGAATTGTTTCACTTCATCCATAATAATTGTATAAATGTGATGTTCACTTTCCATTTCACAAATCATCCTGATGGTAAAGCAAATGGTGGTGGTAAATGGTAGTGGCCCTAGAAAAGTTTTCTAAAGAATAAATACAAGCAACATCCATTCAACTAGAATGCGAAGTTGGTGAATTAACTCTAAGCACAGTATATTGTCCTCCACGATTTTCTGTGACCAAGGAAAAATTCGAGGATTTTTTTAGTACACTAGGAGACTGTTTGCTAATTTGTAATGATTAGAATGCCAAACACACATATTGGGGCTCTCGATTAATGAATCCCAAAGGTAGGCAGCTATACAGGACTCTAGTTGATCGGAAGAACTGCTTAGATTTCATATCCCCTGGACAATCTACTTACTGGTCCTCTGATCATAGGAAAATTCCTGACCTTATAGATTTTGCCTTATTGAAAAATATAAATATAAATTATATTACTACAGAATTATCATACTCGAAAAGATGAAACTTAGACGGGAATGGCAACAAAGCAGATCCCCTGCTGCAAATCAGGAGTTGCCTGCTGCAAATAAAAAATTAAGAAGGGCCCTTTTTCAGAAGAGGATCGCAGAAATGTAAATTTTATTAAAAATTTAACAAATACTAAGCACACAAATTTCTCCGTTTAGAAGGCAGCTAAAAATATTAAAACACCGGTAGAGGGTCAAAGCCCATTACGAAAATCTGATGGCACCTGGGCCTTGATATTCGCAGAGCATTTAAGTAATGTATTTCAATCAAATCCCCTCCCCCCACCCCATGAACGAATTTAAACTAGAAGAACCACCTCTTAGTTCATTATACTCTGGAATTGTCACATTCAGTTCTGATGATATACACAAAACTATAAAAGACGATATTAACCCAAGAAAGTCTCCGGGATATGATCAAACAACACCATCCATGATAAAAAAAAACCTAGCTAACAGTATTATTTAATGTGATCTTAAAACTCGGCATTTTTTCAATTTATAATGATACCAAATTATAATGATACCAAAGCCAGGAAAGGATTTGACCGTACCATACTCTTATAGACTAATTAGCTATGTTGTTGTCGAAACTATTTGAGAAAGTTTTTCAAAAGAAAATTTTAAACTTTCTGAATGACCAACACATTATCCCAGTTCACCAATTTAGTTTTCGTGAACAACATGGAACTATAGAGTAAGTTAATCTGGAGAGATAAGAAAATCTTTTGAGCTTAAACAATATTGTTCGGCTATCTTTTTAGATATCGCACAGGCCTTTAATAAAGTTTGGCATAAAGGTCTAATACTCGTACATAAGATTAAATGCTTACTGCCTCCTAGTACTCACAGATTACTAAAATCTTACTTATCGGATCGCTTATTTAGGGTTAACTACAGTGATTATGTGACAAGTGACTACGAAATCAGAGCTGGATTTCCACGCCACGTTTTAAATGGTCCTTACAGTACGATACGGTACTGTACGGAGCCGTGGACGTTCGGCTATTCTACCTTGAAATTTGGCATAAAAGTCTAACACATAAGATTAAATGCTTACTGCCTCCTAGTACTCACAGATTACTAGAGTCTTACTTATCGGATCGCTTATTTCGGGTTAAATACAGGGATTATGTGACGAGTGACTACGAAATCAGAGCTGGAGTTTCAGAGGAGAGTGTTCTCTGATTTGCCAACGAGTGAAAATTTAACCATTTCTACATTTGCTGATGATAGCGAACTCGATAATTATCTCAGACGTGTGGAGACGTGGTTAAAAAACTAGAGAATACTTGTAAACGAATCGAAAAATCGACATGTTACGTTTATGCTTAGGAGAGGAAATTGTCCACCTGTTTCAAAAACCAATGTGAATATCCCACAGTCTGATCATGTCAAATACCTTGGGATACATCTGGATAGGCGCCTTACCTAACGTCGCCACATAGAAGCCAAGAGGGTTCATTTGAGACTTAAATCTTATAACCTGCACTGGCTAATTAACGACCAATCTAAATTAAGCCTTGATTGTAAAATCCGCCTGTATAAGATTATTTTAAAACCAATTTGGTCATATGGAATTCAATTGTGGGGAACTGCAAGTAATACTATCTTCTTGATCTTATACAGAGGGCATAATCGAAAATTCTTAGATTCACGACGGAAGCACCATGGTACATAAGGAATGAAAACATCCACAGAGATTTAGAAGTACCATTGGTTAAAGATGAACTCAGAAAGGTTCGTGAGAGATATATCTTGAAGTTGCAAAACCATCCGAACCCGCTTGCGAGAGTGCTTACTCTTACTCGTAGAGCTTGCACTGATCTACCACCCTACTAATTTAGGGCTCATTTGTTTAACTCAGCTCATTTGCTCTCTCTCAACTGAGTGCAAATAGATTTTAAAGTTTAGGTATAAGATTTAAATTCTTATTGTAAGGCCAATAAAGTAAAGGCAGATTCAATAAATAATAAAAAAGTTAAAAAAAAAATAAATTTTAAGTTGGGAATGTGGCAAAAATTACCTAAAGAGCGATTCTATTCTTTCACTAATAGAAAGAAACACATTTTCAATTAAGTTATTTCTAGAAGGGGCAATATTTTTCTATATAAAGGGTGTCCCAACTAGAACGCAATTTTTAAATGACTGATGCAGCAATTGAATTGTTTCTCTGGCTGTATGACATGTGGCGCCGTCTTGTTGAAACCACATGTCCTTCACATTCATTTCTTCAATTCTAGGCAAGAAAAAATTGGTTATCATTTCACGATACCGAACACCATTGACTGTTTCCACTTGACCTGCCTCATTTTCATAAAAAAAAAGGTCCAATGTTTCTTCCAGCCCAAAAACCACACCACACAGTGACACGTTGAGGATGCATTTGCTTCTCGTGAATCACTTGAGGATTTTCCTCACTCCAAATGCGACAATTCTGCCTATTGAGGAAGCCATCAAGATGGAAATGGGCCTTGTCACTGAAGATGATTTTATCGGCAAAATCAGCATTTTCATGTTGTCTCTCCAATACCCAATTAACAAACTCCATTCGCTGTCCATGGTCAGCTGACTTCAGTTCCTGAGTCAATTGAACTTTGTATGCATGAAGATGCAAATCTTTCGTCAAAATTCGCTGCATAGTGGATTTGGAGACATCAATTTGCTGAGCTCGGTGTCGAATTGAGGTGGATGGAGTT
Source organism: Bellardia pandia (assembly GCA_916048285.2). Taxonomy (NCBI): domain Eukaryota; kingdom Metazoa; phylum Arthropoda; class Insecta; order Diptera; family Calliphoridae; genus Bellardia; species Bellardia pandia. The sequence goes on from OU696530.1 coordinate 40,568,764, forward strand.
TGAGCGACATCATCACGGACAGCTGCGACATTTTCGGTCGATCGACCTGGTCGAAGGCGCGTTTCGGCAAATTTATCCATTAATCTCTTTACAGTTGACTCTTTTGTAGCATTATTGTGAGCCCAAATTGATCGCAATTTACGAACTGTAGCCGTAAAACTTTCACCATTTTGGTAAAACAATTTCACAATGAGAATGCGTTGTTCATTCGTGTAGTGCTCCATTTTTAATAACCTCGTACCTTCTACTAGCAAACAATAACAATTGTTCAAATGTCAAACAATGGCATTTCGAATGGAGCCAAATTTAAAAATTGCGTTCTAGTTGGAACACCCTTTACTATTGTTATATATTTACAAGAATATAAACACAAAACTCTGTTAATTTTTAAAATATTATTCTTTTTCATTGTGAAAGATGATATATCAGACGATGATTATCAAATCAAACATCGTAGAGAAATATAATCCAATAATAAGAAATTTGCTCTTTAACCCTGCTACTACGTTTAGGGTCTTTTGATGACCCATTCAAATTTAACATTGCATAACTTGCAAAACAAAAAACGTGTTTGTCCGTCAGACTGACACACAATGACTCTAACGACGATATATTGCATTGATCACAAGCCTCAAAAATATTTTCGAAATGTACAAATTTGAATTTGCTCAATCAATAAATGTGGGGTCAAAATATGACCCAAACATAACATGTGGATTTTTTTCTAACATAGTAGCAGGGTTAAGCCATGACGGGTGCAACATGAATGAATTTTCTGTTCGCGCCAAATCTATGAATCTTATTGCTTCGAAGTGCACAACAAATTTATATTTAAGCTTACGCCTAAAAAAATTATATTATTATAAAATATAGACATTTTACTTTAAATTTGCATCAAAAAATTGTCTAGAATATAATCGCCCTAAATATTATAGAAACTTTTTTAAATTTTTAAGATTATAAAAAATAAAGTTTTCTTTGTAAAATCCTTTTGATGAATTCAATAAACTATAAAAATTGTATACATAATTCTGTTTAAACCCTTAAAATTGTTTCAAAAAGATTTCACTTAAAATATCTAAAAATAGAAAATATTTCTCAATAAAACAAACAAAATATACCAAAATAAAGCAAATAAACAAATAAAAAAACACATACTGAAAACACTTACCTCTCTGCCCTTGAAATGTAAAGTGTCGTAGACTTCAGGACGACCTTCAATATTTTTTAAACGCACTGGTTTGCGCATCAATATACTGCGACCCTCCTCATCAACATGTATAAAGCTGCCGGCACGCGAACGAAAGTCTGTTGACATTTTACGTTGTTGATTCTTGGGTGTCGGCGAAAGTTCACGTGCGCTCCGTGAACCAGTGGCAGTTTTGCTGCCACCACTATCAATTTCTGCAAGTACATTGCTGCCAGCACCACTAACACGAGTGCGTTCACGTCCTGGTGAGTTTTTGCCGGCAGGATACTCTGCCGAACCTACTGAACCACGTGCTGAGATACTTTGTCGTTTGTGGCCATGATGGGAGGAATAATGTGGTTTTTTGTCGGCTGTTGTTATGGTGTGAGTATTTCCGCTGGCGTTTTTATCTGTGTGATCTTCATTGATGTGATTGTGAGCAGACTTTGTACGTTGTAGGGATGGTGATGCTGGGGCTTCTGGTGACTGCGGTGTGGGTGGTTGTTTGTTAATGAAAACTTTAATTTGTTTATTATCGTTATTAATTTTTACATCCTCTTCTTGTGTTGACAATTCATCGTTGTGTGTGTTTATAGCTGCCGCTTTTGCTGGTGTTGTATTTACATGTGGCTGTTGTTGGGGAGAGGTTGGTGTTACAGCTTGTTGTGGCTGTGACTGCTGCTGTTGTTGTTTCTGTTTTTGTTGCGTTAATGGACTTCTTTTTATGGCCACCATGCGCAAATTTTCCAATATTGTTGAAAAGTGCGACATTTTCGTTGCGTTTTTATTATTTGTTTATTTAGTTCAGCTGTTAGGTTTATATCTTCTGTTGCAGTTGTTAACTTTTTATGTTTTAAAAACAAAGTTAATTGTTTTATTAATCATTTATTGTGTCTTAATTTCACTTCATTAAATGATTTAATATTAGTCGTTTGTATCATATTAGATGATTGATTTTATCAGAGTAATTTTTTATTAAATTGTGCGTAAGTTTTGTTTATGCGTATAAGTAATATTAATTATTACTATGAAAATATTTATGAATCATACGCTGTAGTGAATATTAGAATATAATGAAAATGTTTCTATATATCAAATAACTAAATATTAAAGCCTGGGGCCAAATTACCGCATTCGTCATCGAATGAGCTATCGTATCGAAAAATGATTTCGATATCGAAATTATGATAAAATGTACTAAATTTCTTGCTCGATATCGAATGCAATAATCTCAAATAAGAAAATTACGATCAATTTTACTCGATATCGAATGCGGTAATTTGGCCCCTGTATTCCTAATGATGTTATTATATTGAAGATTTATAAAACAAAATTTACGTACAAAATTTTGCATTTCAAAATCATTAATTAAATGAAATTTCTTAATGAAAAAGTGTATAAACTTTTTATTATTCCAACATATTGTTCAATTTCTGCAGAGTGGTTTACCTGCAAACTATTTAAAATATTTTAAATTTCGTGTAGTTTTTCGAAAATTATAAAATTTATGCTGCTTAGCGTATGATTAATATTATTTTTCTAGTTTTTAATAAAAGTGTAAATAAGTTTAAAACTATTATATTATAGTCAAGATTAGCAGCTAACAAATGAATGAAGAATTTGTTCATCACGACTGATTTCAATACAGTTTTTTAAAACGGCCTAGTTTTCTCATATTTTTAGTTTTTACATGGCATTAGTCGATTATCAATAATACGGAACTACAATATTTGTAAATTTGTTTGCAACATTTGAACATTTAAGCAAATGTACAAACATTAACATTTGTACAAAATTAAAACTACAAACATTTGCTTGGGTTCTGTCAAGATGACAATTTTCATACTATTAAAATCATGTTGTAACTATACAAGGTGAGTGCAAATCGGCAACAAATACAACACAATACAGAAACAACCGGCATTTTGTTTGTGTAAAATAATGTACAACTATCAAAAACACTTGAAAAAGTATTCACCCCTATCGTGAATAAAAATTCCACATGAAATTTGTTGCCTTTTATTTTTTTAACATTGAATTTTAATAGGAAAAATGTGAAAAGGGAACAAATTTTATGTGGAATTTTTATTCACGATAGGGATGATTAGATTTGGTATATGTAAATTGTAAACAAAGTCAGTCAGCTGTGCTACTGCACTCACCTTGTATAGTTACACCATGATTAAAATTTATTTTCCTCAATCATTTAATAGCTGCTAATCTTGAGTATATGTATAAATTTGTTTTAGCTTCTAAATTATTTAAATTTTTATTAAAAACTAGAAAAATAATATTAATCATACGCTAAGTAGCACAAATTTAAACAAGTTTCAAATATTTTTGAAATAGTTTCTGGTACAAATACTCTTAAGCTATATTTCACAATAATAAAAATTTAACACAGAGAGGAGAATATAAAAAAACAATAATAAAAGTTTTTAAAATTTGTAGGTTTTTAAAATTTGTAGATTTTTAAATTATAATTTCAAATTATTTAATATTAGCAACCTGATAAATTTTAGTTAGCGACGATAAATTCATTGCCCTTTTTTTAACTGATGCTATTAAAAAAATTCAGTCAAGATGAAGTCAGACAATATGCAAAAGTTCTTATAATTAGCGCTTAATAGTATCCAAGTTTTGAATAAAAACTAGGAAAGTAGCACAAATTTTCGACCAATTTAAACAAGTTTAAAATGTTTTTAAAATAGTTTCAGATTAAAATACTCTTAAGCTGTGTTTCACAATAAGAAATAGTTAACAAACAGAGGAAAATATAGAAAAAACCATTAACACTCGTTATTATAAGTTTTTAAAATTTTTACGTTTTTAAAAAAATTTTTAAATATAATTTCAAATTATGTATAAAGTTGGAAATTGTTGACCTTTAGTTTTGTTGTTTGTAAATTTTGTTCGGCATAAGGTCATGATACGTGACTTTGAGACAAATGAAAGCTTAAACTATAAAATGGATACGGAGAACATATCAGCTCACACATACAAACACACGATACACAAAAACAGAAAGGTGACAAAAGCTTACGGCTGGACAACAAACTCAACGGAGTGAATTTTGTTTTTCATTTATTTATTTTCAAATGTAATTATAATTTTTTGTGCTTGAAATGTTTTGTGTAATTTATAATAATTTGTGCAAATATTTTTGTATTTTTACATAGAACCCCTGAAGATGATCAAAAAATATTGGGAAATAAAATAAAATAGAATTTTTAAAACAAAATATGTTTATATTTTTCATTTAAAAATTTGTTTACCTCATGACCTTATGCCGAACAAAATTTACAAACAATTTCAAATTATTTAATATAAGCAACCTGATAAATTCATTGCGCTATTTTTTTTTTAAACTGATGTCAGTCAAGATTAAATCATTTAACTTTTTTAATAAAAACTAGTAAATTAATATTAATCATACGATACGTAGTACAAATTTTCGAATTTGCAAAACCAAATACAAAATTCACTTACTGTGAACGTCAGTATAAAGTAAACACCAAATATTGTTTAAAATAATTTTCAAGTATTTTTACAATAACTATAAATTAAAAGCGAAATATGTATATTGCATAATTCATTAGTAACTTAAGCAAAATAAACTCATTAACAAAAACTTGGAAAATATGGTACATAAAAAAATAATTTAATTTTAACGAAAAGTAATAGATTTTTGGCATCAAAATAAAGTAAACAGGGATATGTACATATTTAAATCATGTAAAATATTGTATTTTGTCTTTATCATAACTAAATATCTTCTACACGTAAAATCATTAAGTTGTTTTGTGAAATCAAGCGAAATTTTGTTCCATTCATCCTGTATTGCTGCCTTTAGGTTATCCTTGCAAGAAATATTTATAATTATCAATTGAGTTGAGGTCTGGGCATGATTTAAAGTTTTTGGACAATGATTGAGCAACCACTCTTTCACATTTATAGAAATATACTTAGGATCAAAACCAGGTTTTGCGCTTAGTTCTAATTTCTTTACACTGTAGCCTACATTGTTTTTTAAAATGTCGAGATAATCTTTCTTTTTCATTAAGACCGCTGATGCCGTCATATAACGCCAGACCATTACTTAGCCACCGCAATGTTTTACCGTCTTGGTAACATATTTATTAGTAGAGGCTTCATTCGTGGTTCGCCATATTTTTAAGGAGTTTTTGACTCCAAATATGTTTGATATACTTTCATCGGTGGAAATAATATTATTCTTACTAGGCACTCTACCATGTAGTTCATTTTCATGCAAAGATTTTCTAATCGTAGTCTTGCTTACAGGGTTTTCAGAAGTTTTCGTAACATTTTCAGCTATTTTACAGCACAAGATGTTGGATTTGCTCTTACGTTTCTTACTATAGCTCTTACTTCAGTTTTTGTAAGACTCTTTGGTCGTTTTGCACCAGGCAAATTTTCTACGGTATTGTGTTTGGTATGCTTGTAAATATCTATTTTTTTTTTTTTTTTGTTTTTTTTTTCAATGACTTCTAACGATTTTACTTATTTCACGCAGGGATTTACCTCATCTTTGTCTATTATGATTTGCCAAGTCTCATCTGATGTTTGTCTTCCTATTGTAAATTTTTCACTACATAACGTCACAATTTAATTTCTTTTAAGAAAACTTATAAAACTTGTTATTATTTTGGAATGACAGGGGATTTTTTGCATAAGGATGATGCTACTGTTTACTTTATTTTAACACGTAAAATTTGCCTATTTTATCAATAAATCAATTAAATTTGTATACGCTTTTGTTGTTGTTTCTTTTTTTATAAATTTAATTCTACTATATAAAAATGCAATATAATTTTCTAAAACAATATTATTTATATAAATATAATTAAGCTGTTATTTTAATAATATGTGGTGTTGGCCTTATTTTGACGTTTACAGTATAGAAAGTCTTTATTTTCTTTCATATCCCAATGAATTCTTTATTTAACTGTTCTAAAACACTGTTATCTAATACATATTATCTTAATTAACCACCGAAAACATTTAAATTAAAGCCACCCCTTATATATTAAATCATGTTCCTTTCTTTCTCTGACAAAATAATTTCCTAACAACATTTTATTAAATTAGCATAAAATTTTATACATAACAATTTACAAATTCTTGTTTAACACCTCGTAATTGTTTAAGAATTAAATAAATTAGCAAAAAAAAAATAAACTTTTTTAAGATTACTTTAACAACGCTCCTTTCAAAAGCAAAAAAATAAACGTGAAATTTATGCTAATTAAAATTGACTTTAATGGTGTGTTGAGGGAAACGAATGAAAGCCAACAGACATTTATTAACTATAATTATAATGTTGTAATATGCACACAATTTTGTCTTACCCTTTAGTTTTAATAATAGCCCTTCTAACAGAACTGTGTACTAATGTGTAGTTACTTAACTGTATTATTTAACAACAAAATGTATATATGTATTATTTAACAAAGGCAAATTCAATTAGCTACTTTGTATATCCCAGGTAAACTAGTGTGGAGTCAATTATCTCTTAAGTGTATCTAAGTAATCTATAATGTAATCAGTCAGTTTACACGTTTTTTTTACTTTTTACTTAGCAGTAATAATCTAAGACAGAATCAATTATCCCTTATCACTTTATATTGGAAACCTTGTATCAAATCGTATTTTCTATAGAGATTCCTGAGTTTAAATATATTTTTTAAAGAAAATCTTGTGTATAACAGAAGTTTCTTGTGTATAACTTTATTTTTATAAAAAAAAAAACTCTTACGTGTAATAGTATTTTCTATGTAAAAAATGTCTTTAACAGCATTTCTATAGAAAAACTTTTGTATAAAACAATTTTCTATTTCTATTTAGATAAAAGAGCTAGGGTAAACTGCTAGGACATCTTCCTAAGACACTTATATAAATAATAAATTTTCTAGTTAGTGGGATAAAAGTCACCAGAACAGCTGGGTACTTAGAATAGTGTAAACAAAACATATACAAACAATTGTGGTTGATTAACAGCAGCAGATGAAATAAATTTTCAAAAATTTTATCGTTTTTATTAAATTAAAGGTTTGGTCACACCTCGCAAATATTTACTCAAAACCCCGTAACCACTTTTTTTTTGCACACGTTGTTTACGCTTACAAGAGTTTTACAAGATCAAACAGCATGAAATAAAATAAGACTAAATATATGTTGTGTCTTGTTTTTATAAATAAACGAGTTCAAAAATATTTTTTAGTGGTTACCCCTTTTTCGGCAAATATTTGCCAAATGTGACCGCACCTTAAGTACCAGACACATATAAAGTACACATACATACATACAGGAAGACTCTTTAATAAAATTATTGCCGATATTGCTAATATAATGGAAAATGTCATGTCATACGAAATATGATCGTTAAACTCCTATTTCGTCAGGACATTTGTATGAGGGCCAGGTGAAATAATGGACCGATTTCTACCAGTTTCAATCCCATCCGTCCTTGGGCCGAAAAAATATCACGTACCAAATTTTATTGAAATATCTTCAAAATTGCAACCTGTACTCTGCGCACAAGCTTTACATGGATAGCCAGCCAGCCGGACGGACGGACATCGTTAAATCGACTCAGGGAGTGATTCTGAGCCGATCGGTAGACTTTAAGGTGGGGTGGTGGACCAATATTTATGGGCGTTGCAAACATCGGCACAAATCCAATATACCCTTCCCACTATTGTGGTGTAGGGTATAAAAAGACATTGATCGTATGCAAAATAGGTGATTGGTTCGTTATCTCTAAAACCTATTGAAATTAGTGAAAAACAAGGAGAATTAGATAAGGTAAATTTGATTTTCGGAATGGTTCTTATATGGGAGCTACAACCAATTGTAGGCCCCGTGTCATAAAATTCGATACGTCAACTTGAATGTACATATATGAGATTTTCGGATTCAATTTGGGTGCTATGGTCAAATATGGGCCGGTGTCAATAAAACACGGTTTTAGCAGTTCTCTTTACATAAAACTTATTTTTTTTTTTGATACTGCTTTTCTATAAGTATGTATGTTAACATAAATGGTTTGTGTCTAGGGAGTTAAATTTTATTAATTTATCTTCACGCACATCTAGAACTGATGTTAGTGTATAAATAGACTAACCGGGCCACTCGCGCAGTGAGTTTATTGTGAGTCTTCGGTGAGTAAACATTAAAGTGTAATACCATTAAATCATAATTTAAGTGTGTGTTAAAGTAAATTTTAAGAGAATTGAAAGACAGGGTATTACTTGAAGCTTCTATTTTGTAATTAAAAGGAATCCGGTTTAGTTAAAGAAAATAAACCACCGTTTTTAAAAGGTAAAAACGTAAAAATATGATGAAAAATTGTTATGTATGCGTTGTCTTTAAGGATATATGTCCGATAAATTTATTAATTTATAACTTTCAAACCATACTCTTTCCAAACCAATAAGCATTTGAATAATTATCTTATAATTTTTCTTTGCACAGCGTTATCTTACTTGTGTAGTTCCCATGGTACCTTTCAGTTTTAATTAGTACCAAATAAAATACAATTCCCACATCCTTTATACAATGTTATAAGAATTTGTATTAGTATGCCTATAATTACATTAAAAATTTATTCATACACATTTGTTTATTAATTTTTTGCACTAGACGACATTCTATGAAAATTGTACATTTGTTTGAGTGTGGGTTCGTTATCCTGTTGAAACTTCCAATGAATTACTTAATTACTGTTTTGTTAAATGAGTATGTATTTACATAGACAAACAAATTGTACAAATGTCTGTCTGAAAATTGCAAGTTCATCCATTTGTAGGCCTTATAAAAGACCTGTTTACACATTCTAAAAGATTCGATACTCATTCCACTACACCTGCTTTCTGAAGGTGTTCTAGAAAGAGTTTCATGCACATTCAAAATTGCATTTCAAAAGAATGTCAATAGCAAACAGGAATGGTTTTGCAATTATTTCTGTATATCGTCACTACAACAACAAACATTATTTTGCTCACGAGTAATAAAAATAATAAAGATAGCGTCTATAAATTTTTTTATGAAAGTTTCTGGTGTAAAGTACGCGTGAAGCAGTAAGTACTTTATATACATGTGATTTTTTTAATTAATTTAAAACCCTTCCTTTATTTAAAACCTTTTCTTTTACGGTGGATTCACCCATTCGTTTGGAACAAACTATTTGTTCGGAAAAAGTTTTTTTCATATGAAGTTTTTTTATATGAATATTGTTTACGAACAACTCTCAGTTTGAATTGGTTTAATTTTATATTTTATCAAGACAAAAACAAGTAAGAAAGTATAGTCGGTCAAGCCCGACCATATAATACCCTACACCCAGTATATGTATAAAGCAGTTTTTCAGAAATTGGCGCTATATGGGAGATATCCGCTATTATGGACCGATCATCCAAAAATTTAGTGCCATGACTTCCGTGAATATAAACATTATGTCTGCTATACTTTATCTGGATATAAATACTTTCAAAAGTTTTATGGACCTAAATGGAATTACGGGGAGGGTATGATATGGTAGGTTTTACTAATTATGGACCGATCCTTATAAAATTAGGTGTCATCATTTCTGTATATATGAAACCTGTTTTTGTTGAATTTTATTTGGATACCAACATTTTTAAGAAACTTATGATCGTTAAAGTGATTTTCGGAAGTGGGCCTTATATGGGAGCTACTACTATTTATCGACCGATTATTATAAAATTCTACCTTATTAGTTTTATGTATACGAAACATATTTGTGTTCATTTTTTGATACCAATATTTTTAAAAATGTTATGCTCTTTGAAGTGATTTTCGGAAGTGGGCCTTATATGGGAGCTATGATGAATTATGGGTCGATCTGCACAAAATTTGTAGATGTGATTTGGCTTCATTTACCACTCATTTGTGGTGAAATTTGTTTGGATAGTTGCATAATTCAAACATTTATGACTCCTATTTCGGGAGGACATTTTTATGGGGGCCAGGTGAAATAATGGATCGATTTCTACCAGCTTCAATCCCATCCGTCCTTGAGAAGAAAAAATGTCATGTACCAAATTTTATTAAAATATCTTTAAAATTTCCACCTGTACTCTGTGCACAAGCTTTAGATGAACAGCCAGACTGACGGTCGGACGGGCATCGTTACATCGACTCAGGAAGTGATTCTGAGTCAAGGTATACTTTAAGGTGGGTGTTAGACCAATATTTATGGGCGTTACAAACATCAGCACAAATTAAATATACCCTCCCCACTATTGTGGTGTAGGGTAAAATGAACTGAGTTGCCAATAGGTAATATTTCTATCTGTGGTGTTTGTGAAATTAAATTATTTATTTCATTTATTCATTCAAACTTTTGTAAATTGTTTTTAAAAATATACACTTAACATACTTATACACTTAAAAACCAAAGAAAAATAAATCAATGGCCGCAGTATTACCACTTATAAAACTAATAGAATTTGTTTCCATATGGCAGCTTTTATTTTCTAGAAAAATCATTTGAAATGGGTGAATCGTGCTGCAAAAAAAAATTCTCTGGACAAAATTTTTGTTCGGAACAAATGGGTAAATCGAACTTTACTTTACTCAATGATATTATTAATTTAGCAGACCTTTAATTACGCCTTCTATGAGGCTTTACTTGCTAGACCTTCCGATTGCCCTATTCAAGTAGACCTTTTCTCAGACATCTAACCAGCAGCAAGTAGGCTAGGCCTACACGCTGTGTAAAATTGAAACGATTGTGCAATGCGGCTGAAAGTTCTTGTGACTTCAAAATAAGGCCTTCTGCAAAGTCCCTTTACAGAATCGTTTTCCCGCTGACACACGTACATGCACACACATTAACATATGTCAGCTTAACGAAAAGTACCTTTTATCGATTGTAACAGGGATTTCAATTTAATAAATTTATTTATTGTAATGTATTCTTACTGTAGCTTTTGTTGTTACACAAAATTTGGAATAATAATCATTAGGGATTGTGCGGGAGTACAAGAATAATAAGAATTATTAACTAAGTTGAAAATAATAAATGTGAGGGGGAAAAGAGACTTAATAGGAATTTTATGGTAAAATTAATAGACTTTCTGAAAAAGGTAAAGGTACAGTCAAAAATTTAAAAAACAAATAAGGAATTGAAATAATAAATATATTAAAGCTTTCCTTAACATTTACCCGTTTCTAACAAGTCTTTTAGCAATTGTTTGCTGGTTTTGAAATTATTTAACAGCTTGTTTTAATGCAAAACCACTTAAATTTGTAAAATCGTTGATAACATAAGTATATTTCTCTCAAGCATTTACTTATGCTTTTCCAACACAAATTTCCCGGCTTAACAACAATTGAAAAGATTTAACATTATTAAACCACTTAAAGAAACCAACAATAACAACAGCAAGTATCTAATAAAACAATAAAAATAATGAAATCCTCTTGTTAACCTAAAAAAATCAAACAAAAGATTTTAACTTTAACCAATAAACCGAACTGCCGCCAAACAGCCACTTTTGAAAAATAAACAATAAAAAATAATAAAAATGTTTAAACAACAAAAAAAAAAATTAACCTAAATCCCACTTATAACAAGACAAGGCCACCAACAAAAAAACAACAGAAAATATTTCAATGTCTAAATATGCCACAGAGGGAATAAAGCAAAAAAAACACAAAGAATGACAACTATGTAAAGACTTTATACCCAACACAGTGGAAAATTTGAGATGAAAAGGGAGTAAAAAACATAACAATTTATGTATGAACACAATTCTAAAGATAAATTGTCTCGCACCATTAGAAAAGTGAGGCTTTGAAAGAAAAAAAAAATGTGACAAATCTAAGAAGATTATTTTTTACTTAGTGTCTTTTGTATTTAATGTTTTTATGTTTAAACAACTTTTTTGTTTTTTAGCTGTTTTAGACTTTGTTGTATTCGTATATTGAAACACAATGATTAAGTTATATTACTGGTTTTCTAAGCAGTTTCTAGCAGAAACTAAAAATGAAGGATCCACTTATTTTTAAAAGATTATTACCTATCATTTATTACTTAAAATTCACTTTTTACAGTATTAGTTATTGATTCCATAGTCTATGTGAGAATTTTAATGATTTGAGGTTGTGAAAAACTCATAAAATAAACACTGCGACCCATAGGATTGTTTTGGTAGTAACAATATTCTTCATAACAGATTAACAGAGGCTAAATGTACGGTCACATTTGTCAAATATTTACTCAAAAAAATGTTACCATTTGTTTTAGCACAAATTTGTTTGACGCTGTTTACTCTTAAAGGGGTTTTGCAAGATCAAACAGCATCAAAGAAATTAAAATTAAATATTTGTTGTGCTTTATCCTAAATAAGAAGAGTTCTTTTAAATAAATAAACGAGTTCAAGTATATGTTCTTTAGTGGTTGCGCGTTTTTAAGCAAATATTTGCCAAGTGTGACCGTACCTTAAGTAAGAAGCCAATTATGTTGTAAGATCAAAGAACAAAAACATCTCCAAGTGTCCCTTAAGGGCCTTCCGAGCCATTTACTCTATACGTCGCCAGCATTGGACAGTAACATAGCACGTGTTCAGCTTTCTCATCGTGCAGCTCTGTTTTGTCTCAAAGTTACCCAAAATACTACGCGGGCGGTTCGAAAACTTTTTAGTCTAGCACCGAACGCTTTCTATCTTTTCGATCTATCGGTATCTTTTCGGTCTGACAACTCCTTTATATAGAAACAAATGTTCAAAAAAGACGCATCCGCGATTTGTTTACAATGGAAAAATTAGAAATTCGTGGTGACATTAAATATTTAAACAAAAAAGGTTTATCGGGACAAGAAATTCATAATGATATGATGAATGTGTTAGGTGCAAGTGCTCCTTTATATGCAAGAGTAAAAAATTGGGTTGCTGAATTTAAACGTGGGCGTACAAGCAGTGAGGTTGAACCACGTAGTGGACGTCCAAAAACAGCAACAACAACAGAAATTGTAACCAAAGTGAATGATATGGTATTAAATGGGCGACGAATTAAAGTGCGTGAAATAGCTAATATCATGGGCATCTCAAATGATCGAGTCCATTTAATTTTGCATGAAGAACTACAGCTGAAAAGGCTTTCTGCAACATGAGTGCCGCATTTGGTAACAGTCAACCAAAAACGCATAAGAATAAAAAATTTCTCAAGTGTGTTTGGATCTGTTGATGGAACATGCATCCACCATTATACTCCAGAGACAAAAGAACAATCCAAGCAATGGACTGAAGCTGGTGGAAGTGCCCCAAAGAAAGCAAACCCAATTCAATAGGCTGGTAAGTTTATGGTAACGGTTTTTTGAAACTTCAAAGGTATTTTATTGATTGACTATCTGCAAAAGGGTAAAACAATAAATTGGATCAATTAAATGTAAAAACTCGAGAAAAACGTCCTGGCTTACAACACAAAAAAAAATAATTTTTCAGCAAGACAACGCACCAGAGCACAGGAGTCTTTTAACAATAGCTGAAATGAACGAATTAAAGTACGAGTTACTTGACCATCCACCTTATTCTCCTGATTTAGCTCCCAGTGACTTTTACCTATTCCCAAATCTAAAAAAATTCCTAGCTGACAAGCGTTTTATCTCAAATGAAGATGCAATTACAGTTGTAAACCACTATTTTGAAGGCCTTGATGAAAACTATTTTAATCAAGAGATAGAATTACTAGATAAGCGTTGGACTAAGGGTACTGAAGTTTTAGGAGATTATTTTGAAAAATAAAAATGTGTTTGAAAAACTAACTATTCTCTTTCTGTGCTAGGCTAAGAAGTTTCCGAACCGCCCTCGTAGATAATCCAGCCAGTATTCCTAAATCACTTTTTCCGAGCGGTAACAGCTTTTGAACAGATTAATAAATAGTTTGGCCTCTCTAAGTCTACACAAGTAACTAGAATCTCGGAAAAATTCAGATTTAAGACAGGAAAAAATTCTAAGTAAGAATTAATAAAATCACGCCGCGATACATAGTGGGGGAATTTGAAAAAAAAATTAAATAAGTCGTTAATTTCCTATCTGTCACATGCCCACAGAGGAAGTGTTTACAAGTTTATGTTTTGAATTTTAAACTCATAAACCAACCAGGAGCAGTCCCAAAACAGGGGTACCTAGGGTATGTGAGAAATTAAAAATGATCCAATTGTTATTTTATCATCCAATTTCAAAGATAATAACAGCCATGTCACAGATTTTTTTCGGAATGAAACCACTTGAGATTTCTAAAGTGGAATTGTTATTTTTTATGATTTCATACTGAAAAAACTCATAATTTTATTATTTAATTTTTTTTTTTAATTCTCAGTGATCTTATTGATAAAAAAAAAAACATAAAAATATTTACACAACTCTGGAATATGACAGAGGATCAGATGTATCCCTTAAATATCTTCTTCGTAGCTTTTCAACTGCGTTTTGATGAAATTCTGGGCAATTTTAAAAAATTTTGCTCACTTTTATTTAAAATTTCTTTGTTAGCACTCTTTTCGTTTGCTTTTGTTATACTGTTTATTATAAACATCATATGTTTTTTGTTTTGGTTACACAACGTAACCATACTTACGTTAAAAACTGACATTTAAAAATTGTTTTTGGGAATAAACAAAATCAATTGGAATCTAGAGAACGCAAAGTAAAAACGTTCGATTTGCAAATATGGAATTGAAACCATTCCGAGTACGAGTATATATGAAAACTAGGGTTATTACTATTTTTATTATTTTACATTACAAAAATAAAACCCCTCAAATTCGAGGAACAATTGCATTCAGATGGCATTAGTAACATCAAATAAAAAAAAAAATTAAAAAAGTTCCCCCTTTTTCATTTTTAATTTTTTTTAATATTTTCAGTGAAAGTCTTACTAATAAAAAGTCTGTTCAGCCGTTGCTTCACAATGGGTTAACGTTTTTTTTTAGCAAACAGGTCTATTTGGACGAAGAATCTACCCTCCTCTTCTAAACAGAAAAGGGATCCAAGCATTCCATCTGTTGAAAAGCTCTCCAATCTCACACGGATGCCGACAAACCGCCACATTCTTGGAAACTTCACTTTTCTGTTCAACAGCGAGAAACGGCGACTGGATCGAATCAAAACTATGATTACGGATATAGAATTGCTCTGGAGGGAAACTCTAGACTTTCCGCTTTTATCCAGCGCACTCATCAGAAAGAAACTCAATAGGCTGATTGATCTAAATGACAAAAACAAAAAGAAACCGTCTGACAAATTCACTGCAACACTTTCTCAGTTATTTGATGTCACCAACGTAAATGGAGAATGGAAAAGCTCGGAAGATAAAAAGTTCTACCAGAGTCAAGTTGAGAGTGGAGGTAAGGTTGGTTATTCAACGGTTAAACAAGCCCCTTTGGAATCAATCCACCCAAGAAAACGAATCCGACTATCAATATCTCAAGCTCAAACCAGTACTTCTCAAACGCAACCCACACATGATATTGTCTCTAAATCTGCCTCCGATTCTTCACCCAAGTCTCCAAGCTCTTCTTCCACGTCATCTTCTTCTGAAAGCAAACCGAAATACAAAAGAGCAAGCACTACAACAGCGAGTTTACTGGTACTGGAAAACAACATTTCTACAAATAAAGCACATATCGTTCTTGAAACCATTGCTAAACAGGGTCATGATGTGCCGGTTCCAAGTCAGTCGGGTATCTGGAAACGAGTAATCTCAGAAGGACAGCAAATGAAAGCCAAAATTTTTGAAAAACTTCAAAGCAAAGATCCCTATTGTCTTCAGTTTGATGGTAAAAGAGTCCAAGGGGAAGAGTATCAAGTAGTTCTGCTGAAAAATACCACAACCGAAATCAAACTCGGTATTCTAAAATGTGAGAGTGGTTCTGCCGCGGCCATTCACAAGAAACTACATCAGCTAATTGATGAATACGATGCTTGGGAAAATATTCGCATGATAATCTGCGACACAACAGCAGTAAATACTGGTCGTTTGCACGGGATTGTAAAGCTGATACAGGATGATGTCTTGAGCAAGGGCTTTCAGAAGCCACAATACATTGGCTGTCAGCACCATGTACTCGACCTTCTTCTGAAGCACGTCATGAATTTTCTTATTCAAGAGCCAATGAGCAAACCAGAACTGAACTATTCCTTCATTGACAAATTAAGAGAAAACTATGTCTCTCTTCAGGCTCATTACCACCAAGTTGCGACAGATGATGTTAACACAGACGAGAACCCTGGATGGCGAGATGATTTAAAGTTCTTATATGAACTATGTACAAAACAACTTCACGATGGCCCCGAATCAGCTGGAAGAAACTCCCAAACTTACTCCAGGCAAGATGGAACTCGCGTGCAATATATGCTGTTATAGCCTTTTTTCTGATGCCAGAGTGGCGCTGCATCCTCGGTACAGCATGCGACTTCATCTGCTATGAATGGGCAAATGCTTGGTTCAAGTCGCAACACTACAACGAAGCGTCCTTCAATGCACTGTTAACCTCACTCACCAAGACAAAATGCAAGAAGGCAATTAAGTGTTTGAAGACGAACTGGTCGGTCGAAGAGTCATTAATTGACATTCCCAGATCTAACCAAAATGCTGAACGTGCTGTAAAACTGATGGAGGAACTACATGCGAACTCGAAAAAATTTGAATTTCTGAATCTAAAGTTCATAGGAAAAAATAATTTTTAAACATTTTTTTGTATACTCTGTACTTATTACTAACTGCTTTATATTATTAATTTTTTACTATTAATCTTTTGAATAAACCAAAAACAACATGTAATTTTTTTTAAAAAAATTAATTTTTCACTTTTTTTCATCCGAATGAAAGGGGGAACTTTTTTTAAAAAACACAAAAATGCAATTAATATTCTTACATTACACAAAAAACTTCCTCGATTGCAAGTGGTTTCATAATTTTTTTTTTTTTGTCATAACCCTAATGAAAACTACTACTCGAGTGCTAAAAAAGCTTCGTTGTTATTTTAAAAAATTATCAATGATTACCTACCACAAGACAATCAAATATTGCTATGAGTTATTATATTATATATCAACGGTTAGGAAATTCAGTCTATTTTTTTTTTAAATAGACAAATAAGATTTTAAGATTTTTGCGTAAACAAAAATTTTTAAAATTGCAATATTTATAATTTTATTTATAATCACCCCTATCGTGAATAAAAATGCCACATGAAATTTGTTCCCTTTTCACATTTTTCCTATTTAAATTCAATGTTAAAAAAAAATAAAAGGGAACAAATTTCATGTGGAATTTTTATTCACGATAGGGGTGAATTATTTTTTAATAAAATTTTGCACTCCTACGGAAATATTTGAGCAAAATACTAAAATGAAAACAAACTTTATAATGTTTTTTATAATATATAATTTTTTTTTGATTTTTGGCCATATTGTTTATGCCAGGGGCGGTGAAAGCTCTGCTGTTATTTTAGAATATGGACAATTTGAGAACATTTGCACTAAAATTTCATTTTACATAACAAAATAGCTATATTTTGAATGACTCTGGTCCCCTCGATAACAAAGTTTTTTATTATTTTTTTAAAATATACCATATAAGTCTTATAAGTCTTCTTGGAACATTCTTAAATAATGTAAAAAGAATAAAAGTACCTTTTTATATCAAAAAATACCCAAAAATAACATTATTAAAATTTTTGAAACTGAAGAGCATATAACTTTTGATTCTGTTATTATTTTTAAAATTGGGAAATTTTAAATTTATATATTCACCCTTATTCCATTTAGTGTCATCAATATGAAAGGATATTGTGTTGTGTCAATTGTTGTAAATTGGTCAATATCAAGTTTTATCGATTATCGTTGTTGTGTTTTTGGTATGCCTCACGAAACGTTAAAGCCGGCATTGATATAAGTTGACTCTGATTTTGTCGTCAGTCTTTTTGTTACAGTTTCATTCCTTTAGAATTTTTTCAATAACAATCTTAAATCAAAGAACACAAATTGCAAACGCTTGCCAATTCAATAAGTTAGTGCAAGAGATGAAAAACATACTTCACTTGCTAAAGATTTTAAAGAGCAGCGCAAAAGAATTTCAAAGATACTAAATGTGCTTGGTCCACCGAAAAGAACTGGTGAAGGTTGGCAAAAGGTAAGATAAATAGTGCTAAAAGGATTGTTGCATGACAAAATTTTTTTTAAAGGCTGGGCTGAATATAAAAATAGTAACAAACAAGGCAGAGTGCACGCCTACTGGAGGCGGAATTTATAAACAAGTAATACTTGGCCCCCTGGAAAAAGCTGTGGCAGACCTTCTTGAATTTTAGAAGCAAGTAGACCCTAAAGGAGCTTTTCAGGAAGTTATTTTATGTGGGAATTTAAAAATAGAAGCTTTTGAAAGTAATGATTTTGTTTTTGAAAATGAAAAAAATTAAAATCAAATATTTGCACCTTCAACTTCTTCTCAAAGCGTCGAAAAGTCCACTCTTTTGAAAGGAAAGCAAAAATCTACGTTAAAGAAACCGTAATTGAAATATGGGCCTTTTCGGAAATGCGTCACTACGCTGCATCTGATGCGCAGCTGTGATTAATTTGCGATGCTGATACTCATTTATTGCATCAGCCATTTTTGTGATGCTTATTTCTATGTTGTTTGCGCATCAACTGCTTCACGGTTGCATTTTAGTACACAATACATTTGCAGTGATGCCAACTGTTGCTTTTTCGAACGTACTGCGCATCAAATGCAGCGCAGTGATGCATTTCCGAAAAGGCCCAATGTTTAATTTCTGCGTATTAAACTTCTTTGTAACACCAATTTTTTGTCTTTTCCTCATTATTCAGATCAGAATTACAACTAGGAACAAAAAACATTTTAGTTGTTTAAAGTTATCAAGATTTTTTTTTAACTTTAAACAAAACAAACCCACGGTCTAAGTTATTAGAGATGTGCTTTAAAAAACGATAAACAATCGACAACATTACATTGCTGTTACTTAATACAAGTTTTGTATCGAATTGATGACGACGTCGATTAATATTGATATTATAAAAACAAAATTCGTGACAATTCGTTTAAAACAGTAAAATATTGAAGCCATAATTAATTTTAATAAGCCAGAAAGTTAATGAATATTTCAAGCCTGAGACCAAAAGTTTGATGTCAAGCTACAAATGAAATTGTTAGAAGTAACATGAACAAGTTTCAAGGAAGTCTATCACCCCTATCGTGAATAAAAATTTCACGTGAAATTTGTTCACTTTTATTTTTTTAACATTGAATTTAAATAGGAAAATGTGAAAAGTGAACAAATTTCACGTGGAATTTTTATTCACGATAGGGGTGTATATATATACATATATATATATCGGGTGATTCAAGTAGAGATATATATTTTATTTCAATAGCCTTTTTTGACAGATCACGTGTGAGTCGTGTTATGCTGTCATGTTATTTTTGTTTAGTAATGTTTGGCATTTTATAATGGAAAGACTTACGCCTGAACAACGTTTACAAATCGCTCAACTTTAATACGAAAATTCACGTTCTGTGAGGAATTTGTTTCGTGCACTTCGCTCAACTTATGATCAACATAATCGGCCTACTGAGCGTACTATTCGCAACAACATCACCCATTTTGAAAGCCAGCATTCATTATTGGATAATATTCGACCAAATAGACCAAGTCCAGCACGCTATGAAGACGTGAAATCATCGGTACATATTTATTTAAAAATGATGCTGGTGCGAACGTAACTGTCAATGGCGACCATTATCGTGCCATGATAACCGATTATTTGAAGACTGAAATTGAAGCTCGTGATCTCGGCGACATCTGGTTTCAGTAAGACGGCGCCACTTCCCACACAAGGCATCAATCAATGGATTTATTGTGAGAACACTTCGGTGAGCACATAATTTCACGTTTTGGGCCGGTCGATTGGCCACCAAAGATCGTGTGATATCACACCGTTACACTTTTTCCTGTGGGGATATTTAAAGTCTAAAGTTTATGCCGACAAACCTGCTTCGATTCAGGCCTTGCAGGTAAACATCACGCGTGTCATTCGCCAGTTAGCAGTCGATTTTCTCGAACGATTCATCGAAAATTGGACTCAGTGGATGGACCTTCTGCGACGTAGCAACGGCCAACTTTTGATAGACATAATCCTCAAAAAATAAATGCCAAAGAATGTTCTTTCGAATGCTAATAAACATTCCCCATTAAATTTTAATTTTGTGTTTTTTTTTTTTTTTTTTTTTTTTTTTAATAGGGAACCTCGAAATGGATCACGCTTTATTACAAATACTACAAATAGGTCTGACTTCATATTACTAAACAAAGTCAAAGTAAATATAGACACATTGAACAGGAATATTAAAAGTTTTTTCATGTCAGTGCTAGAGATGGAAAGACATATGATAAGAATTCACTTCCAAGACCTCTAGAAAGTCTACAATAATGTGGTTGGTTATTAACAATACGATAACACTGATGATGTCTTAAACTCACAGCAAAAAGAATATAAACATCTGTTAGAAGAGATGTGATCAAAAATAGTGAAATTTTTAAATGTTATCGGGATACTTAAATAAACCATTAACCCTCTATACTATTGACACAATACCCAGAAACTTGTTTAAATTACTGTGAAAATTTTTAAATTCATTTTAGTGGCTTAATTAAATGCTATTATATGAAAAACTCCGTATAACAAGCAATTTGTTTAACATTGAATTTTTTATGAAAAAAGCCACACTTTCTTAACAAATCTCTGACAACCTACAAGTTTTTGAAATATAAGAGTATCGTATTTCAGTGAAATTAAATACTTTTGGTTTGTTTTAATAACTTTTTCCTGCAAAAAAAAAAAGAACAGTAAAAACGCTAAAACTTGTTCCCCCGTAAGGCTTTTGTCATAATATTTGTAACTTTTTAAAGTGTTGTTACACACTCCTTTAAATTCTTCAAGAGACACAACATATTGTTTTATAAACTTAAATTAAGTTCTGCAACAACCTTTTTAATGATTTTTTAACAACATGTCAATGGTTGTCACAACAGATGTGAGCTACCAAAAGAAGCCCTTCTCTGACTCTTTATTTAAAACATAAATTTAAAATAATTTAAGTAAAGTAATCAAAATATTAGTATTTGCTTTGTAGCAAAGAGTAGTAAACATTTTCTAAGACTTAACTTGTTTGTTTTATATATGTAGGTATAATATAAACAATATTTTCAATAAATTCTTGTTGAAGCTAATTTTAAAAATTAGTTTTAAATTTATTTTTCTATTGAGTTTATTTAGTCAGTCTTACAGTCAGTCAATTTGTATCAGTTGTTGTTTGTTATTGACATTGCCAACTAAACTTAATGTCAAATTTATTTAAACCATTTCCAAACTCCCAGCATCTTTTCCACAAACAATTCAAATTCATTGAATTTTATGGCAAATGTTTTGTAAGGGTTGTCATTTACCATAATTACATTGGATAATATTATTATATTTTTGTTTTATAGTTTAAGTTAAATAAACTATATATAAGGGCTTTTAAAAGCAGCTGTTATTTTCAACGATATTTTCTTTATTTACGTTTTAGTTCAAAGTTCTCATTCGTTCTCTAGTTATAAGTTCTAATTCGTTGTTTAGTTCAAAGTTCCCCTTCGAAGTTCGCATTTATTGTGTTACAAAATTTTAACACCTCCTTTGGTCACCTCCGTCAAGAAAATCCCTTACTTGTATTTATCTACAAAACGTATTCAAGCATTTTGAAAATACAAAATATTTATGTACATATATTTGTTGAAATGCGTTTCTACCCGTTTCTAGTTAATGGTAATTGAATCGTACATTTATTATTCATATTTACGTATAAAATTATTTTCGTATTTAGGGATTTAAAAGCTGAATAGCAGTGTCAGTATAAGAAAGAAAATAAATTACATACTTTGTTTTCTCAAGATACATATAAAATTAGATTGACAATTTATTTAAAAATAAATTGAACAATCACCCCATAAAAATCCAACATAAAAGATAAATTTGTATCTTGAAAATAGTGTCAAATTTAACACAACCTTTATACCAACCTAAAGGCAGCAATCTTTGGCCTTTCTTATCTGACAACCATTAACAACTTTCCTTTGTAATTTGTTTTAGTTGTTACTCAGTTGTTTTTGTCACCTTGCCGTATGATTGATATTAATTGAAAATGTTCACAAATATAAATCTTACGGCTTGTAGGCTTTATAATTGTTGAAAAATTATTATTTAAATACATACATACATTTGAAAGAAACATTAAACATTTTAATACATTCTTTTATTTAGCAAAAGTTTTTGTCATTTCAAATAAAGGTGTCAAATGTCATGGAAAGTTTCTTGAAGAAAAAATAAGAAAATTTTATTATGGAAGATTTTTTCAGCTTTTTGGTGTTTAAATATTTTGTCTCTTAAATTTTAGTTTGTATTTGATGGTATTATTTATTATTTTTGCTTAAAATATTATATAAATTATTTATAAAGTATCATTATGGATAAAATGGATGAAAGGATAAAATAACCAAAAGAGAAAGGAATAGAAAGCTCAACTTTAGCGTGGAATTATTTGCTTAAGGCCCCGATTACCGTTCACAATACACGCAGAAAAAAAATTTAGGTGTGCATGTTTACCACAACTATTCCAACATTTTTAAAAATTTTTTTTAATATTATAATCACTTAATTATTTATACGATTTCTGCAATAATGATATGGTTAAGTTACCATTCACATGATTATAGCAATCATATATATACATACATATATGGTGAATTTCACGTCAAGTGACACAATGTTAAAAATCAATTTGGATGAAATTTGCACCAAGGTACTATTGGATAGTAGGCCAGACACAAATTTTCAGCTCTATCAGTCAAGAACAGCCGGAGTTAGAGGGGTTCAAAGTTGGACATTTTGGTCATACAGGGTTTTTTAAAATGAGTGTAACTTTTCACCTATTGGTCCTAGCAAAAAAAAAAGGACTTTAGATAGCTATTTCTTCAATCATTCCAAAAATATTTTTTTTAATTTTTAAAAAATTTTTTTTTAATTTTTTTTTTTTAAATATTTTTTTTTTTAATTTTTTTAAATTTGGGCCCTTTTTTCCTCAAAAGAAAGTTTATACAATTTACTTTAAGGCCTTTATAATCGCTTAATGGGATGCGAGGGGGATATCTATCAAAAAATTATTTTTTAACTCAATTATGATAAAAGGATTCAATTATGATAAAAGGATTCATCATAAACATGATTGCAACAAATATATGCATAGCTACTACAATCGTTTATATGATTGTAGTAATCATCAGAATCGTAACTTAACCATATTATGGTTACCGCAATCATATAAGTGATGTAAGTGACCATAACATTGTTGAAAAACTAGTAAAAATGTGGAAATTGTTGTGGTAAACATGTACAACTATATTTTTTCTCTGTGTGTACTAAGTATTTTGATGTTGTATATTGTAAACTGCGATTCACAACACTTATTGGCTTAATCTTAAATAAGTGCATGTTATGTTGTAGACGAGTGTTGTGAACGATAATCGGAGACTTATGCCCCGATTACCGTTCACAACACTAAGTATTTTGATGTTGAATGTTGTAAACTGCGATTACGATTCACAACACTTATCAGCTTAATCGTATGAAAAATGCATGTTGTGTTGTATTCGAGACAACACAACATTTTAGTGTTGTGAACGATAATCGGGCCCTTAGTTTCGTTTAAATTTTAATACCTATGTACATATATATTTCAAAAACCAAAACTGATACATTTAAGGTTCCTCGTCTATCGGTTCTGCTAATTGCTATGAGTCTACACCAGAGGCTGTCAATGTAATCAGCAACTCATAATCTCATCTTCTGATATAGCGTCTCCATAACTTACTAAATCGAGCTTTAATAGCAGCAATAACAATCGACGCCGCTCACATCCTGCATATTATTTTGGAGTTTTGAGGCAATAACCATATTGCAGTTCAACCTCAATCCAAAAGGAGAATAAACCGTTTATGCATCAAAACAAGGTATTCATAAAGTTCCAAGTGAAAAGCTTGACGAACATTTTAAGTTTGCACTGTTGCAACGTTTTGTCAAAGTTTTTCCAGGTGCCAGGTCGGGATCAATCAAAAGTTTTCATCGTCTTACATCAAACTAGTGAATACATAACATCGGAGAATTTACCAATATTATCCTTTATGACTCAGAATGAACAAGCTAAAGCACTGGTTATATCCTTTGCACAACTGCAACTTGTTTAATATTTTGATCTTCCACTTAGAGACTAACATCTTGGAGTTAAAATTCAAGCAAAAAGGTTGATTCTTCCTAACGGTTTCATTGTATTCTAGGGCCAAACTTACCATTCGAATATTGTCGTTAATGGTTATATCAATGAATAACTAACCTGACAAATACGATTGTTATTGTGCGAAAATTAAACAATATTGTTTATATTTTATTATTTATTAATCACTGAGCAGCTCGATTTCAGTATACTGTCTAGCATGGCGTTTTTAAAGCAGGAACTGGCTGAACGACAACAAAAAGTGCCAATTGATCGCCGTTCACAATCGTATGACTAACTTTCCGTAGCAAAGAATTGTAAATGTGACAAGGCAATATTTGACACATCTCCAGTATCGATCAATTAAAGCTGCAGAGGCCATTAACATCAATGCCATCTAAGGCAATTGACACGATATTAATTTTAAAAAACCGTGGAGTCGGGTAACATAAAACGATTTTAACCTGTCAGAACACACACTGTCAGCTACAATATCATATTCCAGAAAACCCAGAATTCGGAATATTTTAACATTATAAGAAAATGAACCATAAATTGTCTGACTGATCGTATGCAAAATATACAGATATATGCTCAAACCCCCGTAGTGTTTAACAAAGAGTTTCTTTATGAGATGCTGTTTTTTTTTTTCTTTTTTTTTTTTAAAGAGAAGTAGCACTCAGGCAATTAATATGCCTATATATTACTTGCGTTACTTTCTTTGGAAAGGGGATAGTTGAAGAAGTAAAGGTGGTGAAAGAAGAAAGCTGTTTATATCACAACTCTGCAATGGCGCATTATGTTTGTTTTTAGTGCAGAATTGCAGCGCCTCTGGTGGCGAGTAGACGCATTAATGTTAAAGCTTGATTTTATAGCCTTTATTTAATTATTTTACTTCGGTGGCGTTTCAATGCTATAGTTATGATAGATAGAAGAAAAACTAATAATTATCAGATGTTGTTTGAGTGGCAGCGGCTGAGAATCGAACCCGGAATACAAATACCAACAACTAAGCTACAGCACCCTCACTTGTCACTTCTTAACCTCTCTAAGCGGAAGTGATTTCACACACAAACCATTGGAAGCCAATAGCACTTTTGACATGAATAAAGAAACCTTGTAGGTTTAGGTGGCTATTACAGTTCAGCCAGCTCAACGAGCCATTTTTAACTATTTAAAGTTGACATGAAGATGCATTAGGAAATCATTTCGAGACAACAGTATCTATTGAAGGTTCTCCTAATCATATCATATTGATGCTGAATTTAGTCCTGGCTGGTATGTCAGCGAAGCAACGGACACATACGAGGATCAGGCCAACCTATTTAAACGTAGCTTGTATATGCGATGTAAAAAATTTTACGATTTTAGTATACTGTTTACCTACCACTACCCATTGTT
Organism: Bellardia pandia; assembly: GCA_916048285.2. Classification (NCBI taxonomy): domain Eukaryota; kingdom Metazoa; phylum Arthropoda; class Insecta; order Diptera; family Calliphoridae; genus Bellardia; species Bellardia pandia. The sequence goes on from OU696530.1 coordinate 40,594,721, forward strand.
AATGCAAATAAAAATATGCCGCAATCTTATTTGCTTACTTTCTACTGGTTCCATTGCCTATTTCATTATTACTTCTCTAAATGCAATAGAAGTAATTTCATACATAAACAATTGATTGCCGGCAGACATGTATAAAAAATCTTATTGAGCAGTAACAACGAAATTTGTCGGCCAATTGCTTGTATGCCAGCTATATGAAGAAATTAAGGTTCTTCTAATGATAAAATCTTTTGGACGCAGAAGCATCTCTTGGTAAGTCACCGGAGCAGCCATTCAAACTACAGCATCATCTTTAAGTACGAAGAAAATATGAGGAGTTAATTGTAGAATTCTTTAAGCAGCAGTTGAACGACAATTTCTTGAAATGTAACAATCTGCCGAGAAAAACAAGACTAATTATGGCATAACTGAGGTTCAGATAAATCCACTGATATAATTTATATAGGTTATATATAACCAAACATTTTCATAAAAAATGTAACGATATAGAACATACAAAAAGCATATATTGTACCTAAAGTTGAATATAATTAAATTTGTTTGATGCACTTCCTCTACAAATCATAGAGAAAAAGCTCTAAGCTTTAACATTTTCCAATTTTCAGCTAAACAAATCAAAGACCTTCAAAAAAACCTTCATGTACAAATGTCACAATTTAATTTAGGAAATCGGTTAAAGTTTTGATAACAAAACGAACAACATTTTGGTAACAAAATAACCCCTAATGGATATTTATATGCATGTTAAATATTTACTTGTTTATATTTACATATGGTTGTTCATATAAAAATACACCAATGTATCAATCTGCATAAGGCTGGCACGTCCTTTTTTATTGTGCCAAACTAAAATAAAGAAACTATTGAAAATAACACTCACACTTTGTCAACAATAAAAGGTGAAGAGTATCCAAACAAAAGAAATACAGCTAAATAAGAAACTACAACTATAAGTACAACAATAACATCGCAAGTCCCTTTACACCCGCAAATCAACAAAAAAGGAAATAATAGCAAAAACGAAACCGAAAACAACAACAACAAAAGGTAAATAAACAAACAAACAAATAAAGTCAGAGGGCAGAAAAATTTGAGAATTTGCTGTTCTTGTTGGTGTTTCCTTTTACAGCAAATCGCATAATAAATACAAACATTTATTTCTACATTTATTTTCTCTTACATTCATATAAATACACACATACGAGTACATACTTACATACATATGTATTCCAACTCAGACTTTGAGGTATGAATAAATGAATGTGTAATTCTTAAATGAGAAGTATTTGATTGTGTTTTAGATTTGCATATGAAAAAGGTTATCGTTTCTTTTTTGCCCTTATTTTTTTATTTAGTTTACAAAAAGAAAAAATAAAATTCAGACACTTTCATCTTATTTGTATGATGGTTGTTGTACAAGTTAAGTGTTGTATTTAGTGTTCACTGTTTGTTTATATTTATTTTGTTGTAGGGGAATTCTTTTAAACTTTTTGTTCGGTGACAGAGACGTTGTCGAAAAATTATGAATTTAGGTTTGATTAAGCTTATGTTTTGTTTCTCGTTGGTTCGAGTTCTCTTCTACGTTCCTGCATTACACTAATGTTTTGTTCTCATATTATAAACTTTTTAGCTTGTTTAGCATGATTTTTTTTTATTATCCTTTAAGTGTGTCCTTGTTCAGTTGGTATGAATATAGATTCTAATATATGCCTGTAAATGTCTGTATAAAATATTATAAACAAATTTAATTTTTTACAAAAAAAAAACCAAAACACATACAAAATGCTCAAACGCACTTGAAATGGTATAATTTTCGTAATACATTTTGCATGCATTTTTGTAGCAGATAAAAAAGGGCAGTTTAAAGGCGGAAGCAATTTTAATCAAAATCGTTTTTGCATAAAAGTAAGACTGCATTAAGTATGTTTTTATGTTTGCATATGTTTCTTTTTGTATTTCGCAATAACAAAATTATTTTAGTTTTTAAATTGCTTTCAATTTTATTTTGAAATACCGCTTCTTTTTATGTAAAATTTGTATGCATGTTTTAGTGGGGACTTTTAATGTAGTATGAAAGGGTTCAAAAAGGGTTTTGTAAAGAAAATAATTTTATTTGGATTATGTTTTTCTTTTTTCTATGCACTATGCGATTACGTTTGTCATTCCGTGTGAAACTTTCTGAAATCCAATATATATTTTTGATCCTTACGAAATTCTAAATCGCTTGAGCCATGTCCGTCTGTCTGACCGTATGCGTAAAACCCTCTCACGTCCAAACTACACAACTTAACTAAACGAAATTTCCAGAAAAATATTTCTTATTTTGCTGGTAACTTTGGTATTGAAAATCAGCAAAATCCGTATAGTTAAACCAGAGTTATGGACCAAAATGTGAGGTCACCGCCATAAAAATTTGATATTTTTTATTCATTTTATTGCAATATTTTCAAATATATTGCAAATAAAAAATCTTCCCGAAATATTGCTCAATTATACACGAATGAATATAAAATTTGAATATCAATACAAAATTCAGCAGGAATAAGTTTCATTGAAAAACGAAATAGTTTATTAGTTCGGTCTATGTTTAGCCCCATATAAAGTCCAGTTCAAAAATTAATTTAAATACGTATAAAACTTTTATAAATAATGTTAAAAGGTTAATAGTTGGCATAAATAATTCTTATAGGTAATTAACTAAATTTTATGGTGGTCGGCTCATAATTGGTCATAGCTCCCATATAAGGACCACATCCGAAAAAGCCATTTATCTATATATATATCGTACAAATATCGGTACTGACTCAAAACTTTGCACAGATCATTTACAAGTATACAAAAATCATCCCACAAAATTTTGTGACTTTTGTTCCATTTTAACCGTATCCCCCATATAAAGCCCTCTTCCGAAAATCACTTCCATACTCATAGATCTCTTATAAATAACGGTACCGATACAAAATTTTACACGGATCATTTACATACATGTCAAAATCAAACTGCTGGTTTTTGAGAATATCGGTTCATATAAGGTCCACTTCCAAATCGTTATTATTTTGAAATTGACATGAGAGATCCTCATATGCATAAAATTCATTGTTCCAAAATTTAAGAAGATCGGCCTACGATTTGTCATAGCTGTCAACCAAAATAAAACTAAAATACATAGAAATCACATTAGCGGATAATGGATTTGGAAGCTATAAGTAATTGGTAGTTCTTGAGATAAAATTCGACTAAAAGAAGCCTCATCTTATAATCTTACCCTTTTTTATACTCTGTTTCTTAACTTGTTATGAATATGGAAAAATTTTCTTTTAATTATATAAATTGTTAAATTACACTCTAGGTTATCAGATTTAGAAAATCAGATAAACTCTGTAAATTATGGTAAGAATTGGTAATTACATCAATTACAAATGGTCAAAATTAGATAATATTTCAAAGCATTTAAAACAAACTCACATTAGTGATTTACGACCAACAAGTTGTAATATTGTCTTTCAAACAATATATGTACATATAAAATATTAATAAAATTTGCCTATTCCAATCCTATAACCAGTGTAGTTAGTTTTTCTATTTCTTATTATGTTTAGGTGGAGGGTATTTAAAATTCGGCACAGCCGAATATTGCTCTCTAACTTGTTATATTTTAAATTTAGTGGCAATCGGACCCGTAGCTTAAAAGTCGTGTATTTATTATCCTAATATATTCATTTTGTCCCAATATAACGGGTGATTCAAGTAGAGATACTTCTTTCAATAAGCTTTTTTTGACAAATCAGATGTGAGTCGTATCATGCTGTCATGTTATTTTTATTTAGTATTGCGTGGCACTTCATAATGGAAAGACTTACGCCTAAACAACTTTTTCAATCGTTCAACTCACGTTCTGTGAGAAATGTGTTTCTTCTTGAAATGTATGGTCAACATAATCGGCCTACTCAGCGTAATATTCGTAACACTATCACCCATTTTGAGATCCATTATTCATTATTGGATAATACTCGACCGAATAGACCACGTCCAGCAAGGTGGAAGAAAATATAGCGGCTGTAGCTCAGAGAGTACACGAAGACCTTGGAGAATCGATTCGGCGCCGTACGCAGCAACTCGGACCGACATATGGAATGATAAAGGGTTATTGCATGCCTGAAATTGAAGCTCGTGATCTCGGCGACATTTGGTTTCAGCACTTCCGCCACTTCCCACACATCGTATCAATCAATGGATATATTGAGAGAACACTTCGTTGAGCACATAATTTCACGTTTTGGGCCGGACGATTGGCCACCAAGATCTTGTGATATTATAACGTTAGACTTTTTCCTGTGGGGATATGTAAAGTCTAAAGTTTATGCGGACAAACCAGTTTCAATTCAGGCCTTGCAGGTAAACATCACGCGTGTCATTCGCCAGTTACCAGTCGAAATGCTCGAACGAGTCATCGAAAATTGGACTCAATGGATAGACCATCTGCCACGTAACAACGGCCAACATTTGATAAAGATAATCTTCAAAAAATAAATCCCAGAGAATGTTATTTCAAATGATAATAAACATTCCCCATTAAATTTGAATTTTCTGTTCTTTCGAGGGAACCTCGAAATGGATCACGCTTTACATTCTTTGGTGTATACATATATTACTGTAATTGTTTTGCCGCAGTTACAACTGGGTGCTTGCTCTTTTTTATTTTCTAAACTGTTGGTTGTTGTTGTTTATTTTGATCATTTTTATTTCTCTCAATTTCTTCCTTTTATGTTGATGTTAGTGTTTACATTGTTGATATTTTGTTATTTGTTAGTGTTGTTATTACTCGTTGTTGTTCATGTGTGTAGGTTGTTTTTGTTACTAATGCAGGCCATAGCTGCAAAGGGATTTTTTTATAGTTGTTGTAACTCGTAGTTTTTGGTGTTTTCGAAAACATTTTTATTTTCTTTCCCTATTGTTTCAATTTATTTAACTATAGATTTCAAATGTTTAAAAGGTATTTTTATTTGGTTTAGTTGTACATGGTAAGTTAACTATTTTATTGTTATTTTTATTATTGTGTAGTGTTGCTTATTTTATTTGATTTGATTTCATTTGTTTTTTTTTTTTTTTTTTAGTACAATTTACTAATAACAAAAAAAAAACACAATTGATTTATTTAAAGTTGTAAGGTAAACTAAACTACTCACATGATAACTAACTACAAGGTATGTAATTGAAAAATTGAAATTTAAAATGTATGTACTGTGAGCATCAAAATAATGTCAACACCACAAAAAAAAACATTGTCAATCCAAAATAATAGCAAGTTTTATAATTAATCTTAAAAGAGAATAATTACAAAAAATGTTGACGTTATGTAAAAATGTACAATGGGAAGACAAACATCAATTGACACTGAACAAATGATAATAGACAAAGAGAAGGCAAATCCCTGCGTGAAATAGGTAAAATCGTTGTAAGGCATTACTGTAAAATACAAAAAATTTGACATAGACAAGTATACCAAACACTTTATCGTTGAAAATTTGCTTGATGCAAAGTTTACAAAGCGTCTTACAAAAGCTGAAGTAAGACCTATAGGAAGAGTTGTAAGAGCAAACCCAACATGGTAGAGTGCCACGTAAGAAGCCCTTTATATCAGAGAACAAGCAAACCAAACGTTGGAATCTCGCGAAAAAAAATTAAAAAACGAGAATCATATTTGTTTATATAATATTCTTTTCAGATATATGGCGAACCAAGAACGAAGTCTTTAATATCCATATTATAAATAATATACATATAAATAAATATAAAGATAAACAAGTAAGAGTGCTATATTCGGCTATGCCGAATCTTATATACTCTTCACCTTTGTTGTGGATGCATAATTATATTATATACATGCATATATATATTATATTAATACACTTTGTTTGATAGTTTTTTTGATGAAATTTTCAGAGGTTGTCTCGGATTTTTGCTCATATCTCCGATATTTATTGACGGATTTTGCTGATTTTAAATAGCAAACTTCTCGAAAGCATGTCTGACAGAATTATTGAAGATTTGGCACCCGAAGATATCTGGAGACTTCAAAAAATTGATTTCAACAGCCAGACAGACAGACGGACATGGCTTAATAGACTCCGCTATCTATAAGGATCCAGAATATACATATATATTTTATAGGTTCGGAAAATTATATTGTGGAAATTACAAACGGAATGACAAACTTATATATACCCTTGTCATGAAGGTGAAGGGTATAATAAATAATATATTAAAGTAATAATTATGTTACCAATATGCACAGAATAATATAGTTGCGCATGTTTACCACAACTATTCCAACATTAATTTTTTTTTTTAATATTATGGTCACTGTTATTACTTATATGTTTACAGCAACCATAATATGGTTAACTTATGATTCATATGATTATAATATGAAATATTATACCACATTATGTTGTTCTAAATCATAATCAAAGAGCAACGTATTATGAAAATAAATATGATTGCCACAAATATATACATAGTTACTACAATCGTATATATGATTGTAGTAATCATCTGAATCATAAACTTAACCATATTATGATTACCGAAATCATATGCATAATTACAGTGACCGTAACATTGGTTAAAAAAAATAAAAATGTTAACATTGTTGTGATAAACATGTACAACTATATTTTTTTCTCCGTGTGAATACGGTAAAACAAATCGGTGGCACAGTAATGTTTTAGGGTTGTATAACGGCATCAGGGGTCGGTAATCTTACATTTATAGAATCTATAATGAAAAAGGAAAGAAAGGATTTAAAAAAACAATGTAACCCCTAGTGTAGAGAAATAGGAACTAGCGCATAACTGGATTTTCCAACAGGACAATTATCCTAAGCACACCACTAAAATTGTGAAAAAGTGGTTGCTCAGTTATTGTCCAAAAACTTTAGATCCATCCCCGGACCTCAATGCAATAAAGCGCCTGTGGCAATATCTGGACAAAAAATTAAGCTGCCTAAAGGCAGCAATACAGCAATACAATAGAACAAAATTTTGTCAGATTTTACTAAAAAACTCGTTGATTTGTTGACTGCAAACAAAATATTAAATACAATGTTTTACATAATTTTAATATACCTGTTTACTTTATTTTGACGCGAAAAATCTGTTCCTTTTTTTTTTTTTTTTTTTGTTAAAAATTAATTATTTTTTATGTTCCTTAATTTTCTAGTTTTTGTTAAGTTGCTTATGAATTTTGCAATATATTTTTTACTTGTAGTAGTATATATGTATAATAAAATGTTTCCTTACAATATTAGTTGTTTACTTTATATTGACGTTCACAGTATATTTGTTGTTGAATTTTAAATTTATTGGTTCATCGAATATTTATATCTAATTTAAACAAATTTTTGTAATATAAATTTATTAAACTTGTTATTAATTGTTATTTGGAAATGTTAGCTGTAGTTCACTTCTATTTAATTCTATTTTTTCATTTATTTATCACTTAATTTTCGTAGAACGTTTTTAATAAAATTAATATTCTTCTTAACTTAATATTAAGGCACTTGTACGCGAATTTAAATGAAGATTATTCCACTTCGGTTGTCAGTTACAGACTCATCTTTATAAGTTCATTAACAACTTGTATAGCTATTCGTACATTGATGGTACATACATATGTAAAAATAACAACAATAACAATATTTAGGGAATTCCACTCAAGATTGTGTTGTAATAAAGAGAATTCATAATAAATAGAAGCTAAACTGCAAACACATCGTATGATTTAACTGTTAAGTTTTGTAGTCAAAAATACATATTATAAAATAATTGCACATTTAAGAAAACATTAGGGTGGCTCTAATTTCTTATGATAAAATATAAATTAAATTATTATTAAGTTAATAAATTCAAACATCTTCAACAGCACTAAAAACGACCAATTATACTAAATCTAATAAATTTTTCTTTAATTTTCCATTATGAATCTATTAATAATCAATTAAACTTGGCGCTAAAATCACCATTTTACTAATGCGTCATTGTAATGCTTGGTTTTCACTATGTCAGTTTTGTTGTCAAATTGTCCAAATTGTTGGTAATTTCATAACAAATTGGACAATTTGACAACAAAACTGACATAGTGAAAACCAAGCATAAGGGTCGTTTAAATTAAAAATTTTCCTTTAACAAGTTTTTACACAAATAATCATAAAATCCCCAATAAAACGTATACTTTAAAATGTAAATAATTAAATAAAGCTTAAAAGCATTATTTTGCTTAAATGAAATTGTAATTCATTTTCAGTAATTTTCTCCAAATCCCTACAAAAAGAAAACAATAAAAAATAGAGACTCACAGAAGTCCCCTGTCAAAATATTATAATGTAATTAGTTACACTGAAAAATTTAACAACTTTAAATAATTAATAAAGTAGGTCTAACTGCGAAATTCTGAAGGCAAATACTCTTTCTTTCTTGCTCTGCTACATAATTTTACCTCAAGAGAGAGAGAGAAAGTTAGTTAGTGAGTGAGTAAACCTGCATGTTAATGGCAAATGACAATGATTTCGTTTTAAGTGTCATCTTCTTACCATTTTCGTGAACTAAGCATATTGTTGTTGCTTATTTCCGTTTGTGATAATTTGAATGAATGTAATACCATCATTTTGACTTGGCAACTTGGTGATTTTGTAATACAATTTATTTGGTTTTATTTTGGGGCATTTATTTGTAATTGAGTTTTTGGCTTGATGTTAGATGTCTGCTTGTCTGCCCGCCTTAAGTTGGTATGGTAAATGAAAATCGTTAAATTGAACAGTTCTTTGATTTATAAACTGTTCTTTTTAATTTTTAGTTCTCCTTTTTGAATAAAGCATCAGTAATTTTTCACTTATTGAGATGAATTAAATTGTTCCAATTACGTTTATCAAGAAAAATTACAAATTATTGGCCAAGGGTAACAAATTTAGATTGTAGTTGAGAGGCAGGAAATTGTTATTTTGTTTGTTGGTTGGTTGGTTAATTGTTATTGGTCTTACCAAAGGACAGTTGAAAATGATTCAACCATAAGTTTGGGCAGAAGTAATGTGTCAATTGTCATGAGCCGCACTCACAAAGTTTTAGGAAGACATATATACCCTCAGTGAGTATAATTAAATATGAACGACAACGAAAAACATAGATGTAGAAACAATTTCTTTACAAAATCGTTGGTTGCATCGATTGAACGCACATTAAAATTATAAAGCCTGACATTAACGAGCACTGGCGAGACATGATTGTGAGTAAATAGAAATTCAATTTTATTTTTTGTTGCAAGATATCGCTCCCTAAATACAAAAGGTTTCACTTTTTCACTCTTTTTATCTCTCTTGCAAATTTTAGTATTTTGAGTTGTGACCCTTTTATATTTAGGGTGCGATATGTGAAAGTGATATAACGATACGAGCAGTAGACGCACATTATCCCGGATCAAGCCATGACGCATTTGTAAGGAGCATTAGCAGCGCACGTCAGTATTTTGTGAGGGATTACGTATCTGGTGATCGTATAGATTTTGTGTGTGATTTGCATGCTTACCCTAGAAATTCAATTTTATTTTTATTGATTGTAATTTTTTTTTTTGAAAAATAAAAACCAAAATAAACACTGCAAATCTGCCAGCTACCAACTGATCGGATTTTTTCTGCCAAAAATAACTATAATATTGGATTCTATGACCCCAAATTCTGACAACAATTCTGATTCGAAAATGAAATCGATAATACATATTAGTTGCTATGACACCAAAATCATTTTGTATCGATCTCAATTCAGATTCTAATAACAATCAGATTCCACAGCAGCCCCGAATATTAGGTCTCATTATTTGATATTAATAAAAACATTGTCAGTTAGCGAATGTTAGACTGGCGAAATTATTTTTACTTTTACCTCATTTGTATATTCGGTAACAAATTTGTTTTCAATATCAAGGACAACTACAAAGTACGTTAAAGCATCCTTTAGAAAATGTTTTCTATTTTAGTTTTTTTTTAATATTTCTCTCGCTTTTCTGTTTTCTTCGCGAATTCGTTTTACCGTTATCTATAAACAATTTATATTTTTTGCAATTTATTCTTCTTTGACTAAGAAATACATACGTTTTCATTGAGATTTAAAACAAAATTGTTTGCATATAAATTAAAAATTTATTAAATTATTGCTTTTTGGCATTTCAGACTTAAAAAAACAAAACAAAATCCTAGTATTAATTACAATTAAATCATATTCATTAAATTATCTTGAAACAACGCAAATATTTATTAAGATTTAATTGCGCGCTAAATGTGCGGCATTTTAAGTATCAATTTAATTGTTGGGTTTTGATTACTTTTTATTTGATTTGATTTCATACAATTTGATTACATTACATTGCTTTCCTAAGGCTCATTAGTGCAATAAATTTATTAACCCGTTCCCTAAACAGAAACACACACACTCACCAACACTTAATTATAAAGGCCGGGGCAAAATTGTATGTTTCTTTGTGTGAATGTACATAGGTGTGGGTAATTGTATACACTCTCCTGCAAACTGTTTGCTACTGTTATGTTAATTATCTTTGTATGTAAATAGTTATTGTAAATTATTTTAGAACATATTAAACACAAATTAACTGTGAATAAACCGTTTCATTTGGTTAAATAATATTTCTATATACATATTTATTTACATATGTATGTATGTAATCTGTAATAATCCTGCAAATAATATTGGACTACGTGATCCATTGTAGATGAAATGGACATGGTCCAATGTAATGCAGTCATGGACCATGTCATAGTTAAACAAGAGTTGGCAATTAAACGACATGGTTTCGTGTTAACACGATTGCATATTGAGTTGTTGTTGCTTTTGACATTTTATTGTAGGTGCTAAGCATAAACTCATGAGTACTCCAATTTACAGAGTTTGTCTGCTTTTCATAATAATCTTAAGTGTAAGTTAACAATTTATAAAATTAAAAGAACATTTTTCTATATTCACGACAAGTTAAAACACAGAGTATAAAAAAGGATAAGATATAAGGTGAGGCTTCTTTTGGTTGAATTTGATCCCAATAACATTAACAAAGACCATGTTATGAAGTGGCCGTCACAATCCCCTATTAAACAAATTTAGAGAGTTCTAAAAAAGGAATTCCATATTTCCCAACATATTCGAAAAACTGTTAAAAATCTATGGAGAAACAAGTAAATATTAATATACGAGTATGTGAGACATAAATATAGATTGGTAGGAAGTTATTAATAATTCTGAAGATAATATATTATTCTTATTATTCTTTTTTTTATTATTTTCAGTTGATTAATAATAAAATCTATTATTTTACTGAAAAAGGGGTAATGTAATGCTATTAATAAAAATTAATTGACAAATATCGTTCTTATTATTTTTGTTCGTCAACATTTATTTTTTCATAAAAAATTTATGTTCAACTATTTTTTACTGGTGACGATTATGTAAGAATCATCACAATGCAATTGTCAGACTTTAAATTGCAATGAAATTTTAAATGTTTATTTTTCTAGAAGTAGCAGCAATCTTTTTCTATGATATCTGCTGAGAGAAGACAGGGTGGAATGAGTAACGAATATGTTAGAATGTGTAAGGCGTGAGAATGTTGAATTCTGAACATACGAGTATTTACTAAAACTAAGAAATTCTTTATGAAATTCATAAAAGCGATTCGAATTTGTTATTTGAATTATTCATTTAATAAAAAGTATCGTTTGTAACATTTATCACAATTATTTATAATCATCATCATCAAATTGATGCCTAACGTCTTGGCAAATAAATTATATTTAGTTTTGTGTCCTTGTCCAGGCAATCTGTCCAAATGTCTGTCTGAAATTGTTACCTTGGCCCCAGGGGCTAAATTACCGCATTCGTGATCGAATGAGCTATCGTATCGAAAAATGATTTCGATGTAGAAATTATGATAAAATGTACTAAATTTCTTGCTCGATATCGAATGCCATAATCTCAAATATGAAAATTACGATCAATTTTACTCGATATCGAATGCGGTAATTTGGCACCCTGGTCGAAATATTAAAGCAATTTCAATAAAACTTTTTACATATTTGATTGGCCCAACTATGGTTGGAATTGAAATTGGTTGAAATCGATGCATTATTTCACCTAGCCCCCATACAAATGTCCTACCGAAATATAACTATGTATATTGATCATAAAAAGCTGTTATATTTATGTAGGTATTCGAAAAAATTATAGAACACATATCATGGTGTAATAAGGTGAGTGCAAATCGGCAACAAATACAACACAATATAGAAACAACAGGCATTTTGCTTGTGTAAAATAATAAAGGTCAGTCAGCTGTTCTACTGCACTCACCTTGTATAGTTACACCATGACACATATGTTGTTCTTCTTTATAAGTTGCTGGGCAGGAGTACAGTTTGTCTGTTCCCATTATCAATCTTAAAAATAATGATATTGAATTTTTTATACAAATAATATTTAACGAAAATCAAAGAAATTTTTATCAGAATAACTCTTAAATTAAAATATTTTTTTTTAATAATACACCTTCTGTTTTTAACGGTAATTGGTTCCAGGATTTTCCGTGTAAAAGAAGATATTGATCGTATGCAAAATAGCTGAGTGGTTCCTTATCTCTAAAACCTATTATAATTAGTGAAAAACATATTCAGGTTTATAATATTAAATCACATAACAAAAAAAAAAACGAAAAAAAAGTTTAGTCGGTCAAGCCCGAGTACTAAGCGCACAAGATTAACATCAACACTCAGACGGACGGACAGACTGATATCGTTAAATGGACTGATTAAATGATTATGATTCCATTGGTATACTTGAAGGTGGGTGTTAGACTATTATTTTTGGGCGTTACAAACATTAACACAAATCCAATATACCCCCCCCCCCACAAATTATCACGGTGTAGGGTATAAATAAATGTGACTTTATCTAAGCGAACTACATATGTATGTACATATTTCGCGCCGCTTGGTAGAAGATGAGCTTTACGAGCAAAGTTCAAAGAAAACGTTGTATAGAATATGCCAGATCTTATTAAAATTGGAAAATTCTGATTTCAATCTCATGTATTTTATTTTTGAATGTACATATGTATATTCAGGTACGTCACATAATGGCTCAATTCCGTATTTGCAAATCGATCGTTTTTACTTGGCGTTCTCTAGATTTCGATTGATTTTGTTTATTCTCAAAAACAATTTTTAAATGTCGGTTTTTAACTTAAATATGATAACATTGTGTAACCAAAACAAAAAGCATATGATTTTTATAATAAAAAGAGCGCTAACAGAAAAATTTTAAATAAAAGTGAACAAAATTGTTTAAAAATGCTCCGGGCAATTGTTGCTGTTTTAAATGAACAAAGACATCAAAACGCAGTTGGAAAACTACGAATATGAAATTTAAGGGATGCATCTAAAAACGACAAATGTTTTTTTGTTGCTGACACCAACTTTGAAATTTTTAACATTTTATTTAAATATCAATGAGATAATTAAAAAAACAATGAAATATAAAATTAATTATTTAATTGTCGTTATACCTAGTATGAGTTATTTTCAGTATAAAATCATAAAAAATAAAAAATTCATTCCGAAAAAAATCGTTTTTTGTTTTCTAAAGACTCAATTTACGGAATCAAAACTACTTTCGATCGGAATTGAGTTCTGTGACATGACTGATTAATTCCAAATTATTTTGACCACAAAAAATTTTCACTTTTTTTATTTAATAATTATTAACGTCAACAAAAATTATAAAGAATGTTTGACAGGAAAGAATACAAAAACTATAAGCAGCTAAAAAAAAACAAATACCTACATACCTACATAGTATGTATGTATATGGTCAGCTGTTTTTGCAACATCATCTTATACCATGATCACTCTTTTTGATCATTTTTATATTAGAAAATGCATTAATGCTTGATTAAAAAAAATTTATTCTTTAAATTTTCAAAAAAAAACAAGCCCGACCATATAATACCCTACACCCAGTATATGTATAAAACAGTTTTTTAGAAATGTGCGCTTATGGGAGATATGACCTATTATGGACCGATCATCCAAAATTTTCCTTTGTGCATATAAATATTATGTATGTTAAACTTTATCTCGATATAAATACTTTTAAAAGATTTATTGGTTAAAGTTGATTACGGGGAGGGTCTTATATGGGAGTTTCGACTAATTACGGACCGACCATTATAGAATTAGGTGTCATCATTTCTGTATATTATTTGTGTCGAATTTTATTTGATTACCAACATTCTTAAGAAAATTATGATCGTTAAAGTGATTTTCGGAAGTGGGCCATTTATGGAAGCTACGACTAATTATGGACCGATCATAATAAAATTGTACCGTATTATTTGTATGCATATGAAATATATTTGCGTTCAATATTATTTGGATACCAACATTTTTCAGAGAATTATGCGCTTTAAAGTGATTTTCGGAAGTGGAACTTATATGTAAGCTACGACTAATTATGGACCGATCATAATAAAATTGTACGATATTGTTTGTATACATATGGAATATATTTGTGTTAAATATTATTTGGATGCTAACATTTTTATGCTCTTTAAAGTGATTTTCGGAAGTGGAACTTATATGGGAGCTACGACTAATTATGGACCGATCTGCACAAAATGTATAGAGGTGATTTGCCTTCATTTACTACTCATTTGTGATTAAATTTGTTTGGTTCCTTGCATAATTCAAGCATTTGTGATCGGTAAACCCCAATTGCGGGAGGACTTTTGTATGGGGGCCAGGTGAAATAATGAACCGACTTCCACCAGTTTCAATCCCATCCGCCCTTGGGCCGAAAAAATATCACTTACCAAATTTTATCAAAATATCTTCAAAATTGTGACCTTTACTCTGCGCACAAGCTTTACATGGACAGCCAGCCAGCCAGACGGACGGACGGACATCGTTAAATCGAATCAGAAAGTGATTCTGAGTCGATCGGTATACTTTAAGGTGGGTGTGGGACCAATATTTCTGGGCGTTACAAACATATGCACAAATCCAATATACCCTCCCCACTATGGTGGTGTAGGGTATAAAAATGTTATTTGCAAATTTATAGGCTTTAAGGCTGTAATTCAAAGGTTTAAAAAGTGCAAGTCGAGTTATGAACAAATAATTGCCCCTATTGCGGTTCACAACTTTTTTAATAATTTGGTCGTCTTTCATAAATCGGTATTGCTATTCACAACTTAAATGTAGTTGACTTTTTGGTTGTGCGGCTGATTTTTTGGTTGTGTTTAATAGTATTGCGGTTCACCATTTTGGATGAGTTTGGTTGACAAAAACGATAAATATACACAACTGCTTATTAGCAGTTGAGTCTTTGTCGGTTATAGATTTAAATAAAATTTTTAATACATTTCCTTTAAAAAAATAATACAAAAAAGATAAAAAATGGAAAAATCGTAAGTATAGGTGTTTTTTGATCTTAATATAATTAATTAAATGATTAATACACATACGCAGAACAGTCAAAATAACAACCAAAGCCCAATTTGAGCGACTTGTGCAGCTGATGGAAAAAAATCCAGAAATTGCTAAAGGAAAGCAAAAATTTGAGATGACTAAGACACAGTGTAAGGAAGCGTGGGAAGGATTTACAATAGAATTGAATAGCTTGGGCACACCTACAAGAACATAGGTTTGGATTCATTACAAAAAAACTTGCTAATAATAAACAAAACCAACAAGCAGCAGGTGGTGGTCCTTCACAAGAAATTCCGCTTAATGTACTTGAGGATTGCGTGTCCCAGCTGTTATCACTAAATGACCAAGTAGCACCATCTGGACACACTTTCGGCGTTGAAAACGTTGGTCCGTCAACAAGTCAGGCTTTAGAAACTCAACATCTCGACATGGAACAAATCGTTACAAATGAACCTGAGATAATAAACACACCAGCCAAGAAAAGAAAAAAATCACCAGAACAAGAGCGTCTGGAACTTCTGAGAAAACAATGCGAGACACAAGCTAAACTTTAAAAAAGTATTAAGGATTTTGAGAAAAACAATTATAAAAATTATGAAGTAAACAAGCAGCTTTTACAAATTAAGCAAAAGAAAATTGCCTCTATGAAAAATAATACTTATTATACAAACATATTTGTTACTTATTTTGGAAATTTCTTACTTCGCACTGGGTAGCTCAAGAGGATTGGAATCATCGCGTATTTTTCTACGTATACGTAGAACATTTGTATTAGCGATGATTTTCGTCTTCAAAAAATAAATCCACACTTAAATCCATTCTTTTTATTTTATAAAAACTTATGCTTGGTTTTCACTATGTCAGTTTTGTTGTCAAATTGTCCAAATTGTTATGAAATTACCAACAATTTCGACAATTTGACAACAAAACTGACATAGTGAAAACCAAGCATTATTGTTTTGCGTTTTTTCTTCACTTTACAAATAAAATGCATGGTGTTGCCAACATGAAACCGATATTTCATGTCGGCAACGCCATAACAATTCCAACTAAAAATCGTTGTGTTACACAATACCAAAAAATAATTTGGTTGAGTTAAAGTCGGGTTGACTGACAGACGACCAAACTTAGTTGAGTTGAGAACGGCAATAGGGGCAAATGATTAATTTAGGGCGGGTAATTTTCAAAATTTAAACAAAAGTTTAAAAAAAAATAAAAATATTTTTATAAAAATATATAAAATATATAAAATATATAAATATAAAATATATAAATATATAAATATAAAATAATAAAAAATCTACAAATTTTTCCCAAATCAGAACCATTTGGTGTAAAAAGATTGAAATTATTTCCCTAAATTGTCATAAAATTTTTCTTTTTCGTTTCTTATTTTTATATGATTTTCCAAAAAACCATATTTCAAAGAAAACTTTTTAAAAATATTATTAAAAAAATAAAAAAAAACTCACAATAGATTTTGAATTTGTTCATATTTTTAATAAGTATTATTTTGTAATTTGAAGTTAGTCAGCATATTATTTATTAATAAAGTAAAAACACAAAACACAATTAATCTCTTCAATTAAAATTTATTTCGAAATTTCAATTTAACTTTTGCACTTAATTATTTTTATACAGCAAAAATAGAATATTTTTCCCACTTTTATTTGTTTAGATTAACTTCTTATTAAATTATTTTTTATTCCATTAAATTTTATTTTAAATTTCACTATTTATTTCTTTATCTTTAACCGTAATATATTCATTGCATCACTGAATTTGTTTTAAATCGTTCGTACAATTACATATTTCCTTAGAGATCCTTCACGTGCGAATGCCGCGCAGCAACTGTTGTGTTGCCACAAATGCAGCATCCTTAAATAGCCGAAATATTTTGTACAAATTGTTTGTTGCTGTTAGTGCTGCTTGCTGTTGTTGTGACTAAAAACACAACAATATTGCTGTGTCTGTGTTTGTGGGTGCATGTAAAGTAATGAATGAATGGATTCATACAGGTGCGTGCGTAAACAGAGGCAGAACACAAGAAAACTGAACACTAAAGCGTTAGAGTGGAATGTATTTCATTTTCCTTAACTTTTAAACATAGGTGTATTATGGCCACCATACAAGCATCAAACAAATGCATGTAAATTATAGCAACAATTGAGAGGGTTGTTGAAAAGCTTTAAGGTTCTGGTATTTGTTAAATGGTTAAAGAATTGGATACATTAATTTACCGTTAGTTTTAACAAAATTATCTTTTAAATCTGAATCAAATAAATTTAATTTAAAAATATTAACGGTCATTTTCATCAATATTGCACTCCCAGACCGTAGTTTTCGTTGAACTTTGGTTTTTCTAAAACAAACCACACGCAATTAGTGGACAGCCTTCCTAAATACGGAAGGCTTTTAAATAGGGGATCAAGTTTACAGAGATGTCTTAATACAGGAATTTAACATTACTCAGGCTGATAGTCCAATAAGAGCACAACATCAAACCTGGCCCTGGAACGCCGAAATACAATAACGAAACATTCGACAGTCGTACTCATATGTGTGCATGAATACAGACAGACATACACTTCCTATGCGGTACTCTGTTATTCACCTTATTGGTTGGTGATACCCATTTAGTCCTTGGGGACTTTAATGCTCACTAACAGCTTTGGCCCTTAATGCTTAGAAAATACCAGAGTAGCTGGTGAATTGACGAATTCACACTCTGTACACTAAATAAATAAATAAATAAATAAATGGGTAATTGCGAAAGCTTGTCAGATATATCCATGGCGTGCAGTTATTTATTTGTGATGAGATCATACATCAATAATCATTTGTCTGAAAAAACACACCGATTCTATCGTTCCTGAATGCCGAACATATGTATATGAACTAAAGAAAATAGACGGGCACGACTTCAGATAATTTAACGACTGCATCTTCAATGGAAATTACGCGAAACTGTTATCGCAGCTGCCCTGCTAGCTAGTCTAATATTTCGGCAAAAATGAAGACGACCCCAACTGAACATGAATATCATCTGCAATCAGGTAATTGAGAACATGCTTATCAAATGGCTGAATCATTTGAAGAAGTGCAACTTGAGTTCAAGAATTGGCAAGATGTAGTCTATTGTTAGTTATAACTCTCCAATCCGACAAACAAGTATGATAGATATAATCGCGATAATGTTTGCAGATACCATACCATATCCAACCCTAATTGAAGCTCGCAATCTTTTTTCCAGTTTTTTTTATTGGGCAGCCCACCTTCGAATATGTGACAAATGTGTTCAAGTTTAACGTGAAGCACCTGCCAAAATGGCTTATCTTCACGGCGCACTCAAACGCAGGACGGACTCGGCCCGTCAACCGCATTGTGTGTCCTACCAAAACACAGGAATAGCCTCTAGGAGGACTACTTTGTGTGCCTTACGAATATGTGACAACGGTTTTTAATCTGTCAATCTTACAGGCAGATTTTCCTCCTGTAACGAAGCTCTACTCCTTCTGTAAACCTAAACAAGGTGTCGCTGCTCTTATTTAACTTTTATCTGGGATTTTACGAGAGGTGTTATCCAAACTTTGACATCATACACTACGAGAAGAGCATACAGAGATCCATTTGATCGCAGCTCGTATATGACAGCTTTGGTAACATTCATAAGAGAAAAGAGTAAAGACTAAACGGTAAAATGAGTATTCTAGCAAAGGATGTCGCAAATATGAGACTATTTGGCCTAACAAAAAATCTAAGACTGAATGACTAAATGGCGAGATCAATGTTAAAAATTAAAATATGCTTTCAAATGGTATAATCGATGATACATTTCTCTTTTAACCCCACCACGTTGATGTTACATACCTTTAAATGAAACACATTATTTGTTATTTATTTATTCAAACGCTTAATGGAAACTGAATTTATTTTTCTTTATATTTTGTTGAAACGTGCCACCAGTTGTTGATGATGATACATTGTAGATCATGTAGGCGCCCATTTGGAAAATAAGCACCCTGCACACATACACAATTGAATGTTTTAATTAGTAAATTAGTAATTACTAAATTATCTTCCTCTGAATTGTGTGATGTAGAGTAGGATTTTTAATTTCTTTTTTAAATTCACTTATTATATACAATTAAAATTAATTGACATTAGTAATAGTAATAATGATAATAATTAAAAATAACTTAATAACTAAGAATAAAAATAAGAGTAACAATTAAGAGGTAAATAAATTTATAATGAACCGTACGCCAATGTTTACATTTAAATTCAATAATTTGTTTTTCTAGTGATAAATAAATTCGAAGAAATTTATTTGTTTTATATAGAAAAAATAAATATGTATATAAGATATTTATAAAAATTTCGATTTATAGATATTATTTGGCTCTTATAAAGATATAGATAGTGAATAATAATTATTTATGATATTTTTAAGATAAATTTAGAGTAAAAAAATCAGACATGCTTACGACTGTTTGGAACTGATGAACTGATGTTGAGAGGTGATGTTATTATAGGAGATCGGGGGATGATATCCATTGCTGTTTATTAATTGTTTGCTAGCTTGCAGGTCTTCCAGTTGCAGTAAATTTATTTCCTTGGGTAAGACAAACCCCGCTGGGTATTGTAATGTGATTAACATCTGGGTGGTTGTTACTCTTTGCTGGCAGCAGTTGTGTTTCTCTTCAGTAAATTTCTCAGAGAAAAAACAAACATTTATTAATTTATATTTTTGCTGTTTTTGTGTGTTTTTGTGTTTTTTTTTTTCGTTTTAGAATATTAACAATTGTTTAAGTTGGCAAAAAAAATTTGTTGTGTTATGATACGATTAAAATTCTTTTTTAACATTACAATAATCGTTCAAGAAATTGTTTTTGTTTTTTTAAGAAAAAAAATTAACAAATGGACATTACAACATTTAAATAATAAATAAATAAATAAAAAATTAAAAGAAAAATGTTAAATAAAAATTTTAAAAAAGAACAAATATTGTTAGAGAATTTAAAAAGATTCATTTTCTAACAAAAGCAAAAGAAACATTTTAAAATATTTGTTTTATTATTGGGGAAAGGGGAGAAATTTTTTGATTAGTTGTAGTTGGTTGTTTTATTGTAATGGGTTCTTAAATTATTTTTGAATTTTTTTGATGGAGCAGGATGAAATATGGAGTGGGCTATTAAACATTATTACGTTTTTTCTTTAAATGTTCATTTAGTGAGAGTCTTTGTAATTGTATCAATTTATCTCTTTTTTGAAGTCCTTAAATTATGTTATTGTGGGTTTTTAGTTTAATTTATTGGCATATTTTCTTAATTATGAAAGATTTTTTTATTTTTATGATAATTTCGATTTCTTTAAAGCATTTTGTATTTTTCAGAGCTTTTTTAACATTTTAGAGAATTTGTTTAAATTTATCTTTTAGTTTGTTGATGAAAGATTTTTTATATTTGAATTAGTTTGTTGCATGCAGATGTTTTTTTTCATAAAAATTAAATTTCGAACAGTGAATTCGAATTTCAAAATTGTAGATTTTTTGATTCTCCACTTTATTATAAATTGATATTCTATATAAGTTGTTTGAAGCATTTTCGAGTATTTTTCCTTTATTTTATATATATATTTCTACTTAATTTTCCAAGATTTCCAAATTTAACGGGCTTTTAAATTAGCATTTGTTAATATATCCGAAATTTGCCTTCATTTTCATTCAGTATTTTTCAAATATTTTGTTTTTAAAACGTGTTTTTGTTGTTTTTGTAAAATATTGACGAAAGTTCGGGGTTAGATTCTCCGAAAAATCAAAGGCTGCATTCATCAAATATTCTTTGCATTTAAAACTTCTCAAGAATCGTTCGTTACAATCTTTCATTTCGATATTATTTGCTGCATTATATATTTTGCATATTCTTGCCTTTTGAAATCGTGTAGTACATTCGTAGTTGAATGAAGCCTTCGGTTATTTCCCTATTTATATTCGACTTTTTCATCATTAAATCATTTCAGCATTCTTAGAAAATATTTGAAGTCGACGACTTGTATTCTTTACATTTTTCTAAGACATTTGTTTGTATTATTGGTCCTTCGAATCGTATTTCACAATATATATATATATATATATATATATTCTAAAAATTTTGATATTGGAGTGCATGTACCATTCTGAAGTTGTATTAACTATGCTTTCCGCTCTCTAAGGTCTTTTGAAATTATTGTTGCTTCGAGTCGTGTTCAGTATTTAAATATTTTATATATATTCTCAAAACGCAGATTTTAAAGTGACTACTTTCCCCGGAACTATTTAGTTGCCTTTTGACATCTTCTAAGACATTTTTGTATTATTGGTCCTTCGAATCCTATTCCAAATTCCAATATTTATTTTAAAACGCTGACTTTGTGAATGTGTCTTTCTATAGTTGTTTTCTCTGCTTTTCGAAAGGTATTTATTATTTAATCTATCTTAAGACGTTAGTTAGCTGTGTAAACATTTTTGCTTCTTCGAATCATACTTCGAATTTTTGTACAAAGTGGCTAATTTAATCTGTTGTTCGTCAAATTTGCATAAGCTTTCATGAGGGGAAATTGTGGATTTTTTGTAGATTTCTTTTAATTCCACGGACTATTTAACTGTTATTCTCAAATATTTAAACAGTTACTAATATTTTAAGGGCTTCAGAAACGACTTGTTCTCTTGTTCTCCCACTGGGCAAAAAAAAACTTCCGGTTGATACAGCTGTCCCCGAGTTGACAATATTTGATCGAATGAAACTCAGTATCTTCTGTAGCAAAGATCCAATTGTCGTGGCAACACTCTCCAACAATAAACCTTTTCGATTTGATCCTGTTGCCAACGAATGGCGCGCCAAGTCTATAGACTTTACATGACGTAAGCAAAACAAATTTGCAGTGCAGTATTTAAATTTAATTGTTTTAAAAAAATGCTGAGTTCCTTGATGTTTAGTTTTAGTGTAAGGTAAAGTTTAAGTTTGAAATAAATACTACAAATGAGTAGTAACTATTCCTTAAAAATGTGTTAGAATGATGATTTACAAAGTTATGTTACGAAGATTTTTTAGAAAACATCTTGAAATGGGGTTTTTTAAACTCAAATCTTTCAAATCGTTCATACATAAAGCAAAGACTTTTTTGAATTATTATATCACACGGAAATTAACGTAGTTTTTGTTTAAATTGGAAATTAAAGAATAAATCACCATTCATTTAAGATTTTTTTTGGCAACAAAATTGAGGGTCCGGCGAGGGTGCGGTTGGTTATAAAAGTAACAAAAGTTCAAAATATATAAAGAGAATTTGAAAGTGACACACTTTGTTTGTAAGGGATTAAATTGATATTGGCATAAACATAATCTGTTTGTTATACATATTTTGTTTTCCTTCATTTGTTGTTAAATTATTGCTCTTTTTTGAGTTGTTTTTTCTGGTTTTCTTAATTTGTTTTACGAATAGAGAACGCTTTTGGTTTAAAACTGTACAATTTTAACACGTTGTTTGGTTTACATGTTTAAAAAGAGTTTAACTGTTTATGTTACATAAAAACGGGGGCGGATGGCTAGTAATATTTACAATTATTATGTTGGCGTGAGCAACAAAATTTAAACAGTTTACTCTTTTAATGGTTGTAATATAGTTTCGTTTTCCTTAACGTTGTTTAAACGACGCTGTTTTGGGTTTGTATTAATTCAATTGCTTCATATTGCTATGGTTGAGGCAACTTTGCAATCAATTTGTGTTTCATCGGCACCTACAAATGGTAAACTGAAACCAGTCAACCATTCTTTACATTTATCACGCGAATCAAAAGCCAATAATTCGGTTACATAGTCGACGCTGATATTAGGACGATAACTGCAAAGAAAGATTTTAAAAAATTAAGAAAAGAATTCTAATATTTTTTTAGTTTATTTAAAATAAAAATTGTTTTAAATGAAATATAAATACAAGCTATAGAGTTGCACTATAACTGTGATATTAATTTTTAAGCTGTGGTTTTAATTTATTTTTTTTTTTGTGTTAAATGTTCTTTGTTTTTTGTAAAATTTATCCATATTTAATTTAATGTGAAAATTACTGTTAAATTTATGTAACCCTAATTTACGTAAAGCCAAACAAAACAAAAATAATACTATTGACTGTAGCTTAACTATGTGATTTTATTTGCTGACACAGTCAGCCACAGCAATTCACTTTAAAAAATTTGTTGCTGCTTAAAACTTAAGGTGTATTCACATTGTGTGTATTTGTCATATGGAATGTCACTTTTTCGCATGTCAAATTTGTACATATAGTCTGAACACCTTCAAACAATAGCATGTGTTATTTCTATGTGTGCAATATACATGACATTTTTTATTTAGAACGAGTTCTATTTTCTTGTGACAAACCATCTGACATCAGCTGTTTTTTATAACAAAAATTTTGTGGCGGCAAAAATTAATTGAAATTTTAATAAATATAATTTATAGTAAAACAAAAATCTCTCATTCCATTTTAAAATACAGTTTTATTTAATTATAAATTTAATTTTTTATTATACACATACAGCAATCAGCTGTTTTAAGATTTTTTTTTTTTTTTTATAGGTTATGTCAAATGTACTTAACATACCAACATTTGAACATGTAAATTATAAACCGTATGTGAAACTCAAATTTTGACATACACATGAAAACACATGTGGATAGAAAAGTAACAGTCCATATGACAAATAGAAATAACACATGCTATTGTTTGAAGGTGTTCAGACTATATGTACAAATTTGACATGCGAAAAAGTGACAGTCCACATGACAAAAACACATAATGTGAACACACCTTTACAGTTTTTGAATTTTTCTTTAATGCTTTTGCTGAGCTAAAAACTGTGAACGTTTGTAGAGCTGAAGTTAAGCAAGTCTTATTTTCGTTGTAGTGCTTGTGTTTTTTTATAGTGTACAAAGTGTGCACAATATAAAAAAACACAAATAAAAAACACATACATACGTACATATATACGACACAACAAAGAGAACTGTAACACAAGCAAGCACTACAACGAAAATAAGACTTGCTTAACTTCAGCACTACAAACATTCCAGTTTTTAGCTCAGCAAAAGCATTAAAGAAAAATTCAAAAACTGTAAGTTTTAAGCAGCAGCAAATTTTTTAAAGTGAATTGCTCTGGCTGACTGTGTCAGTAATTAAAATCACATAGTTAAGCTACAGTCAATAGTTTTATTTTTGTTTTGTTTGGCTTGCGCTGCGCTGTTGCTTGCTCACTAACAAAGTTTTTAGTGTAAGCTAAGCAGAAATTTGTGTGGTTTTGCTAATTCATAGTCAGCAAATTCAACGCTGGTTTATAATTTAAAAAAATCTACCCTGCCGTCTTTAATAACAATCTAGTACCTTAGTTCATTATGCCTTTTCTTATGCTAGATCGTTAGAAATTTAAGCAACTAAATACTTACGATTTAATGATAGTTCTCAAAGCAACCTTGCGTTCTCTTTCGATAAACCAATCAATAAGATGACCAGCCATTAAAGGTGCTGATTTATATAAACGGAATAGTTTGCAATAATTGCCCATAGCCCATGCAGAACGAAATTCCATAGCATGGGCAATGGCAGGATTTTCTCGTTGAACTTGTGTAATAGAACGTAGTACAGTCGTAGTGTCTAAAAGCAAAACGAACAGTTAATAATTATATAATATATATTTAGGTATTATAAACTCTTCCTGGAAATAAAAACCTACCCAAGGTATTTTTTGTAAATATATAATAGAGTATACGATAGGCGGTAAATTCCAATGTATTCGTACTGGTACCAACTTCACTGTACAACATCTTCAATTGAGTCTGGCATTGATTGAACTCCTCATGATCACCCTTCTCCATGGCAATGCGGGCATGTGTCTCATATACTTCCACCGTGAATTTATCACGTATACCTTGGACCTAAAATATTAGTTCGCATAAAAAACAATTCTCGCAAAAGTTTCAATAAAAAATCTAAACTTACCGTTAAATCTTGTCTTATAGATTTTAATTGATCACAAGCATAGAAATAATCCTGATTACTACGCCACTTTTCTTTGACATTTTCCAGTGAGTGTACTAACACTTCAACGGGTCTCACTTCACAGGGTGCTGGTGCTTTGGTCAGACGCAAAAAGGACTTTTCCAAATCACGACACGTACCAACAATGTGTAAATCGAAAAGATCGATATTCTCACAATTTTCCGTATCGTCCATATACAAACGCGAATTATTAAATTTCTTAGTATTTTTATTATTATTTCCACCTTTATTCGTTTGGCCAAAGGGTGAGCTGGCTACAGCTACTATGGCTTTTTTGGTACCGCTTTGCGAAAAACGTGCCGCTCTTTGTTGGAGACGTGCAGAGTCATCATCTACTGCACCACCAATCGAAGAGGAATAAAAGGGGGCTTTAGATTTACCACCGTTTGCAGTAATAGAATCGTGTTTTTTGTTTTTCTTGTTTTGTAGTTTTTGTTGTTTTTTACTGAGAAAAGATGTGTTATTGGAAGAAGAGGAAGAGGAAAGTGGTATAAAACCAGAGGAAGACGACGAAGAAGATGAGGAACGACGTATTTTGCGCGGGCGCGTAGGTGACGAGGACGATGAACGAGAACGCGACCGAGAAGAAGTACGTTTGTGACGATATTTAGACGAAGAAGGTGAACTGTAAAATATAAATAGAAATGGTAATGGTAATTTTTGGTTTACATTATGTTTTGTCGTTAAAATTATTGGCAAGTGGATGAAAATGATTAAACTTTAACATGCTGAATAATGAAATTTGACTCGCTTATTAAAAAAACGGCGTGTTTATTATAATTTTAAAGGTTTTTTGTTTGCATTTATTGTAATAGTATGGAAGAAATGAATGATTTTTAATACATATTCTGAACAATGACCTTGCACATGCTCAGACAAGAATTCTATATGCTTATCATTGTAAAGGCATATGTAGAAATTTTTTAAATATGTAATTATCACACTATTTGTATTAAAAAATTTATTTACAAGAATTGACCCTTTAACACCAAAATTTTTAACAATGTGGAACATTGAAATCTAACAAATAGGTGCTGTTGGTGTTTTCAGCTAATGGCAAGACAGTGGTACTAATGGTCTTTCCATATATACGTCCACCTAAAGACGTAGTAAACAGCCTCCCAGATAGTTGGATTCTGGGAAAGTCAGAAACGGGCTGGATGGTGAGCGAAACATTTTTCGAATACATCGCAAATGGAGTCGATAATTGGATTACTAATAACAATATCCAACGACCCGTCCTTTTGTTTCAGAGATCAGTTATGAGTACTGAAAAAGTGAGTATACTTGAATCATGACTTATAATTTATCGTACTTATACGTACTCATACTTTTCTCAATATCATCAAACCAATATTCATATTTAAAGTTTGAAGTACTCATTATATTCAGATTTAATCTCATGTATGATGTTGTTTATTTTGACTCTCTTTAACTCAATGTACGTAGACGATAAAAAAAATAAGTATGACTCGCATACACTCATGTGTCGTTCATTTTTTACAGCCTGCTTATAAAAATTATATAAAATTTATATTTTCCTCAATATGTTTTCCTATAAACTTACTTGTATGTTTTTATATTTCTTTTTTACTTATTTTGTATAAATACCTAACGGAATATGCTGAAATTTTTTTTCAATGACTTAACTGAGTTGAATACTTTATGAGTATGTGAGTATTTTTCTTAAAATGTAAATCTTAATATCGTTGTTTATGAATCAAACATATTGGGAATGGTATGAGCTCGAAGTCGGCGTAGTACTCATACTTATGTATATCCACCCGCATTTATAAGTCAACGTTGTTGTGAGTTTGAGTAACTTAGAGTAGTTAAATTTCAATGATGTAAAACCACTTATACTTAAAATGTTATGAGTAGTTGTGAATCGTAAAAAAACGATTCATTGTCGATCTCTGTTTTGTTTGTAGATGGTCATAAATCCCATATGACTTTAGAATTAAGCCAATTTTGCGAAGATAACAATATCATTTTATATGCTTTACCACCAAACACCACACACATATTGCAGCCCGCTGATGTAAGCGTTTTTAAACCATTAAAAGTTGAATGGAAAAAACCCGTAAGGAAATGGCAACTTAACTTGGAAAATAATAACAAAGTTATAACTAAGGCAACATTTTGCCCACTTTTACAAATGGTACTTTCAAAAATAAACATCGAGGATACAATTAAAAATGGGTTTCGTAAATGTGGATTATACCCTTTCAATCCTGATAATGTTGACTACACCAAATGTGTAAAAAATCAGTTGGAAGTATTGATCGCTGATAAATGTGAAAGTGAGAAGAGATCTCAAGAAACAGATTTCAATGTTGCCTTAGAGATATTCAAACGAATTGCTCCTAATTTAGAAAAACGTGGAATCGATTGCGGTGTCATTGTTGAAGAAATCAATAACTTAAAAAAATGTACAAATAACAAAAGGATACGACATTTTAAGCAATATTACAGTAGAATCAGGCACGTACGTAATTAATGAAGACGGGGTATTGGAAAAGGAGACACTATCAGAAACTTTAGCTACCGAAAATCAGAACGAAACGTTGCAACTTCTTGACTTCCCAAACGATGATAACAATCATTCATTTAAGACATTTGATACCTCAAATCCAATATCAGCAACTCCCTCAGAGATCAACCAACCCTTAGCAACTAGTGTAGACCGTTGTTCACCTACCTCATCATTTACTAGCATTAAAAATAATTTTTTTAAGGTTCTTAGCTGTTCTCCAAGTACAGGTATATATATTCTATTAATAATTTCTCCCACAACATAAAATATTTACAGCTTCCATTCT
The DNA here is from genome assembly GCA_916048285.2 of Bellardia pandia. Taxonomy (NCBI): domain Eukaryota; kingdom Metazoa; phylum Arthropoda; class Insecta; order Diptera; family Calliphoridae; genus Bellardia; species Bellardia pandia. The sequence goes on from OU696530.1 coordinate 40,623,173, forward strand.
TAAAACTCCACTAGGCTCTTCTTTTATAAAAGCTAATCCAATATCGTCAACATTTGAGAAGCATTTATATTTCCCAAAGCCGTTACCTTGCTCAAAGCTCGCTCCGAAGCATAAGGCTCCTAGTGCGATATCTGCATGGAGAGACCATATCGAATCAAAAGAAAGAGAAAGATCCGCTAAAGCTATAAAGAAAAGAAAGCTCGAACGCCAACAAAAAAAATTGAAAAAGAAAACAAACCAAAAAAAAATTAAAAAAGGAAAAGGAAAAGCAAAACAATTTTGTGGCGCATGTGAGGAAGAATTAGACTCTGATGCTGAAGATGATGGTTTGAAAAACATAGGATGTGATCTATGTCCACAGTGGTTTCACCTCAAATGCACAAATTTAAATGAACTTACATATGACAAAGTGTTTGTAAAAGACTTTGTATGCAAAGCATGCCAAAAGTAACTAAATACCTAGACTGAATTTTAATTTTTAATTAGTTATTACAGTACCTAGTACCTGAAATTATTTATTTTTCTTTTTAATGTATTCCAAAGATTTTTATTTATCTGTATGTACCTTAATTTTTTTTTATTGGGGTAAAAAGTGCCGAACTTAGGTAGGAGTGGGCTGACTATTGGGGAAAATGCTACATGTTAAAGAAAACGTAAATTACTCTATTTTTATAGCTAAACTTCTGAAAACCGTTAATTGAGTCCAAAACTACACAAATTGCTCAAAACTAATAAACCGTTGACAACAAAATACTACTCTCACATTCTTGATAGCATCTGTTGTGAATGGGAAAAAAAGTTAAATGGCCGACTACTGGTGCATTTACCATATTGAAAGTGTGTATAAAATTGCAATAATGAAGTTATGTCTTTTCAGCCATTAAAAAATGTGTATAGAAAATATAAAAAATTATGTACTTACCGCGACCGACTGCGGGAATCCTTGGATTTATTACCGCTACTAGAAAATGAATTACGCTGACCGAGACGTGCATTTAAATTACGCGATAAACCGCCAGCTGCTGTTTGTTTATTTTTCAAATGATCCATGGGAATACTAGACTGAAGATTTTTGTGGTTATGCTGAAAAGGATTACGTTGAGTTTGCGGCGTCGAGGGCGAATTATTGCTAATATTGTTATTATGAAGTTTAACATTCAGCTTATTACGTTCACTAAAGACGCTAGGTATGGGTTCAGTGTCCCAATCGCGTGTCCAAAGTTCATTACGATTGGCAGCCGCTATAATTTTGCCCTTTAAGCAAATGTCGATTTGATCTTTATCCAAGTCGGTAGTACATTTAGCATAACAACGGGCCACATAGTTGTTTAAAGACTCAGGCCAGGCATCGTTTGGATTATGAAAAGCATTTGGTATTTTAAAGGTAGACACGGGGGAATTTGTGGCTGTGACGACAGGCATTTGCGGCTGTGGAACGTTAATTTCGGTATGCAAATCGTTGTTACTCATAGGTTTGCCAATGGGGGGTGGTGGTTTACTCAAATCCACATTGGCTATTATAGGAGGCGGTGGTGGTGGCGGTATGGAAGTATTAATAAAGTCGCCACCAGCTGGTGTATTATGCATTTGTAGCTGCTGACTTTCTTCAAAATGAGCATCAAATAAGGCCTGTTGCTGTTGCTGAATTTGATTTTGTTTATGTTTGTTACGTTTGCGTTTCTTTTTATTGTTGTTGCTATTGTTATTTTGCATGTTATTATTCATATTATTTGGGAAACCACCATTGAAATTGCCATTCATGCCTTGTTGTTGTTGCAGAGGATTTGGGGCATTTGCCAAGCGCTTTTGTTGATTTAGATTGAATTTAATGCCTCCAAAATTCTTTTGCTGATGATTACCACCACTGTTACCTGGTGGTGGAGGTGGCGGTCCCGAAGGCAAAGGTGGCATATGTTTGTCACCTTGAGCTATAACGGCATTACTAAAACCGGGAGGAGCATTACTGTTTGAAATTGTAGAAGTAACTCCAGATTGCTGTTGTTGATTTTTATTCATGCCATAACGCATATAGAATTGATAATAGGGTGAATATTGTTGCTGATAAGGTCCACCATTTTGGTACCAGGCATTGTAACTGGCCCATTGATTGGCTTGCTGCTGCTGGTTGCCATTATTGGCATTAACGTTGGGTGGTTGTTGCATTTCTTGTAGTTGCGGTATCAAGGGTGCCACTAAAGCTTCAGTCATTACAAAATCGTGGAGCAAAAAAGGGACAAACCCACCAAGATATCGATTTTTTTTAACCTCTTACACGTTGGATAAACTTGCACCCTTTATTTTCTTAATAAAAAACTTACCTTTTTATTTTTTTAACATATATTCAATGATCTGAAATTAAACAATAACACCAAAAAAGAATTAATCGAACTTCTTAAAACATCTACAAAAATATAAAATTTATATCAATTTTCTATGTATATACTAGATTTTTTCATGACATACGCCATTTTGTTTTTTAGTACCTATATTTTTCTCTGCCAAGTTCTTTTTTCCCTTTTGCGTATAATATTTATTTATTAATTCATTTATTTTTATATATATATTTTATTACACTTTTTATTTCAAGAAGTTCTTTTTTGTTTTAAAATTATTTCTCATAATTTTAAATAATTTTTGGTAGAAATTTTAAATAAATTTTGGTGGAAATTTTCATTAATTTTCCACGCTCTTGCCTACGTTTTATCAATTTGATTACAACTTAGAGAATGACGAAAAATTGTTTTGGCTGTGAACAGTAATTATATGAGTAATTATATAGCAGCAGCAGGGCTGCCAGATGAATTTCGGAAAAAATCGTCAAAATCCCAAAAAAAAAATCGTCATTTCGAATTTTAAAAATCGTCAAACAAATCGGAAAAATAAAAAGTCATTATTTCTAATAGTATTTTGAAATCTTTATTAAAACGAAAACATAAAAATTCAATTTTATATAGTCTCTTGTACAATACATATCAAAATACGTAAATTTTAACTTTTTACATAACAAATCACAAAAAATTTTATGTTAAACACAACTTGTGTAATATTTAATATCTTAGTCCGTTTTCATTTCTATAATTCTCACTCGTCAAGGCAAGTATTTTTGGAAGAGAAGTGAAATAAGAACAAAAGAGGTACAAACTTGACGGTACTGTCAATTTTCTTATTTCCTTTTGTTTTTTTTCATGCATGTTGATTTACATTAAGAAGTACGAAAATCGAATTGACATGTTTGATGAAATGTCAAGTTCAAAAGAGAATTGAACAAAAACTGGTCTGCTAAAACTGAATAGTGTGAAACAGTATTTTATAAATAAATTGTTGAATTCAGCATATTTTATTAATTCAGGTTAAATTACAATGTCAAAACAATTTATTTTATTAAGTTTTAAATAACATTTTGAGTATAGAATTCAGCATATTTTCAAAGAATTCCGTATTTTTGTTATTTAAATTTATTCGGCTGAATATGCTTTCGACGTTTTGTTAAAATAGGAGAAGTTTTTGTAGAAGAATTTTCCCGTGGAAATTCAGAAATTGTTTCCTCTTAAAATTTTAGTTCATGGAATTCAGTATTTAAAATTGATTTTTATGTTTACACATAAATAAGTAATTTCGACTATCCTGTCTCAATTTTATTTGCAATTATTTTACTTGAACTTAACAACAATAATTAAGAAAACACTACTATCACTTAGTTTTGTTTTTGAAATAGTTGTTGTCTCAAAAAAAGAGAGAATTTGGTAACAAAAACATTAATAAAACTAACAATTTATAGAAAATTTTAATAATTCAAGAAATCGTCAAATCGTCATTTTGCTATTTTTGAAACCAAAAATTCAAAATGACGATAAATCGTAAAATCTGACAGCTATGCTAACATGACATAAGAAGGCTACAACTCATGGTGAAATTAAATACCAGGTGACAGCATTGCTACAACAATTACAACAAGGCAAGAACAACAGGCATTTTTCTATATGACAAACTTTCGTCACTGTCAAAAAGTTTTTTTTTTATATAACTTTTTGACATTTTCAAATTCACCATGAATAATCAGCTGGCGCTACGCTGTCACCTAGTATTTAAATTCACCTTGCTACAACTGAAGTAAAGGTGGCTATACACTACGTGTATTTGCTTAAGGTGGCTATACACTACATGTTTTTCTTTATGTCTGTCAAAATTGGTTATTTTACATAAGGGTTTTAATTTTTGGTCACCAACTTGTATGTACAATTACACGTGACATTGCAATGATTATTTACACATAAATTTCCATGTCGTTTCTTTGAAAAATGCGTTAAAGCCGCTGCAAAAATTTTTGGTGGCGTCACTAAAATGCCGGTGTCAAAAATATTGATTTAAGGTTTTTCGTCTTTTAATATACAATATGTGGAGCTTGTATCAAAAATTTTTAAATAATTTATATCATTGTAATTAAATTAACAAAATGAGATAAAAAAATATTTAATTTATCACATGCAAATTCTTCATACGGCCGGCTAATGATAGCGCAGATATTTAACCGTCGACAAATCTTTTCGCATGGTATATACATTTGAAAACATGTGTTTGAACATAAGAAAATAGAGCGTGTTCTAATCGAAAAAAATACATATGTATGTATTTCCACATGTATTTTACACAAGCAAAGTTTATGAGGTCACCAACTATATGTTTTTATTCCATATGTAAAATTTTACATATACAATGTAAAAAACACGTAGTGTATAGTCCCCTTAAGCTGTAGCATCTTTTTCATATATTCCTATAATTCTTATTATAGGCATTGTAGTAGAGGTACTAGATCCTAAGATTTTATTTAATAGGGCAACTCACAGTTCGTTTTAAACACTCATTTATTATATTGTCCCCAACTACCGTGTTCGTTTATAACCCACAATTTAGTAGTCAGTTATCGTCTTAATTTGGTACATATTTTACATTGCAGCCAAAGTGATTAAATTATGATGGACATAAATGAATTAATAATTACAAATTTGTTTGGATTTCTGTAATTATTTATTTATATGTGTGATGTTTTTAGTGCGTACATTGTGTCCATAATTTGAAATTATTTGTTCCCAACAAACCAAAACGATTTAGAAATAACTTATAGTAAGCTTACTAACATAAGCGTTAAGCTTAGAAAAGTGTTGTGATTACTATTATAAAAGGCATGTTAAAAATAGTTTAATAATAAAAACCGAACCCTTGCGGTAATGTTACTTGTATATAAGATACAATAAGCTTTAAAGTCTAATTATAAAATAAGCTTACGGAAGAATAGTTTTCAAAATTGAGGCACATGCCAAATAACGGTACTTCATTCTCAGAAAGACTTACAAAACCATTGGGAGGATAAGTCATTTGCAATCATACCTACTTGTTAAATTGTTATCTAAACAATTGTATAGCAAGTATTATTGTAAAAAGTATTGTCATGGAAAGCATTTTTAAAACACTATTTAAAAATTGTTACTTTTTTGTACTTTTTATAAGCAGACTTACAAATAGTTGTAGAAAATCTCGTATGATAAGCTTATTATACAATATAGTTACATTTTGCTTAATAATTGGTTTGTTGGGTTAAAAGACAAAGAACATTTTTTAATACGAAAAATAAACTAAAGAAGATTTGCAAAAAAAAAACGACGTCGTATAAATGCAAACAAATTTTCGTAGCATCTTCAAAAGAGAATTAAAAAAAAACGACGTCGTAAAAATCATCATCTAAACCAAGCCTAACAGCGCAAAAAAAAATATTTTTCTAATGTTGGCTTTAAACCACAAAGTAAATTTTTGCACAAAAGTTTTATGATAAGTTTGTACGATAGTTTAACATCAGAATAAGGAATACATCACAAAGCACAGACTAACTCACAAAGTATTTGTGGAATACATAGTGTTTGTGAAGTGGTAGGTTTGAAAATCTTTTTCTCTTACTGCAGTTATTTTGGTTGAAAACACCCGCACTAGAATTATTTTACAAAACCAAATTTATCATCATTGGAATTTTTGTGTTGATACTACCAAAAGGTAAAAAATTAAAAGACTGGTTATTTTACTTATTATGATGAAAACAACATCATTTGCGTATTTTTTGCTTTGTTGTGAAATTTCTAGAAGAACATAATTTAAAATTAAAATATTTTAGATAAAATTATCATGGATAAATTTAGAAAGAAGCCACCATCTAGATCCGATTTGCCACACTTAATGGAGCATGTGCCCGAAGAACACAAAGATTATGTCAAAGATATATGTATGAAAATGATGCAGCATCAAGCCTATGGTCAGCCGTAAGTAATTTGGAACATTTTATTCAGACGGATTATACAAATTGATAAAACATTATAGGTATGAATGGTCTACTCGTGATTTTGACATGGGCGCTCCTTTGGGTAGAGGTAAATTTGGAAGAGTATATTTGGCGCGTGAACGTGGCAGTCATTATATGGTGGCCATGAAAGTACTATTTAAAGCCGAATTGCAAAATGGCAATGTTCAACGTCAGGTGTTAAGAGAAATTGAAATTCAGTCACGTCTCAAACATCCACATATTTTACGCTTGTTGACATGGTTCCATGACAATGATCGCATTTATTTGGCTTTAGAATTAGCCTCACAAGGTGAACTTTTTAAAATTTTACGTAGGGCGCCCCACAGACGTTTTGATGAGCCTAGAGCGGCCAAGTATACTTATCAAGTTGCTGATGCTTTGCATTACTGCCATTTAAATAATGTTATACATCGTGATCTTAAGCCTGAAAATATTCTATTAACTGCTTCGGATGATGTCAAATTGGCTGATTTTGGTTGGTCAGCTCATACAAGATCAAACAAGTAAGTTGTTTAGACATTTATACAAAGTAGCTATCTTAAAGATTTTTAAATATTTTTATATCTAAGGCGTAAAACGTTATGCGGCACTTTAGATTACTTGCCACCGGAAATGGTTGACGGTCGCTTCTATGATGATTCTGTCGATCAATGGTGTTTGGGTATTTTGTGTTATGAATTTTTAGTCGGCGGCCCACCTTTCGAGTCCAATGACACCGAGATGACTTACGAAAAGATAAAACGTTTGGCAGTACAATATCCGAATTTTCTGTCAACTGGTGCCAAAGATGTTGTTTCGAAGTTGTTGCGTAGAGCCGGCAATTCACGTCTAACTTTAGTGGATGTTATGCAACATCCTTGGGTTAAGTACAATATGGAAAAACGTAATGCTCAACTTGAACAAATAAAAGCGAAACAATAAAAACGAAAATGCTTTCACTTATTTAATAAATTAAAAATATTACAGTAAGTAGGATAATTAAATCGTGTTGATTGTTTTTTATTCAAATACGTTATTTACGTTTAAAGTTAAGAATAAAATGTAGAAATATGTGAAATCTACAAATTATAGTAATTTTTTTGTTACACGATTCATCATGGTGTGTAGCAAGGTGAATTTATCAGCCCAATCATGAATAAAAAATCCGCGAGAGTTTTTTCCCTTTTTATTTTTTTAACATTGAATTTGAATAGGAAAAATGGGAAAAAGGAAAAAAACTCCCGCGGAATTTTTATTCATGATTGGGCTGTATACTAGGTGACAGCATAGCGCCAGCTGATAATTTTTTGCTCTATTCATGGTGAAATTAAAAATGTCAAAGGTTCCTCAAGAAAAAGAGAACAGTGGATAATCTTACTCCAAGCAGCTTTATTTGCATTGACCACTTCTCCCCGTCCGACATTATATATATATAAGGTACAACTTAACTAAAACTTATGTACCTTCTGCATCATTTTAAGCAACGATTTTGATAGTTTTGTATTCGCCGGCAACACACATGACTCTCCTATCGCACAACCTTCTTTCAGCTCAGTACAGCTCGAGTTTCGAAAGTTTTAAAGAAAATAAAATTTTTCTGTTTTTTATCAATGTTTGTGTTTGTTTTCTTTATTTTATGGCATGTTTTTGACAGTAACGAAAGTATTTTACTCAAACAAAAATGCCTGTTGTTCTTGCCTTGTTGTAGCAATGCTGTCACCTAGTATTTAATTTCACCATGGGTGCAACTATACAAGGTGAGTGCAGTAGCCCAGCTGACTGTCTTTGTTTACAATTTACTTATGTCAAAAGTAATACTTTTTCAAGTATATTTGACAGTAGTACATTATTTTACACAAACAAAATGCCTGTTGTTTATGTTTTGTGTTGTATTTCTTGTCGATTTGCACTCACCTTGTATAGTTGCACCATGCAAAAATTTAAGTAAAATTAAATTTAAAAAATATAATAAAATTAATTAATTTATATCGGTTCAATCCTCTTCTGCGGAATATGAGTGATAAATCATATATGAGGAACGATTTGCAAAGCAAGGCCTTCGAAGCAATTGCAAATCAAATGGAGATGCCGGTAGAAGTTTACGCTTTGACAACATTTTTAAAATGAACTCTAACCCTGCCTTTACACATGCAAGTACCTGCATGCAAGTGCTGTGTACGCATTATATACGAAAACTTATTCGAAAGACTCGAATCATTTGCAAGTAGCATTAGTGTTTACACAGGACAGTGAAAGTTCATTTTCAAAATGTTGTCAAAGAGTAAACTTCAAAAGATTAGTTTAAATTAACATATGGCGCACAAAGTTTGTATTTGTTTACCAAGAGTTGTCATGGCATTCACATGAGTATAATTGTAGGGAAATAATTACTACAATTTATTATTACTATTTTAATTATTATTTAATGCTCTAAAATGGCATCAATACACTTCTTTTTTCATATTTGAAAAAAATATATTTTTATTACAAATATACATAAAATAAGTTAAATATTTATTAATTATTTTACCACAATCCATTAAATTTATTCTGAATTTTTTTATTTGGCAATTCTGTTTACCTTTCTGTCACTTTATTGCTGAAAGTGTCAAAAAATCACTGTCCAGCTAAATTCATTCGCAAGTGAGCTGCAAGCGCCTGCATGTGTGATTGTGTTAGTAAAAAAGTGTGAATGAATTGAGTTTTTCGAACTTGCACTTGCATGTGTAAACCCCGGGTAACCCCCCGTTGCCACATGCAAGTAATTAATTGTAAGTTGAGTATACATACGAAAAATACCGAAAAACAACAATATTTGTTTAAGTGGCTACACTAGCAAGTGCAAGTTCATTTTTGAAATGTCGTCAGCAAAGAAACTTCAAACAAAATTTTTTCATAAAATTCTGTTAATTTTCAAGCTCATAAGGATCCAGTATTGCCGTATTGTCAAAAGAAAAAATACGGAAAAAAATTTTGTAATTTACAATTTTTTTTAGTAAATGCATGAAATTAATATTTAAAAATACTATTAAGATCTGTTGTGTAATAGTTTTGTTCTTTTTTCTTAATAATTTTTTGTAAAACCCCGAAAATTTGTTATAAACATAACTATTATTTTAACACTGGTAGCACTGTTTATTTATTTGTCATTCTACTTACGGCAAGTGCTTACAACCAAATTCTCTCGCAAGTTGAGCTGTAAGTGCGAAAAATATGATTGTGTTAGTAAAAAACTGTAATTGTATTGAGTTTTTTGAACTTGCTCGTGGTAACGGGGGGTAACTGTCCTGTGTAAACAGTAATGCTACTTGCAAATGATTCGAGTTTTTCGAATAAGTTTTCGTATATAATACGTACACAGCATTCGCATGTGTATTGAGTTTTTCGAACTTTTACTCGCATGTGTAAACGCTAGGTAATTGAAATTTTAGTTTGTTTTATGAGTGATTGTAAACAAAATTCTTTCAAATAAAATTGATAAACAAAATGTTTTAATTGAGAGAATAAATATCATTAAAATCATAATAATTAATGTTAATGAAAATTTTCCCTCATGAAAAATTTTTATGTGATCAACTCGGCAACTCTATTTTTCAATCAAAACAAAAATGAAAATAAAACTAAATTTAAAAAATATAATAAAATTAATTAATTTATATCGTTCCCATCCTCTTCTGTGGGATATGAGTGATGAAGCATATAGGAGGAACGATTTGAAAAGCAAGGCCTTCGAAGCAATTGCAAATCAAATGCAGATGCCGGTAGAAGTGGTGAAGAAAAAAATTAGAAATTTGCGTTCCACATACACCGGTGAGCAAAGAAAAATTAAATTAAATAAATCCGGCTCAGGAGCGAAAGATCAATATATTTCCACATTACCGTGGTATAATGAGATGAGCTTTTTGGACAACACCATTGTATATCGAAAAACCATCGACAATTATACAGAGGTAAGTTCACAATAAGTTTTTGTTTTGAACTGGTACAGTCCAATTCAATTCAAATTTTGATTTTCTCAGATTCTTAATAGTAAAGCCAAAAACATCCAGAGAATTTAACAAGTTTTTTATAATGTCCGTCACATTGCATCCACTATTTTGAAAGTCTGATGTCAAATTCAAATTTTGCTACTGACTTGTTAACTTTGAGTACGTTTTTCTCGAAAACTTGATTTTAGGCGTAACATCCCTTTTAATTACCAGGTCGAATATTCCAATTAATAAGATAAAATACAAAATTTGTTTAATTATTAATTATTTTTTATTAAACGATTTAAGTACTGAGTACTTTATAAATTGGTTCTCTGATGAATTCATCTATTGCAGAATATTATTGTTTATTAGGTTTAAGTTTTTTGTTGAACTTACTATACATATGTATAAGGAATCCTATTCAATGTTAATTTTTTTTATATGATTTGTTACATGATGTCATTTCATGTACCCAAAGAAACTGAGGATAATTTGGTGAGAATAACAGTTTTAATTTTTATTTCATTATAAATTTTATTATATTATGCGAATATGCACTTGTTCACTATATACCTATATTGCCACTCCACTCCACTTCTCCTTCTAGTGAAGTAAAATATTAAGCAAATTCGTTACGAACATTTTTCGGTTCTTGTGCTTGAATGCGTGAATTATATGGTTCAAGTGGTCCCCTTGATCCCTTCCCTTCTTAATATCCCTTCCATACGGCACTCTCCTTGATCAGTGGACACAGGAGCATATTGAGAATTGGGATTTAACAAGCATTTATGCAGAGCGCAAATGTCCTTAAAAATTTTTCTTGCTTTTTTGTTAGACTAAACAGAATGGGCTTACTTAAAATTCGAAAGTGAGCTGCAATTTGGAAAAAAAAATCCAACTACATCTCTGGGCCTAGAAAGCCGATAATTGAAAATACTATATTGCACTGAGTGGCTTTTGAAAGGGAATGGTTTCATAATATACTTCTTAAGAGCAAATGCATTATCTGCAACAATAACGTATGGAGTTGGAATAGTTTTACCAGGAAGTGACCATGGAGATGTTTAATGCAATGTATTTTGGCATTTCTATAATTCACAATTGTTATATACTTCCCCGTTCGAAATTTTAACACTACACCCCACATCAAAGTAAATTATATCATAATTATTTTTATTTATTTATTTATCATGTTTCCCGTCCAAACGCAATTATGAAAATTTCATTTATTGTGAAATCCATTGGAATATTGAAGCCAGTCTTCTTCCGTTGATGGAACCTAAAGAAGCGGTTAATTTCTTAACGAATGCTTTTCTGTTCTTAATTTCTTTTTAGGAACGTTTAATTGCATTAGATAACGATGCAAACATCACCGATAAGTCCGATAATGAATCAGTACCACGGAAACGACAAAAAAACAACTATTCAGAAAAAGTCGAACATGACATCGTACAGGAAAATGCTCTGCAAAAACCGTCTGATGAATGCCAAATATTTGGTGATTTTGTCGCCTCAGAACTTCGAGGTTTAAGAAAAGCTGGGAGCAAGCGTAAACTTAAGAGATTAATACAACAGGCTATTCTCAAAGTGACGCACGAAGACGATAAAGCCAACGCGGACACGTTCAGATACAACTGGACTTGAGAGCTCCACTCAATCATCAATAATACTGCCATGCAATAAGACAACAAAGAACAACGGTTAATTCATTATTAACTAGCTAAACCCGGTGTGCTTCGCTACCTCCCCTTGTTATAAAAAATAAAACGGTTTTATATATGTATTTACAAATATTTATTTATTTGATTTTAATTTATTTATTGCAATGCTTTAGGATATACAATATTTTTAGTTTGCCCATCAGGGGCATACATATATAAATCGGTGGGTTTTTCTACACGGGATGTTAACAGTCATCGCAAACGCTAACCGAACAGGAAACTGCAATTGTTTAAAATCGAATGGTAAATCTGTTTCTAGCATTCGAATGCGTGGCAAAAGTACATCTGTACCTTTATATTTTCCTGTTATAATAGTCGATTCTATTAAATTATTTCTCAGTTTTTTTTACTGCAAGTCAAGTGCCATTGAAAGCCGTGGTGATCGATATTACGCAGTAAAATAATTGGCACTCCAATTTTAAGTTGTAGCACATGTGGTGGAAAGCCTGGCACATCGTGTGAATTTAAGAACTCAACATGATAATTAACAGTCTTATGGGTTGTTTGATTGATTTGACGCATTTCAAAGTGATATCCATGTTCTCCATATGGAAAAATAATAGGATACTGAAGCGAGTCGTATGAGCGATGCATTTCAGTGGGCGAGGCCATGCGCCTTTGTCCATTTACAACTTTATATATCAAGAATTTGCAATTTCGTAAGAATATCCTATTGTGAAAATTTAATGACGATCGGTCCAGTAGTTAAGACTATATCGCACACATAGTACAAAAGTGACTTAATTCAAAATTTTCCAAAATTGACTTTTTTCCATAAGTGCACATCAATAACTACTGCAAAAATTTCTTTTACATCACTATCTTCTTTAACTGGAAAAATACAAATTTGTCTATTTTTATGTTAAATGTGTTGCTTGTGCACAATGAAAATTGTTTGTCTCTCCTGAAAACACTGTGAGACAAATGGTAGGGGTCAGTGATCGACTGTCGCATATTTTGAGTTGTGCCACTTTTGTACTATGTGTACGATATTACGATTTTTAGTTTGCCTAAAAAGGGGCGTGGTCCCACCCACTTTTCTCCTGGTACGCATTCCTAATTATGCCAATACCATATACGTCAAAAAAAATGCCCAAAATATGGCGATTTAAATTTTTGCGTTATATGGGCGGTGCCACTCCCGTTTGTCCAATCAAAACAGCATATAACCTATTATTCCTTCCAGAGTCGCAGTAACATGCTGTCAAATTTTCAGGAAGATCAGTCCAAGGGTTTGGCCTAATATTAAGCACCAACATACAGACAGACATTAATTTTTATATATTATTAAAGTAGGCGTGGCCATACCAACTGAGAAATCTTCCCGGACTCATGCACAATTACTTTGCCGAAGATCATCACATGACCAAATGCATAATTTACGATTCTATAGAGGACATACAAACATTAATTGTTTGCGATGGGGCGTGAAAGTGGGCGTGGCACATACATTTTTTTATTATTATCTCGCCTTTAGTAAGATGTGGATACAATTTGTATGAAGTAAATCTGTAAAAACCAATGCAGAATCAATTAAAAAAAGTGGGCGTTAGAGTAGGCGGTCTCATGCACAACAACTTTGCCGAAGATCATCACATGATCAGATGTATAGTTTAGGAGTCTATAAAGGACATACATACATATATACAAACATTTATTTTAATATATGTATATAGAAGATAAAAACAAGGGGTTATAGAAACGATACTAAGAAAAACATTTTTTACTGGATTCTGGAAAATGTGCAAATCTGAGTTAATTTAGTTGCTTTGTTTTTATATTGATTTTTTGTTTGTTTTGGCTTAAGTTGGTTTTAGTGACTTTTTTCAAATTACTTCCAAAATTTTATCAATAATAGAGTTTTAAATTCTGATTAAAACAAAAGAAAAAGTTTTTGGCGGTCACGCCTGTTGTCAAGTGGGCGGGGCTCCAAAGTTTGTTGTTGTTGTTGAAACAGCAGTAATTGCTGAGTTGACAGCCCTTGGCCGAGTGATATCGGGTCATTCCGGTGCGTAGAACCGGCTGTCGTTTGTAGTTTGTAATATATTTTGCTATATCTTGAAAACTAGATTTCTGTATTAGACGATATATATATCAAATGATAGGTATTTTAAAGACCTTTCCAACGATGTAAATGGACCACATATAGGTCAATTTCGGAAAATTATTTTTTTAACTGATATTTTTTTAAAAAATCTGGAAAAAGGTCTATATGAGTAGGTATAATTATTACAAAATTTCAAGTCAAGAAATTAAGCTTTAATTTAAGATATGAGGATGTAGGTAATATAGATCCGAAGATATTAAAGAAAGATTATGACATTTCACCATAAAAAATACAATATGTACTATGCGAAGCCGGTGTTCTGTATACCATAGATAAGAAAATTCTTCCGCCCGGACGTAGGCCGGTAATACAGGTTCTCTGTACTATGCGAAGCCGGTGTTCTATATTCCATAGAGAAGAAAATCCTTCCGTCCGGCCGTAGGCCAGCAATACAGTAAATCTGTACTTTGCGAAGAGAAAAAATTCTTTCCTGCATAAAAAATTTTGGAAAAATGTTTTTTTAATTTTTCAGATCTTATAATTCTGTGATTGTAGTACTTACAGACACATATAAAGCTTAATGTCTTGGCTATTTATATTAATAAACTAAAATAACACATATAGATATTTTTTTTTTTTAATTTTTTTAGATATTAAAAAAAATTTGGGTCAAAATATATTCTTTTCGGATTTAACCGTAGTCGGTCCATATTTTATAATCATGATATACATATATCGTTGGAAAGGTATAATGTCTTTAATTTGATGTACTATTAATTATCATACATCCAGTAGTACTCGCGATATAGGCTTATATATTTCCAACTTTGAGAACCCGCCCCCTCCAAAATAGGCGTGGCCGACAAAAAATGTATTGCTTTTATCTCCTCTAAAGGCCCTATTTGATAAGAAAAAATTTTTTTGAGCAGTCACTAAAACCGACTTGTTCCGTTTGTTTTTGTTATGTTATCATTACTTTCAATATTATATATTTTTTTTTTGTTAATACAATAATAAGTAAATGGTAAAAATTTGACAAAACTTCTTAAATTTACATTTAAAAATCATAATTATAGTCATAGAAAAAGCATACTTTAAGTAAAAGTAGACTTTTAAACAACAAAAACATATAAATTTTGTTCTGAATTTAAAATAAAAGCATGCTTTTGCTTAAAGTATGCTTTTTCTATGACTATGATTATGGGCCAATAATTTCGATATATTTTTATAATAGCTAAAAACTTGAGTGACATCACTGCTTAAAACGAAAACGACAGAGTTGTATTTGATTTATATTGAAAGCAATACCATCTGGTAGCATTCTATTTTTAAAAAGGACGCAAGCGGGCTTTTACTGACAATTTAACAAAAAAAAAATAATAATAATAATTTTTTATATAACATAAACGATTAAAATGTATAAAACAAAAACCAAACCACCAAATAGAACTGATTTGCCACATTTAATGAAAGACGTACCCGAAGAGCATCAAGAATATGTGAAAAATTTATGTAAAAAAATGATGCAGCATCAAGCGTATGGACAACCGTATGTAATTTGGTTGTGGGAATTAATTTTAATTACAATTTAACTTTTGTATTGTGTACATTATTTTTATTAGTTATGAATGGACAACAGCTGATTTTGAAATGGGCGCTCCATTAGGACGCGGAAAATTTGGCCGTGTTTATTTGGCTCGCGAACGTGTCAGTCATTATATGGTGGCCATGAAAGTACTGTTCAAGGAAGAGTTGCGAAAGGGCAATGTACAACGACAGGTTTTAAGGGAGATTGAAATTCAATCGAGACTAAAACATCCACATATTTTGCGTTTGTTGACATGGTTTCATGATAATGAACGTATTTACATGGCCCTAGAGTTAGCCTCACAGGGAGAGGTATATTCACTGTTGCGAGGTTCGCCAAATAATCGTTTCGATGAACCCCGGGCTGCTAAATATACTTATCAAGTGGCTGACGCTTTGCACTATTGCCATTTGAATAAGGTAATACATCGTGATCTAAAGCCGGAGAATATTTTGCTTACGGCATCGGATGATGTAAAGTTGGCGGATTTTGGCTGGTCGGCTCATACGATATCAAATAAGTAAGTCTGTTTTAGATTAAAAACACTTGTATGGGTGGGAGGTGGATGTTAAGAAGTTCACTGAATAAATGTTGTTACTCTCATAATGTAATACTTAACACTTCAATTTTTTTCTTTCAGACGCAAAACTTTTTGCGGCACTTTGGACTATATACCACCTGAAATGGTAGATGGTCGTACATATGATGATGCGGTCGATCAATGGTGTTTGGGCATTCTATGCTATGAATTTCTAGTAGGAGCTGCTCCCTTCGAATCTAATGATACTGATAAAACATATGAAAAAATTCGTCGTGTCGAATTAAATTATCCTCCACATTTAACGGTTGGTGCTAAAGATGTCATATCCAAATTATTACGTAAATCGTCTAGTGAACGTATAACGCTAGTGGATGTAATGCAGCATGCTTGGATTAAACAGAACATGGCAATACGTAATAATCAATTGGCGAAGATGACTGGACAAAATTAGTTTATTTTTTGATTACTCAAAATAAAATTTTATAAATACTAGATTAAGTTACATACTTTGCAGTTTAATAAAAAAAAATTATGACGAATATATAGTAATCATGATTTCCATCTCACTTCACCAGGAAACACCAATAAAATATAAATTCGCAACCAAACTTTAATTTAATTAAATAAAAAACGTCTATTCATTAAGAAAAAGATACAACTAATCAATCAAAAAGAATATTCTTAAAAAAACGACTTTTCACAAAAAATAAAGGAGTCGATTATGTATAGCAACCAAACTGGAGTTGGGTTGGCAACGCATACAAATTGTTATTATGTAATGCAATTTTCGTTTTTAATATTTTTTTTCGAATTTTCGGCATGTGATGGAAATCGAAAACGAATTAGTTTTAGAATTCAATTTTTTCGTAATATTTCTGTATTGAAAAACTTTATCACACAAAATATAAAGATATTGTGCTACTAAAGAGAATCTTAAAAGAAAAATTTTAGAAATGCATTAAAATGTACTTCTAAAACGATTTCCAATCAATGCCTGATAGTATTTACATATAGAAATTTGCTTTATAAACCTGTTGTAAGTTTTTATGAATAAGGGCAATAGTATATATGTAAATCTATTTAGCTAAACCCGGTGTGCTTCGCGTATTATATATATCAGGCATGTTCTGAAAATCACTTTTTCGTAAAGTGATTTGAAATCACTGAAAAGGTGTTCTGTGCACAAAAATTATTGAAATCTCGTGATTTAAAACCGGTCACCTAACAGCCTAATGATTTCAAATCACTTAGAGTTTTTCAAGCATTTTTCATTGAACTCTTGTAATAAAATTATCACAAACACTTAAAATCATTTGTTCTTTATTTGTTTTTGAAATAAAACTAACTATTTTACACAGAAAAAAACTTAAAATTTACAAATTTAGTAAGACGTATATTTTGCGGACCATTTTTTAGATTTGTTTAAATTTTTCGTGATTTACTTCTTAGTAGTGAGCTGATATTGTTGATCAAAATATACGTCATTTTGGTTGCCAGAGAAACAAAGTTTTAAAGTCGTGTGGAATATGACGATTTATTAAATTAAATTATACATAAAAGTGAAAAATTTATTAAAATTGTTGAACAAAATAAAAGTAGTCAATAAATATGTATGTAGTTTCATAAATTAAATTTTAATATACAAATGTAAAAAACAAGTAAAAATTTTATTGTAAACAAAGAAAATCAGTTGTTAGCTCGTGATTTAGAACAATCAAAATCACTACTAAAAACTAAAAATCTCGTGATTTTCAGAACACCAAAATATTCCTCCCGTGATTTCAAAATCGTTCGTGATTTAAAATCACCGTGATTTCAGAACATGCCTGTATATAACGTATTTATATATTTACAAACATTTATTTATTTAATTTTAATGTATTTATTGCAATGATTTAGGTTTAGTTTGCCCATCAGGAGCATACACATATACACGGGATATTAACCTTGAGCTTTGTTAACAGTCATCGCTAACCGAACAGGAAAAAATTGTTTAAAATCGAATGGTAAATCTGTTGGTAGCATTGGAATCCGTAGCAAAAGTACATCTGTACCTTTATATTTTCATGTTATAATAATCGCTTCTACTAAATTATTTCTCATTTTTTTACTGCCAGTCGAGTGCCATTGCAAAGCCGTGGTGATCGATATTACGCAGTAAAATAATTGACACTCTAATTTGAAGTTGTAGCAAATGTGGTGGAAAGCCTGGCCCTCGACTGAATTTAAGAACTCAACAGGATAATAAACGGCCTTACGGGTTGCTTGATTGATTTGACGCATTTCAAAGTGATATCCATCTTCTCCATATGGAAAAATAATAGGATACTGAAGCGCGTCATATGAGCGATGCATTTCAATGAGCGAGGCCCTGCTCCTTTATCCACTTACATAGTCAAGAATTTATTATTTCGTAAGAATATCCTATTGTGAAAATTTAATGACGATCGGTCCAGCTGGGGGGTTACTCTCTATTGCGATGCGAAAGCAAATGCGATGCGATAAGCATACAAATTGTACGGTTATCGCATCGCAATAGAGAGTAATCTAAAGTCCTTTGGACAATTTTTGCTAGTACCAATATGTGAAAAGTTACTCATTTTAAAAAACCCTGTATGACCAACTTTGACCCCCTCTAACTCCGGTACTTTTGGACTGATAGAGCTGAAAATTTATGTCTGGCCTACTATCCAATAGTACTAACCTTGGTGCAAATTTCATCCAAATCAGAAGACATCGATTTTTAAAATTGGATCACTTGACGTGAAATTCACCATATATAGATTTAACAACAAAATTAATAACATTTAAAATTTACCAATTAAAATAAAATCAAAGCAACCACAAATTCTCGGTTCCCATGTTCGGCAACTGAAGTTACCAGTTGCCATCCGTAATCGACCCAAAAAGACCTTCCTCCAAAAACAATTTTTGACCACCAGAAGCATATGCAACTTTTTAGCATACCCCTTGTAGAAAACCATTAAATTTACCATGAAATAACTTTAAATGCACAAAGACGTTGCTCTGCAAATATATTTAATTTTTGCTTGTTTCAAATAAGACCTTAGCTGCGCCACTTAGTTTAAAATATAATTATGTATGTATTATTATTATTCCATTTTTTTTAACAAATTGTAGGCAGTTTAAATAAAATAAAAGGAGGAATAACAGGAGCAGGAGTAAAAAGTGTGGTTATGTCTACGGTGTCTTTTTGTTTCGTTTTTAAAACTAAATTCAAATATCGTTCTATGGGTTTCGTAAATGTTGCACAAAGAAAAACTGAGGCTTTTGAATTTTTGTTGAATGTTTTTGTTTGTTTTTCTTATTAATTTTTTAAATTTTTAACATTATTAATTTAATATAAGTGTAATTTACTGTTTGTTGTTGTTGTATATTACTGAGATGATGTTGTTTCTTTCTTACACACTTAATTTTGAGAGATGTTGTTGTATTATCTTGTGAACAAAAGAACGGAGTTGGTTGGTTTTGTTGTTTTATTTGGTAGTGTTAGTATTAGTTTAAAAAATTTTAAGAATTAGTGTTGGTTTAGGCTTCCAATTCCAAAGCGACACCGATCTTATGGCCGCCGGCATTGAAGTTCTTGCCATCGATCAAAGTGGAAAGTGTGAGTGTAATACCATCACGCAATTTTTGTTGATAACCCAAACCAACTTGACAGTTGTTGTTGACCTTGGCGCGCAAAGCGGCATCACGGTCCAATAGGTATTTGGCCCCCAAACCGAATTTGGTGTTGTTGGTACCAGAGGTCCAGGACAATTGTACACCAACATCGATTTTGTCGGAGCATTTTTGGAAGATGGAGCCGCTGAATTCTTGGCCATCATTGCTGAAATTATAAAAATAAAAACGAAATCAATTAAATTAGATTTCCTCTCTTCATTTCAATATTCTTAATTATTATACTTACACAGCTGTATGCAAGACAAAGTCCTTTGTGGTGTAGCCCAAGGCGAAGTTGTTGGCGGTCAACTTGGCGTTTTTGGTATCGAAAGCGGTTTGGTAACCGGCCAACCAACCTTCATAACCTAAAACAGCCGAGGCATTAATCAATGGACCGTTCAAGTCAACGTTGACATCCGAATCTATCTTGACATTTTCGTGGCCGTAACCAACCTTGAATTTTCCAGATTTGTTGCCAGACTGAGGAGCGAATGAACCTTCGAAAGACAATTTCAAACCTTCGAGCAATTTGTCTTGTACGGCAACCTCAGTGAAGAGAGTGTTGTCTGTGTTCCATTTTTCGGTCAAAGTCAAACCGTAATCGGAAACTTTGTATTTGGTTTCCAAAGAACCGAAAACTTTGCCGGATTCTTGATTGGATTGACCACCTGTGCTGAATTCAATGCCAGAGGCAGTCTTGGTTTTGCAGTCCAACTTCCACAAACCGAAGTGATAACCTTTGCCGAAGATATCACGAGCTTGTTTACCCAAATCAGAGAATGATGGAGGAGCCATCTGAAAAATAAAATAAAGAAAAATGTTAATGTTAATGAATACAATTTTTTTTTTAAAGATATTAAAACTAATGGTGTTTTCTTTTCTGAAATAAAATGTTACACCTTTATTATGTACATTTTTATAATGTTTACCCCACATTTTAAAGAAGTCGCATTTTTAATGGTCAGAATAGAACATAAAATTACAACAGTGTAACATTTTTTTTTTCATGTACAGCTGTTTTTGTTTTTTTTGTTAAAAAAGAAGAAGTAGATAGCTCCCTGGTAAGATCGCTTGAAATAACACAATGAATATTTATCAAAATGACCTATGGCACTTTCCCGACTAATACGAAAATTCTTCTCAAATATAAAAATTATATATGTATGTATATAAACATACATTACATATATAAGAAGTAGAAGATATTGTCCTATGAAATTTGACATACATCAACTTCAGAGTATTCATTAATTACGTTCTTTACCAAGCCTTTCACTCACGGTTGTGGATTTCTTTCCATAATCATATAAAATATTTTATCATCATCTGATGATGAAGATGAATCCAACAAGTCATCCAAAATTTTTTCAGCACATAAAAAATATTTTCCATTTTGTATATTTTTTTTCTTTTTGTTTCTTAACACAAATACACATTCATAAACAAAACAAATGTCAGCTGCATCAATGCCAACTTAGCCCTTTTCGGGCTAGATTTAGCCGGATTTTAGTCACTCAAAACGCGAAAAAAAAGAAAATTGGATGTGGTTTTATATGGATTTTTTTTCATTTAGCCCTTTTTTCAAAAATGTTTACGCGTTTTGAGTCTCAAAAGTTGGCATCACTGGTCAGTTGTTTTATCGTGCGATTCTCCCCCTCTAAAAATACAGAGTGTGAAAGGTGCATTTTTTTTATATTATAGTGTGACATTTATAGAAAAGAACACACTACACTTTAGCAAGTTATAAATCATATCAGAAGCGAAATATCAAGCATGCTGCTCAAGCCTGTATGACCTACTGAGATATATCTCACGGCTAAAGGTTGGATTTAGTAACTTTCCATTACCATTCATTATGATGTAAAAAACACTTCATATGACGAAGGGTGAAGTCTCGTTCGACCTTACGATAGCCATAACAAGATTTTAGGTTAGTTTTAACTATATACTATTATTGCCAAGCCTAATTTCTGTTTTCTAATGTTTCCAATAGTTGTAAAGAATGCTTCATTTATATTATTTTGAATTTTAAATTAAACAAACCAATTATATTATATGGAGCTTTCCTTATGATCACAAAGAATAACCTTTGGCATTTAATTCGGTCAGTATAATTTTCGATCACGCTTTCCGTCATAGCTACCGATATGTCACAAGTTGGCTACTATGTCTTGAATCGACGAAAACTTTTGACTTCACATAAGCCCAATGAAAAGAATTATTTCCACAATGAATTGTCAAATAATAGTGAATAAAAATAGGATCATAGTATAACATCAGTCACGCATGAGCTGTGAAAAAAACTTATAAATAACTCAATCTTTATTTTATCGAAATATGTATGTCATCGTTTATATATAACAAATTTGATAACAATTGAAATTCAATTTTTTTCAGTTCAAAACCTGCCATCTAGAAATTAGTCATCATGATTGTCAATATTGAATTTTTGTTCAAAACAAAAGAAAACAAAGAATTTATGTAAAAGTCTTTGAGAGTGCTGTAGCTTAATTGATTAGCGCGTTTGATCATTAAGCATGAGTTGGTATTTGTGGCCCGGGTTCGATTGCCAGCCGCTGCCACTCAAAATCAACATCAGTTTCTGATAATTATTAGTTTTTCTATCCACCCTCCTTCGGTGGTATAGCATTCAAATGCCACCGAAGTAAAATAATTAAAATAATGGCTATAAATCAAGCTTTGATCAATGCGCCTACTCACCACCAGAGGCGCTGCAATACTGTACTATTAACAAACATAACGCGCTATTACAGTGTTGTCATATGAAAAGCTTTTCTCTACTTTCACCACCTATTCTTCTACTATCTATCCCTTTCCAAAGATTATTAATATATAGGCATATTAATTGCCTGAGTGTTACTTCTTGCAAAAAAAAAAAAAAAACTTTCTGTTGCTGTTCTGTTCCGTGTCATTCTGTTGTTAAATTTTTGAAGTTAGTTTTTCCGCGAAAATAAAACAAATATACAAATCAAAGTTTTTTTTATTGTACAAGATGTCATTACTTTCGACTAAAGTAATGAGTTTTTCGTCATCCATCGTTTATTTTTTATATTTTTATAACTCTTATACAAAAACCTAATTAAATTCAAAGAAATTGAAAATTTTTGTAATTAACCAACAAATTTTTTGTTGTGCGGATGTCAGTTGTTTTGTGCTTTTACTTACAATTACTTAGCAAATTTTTGTTTTCAACAGGTTCGTCCGCAACGGCACGGAAAGTAACAAAATAACTAACGACTTCTACACATTTTCTATTTAACAGAATCAAGTCAGCTGATTCGGAACGGAACAAAAAGAAAAGACTAATTCTGCCTTAATGCGGCAATTTTATCGATAAAATTTTAAAAAGTGTTTGCAGAAGGTAAATTTATGGTGTTTTCTTTTCTGAAATAAAATGTTACACCTTTATTATGTACATTTTTATAATGTTTACCCCACATTTTAAAGATGTCGCATTTTTAATGGTCAGAATAGAACATAAAATCACAACAGTGTAACACTTTTTTTTCATGTACAGCTGTTTTTGTTTTTTTTTTTGCTAAAAAAAGAAGAAGCAGATAGCTCCCTGGTAAGATCGCTTGAAATAACACAATGAATATTTATCAAAATGACCTATGGCACTTTCCCGACTAATACGAAAATTCTTCTCAAATATAAAAATTATATATGTATATAAACATACATTACATATATAAGAAGTAGAAGATATTGTCCTATGAAATTTGACATACATCAACTTCAGAGTATTCATTAATTACGTTCTTTACCAAGTCTTTCACTCACGGTTGTGGATTTCTTTCCATAATCATATAAAATATTTTATCATCATCTGATGATGAAGATGAATCCAACAAATTATCCAAAATTTTTTCAGCACATAAAAAATATTTTCCATTTTGTATATTTTTTTTTTTTTGTTTCTTAACACAAATACACATTCATAAACAAAACAAATGTCAGCTGCAGCAATGCCAACTTAGCCCTTTTCGGGCTAGATTTAGCCGGATTTTAGTCACTCAAAACGCGAAAAAAAAAGAAAATTGGATGTGGTTTTATATGGATTTTTTCCATTTAGCCCTTTTTTCAAAAATTTTTACGCGTTTTGAGTCTCAAAAGTTGGCATCACTAGTCAGTTGTTTTATCGTGCGATTCTCCCCCTCTAAAAATACAGAGTGTGAAAGGTGCACCATTTTTTAAATTTATTGTGCGACATTTATAGAAAAGAACACACTACACTTTAGCAGTGTTGACATTTTTTCAGAAAAGAACACAAAAAATTAAAAAAATTGCGAAATGGGAAAAACGTGTAACATTTTTGCCAGAAAAGAAAACGCCATAAGTAAATTATTGAATATTTATTATGTAAATAACAATACTTTAAATATTTTTCATATTTTTTCAACAATTTGTTATTGTAATAAATTATACGTACCTATATGATTGTAAATTAAAATTAAAAAGAGATTTTTTAAAGACGAACAAATTAAAAGAATAGTATTTGTATCTAATGTAAAAATTAATTAGCATTCGATAACTGATGCGTTCTATTAATCGTTATACTGTTGACTTTGACAACAATGTTTGTTTTCATTCCTTTTTTAAAAAATTTTCTTCCATTAAATTAAATAAACTCTAATGTTTTATTAATTTTCAGCTGATGAAATATCATTAAACTCATTTTGCTATTTATAACCTAATACCAGAAATGATTTAATAAATAAACAATACTACATTTTACTAATGCTTATCAGAAAACAAGAATAAAAACAATTTGATACCTTTACTTAAATGCCAGCAGTTCGAAAAGTATAGGCACTAAGCAAAATAAGATAAAACACGCATGATAATGAGAGTGATTGCAAAACAGCACATGTAATTAAAATTACTCAACAAGTAAAAAAAAAATAATTCAATAAATTGTAATGCTAACCTTTAAACATCTAGTACGACAATGATAGTATTAGAGGAAGTTGATGACGTTAATATTTTATTTTTTTCTCAATCACTCTCAACAACACAACGTATTTTAGTAAATTTACAAATTTCTGGTTTTATTTTAGACATTTTAAAAAGACAACAAACAGGTCAATGAACGTAAATGCAATGTTGTCTGGCGTGTGGTGTGTCTGTTGTAGATATATTTTTAAAATAAAATAGTGATCGTGTGTGTGTAAAAAATCTATGTACATACATACCTATAAACATTTCAATTTTGTTTAAGAAAGTATACATGGAATAAGCCGACAATAATTATTGAAACTTTTCAGTTTAATTGCTTTCTATTACATATATAATTTTCCATTTTTTTTATTTTAGCGAATAGGGTCATATTTTATTACTCAAATATAAAATGTTCTTTTATAAATTCTTTTTAGCCACCACAAAATAAAATTTAGAAAAAATGTAGCAGAACATATAACCAACCAACCATGCAAAACTTATATGTAATTCATAAAACAACTCATAAGTTTTAGCACGTGATAATAATTATTTATTTTTATCAACACCTAAAGTGCAAAAGAAACAAAATATTTATATAAATTAAATTATAATATTTAAATATACATTTCTGAATAGGTATTAAAATTTAGTTTTCTGTTATAATAAGTTACATATATTTTTCATAACATTAATGAATATAAGCGATTTTGGCTATATCTAATTTTACCTTAATCACTGACTGATGTATTGTGTATTTTTATATAAACTTGGTTGCAGTATAATTAATTCCTCAAATTGTCAGATTGTCCCACGCCGATTTAGTCCTAACTTGACCTATACCAAACATATAGGAAGCTGGAACGTTTAAATCTTGTAGATATTAAAAAAATGATTGGTTATAAAACCAAAAAGAACCCATGTGACCAATGCACAACTTAACGTAACGCGGTACAGTTAGACGACGCCCAGCATTAACCAATGAAAGAGTGAGCCTCAAATTTCTCGAAGGCGGTGAAAAAAGGATGGCCTAATTGCCCTTAAGAGATAAAAACTGACGCGAGAGTTCTTCCTCCACCCAGAGCTGAATTACGGCGAGACTAATGTACTGTTGAAAAGCAACGTGAACCTTTAGTAAAATAACAGTTATTCTTCTTTACCTTTCATCAGAGATGGTACTTTTACTATCAAAAGTACCGTAATACTCCGGCGGCTCATTTGTTACTTTCAAACTTTATTTAGTACTTCATGTAAAAAAAAGAAGTACACTCATATAGACCTAGAATGATTTCCTTTTTGAGACTAGCTTTTCGAAATAAACTTTTTTCCTTCGTTTTCATTTTATTAATTACAAAAGGAATTAATTTCAATGTAGCAAAGGTTGCGCGGTGTGAAATTGCAATCCTGTGTTTTTGTATAAAAGTATTTTCTATGAAAACATTCGTATTTTTCTATAACAAATTTCGATTATAACAGCATTTGACATAAAAAATCTTTATAGAATAAGTTGTAATTTTAGTATTCTTCGGGAGAAAAATCTATTTCAATATCATTTTGATAACTACCGTTTTCCATTCCCCAGCCCTTCACAAAATATTTGATGTGAAAATTTTATTTTTTAATAAGAAAAAAGTGCTGAAATATTTCCTTTCGGTTGTAAAGATATTATTGAATACAAACTCCTGGAAAGTTAGTAAAAGGTACAACAATAATATTTTCGCTCCGAAACGAGCAGAAAATATGGAAATCTATGTAATCACTGAATCTATTTTAAAATCTTTATGCAGTATTGAACCAAACAATTATTCTTCAATAACTTTTTCACACTCTATGTTTTCTAGTTTTAAAAACACTTATTTTTATTTGCTCAGGTTTAAATCTAATATATTTTTTTTTGTTTTACAAATTTTTATTCACTTTGAGCTAAAATATAGAATGTATTTATATCATTAAAGAGTTCAGAGTTTCAATGTACACAGTATATCTATATATTTATATTCTTTCATTTCATTTTACAGTTTTCAAAAATATTTATCCAGATTAAAAAAAAAAAAACTATGTTAATAATAGTTTTTATAACAAAAGTAGAAAACCACTCATCACTGATTAAACTCCGTCTAAACTTATGACATGTTCAACTTCATAAGGTTTATTTATGTACTAAAATCAAAATCTTTTTTTGAGTAGTGTACATAGAAAGTACTAACTAAATAAAAAAATTCTCAACCATTTAGGGTTAAATAAAATAATAAAAATAAAACAAAGACCACAAAATATAAATGCAAATAAATATGATTGTATTTTTAAGAGCACAACAACCATACATAATATTTAGCAAACATGAAAGGTGTTGTGTAAAATATCTAGGAAATAAGATATTTCGAAAATGGAAAAATATTTGTCTTTTTAAAGAAATTCACCAACTATTCTAATGATGTGAGAAGCTACAAAAATAAAACTAACGACAAACATACGAACGAGTACATATCTCATTTTGCTTAGGGACAGAGAGAAAAATTAAAAATTTTAAAGAATATCAACAAAAATTTGCAATTTTCATACTTTGCAGCTAATGAAAAAGGAGAAGAACATGATGATGTAATCAAGCCAATCAATTATATAGAAAATCCAAAAAAGTTTAAAGAAAAATATTACACTAAATTAAGAAACCCTTAATAAAAACAACACACACTTGCCTCATTACTGTAATCCTCATCTTGGTAAATTAGCAAATCTGTATTGAATTTTCTACTATTAACATTATTTCTAGCTGAAAACCAAGTAGAAGGTTGAAAGTAAAATGTGGCTAAAATACGCAATGGAGTCGATTTCTTATATTTTATAACATTTTGATTCGATTCCACTGAAGATGAAGTGCTCATAATTGTAATACTGTATAGGTGTGTTTGTACGCAGTATAGTTTTTGGATGTAGAGTGGATTATTACACAACTTTAACTTAAATTAAATAAACATTTTTCTTGCTTTGTTTTCAGGTGTTATTTATATAGAAACAAACACTTTTTAAGGTCACACAAGTGAGTTTAAGATTTCTTTTACACATTTAACATATATAAAACAATTTATATTCATTTTAAGATATTTATAATTTATTTGTTTAACGTACTTTTATTTATTGCTTAATTACTTTCACTACTTGTTTAGAATGTTTTTTTTTTTTTTTTTTTTTTAAAGATTTCAACAATTTTTGTTCTGCACCACCTTGCGGACACCAACAAAAGACAACTGTGCCAACAATATAAATAATGTAAACTACTACTCTTTTAGTGCTCTTTCTTTTGCGTTTCGATATATTTTGTTGATTTGTACCCCGAATTATGCATTAGACAACAGCTGTCCTGTTCACTACGACACCACACAACCCAACTGCATGAAAAACAAAATTTGTTAGACTGACAACAACCCCCATACGCTTCATTCTCAGCCCTTCTCTTTAGGTGCGTGTTAAGATAAGCCTTTATGTTATTGATTTTTGCATTTAGTGTGACGTCACAGCTTTGTATGTACAAGGTGGCGCAAAAGTAATCCTCCTATCAGAAAATGCTATATGTACATTTTTCGAGGCCCCTAATGTCAGTTCTGTTTTGACATTTGTGTAGTAAACACATGCGAAATACACGTTAATAAACAATGTTACGCTACACTGCTCCAGAACGCGGAATATTGCTGACAGAACTGACATTAGGGGCCTCGCAAAATTTATAGCATTTTCTGATATGAGGATTACTTTTACGCCACCTTGTATTAGGGACAATCATCACCAATAATGAGGTAAAAAAATTGCATATTTGCCAAAGGTTTTTTGGCTTTTAAATAATGCAAATTAGATATATTCTAAATCTATTTACAAATTGTTTATAATTTAAAGCAGTTTAGGGGAGTATATTTCAAATATGACTAAAGGTACGGTCACATTTGACAAATATTTGCCGAAAAAGACGTAACTACTAAATAACATATATTTGAGCTCGTTTATTTATAAAAAAAAAAACTTTCTTATTTAGGCCAAAAACGCAACAAATATTTAGTTTAAATTTATTTGATGCTGTTTGATCTTGTAAAACTCTTGTAAGAGTAAACAACATCAAACAAATTTGTGGCGTGATACAAGACGCCCACGTGAGACTTCTTGTAAACGAACCCAGTGGTGGATCTCTGATGGTGTGGTCTACAATTGCAGTTCGGGGAAAGTCCCGAATATATGTATATAGTGCGAAGTAAACTTAATTCTGAAAAAAGGGATCTTTTAGGGATATGTTTATTTATTTTTTTCAGCTGAGTTATATGGTGATAATTGGACATTCCAACAAGATAACACTACGATTCATGTCATGCGTAAAACAAAGAACTATTAGAATGGCCAATCGTAAATTCCGATCTCAATCCAATAAAACCCTTTGGGGAATTCTTTCCGTCAAATTGTCTTCAAAGGCAAAATAATATACAACTTTAAACGATTTAAAAAACGCAATATTGACAGAGTGGGATAAAATTAATATTAAAACTCTAAAAAGCTTGTCAGGATTAAAAAAAATCTTTCTTATAATTTTAAATAATTCTACTATTAGCCACATTTTTCTTAAAAATTACCAAATCGTTTTACATAACAAAACATTTTTCATATTTATATCCATCTATTCTTAACCAGGGGTAACAAAAATATTCACTTTAAAATAAATTGATATTAATAACTGACAATCAGTCATGATCATATTTATCAAATGCATAGAACA
The DNA here is from genome assembly GCA_916048285.2 of Bellardia pandia. Classification (NCBI taxonomy): domain Eukaryota; kingdom Metazoa; phylum Arthropoda; class Insecta; order Diptera; family Calliphoridae; genus Bellardia; species Bellardia pandia. The sequence goes on from OU696530.1 coordinate 40,652,762, forward strand.
CAGAAAAAAGAAAGAGCAATATGATAAGTGACACAAATATTAACCAGAAGTTTTCTGTATGACACATTCTGCTATTAAAATACATTTCAACATTACTTCTTTAATATCAGCAGATAATAGCTATAAAACAAAAAAAAATTAACCTAAATAATTAAACTATAATAAACATAAAAACAAACAAAGAAAGATTAATAGATAAGAAGTAGACAATAAAAAAAGATTCAAAATTTATCAAAGAAAATGATTCACATGATTTGATTTTTCTCAAAAATTTTGACTAAAATATTCTGGAACATTCTCAAAAAAAAAAAAAAAGAACAGGTTCACCTATTTTTATTAAACATCTTTATTAAAAAAATTTGTTTTAAATAATATTCAAATTAAAAGAAAATTAGAAACATAATTTTCCTTTTCTTCTGTGTAATAAAAAGTGAAAAACGGCTGTTACGTAATTGGCGCAATGAACTAGTCTTTTTTCAGTTTTAAATTGAAGAGGTCTGCACTGGCAGCGAAGTTAGCAGCAAAATTATTTCAAACTAACACTACGCACACGTAAACATTTCCTATGTGTGTGAAGTTCTAAAATATCTGTAATATCCGCACAAATTAGCCGGTGAATAGAATATAGATAAATTTGTATTGTATGAAGATACAAATTAGTATTCAACACTTTAATCAATAACTAAAAATTTACAGCAATAAAACACAACGTGATATTAATAAAGTATTTTGAAAATATGAAGTGATTTTCATCACCATTTTTCCATTTAGAGGAAATTTTCTTTCAATTTACTAGTTTTTTCATCTGCAGAGCACACACATTAATACTCGTATATACACATCACATTTTTTCTGCTGACTTTTTTTTTCTAGGTTATGAAATCACTTTTGTAATTTTTCTTTTCTCTGTTAGAAAAGTAAATAAGTTTTTTCTAAATATTTTTTCACACTTCTATTTATTTGTATTATTGCTTTAACTTTTATATGTATTACTGTTTTATATTTACTACTTACTTTTATTTAAATATATGTTATTTGCAAAGCGAGGAACAAGTACGACCACGAACAACACCACAAAAGTAATGTAACAATTTTGCAAAGTGAAATATGAAATTAGACATTCGTTATTCGTTGGGTTTGTTTTACTCGTTGAAAATGTGGCCAGATAGTTTGATTGTTTGCTAATGTTGCCAGCAGAAAGTTCGTTGCAAAGTTGGTAAAAGGCAAAAAAAATAAGGAAATATTATTTATTATTAAATTATTTTTCCAGTCGTAAGTAATTCAGCTCTGGGTCACAGAGAGATATTTTAATTTTTAAAGGTAGTCAACAGCGTTGTCAACTTTTTGGTGCTTTTTTAAATTTTTGGTGCAAAAAAATTCTTTGTTGGTGCGCGGTGCGTTTTTTTTTTAAATTTTGGTGCGTTTTAAAATTTCAAAGTTGACAACGCTGGTCATTTCTAACAAACATAAAAGCAGAGTTGCAAAAAAAAAACAGTAGGGAAAATGTCAAAATCTGGCAGCTTTGTTTTTCGATTCCACAAAAATCGCTAGTGTGACATTTTATTTTACCGCTTAGCGCCATCTACGTTTCAAATACTTTGGTGTGTTTTTTTACGAATTTTTTTGTCTAAAAATAAATCAAATTCCCATATTCTTTTTTCTAAAAAAGTTCGCATAAATAGAACACATCCGGTGTTGTTTTTCAAAACACACCACACGCACACATGCAAAAAGGACGACGCCGCACTGAGGACGTGCGGAGCGGACCGGCGACGGATGACACCGACAATACGCTCTAGAGACGACAAGGGTTGTGAAGAAGAAAGAAAGAGGGAGGGAGAAAAGAAGACTGCTTGCTGACTGACGAATGAGGGAGTAGGTGGACGGACGGTCGGACGGATGGGTGGGGGGGTGACCGACGGCAGAAAATTTTTTTCTGTCATGTGGTGAAAAAATCGTGGTGAGTATAAAAAATCGTGGTGAGTATAAAAAATCGTGGTGAGTTTTTAGAAATTCACCACAAATTCCGTTATTCCAAATTTTTCAAGGTCATTGAAAATTTGTCATCCCAAAAGTAGGCAATGTGCTTTTTATAAAGAAAATTTGTACAGCATAACTTAAGGATGCCAAAAAATATTTGAGTCAACCTGTATCCAAAAAAATCAAACAAGGTGATCCAATGTAATACCAATGAGCAAGGTGAATTTATACTAGGTGACAGCATGGTGAAATTAAATACCAGGTGACAGCATTGCTACAACAATTACAACAAGGCAAGAACAACAGGCATTTTTCTATATGAAAAACTTTCGTCACTGTCAAAAAGTTTTTTTTTTATATAACTTTTTGACATTTTCAAATTCACCATGAATAATCAGCTGGCGCTACGCTGTCACCTAGTATTTAAATTCACCTTGGGTGACAGCATAGCGCCAGCAGATTATTCATGGTGAAATTGAAAATGTCAAAAAGTCAAACTTATAAAAATTATTTTGTATTTTAAAAAGTGAGTTTTTGTCGACTTTTTTTTTGTTAAAAAAAAGTGTTAAAGAAAATTTACAATTAAAACACAAATAACTCGATGGCACTGATGATACATACCAACAGATTCTAAAGGCCCAGCGTGAATTAGCCGAGGTTACTGAAAAACTACAAACAATAGAATCATGTTTCAGTACTATGTGGCCAAGGAAAAATCAATTTTTGCTAAAAAGTAAAATCGTTATTGATTGGCGATCATCAGCAGCTACCAACTGCAGCAATTTTCCCATATGAATAATTCCTCGTTATTTGAAAGGATATTTACCAAACAAGCAGAACCCATACAATTGAAAACTCAATATCGTATGCATCCAAAAATAGCCGACCTTTTGTGTAATACAATTATAAAGATTTCATAGTGATGTTACTGTAACCAATATTCAGCTGTGCGCAAAATGTCCACAAATCTCTTTTTTATGACTCACAATATGAAAAGCAAAAACCCAATATGATTTATCATTGTGTAATCCCTTTGAAGTGGAGGAAATTATAAATTTGTCATTGCATTTAATAGAAAATTCTTTATACGCCCCAGAGGATGTTTTTATACTTAGTCCTTAAGCCAAACAAGTTGATTTGATTAAAAAACAGGTAATAATTACTGGTCTTTAAGAAAATCTCATTATCCATTAACTTTTGTTTCTTTTAGTTGCAAAAATATCCCTCTCTCAACTCCTTGAAGGCATCTACACAGTTTCCAAGGTCTGGAGTGTAATATTATATTACTTTCACTAGTACGCAACAACGCAATACCACATTTTGGCTTTCTGAAGCAAACAAATCGTATTTGTGTAGCATTGTCACGTGCCAAACTGTATATCATTGGAAACCTATAATTCTAAGTCAATTCAGCAGTTCATGTTTGTAAATTTAAGAGAAATTATTACCGTGAAAAGAAAGAAAATATTTTTTATTTATTTAAGTTCGTCTCCTTATTTATTAAAGAATAAAAAATACTTGAACAAATTTAGCGGTGTTTTTCTCTTTAAAATTTTTATATTTAATTAAATGATTAAAAAAGACAACATTACAGTGCATTCATTCCGTGTACTTTTCAGTATTATTTTATAGAATTGAATCTCGAAATTAGGCAACAAGAGCTACATCCAGTCTATTAAAGTTTCATTTAAAAAAATATCGACCACTTCCGATAGGAAAACTAAAAAATAAAGTAACCTGTATTAACAAAATTATAAAAATCTGTTATTTAAATGGTTTCCCTATTGGCATCATCGGGTAGGGGAGAACAAGGTTGTGAATCTTCTTCGTCACTGCTGCAAAAGTAATCACTTTCATCCTGTTTCAGAGGTAGTTTCATCATTTTTATAGCAGCAGTCTTAATTGTCAATATATCACGATCCTCATCATTTTCTGATATTGTTCTGTTGTTAGCTTTGTCATTATAACAAAAGCCTTCTTACCCAGTTGCTTTAAAAAGTCTTGGAAGATTGATAGATAAATATATATGTAAGTCTATATATAAGGTACAACTTAACTAAAACTTATTACCTTCTGCATCACCAACGATTTTGATAGTTTTGCCCCGAAAAAAATCATCACGAGTTTCGAAATTTTTAAAGAAAATAAAATTTTTCTGTTTTTGTCAATGTTTGTGTTTGTTTTCTTTATTTTATGCCAGATGTTTTTGACAGTAACGAAAGTTTTTAAAAATGCCTGTTGTTCTTGCCTTGTTGTAATTGTTGTAGCAATGCTGTCATTTAATTTCACCATGTGTATGAGTATTCGAAACCTAAACAAAATGTAACGTAAAAAACATGTTGATTTTAAAAGAAAACAATTTCATTTTTGACTTAATAGATACACATACGATAAAAATAGAATGAATAAAAGAAAAATACAATATAATATAATATAGAGAAATATAGACAGATGCATAATATGTACATAAAAATGTTGAAAACAAACAACTTGAGAATCTGCAGTTTAATTAATTCATTTCGCTAAATCGAACACAACGAGTACAGATCGTTCAATAATTAAAAATAATACATACAAAATTAATTAAAACAAAAAATAAAATTTTCTTTATAAAAAGTTGTTGGAAAAAAAATTTGCAAAAATTATTGAATTACAAGAATTAACCTCAAATATCCAAAAAACCCCGTTAAGTAGCCCAGTTATTAATGTAACACCCATGAGTGCAAAACAAAACAGCTGTGGTGATATGTTTAAGTCACGTATCGAATTTAATCCACGCTACGGTCGTAGTCTGGTAACTACCGACCACGTCCGTAAGGGTGATGTAGTGGTCGATGAGGTACCATTTGCCTGGGGACCCAAACAAAATAGCGGCATTGTGTGTTTAGGTTGCTACCGCGATTTACAATTCGACGAAGATGGTGATTCCATAGATCGTTGTGCTAAATGTGATTGGCCTTTGTGTGGTGAATGTGAAGATTCGCTTGATCATCAGGGAGAATGTAAAATTTTCTCGCAATCAAATGTTAGATTTGCTGGCAATGTGGGTGAAGATGGAATCTGTACTCAATTGGATTGCATAACACCTTTGAGGTTAGTATGTGTATGTTTTTAGATTAAATTTTGTTTAGTCAGTTTTACATACAAAATTATTAATTTTACAATTGATAAAACAATACCCATATGTAAATAAATATGTTTTTTTTATGTTAATGTTTATGTTAATAAAAAACATAAACATTTTGCATAATGGTCGACTTGTCTATTTACCTCATCAATTCAGACGATTGCAAATTTTTTACATTTTCTTTTTGTTTGAATATATTTGTACGTTTCTTTTACAATATTCAACACATAGAGATATGTATAGTACAATATTATAATAATAAACAATTTAGAATTTACTTAACAATATAATGTTTGGTTAACTAAATTATATTAACTATAGTGTTAAACAATCCTTTGTACGCAAAATGTAATTTATAAATTATAAAATAATAATAAATGCTTTAGGATATTATTAATTTAAGGAAAAAACTTAAACTTTATTCCTTCTTCCTTAATATTTGGTAAAATCTTCATAAATTTTATTGACTTATTTTTGAAGCGTTTGAATGCGAATTTTTTAGCATAGTATATTTCTAAACAATATTTGTATGATGATTAAACATAAATAATTGTCAAACAATTATCGTGAATCTTGTTTAAATCGGAGAGTCACATATGGTTCTGATGCCATAACATTTTGATATATAAACTGGCCATTGAAAAAGAATTAGTTTTGGCAGGAAATCAATCTACCTAGTTATATTTGAATTACTTCATTGAGGCAAAGATATATAGAACGTTTTTTTTTGTATTATTGCTCAAGAAGTTATGAAAATGACAATCACTTAAACTAGGTACTTGCAATTTTGTTTTTGCTGGCTCATGTATACTGCCAGTATATGTTCTAGTTTTGCATTTTTTTTTTAAATTGTCACTTTCCAAAGAACTTACGGCACCATTATATAGCTAGTATCCCTTTCATGAAACGGTTTTAAAGCCAGTTGTATTATTAATGATTCTTACTTAAAATTGACATCAGAACGTTACGTTTTAAAAACATTAACACTATTTGAAAGTTGTGAATGTAAATTGTTTGGGGAACTCAATACGTTCCTAATAAAGAGTGTTTTTAAGAGCTTTCGGATTTTATTTAAAAAACACATACAATTTTAAGAAATGTATGAAATCTTTATTTGAGTCGATAGAACGATCTATATAATTCAATATTGAAAGATGATGATTTCATTTAAATGTTGACCGCGGCTACGCCTCAAATGGTTCATACGCTGGCTCCAATATTGGCATACTCTATCGGCCACCGTCCCATAATCCCCACCAAACAGTGCATTTTTCGGAATGCATTGGCAATTCTTGCAATGCTTCTGACTGTGATCTATAGAACACTTCTATAACAAATTAAAACAAAAAAGAAAAATTATTTATGTGCGTACAAACGAGTGTCTTATACTGTATTTTACAGGCAAATGATGGATTTTAATGGACTATTTCCGGCTGCAGTTTTGTTTCGTTTTTACCATTCTATTAAAATATGTGTGACACACAAATAATGGGTAAACAAATATTAAATTTAAATTCAAAAATTATTTTACACTTTCATGTTTATTTGATCTACTTAATTGCGTTTGTAATTGCAAAAAAACGCCATGATTAAAAGATGTAAATAAATAAATCCGATTTTTTGTTTGAAAAAAATTTTTACGCAAATTTGTCATAATTTATGTGCATTATCAATAAATCATGTTATTTCGGTAATAAATCATATACATATGTATACGTGTTTATTCCTATAGATCAAACGCATAATTCTTTAAAGTGTATCTGTCCACTTTAACCTAATACACATTAGGGGACCTTTATGAAAAAAAATATAACTGGGGACGTCTGGTTAATTGCTTTAAAGCGGATTTATTAAATGAATTATTAATGATTAATCATTAAATTTTCTATTTTTATTAATTGAATTTGAATAATTTTCTTCAAAATCTTAGTATTTTATACATCTAGATATTAATAGTCACCATGAAAGGTAATGGCGGATTAATGTAGTGTATGTAAAATAATGAACATTTGTGATAAGCGATTTGTTATCATCACAATAGAGAATCACTTTAATGCAACTTTTAATTTTCTTTTGAAGGACTGCGCAGTAAATCGATAAGCCACAAAAACGAATTGTTGAAAAAACGACTTCAAAGTTTAAATCAATTTTTAATATTTTGTGAAAGTACTTTTTATATTTTGAAGTGCATACAAAATATATGTATGTATGTATGTACTTACATATATTACAAATTAATAAAAAATATTTTTGGTGGAGTTGACCAAGTCTAGATAGTAATAAAATGAACACAAAATCAGTTTTAGGATTCGGTTAGCTTTTCGAATATCACCACCCCTCTCTGACACAAAATTCTTCAGAAAGGTGGAATTAATTTCGTATTTTTCTCAGAGTTTAGAATTAAATAATTCTCTAAAAACTTAATTCGGAATAAATTCATTCCATACAACCATTCACAACAAAATTTTTTAGCTTCATTCAAAGGCTTTTATCGGAATAGTATTCATGGTTGTTGTACCGTTCTCTCTCAAAATAAAATTATTTCACGTAAATGCGATTTTTTGAAATTTTGTTGTTTGTAAACAAATAAAAAAGTCGTTGCCACTCTAGGAAAAGTGGAATATTTTGGTGCTTTATTATTAAATGTACATACTTAATTTTTAAAAATGCAATCAGTTTTATAATATAAGGAAAACTGTATTAAATTAAATTTTATTCCCTTTTGTTATTTCGAAGTAATTATTTTGTATAATTTTGTGTAAGCTTACATTTAGTTATCGTGTCAATAATTTTAAGGAAATACAAATATTTTTTATTGGTGGGATGGATAAATTATAGACTTGATATATTAACAAAACCATCGATTTGTTATTTTTACAGAGATTAAACCAAAATGCAACTGAATGTAATCTACGGATGCTGGAGAAAATAAATAGAACTCTATGGTATCAAGGGCCATATAGCCCAATATAAACTTAACAAGAACCGAATTGTTGTTGGGGTTAGTCTCAGTAGTTTGATAAGAGCTAGAATTAGTATATGGTACAACAGCCCTGCAGATTTGTATAGGATGTCGAGGAAACAGAAACAGTGGAACATATCTTTTGTCATTGCTGCAGAGAAATAGGCCTACATGTCTGGGCAGATTTTTTTTGATGGACTGGTTGACATAACTGTTTGCATGAAATTATCATTAATAAAATTCACAGGGGAAATCAAAAGGATTAGTGATAGAAGAATGTGATTATACTGGAGTCATTAGCAGTCTCGAAGGGAATATAGGATATTGTTACGTTTTTATACACTACACCACAATAGTGGGGAGGGTATATTGGATTTGTGCTGATGTTTGTAACGCCTATAAATATTGGTCCAACACCCACCTTAAAGTATACCGATCGACTCAGAATAACTTCCTGAGCCGATTTAACGATGTCCGTCCGTCTGGCTGGCTGGCTGTCCATGTAAAGCTTGTGCGCAGAGTGCAAGTCGCAATTTTGAAGATATTTCAATAAAATTTGGTACGTGATATTTTTTGGCCCAAGGACGGATGGGATTAAAACTGGCAGAAATCGGTCCATTATTTCACTTGGCCCCCATACAAATGTCCTCCCGAAATAGGAGTTTAACGATAATAAATGTATGAATTATGCAAGTATTTAAACAAATTTCACCACAAATGAGTAGTAAATGAAGCCAAATCACATCTATAAATTATGTGAATATCGGTCCATAATTAATCATAGCTTCCAAATAAGCCTCAAAATCATTTTAAGAGAGATATTTTAAAAATGTTGGTATCAAAATAACATTGAACACAAATATGTTTCATATATATACAAATAATATGGTATAACTTCATGATGATCGGTCCATAATTAGTCGTAGCTCCCATATAATGCCCACTTCCGAAAATCACTTTAACGACCATAAATCTCTTTAAAACAGTTTGTAACCAAATAAAATTCAACAATAATAAGTTTCATATACATACATATACAGAAATGATGATACCTAATTTTATAATGGTCGGTCCATAATTAGTTCAAACTCCAATATAAGACCTCCTCTGTAATTCACTTTTACTTCCATAAATTTTTTAAAAGTATTTTGTATGTATATCGAGATAAAATATAACATACATAATATTTATATACACGCAAGTTATGACACTAAACTTTTGTTTGATAGGTCATATCTTCCATATAGCGCCCATTTCTGAAAAACTGTTTTATACATATACTGGGTGTAGGGTATTATATGGTCGGGCTTGACCGACTATACTTTCTTACTTGTTACCTTTTAAAAACGGTATTTCCTTTAAATAATTAATTTTAATTGCAAAATAAAAGCGTCAAATAGTTTAAAGAAAATATAACGAGTCTTTTTTTATTCAAATGTACAAAATAAGTCAAGCAAACACTGTGTCTTTTAATACTCTTTTACAATTTACTTTAAAAAAAAACACTTAAATTACGGCTTAAGAACGCACTGGTATTACTCAACGATGACTCACAATAAACTCACTTTTGAGTTGTCATGTTTGTTCTATTTATACACTAGCGTCATATTCTAGTAATTTCCGGATGGTTCGGAGCTGAGATAATGGAAAGTTCTTGTCTAGAATGTTTAACCAAAATCGTTAAAACCTAATGTTGCCATACTCCACAAATTTATTATTAACAGCGTATTATCAAGAATGTTTGTAAATAGAAATACTAATTCAAATGTAGATAAACATGCTGTGTTAATCCATTACAAACTGTTAAATTTAATTTCATAACAATATGATTCCGAAGGGATGTGTATACGTGTTTAGCTGAAAAGCTCTTGAAAGTGGATGAACAATTGGAAGAGATTATCAACTCTCTGAGCCGAAACCAAATCGTTTAGAATTTGATACAGTATTTTGGCGTAAACATTGCCGCCCGCCTTGCAGTATACAAATAGGAAGAAAATATGATCGCAAATACTTCTTTTTTGCTAGGAGAAATATAAATATAAATTAACTTAGGATTTACTTAATATTACTATTGTTAATTCAGAATATTGATTGAAACTAGGACTAAAATTACAATATAAGTTTGGAAACTATTAAGAAAATACATTAGTAGTATGGAATTCAATAATATCAAAGTAGCTTTGTATAACTTAAGGATAAATAAAAGTTAGTTTGTTTTCAGTTTGCTTTATACTAAAAGTGCATTAAAATGAAAAAAAGGAATTCAGAGTGGTTTGTGTCGCGATTTTCGGGAAAGGAATATGTTTCATTAAATAGAAAATTATACTGCAATCTTGGATGAATGGAGAAAATGAATGGAAAATCATAAATTCGAAGTACTTGGTAAAACTTGAAATACAATGCTGAGTTTTTGAAAATATGCAAAACGGACTTTACATGTTGAATAGGAAAATACTTCCACGGAATGGTTTTCGTTTTGGATGCCATTAAGTGACTGGATATCTAAATACCATTAGCTATTCGGATTTTAGAGTTCGGAACAATATCTGATTTGGTGAAAGAATCTTGACCCAAATCGTCTGCTTCGGGATTTCTGGTAGAAACACGAACTTCGATAAAACTTCTTTCCAACCAATACGTAGCGGCTTTGCAATGCAGTTGTCATCAATTATAAGAAACAAACGTCTTGGTAGTATATCCGAAATAATTTGGTGACGTTCCCAATGCATTTTGTTTATCGAAAATCCAGCTGTAATGAACTTTTTTGCGTTTGGAATACGAAGAATTTGACTAACTTTTGGATAAGTAGCCACGATGTCATCAGCTAGTTGGAATAAAATCCGAATAGCTTGGCAAGGCGCAGGATTACCGCCGATTGTCACTAATTTTATTTCGTAATCTTGGAGAATTACGTTGGGACTATTATGGAATTGGAAAATTTGTAAAATATGGAATTGCTTCGGATCGACGAGGATTTGTCGATCCATTTTTTGGACATCTGCATACTTGACACGTGGATAATTTAGGCTTTGTAAGTATAAGAAATTTTGTAAAATTCGACTAGGATGAAGGACTTCAGTGGAACCTAAACTATTAGATGGTAGAATGGACTTAGTACATATAATGCATAGTTGGGGACTATAGATTTTAAACTTCGTGTGAGTAATATGGTGGAATGAGGAATTTTCAAATTCCAGAATATACGGCGGAAAATATTTGAACATATAAATAAAATCGTTATATTTTTCAACTAGGGTATTGTAATTGGATTTCAAGTCAGGAATATGAAGTAAACAAATTTTATTTTGTGAAAATATTGACAAGACAATATTCGGAAATGGTTTATCGGGTTGCACATCCAAAATGGGATGATAAAGTAAAATTTGGCTATTTAGATTACTTGGAGCAATCTTTACATATTGACCGTCACAAAATTTATTATTTGGAAAATTCGCTACTTCCCAGTTACCAGAAAAATGTTCGCAAAAATTAGAAATTAACGAGGGAGTAGCGATATTAGACAACGACCCAGTTAAGATCCACCCAAATATAGTTTGCTGAGCCAGCAATGAGCCACAAACATTAGGTCTTACACCCGAAAGCATAATTGACGGGAGGAAGTCACCACCAATTAAAAGATCTATCATAGAATTTTCGTAGAATTGTGGATCTGCCAACTGGATAGGAGGAAATTGAAAAAATAATGAACCACCAAGTGTTTTGGAAGGAAGAGTACCGAATAATCGTGGAACAGCTAGGTCCGTAGTTGCCAACTGTGTATCAGAATGGATAAAAGGACTTGCTACGAAAGTACACTGATTGTGGACATTAGTGGATATAGTACGATTCATATAGTCAGATTCAGAAAAGGAAGATTTAACCACATCAGCTTCGGAACTACTAGTGGACTGTATAGTATTATAGCCTAAACTGGGCGCAGATTGTTGTACAGATGAATCACAATCCTTATGGAGCAAGGTATTATGTCTTTTATTACAATGGAAGCAATTTTTCAGGCTATAGCAATTTCGAACAGAATGTGTGTTAGAAAAACAATTGAGGCATAAACTTTGTCTTTTAATCTCATTGAAGCGTTCGGAATAACACATTTGCAAAAACTTCGGACATTTGCGTATTGGATGATCTTCTTTATTACACAAATTACATATAGCACCAGAAATATTATTTTGAAATCCATTTGCAACTTTGGAAGAGCTTATAGGATTAGAAGTAGTGTAGAGAATTTCGGAATTAGAAGTTTGTCGGCTAAAAGCTGATTGGAAATTTGTGAATAGTGGATTACTATTACGCTGAGACTGGACAGTTAAGTTATCTGACAATTCGAACAACTGAGATAAAATATTACAATAAGTAATGTAAGTGTTTTTATATTTTTTCTTTAAATACTCCAAATCGTCAGATTTCTTAGTCTCAGTCTCCTCTTCATTGTCTTTATCAACCATCAACTCTTCGTAAGCAGATTTGACACTACTCCAGGTAGACATTACTTCGGATTTATGGACCTCAAGCTCATGAATTGAATTAATCGGAGACGGATTTTCATTATAATAAGCCTCAAACTTCACAATGCTATTAGCAAGACGATTGAAATTATTGAGGGACATATTGGCAATAAGGATAAAATTTGGAGAAAAAAATACAACCGACAATTCAAAACCAGAATTAAGAAAAATCAATATTGAAATAGAATAGAAACTTACTTTTTGATAGCAAGTTAAATAAACAATATTTTAGGAAAATATATTTTTAAAAGAATTAATTGTCTTAATGAACTGGATTTCAGAAAAAGTAACTGGAATGTTACTGGAATTTGTTTATATTTACAAGTCAATTAACCCTTTGGAGAACAAGGAAAAATAATTAAATTTCAAAACTTCTATTTGCTATGTTCTGGAATATTCTTTTTATATAGGACTATAGAAAAAGAAGTTAAACAATTTTAAATAAATAAATTGAAATTTATTTGTTGTTAAAAAATTTGTTTTGGAAAAAAATTAGTATTTATGCAAATTACAAAATAAACTCAATTTATTGGACCAAATATAATAATTATTTAGAAATAATTATATTAATAAATTTAAATGTTTTAATTAAAACAAATGTTAAAAAGAATTAAAGAAAATTGTATGCACCCACCGGTCATACTGGGGTTAATGACGATCAGTTGAGTATTGTAAGAACAAAGGAGAAGAGAAAATAAGTACACTATATCTTGATGTACACACGCACAAACAAGTGTAATTTTGGAAATGTTTATCACTGAGATATACAAAGAGACAAACGCAAGGGTTGATAAATATATGCAATATTAATAAGAATAATTAATAATGTTTGGAAAGAAACAAAACAAATTGTTAAGAGCAAATTGTGTGGACTACTATTTTATTAAAAAATAGACTAAGAGCATTCAAGGAATTGTAATGCAATTGAACTAGGGAAAAAGAGAAATTAGCCGAACCCAAGTAATTGAAATGTAATATTAATAAGGAGAATTAATATTGTTTGGAAATAAACAAAACAGATCGGTAGGTAAGTACCTATTACAAGTATTAAGAAAATTAAAGTGTGTGGAATATTTTCTAGAAAAAAGAAAAAAAAGAGAAACGGTGTAAGAGTACGCGTGAAATTTAAATGAAATATTTATCAACTAAATATATTGGAACCGAAGTGGAGTGGAGCAAATATACACGACCAAAAGAACAAAATACCCTACGATTGGTAAAGAGAAAAGAACACTTGTCGGTATATTATTTCCATAATGCGAAAAAAGAAAAAATTCACGTATTCGTGTAGGGAAAAAATAATTCGATGCACACAGTAAATTTTATTTCTTGTTTATTAAATTTCCAACACTTTTATGAAAATTAATTGCCGTCGGCTTTTTGTTTTGTTTAATTTGGAACAAATATTTTCACAAACACTCTTAAGCACTTTGTAATAAAAAACAATGTAAATGAAATGAAAACAAACTAACCTGTGTATGTATGATGATTGAAGAATTTGTTGGTAGGAAATCCACAACAACTGAGTGAAATCTCAGAGAACAGATGAATCTTCCAAAATAAATCCGGTTCGATTGGACCAAATGTTTAGCTGAAAAGCTCTTGAAAGTGGATGAACAATTGGAAGAGATTATCAACTCTCTGAGCCGAAACCAAATCGTTTAGAATTTGATACTCAGAACAATTTAACAAACAATATGAAAAGAAATGAAAGAAAACAAGGAAATTAGGAATTTTTTCTTATTATTTATTAAATTATTTGAACAAAGGATTTCTTACCAGTAGAGGAGAATGAAGTGGATAATTGAACGGTTAGTTTGTATCTAGCCGAAAATAAGTATTTACGATCTTTTTAGAACATTGCCATTTTATTTAGCACTTTGTGACAAGTGGAAGTATACTGCAAGACATAACTTTCTGCATTTATATACCTTAAGGAAAATTGGAATTGTAGGGAAAATAAGGAGAATCGCTAAGTGTTGTTTTGGCGTAAACAATACGTGTTGCACACAATCCTTCCTAACATAATCTATTTAATGCAAGGGTTTAGGAGGGTTTTCAAAATTTGATTTTAAAAATTTCTTTCGATTTTTTTTCTTCAGAAAAAGTAAAACTGATTTTTTTTATCGAAAGGAAAGACCAAAGAAACAATTCAAGCTCTAGAAAATTTTGTTGAAATTGGACTTGAAATTAATTATTATCTTTTGAGAATTAAGGAAACAAAATCTACCAGAACAATAAATACGGAATTGAAACCATTCCGAATGGAATTTGTCACAGACGCGTAATAATTGCAGGTCCTCCGTACTTATTGGGATAGAAATACATTTTCAGGTAAAAAACTCATCAACAATACTACTTAAAATTTCTGTTAAAAACTCAATTTCAACAAATAATAATATTAATTGGGATTTTGCTGCTGATATAAAAATATAAGTTTCGAAATTTTCAAAATGAATTGTATGTACCTACGCGTTTCTAAATCTTTTAAAAAACATCCAAACATGCTATTAATTCATCATTTCTATTAAATTTATAAAATTTTTAATGTAATATTCTAATTAAATATCAATTAGAAAGATAATTTGAATTTGAATTCTTAAAAAGCCGCCATTAATTTTATGTAATAGAATTTTCTTTGATTTCTTCTAACATAACAACCAGACACCTCCTTATTTAAAAGCACACAAGTGTGTTATTAGCTATGCAAGATAACAATATTCATTTTTTGAAATATGTACACACATTCATTCATTCATACAATAAACAGCTAAATAGTTGCAAAAAATACTTTCTTTTCTTTGATTGGCATCAACACTTAACAGAAAGCACAGTTCCCAGTATTTTTCAAAATGTTTGTTTAAATAATTTTCATTTATACATACATATTTGTCTTCAGTCTTAAAAATGTCACACACTGCAACACAAGTTCGAATAAATCGTACCGAAGTACGTCACAGTTCAGTATTAGGCCGTTATTTAATAAACGGTCCAAAATCTATAAATTCCGGTGATGTACTAATAGAAGAATTACCCTTTGCCTGGGGTCCTAAATGTAATAGTGCTGTTGTGTGCCTGGAGTGTTATTGTTATGTTAAATGTGATAATGATGAAGAACGTTGTCTAGAATGTGGCTGGCCATTATGTGTAGATTGCCAGGAAAATGAAAATGGCAAAAAGTATCATGAAAATAATGAATGTTTAGTGTTTTCAAAAGCCAAAATGAAATTTTATAATATGTTGAGTGATGTGAAAGGTTGTCCACAATTGGATTGTGTAACACCATTAAGGTATTAGTGAATAAAGACATGCATTCACCCCTATCGTGAATAATTTTTCCCTCGAAAAATTGTTCACTTTCCCTCAAATGCAATCGTGAATAACTTTTCTCACGAAGTTTTTTCATTTTTTCTAATCATTCAATCATGAGTAATAGCCTTCACGTAGAAAACCAAATTCACCCTATCGTGAATAATTTTTTTCCCCGCCTAATGTTAGTTTTTTCTTATAATTTGTTCACTTGATTTTTGCAGGTGAACTAAACACGACATGTAAGTTTTTATGTTTTTTCTTTCTAAAATTATGTATTAAAATTTATTTCATTTCTTTCCAGGGCAAGAGCTGTAACTAAAGTTCAAAGCGAAATTATGCTTAACAAAATGCAGAGCAATAGACCAATTGCCTGTGGGTTTGTTAAGCTTCCCAAAGAGGAGGTTGCAGAATTTTGGAAGTCGTTAACGAACGAATTAAATAGTGCTGGTCCACCTATGAAAAATGTTACCGAGTGGAAAAAGGTAAAGATTTTTATTCATACAAATTATTTCAGTGCTAACTTTATTTCCATTTACACAATTTTAGGTCTGGACAGACCAGAAACGTTATGTTCGCTTAAAAGCCGCTACAAATATAAAAAATCAACGAGGAACAGGAGGAGGCCCAAACCAGACAAAAAACTTTTCAGAATCCGAGATGAAGATTTTAAAATTAAAATGATGGAGAACAATACTTCCACTAATTTCTTTTAGTATAATCTTTTGTGTTGCATTGTTATTGAAATTAATTTTATATGTTATTTTTAAACTAGACTGAACAAATTTTATTTTTAATTTTTTTAATGATCTCATATTTTTATTTGCAATATACCTAGATATTTTTATAGTTATAAAAAACTAATTAAAAAAAGTTAATTTAAGCTGTGAGCAATATTTATTTATGTTATTTTATGTTACATACGATAATAATAAAATGTAAATACAAAAAAAACTTATAACGAATTTGCTATATTGGTACGAATTTGCTGAGCAGTAGCCAGATATCTGTTGGTTTCCGTTGAATTATCACTTTCAACAGAATATAAATAATTTTCTTCAGCTGGAATACTATTGATGCATTCGCACTTGTAAGCTATGCAAATATTGTGCAATGCTACGCAAACATTTATTATCTTAACAGCCTTTTTCGGTTCATAGTGTAGCTCCAAGCAAACACCTCCATCGATTTTTGAGAACTCCATTAGTTCTTTCAATTATATTCCTACATTTTGAATGCACATCATTGAACTTTTGTTCATTAGAATCGGACATAGGATTTCTATACGGCGTTAGTAGCCACGGCTCCAAAGGATATCCGCCATCACCTGGAAATTTGAATGAATTCCTTTTTTATTGCATGTAATCTTGATATTTAAATAACATGATTGTTCACTCACCTAATAACCACACCTGTTGTCGGTTTTGTACATAACTTTCTTCCATAGCACTTCTATAATGACTAGTACTCCACACAACTGAGTCATGGCAAGCACCGGGATGTGTGGCGTCAACAAATCTTATCCTCATTTTATTATCGCATATCTATAAAAATATATGGTTACAATTACAGATATGTATGTATAGTACATTTTCATATATAAAAAACTTACGAGTGTGACATTCAAGCTATGATTTCCTTTCCGATTATAATACAAGTGATTGTTTTCTTTCGGAGTAAGTATTTTGACGTGAGTTCCGTCAATACAACCCACGACACCCGGTATGCCATATTTACAATAAAATTCTTGGGCTATAAGCCTGGCCTCTTCATCTGATGGATAAGTTATCCATTTCACACACAAATATTGCTCTAATACATCCAAAATTGTAGAGAGCACCTCACTAAAAGTTGACTGTGACATTCCAACTTCGTAATCCCGTGCAACACCTTTCTGATATCCTCCTTCTGCTAAGAACCGTAAACAAGAACTAAGCTTTACGATTTTTGGAATTGCAAATGCTTTTTTTGCAGAAGGTAGAGCATTGTCCAACATTTCTAAAACATACACAAATGCTGCTTTATTTAACCTGTAATGCTGGAGAAACCTGGAACAAAACTCATTTGAAATTAAACACTTTTCATAAAAATAAGTCACTTACAATGAATTAGGCAGCTCCAAGGGATTAGATGCATCTCGCAGTACTCGATGCACAATTCTATTTTCTTTGGTTTCCTCTTCTTCATGTGCAATAAATATACCAATCCTAAAAATTTTTTTTTACTTTTAACACTTCTCTTATTTATTTTTTATTTATTTATTTGTGTTTATTTCTTTAAATTTAAAACTTCTTATTTACATAGTATGTATTTTGTCATTCAGTAAGAAATGATAGTTTCCCCCTTTTTTTCACAGTGAACAAAAAATCCACGTGAAATTCACGATACCAATTTTCACGTGAGGTGGAATGAAAATTTCACACGAACAAACTTTTCACTTGTTATTCACGATAGGGGTGATTGTGTTTTTGTATTTAATATTACATATATGTACATAGTTCCAGAAGTTTTGCCAGAAAAGAGTAAAACTGTTAAGACTAAAAACAGTCTAATAATTAAAAAAAAAAAAATATGGGTTAATTTAAATATTCTAGTCTTTTAAATAGTAAATTACATAAAGAGTGATTTTTAAGAGCTTCGGATTCGATTTAAAAAAACACATACAATTTTGAGAAATGTATGAAATCTTTATTTAAGTCAATAGAACGATCTATATAATTTCGGGATTCATTGACAATTCTTGCAATGCTTCTGGCTGCTCTTCACATTAAATACGACAATTTGGCTTATTTACGTTTTCATTCAACTAAAAATGAAAACAAATAATAGGTAATATGTTACACGAAAACTGAGCTGCAAAAAATGGTCTAGCCCAAAAGAAAGAAAAGAGTCGCTAAAAAGTCACCTTTTATATACATAGAAATACGAGTACATACATATATGTAAAAGGCTTAAATTTCTATAATTTTTTATTAAATTCATACAATTTTATGCAGCAGATATTTCTACGTGGTGTTACTCATAATTAGTGTGTTTCAATTTCAAGAATTGTATTGAAAACAAAAAATTATCAAAAATACAAAATGTTTTTGGACCAGAACTCGCACGATACTTTATTACTCTTTGAAAGATTATTTATCAATTAAAGCAAAATAAATTAACTATTATTGGAAACGGTTATATATACATACATACCCAAAAAATATTGTATTTTTAAGCATAATTAAGGAAATGTTTTCCAACAAATTTTATAACTCAACACGTAGCATGCATAATAATCGATATAAGTAAGAAAAACTGAAACCTTTAACCTCTTATATGAAACGTATCGGACTCGTGATTTATGGTAACTTTAGCACCCTATTTAGAACATCAAGACCAAAGTCTATTGTCTACACTGTCCAAGATGTCATTTCGATTTGCATCCATAATATATGGATAGAGTATGTTTGTAAGTCCCAATTTTTCTATGTTTTTACTAACTAAATTCAATGTTAAATTAAAGTAGTATTGCTAAAACTATTATTACAACCCTTGTACAAAATGTCTTGTGAAGATAAAGTAAAACAGCAACATTCTATTTACTGTGAAATTATTATCTAGCCCACGTATACGTTACAGACAATATATGCCCCTATTACGGTTCACAACTTTTTTAATAATTTGGTCGTCTTTCATAAATCGGTATTGCCATTCACAACTTATATGTAGTAGAGTTAATGTAGAGTTAAAGTCGGGTTGACTGACAGACGACCAAACTTAGTTGAGTTGAGAACGGCAATAGGGGCAATAGTAAATGCTTTATGATAAAACATTTTTATACGCTACACCACCATAGTGGGGAGGGTATATTGTGATATATACATACGTTTGTAACGCCCAAAAAATTTAGTTTAACTCCCACCTTAAATCACTTAGAATCACTTTCTGAGTCATTTTAACAGCCTGGCTGGCTGTCTGTCCATGTAAACCTTGTGCGCAAAGTACAAGTCGCAATTTTTAAGATTTTTCGATAAAATTTAGTACATTTTGTTTTTCGGTCCATTTTTTCACCTGGCTCCCATACAATGGTCCTCCCGAAATAGGACTATATCGGTCATAAATGTAACCAAACAAATAAGGTGTATATGAATCTTACATATTTTGTGCAGATCGGTCGATAATTGACCATAGCTCCTATATAAGACCCACTTTCGAAAATCACTTTAATGGAGTAATGATAGCAGCTTCCTTCCAATTGAACTTTAAGGATTCAATAGTTTCACCGAGTAAATCACACTGGAGTATTTAAACTTCTCGAGTATTGTTGAGACATTCACAAGTGTTGATCTTTTTCTCTGCAGTTTTTCAATCTTGGATGAATTGAAGGGCAATTATCCCCTCTTAAAGTGAACGTAACGTGGACATATTTTTAGCATGAAACCAAATCCAAGTAAAGTTTTTCATTTTAAAACAGAGTTTTTATGTACACTAAATCCAGTTTTACTTTCGAGTAGAAAAGTTTTAATGTAAAGGCAATTTCAACGAAAACTTTATTTTTCAAAATAAAATAAACTAAACTAAAATAAAAAATTTATATGAAAATGATTAAAAGGTTTGGCAATTATAAATGAAAAATTATTTCGGACATATATCCACTTTATCCAAATTTTCACAACGCATTACATTTTGAAAAAATACCGGTTCTTTTTAGTCAATCACGTGTCCGATTGTAATAGATTCGATTGGCTCTGTAGAGACTTTATCTTTAGCATAGTTCCACAAAAAATAAAACGCACCCGGCGGCCAATTAATAGCTGGAATTCTTGAATTTGTTTATCGGAAAATTATATTTGCAATAAATGTATTGTTTATTTATTTATCGTGTGACATTTGCAACGTCCTGTTGAAATCACATGCCAGTGATATTCATATCTTTAGTAACAGGCAAAAATTTAGTTGTTAAAATCTGTCTATAGCATGATCCACTCACCGAATTATATAAAAAAAAATTACTTCAATTCATGTATCGGTTGCACCTTATAAGACTTCAATCGTTACACAAAATTCGCCATGTTGTCGTTGTTGATTTGGATCTTCTTGAATTAATTAATGAATTTACTGCGACAACGCAAAATCAACAGGCATTTTGTTTTTGTAAATTTGTAAGCAAAAGTCAACAAAATTTTTGTTAATTTGGCTTTTTTCAAATATTTTACATATCCTTATAATTACTGCATTTCATTTGTTACAATCATAAAATATAATTTGAAAAATTTGACAGATAAATACATTATTTCACGGCGAATCCATAATCGGAAGGAGGAAGCACTCGCGCGTTATTGTCATTATCGCTTAAGGGCAATCAGGCTCACTCTTGCATTGGTTAATACTTGGCATCGTCTAACTGTACCGCGTTACGGTTTTTCGAAGTTGTCACATGCGTTCTCTTTTGGTTTTTTAATACAAGATTTAAGAGTTCCAGCTTCTTATAGGTCGATTTGGGACTTACTTAAATCGACGTGGGATAACCTGGCAATTCGAGAGATTAATTCTCCGCCAACCTTGTTTTTAATAAAAAAAAAATACTTTTTTAATTATTAGATTTAAATGGAACGTCATAGTAATATATATTGTCTGTACACCACATTTTATATTCTAAAAAACTGATGAATCAAAAACTATTCCCACAATAAATGCATTATATTTTAATTTCTATGGCGGTCATATCCGCACGATAATGCACCGATTTCCATATGCTTTAAATATTGAAACATTTGGATTTTTGGACTGACCCGGTCCGCATCGCTGGACCTAAGCAAACATTAGTGTTGTATTACCACACGATTTAAATTGAGCTTTTAATGAAATTTACAGCCTTTAAATAAAAATCCATGGAATATCTATCATAAAGTTTTTTTTACAGAATAACTTACATATGGTGTAGATATGGGCTCAATCAAAAAAGAAACGCATGTATTTAAGGCAAATTGGAAATAATATTTATTACTTCATCTTAAGGCCAGCGGATAGACAACGATTTTTGTTTTTTTGGCGTGACAACTCGGGAGCAAGCCACATACAACTTGCCATGTGAAAAACATGAATTTTCCAAAATTAAGCTAGCAATAGTCAATGATCGGCCTTGTGCTGTATTGATGGTAATAGCAAAGGGAAGACTTTAATATATATATTAAAATATATCTTGTGTTATCGAATGATGTAAATATTTTGTAAATAAACCGAAATCTCGGATTTTTTAATGCAACAATTCAAAAGTTTTAAAATTTTGATATTGGATCATTATTAACATAGGTTTTTTGTAAATATCTTCGGAATTACATAACCGATTTAAGAGTTTTTTTTATCTCGTTTTGAAAAACGAGATAATTTTGTTTCAAAAATATAAAATACTAAAAAGAAAAAAAAATATATGTACGTATACATATGTATGTCATTGGTAATGCAATATGAAAAATGCATTTTTCCACGCCCCTTCGCCCGCAGACCGAAAATCAAAAATCAGAGTTCACAGTGTCAGCCGCCTTAATATTCTTAAGATTCCCTGAAAATTTCATCAAAATCGGCCCAGCCGTTTTGGAGTCCATAGGTTACATACATACACACATCCTGTTTTATATACATACATAGATTTCAAAATATAAGAATTCTTCAAAACATCCAACTACAGTAGACGCTCGGTTATATGAACTAATTCAAACATAGCCTGTTCACTAAATGGAGAAGTTCACATAATCGAGAGAATATAAAATAAGTAATTCAAATGTGCAAGAGAAGTAAAGCTTGCGCCTTTGTCCAAGCGCTTCATCTTCGATGCACTATGTAAGAAACACTAATGATCTCAAAAGACAGCCACTCAAAACTCAACAACTCAAGACTCAAAACATTAAAAAAAATTTCGGGGAAAAACATACTTCTAATAAGACAAACATTTAAAAAAAAGGCTGTGTTCACTCTTTAGAACCTCATGTGTTTAAATTTTGTTGTTCACTATTCTGGATGTTTACATAACTAGATATTCATATAACCGAGCGTCTACTGTATTTATGTAAATTTAATCCCACTAATACTATGTTTCCACGGTACATGCTTCGCTCTCTATTCATGCTTCACACCCCAATCATGTGCGAAACAACTTGCTTCACCATACAAAATTTTAAGAGCGAATCAAGTAGGTTCATATTGAATCTACTTGCGAAGCACGAAAAATTGCACTCTTCTCTAATTTTTATCGCAAGTTTATCTGCACTAGCTGTACAAATTTAATATTATTGTAAACAAAGCAAATTATTTTCTTGTTGCTAGAAGTAAAGAAAGTAAATACGTACGAATGTAAGTTTTTTTTTCAAATAAGCTAACTAATTTACACTCACTTTTGTTTGTCCATTAAAAAAAATTATTTTCCACAAATTGTAAATTCTGTTTGTTTATTAAAAACAACTGTCAAATCGAATCAAGTTTATTAGGCATGTAAACAGTATGATTCATAAACATGATTCAGAAGGCGAAGCAGGTGATTCAAGTCGTCGTGGAAACATAGTATAAAGGGTAAAATAATATTCGTTAGTACCGCTTATAAAATTTTTTTCAAATTTCATTTCATATTGTTTGGTAATACACGATAACAAAACAATGATCATTATCATCATCTGCAAACAGCTTTTAAATTCTATTGTATTTTTATCTTTAGACGAATTTATGTATGCATGTATGTATGCATATGAACGTATACATATGTACGTATGTATGTTATGTCTGTATGTAGATCAGTACCTCAGAAATATTTCGATTGAAACTGTTGTTGTGGTTATTAACAAGAATTATTTGTGCTGCTCAAAAATTTGTGTTGTTGTTGTATGCACCAAAAACATATATGTACTCGTACATAAAAATTGGTAATTAATTAAAAAAAAATTTTATATAAACAAATTTTAAATAGAATACTAACATGCTTTCATATACATATGCCGCAGAGAAATACAATAGAAAATTTGAGGGTATATTATACATACACACTTCATATTTGTATAAAAATAAGAATTAAATTTTTATTTATTAATTTCAGAGTACTTTTGGCTAAAGAACTCTATCCTGAACGATGGGAAAGGGAAGTAGCTCCCATGGAATATCATGACAAAGAACGTCGTGAAAATGTTGATATCTGGCATGCTGATCTGGTTAATATAGCACAATATCTAAGAGGACCATGTAAATTAGGTGAACGTTTTTCCGAAGATCTCATTATGCAAGTTGTGGGACTTTTAGAAGTAAATGCCTTTGAGGCGAAATCTTTGCAGGGATTTCCACTTAGAGCATTGTATCCCATAACAGGCATCTTATCACACAACTGTGTACCAAATACAATGCGCAGTATATATCCCAGTGAAGATTATAGGTAAGATTTTAGCGATATATGATTTAAAACACCAAATAAATACTTGGATTTTTTCCTAACAACCCAACCCAGAATACGTTTGCGTGCTATGGTAGACTTGGAACCTGGTCAACAATTGCAGCATTCTTATAGTTACACTTTGAATGGTACCAGCCAAAGACAGGAACATTTGAAAACTGGCAAATATTTTTCCTGTGATTGTAAACGTTGCAAAGATCCCACCGAATTGGGTACAAACTTTAGCACTTTTAAATGCAGCAAATGTGAAGATGGCTGGCTTTTGTGGTCAGATCCTTTGGGTATTAATAAATATTTTTATAAAAAAAAAAATTAATACATTTGTTAATATTGCTTTGTTTGCTTAAAATCTAGATCCAAATACTGAATGGAAATGTACATTATGTGAATTTAAAACCTCAACTGATGCTATACGAAGAGCTCTGGCCGTTATGCAAGCCGAAGTTTCCGAATTACAAGCCACCGAAATGACAGCGGAACGCTTGCAAGAAACCGAAAAACTATTGAAAAAATATCGTGTGGTTTTACACCCCCTACACTTTATTATGATTTCGTTAAAACAAAATCTCATCGAAATGTATGGTCGTGTTAAGGAATATGAAATGGTTGAATTGCCGGATGTTCTACTTGAACGCAAAGAGGAATTGTGCCGTCATGTTTTACGTGTAATGAATGTTTTTGAGCCCGGACTAAGCCGTATGCGTGCCATGATTTTATACGAATTACATGTGCCGGTTGTTTTATTGGCTAAAAGTGGTTTCATAGCCGAGGTTTTAAGCGGAAAAAAACTTAAGGAAAAACTTTCAGAAGCCATAACAATTTTAAAGGATTGTGTGGAAATTCTACAATATGAAGATTCACAGTCACAAGAAGGTGTTTTGGGTTTGATAGCGAAACAGGCTATGGAACAATTAACTCAAAGTGTTGAAGGTTTAGGAGATTGTTAAAATAAATGAATTGTATATTAAAAAATAAATATCAAATGTTTGTTTAAATGAAAATAGGATTTATTGTATAAAAAACATGAAATAGTTTACGTATCTAATGACACGAATATACTGGATCAATTACTCTATTTCGCGATCAAAAATCATCTTTCTGTCAAGTTTCTCCGATTTATATAGGCTTGTGTCACAGCTGATAAATATGGCCGGAACAGAAGTAAAATATTTTAAAGTGCTGTGGAAATGCTGATATTGGGCATTGAACCTAGAATTATTTCAACGCTTTTGACTGTTACTTCAACCATTTATTGAACAACAAGAGAATAGGGCATCTACTCCAAATGACCATTTTCGAATAACGAATAATTCGATTAATTTTATGAAGAATATTCAAATAGAACGATTAAATATTTTTGTGTTCATTTATAGTTTCTTTTTAAAATTTTTCATTTTATAATTAAAAAAGTGATGTTAAATTATTAATTTTTGTTTTAATTTTATTTACAAAATGAGACAAGTTATTAAACTTGATATTAAACTTTATTTTTTGATGATGACATTTTTGAATCCGTCTAGCGAAAAACTGCAATGTGAAATTATAATAATCAGTTTTAATACAAACGTAATTTAAATAAAGTTATTCAATCACTATAAATAATTGCTATGATAGCACCTTATACAAATACACATACATATATGTACTGCAATAAGTGATACTTTAAAAAAGAAAAAATTGATATTTACTAAAAAAAAGAGTGAGTTTGGAAATTGTAGTATCCACATATGATGGCGAAATATTGACAAAATCTAAGTTATTCATTTATTATGCTATATATGTATTTGCCCCTTAAAATAATGTATAGAAAGTGATTGCAAACAAAATACTTATGTGAACAAATGTCAAATATAGTAATAAGCATATCCATGGTGTAACTATACAAGGTGAGTGCAGTAGCACAGCTGATTGACATTGCTTACAATTTACTTATTTCAAAAGTAATACTTTTTTAAGTGTTTTTGACAGTAGTACATTATTTTACAACAACATAATGCCTGTTGTTTCTGTATTGTGTTGTATTTGTTGGCGATTTGCACTCACCTTGTATACCCAGTAAAAAATATATGGATTAATCCATAATCGAGCAATAAAGGAGTAATGACTTGTTCATCCATTTGGAGTAATAAGCGAGCTATCAAAACTTTTTTTGTTTTGTTGTCTATGCCTCGCTTAATACTCCAAATGGATCAATGAGGGATGTATCAGTTCGTTTTGGTTTTTTTTTTTCTTTGACATAACTGTAAAATATTTTCGTTTTGTGTTTCTATTTAGAGCTAGTTTCTGGGATAAAGATAAAAATCAGACAATTTTTTGCACGGAAAACTTTCTATATTCAGTGGGATTTGTTGCTATTTTTCGTTGCTGTTAAAAAATCTCATCAATTCCCTCAATTCATTTCCGGTGATGCCACTCAAATTCAAGAAAACGGGATTGCAAATTTCATTTCCGCCGTTGCTATTTTTCGAGCCTTTCTTGTTTTTGTAAAAAATAACCAAATTTGTATTTATGCTCTTTTAGGAGACAAAAACGATTACTCCCTTTATGTTCTTTTAGGAGACAAAAACGATTACTCCCGCTATGCTCTTTTAGTAGACAAAAACGATTACTCCCTCTGTCGTCATTTTCAAGATCAAAGGGAGTACTCCATAAGGAGCTTAAAAGGAGTACTCGTGTCTGCGGACATGCTGTGTTAAAAATCCTATGAGGTTCGGAGTTTTATGGAGTAATCCATTACTCGCAAAGGAGCGCTCCAGGATTACTCTTTGGATGATCCTATTTTTTACTGGGTAGTTACACCATGAGCATATCAATACATCGAATTAAAAAATAATTGGAAAGTCAGAAAAGCAAATTAATATTAAGAAAAAACAAATTTAAATTAATTTTTTTTCCTCAATATCAATTTGCTTTTCTGAATTTAAATTTAAATTTTCTCATAATAAATTTGGAATTTCACAATTTCAATAATATATAGGAAAACACAATAAATCGTAATGGCCCACACCGCCGGTTCTTAATTGAACCATTTTATCCCTTTAACCTAATCTAAAATGTGGTGTTGAATATGTTGAAGAAAGTGATATTGAGGATTATTAAAATGAATACACAAAGTGGTTTTATTCACTCATATGTATCTTAACTAAGTTTTCATGATCAAGAATGACCTTCAGTTAATTTTTTATAAATTTTCTTAAAAACTTTTTTATGTTTCCTGACTGGGGAATAATAAAATAAATTGATTTGTGTTATGTACAAAATACATATGCATGTATTAAATGTAATTTTAATATAAATATGCTAATTCCATATATTCAAAAGAAAAAAATTGTATGCTTACTTGGATATTAAAGATTTGGTTTAAATATATAATCTATTGATGGCTCTGCACAAGCAACTGACTTCTTTTTAGATCTTTTCACTAAGGGCTCATCATCGTCTTCATTAGAATCGGAGTCTCCATTACACTTTTTTCGATTTGACTTATTTTCTGGTGGTAAGAATTCATCATCTTCCTCAGTTTCAAACTCATCATCGTCTTCTTCATCATCATCCTCATCAGCATCATCATCTATATCTGTTTTCGTATTACATTTCATTTTCTTGTATGTCTTTCGTTTTGTTTGTTTTTTACTTTTGCTATTTGTTGCCACTTTGGAGATGCGATATTTATTCCAAAATTCAGCAGGTTGGGCATAGTCCACCAGATTCGTAAAGCGTTTGGCTAAGGCTTTACATAAATCATCGAATGATTTGCCTATGCTGGCATCATGGGTATGGATATTTTTGTAAATGGTTGGTATGAAAATTAAAGATTTTTCTAAAAGTGTAAGCTGTAATGTGAAAAATTTTAATTTAGCTAATAAACTTGCAGTTTAAATATTCTATAAATATGTATATTCGAATTGTATACTCGTACATATAAAAAATGTGTTTCGTTAGAACCTACTTTCTTAATTTCACTGTGCAACTATGGAAACTACTAGAAATATGAATTGTGTTTATATACTTACTGCTTCTGGCATTGTTATTTCTCGTTTTCGTTTGCCTCGGCCAACACCTGTACCAGTGGTGGCGGTTTTATTTGATGCACCTTTATTGTTGCCTTCTGCTGTGGCTTCAGTTAATTCATTAATTTCTGCCAAAGCGTCATCTTGTTTATCTGCTGCTTCACTATTTTCCGTATTCAATTTTTGTTCTTTAGTTAGTTGACATACTTTCTTAAGTATGTATAAAACATCCTTAATAAGAGCTATTCCTTCGGGAGATTTTATTAACGGATCATTTTTGGATTTATCTAAAGAAAATATAAATAAATGTAGAATAATTTAAAACCTTTGCACATGTGTTAAACATACCAGCAATAAGTTTTAATTGACCAAAATATAAAATCATATTTATATCATCCATATCAGTCATTAGATGGCCATACAGCTGCTGGCGGCACTTACGTTGGGCTTCTCCCTTCAAAGGAGACTTTATAAAAGCCTCCGAGAAACTATCCAAGCCATCAAAGTTCTTAAATAACAAAGAATTTTAATTTCAAAAATATACTTTTTACTAAATTATCAAAAAAGAAACCCCCACCTTATATTCATTGAAAACAAAAGGACATTCTATTAAACATTTCTGAAATAGAGCTGGATTTTTCTTCGCCAAAAATTCTGCAAAAAAATCGCCCGCTCTAGCCGATATATCCTCACTTTCATCCAGTAGAGTGGCTAATAAGGCCAATAATAAGGAGCCTCTTAGTTTTAGCTGATCCTGCAGCACGAGTTTTTCAAAACATTTAAAGGTTTCCATGCGATTTACTTCGTACGGCGACTTAAGTTTACGCAAAACTCTATCCACTATACGTTCCACAATTTGCGTATGTTTTTTGCACAAATCAGTTAAAGCCACTATTATGGTATTCACTATGGGTGGCCTATCGTAGTTACCTAAAATGTTGGCATATAAGGCGCAAGTGGTGGAGGCCACACAGCCGTCTCTTAGAGCAAACCGGCCGGCTATTAAAATCATAGAGTTGAAGAGACGTTCATTTTCCAAATGCATTTCAGTTTCTTTAATCTTGCTACATTCATTCATATATTTATGAATAAAGGATATAATAGTTTGTTGGGGTCTAAGGCGTGTTTGTAAATTCACCTCTGAGTAGGCATATAAATAAGACATAAATGTATGACGATTGTCAGGAAAATTATTTATACCAGTTAAAATCTCATATTCTAAATGTTGATGTAATTCCGTTACCCAGGCTAATTCATTGCTTTGATTTTGGTTAGAATTATTATTAGTTTTTCCAGTATTTTGTGATCTATTATCAATAAGTAATAGAAAATCAAAAGCTTTACCTATAATAATAGGTAACATTTTGCCTTCTTTGAGTTGTGTCAGTAAATGAGTGAAGGCATGGTTGAGGGCAGTATGAGAAAAATCTTTAATACAATTGGCTAAAACTTCCAGAGCTATAAGCATATTTTGTTCTTTATTCCACTAAAATAAAAAAAAAAAAAAAAAAAAAAAAACAGGTTAGTTTCATTATTGATCATGTTATCATTAGCACTTACTGATTCGAGCGTTATAAAATGATGAATTAAAGCATCAGGTTGTTTACTCTTAACTTTATCACATATAAAATTTAGTACAATCCAGGCTTCAGTAGAATTGGAGGTGAGTAAATGCGATTCAATAATACTTACAATTTGAGCACTGCAAATGCAAAACATTTTTTTATTAAAGGAAACACTAATTCATCTTTTAAATCAGTAAAAATACCTTATTATACGTTGCTGTAAAGCCAAATGAAAACAGTTTTGTAAATAAAATCGTGATTGGGTGGACAACAGGGTTCTTATTATCACCCAAGGCATAAAATGTTCAGCTTTATTGGTCTCTTCAATACTTTTCATATTCATTAAGACTCTACAACGGAAACACTGCAAAAAAAAAAAAAATGAAATACGAAAAGAAAACAAATAATAGCAATTTATAATTTACAAAAATTTAATCTAGAAATTACCTCCATGGCCACTTCAATATTTTTAGGATCGCCATCGTGTAACATGGGTGTAATAACTTTACACCAAATCCATATAACTGGATAACAATTGGGATATTTTTCCAAAACAGCATCTACAGACAATAAAGTTTGTTTACGCACTAAGGCTGTAGGTTCCTCTACCAAACGAGATGTTTCCTTTTTTAACAAACAAAATTAAATTAAAACAAAACCAATAAAAATCTATTCATGCCCACCTACCTCTACAAAATTTGTATTAAATATTATCAAAGGATTTAATTTAACCAACTGTTCCACAAACATAATACCAGCCCTTCTTATATACGACAAAGGACTTTGATAGATTTGTGTAAATACATTAGAGGGTAAATTAAGAAATGCTAATTCTATTATACCATGACCCTGAAAAGAGTATTCAGCTTTTTGACTATTCGGCTTCTCGTAACGTATCTCATTTTTTCGCACTCTCGGTTCGTCCGGCAACTTAACATTTGTATCACAAAATTGTGTGTACTTTAGGCATTCGGTTAAAATTTTACGAGTATTGGGGGAGCCTTTTGTAAAGGCCATGTGCAAAGCTTGTACCGACTTTAATTTAATATTGTTATTTTGATCTTTTAAGCTATCAATTAGCTCTTTAATTAAGTGAATTTCACGAGGTATCGCTGACACTTCATGACGAAACATTTGCCAATCAACTTGTGACTCCAATTGTAGAATTTTCGACATTAAATCTATAGCTCGGGATCTTATCATCACCTCATCGGCATAGACTGCTTCACAGAGAAACTCTACACAGGATTCGTTGCATTTGGTAAATAGGGCAGCATCGTATTTGGCGGCATATTCTAAAGCTTTTTGTGTCTGTTCAGTTCTCCATGTCCTGGGCGGATTTGTGACAATGCATTCGATGTAGAATTTTAATACTTTCACTAATAAACGCGGATATTTAGAAATTGATTTTATAAACCAATCTGAAATGTGTTCACAATCGGAATTTATATTAGCTTCAATGTTGGATTTCGGCTTGGCTGGATATGTGTGCAGGAAAACGGTCATATTCATTAGTTTCATAAGGGTCTGCTCGGGTTCCCCATTATGCGCATTGATCATTTCTTCGTATAGCTCAAAACATTTCAAGTGTAAATTGGCGGCATCTATAACAATTTATACACAGATGATACAAAATTTGATAAATATTTGCATTTTTATTATTCTAGAGTTTGCAATATAACGGCTACATATTGTAAAATTGTATAACGCTATTCAGATATATTAACAACTAAATGTTGACCTCCTAGTGATGATATGGATATCACTGAGACTTGCTTTCAAAAGAACTGTGCTCAATGACACACAGTCACCGAAACAATGAAGTTACTAAAAATCATATTTACTATCGCATAATTTCACGAAATTTAGCTGTTATGGGCTGTCCAGGATTATTTTTTGTGAGGTTATGTTAAAGATAAGAGTCTATACAGATCCAATAAATGATAAAAAATTGACATCTGTAATCGTGGTCGTGATGCACATCTGCCCGATATAAGTTTTCCTTTATAATTGTAAAACCATACTCCATGGTGTAATTATTTATTTATAAAGTTAAAAAATAACTTTTATTTTTTAAGTAAAATAATAAAAGTCAAAAATAACTTTAATTTTTGCCTTAAAAAATAAAAATTAAGAAATAACTTTTATTTCTGCCTTAAAAAATAAAAGTTAAAAAATAACTTTTTTTCTTGACTTTTTCGATAAAAGTCATAACTGTTACGGTCCCTGGTTTAAACTAATTCTGATTATATAAAATTAACGGTTCTCTTAATAGTATTTTTTAATCTGGCAATTCCTTTTAACAAAACAAACAGCTGATTAAAATATTGTTGTAGTTTCTAAGATTTTTTTTTGTTGCACAAAGTCACACACAAATTTCATTTCACAACGCAAACCAACAATTATCTGAAAAATTTCACGAATTTTATAAAATATAAACAATATTTGAATATAATTATAAACGAAATAATGCAATTATTATTAACTAATTGTGGCAGAGGCAAACAAATAAAGCCCATAGTTAAACTATTGGCAGCTAGAGCTTTCAGTGCGTCGCCGGTAGTAACTGCACCAACAACTTCAACTGAACACTATGATATAATTATAGGAGGTGGAGGTTTAGTGGGAACAGCATTGGCTGCAGCTTTGGCCACAAATAAAACGTTGGCTGATAAAAAGGTATTGTTGTTGGAAGGAGCACCGCCCTTTAATGGTTTTAATATTAGCCAGCCATATGGAAATCGTGTGTCAGCTATTAACAAGAACAGCATTGCTTTATTTGAATCTATAGGAGCTTGGGAACGAATGCTAAATGCCAGAGTGAAACCCGTCAAACAAATGCAAGTATGGGAATCTAATAGTGATGCCTTAATACAATTTCAACATGACCACTTTGCCCAAGATGTTGCTTGTATAGTGGAAAATGATTTAATGTTGGATGCTGTATATGGTCAACTAAAGGATGCTTCTCCCAATGTTTTAGTGCGCAATTTGTCGCGCATTTCTGATGTTAAACTGCCCTCAGACACTGGCAAAGGTGTTTCGGAAGTAACCTTGCAAAGTGGAGAGAAATTTACCTGTGAATTAATAATAGGAGCTGATGGTGCCAATTCTTTGGTGCGTAAGAAAATGGGCGTTGATGTATTTTCATTGAACTATGAGCGTATAGGCTTGGTGGCTACTTTAGAGTTAAGCGAAGCAGCTGATAACTCAGTAGCCTGGCAGCGTTTTATACCGACCGGTCCGGTAGCTTTATTGCCATTAACAGACAAACTTAGCTCCTTGGTATGGAGCACAACTATTCCCCATGCTAAAGAGTTGCTTAACATGTCAAAACAAGAATTTGTTGATGCCTTAAATGAAGCTTTATGCAAGGAATATCCTAAAAGTGATATAGCCGACAAAGCTCTTAGTACTTTAAATTCAATTATGGGACGCAATTTATCATCAATGCGACAATATCCCCCACGTGTAAGTGGCGTTTTCGAAAAGTCCAGAGCCACTTTTCCCTTAGGTTTCTTACACGCCTCTTCGTACGTTAGCACTGGAGCTGTGCTTATTGGTGATGCTGCCCATCGTATACATCCCTTGGCCGGTCAGGGTGTTAATCTGGGTTTCAGTGATGTGGGCTATTTAATAGAAACTTTGGCTGAGGCTGCATATGCCGGTGCACAGTTGGGTGATAAGCAATATTTGATGAAATACGAACAGAAGTGTTTAAAGAAAAATGTACCCATATTAGTGGGTGTTCATGGTTTACATACACTATATTCGACGAGCCTAACACCGGTAGTATTGTTACGTAGTTTGGGTTTGCAATTAACCCAAAATATACCACAAATTAAAGATATTTTCATGAAGAGAGCCATGGGTTAAGGAAAAGAGTTGCTGTAAAAATTTTTCTAAAGCAATTAAGATTTATTTGATAATAATTATAAATATTGCTGTGTATTTAATATTTTTGTTATAAAAGAAAAAAATATAAAAATAACAATTTTCGATTTCTGTTGTGATTTTTAATAATTATTGTTTCAGTAAACAAGGATCACTAAGTTTCAAAAAGTTTTCATTCTAAGACAAGAATTTCTTGCATAAATAAGATGTGATCAATAAATTAAATGAATGATTTTTCACACAAATTTAAATTCTTGGTCAAAAAAAAAAAAAAAACAATCATAAATTATACTTACACATATTAGCATATCCCTTTTCATGATTTAAATACTGTGTGTCTATTAATTTCTTCAAAATCACATCCCTTGCTTCCTTGTGATCATTGAAATGTACATAACGCAGCACTAATTTTAAATCTTCACACAATGTGGTAAATTGCAACCATACTTGTATTGGTTCATTTCGTGACATACGCGACAAAACATTTTGATTCTGTATGCCATCTATTAAACCGAATACCTGTACACAATGTTTAATTATTTCCTCTTGGAATATATGAAAACCTTTGGCTCCCGGTATTGTAAGCGACAGAAAATATGCATTTACAGCTAATATTGAAAGTTTAAT
Organism: Bellardia pandia; assembly: GCA_916048285.2. Classification (NCBI taxonomy): domain Eukaryota; kingdom Metazoa; phylum Arthropoda; class Insecta; order Diptera; family Calliphoridae; genus Bellardia; species Bellardia pandia. Next base: position 40,687,172 of record OU696530.1, read on the forward strand.
ATAAACTTGAGACGTTCCATCTATGTGTATTAATGCCGCCAATGTGTATATAAATGCCAAATAACCATCTCTAGGTGCTACCTTAACGACTTGATCCCAACAGTCGAAAGTATTGTCGTAGCTTGACTCTGTTTCGCTACGTAGATTGCGTAGCGTAGCACATAATTCCATTAAGGTGGAAACAATTTGATCGTCTAATGCAGCACGTTGCACCAAAGGAATACCAATAAATTTGAGCATAGATTGATTAAGTTGCCCATCAGTATTATTGCTGTGTGGAGTCACTTTATTTTGCTGTACATTTTCTAAAATTTCTTCTATTTCCTCCCACACTAAGTTTACTATAAAATATTCATTCAACTTCTTAAAGATTTTAATTAATTCACTCATATTTTGTTTAGTTTTTCTTTTAAGAACGCGTTGTAACTGACCCGGCACAGAAACAGCGGAAAAAAATGTAAACAAACAAAATTATCTCATTCTCTGCTTTACATTAACTTTCTTAAGGGTTGCTAAGTATTTATAGAACAGCTTGAATTAGGTCAAATGTGGCTATTAGCTGTTTTATATAAGCGTTGAATCGAAAATATTAATTTTTGCACCTAATTTACGAGATGTAGCTTTTACAGATTCACAATTTCCATAGTGAATTTTCGAGCGAAATTGTATTTATTGTAACAATTGAGCAATTGTTTACTATTGAAAATTTCTTATCGACAAGTAAAATTAAAAATAATCAACAAATGTCTTGCTACATTAGTATAAAAAACTTCTATAAAAGCTTTTAATATAATTGAAAAAAAAAATAATTTTAAAAATTTCAAGCTTAAAGATTAACAATAATATGTGCAAAAGTTCCCATTTATTTGTTTGTACCTATTTTTAAATTTAAAAAGACAACGAACTAAAATAGTCTATTAATAAAATGTAAAAGACGAAAAGGCTTTTAATATTTCAAATGTAGACCTTTGTAGCAAAAAATGTACAGTGGCTTTTGTTAGCAACGACAACACCGAAAAAATCGCTAGAATTCGCGCCAATAACTAAAATACTTTTCCCCTGATAAATTGACTTCAAAATCGCTGAATTTAACGAGTAAATAGCCAAATTACCATTATTTGTTACGAAGAGTGTTAGAATTTATTTAGATGACGTGACATGTTGCCAATTCAGCACTTTTACTAGCAGTAATAAAATTTATTTATGTGATAAAAAGCATAACAATTTATATTAAAATATGGAAATTTTTTTTTAATTTAATTAAATAATTATGTTTTCAAGGAAGTTGTTTTTATGTAATTTTAATGCAAACAAGTACTAATTTACTTAATTTCCCAAAATTTAAGAAACTCAATAACCATAATAATGGTATATTATTTAAAATTTTGATGTTCGTTATACCTACCACGAAAAGTTTCTGCTTCCAGTCAATAGCTGGCAATACAGGAATCGCAAATAATAACAGTAATAATTACTTAATTTCAACTTTATACATTTTAATTTCAAATAAAGAAAATGAAAGAATATAAATATAGCAAAAATTTTTTCTGCTCTACAAAAATTTAACATATTTTGACGATTTAGCACTATTTCAATTACTTATTCTGGCAACACTGTTGACAGCAGAGTGCAAACCGAAATAAGTGAAAATTTTTTGTAAGGAAAATTTGAGAAAATACCAATTAAAATAAGTCCTAAATAAAAATAAACATTAATTAATAAACGCTTCAAACTAATAACTGAACGATTAACTGAAGAAGAAACCCATAAGGTTTTTTTAAGATTATAAATAGATATTATAACACGAGAAGACAAACAACAGGCACAGCAGTTTTTTAGAAAGAAAAAGTGGATCAAATTATTACTTACACATTTCGAAAAAGAGACGAACAACATAAGAAAATACATTTAAACGCAGCTGGAGAACAATATTGTACAAAGATGCTGATGGAATTTTAAAAATAATTAAAAAAAAATCGTAAACATAAAATTTGTGTGTGTTTTTATTTGTTTAGTGAATTTTAAGTGAAACTGGCGACTACGTCGATAAGTAGTGGTGGGGATTGTATGCCTAAAATAATTGAATATATTGGAAGCTATCGGTTAAAGGTGAAATAAACCAAAAAAATATAAAGAAACGGTTCCCATTTGTATTACGTTTGTTTTCTGTAAAATAAACAAAACAAATTGTACAAGAGTCACTCATAAATAATTGCATATACACACGTACAACGTTCGCTCATTTCAATACTTTATTTTCAATAGAAACAAAAAAGATCTGTTTAATATTCTAAAGAATTCAAGGCCAAAAGTTATAAACAAATTGCAAAACCAAAACTAAACAAATAAATTCGATCAGTAATAAGTGGAGTACAGCACTGGTAAGTTATATTGTTATTAATACATACATATATAGGTAAACTTATTTGGAACGTTTGTTAATAAAGTAATTAATTTTTCTGATTTTCGAAGAAACATGTCATCCAACAGTACCAGAGCAGAACATGATTCTGCGAAAGAATCACTTTTGCTAAAACGTACACTGAGTGATAAAATAACAACTGCAGTACTTTGCAATGGTGCGTTAGTGTCTGATGTTGGTCCAGTTAATGGTAAACTACATACTAGTAATCTGCCAAAAAATATTAATAGCAACACTGCTGCCAACGACATCAACACCACAACAGCTGCTGTAACATCTACCACCGGAACATTTATGAAACTGAAAACTTATCTTTTAGCTTTACGCCCCTGGTCCTTATCAGCCAGTTTGGTGCCCACTTTATTGGGCTCAGCTTTGGCCTTTCGATCTCAATGGTCTTCAGAGTTTTCGTTTATAACATTTTTCTTAACCGCCTTTACAGCCGTTACGGTTCATTGTGCCGGCAATGTGGTGAATACATATTTTGATTTTATTAAAGGAATTGATAAACAAAAGGCTGACGATCGTACCTTAGTCGATCATATTTTATCAAAAGATGAGGTGAGTCAAGAAATAAATTTTAAAATTTTTAGCCTGTTTATTATATGTACATACATACATATGTATTTTGGTATGTTTATCGTAGTGTATACAAAATATTTGGTTTATTTACGAATTGTATGTGAGTATTTATATGTATTTATAATGTTGGAAAATCATTTTTCTTTAATGATTTCGTAATATTAAGCCTAAATGGGCAAAAAACAATGCTACATAGTAATATCATATACATATGTAACACATATGTATACATACATATATGTATGTCACATCCATGTCATAGAATTTAATTCGTTCGGAAGTGGAATTAATTCCGTATTTTGCTTCTATAAAAAAAGTAAAACGAAATTTTCTTTCGGAATTGACTATTGACCGAACAGTCGACTAGTATATAGCTAACAACGTTTCTTTATATATCAAATACAGAGACGACTTAATGTACATTTAGTTTACCATTTACAAACTTTCATCAAGCAAATTTATATTGGTGAATTTAAAATAACAGTATTCTTCTTTTACTTCCATATCATCGATTGAAAATAAAACGTTTGTTATTTCGTTCCATATAATATTTTTGAGATCATTCTGATGAAAAAAGTTACAACAATACTTTTTTTTATAAAAATCACAAAAAAAGTATTCTTTTATTCTATTTTCTTCGACCTTTTTATGATTTTTTTTAAATAATTTTTAAGCTTGAGGTCACTTTTTTGTTTTTTATAAAAGATTTTTTTATTTTTATATATAATTAACTTAATATTTCGATTTCCTTTTTGCTTTTTTTTTAAATTTGTTATAATATTAAAACAACTCCTGAAGAAGATTTCCAAAGGAAATCGAAATATTGAGTTAATTATATGTATATAAAAATAAAAAAATCTTTTATAAAAAACAAAAAAGTGACCTCAAGCTTAAAAATTATTTAATAAAAATCATTAAAAAGGTCGAAGAAAATAGAATAAAAGAATACTTTTTTTGTGATTTTTATAAAAAAAAGTTGGGGGAATATATTAAGTTTGTCATACCGTTTTTAACACATCGAAATATTGGTCGTAGAAGCAAACAGTATACATACATATATGTATATTCTGCTTCCTCATTAAATTCAAAGACAATCTAGCCATATGTTTGTCTGAAGGTTTCGAAATAAGACTTGAACAATGAAATTTTTTCCAAACATTCTCTGTTTCACCGAAATGTTTAGTATTGAAAATCGGTCCAGTAGGTTCCAAGTTTTATGCCAAAGTTTCAGACAACCTCAATATTTTTTGCTATTTTCTTCAAATATAATGCAGAAAATTTCATGAAATTTTGTACACTTATTTATTATATTATACAAGTCCTGTTGAAAATGGTAAGAATCAGTCCGCGATTTCTCATAGCCCTAACACGAATGTCTTCCCTGAATATGGCTTTATGGTACATAAATGCCTATAGAAAAACTGTAATTTTACAAAATTTAGAAAAAAGTTTCAAGTAAAGATAAATCATTTTTTTGATAATTTTTAGTTGGGCTCGAGTTCATTAAATTTAATTTTCATTAAATTATTATTTTTACTGAAGGTAGAAATTGTTTTTACAACATGAAATCTTATTAAAATTTATTGATGATTTTCTTAGCTGAGCTGGGGATTGAATTTACATGTTTCAAGAATCACCACATTCTTTCATCAGAATTCTTTGAGTTCTAACCTCTGCAAAAATTAAATGTAATGAACTCGAGCCCAACTAAAAATTATCACAAAATTGAAAAATTAACAGTTCAACTAAAAATAATAATTGTTCGTAAAGATAAATCTCAAAACGATATTTTGTTTGCATTCGTCCATAGCATCACAACATCCATATGCCTATAAAATACACTTCTGAGAATCACTTAAATGCTCATAAATATCTTATAAAAATCGCTATCAAGATGAAATTAAACACAAATAATCCACATATACATATTAATAAATATAATTTACGGTAAAACAATTTTATGACAATCGACCCATAATAATATGGGAGGTATATATATACATTAGGCCGGGCCAATTTGTATGGAGCCGAAAAAATCGATTAGAGCCGCCCCTAGGATGATTCTATGGACAATTCTAAGCAACTTTGGTGAAGGAACCATGGGTCTATCTCGATTTTCGAGTCTCCCACTTTTAAAAAAATGATTTTTTTCCCTATAACATCATTTTGATTCGAAATTCGATTTTTTATTCATCGTTATATTATCTTTTTTATGTGTATATGGGGGGTTTTTGGGGTCGAGAAATTCATTTTTGATCTTTATTTTTACCTATGAACACCTCCAGAGGGCGTTTCATGCATATTTGTAATATTTTTCGTCTATTTTCCGAGAAAAAATGTTTGGTAAAATTGATATTTATTTTATTTTTTTCAACAGAAATTCAACCTAAAAAATAAGAACATGTGTAAAAAAAATTAATTTAGTGGAAGAAAAGCGGAATAAGTTATTTTTGAAAGTCTTTCTTGCTTTCAAGTCTGGGGAAAAAAAATAATTTTTTGAAAAGTGGGAGACTCGAAAATCGAGATAGACCCATGGTTCCTTCACCAAAGTTGCTTAGAATTGTCCATAGAATCGTCCTAGGGGCGGCTCTAATCGATAAAAAATTTGACCCGCCCTAATGTACATATAAGGAAAAAAATAATAATTGTAAATATCGTCATCAAATTATTTTCAAGTACTCATTGATTACCAGTAGTAGTAGTTGTTGTTGGCCGAGTGAACCGGCTGTCGTGGTAATTGCTGGTGGTATACATATAAGATTCGGCACAGCTGAACATAACCTCTTATTTGTTTTATTTCTTTTTTGGGGAAAAAATAAAAACTTTGATTAAAAACACTTTTAATGGTTAACAATAATAAACCCGATATTGTTTATACACAGAATTTAGTATCCGAGATATAGGCTAAAGATAAAAAGATAACCAACCTCCTAAGCAAATAATTATTTTATAAAACAAATAATTCTAAACCTAAAGCTTGTTAGTCATTAAAATACTCCAGAAAATACCAAACAATAAATTAAATAAAACCATTTCCATTCTCTTTTTCAGGTGGTTTCTCTTGGTGCAATACTTTACATGGCCGGTTGTGTTGGCTTCATCTTTTTAGCAATACTAAGTCCCGCCAAAATGGAACATTTAGCTCTAATCTACTTTGGAGGCTTATCGTCTAGTTTCCTGTATACCGGTGGCATTGGTTTTAAATACATAGCATTAGGTGATTTGGTTATATTAATATTATTCGGTCCCATATCTGTACTATTCGCTTTCATGTCACAAACGGGTCATGTTGATTGGACAACCATATATTATGCCATACCTTTGGCCTTAAATACGGAGGCTATTTTGCATAGCAATAATACACGAGATGCTGATAATGATCGCAAAGCCGGTATTGTGACACTGGCCATCTTAATCGGCCGTACAGCATCACACGTTTTATACGCTCTACTCCTATTCACACCCTATAGTGTTTTTGTTGTTTATGCTTTAAAGTATTCATTATGGTTTTTATTGCCTCTGATAACGGTACCACAAGCTTTTCGCATTGAGAAACAATTTCGAAATGAACAGACCATGAGTAAAGTGCCCAGACAGACGGCAAAATTAAATTTCTTTTTTGGTATTTTATATGTGGTAGCATGTTGTTGTGCGTCTCAATTGCCCACATTTACATATTCGAGGCATTGAAGTGTAAAAAATACAACAACAACAAAAACAAACAAACAAACAGATTCCCTTTTTTAAGCATTACTAAACAAAAACGAAAAAAAAATCTGATCAATTAATTTTACTTTAATTTTTTTAACGTCAATTTAACAAATTGTGAGTTTTTTTAGCCGAACAAAAAATTAACAAAAACGAAACAGAACTTTAAGTAAAACTATACGGTAATATAAACTTAAAAGAAAAAAATCAATATTACAAACAAAACTGAAATCAATTTATACATACATACATTGATTAAATTAGTGAAAAATTTAGGGAATTTTTTTAATCAAAAAAAGAAAAATATTAATACAAAAAATACATATTGTATTACACTAATGTAAGTTTTCCATTTAATCATCTCATATATAATTTATTTATAAGTTTCATTATTATTATTATTTTTATTTTATTAAAAATGTGACTTGTTGATACATACAAAAGAAAAATAACTTTTTTTATTGTATAGCTTGTGTTTGGATAAATTTTTTTATTGTAAGGTTTGTTCAATGCTGATAGAAGTCTTCTAGTCACAAAAATAAATAAAAATCTATTAAAGAAATTCAAACAAAAACATTCTTTACCAACCCCAACCCTTTCATTATTATTTATTACAATAGCTGCTAAAATAACATATTCTTATTAGTATACAGTTTAGGCTCATGCTAACATTCTTTTTCATTTCTTTTATACTTTTTGTATTGAAACAAACTGCTATAATGTTTTTAATTACGAATAAGTAATCTCATTTTTATAAAATAAAGTGAGTTGATGATGTATTAAACATTAAAATTATTTTGTTTTTTTTTTAACTAAGTTCAAATACATAGTTGCAAATCAATGATTACGTTATAAAAGGTTAAAAGAGACAACCAGCACAACGTTGACCAACATCACCACAGTTTTGCTAAAATAACGTAAAAATAAATAAATTTACATTTCTGGATTAACCCATTTTCGGTTTAGAACAATCATGGCCGAAATTGAAAGTTCACACACGTTCACTATAAGCTTATTTGTGTGTTTTACTAAAATGAGCATTTGCGTTTTGCTTTGTTGCGATCTCAGAGATCAAACTTCCTACTAAATTTTTTTTTATGTTTATGATTTTCTCTCTTTGCACAAAGCTCTTTGCCGCTTAACCAACACAAATATGAACATCATAGTATGTGTTTGCCCAGCTCTGGCTTAGAATCATGCAAATATGTATAATACAAAATGATTAAACATTATCCTTAATTAGATTTAAAACTCTAATTTCTTTCAGAATGAAATGATCTAGACGACCAGTTAGTTTACTACGTTTGTCACACACATCTTAGATATTCTAAAGTACTGTATAAATATAAATTTTCTTGGCATAAAATTTATTAAGAAATCTTTAATCGTGCACGAGCAACCGAATTATTTCTAAATAACGTGTTTCTAAACCCCTCTGTTGCGTTCCAGTTGTCTGTTAAGTGTTTTAAAATACAACAATTTGTGCACTTACGTGACAATTTTGAAATCATTATTTCATATTTATATGGGAAATATATAAAAACAGTCAGGACGTAAAAAGTGAGATGAGATTATGTTAGGTTAATTGCTTACCATATAGTACATAGTTGCGAGTTAAAGCTTAAAAATTTTTTAAAGATTACAATTTTTAATATTCTGCACAAAATTTGCTAATTTTATTAGCAACTCCGCAGCAGTTACTTTAAGAACGTATTTAAACTTTTTTAATTGAATAAAGGTCCATTGACCTTGCTCCAAGATTCAGCCCAACAGTTAACTTTTAATAGTAAACATAAATAATTCAAAACACTTGTTATTTTACTAATTATTTTATGTTGTGGTTTGGCTTATTTTGTCAAATATTTGAACTATGTGAACGCTTGTGCACCGATATAAAATATTTTTTTTTTATATTTTTGATATGCCAGTTTATCGCTCAATACTAAAACAATCTCTTTCAGTTATTTACATACCTATATACCGGGAAATAACAGGCCCACTTTAATTTTAATGGTTAATTGTCGCCATTTACCATTTAAAATCGTTTTTTTTCACATTGAGAGCGAATTATATAAAAAAAAATTTAGGTTAGTGGTTGAGAAAAACAGAAAAGAAAAAATAGAAATAATGGGCGATTCTATTCTAACGGTTGCAACATTTAGACGCTTAAACGTCTTTTACTAATAGAAAGAAACACATTTTCAATTAAGTTATTTCTAGAAGGGGTAATATTTTTCTATATACTATTGTTATATATTTACAAGAATTTATATGAAACGACCAAATAGCCATGAGAGAGCTTTAAAGTGCATGACGGGTGCAACCAACTTGGCCAACTTTCATAAGATCATACCACAAAAACACAAAACTCTGTTAATTTTTAAACTTTTATTGTATTATTCTTTGTGAAAGATGAGATATCAGACGATGATTATTAAATCAAACATCGTAGAGAAATATAATCCAATAATAAGAAATTTGCTCTTTAAGCCATGACGGGTGCAACATGAATGAATTTTCTGTTCGCGCCAAATCTATGAATCTTAATGCTTCGAAGTGCACAACAAATTTATATTTAAGCTTACGTCTAAAAAATTATATTATTATAAAATATAGACATTTTACTTTAAATTTGCATCAAAAAAGTATCAAATAGTGTGATTTGAAAATTGATGTTAAAAGTTGTCTAGAATAGAATCGCCCTAATCAAGAAGAGTTATTTATAATTTAATTTGTTTTTCGTAAAGTTCAGGTTATAACTTTCATTTTCGAACTTTAGATATAAATGGCAAAAGTTCATTTAATGCAAATCAACGACGATTGAATATAAAATTCATTGTTTTGTTACTTTTTGACCAATATCGGCACTGCTTTAGTTCATATTCAACATATTCATTTTACAATTTGTTAAAAATTCAATAAAAATAGGTTGTAGTATGTAAATAAGAGATATAATATTAACAGTTATTAAGATCAACCAGAATCAAAATAGTTTGTCTCTCGCCAAAGCATTAAAAAACAACAAAAACTAATTAAAGTCATACCAAACTATGTAAACAAAAATCGTTTTATAACAGTTGTTTTGAGTGATTTATTTTTAAAATCAAAATATAAATCATTATTATTTTTAGTCTCTGCCTGTATATATTAATGTGATAAATTCAAAATTTCTTCGTTTGTTATCGCAAATATTTAAACAGTCAGAACAAATTAGGTCTTTTGGTAGAGAGAAATGCAACTAGTTCTAAACTATAACTACATACTATTTGCAATTATTTTATGTACAGCACTTGTAACTTTTAACACAAACATATCTTCAAAATAAATAAATGAATTATTTGAATATGTATTTTTATTCGACCTTTATTATTTATTTTATTACTAATTTTTAAATAAAGTTAAAAAGTTTTTATATTAAAAAAAAGACCTTAAGCTTGGAAAATTAGTAATAAAATAAATGAATTATTATTTATTAATTCATAGTCTTAATAATATGGTGCTTCAAATAAAATGAATAAATTTCCTTGAAAACTCATTCTTCTATTTGAAACTATGTATAAAGAATTAGCTGCTTTTTCTTAAATGATTTTGGGAATGATATATACGAATATTTACAAGCCAGGAAAAAAAGTCAGTCGTTCTAGGAATTGTAATAGGAACCGCTTCAGATTCATTGACAGTCTTGGTACAATCCAACAAAAAATAATTAAAGTCATACTTTCAAAACTTAATTTCTTAATTACATCCAAAGTAATTAAAACATGTTCTTTTGCTTTTAAGAAGTAAATATAAAGACCAATCTGATCCAAGTTTTTCATTGGTTTTTATAAATTCTTTAAAATGTGCTTGAAAAGCCTTCAGAGAATTAAGTTTTGCATTTTATAATAAAATTTTTAAAATATTATTGAACAAATCAAAGTCTTTAGCCAAATGTGATTTCACTGTTATATTATCACTACTTTTCCAGATTAGTGGACCCTTGTTGGGGCAGACATCTGTAATACAAAAACAAAAACATTTTTTCTACTTAAAACATAAATCTAAATATCAAAGTTATACATTATTAGAAATGTGGCTTATATGCAGAAAAAAGTAGTCGAAAATGAGCAACATTCTTCCAATGTTAAATTCATGGCATATTTAACAGAATTTAAAGTACTTGAGGTTTGTTAGTTGTGGTGATTTAATAACATATTTTACAACACTTTTTTGCTGGTGTTGCAATTACTTTTGGTACTAGTATAGAACTGTTTCCGAGAAAGACAGTTTTAAGCAAAAATAATTGATTAGATAACCTGTTCCAACACAAAGAACCAGTAAAATGGACTCAAGTGAGCTGTGCCGCCTACTTAACCTAACCTGTTCGAAGGCAGCGGTACCAGTGGCTATGTAAATGTTCCACAGAACTTGTTACAAAGGTGTATAATTTCAAACAAAAACCATTGTTCGCAAAACTTAAGAGGAACGAGTAGTGGATGTACGAGTATATTTTCGTTACATAGCTAAGTGCGGGAAGAAAAAACATTTGCATTCAATTCTGGTTTAAGTTAACAGAAAACTTAATAATTAAAATGTTGTATGATCGATTTGAAAAGTTATAATAAATTACGATTGATTTCAATAATTAATTCTTAAGCAGTAGCTTATTTTTTACTTGCAAAATAAAGCAAAATTCTGTTAAGGTACGGTCAATCTTGGCAAATATTTGCTAAAAAAAAAAGACGTAACCACTAAATAACATATATTTGAACTCGTTTATTTATTTAAAAAACCTTTTCTTATTTTGGCCAAATCACAAAAAATATTTAGTTTTAATTTATTTGTTGCTGTTTGTTTTGTTTTTTTTTTTGAGTAAATATTTGCGAAATGTGACCGTACTTTTAACAGCTTATTTTTTACTAGAAAAATAAAGCAATTAATGAAATGAATTGAGTGAGGCAAGAAATGTAATAGAAATTAATTTAAATGTGTCAAAATTAAATTTCTGCCCTTTACTATAAATCGAATGATTTCAAAAACGCATACTTATCGATTTGAATGCACGATTTTGAAGCAAGTTTGTTTACTCGAAAGCGGCATAAATGATTTACACAATGCCAAAATATGTGAATTCGTTTAAAAATGGGAACGGTACTTGTATGCGATTTATAGAAGGGAAACTTTATTTATTTATTAACACTTTTAGGCCGATTGTTTGAAGCAACAGTCTCTAATGTGGAAATTTTATGAAATTATTAGTAGACATAGTAATACATATATTAAAAAATTGGTTATTAGATATGTGATGGAAATTAATCGGTTTCAAAAGGATCGATTTAAAAGAGTGTCAAATACGATTAGTTTTAAAAACGATTTCTAATCGTATAAAAGTAAATTTATAGTTTAATGATTTATACATTTATTTTATTTTAGTTTAAATATTAAACAAAACGTTAATAGGTCACACCTTTTTTTGTTTTCAATTCTATTAATTTTCGAATTTGATTTCCTTTAAATACTAAAATTTTTCAGAATAATTTCATAGAATGATAAAGTATTTCTGTTAATGCTGACAGAAGATTTTAGAAAATTAAGATCAAAGTGAATTAGTTACAATCGTGTATGTTCTAGCTTTCGAATTCACAATATCAAATGTGAAAACGAACGATTTCACATTTTCTTGATGTTCTCGTTTTAACTTACGAAATAAAAAATTCGTATTCTTTTTACTTAAAAATAGTTTGGTTAAAACAAAACGAATCAGCTTTTTCTTTATGAAATAGCGCTTTTTGGTCAAAAGAAATGATGAAAATTTTAATTTTATACTTTAATTTATTTAAATATTACTTTATTATAAGAATTTAATTTATTTTGACATTTGTCAAACTTATTTCGAACAGTACTTCGAATATGTAAAAACAATGTGAAAACGGGAACATATAATTTTAATTTCATGTGAAATTTCAGTTTCATGTGATTTTAAAATCTGTCGAAAGCTAGAACATACACGAATAACTCGATACTTTAAACATTTTCTTTTTTTTTACAATAAATACAAATTACAAAAACAACAACAAGAACTTATGATAGCAAGAATATTAAAAAAACGATTTAAATTTAAATAAAAAACATTAACATTAAAGTAGTGTTTGCAAAAAAAAAGGAAAATATTAACAAGAAATAAATATAAATTAACAAAACTGATAAATGCCATCATTTAATGGACCAAAAATAGAAAAATTATTGATTATTAAAGAAATAAATAAAAAGCAAACAGTAATAATTAAATAAAAACATAAGTAAACTAAATAACAAGGACGACTACATTTTCATTTATAACAAAACAAAAATAAAATAATAAAAGTTCAATGTACAATTTAGATGAAAACTAAAAAATAAATACATAAATATTGCAATAAATGTGCTTTAATTGTTAAAGGAAAATAATAAAATTAAAAAAAAAAGAAAATTTATAATTTAATTTCCCATTACATTATATTATAAAAACAAATAAAAATAATTATTTATTTAAAAATGTATGCATTTGAGAGTGAGACTTAAAATAAAAGTATTTCTAAAAAACAAATATAATACGAAACTAAAATAACCAAAATTTTTTAATAACCACATAAAATAAGACATAAAAGATACAGCGATATTAATATACATATATAAATACATATATAGTAGAGATGTTAATGAATATTAATTAAATGAATTAGAATTGTTAAAATAAAAGAAAGAAAGAAACAATTTTGCAAAGTTTTTCTCCCAACTTATGACTTAATCTTGTCAGAAATAATTGTAAAAAATACCTGTCATTCCAAAAGTAGTGGCAAATATTTTAATTCTTCTTTATTTTAAAGTTAACGGTTAAGTGCTCTTCAAATAAACACATAATTTACAATTAATTTAATTTAAGCTTAAAAATAAGTATAAAGTTTAAATATTGTATAAAATTGTATGGTTTTATTAAAGAAAAACCGCGGATTACAAGGGATACACATTTTGATATCATTTGTTAATTAAAATTTTAAGTTAATCATAGAACAATTTTTTCTAAATTTGCGTTTAAAAAAATTAATGCATTTTATAAATCATCTTACATTTGATTTGTTTTTAGGGACAAAGATTCCAGTTACATTTTCTTTTTTTTTACTTTTTGTCCGATTTGTACTTGCTTAAATTTTTAGGTTTTTAGGAATTTTAGGAAGTTTTTAGGTAATTTTTAAATGACATTAATATACTTCATTGTCTTTACATTATGGAAATGCAAAGAAGTTATAGTTATACAGCTGATCATAGAGAGAGCTTATTATGCCATCATATTCTAAAACTTTAATAGAGTTAAAACGTCTGCAAATATTTTTAAATGTGTAACAAGTTTTTCATCACCTGTTTTTTATTGCGTTCTTTAGATTAAGAAATTACTGGATTATCTCAATCATTCTGTTCCACTTAGTATGTATATCTAGGTTTAGATAACACACTTTGCTGAATTCTTCTTTTAAATAATTGCCCAGACAGGTGGTTTTCAGGAAATTACATTACACAGACTTACATAGAAAAGCTAAATCCCTGCGTGAAATAGGTAAAATTATGGGAAGGCATCATTGTACAATTATAGACAAGTGTACCAAACACAATACCGTAGAAAATTTGCCTGGTGAAAAGCTACCAAAGCAGCTTACAAAAACTGAAGTAAGAGAAGTAAAGGTGCGGTCACATTTGGCAAATATTTGCCAAAAGAGACGTAACCACTAAATAAAATATTTTTGAACTCGTTTATTTATTCAGCCATGTCACAGAATTTAATTCCGTTCGGAAGTGGAATTTTTTCTGTTTTTTGCTTCTACAGAAAAAGCAAAACGAAAATTTTTTTCGGAATGAAACCACTTTTAATTTGCTATGTAGAATTGTAATTTTAAGCATTTTTAGGTTTCATTCCGAAAAAAATGTTAATTTTGCTTTTTTGTGGAAGCGAAAAACAGAATTAATTCCACTTCCGAACGGAATTAAATTCTGTGACATTGGTGATTAAAAAAAAACTTCGTTTATTTAGAAGAAAACACAACAAATATTTAGTTTTATTTTATTTGACGCTGTTTGATCTTGCAAAACTCTTGTAAGAGTAAACGTCAAAAAACTGTGTGCTAAAATAAGTGTTTACGCTTTTTTGAGTAAATATTTGCCAAGTGTGACTATACCTTAAGAATAATCCCAACATCTAGTGCTGTAAAAATAGCTGAAAATGTTACGAAAACTTCTAGAAAACCTGTAAGCGCGAAAACGATTTGAAGTTCTTTTTGGAGTAATATTCTTACCGATGAAAATAAGTTAAGAGATATTTGAAGTAAAAAAACCCCAAAAAAATATGGCGAACTAATAACTTTGTTCTTGGTAGCGTAATATATACTTTATCAAGTAACGTAATGTATGCGTTACCAAGACTGTAAAACATGGCGGCTGCTCAGTAATGGTCTGGGTTTGTATGGCGGCATCAGGGGTCGCAAATTTTGCATTTATAGAATCTACAAAGGCAAATTATCTCGACATTTAAAAAAAAAATAATGTACATAGCTCCTAGTGTAGATAAATTAGAACTAGCACACAACTGGATTTTCCAACAGGACAAGGATCCTAAGCACACCTCCAAAATTTTGAAAGAATGATTGCTCAGTAATTGTTCAAAAACTTCACATCATCCTCCGCAGCATCCAGACCCCAATCCAATTGAGCACCTGTGGAAATATTTCCACAAAAAAAATACGCAAAGAAATATTTCTTACAAAGATAATCTAAAGATAATCTAAAATATCGCTTGATTTCACAAAAAAACTCGTAGATTCTATGTCCAGAAGATTATCAGACATAAACGAAATATTAAATATAACGTTTAACATAATTTTAATATACCTGTTTACTTTATTTTGACGCCAAAAATCTGGTACTTTTCTATTAAAATTTAACTATTTTTTATGTTACTTACATATGTTCCTTAATATTTCTAGTTTTTGTTAATGAGTATATTTTGCAATATTTTTTGTTTTAAATTTGTAGTATATATAAATTTTTTTTAAACAATATTAGGTGTTTATTTTATATTGACAGTATATGAAACCACAAATTTCTTCTATTATACTTTGTTTAATTGTCAGCTTAACCAACTTTGTTGGTAGTCAATAGTTATAGAATCACTACAAAACAGAGTTTAAACAACATTGACAACCTATTGAATTTGCCCAGCAATCAGTGCACCGAATATCTGTTTTGTAATATATCCCCTATTGTTTTATTTACCTAAAAAAGTTTTATTTAAATTTCTTTAATAACATATCAAATTATCTACAATTTACTCATAACTACATACATACATATTTATATATCTATCATAATAGCATAACTATTCTACGTTACCTTTCTGAAATGCAAGTTTTCCATTAATTGATTCATATATATATTTACATACTTAGTACTACTACCTATCTATCTGTCTATACATACTATATTTATTAATCTATAATATTGTTTTATATATTTATTTAACATTTTAATTAAAAAAAAACTGATGCTTTAAGTGTTCTGATTAAAGATAATAAAAACAATTGCAGATTTTTTTTGTAAACTAAAACAATAGTGTTTTATTCATAACTACTCAGTTGGACCCGTTGCGCTTCGCTGATCCTAAGTATAGGTAATAATACGAAAATCCGGAATTTGATGCTTGATATAACAAACTTTAAGAAAAATTAATCAAACTCAAAGTAGCCCCTGATGTAAAAGGAGCTTTATTCCAGGTCCCTATTCCACAAACAACTTTTCAACTTTTTGTTCAAAAATATTCTTTGCAAATCTTACTTTGCACTAAGCAAATTGTTGCAAAGACTATGCACTCTTCTTAAAGTCAACAATTAATAGCAGGGTTATGGAAATTGCGAAGTAATGGTGCAATCAAGTAGTTTTACAGTCCAAGACTGCAATCACCCAAAACAACAGCATCCAGAAATGGACTCCATGCATTGTCAAGTCTTTAACTTACAGCCGAATTCCGCAACACGCTCGAATTTACACTGTAAAATGTGTAATCTGGCCCACATATCATCATCACATTCAATGAGTGGTTTCCATACCGGTCCATATATCCTTCCTCGTGAAATGATTCAACGATGCTATCTTCGCAAACTCACACACAAAGGGATCCACCCATCATAAAAAACTTCTCAGCAATACCACTGACGTCATCGAGCCACCGCATTGTGCTTTGAAATAAAACGTCTTTTATAACGTCGACAACTTTATGAATTGTCCTGCAAACTGTTGATTTTACAACATAATGCATAGCTGCAACTTCATAGTACTGGTCCCTATAAATTGCTGTTATAACCATATCTTTGTTATCGTCATATAAAAACACATGTATTAACATTTTGAAACCTTCGCCAGTTAGAACAATATGAATTTGTAAAGCAATCGTTTACTTTGGAAATTTTTAACAAATTTGCTTTGCATAAATAGAATTACGAAACGATACAGTATAACTATTTGCAAAATCTTTGCAAATTAAACTTTTTAATATTAACTTTGCACAAGACAACATACTTGGAACAGAAATTGCAAAGATAATATAAAAATTGCAAAAACTTTACAAGTTACACTTATCAATTTCAACTTATCAAATTTTATAGTACTAAGGAACATAAAGTTTTGCAAATTGACGAAAAATTGCATAAGTGCAAATTGAAAAGTTAACAGTTGTTTTGTGTAATAGGGCATAGTTAATGGAATTATAACTGAGAACAATCTAACGTCTGATGTAATTTTTAATGCGGACGAAACGGTACAATATTGAACCAAATGAGTTTCGTAACAAAGTGTTATTATTCTATTTGGTTATTATGGTTTCAACAAGAAGACGTAACATGACACACAGCTCGTACCGCAATTGATTTACTAAAGGAAATGTTTGGTAACCGCATAGTTTCACGTTTCGGACCCGTAAATTGATCTCCAAGATCGTACGATTTAACGCCGCTTTACTATTTTATTTGGAGATATGTAGTCTACGCAGAAACGATTGACCACTTGGAGAACAATATTAGCGCACGTTATTACCGATATACAGCCACAAAATTGGATTAATTTTTTTTATTAATTTCGATATTTATGTGCGTTAACATAATTATGTAGATATTCACATTAAGATTTGTGTGTATTTAAGTGATTTTCGACTTTGAAAAGGATCAAAAAGTTAAGACCAATTATATGTCAATCGTTATAATATTCGATCAATATATGCATATATGAGAGACAAGTTTTAACCCCATAACTATATTTATAACAGTACTTTCAAAATTAAACTTTATATATTGGCTATGATCACACATGGACCGATATTCTCTATATCCAGTAATGAGAGTTTTAGTGAAAAATCAAGACAATAAATTTAAAAAAAAATCAAGTTTAAATTTATAAGCAATTCTTTTTAAACAAAAGAATGCACTTATCGGCTTACGATATATTTAATTTAAAAATGTATTCGGTATAATCGGAATTCTACGTACTTTTTATTCAACGTACTCTTTATTCTTAATTTTTAGAAAAAATTAAGATAAGCATGACTTTTCTCACAACAAACATAAATGTTATAATATATTTGGCTCCATAACTACAGCAAAAATAATCTAGAAACAATAATATTTCTGACCAAAGAGCTCTACTATGTTTGTAAATTCATATGTTGGGTTACCAACATATTATTATCACTACTGCATATTTCCATAATAAATTATACAATTATATAATAGCATATTGTAAGCAAATTTTTATTAATCCAAAATCATCGTTTTTAAATACTATTTTAAATTAATCTACAAACCCCTGCCTGGGAACCAGATATGCCTCATAGGGTCTCACTGAAGCGGTGGCACCATCCAATGGCTCTTCATCTGGCAGTGGACCTGGTAAAGCTTCAACACGGAAATTCTGCAACACAGTTGTAATAAACATAAACAAATTCTGACGTCCCAAAATGTCACCCATGCAACGATGACGGCCAAAACCGAAAGGATTATAACCTTCGGGTACTTTAAGGCAGCCATCGATTAAATAGCGATCAGGTTCAAATTTTTGAGGATTGGGAAAGTCGACAGGATTCATAAGCATACCACGAAAACAGGCAATGACCATGGTATCTTTTGGTATTTCATAACCACTTAAACGAGTATTACGCAGAGCTCGATGTGGTATGCCGAACGTGTTGCCCATAAACATACGAACAGCTTCCAAGACAATCGCCTCGCAGTACGGTAGTTTTGTACGATCCTTCCATTCTGGCAAACGTTCCAGACCCACAACTTCTTTGATTTCCTCAAAAGCACGCTCTTGAATTTCTGGATTACGCACCATATGCAGAAAGGCAAAGCCTAAGCTTTTGTTAGTTGTTTCAGAACCAGCCAAAAACATGTCCAGGCACACGGCTAGCAGTTGTTCTTCGGTGAAAGAGGCTTTACGATCAGGATTTTCCAATTCTCTCAAGTAACTATCCATCAAGTCGCGAGGAATGTCATAATTCTTGAAAGTTTGTCGATGATTATCCACTTCTTTACGCAGAAACGCATAAATACGTTCATGATTTTCCACAAAGGCATTATAGCCTGAATAATTTGGAGCCACATAACGCATAAAGGGAAAGTGGCTAAACATGGCTCCTACCATATCCACATGTTGAAATAATTCGAAAAACATTTGCAGCAAATCATTGATTTCTTTACTCTTACGATCGTAGCGTTTGCTTGACATCATAGACCACAAAGTATTCAAGACATAAACAGTAAATAGATTTACCATCGATACTTTGACCCGCTTGCCACCCTGTTCTCGTATCAGATTATTCAGATCATCCAGAAGATGTGAAGCTTCCTGCTGAATGCCATTAACCATGCCACTGCGGGCAAATCCGAAATCTTTTAAGTGACGCAAAATAAAACGCCTCTGTTCCACCCATAAATCTTCATCCGTAACAAGTATTCCCTTCTTGGAGTTAAAAGTGCGCATTCGATAGAAAATACCATCCGGTTTACCATCCAAGTCCTCGTTGGTCATCATCTCTTGTATGGTGTCCGAGTAGTAGGCTATAACCAACTTATCTTTGCCTATTTTCAAACCATAAAGTCCATAGGGATTGACATAGTAACGTGCCAATTCATCAATAACTTTGCAAAACATGCCACATTTAGCGCGCAACTGATAGATTTGAAGAGCACAACCCACGATGGGATACCATTTTGGTCCAGGTGGAAATTTCGCTGGTTTACGTATGTCCCAGAAAAGAAATAATAATATTAAAACCGTGCAAAATATTACGGTATAAAACATGATGTAATGAGACCAACAATCAGCAACAAAACTTTTAATTTGAATATGAATATTCGATAAAACAATTTAATTTACTATTTCCGGTAAACAACAACGTTAAAAACAAACAGCCTTAAGATTTCATAACAACATTATTACATAATTTTCTATGTCTATTACTTTTCCACAGATCCACTTGCAGTTAACACAACTTATTTTTCTCTTTTCTTCAGTGGACCATATTTGCTGGCTGTGAATATTGTTTTTCTTTTTTATTTTTGGCTTTTCTTTTTTTTTTTGTTTGCTTGTTGTCTCGACCAAAGTTATGGCTGGCTTAAAGTTTATCAATCAACTGAAGAGTTTTCTTTGGTTGCATCACAATTTATACTTGGTCAAGTGAACCAGTAAATAAGTAAGTCTGCAGACATCTGATATGACTGCTTTTGCAAATTATAATTATTACAGTGAGAGTGTTGTTTATCTTTTTATTTTATTAGTTTGTATTTTACTTTTCTAATGCAGAAACTCACAAACTGTTTTCTTTTGTTTTACTAGTAATGCTTTACTGCTTGATAAATTAAAAAAAGAGTCTGGAGCTTTTTGATTTAATTTATTTTATTACTGGAGTTTCTTTAGTTGTGGTAACAGAAATTCTATTTAGTAATTCCAACATTTCCCAAACTGTGCCGCCGCCGCACCAATTGTGTTTGTACTTTATTTTATAAATAAAATGATGTATTTGTTAACAAAAACAGTATAATTACATAATCAATAAAATGGTAACTCATAACTTTTCTACTTTTGACCTATATTTGTTTTGTTACAAACCAAATAGTAGGGGAGGTCTTCACTATTCGAAATCTTAATAAATGTAGTCAAATAGTGCTAAACCAGTCATGCCATAGTCTAAAGATGATATTTGTTGATTAGAAACTTGTATAAACTTGAGGCAGCTAAAGTATCCGTTCTCTAGGCGAAACGTCTAAACAATATCTTAAAAATTATGGAATTGATTATGGTTTGTTAGGTGGGGTCGAGCTAAAATTATCGAGGGAGGTAAAGTACAAGGGTATTTATCTTGATAATAAATTATCTTGAAAAATAATACCAAAGAGAGACACAAATTTGGATTCAAAATAATTGGGGCTTACGAATATGGTAAACTGTTTTACACATCGGTCGTCAGACCTATAGAGAGGTCGAGACCTTAAGAGTATACAGTTATAGGAAGCTACTCCATAAGGCTCAGAGGTGCGCTTCTGATGGTATTACTAGTGTCTGAGCGGCTTTAAATTCATCCTACATCTACTGCCCATTAAGGAATATGTGATGGCTTTAGTTAAACCTTTGCCATACAATCACAATATAATCATGTATAAGATGGAGAGCATCGGATACGGTATCCAAGATATGACGGACTATATGGTCCCTCTAAAGAGGATGCCGGGATCTTCGTTCTGATATCCGGACTTTATACATAGACTTCCCGACGAATTTAGTGTCTTTTAGACCTGAATATCTTAATATATGTTGGTAATTAAGGCTTTAAAAAAGCACGTATTCGGTTTAAAAATAGTTAGGGACTGTAAAGAAGGCCAGGATTCGTATATTGTTGGTTTGTACTGGGTTCCGAGGTATTGGACTATAAGATTGCAGATGAAGTAGTACAACAAGTTCTGGGTTATGGGGTATTGCGAAGTTCATGTCAATTAGATTGTAGATGAACTAGCACAACAATTCTCTGCAATGAGTTTGAAGATGAAAGTTGATGTCGTAAAACCGCCAATATTCCATTTTTTAAGAGAGAAAGCATCTAAAGCAAAGTGTTCTTCATCGAAAAACTAAAGCTCACAACAAAACAGAATAAAAAAGTGAGTTTTTAAGAGCTTTCGGATTTGATTTAAAAAGTTACATACAATTTAGAGAAATGTATGAAATCTAATTTAATGTTTAAAGATGATTTCATGTAAACCGACTACGCCTGCTGGCTCCAATTTTGGCATACCTTCTCCAACATATCGGACGGTCCTCAAGAATAAATTCTTTAATATTATATCAAGTACGTCAACCGTTGCGGGCTTGTCCCTATAACATAGACCCAAATAGTCTAAAGGCATTAATTTGCACGATCTAGGCGGCCAATTCGCTGGCTCCAAACGTAAAATAAACTGTTCAGCGAACTCGGCACTCAATTGAGCCGTGCTGTGTGGCATGTAGCACCGTCTTGTTGAAACCACATGTCAGCCAAGTCCAGATCTTCCACATTGGGCAAAACAAAATTTGTAATTATCGCACGGTCGTCTTTGAAAAAGTATCGTCCAATGATGTCACCGAATAGAGTTTGCATAAAAAACATGAAAATTTTTAAGATTTTTTCAAATGGTTTTTAAAATTTTATTTTTTATTCTTCCGACATCGACGAAGAATTATTACTTCACGATACATTTCTATTCTTAATAATTTTTTACTACCACGTCAAATTCTAGTCATGGCTTTTAAAAATTCGTACAAAAATATTTAGCATTATTGTGGGTACGAACTGAGTTTTTAAAAGTCATGACTAGTAGTAAAAAATTATTAAGGACAGAAATCTAGCCATTACAGAGCCATGAACACCGGTATACAAAATGTTATAATCGGACTAAAACTAGCGACACAGTGAACACAATGCTAAAAATGCGGTATTTGTAGGCGTGGCAAAAAATTAAAAAAGTAATTCTGGAATTGTTTTTACATTATCTTTAGTCCTAGGGGGTGACTGACACAACTTTTTTTCCGAACCACTCTACGGTATGTAGTGTTTTATGAGAATTTGGATGTACGTACATTTATTTATACAGTTCTCGATTGACGCATGAACTACGAACTGATATTGTAGCTATGCATTATTAGGCTCATAATGAATTAATGCGAAACTAAATACTGTTCAGCTGTTGGGACATTTAAAAATTAACAGAAACGGATTAAAGTTTCAATTTGCCACAAATTTACATAATTTTTTCTCTGTGTTCAATGAAAACACTGCTTCAACTTCATAATATGAATGCTAAAAAACAAATTTATCATACAATTACTTGGATAATCTTATAAAACCTTTTAAAATTTAACATCCGCAAATAAAATTTTGCCATACACTATGTCAAATGTGTTGAAAGCCGACGTCACATCCAAGAAATCAATCCAATTACCAGCAAGTAGGGAAGTGTTATAAAGAAAATAACATACGATACAGAGAAAAACAATTGTTGATTACGAGTTAGATAAGACACAAACAACAATAACAATAATTTGTCGGACCTCAACATTGAAAAATAAAACAAATTTCAACAATCCTGAAAAATTAAATTTTTGCTTCAAAAACAAAACAAAAATAATGACAAAAAGAAAAACCCCATTGACCGGTTAGGAAAATGCATATAAAATCGATTATGTCACCTATTTAAACCACAACAAACTGGTTGCCAAAAAATATACATATGTACAAGTTGTTGGTCAAAATACCGGAAAATGCAAGTGATTTAAAATGACAACAACGAACACAAGTGAAGAAAACTATGGTCGATTTTTCATTACGAACATACAAATGAAATTTATAAAGTTCCGGTTTTGGTTGATAAAACCAAAATTAAAATAAAGAAAAAAAAAAAGAAAGAAATACTTGTGGATAAAGTGGTTGGATGTTACGCATGCGTGTTGGAGGACTATGGTTAAGGAAGAGTTTTAAAAGAATTGATTCGTGAGTGTAGTAGTTGGCTGGTTGGACATTTCCAAGTCGAAGAATTTAATTTTACTGTTCTAAAAGTAGTGCAATATAAAAAATATATATCAAATATTTTTAATACTTTATCGTAGCAAAATTGCTTGCATCAAAAATTTTAACAAAAAAATCTCTTCAATCGTAAATGTTTACGATTATAAAACAAAACAAGTAAGTAAGAAAATATAGTCGGTCAAGTCCGACCAAATAATGCCCTACACTTAGTATATGTGCAAAAACAGTATTTCAGAAATGGGCATGTGTTCCAAAAGTTCCGCGTCCTGTGACTACTGTAACAACAAGCCTGATTTGGTCACAACGAAAGCTAATGAGAAAATTCATCCTGCTTATATCGAATACGGGCCATGTTGTCCTGTCTGAGCAAGTGCAAATAATTATTGCTGGACTTTCTTTTTAAGACTTGTGAGATCAATCGCCTCTACGGTCATCATTGTACCCATTATGGCTAATTCATCGGCTATACAGTTGCCCTGTATTGTACTGTGTCCATTGACCAATAAAACATTATCCTAGAATGTCTCGCTATCTCATTCAAAGACACCCGGCATTCTGTAGTTAACCTAGATGTCGAGTAGACTCCCGCTATACTAGCAAAGGCCGCCTTGGTATCAGTAAATATACATATACCACCGGATATTACAGAGAGATTGGTAGAGATTTTCTCTTAAAGAATAGAGGAAAAAACTGGAAGAAGATGAAGAATCCAGCCACACCTCTATTTCATTTACTGGAACCGTAAGTGTACACTGTTGTTGCTCCTTCAGGGAGATATAGTCCATCCAGCCATAAGTTCTTATTTGAAAGTCTTATGGAAAATTGCATATTAAAGAAAGGTTTCGGTTCACAGTAATCAACACTCCTATGAAGATTCTCATAGTAGTCCAAAATCTTAGAGTGACTATAGTCTTTGTAAGATCATGAGTATCCAGCATTTAACTTCGCAGCTCAGCTGAGAGCATATTGAGTCACCATCAAATCCATTGGCAAGCAATTAATCATAGTGGAAAGCGATTTGCAGCTCAGCTGAGAGCATATTGAGTCACCATCAAATACATTGGCAACCAATTAATCATAGTGGAAAGCGCTTTTGATGGCGTAATTCTTACCGCTCCTGTAATCAGAATGTCGGCGTTCCTTAATACTCGTCACCGTTTGTTCATGTTGTTTCACCACAACAGGACTCCATAGAATAAAATGCTCTTTACAATAGCATTATAAATCCAATTGTTACCGTTAGGGTTGATTCCCCAATTAGTTCCAATTAATTTCTTGCAGGAGTATATGGCCGCATAGGCCTTATTAATAATAATAATAATTTCCTATCGAGGATAATGCCTAAATATTTGGATTTTTTATACCGCCATTTTAAAACATTATCAGCCCAATCATGAATAAAAAATCCGCGGGAGTTTTTTCCCTTTTTATTATTTTAACATTGAATTTGAATAGGAAAAATGAGAAAGGGGAAAAAACTCTCGTGGAATTTTTATTCATGATTGGACTGTTTTCCCCACATAGAAGAACATGGACAACTGTCATTATCCAGAAGTTGCAATTGATTGGCATCAAAGAAATTAGTTCAACCTAATAGACAAATATAGGAGTGCACCTAATTGTACTTAGCTTCGACCAATTGTACAACATTGGGGTATTATAAAAGGAAAATTAAACCAGTGTGGTAGTTCTAGACAATACATTTTTTTTACTCTCTATACAACGATTCTACGTGCCGGGAACTAAATCCCATCGGGCTTTAATTGTACCAGAGTTGAACGAGTTTGCCTTACTTTATTGAATTTACTGTCCTTAATGGTTTTCGTTTAAGTCATTTAAATCAATGTGCATGTGTAGAGATAAGGGATCTTTCATAAATATTTGATAATTGGTAATTTGTTTGGTGGTGAAATGGCATCAGACAGGTACTGTCTAGTCAGCAAGTCGTTATGTTGTCTTATAGACCGGAAATCGGCATTCCGGTTTCTTAATGTAAATGATTCATTTTATTCATGTTAACACCTCCAGTGCACTGCGACATCGTAAAAAATCTAGCAATTCATAAGTTTCCTCAACCATTATATAATGCAGCATTATTTTGTAAATTTATGTTTTTGACTCTAAAATTGTTTATATACTTCCTATTAGGAATATTTTATACCTTGTTTTTTCAGTAAACTATACTTTTTGGCCAGTCCTGGCTTTGGATCAAATGACTTCTCATTTTAACAATTTTTCAAAAGTTGGATGCAAAAACAAGTATTTTAAAAATTAAGCTTTTCAGCCCAACATGTATGAATACTTTTAAACGTCTGCTTTTATTTCAATGGTTTAAATTTGTGCAATTGAAAGAAAACATCTACAATTGAGGATTTCTTTGCCACATTTTTAAAAATGTTGATTCGTGTTTAGTGAAAAACTAAGCTTCACTTGTGTTGCAAACGTTTAAAGATCCAGTTCATACATACGGATTATTTAACAATTTAACGAATTAAGTTAACATACCCACTCAATGGCTTTTAGGTGAGTGCTCAAGGAATTTTACCAACAAAGAGATCAAGAAAAAATCCTCAATTAATTGTAAAAAGTTTTAATTTTTCTCCCTAAAATAAAATGCCGGGACATTTTGTTAGACTTATGATCCTTATGGCCATGGGCTTAGGTGCTATGTATATGCTGCATTTATTGGCTCAAGACTGGAACAAAATAAGACGTCCCATACCGCAAGCGGTTACCAGATTTCTAACGGGTGCCAGTGCAAATCTGGATAGTTTCATAATACGCGGCAAACGTGATCTAAGCCATCAAAACCATGTAAATCGACGCAAATCTCTTCAAGGTAATGAAATCAAAAGAAACAATAGTACAGCTGTAACTATTGATTGGAAACGCATACTTTCACGTGATCCCTTTGAGTGTCTGCAATCATTGGTTTGTCAACTGTTATCGGGTGCCGAAAAGAACTCTCATGAGGCTTTGCTGATGTGTGATTTTCTGGAAGAAAATATTAGCGTAGCTCCAGCTAAAATTGGACGTGCCTTCAGTCGTGGTTTGGCTTATCGTGGTCGAACGGAGCGTTGTTATGAGGAATATCCATTTTGCTGGTATTCAGCTAAAACTATGCTAAAAATGTTAAGGTGGTTTTCTGATACAGTGCGAAATTAGTCATACTAGTTTTAGAATTAAATGTTTAAGCTATTGTTATTATATTAGATTAAACTTAAGTATGAAATTTATTTCAAGACAATTGTTTAAATAGTTTGTGTATTGCTGATAGCAGTTACTACATACAGCACAAGCGAGTAAATTGTGTGAGAATTTCATATGTAAATTTGTTATCATAAAAAAGCCAAATTAAAGTTGAATTTTTATTGAAAATAATTGATTGTGTTAGAGCAACAGCTGATTAATTTCTTCAATTAAATTAAGTTTAATAGTATGAAAAAATGTAAAAAGCATACGTAACAATTTATCAGAATAAATACAATTCTAATAATAAAATACAAAATGTATATAAACATATTTAAATATATTTTTTTCTTATTTTTAAGGGAAATAACATAAAATGGTTAATCCCATGATTGGGTAATATATGACGAAAATTTAAATATTTCGAGAATAGTCAACACTCTCATACGCAATCGAAAACAATTTCGAATGCTTCTTAAGGAAAATGATTTTTGATTATTTCCTTTAGTATATTTGGGTGGTAATGAGGGCAAGGTAACGTTTCAACGTATCTGGAACAGATGTGTTCAAGATTAACGTAGATGCCTGCATTTTCGGCCTAACCTAACGGCACACTCAAACGAGGTTAAGCTCGGCTCACCACCGCATTGTATGCCTTGCAAAATGCACACTTCTATGAACTTGCCAGGAAAATAAAATTTACAATTTCTCGTACATTACTGCAACGATGAATGTAACGAGCACCTTGCTATCTAATCCCTGCCGTCCATAGCTTAGTCAATTAGCATGACATCGCACTAACCGACTATTACTGCCAAGGACGCAGAGACTCTAGTCAGCTGCGAGTTTAAAAGGTTTGAAACAATCAAACTCTAACCAGTTTCGAGCCCGTCCAAGCTTATGGCACAATCCCAAGGATTGTTGCAGCGTCAAGGTGATGGACATAAACCTTGTCTTGAACAATTCGTTCACCGTAAAAGCAAGTCAAATCGTACAGTGGGGCAGAATCGAAATTGTTTTGGGATATAATAAGTGATAAAATTAGACATGGGCGTATCCAAGCAGTAAACGTGTTTAAGTTTTGAAAATGGAGCCAAACCCTCCAGGGGCGGAGCTGTGATTGCTCTAAAAAGGGCGCCTTTGATTTCAAATTTGTTTAAAAGTGTGCAAATTTTTTGTTATTCATAAAAATTCCAGGATTTTTATACTTTCTGATAGTCCTTTGCTAGATTTTTAAAAACATGCTTCTGTGACTTGTGCTGACTTGGCTGGTAACATGTAATCATGAACCGTCTAATCAGCAGTCTGACTGGCAGCATTATGGCCTCATCATGTATATGATCCACGTTATTAAACTTGACACATCACTTTAATTGCCTTAAATGTCGCTACAATTATCTGTTCGTCCATGTTCCGGGAGGGGCCAACAAGAGGTGTTGTAGTAGGTGGCATGC
This sequence comes from Bellardia pandia, assembly GCA_916048285.2. Taxonomy (NCBI): domain Eukaryota; kingdom Metazoa; phylum Arthropoda; class Insecta; order Diptera; family Calliphoridae; genus Bellardia; species Bellardia pandia. The sequence goes on from OU696530.1 coordinate 40,715,631, forward strand.
GGAAAAAGTCCAAAAGGCTGTCGAAGACTGCCCATTCGACTCAGATGTCGAGTTCCATCCTTACATCCTTAGTCAATAGGGGAAAGAGTGCCACTTGTTTTTTTTTAAGTTGATAATTGTAATTTTTATCTGACAGAATTTAGATTTCTGGCCTCTAAACTCAGAAACACTTGTCCTGCTCAGGGCTAATTGTGTTCGTGGTGTCATAATTGTAAACCGTATAAAATGTTTTGGATAAACACAAACAATAGTGCGAAGAAATCTATGCTGCTGATTGAGACCATTATGAAGTTCTCAAGTTCCTGAAGCCGTGTTAGGCGAGAGATAAATGCTCTTTCAGGGAGGGCAACAGTAGTGATTCCTAAAGATTTGCTTCGGCGTTAAACAACATCGCCACAACATACTGTTTTTCAAATTTACTATATAGACATAATATTTCTTTGCCAAAGTCCATATTTTATAATAATGTATGATTTTTTACTATTTTGGAAGCATAACTTTTAATTTAAAATTGTGAATTTCGCAGTTTTAAAATAAAGTGTTTATATATTGTTGCAATAAAACTGATTTGGTTAATTTCAATCTACTTTCTCCTACTTAAAAAGTAAATAAACTGAGCTAGTTAGTCTTATAATTTGAAACTTACCCTTTTTTATTGAAAATAACAGGCGTAGTATATTGACTTAGAATATTTTGAATTTCATTAAATTGAAGATTAAATTCCTATTAAAAACAAATTATAATAAAAATTAGATTTATTTTAAAATAAAATATATACTGTGAGCATCAATTTAAGTAAACAGCTAATATTATTCACAAAAAATGTTTCATTATATACTATACAGCTATGAACAGAGAAATAGCGCAATAATGCTCTATGAAGTGCCAAACGTATTACATTGAAAATGGAACGATAATAACATGGAATTATATGCTGTTAACTTTTGCACGTTCTTTAGTTTGTCATATTTTATTAAAAATTAAGTTTTTTTGTGGGACAATGAAATAGCCCACAGTTATTTCGATTTTAATAGTTGATGCTAATTTCGGTGGTAAACACATGCATAAATTAACAAAAATATTGTTTATTATTAATTTTGTCAAGCAATATGGAAAAAGGACCGCACTGCTCACTTGAGAAAAAAAGATTATTTGGAAACTTCACCAAAAGGGTACAAAACAAACAAAAATAGCTGAAATAATGATGTTCTCGAAAGCTGATTTATAATGTCATTAAATTTGCTTAATATAAAAAAAGACCAGAAGAAGCCGGTTCGTGAGGACATGGCAAGAGTTTTCTACGGTGTTATATTTGGTATATTTACCTATAATTGTTTTTATTGTACAGGAATACCTTCCAACGATTTTATCTATTTAACCCAGGAATTTACCTTTTCTAAGTAAGTCTAATATGATTTGTCGAGTGTCAATTGATATTAAGTCAGAATCTAATCTCTTTTAATGATAAATTATGAAACTGGCAATTATTTTTAACGGCCCTTTACCGTTATACTTTCAAACAAAGAAAAATTAAAAGAATTGCCACTAATTTGACAGTTTTTTGCATTAGGATTACTTTATTTTGACGCGTAAAAATTGGTATATTTGAACAATAAATCAATTATATTTTTATACGATTTTGTTTTTGTTTCTTTTTTTGTGAAATCAATTCACAAAAAACAATTTTATTTTTCGAGATTAAGGTCAGTTTTTATTTTTATTTTTTATTTTTTCCAATATTTCGCTACACAATGTGTAGCATTTCATTTTTAATTAAAAATTTTTAATTTTGTTATTGTTTCCCTGAAGATGCTACACATTGTGTAGCGAAATATTGGAAAAAATTAAAAATTTTTAATTTTGTTATTATTTCCCTGAAGATGCTACACATTGTGTAGCGAAATATTGGAAAAAATAAAAAATAAAAATAAAAACTGACCTTAATCTCGAAAAATAAAATTGTTTAATTAATAAAAAGGTCGAACAATCAGTTAAATAATTATATATTTCTTATTATAGTTTATTTGACCAATATTTTAGTAATTGTTCAAGCTTTAGGTCTTCTCCTCTACTGGTAAGAAATCCCTTGTTCAAAAAATTTAATAAATAATAAGAAAAATTCCTAATTTCCGTTATTTCATTCCTTTCTTTTCATATTTGTTAAATTGTTCTAAGTGTCTAATTTAAACGATTTGGTTTCTGCTCAGAGAGTTTGATAATCTCTTCCAATTGTCCAGCCATTTTCAAGTACTTTTCAGCTAAACATTTGGTCTGAACCCATTACCCGCCGTAATTCATATTTGCGAAAACTAATAACTTTCCCATTCAGTTGCCATCTTATTCATAAAGTAAAGCCATTTGTTCGAGTTTTTTTTATTATTTTTATTTAAATAAGGATTTTAAGGACATTACCAAAGAGGATGCCATATTTTCTTATTATTTTATCAAAAGTTTTAAAAATATACGATGAAGTTTTAAAAATAAGCTACATATTTTTAAAATACTTCCTAAAAATGGGACAATGCTGCCATTGGTTAAGCTTGAACAATTATTAAAATATTGATAATAATATTATTTATATTAATATAATATAATATAATTAAGCGTTTCATTTAATAATATGTGGTGTTGACTTTATTTTGACGTTCACAGTATATATAAATATTTTTTTATTTGTATTTAAATACATACTTACTTTGAATGAGTTCTTGATATTTGTGTACTCATCAAAATATTTCCATGGTTTGGGTTTGATAGATGAAATTATTTTAATGATATTTTATATCTTGACATGAAATCTTGAAATATAAGTTTTAGATCTATAGATTATTGAGAAAAAAGTGATTACATTAAATAAATATTTATTAAAGTTTACAAAATAAAATTTTTAATAAAAAGTATTTAAACTTGTCAGCAATATTTAAACTTGCATGAATTGTATTCAACAAAATACGTAACACTGTAATGTTAGAAAATTAATAATCTAATTTATTTTTTAATGTGTATATAACAGCAAAAGTAATTTGAATGATGAAGTAAATACAATTTGAATTTGGTGCATAATATCTGGTTGAATACTATAATTTATGCCAATTTAACTACCAGACATTATTAATATTGTTTTAAAGGAAAACCTGTTCGAAAACCATTTTCTTTCAATACAAATTTATTTAAAATTCATTATTATTTCTTATGTATTACATTACTTGCTTTTATAATATTTAGAATATACATGTTTTAAGCAAATAACAATTATTTTGCATACATTTTCTTCTTTGAATATAACAAAAATAAATTTTTAATTTTATAATACAATAAAAAAATATAACATATTTTTAATACGTATGGAATGTTAAAGCGTAAAAACTAAACACGACATAAATTAAAATATAAAAAAATATTGTATATATGTATATGTTTAAATAAAATTGTGCATAAATTCATTGTATGATAAAATGTTTTTTTTTGTATTAAAACAAATAGGTACTTGTTAAAAATAAGTAGAGAAATGGTAAGTGAAGTATAGGGTTTTTTTTAGATGTATAGAACTTTAAGCTGACAATACTTTTATAATTGGCTGTCAAGTGTTTTATGTTTAGTTTGGTTTGGCATTTCAACATGAATAGACTGACGAATGAGTTTTGCCAATTTTAATTTCTATACATCTAAAAAAACACCCTTTAATTTTATACATTGGGAAATGAAAAAAAAATTATTTTTTTTATTAATATGGCAATCCAATTTCTTGCATTTTGGTTTTAGTTAAAAATAGTTTTGCAATAAAAATTTTTGGTTGTTTAGAATTGAAGTACTTAGAGGGAAAACTAATGAATGTTTTCCAAATGTTTATCATTTTCTTAAATATATTCTTATAAGTTTTATTAAAGTTTATTATTATATATGTATGTATGTATGTATGTATGTTATAGTCGATAATATAAATAAATATGTATATTTTAAAAATTGATGATAGGAATAAATGTATGTGTTTTGTTTGTATATAGAGAGCCTGTTAAAATAAATTTAAATTCATTTATGTATATTTTATTATTGTATTACATGGTTATACGCTTTTTTGCATATGTATATTATTATTATTATTTCAAAGTATTATATATTGTAATAAATTTTATAAATTATAATAGTTATGGAAACACAATAAACTTTTTAAAGCTTATAAATATATGTATGTATATCTGTACATACATACATGTACAGCAATTAGTCTTTTAAAACTGTCCCAAGCAACTGTAGTTTTATGGAAAATTTCTCTACCGAAATATAAATATTGTATTAGTACCTATATCACTGCGTAAACTTTGTACCTTAAAAGTCTGCTCAGATAAGATGTAAAGAATTAATGAAAATTCTTATAAGTATGTGTATACTCGTAGAAAGTATATATGTGAAAATCATTTAACATCCCTTCGCAGGGATTTTTAAACGAAAACTAGTATAGTTCCTGATCGCTGATTCCAGAAGAAACATATTCTCTTTACCATGTTTTACTGCTATAATAGTTTTAAAGCTGTCGATAAAATATTAAACATGAAATTTAAAGCCATGATTTTAGAATGTGTCACAACCGATTTTTAAAAAAGTACATTCAAGTCAAAGGGTTTATACACCATGATTTTTAAACAAAATTTTTACTTGTATATCTTCTCGAATATCTAAGCTGCTTTAAAATCCAATTAATAAACTTTTTGATCCAGGAATGTTACACATTTTCTACAATAGACTGCTACAGGATGAAAAGATGATCACGTGAATATAAATACATTCTTCGAAAACAAAAGTATGAGTAAAATTACATTACTGATGGATTGTTTCAAAACAAAAGTTTTCAAGCAATTCACAGAAAAGTAAAAACAAAGACAAGGGAAGATAAAAACCACAACACGGTTTGATCGGTATTTAGTAGATGAAATCAAAAGAAACCAATATTGGTCATCTGTTAGTAGACGAGCAATTTGAAATAGGCTTCAGAAAGCAGGATTAAAAGTCCGTAGATCGAGCAAACAAAATGGTAAGATTAGGTACACCGGGAAAATTAGGAAAACTTGCATTGGTCAGATAAAACGAAGATCAATTTGTTTGCATCTTAAGGCAAAAACTTCGTTCGAAGGGGGCACAGTACAGAATTTTACCTAAAAACCCTGAGGCATGAAGAAGGTTCGTTTTAATATACGGTTCTTTTTCTTCATATGGAGAAGGTACAATTAATTGGATAGATGAGCTCTGTGGATTGTAGATTGTAGTTAAAAACAAAAAAAATGGAATTTTTCACAATAAAAAGTCAAGTTTTTACGGGTTTTCAGGGTTGTTAGAAACTGTTCCCAACCCTTCAGATCATATTGTTTTTTGACAATTTTTTTTACCTCTAACGATCTTCTGATTATGCTAAAAAAGGATTTCGAGCGATTGAAACTGTTCGTAATTCAGAACAAAAAAATGCCCACTAAGAACAAAGTTATTGGTCAAAAAAAGAAAAGAGAGGATTTTTTTTGATGAAAACAATAAAACAATATTTTTGAAGTGAAATAATAACAGCGCAGTTACTGTGAGATCAAATTTTAAAAGTATCGAGCCAATGCATACCGTTAGTCGATGGTGTTCATTCAAAAAGGCAAAAATTAGTGTTAACCAATCTAAGTTGATCGCTGAATATAACGCAGGAATGAGTGGAGTTGATCTTCATGACCAAGCGCTAAATAATTATAGAATAAAGTTTCAAGGAAATAAATGGTGGTGGCCGCTTTATAAGACTGTAAACAATTCCCAAATGGACCTGTTGGAGTTTCAGCGTCATATTGTTCGATATTACCTGCGAAATTATACGCAGCCATTCCCATCTTCGAAACGCTCAACGCATTTGATGTATGTAATACTGCTGGAAATCATTTCCCAAAAAGAATTAAAAACCCTCTTAGATGCCGCGAATGCCACAACAGAATCAAATGCAACGTTGCACTTTACTTAGAAAGGGAGTGTTTTAAAATACTTCATACAGTAAAAAATAGCATACTAATTAAGCCATTGTACCTGATTAGGTACAGCTTCAAAAACACACTTCCAGAATTTTTATTTTTTGTTTTTTTTTTATGTTCCTTATGTGTATTTTATTTAAACTAAATAAATGAATTAAAGAAATTTCCATTTTTAATGGCCTTGGTTTTTAATGGATTAAGCAAAACAAAATCCATGTTATGACTGTGACTGTCACAATCGACCATCCATATTAAACACCGTTAGGGAGCTATAACAAAATAAAATAGAGCGATATAAACCTAAAAGCAAAAACGAAATTAAGAAGGAATGGAATTTCATATTTTCCGAATTATATTCAAACCTTGTGTGATCTATTATAAATCGTAGGTAAGAAGAAGTGTTCGAAATTTATGGAGGTTTAACTTATGTAGGACGTAAAGGTAGATTGGTAGAAAGTTATAAATAATTCTGTTGAAAACACATACATATGTATCTGTATGTGTTTTATTTGTATAAATTTTTTATTATTGTAATATTAACTAAAAATTAAGTGAACAATTTTACTGTTATAAAACAACATGAACATAGAGGAGATTTTTAGTCTTTTGATTTTCTCCAAATTATCAGATGTATGGAATTTTTTATAATCTGCTTTTATATTTCTTATATTCTTAACATATAGATGATGATTCAATGGACCTATTGATTCTCATGTGGAAGTGTACTTTATACACTACCACTACCCTTTTGAAAACTAACTAACTAACTACAATAGATAGTATCTAATTGGCTTGGATTTTTGTTAGTCAGCTGTTTATTTGCAATTAGGTGTTGCAAACTCAGAGCAAATAAAAACTATGGCCCATAATCATAGTCATAGAAAAAGCATACTTTAAGCAAAAGCATGCTTTTGTTTTAAATTCAGAACAAAATTTATATGTTTTTGTTGTTTAAAAGTCTACTTTTACTTAAAGTATGCTTTTTCTGTGACTATGATTATGGGCCTATGGGTTTTAGGTGTTGCATATAAATTTAAGTCTAGCATGTGCATTTCTGTGTATTTTGTTAGTGTGGAGCAAAAATATGCTCCACATGTATTTTTGCAAATGCAATGATGCAATACCATTTGCACAAGATTGTGAATTGCTCTAATATGTTTATTAATACTATTTTTAAAGATTTCAATAGAAGTAAAATATATGCTTCTTTCAATGAACAACAAATATGTAACATTTTTAGGAAAGAACACAAAAAGGAACAAAGAGCAGAAAAGGCGCAACATACAGCATTGCCAAAGTAAAAAATAAACAGTTTATGGTTTTATTATAAATAGCGATCCTTTCAAGTCTTTATAAGTTTCACGAGCATTACTACTTGTAATTTCTATAAATTTCTGTTACTGATTTTGGTAATATCACTGTCCAACAAATTAAGAGTTTTTGAATGGAACAGAATAGCGACCCCATAATTCTGAAAGGGTATGTTGAGTAGATCATTTTTGTAGAACAAACTTATGGTCCAGCACGTCTGAGTTTTTTTTTACAGTGGGTCAAAGTTTTCATTTTTTGGTCGAAGGGAGCATTATACTATATGAATAAAATGTTGTAAGTTAATGTCTGAGAGAATTCTTATGGTCAGAGTTGTATTGTGGAATTGTATGAGGATTATTTTTGTGGAAGATCTTAACCCTCTAACTGGTCTCTTTATGGGTCAATTTGACCCTTTTTTCAATAAAATCAAAAAATATCCTTTAAAAAAGGACATTTAAGGATTAAAATATTCTACGAAAATGTTTGGCGGAAAATTTCAGTGGGGGTCGCCAAATACACCATTGTTGTAAATAAAGCTCTTTACGATTTGTAAGCTGATTTGTAAGTCACAGTTGACTAGACGCGAGAACTCAGTGTTTGGCCTAGCCGAACTTGACGATGTTTTCACCTGCTTTGTATGTGTCGGCGTGTAATTTTGCCAATTAATCGTAAAGAGCTTTATTTACAACAATGGTGTCTTTGGCGACCCCCACTGAAATTTTCCGCCAAACATTTTCGTAGAATATTTTAATCCTTAAATGTCCTTTTTTAAAGGATATTTTTTGATTTAATTGAAAAAAGGGTCAAATTGACCCATAAATAGACCAGTTAGAGGGTTAAGATCTTCCACAAAAATAATCCTCATACAATTCCACAATACAACTCTGAACATAAGAATTCTCTCAGACATTAACTTACAACATTTTATTCATATAGTATAATGCTCCCTTCGACCAAAAAATGAAAACTTTGACCCACTGTAAAAAAAAACTCAGACGTGCTGGACCATAAGTTTGTTCTACAAAAATGATCTACTCAACATACCCTATCAGAATTATGGGGTCGCTATTCTGTTCCAAAAATGGTGTTGGACAGTGTATTTAAAACAGCAAAATTGTTTCCACTTTTTAGAAACAAGGTGATATTAAGCAGAAAGAAGTTGTAGCTTTAAAAAACGAATGGGATGGTTGATTATAAATCGGAGACAGTCGCTATTAGCTTCCAATTTAATTTCAGAAATTTCCATTTGTATTTCAGAAATGTCTATTTATATTTCAGAAAATTTTAATTGTATTTTAGAACTTTCTAATTGTATTTTAGAAATTTTTAATTGTATTCCAGAAATATCCAATTATATTTCAGAATTTTCTAATTGTGTCTCAGATTGGAAATATCTGAAATATAATTGGCTATGGAGTAGGCTCAAAAAAAAAATTATTTCGATTTTTATAGGTAGCTTTCAAGGTTAAGAACGTGGTTTTATTACTCTTTTGACTTGTTTAACTAAGAAATGGATATAATGAAAGTGATTGTCAGTTCTGGTTCTTACTAAGACTTTTGATGTTTTTGTTCAAAATAAGGTGATTAGGAATTTACAATATTTATTTATTTTGTGGTTGTTGTTGTAACAACTCTGCTGTCGTTAAATGATTATTCCTCTGGAAGAACAACTATCCCTGAGTTGGCATTCTTTGGTCGAATTAGACTCAGTTGGTTCCGTAGTGAATTAAGATCAAATTGTGTTTTCTTTCCCTAAATTTAAACCTGTTTTGTTTATATTATTGCAATTATTGATTTATTTATTTTATTTCTTTCCTGTGGAAGAACTGAGTTGTCATTGTTTGGTGGAATGAGACAGTTGTTTTACATGATTGTATTGTAATAAAATCATATGTTACGTCGTTTTCAGTTGAATATACAAGAAACCGAAGTATTTCCGACAAGATTTAAGAAAAAATAAAAACAGATACTCCGACTGTTTCTTACTGTAAAAAAATATCTTGTTTGTAAACAAACAGAAAGCATTATTGACATTGTAGGAATTATAAACGCAATTTATACATTGTACCAAGAATGATAGAAATAAAGATTACGCCATTTGCATGATTTCTCATTTGATGACGTAGATTGTGCTTTTTCAAAAGATACCAAGTGTAGACATTTTCTATTTTCTTATAAAAAATATATGCATTTTGTTAGAGTTGGCAATCTTTTTTATTTTCATGAAGTGTGCAGTGGACAAATGCAAGCAAAATAGCATTAAAAAATCAAGTGAGAAATGTACTAAAAGAGAAAATGATCAATTTGTTTAAAAAAGTGTTAATATTTTTTTTTAGCTGGTGGAAAATATGTAACCGATTGCAGTTTTTCCCAAGGAAGCTTTGGGTAACGTGTTCATTATTAACTTTATTTTTAAGGTACTATGACGGTTGACGGTACTGTGACGGCTTGGAAAATAACAAAACCTGGCATCCTCTAGAGGACATGACCTACTCATGGTTTAATCACATAATTGAGGGTGGTATAAGTAAGCCCTCAAAATCGTTAATGGTTTAAGCTCTTCCATTATGCGATGCCATTTTCATAAACATACAACATATGACGGAAGCTAAAGAAATCGAACAAATTTTTTAAATTTTGACAGCATGAATAATTATTAGCCAATATATTAAATTTTGCGTGACGTTATTTGTGCGACCTACGCAGAAGTTTAAAATTTTGTGTTCTGGATGGCTTAACCTTTATTTCTATCATTCTTGTATTGTACAACATAATTGAGTTCGGAATATCAGTGAAACATGATTACCCAGATGATAAAAACATCACATAAATTAAAACCGAATTAATAGTTTCAAGACTGTGTATAATATGCAAATAATATCGTTAAACGTTAAAATACCAAACTTTATAATACAAAAGGGTAGATATGACATATGTGTCATGTGTATAACAAAACATTAGTAGTGTTCCACATAGTTAAAACATTTAAAAAAGCTTGTAAAAGGACAGTTTTATAATAATTATGAAATGTTTGTGTAAATAAATACTTTCAGTTTAATAATGTTTATAAAATAGTGTTTTCCATAATAATATTAATATTATAATTATTATATCGTCGTGGTGAATGCAATGGCTGTATGTCACAAAATCATACTTTTGCAGGAGAGACAAAAACTGAATATTTCTGAGAAAAATTAAAACAGACCATTCCTCATATTGCAATAGCCCGCAAAAGCTCTCTTCTTATTGCGTGAACGGCATAAGATAAATTGCAGTTATAGGAGCCCCAATTTTGGTTACAACGCTACAATAAAACCAAATTCAATTTTTTTTTTACATTCAGCCTTTTGCATTCACCACGACGATATACATACAAGGTGGCGCAAAAGTAATCCTCCTATCAGAAAATGCTATAAATTTTGCGATTGGCCCCTAATGTCAGTTCTGTTTTGACATTTGTGTAGTAAACACATGCGAAATACATGTTAATAAACAATGTTACGCTGCTACACTGCTCCAGAACGCGGAATATTGCTGATTATTTATTGTTTTATATATTTCGGTCGGTGACAGCCAAAAAACATCGGAAATTTACTTTTGCGCCACCTTGTATGTATATGTACATACATATGTATATGTGTATTGTTTATAAAGCGAGTATACGATTTCAAGAAAATATTTCAGTTTACAGAAACTTTTGAGATAAATATGTATATTAAGCATATAATTATTGTGCTTGAAAATAGAGAGACTGTAATATTTTACAAGTCCTTAGTATACGTACATATATATATGTGTCCACTTATACAATTTGAGAATATGACAATTAACAATAAAAAATAAAAAATCAAGTACATAATTATATTATAAGAGATTCTTAAAATAAAAAATTAATATGCAATAAACATTAAATTTGAGATTTAGTTTTGAACTAAAAAACTATGACTTTTTTGTTGTGGTTTTGTAAATTCTTTTTATCACTGCAGACTTGTTTTATCATTATTGCTTTGTTATACATGATATAAATATAAAACTCATACAACCCATAAAAGATGTTTATAAAGAATGAAAGAAAAAATTAAAAAATAAATTAAAACTTACTAAGACTTTTGTGGCTGATTTTCTTCGCCTTGGCGCATGGTAACATTGGTGACATCTTTCACTATCATTTCGGCCACCTGCCAGGCAATTTCCTCCTGCACATTATCATCGGGCAAATGAACCAATTTACGCATAGCATTTTTAATTTTATTACCATTCAAAGTCAAAGACCAATTGTGGCTTGTTTTCAAGGATGTGTGATGCAAAGCATCCGAGGGTAATATAAAGTCTCGTTCATAACGACCTAAAGAGTTGACGCGCCCGAATTTTAAATTGTTGCTATTAGAGCGATGCCATAGCAAATCGGGATTGGTTAATTGTGACGAGTCAATGTTTAAGTGGAATTGTTTTAGATGAGACGAATGGCTGTCCATGGATGCTAGTAAGGTATTGTGTTGTGATATTGGTAACTTTTTATCAAGCGTGCAATCCGATAAAGTTTTACGATGTCTATTGGCGGTTTTGTCACTAACACAACGACGCAAAGGTTTATGCAAGGATTGCAATTTATTAAGGCTTTCTTTGTGTTCGCTGTCTTCCTCAATGCGTGTTTTAAGTTCATTTAAATAATTGGCAAATAATGAAGATTTCAAAAACAATTTCAAATATTTACATTCTAAATATTTTGCCGCCACTTTTAGCGGCAAATCGAAACAGTAAAACACCAAACCTTCGGTACAAATACAGGATTCTACATGAGATCGTAATTTGTTTGAAGACCACAATTTCAGGTCATTTTGCAAAGAGAAAAATTTCTCATAAATTATCATGGCATCTGATTGGGCTTCCTTTTCGTTGCGTATTTGTAGTTCCTGAGACAAATAACTTTTACGATAATTTATGGCGGAAGACCAAAAATCTAAACAGTCCCTCTCTTGATGTTGTTCCAAGTATTCCATCAAATAGAATAGGGTTACCTCACTGTGTAAGATATCATTGATGTTTAAATTATGGCTCTGTATTAATTCGACGCAATACTTTGCATAATAGGTACTTTGTAGAAAATCATTTAGGTATTCCTTCTCCAATTTGTTGAGGATGAATTGCTGAGCCTCTGTAAAGCAATCCATTGTAATGGCACAGTTTTCTTCCTCCTGTTCCCTTTTGCACAACAACAAGGAAATTTTTGATAAAATATCTACTGGTATTTCTATATGCTGTAGCGAATTGCCACTTAAATATTTCTTATATATGGCTAGGGCATCCTGCACACTGGCCACTGATATTACAGCACACTCGGAGAGTTCGGTAAAATTGCTAGTTAAACTACATAAGGATAGTTCTGAGGAAGCTTTAAAAGCATTGTTCTTATCATTACATTTAGTTAGTTGTTTACTTGTTTCGGCATATATTTGAGATTTTTCATCATCGGTTAGGGGTTTGCGCATGGTTAAATCGCACAATGTTTTTAATTCAGGTACAATGCTATTATCATTATCTGAGCCATCTGCTCCAGCACATCCGGCAGCTGCAGTATGTGCTTCACTTAAATCATTACGTTGTTGCTGCTGCATAATATGATCATCTGTATCATTATTGCTGCTGCAGGCTTGTGCCATTTCGAATACCTCGTCTGTGGGCTCCTCCGGTATTTGTTGAGCCATTAGTTTAAGTTTTTGTTCTTTACGTAATTGTGCTAAAGCAGCGTTTTTAAAATTTTCTGTATCTAAGTAGAATTTAATTAAAGGCAAAGCGTTACGTTTCTCTAAATATTGAACAAAAAAACTGAGGCAATTTGGTTCGTTGACTATGGATGTGACGGACATCGAAAGACGGGAATGGTATTTGAAAATATCTGAAAAAATAAGCAATACGTTAAATTGTTTCAATCTCAAGACACTCTTAACTAATTATAAAACAGAAAATAAACTTTAAATATAAATTAAAGAAAATATCCTGTAATTAGAATGGAGTTAAAATAAATTAAACAAAATACAGAAATTTCTTTATAGTACACATTATTTTATTAAATTGACATAGTGTTTCAATGCATTCATGGCTTTTTAATTTTGATTACACCTTGACATTTATTTCTGACTACACGCTATATATGTTACCTACCAAATTGAATATTTTAGATGGCTTTGAATTTAACTCACATTAATGTCAAAATATATATTTGATATGCTTTGTTTAGAGATTGGCTAGATGTTTAGATATTGAACTTCTGATGACTTGAAATTGCCTTGCAAAATAGTTCGTACTATTATTTTTGTCTCTGGGAATTGGTTTGACTTATAGTCACTTTCTAACCCTATGATTAATGTCTATATATTCCTTTTTATTCTAGATATTTTTTGATATAAGGATTTTACAGCCGCATTTGCTATATTTTGATCATGTTTTGTTGTATTGTTGCCAATAATAAATAAAAATTGATTTTTGGTGGGAATTATAAGTGATAACCAAGGTTCGGATTTTTATGCAAATGCATATTTGTTGTCGTCAGTCTGAGATCAACATAAACTAAATATCTTTGCGAATCAAGAAATTTTCAGTAAAATGGCAGCGATGTGTTCGTTCATATTTTTGCATATTTTGTTTTAAATGCATAATTTTGCAGATTTTGTTTTGAATGCATATTTATGTTGCATGTTTTGAAAAAAGTGTTCTATTTGCTTTAATATTTTGCATAAGTATTTAAAACAGACGGAAAGATTCTTTTTTGCAATGTGTGCCTCAAAGGAGTTGCATTTGAGAGAAAATCCCAAGTGGATCAACATTTAAAAAGTCAAAAACACAAAAGCAGACAAAAATGCGGAGAAGTTATCTCAACCTCTATTATCTAACCAGGAAAGTAAGTCAAATCAGTTTAACATGGATCTATGTCAAGCTTTTATTTGTTTTTAATGACTCTATAGCTTTATTAGGTGAACATTTCAATAAAAACCAAATACTGCTGTATGTGACTGATGCTGCGCCATATATGGTTAAGTCTGGAAAGATTTTAAAAGTATTTAATCCAAAAATTATTCATCTTACATGTTTAGCCCATGCGATGCACCGTGTTGCAGAAGAGATAAGAGACAACTTCGTTGGTATTGATTTATTGATTTCTTATGGAAAAAAATCTTTTGGGCCATATATAAAGAGAAGTACCCCGATTTATGTCTTCCTCCATAACCTATAACAATTAGATGGGAAACGTTGTTGGCAGCAGTTAGTATGATAAAAACTTTGACCAATTTAAGGATGTAGTGGAAGGATTCAGCGATGATGATGCAGTCTCAATAAAACGAATTAAAAAATTTTTAAATTTACCAAATATAAAAGCTGAATTAGTGTTTGTGCCTTCCAATTATGGTTTTATCGCTGAGACTATTGTTAAACTAGAGGAATATAATCCATTGAGTAAGCAAATTAAATTAATTGATGATGCCATAAATAAAATCTATGCTGTGGACGGTAGTAACTTAAGTAAAAATATTCGTATCAAACTTGATAAAGTTTAAAAAAAAATAAAACAAATTGCTGATATATTTAAATTAAATTTTAACGAAAACAACGAAGTGGAAAACGAATATTCCACAAAGGAACTATCAGCATTTAAGCATGCACCAATCAGTTCTGTCGACGTTGAACGGTCTTTTTCCATGTTTAAAAGCTTTTTAAGGCCAAACAGACTCGACTTTATTTTTGAAAATATTAAAAAATATTTGTGTATCTATATAACCTATACTTTGTAATATAAACTAAATTTGTTCTTATTCTTAATTCATTTTATATGTACCTAACAGACCAAAAAATAAGTAAAGTATAATAGTACTTTAGAAGAAGCTAAAGTTTTTTTTAATCATATTTGAGAAGCTATTATCCTTCAGAATATGTTTTAAAATAGTATACAATAAATCAAGGCATATTTATTATCAATATGCCTTGACAATAAATATATATATTTTTCCTTTTTTTTAACTATGAATGCCATTAAAGGTTTTTTTTTTATTGATTTTTTTAAGGAGAAAGACTTGTCGTCTGTAGGCAAAGCTTCGAGTTTTGTAAAAAAAATTTTGGCGGAAGCTTTTTAATTTTGTTTTCAAATCACATCGAATTCCCGAAAATGAGAATTTCTTATTTGCAAGCATAACCAAATTTTACAATTGTTGAAATAAGCTTATTCTAAAATTGTAGGCATAAGCTTATCTTTATTTAGTTTAATAAAATATTATTTGGAGAAGCTTTTTCTAAAATTGAGAATATAAGCTTATTAAATAATTATTTCAGTACTATTATCACGAGGGTTCCCTTTTGATTATTCTACAATAATTTAAAAGTGTTTTTCTATAGTTTCTCAAGTCTTTTTAAAGCTTAAGGCTTATGCTCGCAAGCTTTATTATAATATTTTTCTAAAGGGTATTGGTCTATTGGGTAGGTTCAAATATGTATGTATGTATGTATCTAACAAGTGGCTTAATTTAAGTTTATGAGAGTGAATTGTTATTTTTTGATTTTATTGTTATTTTCATGTTTTTTTTTATCATTAATAAATGTTATAAAAAAACTTTAACGCATATTTTTTAATTTTTAGCGCGTATTTTTCTATTTTTAGTACATGTTTTATACCCACAAAACGCGATTTTAACTGTATAAAAGTCTGGTCTCTGGTGATAACAGATTATCATTATTTTTTAACTTATACCACTATTAATGAATCTAGAGCCTATTTCAATATTCTATATAACAAATAGACATTTGGTCGGAAATATTAAATTATAGTCTGTTTTAGAATTCGTTATAACAAATTGATTTTGGTGGGAAATATGTCTACATATATTATTAGCTTATCCATTATTTTCAATTTAGACACATATTAGCTAAATAGTTATAAGTAATGTGAAGGTCACTTTTTGAGATTTATCTTTGAAAGTGTTTCTATATACAAGGTGGCGCAAAAGTAAACTTCCGATGTTTTTTTTGGCTGTTACCGACTGATTATTGGTCAAATAAATAGTCAGCAATATTCCGCGTTCTGGAGCAGTGTATCGTAACATTGTTTATTAATGTGTATTTCGCATGTGTTTACTACACAAATGTCACAACAGAATTGACATTATAATAGAGTCAGAGATTATAGTTAAAATCTTCAATAACAGTAATATTGAAATATATTTCAAACAAGTTGCTATTAGTTTCTTCAGTTCTAAAATAAAAGAAGAGACTTTATCAAAATTATATGGGCAAAAACCACCTGCTCTGCTCGGCTATTGATTTTTTTCCAGATTTTGGAAAGACAAATAGACTGAAATTATACTCGACATAAAAACCTGCAAAAGTACTTGAATTGCCAGGACATAAATTTTGGATACTAATATTAATATGGCTATATGTTTAACTATCTGTTTATTAATTCAACTATGAGAAAGTTTGTCAACATCTATTGTACAAATAAAACAACAAAATGTTCGTATAAAACCAATGTTGAAAATTTTGAAAATAAATAATAATTCTCAACATTTTTAATTACACACTAATAATCAACATATGTGCCTACAAATTTACCCATCTGAAATTTAACAATAATAATCCCCCACGAAATACTTACGTGAGTATAATTAATTTTACCTTCATCGAATTCAACAATTGAATTTAAAGCCATAACAGAGGCCGCAGCAGCACCTACGTCTTGATTACAATCACCATTACAAAGTGCACCTAAACTTAAAGCACCATAACTAACAGCATCATCTTCCGAGCCCCCTGCATTAGGTGCAGTTATCAGCAAGCCCAAATTAGCTAACTCTTCAAGAAAAACTTCATCACAAAAACTGGAAGTCGAACGTAGTGAATGACGTTTTACAGAGGCAACAGTAGTAGTAGCAGATGATTGCAATAGGTCATCTACAGCACTAGCGCTATCAATTTCATCAAAAATAGCATTTACACCGTCTTTGTTGTTGTTTGTGCTGTAGAAGTGTTCATTTTCATTTGTATTTGTAGAACCAGCACGACCTTAAAATAAGTATTTAACAAAAGTTAAAAAACAAAAATAAATGTCTGTTCGAAACATGCAATTAACTATGACAACAACAAACACAATGTTAGTAATTAAAAATTCCAAACATTTCTTTTTATTAATTCATTCTTTTTGTGTTATTATCAACAGAGTAGTGGCTGCTCTGTTTACTGTTTCTGCGTTTGCTTTATTAAAATTACCACATTGTTGTTGTATCGTTGGCAGACGGGTAAAAAATTTTGTTACTTACTTTTCTGCCTTTTAAAATATTTCAACATTTTCTTGTAGTCGTTGTTATTCCGAAGATTTTTATAAAATCTACGTGTTAATTACATTTATTCGCTTTTATTATTGAGTATAAATATAAAATTGTAGTATTTTATTATTTGTTTTGCAAAACTTTGTACACAAATTGTTTTCTATGACCAATGCACTAAAAAATTTCTTCGAGACGTAAATATTTGCTGTTTCTTGTCAAAAATAAATATTCACTGTGAATTATTAGCCGAGTTACTGACATATCAGGAAACAGTAATGTTGCCATATTAATGAAAATAATTTCTGTTAATTTAAAATTTTCATGTTATATTTCAAACTTGAAATTTTATAAGAATTTAGGTTTTATTACGCTATTTTAAGTAATCAGACAATATTTCATAGTACACTTACCCCCGTTTTTACCAATTTAAGTTATAATTTAACTATTACTTTAACTGCAAGTCAGTTTTCTTTTGCATCAAGTTAAATTTACCTCACGAATTTTTTCCGTGTCGGATAGGGGGAGCCCTCACCGTTTTCTTTGATACATGGTACAAATGGACATAGAATATGTCCCCTTACGTGCCTACTCGTAAAGTATGGCTATCTTCATCCAACATTACATTACAAAAACAACAACAACAGCGAAAGGTCAGCTAGGGAAACCCATGCTGACTGATTGCAAAAAGCAAAGCATTAGTCCACTCACTGCCCGCACGGCTACCACATCCAGGAGGGCTTTTGTTAAAAGGCGTGCCGCCATGCGAATTGTTGACCGCTATGGTATTAAAGTGGTCGACACTTTAACCAGCGACGAAAAGTCGGCTCTGGAATGGGCCATAACCCTTTTGGCCCAACCTGAAAACCCAACCAGCACAGAATCAGCGGACCAAACTGACTCTGCTGCGCCTAAACGACAACGGTCTGAGGAGGAATAACAAGGCCAGCAGCTAAGGACTAAACGTCCAAAACAAGGCGGGTCCCATGTAATCAATAGGCCGTACAGCGAGGTTGCTAAAAATATGACAGATCATGGGGAGGATATACGTTAGTCCAGGAGCCGTGGATATACAATTGCGACATTCTTGGACTAAACGCAAAGGGATACAAACTCTAGATATACTCAATAAGCTTGAAACTAGAAAGGAAAACTCCTTTTCTGAATAGGAAGATAACCAAATGGATTGACCGCAATCAAATCCTACATTAAATTCTCCCACTACCCCCCGAAATAGAGGATGTAAAGGATATTGCACCACCTCAATCTGTAGAGGGAAAGAAAAACCACCGTGTTAGTCCATGGATATAGCGAACTACAGACGTAGTTGTCGTAAACTCTTCAACGAGTTTAGTCAGGTTAGAAACGCAAAGCGTAGGTCTTGGAGAAACTTTTGCACTGGCGTCAAAGGTGCATCCGAAACCAGTCGCTTGCGTAAAATCCTATCGAAAAACCAACAACCCAGCGTTATATTCAAAAACCGGACGGTAATTGGACAAAAGATGGACGTGAGACACTGGAAGTGCTCATGGACACTCATTTTCCGGGTAATCTGTTGTCAATACCGATAATCGCAACCCAACCGTTTAATCGGATAACCTCCTCAATAGATATTAGCGAGGACAAAATTGAATGGGCTATATAAATCTTCGATTCCTTTAAGTCTCCGGGCCCTGATGGAATTATACCAGCTGATCTACAATACAACATATTGTATGACATTTTATTTCACAAAATAATGAGAAAGTATTGCCTACGCAACCAAATTAATTTTATGTTATAAATATAACCAAATGATGATGAAAATGAAATATTTAACTGGTTAAAAAGTGGCAGTTAGGTAAACTAGAAATTATATAACTTTCCAGTTAAACATATAATATTAATTTTGGTGAAAATGGCCGTTATATTCAGTTAGAAAAATTAATAAATAATTTGAATACCCAGCTGTAAGAAATATTAAAAACAAGTACATTTGTTTACCGAAATGCTAGATTTTCTTAATAATCGAAAATACTTGGAATTAATTTATTGTATGTTAGTAGTTAGATGAAAGTGGAAGACAAGTATCTGCAATGAGTTTATAGATGAAGCTGGATCTCAATGCTTCTAAAATCTTGGTCTTGTAGTGAAGTTATGAGAGATTTTAGCTCCGTATACCCTTTTTGAAACTCTGAACTGTTACAGAAATTGTGCCTTCGGAAGACCTAATTATAAATAATTCAGAAGTTGCCCCCTTCTTTAGTTCATTTAATCAACTTTCATTTATATATAATAATAAAAAAAGTCTTATTTAGAGGGTTTAGAACATAAAATTATGTTTTATTGATAATATTTATTTAATTTAATTTTTAATGTATATTTTATGTATGTTTTTGTGTATATATATGTATGTATATTATTTCTGTATGTATGCATATTTGTTTCGGTATACTAATTAAATTATAAATAGGCTAATTATATATTAATTTCTGTGTTTCTTTTTCAATAATATTTTTTTTTATATATTTAAGACATTAAATGTTTAATTTTTTAATTAATTATTTTAAATTGTTGCTTACAAATATGTATGTATGTATGTTTATATATAAAATTAATAGCAAAAAATGCAGCTTTTTGCGTTTTATTTTTTAAATATTGTTTTATATTATTTTTAATATGTATTTAGTTTTTTTTTGGTAATTTTTAAATATTTTCTTTTTTTTATAAATCTAAATTATAAAACGTTTAACTTTTATTCATTAGATGCAATTTTAAGGTTTCGATTTTTATTTTGTTCATGACAAAAAAAATAATTTGCTAATATTTTTTTACATATTTTTTTAATGATTATTTTTTTTAAAGAAAAATAAAAAAATAATTTCATAGAAATTAATAATTTATGTATTGATTGGTGTTTTAAAAAAAATTTTGCTACAAAAAATTATTTTTAAAAAATAAAAAAATTTACTGATATATTGAATTCTAAAGAATTATTTTTGGAATTTGATTGTTCTTCTAAATAGTTAATTTGTATTTAATTTAATTATAGTTATTTCATTGTATACAAACGAAAACACATTTTATTTAATGTCCATAATAAAAATCATTTGAATACATAGATATTTCTCTCATTTCCATAATTTTTCATTAGTATGTAATAGATGTAAGAAGATTAAATCGGTAAAATAGATATATAAATTATACATAGCTATTGTATACTTTTTTTAAGAAACATATTGGATAAAGGTATTTAAACATTTGATAATATCAAATTTCTTTACAAATATAATTGGCTTGCTGTAAAAACTTCAAAATTAGTTGGGCAAATTTAAAATAGTTTAGAAATTTCGCCTTTTAGCTGGGGTGTGTATATTGTATTATTCGAAATTTGTACGTTTTCTTCCGATTTCAATTACACAATTACCACCTGGCTTTAAACGTATGTAAATCGTTTCTTTCAGAATTAGTTTTACACAAATGAGTCATATTGGGTCGAATTATTCATTCCGTTCAGCGATTGCGGAACTAATTTTTTTTGCTGAAGCACAATTTTAAATTATTCATTCCGTTGCTGCGGTATTTTTCCTTTTTGCGGTATCATCTCTACACAGACGGTATTGATGCCGCAGGAATGAATAATTACATTTTACATATCGATCGTTTTTTCTTTCCGCTTAGTTTTCCTCTCCGTGCGGAATCAATAATTGGATTCATCGGATCATTCAATTTATTCTTCAATTCAAATCTTTACTAATTACCTTTCTTCATTTATTTTGAGATTAAAACAAAAACACAAACAAAATGAAGAAAACTATTCCATTAAATTTGAATAAAAAACTTTAGCTCTTAATCATTCCTTACAAACATTCATTAGTAATTAATTAATAGGCACAATGCCTTTTTACATTAAACATATTGAAATCATAGATTTAAGCATTAATTCCTTATTGAATAACTCAAACTTTTTTAATCGAATCCATCCAAATTTGTTTAATAAAATGTGTTAACTCAATCAATTTGTTCTTCATTTTGGAATTAGAAAATGTTTTGCAAAAGATTAAAACAACAATGAAGAAAACTATTTCATTAAATTTGTATGTATTAATTCCTTAGAATTTGTTAAAAAAAAGTTGGACTTTTCCATTAAATTTTGAATTAGAACATAACTAACAAACATTTTAATCATCATTCAAAGGTTGAATGTAATTCCAATGAAAAAAAGAATCTTTGAAAAATCTAAAGAATTAGATTACTCAATAGCTTCTTGAGTTGTCGAAACAAAATTTAATTCGCAATTGATTTCATCGACAAGAGACTGTTTCCGAGTTTATGCGTATTTAATACTTCTATTTAGGAATTATATTGGATTTAATTTGTCTATTCTGAAAAGTAAATGAATTGTTCGAGTTGACTTGCGAGAACCGGATCCGTAGTATTGGACTCGAGTTCTTTATTGTTCTTAAACTTTAGCATTCGTATCAAAACATTTCTGAAGTACTTTTTTACTCCGATCCATTTTAAGTTAACATATATCCAGCTGTTGTGTAAAACTAATCCGAATGGTTATTAAAAGAATTCAGATATTTTGGTGTTCTGTAAATAGAAATCACACTCTTTTACTTTCGAGTAAAATCACTCGATTTACAAAACAGGGACATTAAATACATTATTTTAAATGTTCAAACGTAACTTGATAAACAACAGCAAAAGGTAGAAGTCGACATACGAAACGGTCGGACAGTTTAAATATATGCCCCTATTGCGGTTCACAACTTTTTTAATAATTTGGTCGTCTTTCATAAATCGGTATTGCCATTCACAACTTAAATGTAGTTGACTTTTTGGTTGTGCTGCTGATTTTTTGGTTGTGTTTAATAGTATTGCGGTTCACCATTTTGGATGAGTTTGGTTGACAAAAACGATAAATATACACAACTGCTTATTAGCAGTTGAGTCTTTGTCGGTTATAGATTTAAATAAAATTTTTAATACATTTCCTTTAAAAAATAATACAAAAAAGATAAAAAAAATGGAAAAATCGTAAGTATAGGTGTTTTTTGATCTTAATATAATTAATTAAATGATTAATACACATACGCAGGACAGTCAAAATAACAACCAAATCCCAATTTTAGCGACTTGTGCAGCTGATGGAAAAAAATCCAGAACTTGCTAAAGGAAAGCAAAAATTTGAGATGACTAAAACTCAGTGTAAGGAAGCGTGGGAAGGATTTCAATAGAATTGAATAGCTTGGGCCCACCTACAAGAACATCCTTCGAATGGCAACGTGTAAGTATATGACATCTTAATTATTGTAAACAGACATTTTATTAAAATTTTTACTTCATATAGGTTTGGATTCATTACAAAGCAAGTATTAAAAAAAAACTTGCTAATAATAAATAAAACCAACAAGCAGCAGGTGGTGTTCCTTCACAAGAAATTCCGCTTAATGTACTTGAGGATTGCGTGTCCCAGCTGTTATCACTAAATGACCAAGTAGCACCATCTGGACACACTTTCGGCGTTGAAAACGTTGGTCCGTCAACAAATCCGGCTTTAGAAACTCCTCAAAATCTCGACATGGAACAAATCTTTACAAATGAAACTGAGATAATAAACACATCAGCCAAGAAAAGAAAAAAATCACCAGAACAAGAGCGTCTGGAACTTCTGAGAAAACAATGCGAGACACAAGCTTAACTTTAAAAACGTATTAAGGATTTGGAGAAAAACAGTTATAAAAATTATGAAATAAACAAGCAGCTTTTACAAATTAAGCAAAAAAAAATTGCCTCTATGAAAAATAATACTTATTATACAAACATATTTGTTACTTATTTTGGAAATTTCTTACTTCGCACTGGGTAGCTCAAGAGGATTGGAATCATCGCGTATTTTTCTACGTATACGTAGAACATTTGTATTAGCGTCATGATTTTCGTCTTCAAAAGATAAATCCAAACTTAAATCCATTCTTTTTATTTTATAAAAACTTGATTTCTTTGCGTTTTTTTCTTCACTTTACAAATAAAATGCATGATGTTGCCAACATGAAATCGATATTTCATGTCGGCAACGCCATAACAATTACAACTAAAAATCGTTGTGCTACACAATACCAAAAAATAATTTGGTTGAGTTAAAGTTGGGTTGACTGACAGACGACCAAACTTGGTTGAGTTGAGAACGGCAATAGGGGCATTAGTTTAAGTTAGTAATAAGTTTTATTTCTAATAAATTAATTTAATATATTATTTGTGAACTGTGTTTTGATTTGGAGCTTAAGAAGGTAGTGGAAGAAACTACAAATGGGTACAGACTATTGTCAGATCTGGCAATGTGCTAGCAATGTACTGTCATTGAAAAATAGTTAGCAAAAGGTAAACTGTCAGTTCAGACGACTGTAAGAAAATCTAACAATTTCATTGGCACACAATAAATTTATTTGTCCGTTCATACGGTTGAGATTGTTGTATGAGTGTGTGTGTTTAAAAATATTAAATTTTGTAACGGAACAAAAAAACAATTTTAGAAAAAATTTAAATATCTTTCGAAAGTTTGTATTCAATGCAACCAGCGTCCTATAAACTTTGCCGTGCCTCAACTACCTTTCCACACGGACTTTACCATTTTGCAGTAGGATTTTTGTTTCGGCCTTGATTTTTTCTCGCCTTCAGAATCTGTTGGCGACTGAATATGAAATTTTAATTGACTCATAGCTGCACTCTATGACGCAGGATTCATTATTATTTTCTTTCACTTTTTTAAATATTATTAATACACACTTTTAGTTGTTTGTTTATTGCATAAACTTTGATCTTACAACATTCTTGCAATGGCAAAAAAATGTGTTCATACGATTGTTTGATGTCTGATAATATTTTTGACTTACAATGTACTGAAAATTCTTTTTCTGGCAATGTTGAAAGTCAAAAATTGTAAGTTCACACGGTTATCAGACATTTTCAGAAAAATTGTCTGACAATATTTTATATATTTAGCTGTAGTTGTTTTTAAAAATTTTAAATCTAAGACTTCTGACAAACAAATAGGAATTTCAGCAATATTGTTTAGATTTTCTTTTCACAACGTTTCAAACGTACACATGTTTTTGTGAATATTACAACACCAAAAAGAAAATTAAATTTTTTTTATATAAATCAATTTTAATATTCACAATTTTACTTATTTACATTTGTATGTATACATATACATATGTACATACATAATTTTGGATTAATTCTATGTTGAAACTCTTAGCAGATGTTTGAGATTTGTTTCAGCAAGTTTATTATAAAATTGGCAAAGAATTTGAATTGATTTTATTTATAAAAATGTAAGAATTATTAATAAATTGTTGAATTTATAAAATAAACAAGTAAAAACAAAATAGATATAAAGATTGGTTTGTTTTAATAACACAATTAAAGAAACAGGCAAATAAAAAAATAATAATAAAATGCGATGGTTTTGAGTGCTTAAAAACTAAACAATAATAATTTATTTATATAAACTTAATATTACAAAAAAGTTTTTTTTTTTTTTTTTGTAAACAAATATTTCGGTATATACTTAAGTGTTTATATATGTATGTATGTTTTTTTATTTATTTTCATTTCGCTTTCTTTATTAACAATTTAATGTTTATGATTTATTTTTTTTTTTTTCAGTTAAATTGTTTAAAATGTATTTTTTCTATTTTCTTTGAGTTTGTACTTTTTGTTGTTGTTGGTTGGTATATTGCTAAAAAGACGGGGTTTATATTTATATTTTTTTATAATAAAATAAAAAACAATTTTATTTAATTTTTTTTCTGATTTTTGTTTAGAGGTTTCAATATTGTTTGTTTAAATTTTGTAAGAGTTTTTAGAAAGTTGTAGGTAGCCGATTATTAATTAATTTATTTTGTTAAATATTTGCTTGCTTTGTTCTTGAAAATAGATTTAGAAAAATATTAAAACTAAGGAACTTTTCAAAAACACTAGAGAATATTTTTGTTTTGTTAATTCTTTTGTGTTTTGTCTAGACCTTAAAGTTACATACATATTATGTTTTTATGTGAGGCTAATAATTATCAAAGTGTTTTGTTGGAAAAATTTTCTATTTCTACTATTTTTCAATATTAAATGTTTGGAAATTGAGAAAATAGTAAAAAGTCTAGGTAAATTTTTTAGTCATACAATACTATTCTGTGACAAATATTAAAATATCGTTAAAAATGCAAATAGTAAGCCCATTTTTACCTTTCTAGATTTTCATTTTAAATTATGACAAATAAAATTATAGTTTGTTTTCCAAAAGAAAATAATGCTTGATACAATTAGAGGCAATATATTAATGTTTAACAGAAAAAAGTTTTCAAATCTACATATGATTGAAGTCAATAGAGTTTCATATTCGTGGTTTGGTCATTTATATTTTAAGGGAAAAAACTTGCAAAACAAGTTATGTTGTTTTAAGATCATCCGTGAAAACTCACATCGCCATGCAGAATGATCCGTGTTTGGTTGTTGTTGTTGTTGTAACAGCAGTAA
The DNA here is from genome assembly GCA_916048285.2 of Bellardia pandia. Lineage (NCBI taxonomy): Eukaryota > Metazoa > Arthropoda > Insecta > Diptera > Calliphoridae > Bellardia > Bellardia pandia. The sequence continues at coordinate 40,741,759 of OU696530.1, forward strand.
TTGCTGAGTTGACAGCCCTTGGCCGAGTGATATCGGGTCATTCCGGTGCGTAGAACCGGCTGTCGTGGGAATGGTAGTAGCAAATGGTGGTGGTGTTAAAATTTTGGATTTGCTTCGAGGTTCTTGGTTATGAAAGTCTGCTAACAAACAAATGTACCATTACGAACTGACAATTTTGTATTTGCTTTGAAGTTCTTAGTTACAACTTTTGTTTAAAGCATTTCAAATGATCAACTGAATAGTCCAGAACACTTTGTTTAAACCTTAGACTTAGGTTTTTTCGCTGTCACGCTCATATCATATCCTGCAGTTGTTATAAAAGTTTAAGCGTATGGTCACACACATGGCATATATTTACTCAACAAAGCGTAATCTGGTACTTTTGTTTGTTTTCATTTCAATTAAATCGTAAACATTTTAATCATATTAAGTTTTATTGTAAATGACTATAATTTTTATAGTTCTTAAGGTTAAAGTTCTGTCATTTAAAAAAATTTTACTTAAAACCCAACCAGTTGCCGTAAGAACAACCACTTACATTCTTGACGCATGAGGACGAATTTCCCGCTTAAGACTACACAACTATTTTAAATTATATTCCAGGGCGTAAATGGAGTTGCAATGAGAATTATCACTTTCACAAATACTGGGGCGAAATGCATTGTTTATGCTGATTGATCGCTTTACGGATTTGTATGCTTTGGAAAGTCATTCATTTACATTTAATACGTTTTGCAATTGCTTTAATTTTGTTTGTATATTCCTTTGTTTTGCTTTGATGAACGCCGGGTAATTTGATTTTTTGATTTTAAGCCTCTTTTTTACAACAAAAAACGGAAGCTTATTCAATTGGTTTTTATTGCTTTGTTTTGCACCTATGAACGACAAATGATGGCATCAAATTCATTTCATTCATGGTTTTTTTCATTCAAAACTACTATGTTTAACTTAATTCCAAATTAAATATAGTTACAAAATGTAATAAATTTTAACAATACGGGATTGAGATGCAATTAATCATTCCAAAGCTTAACATCGCGACAATTCAAGCCAATCCTTTATAAAAACAATTTATTAGCAGTATAAAATAATGGTTTCAGCATTATTTTTTTTTTTTTGCACATTTTCCATGCTTTACAATTTGTATGCCTCATTTAATAATAATCTTTCCTTAAGATTGATCCTTCAATACAAACAGTTAGTTATTAATTTTCCATATTCTCATATACATGGTAAAGAAATTTCCTATTTTTTTCAACATATTTCTAAGCGACTAAAATACGAAAGTGAGAGGGCACAACCGCGAATGGTTTAAATCCCCTAAAGGACCTGGAATAATCGCCATGACATGAAAGTTATTTCTCAATTTATGGAAACACAATTTTCCCAAAGCATAAAATAATGGTTTCAGCATTATCTTGAATTTAATTTTTCACGCTTATTTCTTTGAGACAGCCTATTAACCTCTCCCTTTACACTTCATCCATTTAAGTTTAATTTAATAGCTACATGAATTTTCCATTTTTCAATTATAAAACAAATTGCATACTACAACACACCAACCTATCTATGTCCAAACTTTCCTCAACTATTTCCCAAAATAAAAATATAATTAAAAAAAAAATTAGTTAGTTTACAATTTTAGCCAGAAATTCTTAATAAGATTATTTAAAAAGATTACATGAATTTAAGTCAATATCTAAACACCTATGGTTTGTTATATTGTTATTAAGTCTGCCAGAAATATAAAATTTATATAAATTTTGTAGATGTTACATTAACAATTTATACTTTTACCTAATTTCAAGCACAATTTTCTTTTAGAACAATTTTGTTTAAGAGAATTTTTCTTAAAGTATTTTAAAAATGTTTAATTATTTGCCAAATGTAGAAAAGTGTTTTTATTATAATTATTCTTTAAAGAAGTCGAAACGAAACGATTTTTATGTATTTTCTTTTTGCATGAATTTGATAAATTTGGTATTGGCTGCTGATGGGTTCTTGTTAAAGAAGTGGAGGATGACAATGATGGTGATGTTGAATTGCATGTAAATTTTCTTGGTTTTGTTGTTAATGTTGTATTTTTAATATTAGGAATAATAAGAGAAGCAAGATTATTTAAATTGTTTGATATTGTATTTGTATTATTATTAACATTTCTTTTATGAATATTAACATTATTAATAATATTTTGTTTAATATGATTTTGTTTATTATTATGATTACGATTAATTAAAGGAGTAGTTGTTGTTGTAATTGTATTATTATTATTATTTATATTAGTAGTAGTTGTTTTAGTAGATGTTATAGAAATATTGTTGTTATTTTTATTATTTGTTTTTGTAGTAATAATAGAAATAGTCGGTTGTTGTTTTTTGTTTTTACTACAATTTGGTGTATTAATATTTAAAAAATTTACATTTTTATTAATGCTAGTCTTAACGCTATCATTTAAATAATTATGATTATTTTTATTATCATTATATTTAAACAACTTCTTATTACTATTAATTGTATTATTATTATTACTAATATTAAAGTAAGTTTTCGAAAACGTATTATTATGTTGCTGTTGGGTTTGTAGTTTTAAATTGAATTTAAAATTTTGCTTCATTTTAATGGTTTCTTCAACTTCTACTTCATCTTCATGTTCATTATTATTATCATCATCATCATAATTAATTTGTTGGATTTGTGGTATAAATTGTATTAAATTATTACTATTATTACTACTATTTGCCTCAATAATAGCAGTACGTGTAGTAATTTTTTGTTTTGTATTACTAGTATTACTTTTATTATTGGTTTCATTAATTTGAACATTCGATTTAGAAGTTTTCTTAGAATTTCTATTAGAAAAATTCAAAGTTGACGAAGAAAACTGTGGTTTAGTGGTACTAAGTGCATAAGTAGTTTTAGTGGTTTCAAAATCAGTTTCATCAATAATTTCTTCGAAAATTTCATTTATTTTAAAAATTTTATTTTTAACTATATAAGCTTCTTCGTCATCATCCACCACTACTTCTTCAACTTCAACTTTGTCTTCTTCATCATCTAATTCCTGTAAATTCTCTTCAAATTCCTTTAATGCTTTAACTTTTCCCTGTTCATCGTCACCACCATCATCATCATCATCATCGTCATCCGCATATTGATCATGATGTTGATGATGAGTTTGATGTTTCAAGGCTGTGTTCTTAATTTTTGAAGCAACTTTATTGTGTTGCAATTGTTGATTTTGTGTTTGTTGCTGCTTAGTTTGGTGTTTTGTTGTTGGTAGGCCGCGAAATCAAGACAGTTGTTTGGCCACAATAACACCGGGACGACATTGTTTTACCGCCGTAGTACTAATGGTTACATTTCCTGGTGCTCCCGTAGTGCTTGTACCGACTTTTGTTATTGTTGTACTGCCGCCAGCGGCATTTGTTTGAACTTTAAAGATGGCGGTGGGTGTAACATTTTGCGTAACAACCGATGTAACTGATGCTCCACCGTTTGAACTGCCTCCCGCAGTTGACTTTGTAATATCTTTCTGTATAACAGCTGCACCGGCTTTTGTTAAAGTCATGGCCGTACCACCGCCACCCACAATAGTGACTTGCTTATTGCCTCCTCCCTTCAGCTGTAAAAATGGCCGTAATTCAGCTAAAGTCTTACGTTGCGCCACAACATGCTGTTTGGTAGTCAAGGCCAGAGGAGCATCCTGACCAACTGCTCTTACTGCCTGGGTCTGTACCAACACCTTGTGCTGTTCACCGTTGCTGTCAGTAAATAGATGATCGCCCTCTAGATGGCGTATAGCCTCTACTATTGTTTCGAGATTTTGGCGTGAACGTGTTAGACCACTGGTTTGTTCAATTTTTTCGGTTTTCACTTTTTTCAAAGTGGAATCCGTTATACGTTCCACCTCGACCTTAGGTGTGGCCTTAATAGCTGCCTGTAAGATGGGTTGTAACATGGCGGGTGTAGGAGAGTTGCCCTCGGCATAGGCTTTTGCTATAGCATTTACCGCTACTTCTTGCTCCGATTCTGTGGAGGATGACGACAAGACCACTTCTTCGTGCACATTATCTTCCGTTATAATTTCGGCAGCTGCCGCTGCAGCTTCACTATCTAATTCCTCAATGGTAGAGCAAACCACCACCTGTTGCTGGCCCGTCAATTCATCAATTTCGACATAGGAAAACTCTTCGCATTCATCACGCAACAAATTGCCGGTATGCTCAATTACTTCACGGGGAATGTAAGTGGTTGTGGTGCTGCCACCATCTGTTTCATCGGCTTCGACAGCAGACGGTTGGGGTGCGGTTGCTACGGAATATAATTGGCGTTTAATCATTTGTAATTCCTCCTCCAACATCGTACGCAAACGTCTTTCCTTATACAGTTGCTCCTTTAGTTCTACCATTTCTTTTGTGTTCTGTTGCAATAGTATTTGAGCCTTGGTATTAGCTGCCGCAGCGCCACCGGCTGCGTTTAATAAAGTCATTGGTTCTGGCGACATAGATCCTAGACCCTCATCAGACGAATCACTTATAGTTTGAACATTAGCTACATTGTCGGTTAGTTTGCGTTTTTTAATGGCTACCCCTGTGATATTTTCACCACTGCTGCTGCCATCCGCATTGCCACTGCCACCGCCGCCAGCTTCATGTTGGCCCAATTGTCGCTTTAATTGGCTATTTTGTGCCAATAGTTGAGTTTTTTGGTTTTCCAATTCACAAATGTACTGCGATGTTTGCTGTAATATGGCAGCCTGAAATAGAGGAGACGAAAGAAGGTTTTAAAACAAATGTTTCTGTATTATGTAAATAAATCAATTAATTAGAGCAAACCCCTATCTTGAATAAAAATTCCACATGAAATTTGTTCCCTTTTATTTTTTTAACATTGAATTTTAATAGGAAAAATGTGAAAAGGGAACAAATTTCATGTGGAATTTTTATTCACGATAGGGATGCTTTTGTTTCTGCACCCCAAAACCGAAACATATAATTAAGTCATTGTGGCAATAGCAGTTATATTGCCAAATCTTTCATACATACATACATATCGTTGGTCTCATGTAGAAAGGCCCAAACTCGCTATTTTTTCGAAATTTGTTTTTTTTTTGCGATTCCAATGCATTTAACGCAAATACACCTCCTCACAAAAATTTATTGCAATAGTGTAAAAATAACGCTTTTATAAGCAGTTGTACAAAAAAAGTTACATGTTGAATATTATAGTTTCTATTATGTTTTTACCTTCTCCTGTAAAGTTTCAAATATGCGAGTTAGGGCCTTTCTACATGAGACCATCGATATATACTTTCTAAAAAATCGTTTTGATCAATTGATTTTATAATCTCCTTAAATGAGCAAAATCAAAAGGTAGAGTATATTTGTCATATTAGAGTATAATTAATATATCCAAAATTTAATGTTTTGGTTAGGCTATTTTGGTTATTTTGAATCGAATTATCCTACAAATTTGCTGATAGGTTTTTATGAAGCTTATATTGGACTTTCATTTGCATGCATATTGAACTTTCTTTTGATTTTCAAAAAGAAATTTGTTCTGTATGCCTGATACATGTATGTATGTATGAATTTTCTTTTTTCTGCATATATCCGTAAATTTTGACCTGCATTTTATTTAGTAAGTAAATTTTTCAATAATCAAGTACAGACAATTGTAGAATACTCACACATTCTTAGATAGTAACCTCTTACTATCTGAATGGCTGTGAAATTCGTCAGTCTGTAAATGTTTTCTTAATATCAACTTGTATACAATTTATCGGGAGTTGGGCGCCATCCTATATTTGTTGAGACACATATGACGATGGATGATACATGTACGTATACGTGTACATATGAATGGTTGGCCGAAATGTCGAACATTGTGTGTCTCTCTGTTTGGTGGCGTTTTGCATATTTGTTTGCATCGTGTTGTAGTTTGTGTGTATGTGTAGATTGTACTACATGTAAAGTTGGATTGCTGCATAATTGCATGCCATAACGGTCACTGACATTTGGCATTGTTAGATTTACATATGTAGAATGTACAAATATTTTTCTTTCTTGTTAATTTGTTTGATTTTTAACGAAATTCATTCATTCAAATTCAACTGTTTGCACTAAACTGTATTAGGCAGGTTTGGTGAGATTTTTCACACTATAATTGAATAAAAGAAATTGGTTTACTGTCACTCTTCTGCCGGTAAAATGAAAGTCTAGGTAAGAGCCCCTCTTGTCTTCACTACAAACACATTCTGCTGTTCATGGTTGATGTCGCTAAATAGGTGACTTACATATGTATGTACATATGTCTCGCACTATTGTTTCGAGTTTTCACTTTTTTCAAAGTGTCATCCCATATATGTACATATGTAAGTACATAAATTGTAAACAAAGTAGCTACTCACTCACCTTGTATAGTTACACCATGAATAGGGTCATATTGAAATAACATGAAAGTTTTGATATTTTACTAGTTGACATAAAAGAAGCTTTGACAATTACCACAATGATTTATATTTAACTCGAATATTTACTATGAAAATCGTAGATCATTATAGCTACTAAATTTCATAAAATTTTAATTTGAGCTATTGTTTAGTAGATTTGTCTATGGAGTGATCTGGAGTTGTAATTGCCAATTTTTATCGAAAATACGTCTAGGATAGTGTGGCCTTTTATATATTTTTGACATAGTTGGGCACATTCCAGTACCAGTAAAATTTCAATTACCAGTAAATTGTTTTACTGGTAATTGAAATCAACTTCAAGTACCAGTAAATTTTTAATGGTAATGAAAATGAAATTCCATTACCAGTAAATTTTTACTGGTAATTAAATGAAAATTTCAGTACCAGTAAATTTTTACTGATAATTAAATGAAAATTGCAGTACCAGTAAAAATTTACTGGTAATTAAAAAAAATATGCATTACCAGTAAATATTAACTGGTAATTAAAACAAATAGCAGCACCAGTAAAAATTTAATAAAATTAAAAAAAATGTATGCATATTAAAAAAAAATATATTTTTTTAGAAGTTTATATTAATGTAAATTATATTGAGACAATTCAATCAAAATTAAAAAAAAACAGAAAAAGAAACAAAATTACTATTTATTTTTTTCTAAAAATTATTTTTTTACCGTTACAAAATATACTGCATTACTATTTCCATTACCAATAAACTTTTACTGGTACTGCAATTTTCATTTAATTATCAGTAAAAATTTACTGGTACTGGAATTTTCATTTAATTACCAGTAAAAATTTACTGGTAATGGAATTTCATTTGCATTACCAGTAAAAATTTGCTGGTAATTAAATGAAAAATTGCAGTACCAGTAAAAGTTTATTGGTAATGGAAATAGTAATGCAGTACTTTTTTAATGGTTTTTGCCCATCTATGATTTTTGACAATAGGTATTGATATCACTGACATGTACATATTGTAGGTACATAGTTCAAATGAAATTATTGTAAACCATCTTTTCTAATGCTTGGTTTTCACTATGTCAGTTTTGTTGTCAAATTTTCCAAATAGTTGGTAATTTCATAACAAATTGGACAATTTGACAACAAAACTGACATAGTGAAAACCAAGCATAAGCATTTCTGTTGCAAATCACAACGGCTTTATGATAATTCTTTGAGACATGAGGTTTTTTTGTGCAATGCACCCACGAAGTCCTGACTCATTTATGCGTCTTCTTATTGTCCGTGTGGATATTTCTGCGCTTCTTTGCTGTCCAATTTCAGTCTTTATTTCGCGCGAAGATAAACATGGATTTTTTTACTGGCTCTACAAATAAATCTATCTTCTGTCTTTCGTGTCCTAGATTTCCTAGCTGGCGTTGCAAACACCTTTGTATTTTTGTACAAGTGTATTGCACCAAATATGTATGTAGGTATGTACGTACCTATAATATTTTTGAGCAAGAAAACTTTTGTGCAATAGCCGACATTGAAAGTTTTTCATTTGGGTAACACTGCACAATTAACCACCTATTTCGAAACTAAACCGTATCAGAATTATTACAAGTAAATCTATTGTTTAACAGATTATACCTACTCACTTTATCACTAATAGATACATACATATTTAGAAAAGTTTAAAAGTTGAAGAAAAAATGTGTGTTTTTAATTACGTGGCCAGCAAAGGAAACTTGTGAAAACAGTATTTTTATAGGTATTTTTTTAATTTAACTTAAAACTCAACGTGTTGCGCATTAAAAACAATGTTAATTGTTTACTCATTGAATAACGGTAAAAACAGTTTGCAGTGCTACACAGCGATCTTATTATATCAAATCGTAGTTTCTAATTATATGTCCACCTCTGTACATATGTACAGTGGGGAGCAGAGGTGAGTACATGTTCTTATTTTCTGCATTTGCAGGTGCATAAAAACGGTAATAACAAAGCGATTTAAATTATTACTTTTTTATTTTATTTATTAATTAGTGGATTACAATAATGATCTTAAAACAAAACAAAAAAACTACGTATTCAGGGAACAAACTAAATTAAATAAAATTAAATCTTATGTACTCAGTTTTGCACTTTCAGGAAACAAAAAAAAAAAACTTTTAAATTTTTAGTACTTAGTCCACAGCCCTTTATTTTTTAATACACTATTTATGCGATTGGGCATACTTTCAACCAACTTTTGGATAATTTCATATGGAATTCTCTGCCACTCCAGCTCCACACGGTGCCACAACTCAGCGAAGTTCGACGGAGCTGTTCGATACTGTCCCAACTTTTCACAATTTACCACATATTTTCAATTGGATTGAGGTCGGGACTTTGCGGAGGCCACTGCATCAATAGAAATGTTTGCCCATTCAACCACGATTTTCGAGGTGTGTTTTGGGTCTCCATCCTGTTGAAACACAACTTCTTACTCAGGGTATGTGCTCAGATCTACAAAATCGGGAAGTTGAATCTGCAATATTTTTTTCTCATGATTTCATAAATTTTTTGTAATCTACCAACATGCCACAATGTAAAGTAACCCCAAACCATGATGATGCTTTACAATCTGTTTAACATGGTGTCGTTGTATACTCTCCCGCTGTCGACGCCAATAATACTTTTTACCGTCAGATTAATATCGGTTAAACTTGGATTTATCTGACCATATTACGCGTTTGCAGTCATCAACAATCCAATCTTTGTGTAGTCTGTCAAATTTTAAACGTGCTGAAACATTTTTATCTGACAGTGCTGGTTTAGGTTTTTTACAGCTGAGATGTATCCAATATTGTGTAGCGCTCTTCTTGCTGTACATCGGCTAACATTTTTATTTATTGCTCAGGAAGCTTCTTTTAGGACTAAAGTCGTGTCTGCTCTCATTTTTCTCATTATAGGGCGTGCGTCTCCATCAGATAATAATCGTTGGCGACTGAAAACCTGTCTCTAGGAGCTACATTTCGCCGTTTTAACACTCTTAACAACTACTGATTGGCTTATATTAAGCTCTTTTGCAATCATACGTGACGAGGAGTCATCCTTTGTTTTATTTATTATCAAATTTTTCACGGCTATCGATAGTTTCTTAATTTTTCAAAAAATATTAACTTTTACTTTTTTAAATTAAAAAAAACGACGTTTTTGGAACACGGAGTTATTCAATTATTATTTAAAACTAAAATTCATACTGACAAAATTAAAGATTGCAGCAACAAATTTAAAAACTTAATTTCCAATAACGGTAAATTAAAAAATGATTCAATAATTTGTTTGATAACAAGTATGAGCAAAACTGAGTACATACAAGTTGTTTTGTTGTTATTTAAATTACAATCTTGTTTTTTTTTTATACAATCTTGTTTCTTATTAAGAATTATCTAAAGAACTAAATAAGAATTAAGATAGAAAAAGAAATTTAAAAATCGCTCCATTATTACCATTTTTATGATCTTTACAATGCAGAAAATACAAACATGTACTCACCTCTGCTCCCCACTGTATGTATGTATGTACATACATACATACGTACTATGTACATAGGTATGTAGTATGTACATATTTACATTTGCTTGTAGTCACCTTATAGCGTAGACAGACGACAGCGTTAATTTGCATTAAAATCTCACTAATGTGAAGTAAGATTTTACCCTGACAGTTTGTACACAACTGTTTAATTGTGAAAAAATTTATTTGGCATTTGGTGAAAAATCAGTATTTATTTGAAAAAAAAAAAAAAAAAAAAGTTGAAATTGCTTTTGCTGAAACTGCTCCATAATGCAAAAAGTGTTCATGCACTAGCAACCATCAACCTGAACGTGTTGCTACCCGTCAATCGTTCGTTGAGTTTAGAGACAAACGCTCATAACCTCGCAGAGTTAAACAAGGAGTTCCTCAGGGCGGGGTCCTGTCGCCACTTCTGTTTAACTTCTACATCTCTAAGCTCCCCACAGCTCCACAGGGAGTGGAAGTGATATCATACGCGGACGATTGCACAATGTGATCAAGTGAACAGTTATGTCAGTGAAATACACGCTTTCTTCACTGCAAGGAACCTGCAACTATCACCAGCGAAGTCTTCAGCAACACTCTTCACCACCTGAACGAAGGAGGTAAAAATTAATCTTGGCATAGAAGTTGACGGCACACAAATTCCGACAGTGAACCACCCAAAAATCTTGGGAGTCACGTTTGATAGCCTGTTTATCTCCTCAGCTCACGCCACTGCAATCACGCACAAACTGCGAAGTAGAAATAAGGTACTTAAAGCGCTAGCCGGTAGCACTTGGGGTATGGATAAAAAAACTTTTTGGCTACGTATAAAACGATTGGCCGGTCAGTGGTAAACTACGCTGCCCCAGTGTGGTCACCTGCGTTGAGTGATACTCAGTGGAGAAACATACAAAGCTGCCAAAATGCCGCCTTACGCACCATCACAGGATGCATGCAAATAACCTCAGAACACCATCTACATGAGGAAACGAAGCTTCTACCCGTAAAGGAACATAATGTCATGCAGACAAAACAGTTCCTCCTGGGATGTCATCGAAGGAATCACCCATGCTTTAACATCACACAGCTGGAGTCTCCCCCGAGGCATGTCAGGAAGGACCTTCGAATAAACGAGCAAAACATACGAAGATATACACATGATCCACTAGATCAAAACTCGTATGTAGCAGCTTTGAACGACATTCACAGAGTTGCCATTCATACCACGGTCGCAGGATACCGCATGAATGTCGTACTTGGAGGCCGCTCACCGCCCATTGCAGATACCGAACAACAACTGCCACGAAATACAAGAGTAGTTCTGGCACAACTGAGATCGGGATGGAGCAATAGACTTAATGCCTTTTGGTCCCGCATAGACCGTGGCGTCCCCAACCTATGCCCTGCATGTGGTCAGGGTCCTCACGACACCAACCACACTTCACTTTGTCCAATGGATTTATGGGCCAATCCAGTAGAAGTTGCCCAGTCTTGGTCTGGACCTTACTGCAGAACCCCCGGATTAAAAAATTAAGAATTAATTAGTTCTAGCTGTTACAACAACAACAACAACGTGTTGCTACAAGTGGGGACCGCAGTAGGACACTATGAAATAAGAGAAAGGCAATTGTGGAAATTTATTCTTATTATTTTAATTTTACAATTGTCTTCTTCTTTTACAATAGTAAACAATTTGATAACATATGATTGATTTTCGATGATGTTGCCATATTGAAATAGCTAAATTCAGTATAAATTCACTCTGATTTTGTGCATTTAGGTCTAACCTAATGCGCATTAGGATGGGGATAATTCACGAGTTAATTTGAATTAAGACTGCTAAAGCAAATTAACTGTGTCGTCTGTCTACGCTATTAGTGTACTTTGCTTTGTAAATCATAGACTGTAGCAGTCAGTCAAGTTGTGATTTGCAATAAATAATAAAAAAAAGGGAAAAATGCCGCCAATAACCAAAACAAATACCTGTATGTGGTAATAAAATAAAAACAGTAGAAAAAACACACACACAGAAACCACAAAACGAAAACTTATAAAAACCCTGCCGTCAAATGAGTAGCTAACTACAAAAAAAATCAACTTTAAGGTGTGTTCACATTGTCTGTATTTGTCATATGGAATGTCACTTTTCTATCCACATGTGTTTTCATGTGTATGTCAAAATTTGAGTTTCACATACGGTTTATAATTTACATGTTCAAATGTTGGTATTTTAAGTACATTTGACATAACCTATCAAAAAAAAAAAAAATCTTAAAACAGCTGATTGCTGTATGTGTATAATAAAAATTAAATTTATAATTAAACAAAACTGTATTTTAAAATGGAATGAGAGATTTTTGTTTTACTATAAATTATATTTATTAAAATTTCAATTAATTTTTGCCGCCACAAAATTTTTGTTATAAAAAACAGCTGATGTCAGATGGTTTGTCACAAGAAAATAGAACTCGTTCTAAATAAAAAATGTCATGTGTATTGCACACATAGAAATAACACATGCTATTGTTTGAAGGTGTTCAGACTATATGTACAAATTTGACATGCGAAAAAGTGACATTCCATATGACAAATACACACAATGTGAACACACCTTAAGTTAGCTTGTATAGACTGACTTAAAGCCAGCTACTACGCAATGCAAAATGTACATTGACTATTTTTTAAAATTTTTTAAAATGACATTTTGATGTATTTAGAGAACAAAGTCGATTGGCAACCAAACAGCTCCAAAACGCACAAAAGATTTAATTTATTTAGGGCTATTATTACAATTTATTAAGTAGAAATTCGAAAAATTGACTATTAATTGCATATAAAAGTAATCCAAGTGTCAACCACCACTACTTGAGAAATAGTTAGCTTTAAGTTAATTTAAAGTTATCTGAATCAGTAGAGCATACATACGAAAGTGTTGTTGCTTTGCGCTTGCGTGTATAGAGTGAAGTACGAAAAAAAAAAAACAAATAAGGCAAAAGGCCCAACCATAATGTGCATAAACTGGCTTAAGCCAGCTTAAGCAACTGTGCGAATACGTGTAAAACGTATGTGCAAACCAATGTACTTAATGAAACTTTTCGTTAAGTTTCATTTGCTTAAGCAAAGTGCCAAACTGAACGCACTTTCCGTACGGAATCATCTGTTTTTTGATTTCATTAAAAATAAATAAAAAAAATTAGTATGCAAAATCAAGAAATAGATGATATTACTCATATCTTATCACTTTTTATTATTTATTCAACAATTAGCAGTTTTTACTGTTTGCAAGTTTTCAATAAAATAAAACATCAAATAAAAAAATACAGGGCTGCAATTTTTGTTACTTTTTAATTTAAAGTACTCGCAAAAACATAAAATACTGCACAAATATGCAACAAGGTTACATGCATCGTGTAAGTACATTATGGCCACTTAAAAGTCGTCTTAAGTTTACTTATGCATTTGACAGACTTTTCGTTCATTTTTGACAGTTGCTTAAGCTAGCTTATGTACATTATGGTCTTTGTTTATTTGATGTTTTATTTTATTTTAATGAAATCAAAAAACAGATGAATCCGTACGGAAAGTGCGTTCAGTTTGGCACTTTGCTTAAGCAAATGACATTTAATGAAACTTAACGAAAAGTTTCATTAAGTACATACATTATGGTTTGTCACATACATACGTTTTACATGTATGTATTCGCACAGTTCCTTAAGTTGGCTTAAGCTAGTTTATGCATATTATGGTTGGGCCTTAAGTTTGCAAACAAAATATGCCGACTACTGATACATGCCGAACTTAGGAGCACTTACCCTAAATGCCGGTAATTTAAATTAAGTATAAATTTAAAATATTAAAATCTCACCACAACAAAAACGCCCAAAATAATAAACAGACAATTACATAAAAAAAAACACACAACAAAATACGTGCATATGTACATACTAGGTGCATATGTATCTATGTACATATTTATAAGAAAATGGGCAAATAACAATACGAGACGAGGGCGTGGGGTTAATAATACTTGCACATACTGTAAACAAAACAAAAACAGCAAAGCAAAAAAAAACAACAAAGAAAAAGCACAAATATAAGAAATGTAAACAAATACTAAAAATATTTATAAAAACAACAACAACCACAATACGCTCATATGTTTTTAGCGGCTTTTACTATTGTTTATTTTTTTTAATTTCTCAGTTGTTTTTATCGTCTCTTTTTTTCTGTTTTGTAAACAATTCATTCAATTTCGTTTTTGTGGTGACTGTACTTTTTTGTTGTTCGTTTGCATGGGTGTGTGTGTACTACATGAACGGTATACGCGGCGTCATCCTCCTCTCTAACTTTATAGTAGTTGTTATTATTGGTTGTGTTTAGCGAACAACAATACAACAACTGAAAAACAAAACAACAAACCAAGTACAAAAACAAACGAAAATATAAAATACACAGTCAATATTCGCCGCAACTATGTTGAGCAAAAATTTGTGTTTCTTTTTCCATTACATTCATAACAAAACAAATACTACTTGCTCTGAGATCCGGCTGACTGAAGCAAAACACATCAGAGAAAAATTGAGGAAACACTAGATTATGAAACACTGTGTGTAAAACACATGTTTTTTTCGGTATGAGTTTGAGAAAGAGAGAGAGAGAATAGAGTTTTAAATTAAAATATCAAGTAACAAGTGTGAGCGTATACTGCTTAATTATGTTATTACTATCTCTTTCTTTCCTTTATTTCATCACACCTTGCAAATAAAACGACCATCGTCATCATATGGTACGCTCAGTTGTTTGTTTGCATACTTCCAATTTCCACAAAAAATGGAATACTTCCAATTTGTAGTATGTGATTGCAATGACTAAAATAAAATTAAAAAACTACGCAAAGCAGCTGATGTTTACACACTCATGCAAATACACTATACATACTGAACAGCGTTGCCGTTTTTGGTTATTTCTAACCAAAATTGGTTATTTTTTTTCTCAATGTGTACATGTGTAGATTTTTTCTGTTTTGGTTATTTTTTTACTGAAAATATTTAGATTTTAAGACAATTAGTAATATATTGCAAGCAAAAGAATTGTGCAAAAATCAACAAAATGCCCATTTTGTTTGGTCTGCCAAAGACAAATTTTAAAACTCAAGCTGTGACATTTTAAGTAAAAGTGATCTCCATATTTATTGTAATATAATTACATGTTTTTTAGTATTTAAGAGAGTAACTTTCTAGTTTCTTTTTTTATTGCCAATGAAAAATTTTTTGTTTTTATTATATACTTTTTTTTTTTGTTTAAGACATTAAAAATTAATAATTAAACTTGCAAAACTTAATGTAAAGTATTGGAATTTTATATTTTACAAATTGTAGCATTAGCTTATGTTTCTTTGCATTACTTTTTGCAATATATGACGCTTAGTTTTTTAAAAAAATTATTTTTTAGTATTAGGAGTTGTGTTGTAAAATACGTTGTTTTATGTTTTTTTTTTTGTTACCTTAAAGTACAAATTATAGTTAAAATTACAAAAAATAAATAAATAGTACATGCATTTAAATTTGGTTATTTTTTTTTAAATTTGGTTATTTTTTTCATAAATGTTGGTTACAAAAAATTTTTTTCGTGGCAACACTGATACTGAATACACATTGAAAATCTTGCAGAAAATATTTTGTTATTGTTTTTCTTGCTTTTGAAAATGAGACCGACCGTTTGATGTTTGTTTGGATGTTTAGGCCATCAGCCAGCGTATTGCATTTCTATAAATGGCGCGCCTTGCAAATTATATATTCACACACAGACATTTTTTATTACAAAAATAAAGGTAATCGTATTAGTATTTATTTTAATGTAATTAAGAACCAACTGCTGCTAATATTTGTGTTTGGAGTTTTTTCTAAATGTATAAAATTTTAAAATCTATCTTTTACTCATACAGGTCCATGGACAAAAATGTATCTACATACCTACATACATATGTACCTACCTACATATAGAAAAAAAAACACACAAATAGTGTGTCAACAACAAACAGCGTCTCATGGTGAAATCACTACAAGGTGACATCTTACAACAATACAAAAGCAACAGAAACAACATGGTATTTTTGTTTTTGCTTTCATGTTTGTAATGGCAAAAACAACTGACTATTGTTTACAAACATTCCTATAGAAAAAAATGAATACATACAATTTTTAATTTCAAGATGACACAAGTGTTTTTTATACAGTGGCGAGCACACATGAATACATGCTTTATAACTATGACTTAAAAACCGAATAAACTCTCAAATTTTTAAAAATAATAATGGTTTTTATTTAAAATGTTAAATAAATAAAATAAAAATGAAAATATGTAAATTGAAATTCACTGTGCTAGAATTTGACACTTTTTTTTGTGACAAGCGGGTCACCTGACGGGTTAACCTAATTCGGGTACGTTGAATCCAGTGGTGCTAACCGTTTTTTTTCCATTATTTCGAAATTGAGGAGGTTGCACAACATATATTCGCGTAACTCAAAAACGGTTTAGTTTATTGAGAAAACTAAAAAACCGAAATTCCGCAATAAAATTTTCTTTAAATAAGGTTAAACTTTTTCCAATATGCGCAGTTATTGTAGAAGCATAAGTTTTTTTTTTATAAAAAAAAAAATAGTTTTACACACACGATAAGCTAAAACTTTGAAAAAAAAAAAAAAAATTAACAATTTGAAAAATAAAGCTAGATTTATACGATTGAAACTTTCTTCAAAATGCTTCACACTCGTGTAAACAGCAAAATTTCTTCAAAATTTATGTATTTAATAACTATTAATAACTATGTATGTAATAACTATTAAAGAAATAAATGTTGAAGAATTTTTGCTCTTACACGAGTTTGAAGCATTTTGAAGAAAATTTCAATCGTGTAAATGTAGCTTTACAATTACTGTTGCTTTGATATTTTTATAAATATCAAATAACGGTGCTTATGTACATAAATTCGCTGCAACTGTCCATTTATTCTTGCTGCCAGATTAAATGAACTTTAACGTGCAAAAGTGGATACATTGCCATTTCACATAAATTTACCCTAAACTTCACATTCGCTTTAATAATTAATGAATTTTAATTTATTTTAATTTTTGTTTTATTTATTTAACATTTTAAATAAAAACCATAATTATTTTTAAAAATTTGGAGTCATAGTTATAAAACATCTATGCATGTGTGCTCGCCACTGTATATATATATGCATGTACAAGCAAAAAAAATTGACATAACGAACATGACTAAAAAAAAAAAACAGCTGGCTTTTCAACACCACCTTGTAAAGTGATTTCACCATGCAGCGTCTGCTCTGTTTTGTTTTTGACAGACAGACCCATGGTGAAATTAAATACTAGGTGATAGCGTAGCGCCAGCTGATTATTCATGGTGAATTTGAAAATGCCAAAAAGTTATATAAAAAAAAAACTTTTTGACAGTGACGAAAGTTTTTCATATAGAAAAATGCCTGTTGTTCTTGCCTTGTTGTAATTGTTGTAGCAATGCGGTCACCTGGTATTTAATTTCACCATGGACAGACCTACGCAATCTTAGTCAAGAAAAGTTTATTAGAAAAAATAATACAAAACAAATTAAAATAATCCCAGGAGGTTTTCTCAATAAAAAATCAATACAGTAACTTAAGCTAGATTTACGCGATTGAAATTTTCTTCAAAATGCTTCAAACTCGTGTAAACAACAAGACAAAATTAAATTTGTTTTTTTAATCTATTACGAAACAGTCGTTGTCGTAAAAAGAAAACGACACTCATAATAAGGCTGAATGTCACTTTTTTATTGTATAAACTATGACTGGAGTAAATGAAAGTTAAAAGTAATATATATAGAGTGTATGTATATGTACATATAGTCTAAGTAAATCTGGGAGGTTTTTGTGTATTTCGAAAAGAAAATCGTTCGAATTTGTATACTTTTTACATTGTAGCTTTTGCTTTCGAATCGAAATAAACAATAACCCCCTGAACTAAATTTGTATTCATATAAAAAGTTTTTCAACCAGAACTATGTTTTTCAATAGTAGCTTATTGGAATAACATGAAAGTTTTGACATTTCACTTGGTGACGTATCTGTAGTAGAAGTTTTGGTAATTGTTCTAATTAATTCAATTACACTCGAAAACTTACTATGACAATGGTGGATCTATAAAAGCTACATTTCGTAAAATTCGTGATATTTTCGGTCAACGTATCGTGCTTCTAAGACCGCTATTAAGAAGTTAGTTAATAAAATTGCCCCATTTGGGTTTCTGAAAATCCATGCCTTTGTATGCTAAACGTGTCACTGAATGTCATGCGGTATCGGTGAATGGATCACGCTAAATTTTGGTATATAAGGATGGATATCACTGACATGAAGTTTAATCACGTCGTTGTTACTAGCCACAAAGCCACCGAAACACTGAAACCAAATATCCCGATCACATAACTTCAAAAAATTCAGCTGTTAGTTTAATTGGCTACCCGATCATGCGATTAAACACCACTAGATTATTTTACGTGGGAATATGTTAAAATTTATACATAGCCAATAGCCTTAAATCCGTGACGTTCTTAACGAAATAGGACCATCATTTTCATTTATAATTGCCAAACCTTACTCTTTCCAATACGATAAAAATTTTGATATAAATTCTCGTTTTATTTTGTTTTGCAAAACTCTTACCAATATGTACGATAAACATTTTGATATAAATTCATCGTTTTATTTTGTTTTGAAAAACTGAGTTATTGTCGAAAACCTTTTACAGCAAAGTTTAAACTGTCATATACATACATATACATATTTATTAATTGATTAACTTAATTTATTCTTTAAGTCAGAAACGACATTTTCATAAAAAAAAAAAATCAATTAACAATTTATATAATAAATACCAAAGATTTACTTTTTACCAATTCATGCTTCTCCATCATTCACACACAAATTAAATAACGTTTGACTTTATGGTTACCTGAGGAAAAAATTAAATTAGTTTCGTACTTATTAAAATCGAAAGTATTTTTCTAATTTATTTTAACACTTTGCAAGTGATTGTTAGACGAAAAAATAACCCTTACTGTCTTAAATCAAAATTATTAATCAGCTTTTGAGCTCACTAACAATGAGGTCAAGACGTAAAAACTTAACTCATTCATTACGAAAAAACAATATATTTTTAAATATTTTAACACAAACAAAAAGAAATTGATGTGAATGACCTTATCGCATTTAATGAGCTCATTTCAAACACGTGTTGTAGTTTATTTTTACTTTTTTCTCTATTTTTTTTTTTTTTTTTGTTAAATTGTTGACATACATACATACCACATATACAACACTACAAAAAATAACAGCAACAACAATTAATAAAGAAAGATAAAAATATTCAAAAGAAAAAGAAGAGGAGGAGATAGACAGACAGTTTTTTGAATGAAAAACTACTATGCATAAAATCAGGAGTATGTATGGACTTTAATTTAAAAGTGATATTAATAATTTAAAACTAAAATGGTTTTATCTGGTCACTGTGTGATAAATAAATATGTCAATGTTGAAAACAGCTGTGCAAAGATTTGTCACAATTATCTGTTATGCGAGTAGGTACATAATAAAAACAAACACTGACACTATTAATATACGTACTTAGGGGCTGTTCATAAATTACGTAACGCTCTAGGGGGAGGGGAGGAGGTATGAGTTTTGTTACGGTGGAGAGAGGTCTCGTAAAAATGTTATGTAACCACAAAATGTGTTTATTATATGCAAAATTTTTATTCATTTATTTATTTACATAAATGTGTAATAAGCGAAAGTTTGCAATTCGCCAAACCAAAAACAAAGTAACAAAGTATTGTTCCTAAGAGTATGCCCGAAATGTGTTGTGATATTTTTTCAATCTTTTCCCCTTTTACATTGTAAAATTTGGACGAACATGGACAAACAAAAGACCAAGATGTAGAAAAGCAAAATTTTAAATTTGCAGGCGAGACTCTCGCACAAATTTTTGATAACTTTTCACCTGTTGCTGAATATGTCGAACTAGATATTTCAGAAATACTTCAGGAAAATATTTTGGTGAGCGATTCCAAAGCATGTCCAAACGAGTCAGTATTGCACTCAAATTGTTAAGTGTGATGACCAAAGTTGCTGTTCAAAACCCAGAAGCAGTTATTTTAATGTAATGAAAAAAAAAATAGATTTTTACCACCACCGATTCCTCTTATTCAAACCGATGTCGGAATAAAAGTTGCAACCGATAGAAAAAGTTGAGAAACATCAAACTTTTGCCCACTGTTTTTGTTGAATAGTTTAAACTTACCATCTTTAATTAAAGATGCTCCAACGCACATACCGTACGATTATTATTGTCCGTCGGTGCAAAATGTTTTGAAAGATAGAACATGTTCAAATTGTGGAATGTACTTTGCGTCTCAGGTGATGCTAAAAGATCATAACAAAAGCATACACCACAAATCACCAATGACTGTGAAAAAAACGACAGCGGTACGTATTGCAACCCGGAGACGAAATGAGCTAGTGGTCATCATTTCTTTGAAAGAAGGTTGTGAAGAAGTGGAATGGATTGACGATGATGACATTAATGAAACAAATTGTGAAAATGTTGTAGGTGATACATCTGAAGGAAATAGAATGCACGTTTTATTAATGGATGATTATTTTTGTTACGATGTGTTACATGGGGGGTGTGGGGGTCAAAAATCTGCAAAAAAAAAATAGCGTTACGTAATTTGTGAACAGCTCCTTATATATGTAAGTAATTCTTCTTCTTCATATTTGTACATATCATTCAAACTATAATGACATACATACATACATATGTAGGTACTGGCGAAAAATCGACGAAGACACGAAGTCAGGTGCGGTACAGATCGCAGTAGTTGAGATTGAGCCATTTTTTTTTTTTTTTTTAATTTTTTTTTTCAAAATTGGGTTTCTGTGAATGGAATAGATCATGATATCAAAAGATGTTAACAACTAAAATTTGGCTTATTATATGGATATCAATGATATGTGGTTTAAACACATCACACCACACTGCTACCGAAACAATGAATTTATTACAAACCAAATTTCTTGATCGTGTAATTTCACAAAATACAGCTGCTTATTAGCCACCATCATGTGATGTAACAGCACAGGTTTATTTTTTGTAGGGCTATGTTAAAAATAGAGTATATACCTACAGTGCCAATCGAATCGACTACACCCTAATTAATTTTACAAAATGTGATTGAACACTTTGATAAAGGAATCGACATCTTCATGTGTGGTTCTAGTGGATATGTGTCCGATATAATTTTTATTTACAATTGTCAAACGTTACTGTTTCCAATAAAAAAAAATTTAATGATTTTCACATGGTGAAATTATATATCTGCTGACAGCATAGCGCCAGCTGATTATTTTTTGCTCTATTCATAGTGAAATTCTTGATATGTATCATGAAAATGTCAAAAACTTGTTTACAAATAGTCAAAGTTTATGTACTTATATATGTATATTAAAAAGTTAAAAAATTATTTTGTATTTGAAAAAGTAAATTTTTTCGCCGTTTTATCTGCGTAAAATAGTTTAAAAGTGTTAAAGAACTATTTTATATTAATTATTATTATTAGTGTGTTTGTTTTTTGAGTCGTTTTACTAAAATTGTTAGTTTTTTTTTGTTTTCTGCCAGATGTTTTTGGCAGTAACGAAAGTAACAAACAAAAATGCCTGTTGTTCTTGACTTGTTGTAATTGTTGTAGCAATGCTGGCACCTGATATATTTCACCATGGATTTTCATATAATTTTTTTTAACAATAAACCCTTTATTATTTTACTAATATTTTACACCAATAAATGCAAATGCAAAAGATGTCTTTCTCTTTCACGACATTACTAGAAAAACAACAAAGAACAGATGTAACCTTTGTTTATATTTATATGTACTCAAGTAAGCATGTTCGCGCTAGATTGTGCCTGCACATAACCTTATAAAAAAACAAAAATTAAAATAAAAACAAAACAAAAATATCAGCTGATTTAAAATGAATATAACTGTGATATACTCAGCTGTTTTTCTTTGTCTTTTTACAGTATTTTTTTTATAAAAAAACAATTATATACATTTGTTTGTTGTTGTTTACTCGCACATACAGTCGCACAGTAAAGTATGCATACCCCCTTGAAAAAAACGGGGTTTTGGGTTATCTATGAACAATTTAGCAATAAAGTTCATTTCAAACAAATTCAATCGAACAACAAACAATAAATTTTGACCAAAATTTTTTTCCACACAATATTTATTAACAAAAATATATAAAATTCATTTTTCAAACACAGAAAAGTCTGCATACTGCTATGTGGAAAAGTAAATAAAATGGAACTCCGTACTTAAACAGTGCTACCACACACTTCAGGCATCTTCACGAGATACTATTATTTAGAAAAAAGTTTAATTGTTGTTAATTTTGTTATTTAACGAAAATGATTAAAGAAATTTGTGTAAAAGTGTGTGAGCTTATTGTAAAGTTCCATAAAGAAAAAAATCTTTAATAGAGATTGAAAAACTAGTTGGGCATCCAAAATCAAGCATTCGGACAATAATTCGGAAATATAATGAAACAAAGTGTAGAAAACAAACCATGAAGTGGTCGCCCACCTAAACTGTGAAAATATAGTTTTATTAGCAATTACAATAATTTATAAAAACAACAAATACATACATATATTTGTCTTTAAATAATAAAATATTGAACATGAAGTATTACATTATTTCTTTTGCTAACCTCTGAAAAATGGCTGAGATTTGTACTTATTTTTTCTATCATTATCATTATTACTATCCCTATAATAATACATATGTTTAAGCACTATCAAATAAAATTAAAAATAATATGCGATAAATATAGTAAAGTGTATATTTACTCAAAAAGCTCTGCGTATATTCATAACACTCATACTGATTCAATGCTTTTGTGAATGGTAAGAGCTTACAGAATAAGCAAGCAATTATATGCATTTTGTAACAAACCACTTGCTGTGGTGAATCATGCAATGACAGCTTTCGTTTAGTTATGTATAGTGCTAACTCAGTCTTCACTTTTACAAAATAATAAATATGTCATTTGAATGGTATTCATGCACATCTCTGGTATGTATACTTTACTGTGCGACTGTATGTATGTATGTATTTGTATTTCGTAGAAACTACAATAAATATTTATAATCTACGTTTATTTCAGCCTTGTGCAAAGCATTAGCATTAGTTGGTTTTGTTTTCTTATTTATTTTTTTAATTAAAATACAAATGTACATTAAATTGATAATGACGGTCTATAAATACACATGAAACACAAACAAACATTTTTTACAAATACATTCACAAAACTCATACACTCTCAAAACATAGTAAAAATAGCGGTATTCTGAGATCACTTTCAGCTGTGTATATGTATGTATTGTATATACGTTCAATGTACATAAGTACATACATACATATGTATATAGAGCGGCTGTACTGTTTAAACTATTTTTGTTAGTCGGGGAATAAACCTGGTTAAAAAGTTATTTAATATACAGTAGTTTGTTGTTTAACCATTATTATTCACATAAAATCTGGTCGCAGAAAAAAGCGATTGAATACGTCTGATTTGCCGCCCTGCTTATGCGTTTTAACATCACTGGATTATTTGTTGGGGTACAGAGCCAACTGAATCAATTTCGGAGTTAAAACTCAAAATCTTTGACGCGATGATTGAAACTTTTAATTAAAGAATCGACATCAGTGTTTGTGGTCGTGATTATACCCATAGTGGGGAAAGTATGTATATTGGATTTGTGCTGAAATAATATTGGTCTAACAACCACCACAATCACTTCCTGAGTCGATTTAATGATTTCCGTCCGTTCGCCTGGCTGCCTGTCCATGTAAAGATTGTGTACAGGTCCCAATATTGAAGATATGTATTTCGATAAAATTTGGTACATGATATTTTTCGGCCCAAGGACGGTTGGGATTGAAACTAGTGGAAATCGGTCCATTATTTCACCTAGCCCCCAACAAATGTGCTCCCAAAATAGGGCTTTACATAGGATTGACCTGTGCAAACAAATTTCACCACATATGAGTGGTAAATGTAGCCAAATCACATCTACACTAATTTTTTGCAGATCGGTTCATAATTGATCATAGCTCCCATATAAGGTCTACTTCCGAAAATTAGTTAGGCTCTATTTATATCGATATAAAGTTTAAGTGGATGATCGGTCCATAATAGGTAATAGCTCTTATATAGCGTTCATTTCGGAAAAACTGTTTTATGTATGTATGTAAAGGGTGCCCCAACTAGAACGCAATTTTTAAATTTTAAAGAAAACACAGATATTCAAGAAAAAATCGTGAAACTTTATTATATCGTAAAGTAGACAGAATGAGGTTATGTATGGAATAAGATATCGTGCAGATGGCGGCCGCGGCTTTGCTGGCACACACGCGATCTTTTAATGAAATTTTCAATGACCTTTTTGCATAAATGCTGCGGTATTTCACTAATTCAGCGTCCAATTTCCTCTTTTAAGGCTTGAGTCGTCGTCGGCTTATTCGCGTAAACTATCGACTTCAAAAAACCCCAAATAAAAAAATCTAAAGGTGTTAAATCGCACGATCTAGGCGGCCAATTCTGGTCTCCAAAACCCGAAATAACACGACCGGGAAATGACTGATGCAGTTTCTCTAGCTGTATGACATGTGGCGCCGTCTTGTTGAAACCACATGCCCTCCACATTCATTTCTTCAATTCTAGGCAAGAAAAAACTGGTTATTATTTCACGATACCCAACACCATTGCGTTCTAGTTGGGACAACCTTTATATGGGCATTTCCATTTTGGCGTTACGTTACTTTTGTACGGCAATATGTTGAAATAAACTTAAAAAAACAGAATTTAAAAAAGTTTTTTTTCTCACATTCGAGAAGTGATTGGATAGCTCTATATTCAGTGAAAAAATGCATATAATCGAGCCTAAGGATTTCAAGATATATTCAAAAAAATTACATGGCGTTACGTTACAAAAAACGGAAGTGCGACTTAACTTTGATAACAAAATTGTTAACTCTGCGAATTGGGCGTCTTTTTAATCAAAACTTTTTTGGTAGGATTTCCTTTTTTTCCTTTAGGAAAAAAGATCTGGCGTTACGTTACAAGCCATCAATAGTCCACCTCCAAATTTCATTGTTTGGCGTATGTTTCGTTCCTTTTAGCCCAACACATTTATCAACCCATGCCCATTGGCGTCCAACTGATCCGATTTGGTTAATTTTCGTCTCATCTGACCATGTTACCCGCATCCAGTCTTCGATTGTAAAATCTTTGTACTTTTTGGCAAAATCGAGTCGTCTTTTTCGGTTCTTCTCACTTAAAAGTGGCTTTGGAACGATTTTTGATGGCTTGGGGATGTTTTCTTTTCATCTGTTGCAGATTTTGTCTCTTGTACTAATGATGATGTACTATTTGTGCCATATTTTTCATAAAGTATATCAACAACATGAGCCCTTTTTTTGGATTGATTTGCAAAGCATTCTTAACTTTAGCTAACGCTTTTCCTAATGTTTGTTTGCATCTGTAAGGCTAATTGGCTAGCGAATTTATATTGGCTTAATTTTTCTTTTTCAAGCAAAAATTTTGTTGCCTTTTACGGTTTTGTTCTCTTTCTTTTGCTGTGGTATTTTGGTTTGATTCCAAAAGATTTTTCCTGTATTTGGATACTCTTACCCGAGATTTTTCACGGTTTATTTGAAGCCTACAGGGATCCAATTTTAATTTGTCCCTATAGCGCTTTGAGTCCACCTGCAGAAACCAACATTTTATGTGAATTTAAAAACAACATAATACCATGCAAGGAAATTACTCACAATCTGGCGTTACGTTATTCACTTTTGAAAAATTATATTAAATTAATTATTTGTTTATTAAGCGAGATTTTAATTGTAAACATTTAAGTTTATAAAACTTGTTTAAAATGCAAAATTTCACGCACTTCTGATCATCAGCGTAGAGATAATGAAAACAGATGTTATTTTGTCTGGCGTTACGTTACATAGGAATATCGTTTAAAGAAAAACAAAATTTTACCGTTAATAGATACTAAATTAATTTTTTGCGTTTGTTTTATGATTAAATGTTTTTGTAGTAAGAGTTTTGCAATACATAATAATAATAATAATAATAATAAAAAAAAATGGTATTTGCTATTGAAAAATCAATTCTTTTTTACTAAAGTTATGAGTCTCGGAACGAATTAAATGAAAATTAATACAAATGTATGGAAAACTCTGATTCAGTTTGCGTCTCGTTTTTCCGGTCCCAATTAGCGACGCTAACCGGGGTATTAGTGTAATAGTATTATTATGCAACTGCTCTTAGGAATGTTAATTATAAAGAGAAAATACCCCTTAAGTTATGAAACACTTACCAAAACGAGAACTTCAAATTTGTAGCTCAGTATTTCACCATCCCACAATGGTTTTTTTTTCCTTTTTTTGGCATAAAGTCAATTTTTTTTTTGTTAAGTATTTTAAAATTTTGTTCATTTTTTAATTTTTAAACACCCTAGTTAGATAAAAACATATTTAACTTTAACATGTGGAGCAACACTATTCTGTTTGCGTGCTGGTAAAGTCAGCTGATTATTTACCAGACGTTTTGTGTGAAATTGGCGGGGAAATTTTTGCAACTTTGATTGTTTGTTCTGGTGAAAGTTTATACAAAAGTGAAAAGGATTAAAATGGAAAACAATTGTCCAGGTATGTAAAACTATAGTTCAATAATGTTTATGTGGATTTTATGTGTTTTTGTGCAATTGTACCGTGTTTTGTTTATGTGTATTTTTAGAATGAGCTTAAAAAGTGTAGTTGTGTTTCGTGTATCAGTTCTTTTGCATGGCAAAGCGTTGCAAAAAGTAATTAATGAGAAGTTATTAAACAAAGTGTGCGGATTAATAAGAAACTAATCTTTTTTGTCCGAATCCACACGTTTTCGAAAAAATCCAATTTTTCTAGTACAATATGTGTTTAGTCGTGCTGAGCTGGTTGACATTTAGAGCAACAACAATCACTCAGGAGACGCCGTACAACAGCACATATTAGAAAGCATTGCTCAAACGCATTTAAATAACGAGAACATTAAGTCAATAAGTGAAAAAGTAAAAGCCTACGTCAATTATATTAATAAACACTTGCCGAAGTGTAATTTAACTCTGGAAAGATTTAAGGGAAATCATTCAAAATGGCTTGCCAAAAGGATATTCATAGAAATCACTGGTCATTATGCGTTAGCAAATAAAGTGGGTCGACCAAAATGTGATTACAAAAGTGCTGGTCCTCGTCTGAAAAGAAAATTAGCTGCGGAACTCTCAGAGGAGAATAACAACTTAGCTCCCTTACTCATACATACTGCCACAATAGGAGATGAATACTGAAATTTTAATTTGTATAATTATTTTTTTTCTTTTCATCAAATATAATAGAAATTTGAAAAATATTTTTAATGGAAACGTCAAAAACCTAGTTGCATGTTGGTCAGATCAGCTATATAGCAGCTATATGAAATAGTGCACCAAATCATATAAAACTTGGTAGGTCATTTTGGAAGCATAAAAAAATGTAAACAAACAAAATTTCAATTCAATAGCTTTAAAATTAGAGTTTATGCCAAAATAAACGAAAAAAAAACTATAGTATATCCTAACAAAGGAAAGCTTTGAACTCTTAAATTTATTTTAGAGGTTTCTATTTTATAATACATTTGGCAAATATCTGTTGGTTAACTTTTCATGTTTCGATCAAGGTGGACTCTTTTCTAGAAATACCCATATCCATATATTTTGGGTGTAGGGTATTATAAGATCGGGTTTGACCGACTATACTTTCATACTTGTTTTTCATTTATAATTGTCAAACATTAATCTTTTCAATACAATGCACATTTAAGGTGTGTTCACATTGTGTGTATTTGTCATATGGAATGTCACTTTTTCGCATGTCAAATTTGTACATATCTGAACACCTTCAAACAAGAGCATGTGTTATTTCTATGTGTGCAATACACATGACATTTTTTATTTAAAGCATAGTTCTGTATAACGAGTGACTCAAAATTTTCGCCCAAATGAGTACAAAAATTAGTTTTGGGGTTCTATAACACTAGTGTCAATTCTCTTGAGTAAAAACGTAAGACTATGTTTTTTATGGGTTCTATATTGAAATTTCAATCGTTCTAATGTCAAAAACAGACGAGTAGAAATAAGTGCTTGTGTGCATCACAAAATAATATTTTATATATTATTTCGTATATTTCTACAGCATAAACTGTTGTCCACTACCTTAACTTTCAATTTCAATGTTAATTGCGATAAATTGAAACATTTTTCATTCAATTTATTACAAAATTAAAAAATTCATAGCAATTTCAATTCACATAAATTATTTTTGTATTGTAAATAAAACACAGCTGTTTTTATTTTGGTTTCTAGGGCTGCCCCTAAAATATTAAAATATTGACTAATAACATGGAAAAAAGTAAACAAAATATCTAATTAAATAATTTGGCAATAATGCAATATAACAACTCAATATTACCAAGGTAACTAACGTAAGTCAGACGAGTGTATTATAGAAACTCATTTGTTTACGTAATCGCCCGTGTACCAATCGTTCGCCTGAGAATACACTCGTTATACAGAACTATGCTATTAGAACGAGTTCTATTTTCTTGTGACAAACCATCTGACATCAGCTGTTTTTTATAACAAAAATTTTGTGGCGGCAAAAATTAATTGAAATTTTAATAAATATAATTTATAGTAAAACAAAAATCTCTCATTCCATTTTAAAATACAGTTTTATTTAATTATAAATTTAATTTTTATTATGCACATACAGCAATCAGCTGTTTTAAGATTTTTTTTTTTGATAGGTTATGTCAAATGTACTTAACATACCAACATTTGAACATGTAAATTATAAACCGTATGTGAAACTCAAATTTTGACATACACATGAAAACACATGTGGATAGAAAAGTTACATTCCATATGACAAATACACACAATGTGAACACACCTTTAATGATTTTCATATATGTATGTACATAAATTATTTTTGTTTTGAAAACAAAGTTTTTTACAAAATTTTGTATATGTATTCAGCAATTAATAACATTTGATACAACTCAACATTTTTGGCAACAAATAACTTGATGCCATTACTGGTAACAACTTTCTGTCTCTCAATCTCTCTTTAGTTCCATATTCTCTCCTAATCAGCGATGCCAACTTAGCCCTTTTCGGGCTAGATTTAGCCCGATTTTAGTCACTCAAAACGCGAAAAAAGAAAATTGACCCTAAACTAAAAAACGTGTAAATCTAGCACGTTTTACAATTATCTTTAGCCCTTTTAGCCCGTCACTACTTTTTGTTCGATATGGCTACATTTTAGTTTTTTTTGTACTTTTTCTTCCTTTAATCTAATTATATCGAAATAGTGCTATTGGTAATAACCCATTCCTTAAACTTAAACAAACACATATTGACATATCCGTCCTCAAACTCAGAAGTTGAGAGGAGTTTTAGTGTCATGAATTTATTCAAAAATAAAATTAGAAACAAAATGTCATTAAACACGTACATATAACAGTTTAATACACATTAAATGTAGCCTAAAAAATAGTAAATGTTGTTCAAACTACAAAATACCTGCCGAAGTGTGCTCTTATATATAATTTATATATAAGTTAATATATATAATTTATCTAAGAAAACTTAAGAAATTTGGGTGTTATTCGGTCCCAGGTTTTTTGGACTGTCGCACCGTAATTGTATCTCATGGTAGTAATTTTTTTCTAATAAATTATTTTATAAAAATGTGTTTGTTGTTTTGATTTTTAAAAGAAACATTTTATAATTTAGCCCCTTTTCGCACTTTATCGAAAAATTTGTCAGGATGTGGCTTTAAACGGATTTTTTCAATTTAGCCCTTTTTTCAAAAATTTTTACGCGTTTTGAGTCTTAAAAGTTGGCATCTCTGCTCCTAATAGTGTGCTTACTAATGCTAAACACCCACATCATTTGAATAATTTATAAAAGAGTATTGAAAATTGAATTTTATCCATATTATTCATCAAGTAAATGCCTTTAGTCATAACATTGTTGCAAAATAATTTTAAAATATTTTAAAAATGGCGCCAGTTTAATTAAACATTTTTTTAAGTTAGAATTTGGCATAGTAGTATAGCAACAAGAACACAAATAAATAACATAAAAAACATGTGTTTTGTCTGTCATTGCAGGTTTATTTATGAATACAAGTGTGTGTAAGCGTGTAGCAGTGTGTGTGTTTATTTAGGAAACCCAATATGTATGTATATTAAAAATATCTTTAAAAATATAAACAGCTGCTTTATGATGATTATTATTATATTGTTCTCATTTTTTGTTTGTTTATATTTATTCATTTATTTATTTTTTCATTTGAAGAGATTCACTATTTCTGGCCTTTTTATTTTTTCATTGTTTTGTAGTCAGTTTGACGTCTTTCTCTTTAATATGTAAGATCATATCAAACGCACACCACAGCACACCGTTGAAACAACTCTGAATGAAAATAATTAAAAACAGCTGTACTCATGTGCTCTATTTTGAACATTTTTTATATTCTTTCTTTTTTTTTCATTCAATCATCATCAGGGGCAAATATAATTTATTTTTCTTTTACTAATCAGCTGTTTTTTTATTGTTTCTTTTTTTTCAACCTAAATTGTTGAATGTGCTGTGTTTATTTTATTACATTGTTGCGCAGCTGATAGATTGGATTCATGGTTTTAACAACAAAATTTCACTATTTTTTTTTTTTTTTTTTTTTTTTTTGAATAAAAAACCTGCTTTACTTTTAACCTCGTTTCCTTAAAAAATATGTATATAATCTTTATGGAATTATTGAAATGAATTCATTTAAATATTTATTTTGGATATACATATGTACATATGTATTTTATATATGTATGTATTACACAAATATCTTATAACTGCACTTGCCAAAATTTTTATTTTTGGACCTAGGGACTCGAAACTTGGGACCCTTCGTAATTGAGTTCTCCTTATGAAAAAAAATTAAATATATTGGGGATGCCACACCTACTTTAGATTTTACGCCCATTGAAAGTTGTAGATTTTAGGTGTTTTTCTTCCCTGTCTAGAATCATATGAAAATTTAAGTTAAAAAATGTTAATTTTTATTCAAAAGTTAAACATGTGTTGTCTCCATACAAAAGAAGAGAATAACCACAACAACCCTCCGCGAAAGATATTAGCCTTCAAATACACCGAAAATATCGCACAAATGCATACCGCTTTTCTAGTCAAGTATGCCAAGTTAAAGTGTGTAAAACCTAAGTCATTGAAACAAATTGATATAAAATACAGTTATGAACCCTTTTTAATGCTCTTTAATTTAAAAAAAAATGGTGTTGCCAATATTGAGACGCCAAATGAGGTTATTTTTACCTTTCAGCTTGATAAAAATCCAATATAATACATATACTATACAATGTTTTAATTGAATATGTACAGGCTAAAACTTGTGTTAGTTTTGTATACCCTTCACCATTATAAGAAGGGTATATGTATATAAGTTTGTCATTCCGTTTGTAATTTCCACAATATAATTTTCCGACCCTATAAAGTATGTATATATATTCTGGATCCTTATAGATAGCGGAGTCGATTAAGCCATGTCCGTCTGTCTGGATGTTGAAATCAATTTTTTGAAGTCCCCAGATATCTTCGGGATCCAAATCTTCAATAATTCTTTCAGACATGCTTTCGAGAAGTTTGCTATTTAAAATCAGCAAAATCCGTCCACAAATAACGGAGATATGAGCAAAAATCCCAGACAACCTCTGAAAATTTCATCAAAAAAACTAAGTGTATTAATATTGTTACAATTAATTTTTTCATACACAGATGGCGCTGATCAAACAAAGTGTTTAAGTATGTTCTTAAACCGTAATATAAGTGTGTAAAAAGTTTTCGAAAACTTTAAGTGTGTTCTTAAACTGTAATATAAGTGTGTTGTAAAAAGACAATGGTTAATTTTTTTTTTTAAATTGTGTTTGTGTACATTTAAATAAATAAACCCTCGTTATATTTTCTTCAAACTACTTGACGCTTTTATTTTGCATTTAAAAAAAATCCAGTTTATTTAAAGGAAATAAACCACCGTTTTTATTAAAAAGTAAAAACGTAACAATATAATATATATGGTGAATTTCACGTCAAGTGACCCAATGTTAAAAATCGATTTGCACCAAGGTTAGTACTTAGATAGTAGGCCAGACACAAATTTTTAGCTCTATCAGTCCAGAAGTGCCGGAGTTAGAGGGAGTCAAATTTGGAAATTTTGGTCATACAGGGTTTTTTTTTAATGAGTGTAACTTTTCGCCTATTCGTCCTAGCAAAAATTGTCCAAAGGACTTTAGATAGCTATTTCTTCAATCATTTCAAAAATATTTTTTTTTTCTTAATTAAAAAAAATTAAGTAATCTATGTATGGCTAAAGGTCATACTTGGCTTATTTTCGCCGAAAAAGACGCAACCACTAAATAAAATAATGTATTTGAACTAGTTTATTTATTAAAAAAATCGTTTATTTAGGACAGGATACAACAAATATTTAGTTTTATTTCATTTGATACTGTTTTATCTTGCAAAACTTTTGCAAGAGTAAACAACGTCAAACACATTTGTGCTAAAACAAGTGGTTATGCTTTTTTGAGTAAATATTTGCCAAGTGTGACCGTACCTTAAGTTCACACAAAAAAGAAGACACTCTCCGAAAGTGCCATTATCTTGCAATATTATTTACCACACCAAGCGTCTACGCGTTGTAAGCAACTGTCAAAAAGTAGAATCAATGTATTCGTATGTTTTAAGTTACACACTTAAAAGCGTAGGACGCGTTGAGGCTTGAATTGCGAAAAGTTTGTTTAGTTTCTACTTTTGGAAACGTCGCAGGCGCCGAACAGCTGACATTGACAACTGCAAAGCAAATTTATTTTAAAGGTGATGTCACTAAAAAATATTACAGTTGAAAAACATTTTTAATATGAAAGTGACAAACAAACCGATAAAAAACTTCATATAAAAACAAAATTAGCTGGGCTTACGGCATCACCTCTGAAAGTACATACACATACATATGTATATAAAACACAAATGATTGACGCTTAAAACGTTTAGAAAGCTAAAAACGCCAGTTGTGGACCTCCAGCTTAATGGTAGAAAACCGAACTACATATTCAAAATGTTTGTCATTTTTTTCTGTCGCTAAATGAACATAAAATCGCAAAAATGGCAGTGGTCATGGCAGCACTACTGCTCTTATTGGAATTGTTATGGAAAAGTATTACTGAATTGGTCATCCCTGTGAGAATGATAGTGACTGCCACAAGTGAAAAAATAGGATTTTTTCCCCGTTTTTTCCGCCATATTATTTTGGTTTCACTTTTTAATTGTGTAGTTTTCCAGCTAAAATTCAGTGCCACCCTAATTGTCAATCACATTGTGAGCAATTATTTTGCACTTGCTACTTAAATAGCAACAATGTAAATAAAAACATCATATTTTAAAGCAACACATTCTTATATGTAACTGTAAAATGACGGGCGAGTGCAATGTGATGTGTTGGAAAATACAAAACAATTACAACAACAACAATGTATGAGGTACATTTTAGTACAAATAAAAAAATGAATGTACATATGTACATAGTATGTAGATAAAAAAAACTGAAAAAACTTAAATAAATTGAAATGTTTTAATATTTATTTGCGCAAGTATGTTCGTGTGTACTTTTTTTCTTGTCATTGAAAAACCTGACTTACGTCAAATAAAAACTTTCGAAGAGGTTTATTAGAGAACAACTTAATAAAAACCAAACCATTGTATTAGTTATTGGGACTAGAGCAAAAGAAAGTGGGGAATTCAGTAAGCCGGAATTAATTAATTATACAAAGTGACATTTTGTTGGTTCATATTCTCATTTACAATATCAAAGTTACATGTACCTATTTCAAGTTTAGTTCAATTATCTATAAATGCTCCAGTCACAAAAGGGTGTACAGTATACCACGGCTAAACACCCGACGCTTAATTGCCTTTTTCGCTTATATACCTCGCACTGTAAATCCCCATAAATTTTTCATACTTTTTCAAACAAAACTATGCGGTTTAATACCTTTCGCTTAAATACCCAATTCGGGTAATTACCTCAAAAAAAATTCCCAACACTGATATATTCCTTGATGCAACTTCGTTTATTTGCTTCAATATATCTTTTTTACATAACTTTTTAAATTTCTTATAAATACCCAATGTGGGTAATTAAATAAAAAAATCCCAGCACTGATATATTCCTGGATTTTTCTCAAAGTGCCTTTTTTAGACAACTTCGCCAGAACTTTTTATACGCACCTGTTAGCTTCATACATACCTAATTGTTTTCATTCAGTGTTGGTGGTAATTTAAAAATAAGTGAACAAATGTAGTGAATTGAATAAAATTTAAAAAAGGATTTAACGAAATGGCTCCCAAGAAAACGTCCCTATCTATTAAGTAAAAACATTTATTTACTTTTTCTGATATGAATTCCTATTCAATAAAATGTTTTGTTTAATTTTTAATTGTGTTTTCTTTATTTACTTTAATGCCAAGAAATGAAGTAATATTCGCACAATTATCCCTTAAATAAAATTAAGCGTATTCGTATAAGTGCCTCTGAGAGGTAAATAAACGTGGACGTTTAAATACCTTCCCCGGATAAATACCCAACAAATTTGGACATTTTTGGTGAGGTATTTATCCGTGGAATACTGTATCTGGAAAATTAGAGTTAGTGAAATGAAATTTAACATACATTTGTACAATTTAGCTGGATGTTGCAGTTCGAAGGTCACAAAAATCGTTTCTTGTAAATATATGTATATCGCACTTATTTTGTAATACCAGAGTTTATGAGTAATTATAAAATTTGTAGATAATTAAATTTCTTACATTCAGTTTAAACCCATGTCTTCGTACTAAGAATCATTTTGTAATTATAATGCATTTATATTTAGTTTCTATCTTCTGTTCAAAAAAAAGTTACAAAATGTAATAGAAAATATGTCCGTCATGTTAAGCTGCAGCTCCCATGTCATATTAATAATGTTCTAAAACATGAGACATGATATCCGGAAACATTAAAAACAGATATTCGGTATACCTATTTCTAGAAACTAGTTTGAAAACTGTATAAACAACTATAGTAGAAAGACTCAATACCAAAGTGTTTGTTTTAATAGAATGTACTTTATTTTTAACCCTTAAACAAATATAGTATATACTGGCGCGACAGATTTAATTATAGTTTTATATTTTTAGAATATAAAAATACAAACAGTATAAAATAAATAAAACAAAAACGAAAGTAAGAGAGAACGCCCTCATAGTAAAATTAAGCTCTATGAATTTTTTTATATTATGAATGAATTTTATGATGCTAGAGTGTAAATTGTAATGAATGTTGAATCAAAACAAAAAGAAGGCCTAGCTTTTAACACACTAGTTACACATAGTAAATAATAGTAAGAGCTAACAAAAAAAAATTAAATGTACTCAAAATAATTACTATACATACTATACATACTACCGTAAACAATGTTTAAAACGATGTAAAACGCAGACACAAAAAAATAAGAGATGTTGCTAACTGATTTGATGCTTAAAAGAATTGTATATGAAGTGACAGACAACTGCGTTTAGAAACAACATACTTACATGTATATTGCATTAAAAAGAAGAAAATGTCTAAAAATAACTTTAGTTCCTTTTAGAAAGTTTATGTTTTTAACACTTTACTGTATGTTTTATTTGTTTAAGAGATATTATTTTGCAGCCTACATAGGTACATTGAGATGCTTTTCGTTTAATAACTTATTAGTTTTTATTTATTATTAGCCGCAATACCACAACGTTTGTTATGATATCTATTAGCTGTTGTTGTAATTTTTTTTATTTGCGGTTGTTATTTATATGCCACAAAAAATGCAACACTGTTTTTGAAGTGAAACTATACACACGCATTTAGCTTAAATTTTGTTTATATTTTGCAAAATGTAAACATTAAAAAGTGTATACACATATACACACCAGAGACCTGCGCCGTGTCGGCTGCAAGCCGGCTGAGCTGAGCCGCCGGTGATATTCAACAGCAGCCGCCGCCGAACAATTTTCGGCGGGAAATCGGCTCAAAAGCAGCCGCCGTCCATAAGTTTTTGTTTTATAAAAATCTTTCTATTTTATTAGTACGGCTTGAGGTCCTTTTTATTAAAAATATAAAAACTCTTGTTCGTTTTTAATTTTTATTATATTTTATTTATTTCCAATATTTCGACCAACTTTGTTGATCATCTTCAGGGAAGAAATATAATCTAAAAAACATAATTATTATTGTAACAATTTTCTTAAAATTATAATAACAAACAATTTACTTAGTGTTTAATACAGTGTTGTCCGATGTTAATATCTTAAGTTTACTTCACTGACTGTTAGCTTTTTTGTTTATTATTATTTTTGTATTTGTTTATTGTATGTCTATATATGTGAGCGCAATTATCAGTGTCTGTTTTTGTAGTTCATTCTCTTTTCAATTGGAGTATTAATTATATGTAACATCTCTTGCATATATCGTTTACTAGTATTATTCTCCTCTACAATTACTCTTACATTATTAAAGTTTGGTCGATGTCCAGTTGTTGCACAATGGGCAGCAAGTGCTGTTTTTTGTGAAAGAGGTTTGTCATTTGATCTTAGGTCCGATTTATGTGATGACAATCTGGTTTTTAATTTTGTCTTCGTTGTACCTACGTATATTTTTGGACATATATCAGTATCGTCGCCGTCACATTTAATTTGGTATACTAGATTTGATTTTTCTAGTTTGTCCAATTTAGATTTCATGTTGTTGAATAATTTTGCTGTCGTATTACCCGTTTTCATTGCTAATATGTATTTTTCCTTGTCATATATATCAGAGTACTTCATCCTTTCTGATAATCCAGGTATATATTCAACAGATTTGTAAATTTTTGGTGGTTTCGTTTCTATCGAATTGTCAGATTTTTTCTTATTTAATGTATATTTCATCAAATTGTCTATTGTTATATATGGAAAGTCATTCTTGTGTAAAATATGTCTAATTATTCTCTTATTTTCCTCGTGAAATTTAGTATTGCTCGTACTTAGAACTCTGGTGATAAAGTTTGTAGCAGTGTTGATTATTATTCTTCTGGGATGTTTTGAATAATAATTAATAAGTCTGCCAGAAGATATAGGTTTTTGGTACCAGTTTATCTTAATTATATTACCATCCCTGATGACTAGGGAATCTAAATATGGTAATTTGTTATCCATTTCTCTCTCTAATGTAAACTGTATATGTCTGTTAAATGAGTTCAATGTCTTTAAGGTATTCTCAACTTGATTCGTTTTTAAAATTCCAAATAGGTCGTCAACATATTTCGTCATCATTCTCGGTCTCATATCCATTTTATTAAGAGCTGTGTCCAATAATTCTTCCAATATATTTTTTATAATTTTTTTATTCCAAAAAAATTATTGCTTCTAACTAATTTATGCCCCTATTGCCGTTCTCAACTCAACTAAGTTTGGTCGTCTGTCAGTCAACCCGACTTTAACTTTACATTAACTCTACTACATTTAAGTTGTGAATGGCAATACCGATTTATGAAAGACGACCAAATTATTAAAAAAGTTGTGAACCGCAATAGGGGCATTAAATTTTTATTATTTTTTATGAAAAAAGATTATTGTTATATCCACAAAATTATTCATCGTGAATATAACCTATTGGAAACATTTCATTTATTGTAACAATTACTACTTAAACAATAAAATGTAAATCAGTGATGGGATTTGTGGCACAATTGTGGCATTTTTGGCACTATTACGTTTTGAGTGGCACAATGGCTACTTGATACTACATATATAAATGAAAATAGTTTTAAGTAATTAATTAATTCCGTGTGAAACTTTTTTAATATTCATCTGAGACCCAACAAAGTATATAAATTCTTGGTCCTTATGAAATTCTAAGTCGATTTAGCCATGTCTGTCCGTCTGTGTAAACCACTCTCACGTCCAAACTATACAACTTAACTAAACGAAATTTACAGAAAAATATTTCTTATTTTCCGGGTAACTTTGGTATTGAAAATCAGCAAAATCAGTTTAGGCCAACCAGAGTTATGGACCAATATGTGAGAGACCTCCATAAAAATTTGATATTTTTGTCCATTTTATTGCAATATTTTGAAAAAAATTGCAGATAATACCATGAAATTTTGTATACGTTGTTTGTACTATAAAAGAAGAAAGTGTGCGGAAAAAAGTAAAAATCGGTCCATGATTTCTCATAGCCCCCATACAAATACATATATTCCCGAAATATGGCTTAATGATAAATAAATACCTATAAAATTGGAATATCAAGACATAATTCAGCAAAAATAAGTTTAATACACACAGAAATCGCAAAACGAAATTTTTTTTTAGTTCGGTCCATGTTTGACCATAGGCCCCATATAAAGTCCACTTCCAAAATTCACTTAAATACGTATAAAACAAATATAAATAAATAAATAATCTTTATAGGCAAATAAATTGCTGTACTAAATTTTATGGTGGTCGGCTCAGAATTGGTCATGGCTTCCATACAAGGACCACATCTGAAAAGACATTTATCCCTATATATATTGTAAAAATATCGGTAGCGACTCAAAACTTTGCACAGATCATTTACATATATACAAAGATCATCCCACAAAATTTTGTGAATTTCGGTCTATTTTTACCCGTATGCCTCATATAAAGCCCTCTTCCGAAAATCACTTTAATACTCATAAATCTCTTCTATTTACATGCATGCCTAAATCAAACTTCTGGATATCGGTCCATATTTGACTATATCCCCCACATAAGGTCCACTACCGAAATCCACGTTAATACTAATATATATCTTAAATATACCGTTATTATGTTGAAATTCGACGTGAAATATCCTCATATGCATGAAAATAACTGTTCCAAAATTTAAGAAGATTTTTTTATTTAATAATTTATAATCATAATAAATTATGAATACAAACAATATTTACATAGGTACTAACAACTAAGGATTTTGACATAATATTTGTTAAATAAGATTGTATATATTACAGTATTTTAATAGTAACATTACAGTCTTTATGTTTTGTATATTTACAGTTTTTAGGAGATCTACTAGGCAAATTTTATCGAAAAGATTTATTTGAGCTTGCTTTATAAAATTACATGAGAAAATTAGATGTTCTGTGTTTAGAGTTGTTGTTGTATTACAAAGTTGGCAATGATTTTGGTTAGTGTTATTAAACAAACGTTGTACAGTTAAGCGGGTATGTCCTAATCTTAATCTAATATATTTTTGAAGATCACTTCTTTTTGCTTCATTGGGATATATTGGTGGAGTTTTATCTGGGTTGAATGTTTTGTATATGTGTTGGTAGTTGGCCCATTCTTCAATATCAGCTTTTTTAATTGATGTTGAAATTGCTCTTTTGATATCGCACTTATTAGATGAGGCATATGAAAAGATTGGTGCAGAAGAAGCAAATTTTGCTGCTTCGTCCGCTAATGTGTTTCCTTTAATACCAGAGTGGCCCGGAATCCACATTATTTTAAATTTGGTGGGGTATTTTATTAAGATATCTCTAATTTTTGAGATAGTTGTATTTTTATTTTTTATATTTTGGGTGGCAGTTATTGTAGATTTTGAGTCTGAACAAATAATATATTTACCACGGAGATTTTTATATTTATTGAGGGTGCAATAGATAGCGGTTGATTCTGCAGTAAAAATTGAACATTCACTATTTAAGCTACCAAGGAATTCTATTTTTAATGTTTTATCTATTACTGCAAATGTTGTAGAATAGTTTGTTTTTGAGCCATCTGTATATAAGAAGTTCCAATTTTTGTATGCTAAAAGAATTTCTTTAAAAAGGGAAATGTATATATGATTGGATGTAGATTCTTTGGGTAGGTTAATAAGATCCGAAATAAAACTATCCTTTTTCAATTTCCATGGAGGTTCAGTAGGTGTATAAGCTTTTTGCTGTTTTAAGTTCAAATCCATATCGGAGGCGAATTTAAGTGAGTTGTAGATCGTTGAAGGAATGCGCATTGGGGCTTGTGATAGCAGGTTTGGTAATCGATGAATAAGATGTTGGTCTGATTGGAACATAATTTTAATTATTAAATTTGTAGTAAGCGTTCTATACCTTTGTTCAATTGTGGGTATTCCGGCTTCAGCAAATAAATTTCTAATTGGAGTCCATTCTTATTAATTTTTTTTAATGTATTACAAACTTTCAGACACCCAGTAGTTCCCGAGATATAGGCCTATATATTTTCAACTTTACGGGCCCGCTCCCTCGAAAATAGGCGTGACCGCCAACAAAATTTTTTTTTGCTGTCATCTCCTCTAAAATCCCTATTTGATTTTGTTTTTTTTTTTTAGCATAATCACTAAAACCGAATTGTTAAATTACACTCATGATTATTATGAACATCAGACAAACTCTGTAAATTATGCTAAGAATTGGTAATTAAATCAATTAAAAATGGTGAAAATTAGACAAAATTTCAAAATACTTAACATAAATTATGTTGGTCGTAAAATTGTCTTTCAAACAATATATCAAATACTAATAAAATTTGCACTAAGACTGAATAGAAAACACAGAACAATTTTTTTCTAGTCCTATAACCAGTGTAGTTTTTGTATTTCTTATTACGTTTAGGTGGAGGGTATTTAAGATTTGGCATAGCCGAATATAGCACTCTTACTTGTTTATACTCTGTTTCTTAACTTGTTGTGAATATGGAAAAATGTTCTTTTAATTTTATAAATTGTTAAATTTATATAGATTCGGCACAGCCGAATATAGCACTCGAACTTGTTTTTTTTTTGTTAAACACAATCAGCCCAATCATGAATAAAAATTCCGCGGGAGTTTTTTCCCTTTTCCCATTTAAATTCAATGTTAAAAAAAATAAGGGAAAAATCTCCCGCGAGCTTTTTATTCATGATTGGGCTGAATAATAAAAAAACATTTTTAATAAAATATGATTTTTTTTAAATAAAATGTTTTATTTTATTATTCTTTATAACTTTTGTCTAAATTGTTCATTTGGAAAACTTATATAATAGACATTTTAATAGATTTGCAACTATTATTTACATGTATGACAAAATTAACATTTTAGTTAAAATTTGTCGTAAATGAATCAAATATATGTAGTCATGTTTGGTATTTTCAGCCGGCTGGCCGCCGATTTTGAGCCGCCGCCGATGATTTTTATTTAAGCCGCCGCCGCTGATTAAAATGCTCGGCGCAGGTCTCTGATACACACATGAACACATTACTCAATGCAATATAATGCCACCAACACCCCATCATATGTTTTTCTACTTTCTCTCTCACTCTCACTATATTGTTATTTCTTAATCATTAATTGTTCATGTATTTGGTATGAATTTTGTTTTATGTATTTAATTTTATAATTTGATATTTTGTTTTAGTTTTTCTAAATATGTATGTATGTAAATTTCCTTAATTTTTATTTCAGCGTGAAGCAATAATAACATATAAAAATTAGCTTTTAAAATTTTAAAAGAATATCTTAGTTTAACAATTATAAACATAAAATAAATTTGAAATTCAAAAATGAAGGGGTTTTCAACAAAAAGTAATTGGAATAATTGTGCATATTGATGTTTTTACATTTTACTTGCTTATTAGTTGTAAAAACTTTTACGGTTGTTGCAATAAATTCAATTTCGCTAGAAAATTCACTATAAAAAGCAACAACTCGTAACATTCGTTATAATTACGGTCAACTAATGGAGTTTTCTTTTCTGGCAAAAATGTTACACGTTTTTCCCATTTCGCATCTTTTTTAATTTTTTTGTGTTCTTTTCTGAAAAAATGTCAACACTGCTAATGTGTAGTGTGTTCTTTTCTATAAATGTCACACTATAATATAAAAAAAAAATGCACCTTTCACACTCTGTATTTTTAGAGGGGGAGAATCGCACGATAAAACAACTGACCAGTGATGCCAACTTTTGAGACTCAAAACGCGTAAACATTTTTGAAAAAAGGGCTAAATGGAAAAAAATCCATATAAAACCACATCCAATTTTCTTTTTTTCGCGTTTTGAGTGACTAAAATCCGGCTAAATCAAGCCCGAAAAGGGCTAAGTTGGCATTGATGCAGCTGACATTTGTTTTGTTTATGAATGTGTATTTGTGTTAAGAAACAAAAAAAAAAAAAAATATACAAAATGGAAAATATTTTGTATGTGCTGAAAAAATTTTGGATGACTTGTTGGATTCATCTTCATCATCAGATGATGATAAAATATTTTATATGATTATGGAAAGAAATCCACAACCGTGAGTGAAAGGCTTGGTAAAGAACGTAATTAATGAATACTCTGAAGTTGATGTATGTCAAATTTCATAGGACAATATTTTCTACTTCTTATATATGTAATGTATGTTTATATACATATATAATTTTTATATTTGAGAAGAATTTTCGTATTTGTCGGGAAAGTGCCATAGGTCATTTTGATAAATATTCATTGTGTTATTTCAAGCGATCTTACCAGGGAGCTATCTGCTTCTTCTTTTTTTAGCAAAAAAAAAACAAAAACAGCTGTACATGAAAAAAAGTGTTACACTGTTTTGATTTTATGTTCTATTCTGACCATTAAAAATGCGACATCTTTAAAATGTGGGGTAAACATTATAAAAATGTACATAATAAAGGTGTAACATTTTATTTCAGAAAAGAAAACACCATAAATTTACCTTCTGCAAACACTTTTTAAAATTTTATCGATAAAATTGCCGCATTAAGGCAGAATTAGTCTTTTCTTTTTGTTCCGTTCCGAATCAGCTGACTTGATTCTGTTAAATAGAAAATGTGTAGAAGTCGTTAGTTATTTTGTTACTTTCCGTGCCGTTGCGGACGAACCTGTTGAAAACAAAAATTTGCTAAATAATTGTAAGTAAAAGCACAAAACAACTGACATCCGCACAACAAAAAATTTGTTGGTTAATTACAAAAATTTTCAATTTCTTTGAATTTAATTAGGTTTTTGTATAAGAGTTATAAAAATATAAAAAATAAACGATGGATGACGAAAAACTCATTACTTTAGTCGAAAGTAATGACATCTTGTACAATAAAAAAAACTTTGATTTGTATATTTGTTTTATTTTCGCGGAAAAACTAACTTCAAAAATTTAACAACAGAATGACACGGAACAGAACAGCAACAGAAAGTTTTTTTTTTTGCAAGAAGTAACACTCAGGCAATTAATATGCCTATATATTAATAATCTTTGGAAAGGGATAGATAGTAGAAGAATAGGTGGTGAAAGTAGAGAAAAGCTTTTCATATGACAACACTGTAATAGCGCGTTATGTTTGTTAATAGTACAGTATTGCAGCGCCTCTGGTGGTGAGTAGGCGCATTGATCAAAGCTTGATTTATAGCCATTATTTTAATTATTTTACTTCGGTGGCATTTGAATGCTATACCACCGAAGGAGGGTGGATAGAAAAACTAATAATTATCAGAAACTGATGTTGATTTTGAGTGGCAGCGGCTGGCAATCGAACCCGGGCCACAAATACCAACTCATGCTTAATGATCAAACGCGCTAATCAATTAAGCTACAGCACTCTCAAAGACTTTTACACAAATTTTTTGTTTTCTTTTGTTTTGAACAAAAATTCAATATTGACAATCATGATGACTAATTTCTAGATGGCAGGTTTTGAACTGAAAAAAATTGAATTTCAATTGTTATCAAATTTGTTATATATAAACGATGACGTACATATTTCGATAAAATAAAGATTGAGTTATTTATAAGTTTTTTTCACAGCTCATGCGTGACTGATGTTATACTATGATCCTATTTTTATTCACTATTATTTGACAATTCATTGTGGAAATAATTTTTTTCATTGGGC
Organism: Bellardia pandia; assembly: GCA_916048285.2. Lineage (NCBI taxonomy): Eukaryota > Metazoa > Arthropoda > Insecta > Diptera > Calliphoridae > Bellardia > Bellardia pandia. The sequence continues at coordinate 40,785,961 of OU696530.1, forward strand.
TTATGTGAAGTCAAAAGTTTTCGTCGATTCAAGACATAGTAGCCAACTTGTGACATATCGGTAGCTATGACGTAAAGCGTGATCGAAAATTATACTGACCGAATTAAATGCCAAAGGTTATTCTTTGTGATCATAAGGAAAGCTCCATATAATATAATTGGTTTGTTTAATTTAAAATTCAAAATAATATAAATGAAGCATTCTTTACAACTATTGGAAACATTAGAAAACAGAAATTAGGCTTGGCAATAATAGTATATAGTTAAAACTAACCTAAAATCTTGTTATGGCTATCGTAAGGTCGAACGAGACTTCACCCTTCGTCATATGAAGTGTTTTTTACATCATAATGAATGGTAATGGAAAGTTACTAAATCCAACCTTTAGCCGTGAGATATATCTCAGTAGGTCATACAGGCTTGAGCAGCATGCTTGATATTTCGCTTCTGATATGATTTATAACTTGCATAGTGCGATTTTCACCAAATGAGGTTAACATCAACTTGTCAAGCCTACATGTATCTACATAAATAAAGTCATCTTTTTTCAGTATGTTGGAGAAAATGTCTCAAGATACAAATTTTAATAGTCCCAAGCGAAATTTCAAATTATTTTTACTATTTGATATATTGAAGGGCAATGAACTGGGTGATGACATAGACTCTCCCGTCGACATTATAAAAAGGTGTTAAAGGTCACCAAAAATCATTTAACTAAGTAGAGTAAGCTAAAAAAAACAATTTGAGTAAACTATGAATTTTTTTAAATAGAATGACCTTAATCCATTTTTGACTGTGTTAAAAATAATATTAAAATCAAATTTTAAAATGTTCCCCAACAAATAAAACATATTTTATATATGTATGTACATACATAAGTACATACATACTTTAAAATAAACACAATATAAATCAAAGTTTTAACAAATTCCTTCATAAATTTACGAATATTTTTTATATAATTTCTTTAACTACAAAATTAAAAATATTTATAATAAATTAATTTCATGAACTAAATAAGCATGAGTATGATATGACCTCTTAGTTATGATGACGGTAAAATGTACCTACATACATACATGCATGCATATATAAACCTTTTGTCACATATGTGACTGCTGTACTATAATTTAGGGCGCATGACCGAAATTACGGGAAAAAACGGGCGTATAATGTATGTATACACTATAAACTTTTTGGGGTTATTGTGCGAACCTTTATAACCGGGACAAGCTCTATACTATGTACTTAATATTTAGAATATATAGAAGACACACACTAATAAATACATGAGAAATAAAATAAATGAGAACAGCAAGGAAAATGTGGAAACAAAACAAAACTGTTAAACACAAACACATACATATATATATGTGCATATGTATTTAAAGGCGAACAGTGAAAAACTACTACCACCTACCAGGAGTAAACAAAACAAAGAGAAACAAATAGGTATAGTAAATATAATTCGAGTATATAATACTATAGTTAAACTTAAGAAAAGCAGACAACAATTCTAAAGAGTAGGAGGTTAAGGATGACGGTGTCACTGGTGCTTGAGTGTGTGCTTGTGTATTCTTGCTCATCATATGTTCGAGTCAGAATATAGGCAGTGAAGCAACAAAGTAAATCATGCGAAATAAAATGTTTGCATATGATTTTAATCATGCGAGGGTATGTAAAGGCCTTTTCGGCCACCCCGATCATGTGATTTAATAAAACTGGATTATTGTTTGTAGGGCTATGTTAAAGATAGATTCAATCGAATCGATTACATCCTTAAAACTTAAAATACATAACGTTTTTACCAAAATGTGATTAAAATTGTTGATAAAAGAATCAACATAAATTTTTATTTATGATGTGTTCGCAACATTTTCCTGGTGAAAAAAGTTGCGTTCGATCTTTAGGCAAGTGTGACGGGACCTTTCGGAGCAAATATTTGTTTGTCTTGGCAATGTTAATTTTTTTATGTTCGTAATGAAGAAATTGCTGTAAATCGAAAAAAAAAAATATTTTAACAAGTATCTTGTAGTCATTACCACTCCTATCAACAATAAACTTTCGAACAAACTTCTAAGATCGTACAGATTTCACAGATCTAACTTAACATTTAGGCAAAATGTCCGGCATTAATCCATTTAAATGAGAATATAAAATTACAATACCTGGTTATTGTGTAATTTGATTCGAACAATAAGAGAATTTTTAATGTATAAAACATTCAAAGTCGAACGACTTTCTTTTCGAAACGTTTTACAATATAAACACCAAATTTAGTTTTTAAAATGTTACAAGTTTAAAAATTCTTCTTTATTAGTTGGCTATGAAAAGTTTTCCTTTTTTGCGTTATTTAGTGAACTATGTAGGTACTTAATATTTTGACATTGAGGAAATTTATGGTTTTTAGCTACAATCACATATATTAATATAGAACAGTGTATCTTTTTCTTACTCCACCCTCTATGTCTAAAATTTTTACGTTATCGTTGATTTTATGTCCAGATGACAGAATATCAGGTATGTGATGGAAATCGAAAACGAAAACGAGTGAGTTTTTGAAGTCCATTTTAAAGTATTTATAATCAAATTTTTAAAATTTTTGTTTTAAGATTCACTTTAATTGCAAATTATCTTTATATTTTGTGGGATAAAACTGTTTCAATACAGAAATATTACGAAAAAATTAACTTCTAAAATTCACTCGTTTTCGTTTTCGATTTCCATCACATACCTGTATGTGTTGCCAACCCTGTTGATTCTCTAAGTTTTGTTATGTCGTTTTTATGTTCAATCATTCTTGTTTGCAATGATCGTTTTGGCGTACCTATATACATATATCTGATTGCATCTCTGTTCGTCATTTCCCATACATTCAAGTTCGTACCAGTGTTGCCAGTGAAATTTCGAGAAAGATACATTCTAGTTTCCAAAAAGATACATTTTTTCCGAAAAGATACATTTTAAAGAAAATGATATAGGTACAAATTCATTTTTATATTTATTTAAGTCATAAATATTAGGTATGTCATTTTTAAAAATACAGTAAGCAAACTTTAAAATTAATTATATGTAACTATCTTTGGATGTTATTAAAACAAATTCATTTTTGTAAAAATTAATATACGAGTTAAGGCGTTTATAAATTTTATAAATTTACTGAAAATGAAAAATATGTTCATATTTCCTCAGAACAACTATTAATAATCATCGATTTAGGTGGGTCGTATGTTAATGAACTATGTATGTTAATGTTTTCTTTCACCATTATTACGATGATCAGTCTTAATAAGTTTTAGTTGGCTTAAAATTCTCTCCACACATGCATTCGAAAATGGAAGTACAAATTATTAACAAACTACTTTTTAAAGTTTTTAAACATCGGCTCATTAACAATATTAACATCGGCCATGTCGAAGCTCTTCGTGAATGCAAAGCATTCTGGTCGATAAAATTTAAAAAAGACGGAAATTTTTTTAATAAAACAGTTAAATCCTTTTCTTTAAAAGATTGAGCTTAAGTTAGTTAAACATATTTATAATATTAAATATTTCATCGGTAAATACGAATTTTAAATTGATTTGTTTTAAAACTTCAATATTAAATAATTGGCAGTAGCAAAATGTTAACTTTAAAAACCTTTGTCAGAGACGGAAAGTTTAGTATTTTATTTTTGTACATTTTTGTCCAGATTCAAAAGATACGAAAAATGCCAGTATTATACATGGTACCTGAAGTCATCAAAAGATACAAAAAATGTATAATGGCATCACTGGTTCGTACACAACATTGCATTGTTGTTTTTTTTTTCTATCGGTGCTTTTACATTTGAAAAATTTGTACTGAGTGTGGAGTTAGGAGTATAAGCAAAACTTATGTTTTGTGATTCTATTGTTGTTTTAATATTTTTGTTGTCTGTTAAACCAGGGGCCAAATTACCGCATTCGATATCGAATAAAATTGATCGTAATTTTCTTATTTGAGATTATGGCATTCGATATCGAGCAAGAAATTTAGTACATTTTATCATAATTTCGATATCGAAATCATTTTTCGATACGATAGCTCATTCGATCACGAATGCGGTAATTTGGCCCCAGGAATAAATCGTAAACTGAATTTTTTTTTTATTTTTTATCAGTATTTTGTGTAGTGATATTATTTTTTAATTTTAGCAATGTTTGTTCAATTAATGAATAAATGAGTTTAATTGGAAAACTATTGTTAATTAATAAATGTTTTATATTTTTAATATTTTTGGCATGAAATTGTTGGTCACTAATATTTGAAACTCTGAAAATATTTTTTTTGTCGTATTAATAATTTGGTGTTTAAGTTGTGTAGTATTGAAGTTCATTAGTCTTCCTGATGATGTTTCCGTAGCATACCAATCAAATGTGATCCTGCTATTGTCCCTGTGTATCTTAGTATCTAGATAGGCAATCTGTTTATTTGCTTCCAATTCCGTGGTAAATTGAATTTTGTTGCGGTAAGACTTAAAACATTCAGTATTTCATCTTTATCTTTAATTTTGATTATCGCTAATATGTCATCCACATATTTAACTATGTATGTATTAAAATGGATATTATTCTTTTTTAATTCATTTTTTGCTTCGTCAAGAAGGCTATCAAGTATTATATCGGCCACTGTAGGAAAAAGAGGGTTGCCCATAGGCATTCCAAATATTTTGCTATAAATTTTCCTATTAAACACAAAATAGTTATTATCGGAGGGACAAAAATTAAGTATTTTTAGAAACTTCGAGCTTGGAATTTTTGTGAAGTTCTTTATCGTTTCCCATTTTCCCATTATATTTTTTATTGCCGTATGTACCGGGATATTCGTAAACAGACGATCATTGCAAACAAGAATGATTGAACATAACAATATTACATAGTGTAAATTCCATAATGATAATAAAAATATTTCATACAAAATAATTAGGTCTTTATATAATATTACCTCAGCATCAATAGAGTTTATAGTGTCAAGATATTCTCACATTTTCGAGACTATCAAGTTTAGCAAAGAACATATCACTAGACACATTTTTCCACTTAATAAATTTTAGAACTTCAAAATTGACATTTCAATCTATATATATAGGTATCGCGCATTTGCCTTAAATATTTTCAAAACTTGTTTGATGGTCACACTAAGATCAAATATTTTACAAAATTTGTTTTCAAAAACAGCAGTGAAACAACTTCAAATAAAATTGTGGCAAACATGTTTTTCTTGTGGTCACATTTGAACAAATATTTGCTTTAGTATTTTATTTCATCAAACTTTCAAAAAATACAAATTTATTTTCTCATAAATAAATTCGATATGGAAGATTGCGATTGTTTATTTCATACATATGTACATACATTTATTACTTCAATTAATTTCGGTAAAAAATAATGGCAATAAAAATGTAAATATATAAAAATAATTTATTAATTAAAAAGGGATAATTCAATATTTAAAGCATTAAGTTACTACACTATTGAAACAGCTGTTATTTTCCCTTGTTTTTTCTCTCAAAAACTTTGTAAGTTCAAATAATTATTTGCTCGAATAGGTGGAAAATATTTGACTGAGTGTGGTCACATTATGTTCACATTAGAGACATTTTTACTTGCTACCAAACCAATGTATTTACTCAAAAACATGTTTGCACCAAACAAATGTTTCTTAATCACATTACAGCAAAGAAATATTTGGAACTTTTGGGCAAATGTTTCACAAATGTGACCGCAGCTTTAAACTACCAAACAACTTGTACTCAGCAGTTGGAATTCATCTTGTTAGTTAAAATTAGTTAAAATTGTTCGTATACTTTCCACCTTCTAGGTCCACTGTACAAAATAATATTATATAAATGGGTGCTGCTGGGTGGTGGGTGGTAAATTTGGTTAGTGATATTGAAAATAAAACAAACAGTAAAGAAAATAAGAAATCTGTGTTTTTAGAGAGGGTAGTTTTTTGTTAGCATATTTTTGCTGTTGCTGTTTTGTTTTGTCTTAGTATGCCCTCGATGTATGGGAAAACTGGAAAATGAATCGATATTTAAAGTGACAATAGAGAAAGATTACACCGCACCACCACCGTGTGTTTCATTTCGTTATTTCCTGCAATTATTGTACAATATTTTTTCAAAATAACAGGCGCTGTTTTCAATAAGCTGGTACAATATTTGTGCTACATACAACATGATAAATATACATACATTTATACATTACATATACATATGTACTCGTACATAAAAATACTAGCGTATTTTTGTAAAACAGAAATAAAGCCTCAATATTTTGTTTCATATAGGTTAAATAGTTACTAAAATTTCTGTAAACCTACACCAATAGTTTGTTGCACAAAATCATAATAAACAGACTAGAAACTTTAATTTATAATTATATTAGCGCAATTCACAATCTTGTGCAAATGGTATTGCATCATTGCATTTGCAAAAAGGTTTAGCATATTTTTGCTGTACACTAACATAATACACAGCAAGAACAAAAATATGCTAAACCTTTTTGCAAATGCAATGATGCAATACCATTTGCACAGGATTGTGAATTGCGCTATTATAAAACATAATATACTACAGATATAGTTAAGTATGTATGTATATCAATTTTGTAATACATATAAATAGTTTTTCTTATTTTGATTTGCATTAATAAAGAAAAAGGTCATTAACCCGTTGTTATAGGTGCCTTCAAAATGTAAGTTACGAACCCAATAACACTGAAACCCACAACTATACAGCAGCAGCTACCAGCAAGTAAAACGAAATCTTTCGAAAAAAAACTAGTTATATTTGGGTCGAGTAGGTGGTATAGGTCAGAATATTTAAAATATAGTAAAGAACATCTTGTATACTAACTATATACATCTGTAGTTATAATTATCCTGTTCAAAATGCACTTTACACACTTTGGCAACGTCAAGTCAACAACATCATCACATGGGTGCGGCATCAGTAAATTGTTTTAGATTGGTTGTGGTGCTGATTTTAGTTGTAGTTGCAGTAGTAGAGTAATAGTTGTAGTAGTAGTAGTAGTAACAACAATAATATCCTTAATTGTTTAGAAAGATACCATGAATATTTACGTTTGTTTTTGTACTACTACTATTTTGTGTTTTTTTTTTCAGTGTGTAAAATATAAAAACGACCTGATTTTTTAAATATTATTTTTTATAGTTTTTTGTATGTTGTAGTAGTAACCTGTTTTTTTATGAAATATTTTCTGTTGCATAAAAAAATTTTAACTTGTTTAATTTTCACAGAAGAAGGATACAACAGCAAAAAACTACTACAACTGTTTTGGTTTTTTCCTACATGTGAATAGGTAATATATGTATATCAGGTGTTTATTAGAAGCCGTCATTTTAGGTAGTTAGTAAGAGCCATCCCTAAATACCAGCGGTAAGCGGCACGTTTTTTACGCTAAGCGTTAACGCTAATACCCCATCCCTAAACAAAACCGGCAAGGTTATGTCAAAACGATAAAAACAGGTTATCAAACAAATAAATAAAACGACCCTCTTTTTATTGTAGCTGCACATTGTTGTTTTTTGTTTTCTTTTGCAACTAACTTCACTGTGAAACGCCTTGTCGAAATCGGATTTTCCAATAGCAAAGCGTTGCCACCGCGTTGTTACGGTATGCTCCATATAAAATGTATGAGCATGAGAAATTTTTACAGTTAAAAAAACGCTTGCCGCCGGTATTTAGGGATGCCTCTAATACTTTATCATTTTTTAAGTTGAGGCAGCACCGGCAATGATCCTGAACTTTTCGTTAAATAGGCTTATGGCCAGTTTTTAACATGATATTTAAATACGAAATTAGTTAATTTTTCCTTAAACTTAAGTTTTATTTAAATATGGTTTCATTTTCTGAGTCTCAAATTGCATTTGGTATTTAATTATGATAAAAGTATGGTACACTATTAAATGTCAAAAAAATATAAACAACTTCTTCACTTAACAGCTGAATTACTATTTAGTTTACAAATTGTTGTAAACTAAATAAACAAAAGCACCATCATTCATATCCTCTTCATCAAAATTCATTGTTTTAGTTGATATTAATATATTCTATGCGCGGCGAGTTTATTTATTGAATATTTTTATCAAATAATAATAAAAAAAAAAACTTCAATGCGCAATTTTCATAATTTGCAGAACTGTCAAAATAATAATTGACTGTCAAAAATAAGTTGTTAATTTGGATTGATTTAGTAAGTCAATTAAGCATTGGTTCTCCATATTCAAACGTGATAATTGAAGTTCACCATAATAAAGATTGAGAAAGAATATTAATTTAAATTTTATATTGGAATTTGGCAAGTGAAAAAAAATCATGAAAGGTCTGTCTATGTTCTTAACACATTTCCATCATGATCGTCGTCATTTTAATCAGGTACAACTTCTTCAAAATTGTTCAAATTGTTTGTTAGAAGGAAGTTGATTTTGCAAGATTATCATGTTTCATGTTGATATAACAGTAACAAATTGCCGATAATGTAATGTTTTGACTAGATTCACACTGGATCTTCGGGCTCAGAAACCAGCTTGTCATTCTTCACTTTTTTTATTTTAAAACAACTTAATATTTTTCATTAAACAAAATCAAGGTTTTCTTTTAAACAAAAATTTAATACTTAACAATATAAACAATGTTCTATACTGCAATAAGAGACTTTAAGTCTTGTGTATAGAATTGGAAATAAATAAATAAATAAATATAAAACTCTAAGAAGTTTTGTGGCGGTATTACAATAAATAAAACTGAAAACCATATGCAGTGCAGTGCATATATTTGATTTATATGAACAAAATTATAAAATATAAATAAAAGCACACTGAATAATAATTAAAAAACCTTCAGACATCATTTTACAAATTAATGTGATTCAAAAACTGGGGATAACCTACGACAACATTGTATAGTGAAATGTAACGATTTGAAGTTTAAAAACGTTCGCAGTACATAAAAATATCAACAAAATCTTGAGAAGAAACTTGAAATCGTCAGCTGCACAAGATGATAAAAGGCGGTTAGGTCAGTTTTTTTTGTTCGTTTTCGTCTACAAGATGCAATATTTTTTTAAAAAATTAAATATTGAAGTATGAAATCAAATAATGAACCAAAGTGAGAACAGTGTCTCTTATTTGGTTTAAATATCGTTTTCGTTTTTTTTATGTTTGTGTCCTTCAATGTGTTTGTATTTTTGACGAAGATTGTAGCAAATTATATGTATATTATAAATGCATGACGTAACATACAAGCCGTAGTAGCAGCAGCAACTATAGCTTGAGGTATTATTTTAATGCGAGTAAGAATTCATAGTATGAATTATTTTTTAATTCACAAAAACATCAATGACTACTCGAATTAAAATACTGTTTAGAATTTAAGGTTGAATTAAAGTCTAGTTTAATGGGTCATTGTTAGCGAGACCCGTTATGATAATAGTTTTCCGTATACATATGTATCTTCTCCACTTTTAGTTTATAATTTTCTGACTTCCATCAGAATATGGGTTAAAAAATTACATCCTTTCATACAAATAGTTGACACAAACAAATTGCTTAGTTTGTTAGTTAAATTTTTTTTGTAAAAACAGTTGTGTTGCTGACTTGATTTTCTTTTGTTTTTATCCGTTTATCAGTTACTTACCTTACTCAATTTCTCCCCTTCATGGCGTGGTAGTAATAAACGTAAATTTTGAAAACCGGCATTAATACTTTGCATGCGTCTCCTCTCGTTGCTGTTAGCGATTTCACGCCGCATGCGTTTTTCATTTTCAAGAGTGGTCTTGTTAACGGGCGGTGGCGGTGGCAGTGTACCGCATGCCAATTTTGTGACACTTCCTGTTGTTGATGACATTGAATTGCTGTTAAGACGTTGACGCGATTTTATAGACTGGTGTGTTTCTTCGTATGAATGACTTTCGCCCGGTATTATATAGGATTCTCCTCCAGAGTCATCTAGTTGTAATCTTCAAGTAGTAATAAAGAAAATAATAATGAATTTGTGTAAAAAAAAAAATTGGAAAATAAATTAAGAATTGGTTTTTATTTTTCATAAAGGGAATATGTGGCAGGAGGTTCATACATTAGGCGGTAGTTGCTGAAAATCAATTAAAAACAATACTTGTTTTGCATGTGAATATAGAAATAAATTTTGGATCTCGTAACTAAAATAGCGGAGTAAAATGCATTGGACTTTGTCAATCAATCTTTGACTGCAGATTTTCGCAATCGTTCTCTCACGAACTTTCATTAACGACTTTCAGCAATCTAAAGAATTTAACGGAATTTGACGTTCTTCATTACTAGTGTAACCACCTCAATTTTGAGCGAAACCGGGACATTTTTCGAAAAAAGTACTAAAATCCGGCACATTCAAACTTAAAACCGGGCCATTTTTTATGGGAAAAAACTTGATTATTCAAGTTAAATTTAGACAATTATAATGTTATAAGTAGTTGGAATTTAATTTCTGTCGCTTTTTGTTTAAAATCGTATTTATCCTGTGATGAAATTTGCTTCAGCAATGTTGGCGATTTTTTCAAAAAATTTTAAAATTCAACGCATTCGTACTTTAAATTATATTTGAGAAATAGCATATGTTTCAAAGTATCTAGGTTGAGTTGCGATTTTTCTTTTGTTCATAATTTTGCGATCAACCAAAATATACGCTCTACACTTGCAGATGTTGCTGGCAAACAAAATATAAATTCAATGATTCGCGCGAAGCTAGTGTACGGTACATTGTTACTTTGAACATTTTTGAAACATTCCACCCAACGTTGATGTGGTTTAGTAGAACGTGGCTTAGTAGGAGGATTATTTTTATTCTATTCGCTAATTTTCTCTGGGGTAATAAATTTCAATATGTAACCAAACTCGTCAAACAATTCTACATTGTTGTCTTCTGGTTTTAATCATTTCTTTTCAACCATAAATTTGATCGTTGTTTCTACATCTTTCCAATTCGGTGCAGCAGCGAGTCCCTATTTGTTTCAGTAAAAACAATTAAAAAAAATAATAAATGCGACCTTTAAATTTGTTGTATTTAAAATTGCAATGACTCTTTTTTGACATGATGTAAGAGCTCTTTCTGAGCCCAAAAAACCCTCATAATAGAATCTCATGATTTTAAAATGAATCATTCAAAAGAATTAATTTCCATTAAAATATGATGCGATTGTGCCGAATTTCAATGAAATAGACTGTTTTGTTGTTCAAGTCCACATATTTTTTATTTAATTAAATTCAAAATAAAAATCCGGGCCATTCGGGGGATGTCACCGGGACATTGGTTCCAAAACCGGGTCAAGGCCTGGATTTTCTATTCATTACTCTAATGGATTTGTGGGGTACGATAGATATTTCTGAAGATAAAAAAAGACTATTTTATCCGCATTCAAAATTTGTTTTATGGAGCCTCCAAAAAAAAAAAACACATATGTATATTCAACTGTTTGAGATTCAGTATGCACTAATCTTGACCTAAATTTTAATAAAATTTATTAAATTTTTGAGCACAAAATATTTTCCACATGAACTACATTTTAATAAATTCCAATTTGAAAATTAAATGATATGCAACTAATTTAAATAGGCCATATGAAAATAAACTTTAAAAATATATTTAATACCTATTAATAAAATTAAATTTTAATACCCCATGCAAATCAATTTACATTGTAAATTTGTTATATTGCAATTTATTACAGCGATCATGATCATCTGCGGTGTGTGTCTACATGATGATGAAAAAGTTGCAAAACTACATTCCTTTTTAACAAACAACCATTATTATTATTCGATTCGTGTGAGAACTGCTCAACGTTATAAAACCACATTTTTTCTATTTGTTTTTACACTTTGGTTTTAAGATCATGATGCTGAGATGATCGTGAAGTATGAACAAACTAAAAAATGTAGAATTTTCCTAATACATACTGGCAGCAGCATTTGTTGCAAATAGATTTGAAATGAAAAAGAAATCTCATTGTAAAGAAAAAAAAACTAAACTTATTATACATATATGTACATTTTTAGTTTTTCTTTACCTCTATATTTATCTCTGTGTCTACACTATTCTCATTGTGCTTCCTTCTCAATTTTCAATGTTTATTTTTAGATACATATTTCTAAGTTTATGCGGAAAGGTCGTTTGTTTATGTTTATGTTTTTTTTTTTGTTTTTCCGTTTTCTTATTATTACTAAAAAAAAAGTTGCCATATCAAATAAATATATGTACATATGTATATGTATACAAAAACGTCCAGCTTCTGAAAATGTTTAAAATGGCCTAAATCCACCAAATGAACTCCTGTTCGAAAAGGTTTGTGGGCTATAATAATAATAACAAATATTTTATAAAAAGAGAGAGAACACGCGTCCATGTAACGGGTTCTTCAACAAAAACTTTATTTGCAACAGTGGTAGGTATATTGAAATAACATAAAAGTTTTGACATTTTACTTGTTTTACTTTAATTATGCTAAATTCACTATGAAATAGGTGGATCTGTAAAAACTGCATTTCGTAAAATTCGTGATTCAACATAATAGTCTTTTTGAAACCGCTATTAGGAAATTGCTTAGCAAAATTGTAGCATTTATGTACATGTTGAACGTGACAATGTATGGTGCGCTTTCTGGTCTGGAGTCGTGATTGTGGCATTTTTTTCGGAAATTCGTAAAACTATATTTTATATGATTGACTGCTGATGATTAAAAAGCCCACTTTTGGAACCAATGTCTCGGTGACATCCCCCGGATGGCCCGGATTTTTATTTTGAATTTAATTAAATAAAAAATATGTGGACTTGAACAACAAAACAGTTATTGCATTGAAATTTGGCACAATCGCATCATATTTTAATGGAAATTAATTCTTTTGAATGATTCATTTTAAAATCATGTGTCTATGCATATCCCCAGCAAGCCATATGAATCCAAAAAGAGTCTTTTCTGACACCTTTTCTTCTACAATAATATATATGTACTTGCTGTAACGAACCCCAAAAAGAACGACTTCAAAAGTTACAAAACAAAGCGATGCAACAGATATAAAAATATACGAACAATGCTTGATACGCTTAAATGGCTCAACATCAAACAGAGACTTGCACTAATACTTTGAACTTTATTCACAAAATGAAATATGGAAATGCACCTGAATATTTATGTGATCAAATCAAATATGTAGGCGAAGTACAAGCATATGGATTGAGAAATGTCGATAACTTTAGGCTAGAGAGGGCTACTACAACAGCTTTTCTACAAAGGATTTAATTGTTTAATTCACTAGCAAATGAAAAAAAAAATTGAAACAAATTTTAATATTTTTAGAAAAGAATGTGTAAATTTTATTAAAAATAATAATACATATCGTTGGTCTCATGTAGAAAGGCCCTAACTCGCTTTTTTTTTCGAAATTAGTTTTTTTTTTTTTGCGATTCCAATGTATTTAACGCAAATACACCTCCTCACAAAAATTTATTGCAATAGTAAAAAATAACGCTTTTATAAGCAGTTGTACAAAAAAAGTTACATGTTGAATATTACAGTTTCTATTATGTTTTTACCTTCTCCTGTAAAGTTTCAAATATGCGAGTTAGGGCCTTTCTACATGAGACCATCGATATATAAAATTTTATTTTATTTATACATAATATCAATGTGAAATTTTAATGTATTTTTGAATACTAATAAAGCATACATACATCATCCGTATTTATTTGGCTGAATATTCTTTCGGCGTTTTGTTAAAATAAGAGAAGTTTTTGTAGAATTTCCCCGTTGAAATTCAAAAATTGTTTCCTCTAAAAATTTTAGTTCTTCGAATTCAGCATTTAAAATTGCTTTTTATGATTACAGATAAATAAGTAATTTCTACTATAATTTCGAATCATTATACATGTTTTTGTCTTGAGGAGATCTATCGATGTTATTATCTTGCATATTTGGTGTGTGACGCTCAAGATAGAAATCATAGAAAACCTAAAAAAAATCCAAAAATATTGATTTTTTTGAGAGCCTAAAAGTACCACCGGATTCTTCATCAATTTCTACATAAATTGGCCACTCTTACAGACGAATTGAAAAAACTTTAAAAATAAGCAAACCAAAACTCATTGTGTACGTTGTTTTTTAAATTGACCCAAAATTATGAAACCAAAATTATGAAATTTTTTATGAAATAAAAAATTATGAAACCACTTGCAACGAGGAAGTTTTTTGTGTAATGTAAGACTATTAATTGCATTTTTGTGTTTTTTAAATAAAGTTCCCCCTTTCATTCGGATGAAAAAAAGTGAAAAATCATTTTTTTTTTAATTACATGCTGTTTTTGGTTTATTCATAATAGTAAAAGAATTAGTAATATAAAACAGTTAGTAATAGTTAAGTACAGAATGTACAAAAAAATTTTTAAAAATTATTTTTTCCTATGAACTTTAGTTTCAGAAATTCAAATTTTTTCGAGTTCAGTCATCAGTTTTACAGCACGTTCAGCATTTTGGTTAGATCTGGGAATGTCAATTAATGACTCCTCGAGCGACCAGCTCATCTTCAAACACTTAATTCCCTTCTTGCATTCGTTGTAGTGTTGCGACTTGAACCAAGCATTTGCCCATTCATAGCAGATGAAGTCGCATGCTGTACCGAGGATGCGGCGCCACTCTGGCTTCAGAAAAAAGGCTATAACAGCATATATTGCACGCGAGTTCCATCTTGCCTGGTGTAAGTTTGGGAGTTTCTTCCAGCTGATAAATCATCTCGCCATCCAGGGTTCTCGTCTGTGTTAACATCATCTGTCGCAACTTGATGGTAATGAGCCTGAAGATAGACATGGTTTTTTCTTAATTTGTCAATGAAGGAATAGTTCAGTTCTGATTTGCTCGTTGACTCTTGAATAGGAAAATTCATGACGTGCTTCAGAAGGAGGTCGAGTACATTGTGCTGATAGCCAATGTATTGTGGCTTCTGAAAGCCCTTGCTCAAGACATCATCCTGTATCAGCTTTACAATCCCGTGCAAACGACCAGTATTTACTGCTGTTGTGTCGCAGATTATCATGCGAATATTTTCCCAAGCATCGTATTCATCAATTAGAAAAAGGGGTAACTTTTTAAAATTTGATACTAATGCCATCTGAATGCAATTATTCCTCGAATTTGATGGATTTTATTTTTGTAACGTAAAATAATAAAAATAGTAATCACATACAATAAAAATAAGTCCTTTATGGCCCATTACGATAACTACATAGTTATTTAAGTAATTTCTAATTTGTGTTGAACTTTTCCCACAATAGGAAAATTAACAAAACATTAACGGTTTATTATTATTTACAATTTAGTACTGCCACAGCTGTACATTTTAGTACCTTTGGCCATAAATTAAAAGAAGGACAAAGTTTGACATTTCGGGTTCGAAGTTTCCTTTTAATTATTAAATACATGTAATGGTATCGTATATTTTATCATAATATTTATAAATTATAGTCATTTAATAGCTTTTTGTTAAAATAAAAACATTTTTTTTAACATAAATCTTCAACTGTGGACAAAAAGTTTCAAAGTCACGTAAGTACATTGTAGTCACCTGAAAGTTAGCTTAACTTTTGTAATTTGCTTAAGCTTGCTTATGCTTTAATCTTGAAAAGTTTAGTTTGATAATTGAATTCATAGGTATTTTGTGGTTGGATTTTAAGAAAAACTAAAATATGTTTAAGTATCGTAGGTATATCACAATTTTCTATAGGAAGGTATAAAATATTATGTAAAACAGTAATTTCTATAGAAAGCATTGTACCTACCTACATAATAATATAATTATGTACATATATAATAGAATTTTCTATTACAAATTACGATGACCTGAATTTAATATTTTACGGACTTTATTTCAAAATAATATCATAATATCACATTCCATACTTTTCATTTTTATATTTCATAGTATGTAGATATAAATCCCTACATACCTATCTCTTCTTTTTGTTTTGGTATTCAAATGATTGTTTTGAAATATGTATGGTTTGCAGTGTTGCCAGAAAATGAATTTCAAAATATGCTAACTTTAAAAACTAAGTGCTAAAATGTTCTACAGAAGAAAAAAAGTGCTAAATTTTTTCAATGTAACAATACAATACAATTTTTAATTATTTAACTGATTGTTCGACCTTTTTATTTATTAAACAAAAATAAGGTCTAATATTTGTTTTATTTTTATTTTTTATTTCTTCCGATATTTCGCTACAACAATGTGTACATCTTCAGGGAAACAATAACAAAATTTAAAATTAATAACAATAAAAATATTTTTAAAAAATAACAGTAATTGTCAAAATTTAAATATTACACAAACAAAAATATTAATATGAAAAATATTTTAGTTTTTGTGTTTTATAAATTAAGTGTCTATAAGTTTGTCTATACTTTAAAATTAATTCTAAGATTTTTTGGTACATTAATAATTTCTAACATTTCTAACATACAGTGCACTCGGGAAAACGTCAACGTTCGTTTACGTCAACATCCCAAAACTTCAACCCTTTTTTTACATTACCTACTCTAAAATTTTATGAAATAGAGAGAAGCCTCTCTTCCAAGTGTTGGAAAGAAAAAAAACAGCAGAAAAAAATGTATATGATATAAAAATATGATCTCATTTAAAATGTATTCTTTTGGTTCTAGTTGTCTGCTATAATTTTAAATTTTGTTATTGTTTCCCTGAAGATGCTACACATTGTTGTAGCAAATAATTCGGAAGAAATAAAAAATAAAAACAATACTAGACCTTATTTTCGAAAAATACAATATAATTGTTTAATACAATTTTTATTTCAAATGTTACAAATATAAAATATAGTGTTTTCTAATTTTGTTCATAACAATTTTTGGCTTGTTTTAATAGATTACATTTCATATATTAATTCAAAAAAATTCGTGTTCATTTACTTACCACACCGAAAGAAATTTAGTTAAATTATTAATAAAAGTTATTTTTTATTTCTCCAAAAGCATTTTTTGAAGTTAAAAAGTTAAACTTTGTTCTAGAAAAAAATTGTTTTTTATCAAGCAAATTATGCTAAAAAGCATTTAACATAATTTTTAAAAATTTCAATGCATTTTCGAGAAACAAAATGCTAAATCTAAAATGGCAACACTGGGTTTTTGTGAGAGAGACAGCGAAAAATAAAATACATAGATTTTAATTTTGTATGGATTCACTGTGTGTTTTAATATCTTAAAACTTCATACCTACCTATAAAAAAAACAGCTGCATGCTGATTTTAATCTTTTAAAAAACAGAAAAACTTTAAAATAACACAAAATTCCATAAAATCACATTATGCATTATGTGGCAAAAATACAGTACTTGAGGTTTTGTTACTTATTTCGAGATTTAGAGGCAAACATGTTTATTTTATTTTTAACAATTTCTTCAGTGTCTACTACTCTTATTATATTTCTTTTCATTTTTAAGCGTACTAAAATGTACCTTGTAACAATTTATGGCGAATTTATTTCATGCACAATTATTTGTGCTATTTCGCCTTAATTTTGCGTTTGTTGTTTTACTTACCCACACGCAAAAATTCCGCCGCAACATTGCAAAACAAATGAGAGAGAACAGCATCAAAATCATCATCATCCATATGGGTATAACTTCGGCGGCTTAAGCGTCACCATTAACAAGAAACAAAAGCGTCTGAAACTAGCAGGCTGGCTGCCTGTGAAACCAAACAACCAGTCAACCAGCTTTATATAAACATAAAGCAGCTGACATAATAAAAATTTGTATATGTATGCATGTGTGTTTTTTGTGTATGCATATAGGTACTACAAAACATATAACAGCAACAACAACTATGTATGTAGTACTGTAAGGAAAGTGAGTATGTGTATGTGTGCAACATATTAAAAGGTGAATGAAACTGCATTCCATTCCAATGAAATTTCCATTGCATTCTAGCACAAATATTTTTTTCAGTTTGCCTTTGTTTTTTGTTTTTATGTGTGCTGTTGTTGTTGTTACTGTTGTCTTTAGTATTAACTTCCAATTACACTAAAAAGTACGAATATGATTCGTATGCTGCAGCAGTGTCAGTGGTATGCTTGTTGATATTTTTCCGCAAGTTGTTGCTGTTTTTGTTATTATTTTTCTTAATTTAAATTCTGCTAAACATTCTTATACCTACCTACTTTAGTGCTTTCTACTATCTACTACTTGCCATTACTCAATAATATTCAATACTTTTCATTTGGGTACTCAATACTACTCGATACTTTTAACGGATTTTTTGAAATGTAACGCATAGTTTTTATCTGCAAATTGAAGTAGTTTCTTCAAAAAATAAAAATAGATTCTTAGCGTCACTTCTGAGTCACTTCCGCAATAGAAAATGTTGGCAGGGGTGTGTTGCTTCTTTGTATGTATTGGCTTTTACAACAAAATACTGAATAAAAATTAGTTTTTCTTTAAATGTATTGGTGTTTGCTCTTAAATAAGCAACTTTTGGGCACTACTGCCGTAATGACTAAACCCAAACACACAATTATCAAGAATAAGACATATCAATGTCTTATTGAGACTGTTATTGTATACTTGTAAGATAATTAATGATTGGGAACAAAACAAATTACCATTGTGGGGTTCTTTCAGGACGAGTGGAAAAATCTAATACAAGTTCTTGTTGAATGGATACGTAAACAAGCAAAATTGTCGTATTTGGTGTGAAGAGCAGTCAGAAGCATTGCAATAACTGCCACAGATCCCCGAAAAATGCACTGTTTGGTGTGGAGTTTAGGCCGGTGGCATCATTTGAACGTACTTTTTTAAAGACGACGTTTGGCGGGCCCAACCGTGCGATGATTACAATTTTTATTGCCAAAGTGGAAGAGCTGGGGGGGTTATTTTGTAACTCGTTTCGAAAAGAAAATCGTTCGAATTTATATACTTTTTACGATGTATTTCGAAAACGTTTGCTTTCGAATCGAAATACACAATAACCCCTCTGAACTTGCCTGACATGTGGTTTCAACAAGACGATGCCACATGCCACGCAGCACGTGAAGCAATGGCTCAATTGCAAGGCGAGCTCGGTGAACAGTTTATTTTACGTTTGTGACATGTTAGAGAGAGAGAGTATTCCAAAATTGAACCATTTTAGCCGCGGTCAACATTTATGTACATGAAATCATCTTTAAACATTGATTGATAGTAAGGCAATGTTGAAAGAGGTGACCAAAAATAGGTGGGAGAATATTTCGACTGAAGAGACCGCACACTTGGTTAATTCCATGCAAAACACGCTAAAATAAGTTTTTCGACGTCGTGGTTATCCGACGTTACCACTTAGTACCCTAAGTTTCATTTTTTTTTTTTTTTTTAAAGTTTAAGTTTTTTATAGTTTTTATTTTTTGATTTGAAATATATTTTTATTTGTATTTTTCTAAAAATACTAGCTAAACCCGGTGTGCTTTGCAAACCCCCCCAGAGGTTTGGTCTCCAATTACAATATTTTAAAAAAGTGGGCGTAAAAGTGGGCGTGGTAAAAAAGTACCCTATTATTCCTTCCAGAGTCACAGTAACATGCTGTGAAAATTTCAAAAATATCGGTCCAGAGGTTTGGTCTCCAATTACAATATTTTAAAAAAGTGGGCGTAAAAGTGGGCGTGACAAACAAAAAGTACCCTATTATTCCTTCCAGAGTCACAGTAACATGCTGTGAAAATTTCATCAAAATCGACTCAGCCGTTTTGGAGTCTATACGTTACATACATACATACATACATACATACATACATACATACATACATACATACATACATACATACATTGAATTTTATATATATAGAAGATATAAATTTAATAAAAATTGTTCATTATAAACAAATAATACGCTACAAGAGCGTAGATTTTTGACACCTAGTGTATGTATAAATGCTATTGTATGTACATCCATCCATACATACATATATGTAAATGCAAACAAAATAAGTACATATATGCAATTTACCGGGCAAACGTCAGACACTAAATAGGTCAAGAAACCCCGGGAAAAATCAATGATGATGACGTCAACTATGACCTAATGCTCTAGATATTCATTAAAAAAAGGATAAAAACCAATAGTATTTTTAGACATTTTCCGCTCAATATACATTGAGAACACATTTTTTGCACATTATATCATTCTTATGGCCTGTTTCTACATAACAAGTAAGTTCTCAGGCAAGCAAGCCGTACACAGGCGAGTACGTAAGCAAATGAGTTTTTATAAAGTACTTGATGATTTACGTTTAGTTTCCTTGGTAATATTGAGTTGTTAAATTGAATTATTGCCAAATTATTGAAATAGATATTTTGTTTACTCTTTTTCATGTTAATGTTCAATATTTTAATTTTTTAGGGGCAACCCTAGAAACCAAAATAAAAACAGCTGTGTTTTATTTACAATACAAAAATAATTTATGTGAATTGAAATTGGTATGAATTTTTTAATTTTGTAATAAATTTAATGAAAAATGTTTCCATCTATCGCAATAAACATTGAAAGTGAAAGTGTGGGCAACCGTTTATGCCGTAGAAATATACGAAATAATCAGGGGTGTCATAGAAACCAATATTGTCAGAATTGGTTTTAAAACCGACAAGAAAAAATGCTTTGGTGCTACACGTTCAATAAATATCGAGATATTTCTAGTATCCTGAATATATTAAATATTGTTTTGTGATGCACACAAGCACTTATTTCTACTTGTCTGTTTTTGACAGTAGTGACAATTGAAATTGCAATGTAGAAACCATAAAAACTATAGTCTTACAGTGCATTTACACCAGGGGTTTCCATTTCATAGCTCAATTGAGCTACCACTACCAAGACATATTTTTATGCTCTTCAATTCAGTCGTCGATGTGACTTCGACAAGTGCACATGTCTAGAGGATGCTATGGTTTTTTTTTCAGGTTAACAGATGATGACACTCAAAAAATATTGTGCGGTCAAAAATGCTTTTGGTAACATACATAGCAAATTATAAAATATGTATATTACTAAAATTTTTCTGCGGCTTTAAATAAATACATTCTCTCAATTTTATTACTCTCTCGTACTCACTAATACAGTACCAAAAAATTTTTGGAAGCCCCTGATTTACACCTACGCCATAAACTAGTTATAAGTTGTTTATTCAAAATTTTTCTGGCAACGCTGGACACATTTGACATTTGCTCAAAAATAAAAAAAGTTCTTTAAAAAAAGAAACTGTAATTGAATTTTATTCATCCTGGATGAAAAACACAAATTAATTTTTTTTTCATAACATCCATATTTTTATTAAATTTTTAATATTAAAGTCAGCTGTTTTATGACTTGTCAAAGATAAACCAATTAACTGTCAAAAATGCTGATGTAAACGGTATGGTTTATGAAAGTAGCTTATGATGATAAACTAGTTTGAAAATTATAAGTGTAAATGCACTATTACACTAATTACTATTACAGAAATTTGACACTTGTGTTATAAAACCTCAAAACTAATTTTTGTACTCATTTGGGAAAAAAATTTGAGTCACTTGTTATCTAGAAACATGACATTAATATCAATTGACATCACACCATAGAAAAATTACAAAAAAAAATTGTCTTTTGCGACCTTCACCTACTGGTTAGTGAGTTACAAACATATGTGAGCTCTCTATATCATCAGCACACACACAACATGTCATCATTATACATAAGGTATGTGTCCACGATGGTCAGATATTACAACGTTGTCCGAAAAATGTGCAGAAAATGTCTAACAACCGTGTAAACTTAAAATTTTTGTAAGAAAAAGCATTTTCAGTACATTGGAAGACAAAAATATTTTCAGACATCTAACAATCGTGTAAACACACAATTTTGTCATTGTCATTGTTTTAAGACAATTGGCAAACACTTTTCATTGTCATATGTGCAAAGTTTATGTATCTGCCAATTGTCATAGAAATTATTACTAAATGCAACTCTGTATATACATAAATAATAAACAAGTGTGCATTGATAAATTTTTGAAAAAAGTGGAAGAAAATTAAAGAATTAAATTAAACTGTGCATTAATAAAATTTTTAAACACACACACAGAGCTGCAAAACGAATTTGACAATGCCACACAACAATCTGACAACCGTGTAAACTGACAATTTCGGTTGACAGATAAATTCATTGTGTGACAATTGTGTGCAAATGAAATTGTTAGTTTTCTTACAGTCGTGTAAACTGACAATTTCTCTTTTGCTAAAAATTTTTCAATGTCAGTACATTGATAGCACATTGGTAGATATGACAACGTTGTAATATCTGACCATCGTGGACACATAGCTATAGTTTATATCAGAGTTGCGAGTAGTGTGGCAACCTAATGCCCGTGATGACAATAATTTGGAAAAAAATCATGTAGCAAATATTAAGAAACATTTTTTAAACCTTATACTACATTTACACCTACGTAAAATCTAGTAGATTTTAATTAAAATCTTAAAAAAATTTTTGGCATTTACACTATACTACTTTTTGACATATTGTTGGATTACATTTTCATAATAAAAACAGCTGATTAAAAAAGAAAATAAATTATATTGTAAACTTTTAGTAACAAAAATGGAGAGACAAAAAGAAATTTTATTATATTTACAACCAAATCTGAAAAAAAAAAATCAATCGGAATTAACATTTTTGCGTAAAAAAAAACGGCAGCATTTGTTAAACATAAGGTTTCACAAACTTCTGCAAATGTATTACACTAGGGTTACCATATTCATTTTGAGAAAAAGAGGATGTCGACCAAAAAAAAGCCGGCCATTTACCCTTAAAAAGAGGACAATACTCTGTAGCAAAATATTAAAAATAAACAACGCCTTATAATACACAAAACAAATTTAAAATTCTATTTACATATAACAACAAAACAAAACTTAAACAAAATATTAAAAAAATGATATTTTATCAGTCTGATCTCATAATTACTACAACATAAAAACATAAAAATTAACAAATTCATTTTAAAACTTCACATGTATTATATATAAATTTTTAGTAGAAGTTGTCAAGTTTCATGTATATTTTTCAGCGCTTTCAATTTGAACCAATATATTATTATCGCATTTTTTTAAATATTCATAAAATACTTGACAATTCATATTAAAATTATATTTGACTTTAATAATATCAGAAATAGTTTCTGTGTTTAATTTGTTTCTTTCTGGTGTCCACTGTATTCAGAACTTCTAGAACTAAGAACTTTGAGAAATGCCATAAAACAAAATTCCTAAAGGTTAACACACACATTCAGGGAAAGAATTGACCATTTTAAAATTTGGAATGATTTGGAATTTATAAGAAGAGTTCGTCTTTCAAAGAAAAGTGCATCAGCTGTTTTTCCCCCCTACAATAAACTAGCACTTCTTTTGGCACCTTTTCTAGACATTTCTGGACAAAACTAAAAAGCAAACAATTAAATTTGGCAATTAATTGATGTAACTCTAAACGTCAAACACCAATGTTACCACATTTTTCACCAAATGCAGTCGGTAGTTACACTTAGGTAAAGTTAGGTAAGGAAAACTAATTGGTATAACCTCTAGCAGTTATCTATTTGTTAAAATTACGGGCATAAGACACGTAGACAAAGGCCAAAAGCCAAAGCCGTTTAAAATTGTGAAGGCGCATATGGCGGCCAAAAAACACAATTTGTTTACACAAAAAAGCATGTCATGACATCGTGTGTATTTAAAAAAATGTATACATCAATGCCAACATTACTTTCGATGCAATAAAACGAAATTATAGATTAAAGTTTTAAAAGTAGGACAAACCCAGGACACTTGCAAAAAAAGAAGTAGGACTACGCCGGATGCCCTAAAAAAGAGGACGGTGTCCGGGGAAAAGAGGACGTATGGCAACCCTATATTACACACAATTGTTATATAGGATGTTGGAATGGACACTCGTAAATATGGGAAATAAATTGGCGTTATTTAACTAAATACGTTTATATTATAGACTCGTCTTGTTTTATGAGGAAGATGTGCCTATTATACCAGAAGAAACGTTTTCTCTAAATTAAGCTCGCTTGTAGCATTACAGTTTATATTAATATAATAATGTACATACCCCTTATTTATTATTGGTTTATCTATTTCCACAAATGTTTATTTATTTAGTATACGGTGTAGTTTGCCGCAAATTTATTTTATATCCCGTTCTTTTTATTATTTTTTAAAAAAAAAATTTTTTTTTTTGTGGAACTGTCAATTTTTTCTTGTTCAGTGCTGTATTTTTTAGTACTTTAGTATGAAATTCAGAGTTGTATTACAAGATTTTGTGAGATTTTGCCAAAATCTCGTGACGAACTAGATTTTGTTTTGTATGGGAAATCTAGTAGAAATGAACAAGATTTTGCTCAAAATCCCTTAAGTACTAGATTTTGCGTAGGTGTAAATTTAGTATTAAATTTATTCAAACTCAACAATGTCACGGCGACGCCCAACTCTAAAAATTCTAGACAAAATCCGCAGTCAACTTAATGCCTAAAAAAGTATCGACGTCGGCCGGCTTACAGATGTTCGGCACAGGCCTCTACTTGAACAAGTGCTACATTTCTAAAGTTTAATTTATATTTCAACAATTTGTTTAAACTTACAACATATTTTTGCAAGTTTACCTAAGGCTATTATACCGTTAAGGATCGCAAAGTGATAGTAAGTTTGTAATTGAAAACATTTTAAAAGTTGTTCTGTTTTGTTTATGAAAATAATTTAAATTATTACAAATACAATTAAATAAAATTATTATTTTTCGGCCCTGAAGCAGAAACGTGTGTTATTTTAATGGGTCGATTACGGATAGCAACCGAACCTCAGTTCCAAAACATATTACAGATGGCAACTTCAGTTGCCGAACATGGCAACCGAGAATTTGTGGTTGCTTTGATTTTATTTTAATTGGTAAATTTTAAATGTTATTAATTTTGTTGTTAAATTATTTATATTTGTACCTATATATGTATATGTACATACTATATATTTTTCTACCCGAAAATTCGACAAAAATTTTAAAAACGAAAGTTGTCTTACATAATAACAACTTGCACGTCATTTGCATTGCCTATTGGCAACCCACGCCAGTTTGGTTGCTATACATAATCGACCCATAAAATTATTTTGATACCGAACCAAAATTGTAATTTTCATCTCTGATTGGGATGCTAATGTATGCTGGATGCCTATGTGTAAAAAGAAGGCGGCCAGCTATTTAGCAACATTAAATGCATTAAACAATTGATAATTTTGTAAAGGCTTAGCTATTATTAGAAACTAAATACTTAATATACAATAGGTATTCCTAAAACTCGTGATGTATGTTTAAAATTTAACAAACATATCCTTCATCCTTCATTTTTATTTTGGAGTTATTTTCTCTTATAAAACATAACAAACATTTTTATATAAATAGAAAACTTATTTCGTTATTTAAAATAGATATGTATATGTAAATAAATGCTTAATTTATAGACTTTATAATTTTTTCTACACTTTGTTAGTTTCAAAACTGGCTAATCGGAGAAGCCTTCTGTCTAAAGCTCAGAGATGTGCTTCAATCGGAATAACAGGGGCCATGAAAAGCACTCCTCAAGCGGCTCTGGATGTCATTCTTCATCTTCTGCCTATGGAGCAGTATATGATGGGAATGGCAGCCAGAAGCATTCTTAGACTGAGGGAGCTGGGACTGCTAAAAAATCAAACACAGGGTCACTCACGGATTCTGTGTGAGATTGAGGCAGGTGGATATTGCCTGGGATCGCCCGGCTCTACGGACTATGTGAGCATTAGGGTAGATTTCAGGCGGTTACCGGAGGTGATATTACCGTCTAGGGAGAGCTGGTCGGGAAAAGACAAATTATATGAAGGATTTGCTATTTTCACGGATGGCTCGAAGATGAGCGGTACGGGCGCGGGGGTCTTTATTGAAAATCTGGCCATCAGAGTGTCATATAGGCTTCCTGACGACTGTAGTGTTTTTCAAGCGGAAGTTCTAGGGATCTTGAGGGCCGTGGAACTGATGAAGGACAACATTGACAAAGGTTCGGAGGTTACGATTTATGTGGATAGCCAGGCGGCCCTTTTGGCCATACGGGGCTGTTATGTGAACTCCAAACTAGTTGACAGTTGTAGGAGGGCTCTAGAGGAAGCCTTAGAGAAATATACGGTTAGGCTGTGCTGGGTACCAGGTCACTCGGACATCGCCGGTAATGAGATGGCTGATGAGCTGGCAAGAATGGGCTCAATGACCGAGGATGGTAACCGTATGGAGGAGGTTGGGCCTCCAATGGGATTCTATTATGGAAAGATCAATGAATGGGCCCTAAATGCGACCAATCAGGTCTGGGGAAACCGGACGGACTGCCAAGTGTCACGGACGTTGTGGCCGATGCTTAGGAAGTCCGATTCGGAATCGTTGCTAGGCAGAAGTAGGATCTGCATTAGAACCACGATAGGCATTATCACGGGCCACTGCATGATAGGCAGGATGGCGGTGAGAATGGGATCCGAAGTGTCGGATATGTGCAGATTATGCGAGGATCCGGATGAACTGGAGACGGTTGAGCACATGCCACTGTCCCAGGTTGCAGGGTAGTAGGCTGAGATGGCTGGGTAATAGATTCCTGGGCGAATTAGGGGATGTCTCGAGCTGTGGCCTGGAGAGTCTAATGGGATTCGTAATGGGAATGACTTGGCTACACGGCAGCAGAATGGGTGCTGGTCGCACAAATGGAGGACATTTGTCCGAGTAGGATTTGGTCAGGTTCTTTCTCTTTTCTCTTAACTTTCTCTTTTCTTTATTCTCCTTTATGTCTATGCACTTTGCTATTCCCTCTTGTCTTTCAATTTCGCTTTCATTTCACCTTCTCTTCCTATCTAAGGCATCGCAATGGACCATATTGGTCTTTGAGTAATGGTGTGAGGATTACTCACACCAGCCTTCCTACCTACCTACCTAGTTTCAAAACAGCTGAAAAAATGTTTTGATTTTATTTTTAATTTCTTTCACATTTTTTGTTTAACTAAGATCTCAAAAAAAAAAAAAAAAAAAAACAATTGATTAGAGGGCGCCAATTGATTTCATTGCTCTTATAGCCCTTCATTTAACCACAAATGTTTCAATTCCAGTGCACACAATGAAAGCTTGTATGGATTTATATTTATTGTAGTGTAGTGACATTTAATTTTATTTTCTGCATTTTACATGAAAAAACTGTAAAAATAAAAGTGCAGGGCTGAGTCTGCACTGTAATGCAAAATAACGATAGGTAGGAGAACAGAATGCGTATGTAACGGCTATGTAGAGGTTTTCATAGGGGAGAAGCAGGGTGTTTCTCATCATATGCGCTATAAGTTGGCGCCATGTAAAAATAGTATTAAAAGACTCGACAACAACAACAAAATCTTGTGGCTATTATGCAATAGTTTGCGTAATAATATTCACATGTAAATGTAGTGCAAGCAATATCAATAACAAAACCAAAAGAAACAAAGAGCAGTAGGGTTTTTTTACTGAGGCATGTTTTTAGCTGCAGTGTTCACTTTAATTTAATTATTACGCGTTTTTAAAAGAATTGTAGGTACCTATTAAAATATCTTTTCACAAAGAAATACATATGTATATGTAAATCAAGTGGCCAACAGCTTATATGAAACTTAATTTCTCTATTTTATTTCAATAAATTATGTTTGCCATCATATAATTTTAAACCTACCTCAAACCAAATGTCAGAAAACACGTAATAACTACAATAACAAACTCAATCAATAACACAAAGAATACAACACAAAGAAGGTCGAAAAAGACCTAGTGAATTTAAGAAACTACAAATAATAGATTTTGTAAACAATATAATTAATAATATAATAAACAAAAAAAAATTAAAAACGACATCACCCGTACAGTGGTGGACATAGCGTTAGCACATTTCATATATTAATGCTGTTTTGAAAAGTATTTTTCTTACGGATCTGATGGAAAAGTAATCGTATGGCGAATCCAAACATGCAGAACAATCCAAAGTATACTCCTAATAGTATGGTGGAAATTTAATGGTGTGGACAGCGTTTTCTGAGCATGATGTTGGTTCTATACATACATACATACATACATACATAAGGTCGATGGACGAATGGATCAGTATGCTTATCAAAGCATACTTTAAAATACAACGATTGTTTTTATGCACAACATCAAAAATGTTTTAATTTGCATATAAAGTGTGCTAACCATGTGTCCACTACTGTATATAGGTTGATAAATTGGAAATTTCTTATTCCTTTAAAAAATACTTCTATTTTCTATAGTTCCTCTAGAAACTATAGTTATGCAAATATCGTTTTACACAAGATTCCCTCTAGAAAAATTCTAATTCATTAAAAAACACTGCTATTTTCTAGATTTGTTATATGTATGTAGGTACACAAGATTTTTTCCAGAAAATACTGTTATAGGTACATAATATTTACTCAAGAAAATACTATTATACAAATTTAATTTTAAGAAAATACTGTTATAGGTACTCAATATTTTCTCTAGAGAATACTGTAATACACAAGATTTTTTTTAAAAAAATACTGTTCGCAAAATTCTTTCTAGAAAATACTGTTTTCTAAAAAATACTGTTCACAAAATTCTCTCTAGAAAATACTGTTATACTCAATATTTTCTCAAGAAAATACTGTTATACTCAATATTTTCTCAAGAAAATACTGTTATACATAATATTTTCTCTTTGTTTTAATATCCTAATCAGCATATAAAAAATCATCATGAATCAATTTTTTTTTTTCAATAAAATTTAGCATTTTACATAACCTGAAAAATACAGTACAACATTTTTCGCGCCTTTACCACAAATTCTATATTCTGATAGGTATAAAATTTTAATTTTATATTCTCATACATTACACATACATACATAACAAGCTTTTACTCAAGGTAAAAGTAATGGTAGATTTTCATTGAATGAATTGTTTGCTTTTCGAAGCTTGCACACAGATTGTAAACAACAGCATGTTGAAAAAGAATCAAAAATTAAATGTACAGCCACCAGGCAAACAGCCAGTCAACCGGCTAAAAAAAAACAAATAACAAAAATGAAAATGGCAGAAAAAACAAACTTTACTAGGCATTGTCGTCGTCGTCAGTCTGTACGCCAGACAATAAGCTCCACTTTAAGTGCATTACACTGTCGCTGTCATTCAATATTGTTTAAATATATACAACAAACACACAAAGGTGGTGATGACGATGTATACAGCTATAGCTCTTTCTATATATACACACATATACATTTATTTTTTCGCTTCATTCCCGTACGTGTAATATTGCCGTCTTTCAAAACATTTTTGCAAATTCTACACTAGTTGTATCCACAATTTACCAAGGTACAAATGGCCGAGTCGCTCTCTTTCTCTGTGTAAAGAAAAAACAAACAAATGTGGCATATCTATATGCAGTGTTACCATTTTGACGCTATTCGGGTATTTTTTGGTGCGTTTTTGCTTTCCAAATACCCGAAATTTTATTAAATACCCGTTTTTAAAAAGCGGATATTTATAGCGCTTTTTACAATTTTTCATAGTGCTTTTTAGTGCCTTTTAAGTAATCAAAATTGTTGGTACATTTTACTAGTATTATTTTAACACGGCTAATACTTTTTTAACCAACTGCGAATTAGTTATATTTCTGTTTTAAGTAGTATTTGCAAACGCTTCTAGAATTCTTTCAGGCATCTATTTGTACAAAAACTTTTATTGTTAATTTGTTAAACAGAAATTTTACTTTTATTCGCGCGCGTACATTTGTCTTTTGGGCAAATTTAAGAAAGTGTCTTTGTTTTAATAAAATTAAAAATTGTTCATAAAAGTAAGTTCTTCATGAATGTTTTGTTAAAATTTATCATGGGAAAACAAAAATATAGGAAAGCCTGATTGAATGATACAGCATTCAAAAGGTAGCTTAGACCAGTATTTGTTGTAATTGTGAAATTAAAGGCCAAATAGTGATATGCTGCGTCATAGCTACTTGGCGTTGTCATTCGTTAAATTGGTTTGGAACGTATTTTAAATATTTCTGACTTTAAACACTTAGTTGCCATTGCAAGAGATAATCCTGCAGTGATGAGTGAAACATACAAAAATTAAAGAAAAGTTCAATCTTCCAAATATGATATTAGTTACATGTGTTTGCTACTCCATTCAACTGGCCATTGTTAATACATATGTATATCGTTATTTTTTATGTGCACTTACATATTTATTTATACATATATGTTTTATGTATCTTTATGTTTTATGTAATTTGTTAAAATAGATTTTACGTTTGTTTTTCTACTTATCTTATTTTAATAAAAATCAATCGATCTCAAACAAAAAAAAAACTTATTTGTTATCTTTTCGTTATAAAAACTTCAATAATAAGGAATATTAATCTTGGTGCTTTTTTACCCGAAATTTTGTTAATTTTTACCCTTTTTTACCCTATTTTTATGTGCTCACAGTGCTTTTAATGATGTAAGAGTTGGCATCACTGTCTCTATGTGCATTGGAAAGAATACGCCAACGTTGGCAGTATGCTTTTCTCTTGAATTCAACAACACTATGGGGAAACGGAAATACCAATAGACAAATACAACAACACAACCAAACCCAACCGTTTGTATTTCAAAGTTCGCAACCACATTTACGAGTAATGGTTGTTGCCGATTTTCTTCTTCTTTGCATTGTTTGGTATTCTGTTTATTTCTTAAAACGCAATAACACATGGGATTTGAGCGAAACAAGTGGAATCGAATACAAAAAATCGCAAAAAAAAAAAAAAAAAAGAGAAACTTTGCAAACAAAAGAAGCGAGCGAGCAGCTGTTGTTATTTGTTTTGCTCATATGTACTTGTAAATGTTGTGCAGATATTTATTTGTGTGTTGTTTTTGCGATATGTTTATAAATTGTAGAGCTGGCAATTTTAATGGTTGTATTTTTTTCAAAGAGCATTGTTATTTGCTAAGAGTATGAACATTATTTATACAGTGAAGGCCCTTATAAAAAGCACATACACATATATCGGTAATGTAACAAATGTTAATGGCAAATAAATTTAGAAAAAGACGTAACCAGTTAATTAAGTAAACGTATTTTATTTTTAAGGATTGTACATGGAAAAATAATTTTAAGGGAAAATTCGGTTATACACAATATTATTTATAGAAAATTCGTTTATACAAAGATTTTCTACAGAAAGAATTAAATAGATATAAATTATGTCTTAAAAATTAACAAAAAAAATAATAAAATTATACCTATATTATTTAACATTATTATATGTACATAGGTATATTCCATTATGTGCGGCATTAGTTCGGATACAGACAAAAAACAGTTGGAAAACGATTTATGCGCTAAAAATTAAAAAAAACTTTTTCAAGGCAGGCACTTAAGGCCTCTTCTCATTGACCAATAATTTGTAAGTTTTAACTGATCTGTAATTATTTTTTAGAAGAAATGTATGTAAATAAATGGCATCTGCAATAATCTTTCCTATATTTAGTATAATTATACATAGTTTATATTGAACAACAGCCATTGCAATTTTTAATGATTTCAAAAGACAACGTCTAAAATAATCACCGCTATTTAAGTTTGTTCGTATCTGTGTTAATGTTATAAAGTATTAAAAGGCTTCATATTTAAAGAAATAGGTATACATATGTATGTTGTAAGAGATTTTTAATTTGTTCTGGCCTAAATTAATTTTGAGATCATCATTGAGACAAATGCCTAATTTGAACAGATTGAGTAACAGTTTTTAAAAAAGGAAGAATTAAATATATATTTTCATACCATCAACTAATAAACCTTTTTCCCCCAATATGACGAAATAATTTCGTAAGATACATACATATCTACCTACTATATAAGTATCCAGCTAACAGCTAAACATATCAGCTGTTTATCTTTTCCAAATACATATAGGCACAAGTTACTCAGTAACAGAACTAATCATCATCATATGGTGAAATAAAAATTTGCTAATAACAAAAAAAAGTAAAAAAAATAGAAAAATAATATTAAAAAAAAAAAAAAAAAAAATTCAATTTCAATAGCGTACGAGTATAGTGTAGTAGGTATATAAAATTATACGCTAATGAATATGAAATAAAATAGCTTAATTTGCTACGCAAAGGTCACTTGCGTCAACCGGTCTCTACTTTACTTTCAGTGCAAAATGTACAAAACGAAGAATTGTGTGTTTGTCATACAGTCAATATACATACACATAATTTAAATAAAAAAAAGTAGAACGGAGGACTCTAGAGAGGCGGTAGGCGAAGTAAGTTTCAGTGTAAGGAAAATAACATATGGTTTTATATAGCTGGAGAAATTCAATAAACATATCGTTGGTCTCATGTAGAAAGGCCCTAACTCGCTATTTTTTCGAAATTAGTTTTGTTTGCGATTCCAATGCATTTAACGCAAATACACCTTCTCACAAAAATGTATTGCAATAGTGTAAAAAATAACGCTTTTATAAGCAGTTGTACAAAAAAAGTTACATGTTGAATATTACAGTTTCTATTATGTTTTTATCTTCTCCTGTAAAGTTTCAAATATGCGAGTTAGGGCCTTTCTACATGAGACCATCGATATGTAGGTATTTACATTTTTTTTATAAACATTCTACTTAGTGCAAATATTCAAATACATAGGTAAATCAAAAAGTTTTTAATTAATTTAAGTCAAGTAATACATAAATATTTAATTAAGTTGAACAAAAAAAACCTTTGCTTAATTATTTTAGTTTATAGCAATAAAACAATTCACGAATCCTACAATTCTCAAAAACAAGTTAAAGATTCCTTATTTTGTACATTCATTAATCTAAATACATATGTAATCTAAATGAAACCATCAAGAAGAAAATTTTTATACTTAATTTTAATACTAAATTTTTTCTATAAAAAAAAAACTGTCATTCTGATTTTTTTCTATAGAAAAAACTGTTATATTTAACTGTTTCTAAAACTGTTACACTACATATTTTCTATAGAAAAAATGTTACATATAGGTACTGAATATTTTTAAAGAAAAAACTGTTATACAGATTTTTTTTTTTGCATAAAATTTTTTTTTATAAAAAAAACTATAATACTGAATTTTTTCTGTAGAAAGAAACTGTTATACTACAGTAAAACCCGATATATTGCATCTTCTCTGCAGAAAAAACTTTTATGTATACTGGGATATACTGTTATACTGAATTTTTTCTATAAAAAAAAACTGTTACACTGAATTTTTTCTATAGAAAAAACCGTTATAATGAATTTTGTCTATATAAAAAAACTGTTATACTGAATTTTTTCTATAGAAATACTGTTGTTATATTGATTTTTTTTTTAGAGAAACTGTTATATTTTACCTATAGAAAAAACTTTAATACTGAATTTATTCTATAAAAAACTGTCAATTTGAACGTTTCCTATAAGAAAAGTTGTTATACATACTTAATTTTTTCTATAGGAAACATTGTTATACATACTTAATTTTTTCTATAGGAAGAATTGTTATAATTATTTAATTCTTTCTTTTCTTTGTTATATAGGTAGAAAAAATTTACTGAATTTTTTTATAGAAAAACTTCTATACCTACTGAATTGTTTCTATAGAAAAACTGTTACACTATAGGAAAAACTGATATCAACCGAACAGGTTCCTTCTGAACCGAGAGATTTAGTCAAATCAAAGAGTATAAATAATCTATTCCAACAAAAAAAATACTCAAAATAGGTAGCTATATAAATAATCTGAGACTTCTCTAAAGTGTCTTCTAATTTTTTTATATTAAATGGGAATTGAAACTCATCAAGAGATCGTGACACTCGCTTGTATTTCAACAACTTTTTTACAGATGATAACCTAGGTATTAACTTCTATACCTAAAAAAGCACTTTCAAATTTTGACCAGATATAGGTATTACCTTGTATAGTAGATATGTATTTACATAAATTAGGTAAATAATCAGGCTCGAGGTCTGTATTATAATCAATTATTTTATTTATTTAAGAGAGGGGGCAAAAATTTTTGATTTTTAGGTACCTATATAAGTTAATAGGATATCACGTGTAAAGAATTTTTAAAATCCAAGCTACTATCATGGTCTTGATTTAAGCCAAACGTTTATTTATTCTAACTACAAAAGAAGTGAATGATGATAATAATACTAGAAAAAACACATGATTACATTTTGAATAGCAGATTAGTTATAATGCAGTGATTTATTGTGTAGGTACAATATATGTAAGAAAAAAATAGCTGATTTGTTGCCAAACCGATGACTAGTTTTGCTGTTAGAAACTCGCCGGTACAGCTGTTTCAATAGCTAAGTATTAAACAATAAAATAAAAACACACAATAAAAACATACAAAAACAACGAACAAAATCATACGGTTTCAATAAAAAGCAAAAAATAGACTAGCAAAAAGAAAAAAGGAGAAACTGGTAAATAAAAAAATGTGATGTTTCAATAAAAAAACAAAAAATAGCTAGCAAAAAGAAAAAAAGGAGAAACTGATAAATAAAAAAAATGTGATAAGAAAAAAGCAGCTGATTTTTTCAACTAACACATAAAAGTAGAAACTTTTTTAATTGAAAGAAAATATACCTATCAAAATAAATAATAATAAATTACACTATGTATTATAGTATAAAAAAAATAAAAATATTGTATTCATTTCTTCGTCTAATAGTGTAAGGGTGTTTTTTTTCCTTTTCAATAGGAATGTTAAGGAACTGAAACAAAAACGTCAAAAACAAAATGTGTTCGATGTCAATATTTTTGCGCCATACTTTTTTTCCACCTCGCTACTTTTCTACTATTTATGTATATGCAGGCAGATTGAACAAGAAAAAATGTAGCCCATATGTTTTATAAATGAACAGATTTTTATGAAAACGTACATATGACAAATGCAAATGATTGTAATCATAGGGTAAACATATGGCTTTGTAAAACAACAAAATAAAAGAAATAAACAATAATATCAACATCTGTACACATGTTTGCAAATAAATAGATTTTATTTCATACTACATCCATGTAGTACTACAAATAAAAAATCAATAAATTACGTATAATATTCTTCAACTTACTGTAATTCTTCTTCCAATTCTTCTGTACTTTGATATTCAACATTTTCCAAAATGACTTCCTCGGTTTTAATAGGAACGTTTGTAGACATTTTATTGTTTTTTGTTTAAAATAATACTTCAATATTTCTTAGTTTAATTATTTTTCTTGGAAACTAATAGTTTTATGATTTTAATGAAAAAACCACGTGTTAAAAAAACTTTTTATAATTGTATGCATAAA
Source organism: Bellardia pandia (assembly GCA_916048285.2). Taxonomy (NCBI): domain Eukaryota; kingdom Metazoa; phylum Arthropoda; class Insecta; order Diptera; family Calliphoridae; genus Bellardia; species Bellardia pandia. The sequence goes on from OU696530.1 coordinate 40,821,446, forward strand.
CACTCATTTGTTTAAAAATAACATTTAGGCCAATACTTTTCTGTATATATTCATTCCTACTAATTTTTTAATTCTTTTTTTTTTCTTTGGGATATAAAATTGTATTTTATTTTGTAATATTTTTTGTTTTGATTTTTCACTTTTTAATATGAAATTCTATTTATTTTTATTATTTTTTTCATTAGACGAAAACAGAACGTCAAACGAAATCCAAAATGACGTTTTTCCCGTTTTCTTTTTATAGTTTACACACACTAATAGATTATTTGAAAAGTGACGCTCACTTATACACTCTCACTTGTTCACGTATTCGCTCTATGTTTTGGTTTCTTCTTCCAAAATTGAGCTGCTGTTTCTCGATATTTTTTCTTAATTTATTTAACAGCTGGTTATTCGCCCTGTATATACATATATATATACATATATGTACATGTATGTTTTCGTTGTCTTCCCTACTCTTTCTTTTGTGATTTAATATGTATATAATAGATATTTTTTTCAGCTGTTTTTTTTTTCTTACACAATTTAGCGGCAACTTTTGTTGTACATTTTATTTTGCTGTTTTTAATGTTTTCTTTCTGTTTCAATTATTTTTCTCATTTATTTGTATTTTTATATACATATGAGTATATATTTTCCACTTTTTTATGATTATTTTATCTTCAGCAAAATGTAATTTTGCTTTTTATCCGCATCCACAACCGCGTCACACGAAACTCAAGAACGTAATGAAAATGAAATTTCTCTTTAAACTTTTTTTGTCATATTTCTATATCTCATCGTTCCAAACGGTGCATTCAGTGTTGCCACTCGTTGTGTAGTTATACATACCGTGTGTAATTTTACCTCATGTATAGCTCATTTGTAATTTACATACATGTAAGTATAATTACTGATTTCCATGTCAAAATTCTCAATAATTGAAAGCTGTGACGTAGACTGCACGCGAACTTTAAGCAATTTTTTTCCAAATGTCGTCAAGAAAAAAATATACTTATTTAACTTTAATTAGTGCTTTTTAATTTGGTGGTTTATTAACGCCAAAATGTTTATGAAGAAAAATCAAAAAAATTGTTAATTAAAATTGCAATTAACTGTTTTCTTGGCTGTAACTTGAAGCACCCAATTGGAACGAGAATTTGAAAGCAAACTCGATTTAAAAGTATGAATGTATTAGAGAAAAATGTGAGAGTATTAAAAAGAAATTCAAAATTTTAAATAACAAAAATTTTAACTTTTAATTCCATTTCTTGTGAAAGATGAGAAATTTTTTCTTCAAATATTCGGCAAATATTTGCCGAGTGTGACCATACCTTTAGCAACAGTGATTATAAACTGAACAAATGTTGACAATGTCTTAAAATAGTCCGTCAAAATGTTTAATAATCACTAGAATATACCTATGGAAATATTTTTCGCCAAAATTTAGTTGTTAGAAAAATATATACTTATCACGCCTTCAGATTACATAGCGCACCATACATGTTCAGCATACAAAGTTGTCTCAAGAATTTGTTTTGGATTTGCAGAAGCGGTCTCAGAAAATATTTATGATGATCGAAAACTACACGCACTTTACCACTTATATACATATCTACTATATTCATAATTATTTATTATAGGTATTGCACGACTAGTAAAATGTTAAAACATTAATGTATGTATGGATGTAATTCTGATATGTTCATTTTGAAAACCCCGGTACATATTTATGTTAAATTTCTAAAATAAAATTGCATTCCCAATCCAATAAAAGGTTTATTTTATATTATTTGAAAATTATGTTCAATTAGTTTCCTTTTATAAACGTTATAAGATGAATTGAAATGCTTCATGTTGCACACAAGGAATTGAAAAAAAGTATTACTCTATGCTATTAAACTGGCTCCAATTAATAGAACAGATCTAGGAAATGTGATAAAAATTTAAAAATTCAATAAAATTTTTGATTTGAACAATTTTGTTTGCATCACTATTTTTTCAATAATTTTATAACCAATGGATTTTATTTTAGTTAAACATTTATTTTTAATCATAATATTTCCATTGTTTCTTCCTCTACTTCTGTGGAATACACATATACATCTCGTCTTCGAGCGAATAAAATTTCATTCAATTTAGGATGCGTAGCTAAAGAATGAACTACACCACCAGTTTTGCCTAAAAGAATAAAACATTTAATCAAATTATTCGAAAAATATTTGCCTTTTTAATTAACACTTACTAATGCCCACATTTTGTAATATTTTGCCCTCCAATAAATCCCAAACGATAGCATCGCCATTACTGCTGCCCGATAAAATGTGGGCATCGTTAGACATAATGCCGCATTCTATGTGATAATCATCTGATTTACATCCCTTATATTCAGACAATAATCCGCCGGAATCACAATCAAGTAAACGCACAACACTATCCTGACAAGCAGCTAACAGGCATTGCTCGTCTCGTGTCATGGTGAGATAGGTAATAGGCACTCCCACCTTATCACATGTTATTTCTCCCACACGTATATCGTAATAACGCACACATCCATCCAAGGAAGCTGTGATAATTTTGTTTTCGTTACTCAAAACAGATGTTATACAATCTTTGGCTTCTCTCATCATTTGCACGGGTTCCAAACGCCTTGTACGTATATCCCAACAAAACACTGCATTATCTCGACCACCCGATATCGCTATTGAGGAGTCTTCATTAAAGCACACACACTTTACACCACCGGCATGTCCGCGTAAACGCCTTACCGGCGCTCCCGTACTAACATCCCAATATATGATACTCTTGTCTAAACTGGCAGTAACAATGTTACTGCTTTCACAACTGCCAGCTGCGTCTGTGACCTCATCGGCATGACCGCCGTACGTTTTCAAAAGAAGACCAGTCTTGTGATTCCACAATTTGAGTTTTTTATCTGAACCGCAGGTTAAACAATATGAGCCATCGACTGAAATGATTTCAGATTTGTATGTTAAATGTTTGTTTACTTTGATAGTAAAACCAATACTTACCATTGTAGCGTACCGCTCTTACTGCACCCTGTTTACAATCAATTACCCGTAGACATTTAAATTCCTGGAATGTCATATTAATGTGAAAGTAATTTTAATAAATAATAATAATAAATATTATTAAAATTAAGATGTTTATTAATAAATAATTTTTGTTTATTTACATAGTTTGTGTTATCAATTTAAAGTGGATGTAAAAGGAAAACCGAAATAAATACCAGCTTTGATTCTTTAGTACACTGAGAGAAATTGATAAAACTTTGTAAACATATATTTTTGAAACTAAAAGACAAATTTTCATGTTGGTATTTACACTATGATTATGAAATATATGTATGTTTGCTATGACCTAAATATTATTTATATCTATTTATTCAACAATTTATTTTAATAAAGGAATTTATGTTTCCGTTATGTATTTTATACCGTTTTGTTCCAAATTATTCACGTGTTCTATTTTTTAAGTGTACAGCAGAAGTAGGAACGATTAAATTTCTGATCCGGCAGCATTATATAAAAAATTGTAAACATTTGACGTTGCATCAACATATAAAAACAATCGTCCACTGGAATAATATAGAATTTGTAAAAAATGTAATTTTAAATACATATACATATATTTTAAAAATGTATAAAAATGTTTTCATATTATTTAGTAATATGTATCTAACAAAATCTAAATATTTTAGGGTACATGAAACCGATTTGTCAAACGATTCGGAGAAACAGGAAATCGACGATGAGGATATTACCGCTTCGTTGGCTGCCATGAATCTGACTATTGGTGACCAAATTCAGGAATTAAGTAAACGCCTTAACAATATTAACGAGGAATTACAACAGCAAGTGCGTGACAAGCATGGAGCCCTGCTGCAACAGGCAACTCATGCCGGACGTTTTGATGTGGCTCTAAATTCTTTGGCCGATGATGTAGAGCGTATACGTAATTCCAGTTACCGTCTTAAGCATCAGGTTGACCATCAGTATCAATTAATTGAGAATCAATCAAAAGTTTTAGCTCGTTTGCATGAACTATCGCATCTCTTAAGATCCTCAAAAACCTTAATAACTTTAACCTCAAAGTTGAGAAACACTAAAGATGTCCTTAAGCAGGCCGAGTTGCATTATGAATTGAATGAAATGATTGAAGATCCAGATCTAAAGAAAATCGAATTTGTACAAACAGCCAGAACGTATGTTATAAATTCCCGACAAAAAATACGCAATTTAACACAAATGCAATTGGTAACGGGATTGCAGGAAAGAAATGAGCAACAAATTTGCAATGCCTTAAAAGTAAGTAACATACGACAATATTTTACCAAAAAATCATAGGTATGTACCTATTTTAAATCATTTTTTTAGATCTTTATAAATTTCAATACTTTAGAAAACTCGTTAGATAATCTAGTGAAAACCTTCATTTCGGACTTGGAGCAATCGCTTAAGGAGTGTTTTGCTGGCAATGATATCTCCATTTTGAGTAAAAATGATTCCAGCAAAACCATAACTTCATCCCCAAAACTAGCCGCTGGTCTTAGAGGTCCGGGAAAAACTCCCCAATTAACAACTACACAAAACTTTCGAGCTAAATTCTGGAAGTCGTTGCATTGGCTGCTGTATGATGAACTTTATGAATGTTGCGCTCAAATACAATTGCTAAAAAAAGCTTTGGAAGAAGCCCAGCAGTTTGGCACATCTGCATCAAATGCCGAACAAACAATTAGTCAACGGTTTTGGCAGGCTGTGCAAAATCTTTTAAGGAAATCCTTTAAAGAATGTCCAGCTCATATAACACAGACTTTGCAAGAAGGTTTATCAAAATTACTCAGCTCCGTACGGGGGCTAGAGCAAAAGGTAAATAATGCATTTTTATTTGATGACGACTTGTTTACTCCTTTGGAAGTGGGCTATATTAGTAAATGTGGCGCCAATATGAAAGCCTGTTTGGCTGGTGTGGATTTACCCAACAACGAAACCGTTGACAATTTCATAAGAGTTGCCTCTTCAGAACTAAGTGCTGCTTTAGTAGATACTCGTCTTAGTAATGCTATAGCGGCTGTATTTATATCATGCTGCAAAGAGTTTTGTATAAAACTTGAATCACAAATAAAACTGGGCCCGGATTCAGTGCAAGTAGTTGATTTGCCCAATACACAGCAAATTCAAAACACTTTGTTGGCCAATATACTGTTTTACTATAAAGAATCTACCAAACGCATGTTACAGGACTTGGGACAACAGTTTGCTAAATCCCAATCAACAGCCAAGAAGGACATAGCTAAATCTTTAGAACAAGCAGATATTTTAATAAGCACCATATTGCAACAAATTATGGATTCAATAGTATCCACCATTAATATAATAATCTTGAGTATACATCGTGAGCCAGGCTTAAATTCAGAAAAAATTTCCACAGCCGGGCCTTCGATGTATATGAAAGAATTGCAAGAGTTTATTAACAGATCCTGGACAAATCATATTCTACCCTATGATGACAAGAGTATAACGATGAAATGTGGACAAGAAGTGGCCAAAAGATGTATAGACTTTTTTATACATAATATTATTATCCTGAGACCTCTAAGTCAAGCGGGGCGGCAAAGATTAAAGAACGATTGTTTACACATGGAAAACACCCTTAAGCCTTTGTGTGCCAATCTTTATGAGTTGGGCAATTCGGCTCGCTTATTGCGTGCCCTGTCATTTCTTATCATACAGAATCCATCGCAATTGATTAAGCAAACGTTGGGCTCAGATTCTTTAGTACCTTCGTACATAATACTACTTTTATTATTTGCCCATGCTGGTGCCGAGCTACAATCTCCGCACACGACGGTCAATTGGTCCAATGAACGTTTGATTGAATGGCTGGAAGGTCATACAAATGAGCGCGAAAAGTTGGAATTGATTTCGGGAGCTCTGCAGCGTTACCGCGATGGTGTGAGACGCCGGAAGAGCGAACAGTACGATGAAGTATATCCACTGATGGTAGAATATTTTGAAAAGGCATCAAAAATAGAAGCTTGAAAAGTTATTAAGATGTATTATGTATTTATTTTATAAGCCATTGCAAAATTATTGCCTTAAATAAAAATAACCATAAAGTTTGAATAATGGATAGCTGTGTCTGTCAAAATACATGTTAAAAAAAAATCGCATTAAATTTTCATGAAAAGATGTTGCAGAAGTTCATTTTGTGAAAAACATATGAAATGTATCTGGCAATATTATTTTTTCACAGCGAAATAATTAAAGTGGCAATTGTTTCACGTGGAATTTTCAATAACAAACAGTTGACTGACATCTAAAAGTTCTTCTGTCGCAACAATATATATTACTTGTTGTGCTGCTGCACATGCGGCCAGTGATATTTGTTTATTCGTTTTTATTTAACGATTTCGATTCAACACAGATTTTTAAATATATTTAACTTTTATTTATTTTCGATTCAAATTCACAAAAAAGCAAAACATAATATGTGTTTTGTTTACAAAAGTACATTAGCTACACGTCAAATTTTCCGTATGAAATAATGTTGCTCAACATTTTCCCAAATTTGAACAGAGTACTTTTTTAAAAAGTTAACCGCCTTTCTTTACACATGCAAGTACTTGCATGCAAGTGCTGTGTACGTATTATATACGTAAACTTATTCGAAAAACTCTGCTCTGCAAGTGAAAAAATGTGAGTGTATTGAGTTTTTCGAACTGTTACTTGCATGTGTAACCCCGGGTAAAAAATAAATTAATACATCTGGTACAAAAAACAAATTTATTTAGTTTATTTTTCATTTTTGTTAAGTTTTTTATTTTTAATAAAAACACTGAATGAACTGTTGAAGACTGTTATTAATATTATATTTTTTTATGTGAAATTTTTCAATGAGCTTTTATTAAATAAGGAAGAAAATCTAAATTTGGTGCGATTTTTTTCAAATGGCGCGTTTTTTCTCCATGTTGGTGCGTTTGGAAATTTCAAAGTTGACAACGCTGGTCATTATTCCATTCATGGTGCAACTATACAAGGTGAGTGCAAATACAACACAAAACAGAAACAGGCATTTTGTTTGTCTAAAATAATGTACTACTGTCAAAAATACTTGAAAAAGTATTACTTTTGACATAAGTAAATTGTAAACAAAGTCAGTCAGCTGGGCTACTGCACTCACCTTGTATATTTGCACCATGATTACATTGATAAAATATAATTGTTGGTAAATTTTCAAATTATTTCGTAAATATAAATACAATTTAAAAAGAGAATTCGCTTTTAGTGAACCATGAACGGAATGTAATAAGCACAGACTAACGTAATAAGAATATGTACCTTTAAACCATTAAATAAAAAAAGAAAAATTAAGATTTCCAAGAAGTGAAAGTAAGAAACAGAAAAATCACTAAACAAAAAATATTTGTTAGAAAAATTTTGGTGATAAATACATACAAAAGAAAGAAAAAATACAACATGTCTTTCCTAAGGGGTTCCTTAAATTATGTTTGGTGTACCACCAGTGTTTTGGGCAAAGGTGCTACTGGCTCAGTATTTCAGGTAATTTTTTATTTGGTGAGGTTTTCACGCCTGTTTTCATATTATTTTTTGTTGTTTCTTTGTAAACAATAAAACAGGGTGTCAACAAAATAACCGGAGAATCGGTGGCCGTCAAGACATTTAACCCATATAGTCACATGCGTCCGCCAGATGTGCAAATGCGTGAATTCGAAGCTTTAAAAAAAGTAAATCACGAAAACATAGTAAAACTGTTGGCCATCGAAGAAGATCAAGAGGGACGTGGTAAAGTGATTGTTATGGAACTGTGTACCGGTGGGAGTTTGTTTAATATTTTAGACGATCCTGAAAATTCCTACGGTTTGCCAGAGCATGAATTTTTATTGGTGTTGGAACATTTATGTGCCGGCATGAAGCATTTGAGAGATAACAAATTGGTACACCGTGACTTAAAACCGGGTAATATAATGAAATTCATTTCGGAAGACGGCAAGACTATCTACAAGTTGACAGATTTTGGAGCGGCTCGCGAGCTAGAAGATAATCAGCCATTTGCTTCGCTCTATGGCACCGAAGAATATCTGCATCCCGATTTGTATGAACGGGCTGTACTTAGAAAATCAATTAATCGTTCATTTACCGCCAATGTAGACTTGTGGTCAATTGGAGTGACACTGTATCATGTGGCTACTGGAAATTTGCCCTTCCGACCCTACGGTGGTCGTAAGAACAGAGAAACTATGCATCAAATTACTACCAAAAAGGCTTCAGGTGTTATATCCGGTACTCAGTCATCCGAAAATGGTCCCATTCAATGGTCCAATGATTTGCCACCTCACTGTCATTTGTCTGAGGGCCTCAAGACATTGGTAACACCTCTGCTTGCTGGTCTCTTGGAGGAAAATCGTGAGAAGACTTGGTCATTCGATAGGTTCTTTCAGGAAGTTACCGTAATTTTACGCAAACGCGTCATACATGTATTCTTTTCAAATCGCACCAGTTCGGTTGAAATCTTTTTGGAACCCGAAGAACAAATTGAACATTTTCGTGAACGAATACTAATGCAAACGAAAGTGCCGTTAGAGAAACAGATATTGCTGTTTAATAATGAGCATTTAGAAAAGAAAATTACGCTGCATACAACCGGTAAGTTGATTTTGTGGTTTATTGATGATTTTTAATTTATATGTGGATCGGAACAGAAGAATTTCGAATCCTTAACTTTATATATTAGTAAACTCTTGCCAAGACCTTTAAATATTTAAGTACATATTTAAACAGTAGTCGATTCTTACATGTTTTTTTAGCCAATGGTTTTCCAAAAACTACTACGGAAGATCCTATATTTTTATACAGTAACGATGATAATAATGTGCAATTACCACAACAATTGGATTTGCCCAAATTCCCAGTTTTTCCAAGTAACGTTTCAGTAGAAAATGATGCTAGTCTGGCTAAGGTAAGAATAATTTTCCATTTATGTTTTAAAAGCCACAAAAACGTTTACAAAGGTTATAATGGAACGATAAATGTATAAATTGTAATTTGATTTGTAAATTATTAATATCTAATATATTTTATGAAAAAGGCTGCTTGTAGTGTTGGTCATGAATGCAAAAGACGAATTGACACATTTACCAATATTGACATCCTAATAAAAAAGGCTGTAGAACAGTTTATTGAAACTTTAACTACAACAATTACTTTACTAGTAAAGTATGTACATAATTAACTCAATATCTTAAACAAGTCTTAAGTAATTAAAACCTGTACATTTTTAGAAAAACAAAACATTTTGATAAATTATTATCGACTGAAATTGATTATGCAGACGCTGTACAAAGTATGGCTAAAGTGGTAAGACAATACAAGACATACATACATATATATTACATTATTATTTCAATGTAAAATTTGATTTTATACAAACAGACAAAGGGAGACCAAGAACTAAATCCCATTTTACAAAAATTAGAAAATCTTAAAACCGATTTTGATGGTGCTGCCGATGTTATAATGCAATTACACGCTAATTTTGTTGTGGAAGATCAATTAAAGTTTGTTTACATTTTGTCTACTACTGAATTTAGTAATACATGTTTTAAAAATTATTTAATTTAAATTAGCGAGCAATGGTCTTCTTCCATGCATGGCAAAAAATGCCCCTGTCGCACAAGGGCTAGTGCTCAAGCTAAATATTTGGTAGAACGGTTGCGTGACTCCTGGCAACATTTGTTAAGGGATCGTGCTACGCGTACCCTAACATACAATGATGAACAGTTTCATGCTTTAGAAAAAATTAAGGTAATTTGAATGACCTATTTATTTCCTATTTAAATCATAAAATATTAAACTATATATCAGGTGGATCGCAATGGCAAACGCATTAAATCTCTGCTAATGGATGATGTTAAGCCTTCAGTTGCTCAAATGGCTGAATGTTTGGCCGACTGGTATAAACTTGCTCAAACTGTTTACTTAAAAAGTGAAATCTTAGAAAAAGATGTTAGAGAATGTGAACGTACTTTAAATACCATACGTGACGATTTGTATCGTGTGAAAATCGATTTACAAAAGGATATGGATGCCAAATTAGTGAACCATAGTAATCAGTTATCCAAAATCGAGCAAAAAAGTCGTTTAATTGTAAGTTTAATGTTTTTCACAAATCTACATTTGTAATTTTAACTAAATTTTCATATATAATTTCAGTTTATGCAGCAACAGCAACAGGAAATTTTAGGTATAATGAAACAAAATCGTCAATTGATCTCAATGTTGCAAGAATTGGGAATACGTTTACCAACTGCTTCAAATCCTCTGGAATTTTGATATTTTATATTATGTTTAAATGCTTTTTATTGGTTTAAGTTTTGTTATTAAATAAGTTTTTTATTGCATCATTTCTTATTACTATTGTGTATAAAGACTCATACATGGTGCAATTATACAAGGTGAGTGCAGTAGCCCATCTGACTGACTTTGTTTACAATTTACTTATGTCAAAAGTAATACTTTTTCAAGTATTTTTGACTGTAGTACATTATTTTACACAAACAAAATGCCTGTTGTTTCTGTTTTGTGTTGTATTAGTTGTCGATTTGCACTCACCTTGTATAGTTGCACCATGGACTCATATTAAATAAACATTTTGAAGAATATGTCAAAAATTGATATTGCCACTTGGGAGTTAAAATTATAGCTAACTAGATATCTAGTTAAATCCGCTTATTTGAAAAAGAGACTAAAGTTTTTACTTTACCTTATTAAAGCAGATAGATAATGTTTATTCCTTCCAAATACATATTTAGAGAATTTTAAATATTATTTATTATATTCAATAACCATAATCGGTCGAAAATTTGAATTTGGAGGTTGATAAAATGTATATGAATTTATTTTAAATTTAAGATAAAGTGGAACCCATAATAGACCACTATAATGCAAATATTTCAACAGCAGTTCACGAGAGAAAATAGTTTTGAAAGAGAAACAATCATAGGTCTAAGTAAATCAAAAAACTCCTGTTTATAATGAAAATATAATTTGCAATTAAACAAAAAATTGTGCCTAAATAAACATAAAATTCCTCCATTAACGAGAAATTTACAGTAGTAATTTGGTTTTATTTCATACTAGCTAAACCCGGTGTGCTTCGCTACACACACATTCATTTTTATATATATAGATTAAAAGCAGATTAATTATAATTTAAGGTAAAATGGGGCGAAAAAGGGGGATTTAGTAATAAAAAAATGTATGACTACCTTTTCTGTAGATAAAGAGTATATATAACTTTAGGTAAATACATATTACAAAAAAAGTATTTTGTATAGCAAACATTGTTAGTGGTATCAGTAAGTATCTGAATTAAAAAGGGGGCGGTAAAGTGGGCGTGGTTCATAGTTATATGGCGACGTTAACCGTATTAAGAGCAATATACTACTAATTAAAAAAAAAACGTTGGAAGGAACAAATTTGTATAGAGAACGAAAAGTTTAAAACTTTCAAACAAAATTTGGTGTGAAAGGGGGCGTGGCGTAAGAAATGTTTATTTTTACCTCGCCTGGAGTATATAATGTGCATACAATTTGAAGTAAATCTGTTAAAAACTATATGGAAGCAATTACATAATTTAAAAAAAGTGGGCGTGGTCAAAAAAGTACCCTATTAATCATACCAGAATCCTAGTTAATTGCTGTGAAAATTTCAAAAATATAGATCCAGAGGTTTGGTCTCTTATAAGGTACACAGTGATGAAAAATGGATTTTTCCACGCCCCTCCGCCCGCCGACCGAAAACCAGGGGCCAAATTACCGCATTCGATATCGAGTAAAATTGATCGTAATTTTCTTATTTGAGATTATGGCATTCGATATCGAGCAAGAAATTTAGTACATTTTATCATAATTTCGATATCGAAATCATTTTTCATTCGAATGCGGTAATTTGGCCCCAGAATTCACAGTCTCCCCCGCCTGAATATTCTGAAGATACCCTGAAAATTTCATCAAAATCGGCTGAGTCGTTTTGGAGTCCATACGTTACATACATACATTAAATTTTATATATATAGATTTTGAAAACACAATATGGTAACTTATATTATAAGAGACTGCCAATCTTGATAGACTTTTTCATGCTCTTAAAATGTTCTCTTATGTATTAAGAATATGTATATATATATATACATATAAATATCTGCACAGGTAAATCATGCATGTACATACACTTGATAATTTAATCGAAAAGACCTTTGAACTAATTATTTTATTGCTTTGTTAAATACATGTTGTTTTAAGACGATTTTATTTTACACAAAATCTTTTTATTCTTCTCGAATTATTAGAAAAATTTTAAATTTTCACTATATTATTATAATTTAAAAAGAAATAAAATAAATTAAGAAACAGGTGTAAATGTGTATGTTATTTTCTTTGTAATAAGTACAACAATAACAATTGTACGACACACTAAAAATTGTTTTATTTTCATTTTGTAATTGTTTGGACGACGAGCATTAATAAAATTAATTTATTAAAGCATCTACGTTGAGATTAGAGAGTAGACCATGCTATAATTAGAAAGATAAATGAATGAAAAAGGGCTGGTTAGTGAACAAACATAATAAATGAGACCAAAATATCTTACCCATAGATGTAGTAGAAGAATGATATTAAATAGATTGCCAATTTAATCCATCCCTCACGCATATTTTTGGTTAAATTATCCGATGATAATACAGTTGTGGGATCGTATAGACCAGGGCCTGACATAACGGGACGATTCTTGTAACTAAAAATTAACAATTATTTATATCCCTTAATGAAAACAGAAAACTTACCGCCATATATGATAAGCAATCAATGGTATATTGATGCATAATGAAAACCATTCTCCACATACTAAAAATAATAAATTCAAGAAGATGTGCAGCAAATACTCCGGCAATACCAGCTATAATTCAAATGAAATAAAGTCATTAAGATTCGCAAATAACGTAGATATGTATACATATTGAAATTCATTAAAACTTACAGGATTTAAACTATTACATTGATCTATAGGATTTTTGTAGTCTGTTTTTAATTCATCAAAAGCAATAACATGAAAGATTGCAAAGAATATTAAAAATGCATCACCTATCAGGGCAATTATATAGGTAAATGCCGTAAAATTGAAAGCCATTGTGTTTGAGTGAGTTTGCTTACAAAATCACCAAAAGGCGGGTATATAAAACTTGAAAATAAATATTTACGCTGTATGCTATATTCTAAACAATACACTATTATTTTTCAATATTCGTATTGATTAAATCTTACGTTCGTTTAGAAAAATCAAAATTTTGTTAAAATTTTCGCTTTTTTTTTGGTTCGAGGTGTCTCCTGTCGTCATGACAGTTGAGTAATTTCTTTTATGAGTTCATTATAAAACAGAGTTGCTAAATCCAAAATGTATTGCCAGATAAATATGTTGTTAATAAATTTGTAATTACCAAAAATCATATATGAGTATTTATTGATAATCTTTGTTTGTAATATAATATAAACTAGTAATTTAACTTATAAGTAAGAAATATTTGTATGTATAAATTTAACTCTTTAAAATTTTACTGATGATTTGATTTTGTTCGTTATTAATTACATTCATATTGTATGTTAAATCTAGTTTTATATAAAATAAAATTCCAAGTGGATTATTAAGCAAGTATAAATTGGAACAAGAAAAATTATAGCTATATTAGAGATTGGGTTAGGCATACCGATATAATTTTAAATACCGTAATACTAGGTTTCCACGACGACTTAAATCACCTGCTTCGCTCTCTGAATCATGTTTATGAATAATGCTGTTTACATGACCAAAAAACTTGATTCGATTTGACAGTTGTCTTTAATAAACAAACAGAATAAAAAAAAAACAGAATTTACAATTTGTGGAAAATAATTTTTTTTAATGGACAAACAAAAGTGAGTGGAAATTAGTTAGCTTATTTGAAAAAAAACATACATTCGTACGTGTTTACTTTCTTTACTTCCAACAACAAGAAAATAATTTGCTTTGTTTACAATAATATTAAATTTTTACGGCTAGTGCAGATAAACTTGCGATAAAAATTAGAGAAGAGTGCAATTTTTCGTGCTTCGCAAGTTGATTCTATATGAATCTAGTTGATTCGCTCTTAAAATTTTGTATGGTGAAGCAAGTTGTTTCGCACATGATTGGGGTGTGAAGCTTGAATAGAGAGCGAAGCATGTACCGTGGAAACGTAGTATAACCCAAGGTGAATTTAAATACTAGGTGACAGCGTAGCGCCAGCTGATTATTCATGGTGAATTTGAAAATGTCAAAAAGTTATATAAAAAAAAACAATGCTACAACAATTACAACAAGGCAAGAACAACAGGCATTTTTCTATATGAAAAACTTTCGTCACTGTCAAAAAGTTTTTTTTTTATATCACCTAGTATTTAAATTCACCTTGGTATAACCGATGTAATAATAGATAGAGTTACCGTGAATAGCTAAATTTTTTATTCCTTTAAAAACCGCTAATTTACCAACACTGTCCAATACGTTAATTTTTTAGCTGAACGCCGGTTTTCCATTGTCATTCACAAATAATTTTCTTTATCTCACTTTGTAATAGTTTTTCATAAAGTTATTAAAATTAACAAAAACACTTGAAGTTGAGCAAAAAATAAACCCACGTCATTGCGTGTGCAATTTCTTCAAAGCCCACCGCCCTTGTAAACAAACCCCTTAAAATGTTGCTTAGTAAAACATTAGCACAAATTATGTGCACTATTTTGTTCACTTTCACAACAACAAGTCTATTGGCGAATACATTAGCTGACGTACCACGTCCCCGTGGTGTGTCTTTGTCAAAAGCAACTCTGTATAAACCGCGTTCGGATGATAGCTGGCTCTGTTTGGACGGAAGCAAAACGGTGAAGTTTGTGCAACTAAATGATGATTACTGTGATTGTGCCGACGGCAGTGATGAGCCGGGTACATCGGCTTGTACAGAGGGTACATTCCATTGTGCAAATAGAGGACATCGTCCTCAAGACGTTCCTAGTTCCAGAGTAAACGATGGCATTTGTGATTGTTGTGATGGTAGTGATGAGTATTTGACAGTGGGCATGTGTGCCAATATTTGTATAGAGTTGGGCAAAGTTGAGCAAGAGCAACGTAAGTCCCAGGCCGAAATATATAAAAAAGGAGCAGCTAAGCGTTCCGAAATGGTAGTGCGTGGCAAGCAACTTAAGGCTGAGAGAGAGAAACGGCGCACTGAATTGGATGCACGTCGTCAGGAACAGGAATCCCTAAAGGCTGAAAAAGAACTATTAAAAAAACAGGCCGAAGCGGCCGAAACTGAAGCTATAAATTTCTTTAAAGAGCAACAGAAAGAAACAGATGATGTTGCAGCTGGTGGTAATGCCCCCAAAACTGATGATTCTTTTCGCATCGAAGCCACTGCTAGTTTTATGCGTTTCGATTCAAATAAAGACGCTGTTATTGAAATTGCTGAACTCCAACAGGACTTGCAATTGGATCGTGATCGTGATGGCGTTGTATCCGTAGAAGAAGCCAAATACTTTTTAGATGAACGCGAGCGTATTGATTTAGAGGCCTTTATTGCTTTGTCATGGCCACGTATTAAAACTATGCAGATGATAGCTCAAGGTCTATTTACTCCACCAGAGGGGCAAGAACAAAACAAAGAGGTGCCTGATTTGCTTAATGAAGAACAAAGAGGTGATCAAAAACCAGAAGAAGGTAAAGAATTTTTAATTGAATAAACACTTTTTCATCTATTTCATCTCTATCATAGATAATGTTCAAGAACCACAGTTTGAAGGAGACGAAGAAGAGGAGGAAGAAGAAGTTTATGAAGACGATGATATCGGCGCTGGCTCCGTAGAAGCTGAAAAGGGTCCTGAAGTCGAATATGATCCGGAAACTCAGCGCTTTATTAACATGGCCAATGAAGCACGTAATGCTCTATCTGAGGTTGAACGAGTTGTACGTGAAATTGAACATGAGATTAAAGAAATCGACGATCAAAATGCCAAAGACTATGGGCCAAACGATGAATATGCCACACTTGAAGGTGAATGTTACAATTACGAAGAACGCGAATACGTTTACAAACTTTGTCCATTCGAAAGAGCATCTCAACAGCCACGCAATGGTGGTTCCGAAATAACATTAGGTCGTTGGGATCAATGGTTGCACGAGGGCGAAAATACATACAGCAAACAAAAGTATGCCCATGGGGCTTCATGCTGGAATGGACCACAGCGTTCTGTTGTCGTACAACTGAAGTGTGCTTTAGATTCAAGAATTACAGGTGTTAGTGAACCAAATCGCTGCGAATACTATTTAGATTTTGAAACACCAGCTGCATGCGATGAAGAAGCGTTCGCTGCGGCCGAACAACGTTTCAAAGACGAATTGTAAATGGAATTTAGGCCAAACGACAGCCGAGTAACCAAACAATATGCAGTTAGTTACAGTAACAAGAATATAAAAATGTTCTTAAAGAATCTTAAATTTTATCAGAACGTCAACATTCAACATTTTTTTGTAGGATCGATCACATTCTGTATTTTGTTTACAACTATACAATATTTGAATTATTATTAATTTCTTTCGTCATTTGTATGTATGTCGTCGTCTTTACTTAAATGTAGTTTAAATTTTATTTAATTTGTAATCATTCCTTTTTTGAGATTTACTTGTAAAGTTTTAATAAACAAATAAAAGTAAATTATTTGTGTTATCATTTTTTTGTTTTTTTTTTTTTTTTTTAAGTATAAATGTTTTATTTCTATAATTTTGTTCTTACAGAAACATCTTATAGTTACATATATGTACTATATAATTTACACAATAATTTGGAAAATGTTTTACTTTGTTACTTATATATTTATTGAGAAGAAAATAATGAGTTTATAGAAAATAAGTGTGGAAAGTTTTCATTTATGTGGCTTCACTAACAGCAAGTCTCATATCTTCTAAATAGGGATCCAATTGATGTTCTAATGCTAAAATGTGGCCGGTATTAGAGTTTTCAGATCCAACAAATGTTAAAATCAAGGGTAATTTAATCATTTGAACTACCTGAAATGATAAATAAAATGAAAATGATGACGAATTTTGTATAGACTTTAATAAATATTACATAGAAGAACATTTTTGTTAAAAATTAAGTTTTATAATTTGAGTAAAACACCCCTATTCTGAGTTTCGATTTCGTCTCCGCATTCAGTTACGCTACGATCGAAAATTGGTATTGCAAACAAAAACTGAATCGAAAGAACAAGAAGAAGACAACAATGTTTACAAAACCAATTTGTTACTATGAAATGTGGAATAGAAACAAAGAAATGAGCAAGTTTGTTACTATTTTAATAAACAAAAGTCACAACAAACAATAAAAATAGGATAATAAAAAAACTGGTGCGATTAATAAGGAGAAATAAAAAAAATAATACAAAAGACTTGTGAATTAATCATCAGGAATGTGATGGAAATCGATATCGAAAACGAATCAGTTTTGGAAATAAATTTTAATGCATTTATAATCTAATTTTTAAAATTTTTGTTTTAAGATTCTCTTTAGTAGCCTAATATCTTTATATTTTATGTGATAAAAGTTTTTAAGTACAGAATATTACGAAAAAATTGACTTCTAAAACTCATTCGTTTTCGATATCGATTTCCATCACATGCCTGAATAATAAAAAGATAATCATTTTTGTTTGCAAAATATTTAAGTGGTAAGAATCCTGTCAAGCCGGAGGTGGTATTTTTAATTTTTGCATTTGAAGAAGAAATGGAATCCAATTAGTGGCTTTAGTGGTGGAAAAGGAGAACAACGTGACTCAGAACACAGAGGTAAGGCTTGAAAAGCTTGAAAAGGAAATACCTGAACTTCCTGCTTGGATCGTAAACTTGCCAGCTTTTCGTATTGCTCTAATGTCGTTGTTTTTGACCTGGAAAAATAAATAAAGAGGCTGCTTTCCTGTTTGTAGTGACAGTAATTCAAAGCTCCTTCGTTCTACCATTACACATTTGTTTAACCATGTTCTTTGTTGCTGCATATCACCTCTTAATTGGCCGTACAACAAAAATTTATATAAATCACTTTTTAAACATTTTATACTTACATTTTATTTATTTATATTACATGGTAATAAAAAACTATCTGAAATTTTAATTAAATTAAACACTAAGTTTATAAAAAGAGCAATCGAAAAAATTCCGTTACTAAAATATAAGCGTAGAAAAACGTAACTACGATCGTAATTCAGAATACCTACAATCGAAAGAAACGTAGCGGAATCGAAACTCTGAATACCAAATTTGCCAAACGGAGAAAATTTCGATTCGAATCGAAACTCAGAATAGGGGTGAAAGTAAAGAATTCGACATCTGAAAAATTACATAATGCTATGGTATTTATAGCTTGGAACAAATCAAGATCACTAGTAAAACGTCGATCCTGCAATCGGATCTTAATTTTTATCCCAAACGAACTGAATGTCATTCGGCCAAAGATTGCTAACTACATATGTATGTATCTATGACAAGTAACTGAAATTTTAATATTTTTTACTATAACCTTCATCTTTTTGGTTATACTAAAGACTGGCTAAATTATATCAACAATTCCCAATATTTGTTTTAAATATTACATTAATAATGATAAATTACCAAAAACTATAAAATTGTTTTAATTTCAATACAAAATTTTCTCCAATCTTAGGGTCCGATTATCGTGTTGTCTCGACTGCAATACAACATACGATTAAGACGATAAGTGTTGTGAACGGTAATCGGGGCCTTAATAACTAATTGCTTATAAAAAAAAGTAATTAACAAGAACTATGAATTAATTCTTCTTTGAATAAACTTAAATACAATATGTACTTATATACCATAGGAGTTTCACTCACCTGATAGTTGGAATACATTGATATAATCGTTTTATTACGACCCAAGCCCAATTTTCCAGCTTGATCGGTAGCTGTTGTAAATGTCGATATAAATGAGGGTGTTAATGTAAAATCTACATTTTTATCCTGACTGACCCTCATAACGGGTGCACCGTCACGGTCCGTTATTTGTATAATATACAAACCATTAATTCTAATAAGTAAAACCAAAAACAAACCACATTGAGTTAAAATAATAAACGTTGTACACATACATCAATTACTTACTTTTTTAAAAGATTTTTAAAGTATTTTTCAATATCTTCAGTCATTTTGTTTACAAATTTGTAGAATGTTAATTTGTTGCGGAAAATTAGCAAAATTATAAAATGAAAACAAATCACTCCCAAAAAAATAAATGATAATAAACAACTGTTTAGATAAGTAATGCCAGATTGTTTTAATAATTTCGCTACCGGATAAAATTTCACAAAATGAAACTCTTCTTTGTTTTAAGTGGTATATATTTGAAAGCATACTTTATGGAATATATCAAAATTATTTTTAATCGCCGCATTTAATTAACGCTATTATACAGACCAAATTATAATATAACTGAAAACTGTTGTTAAAATATTTAATTAAGTGAACTTTAAGGACAACGTTGACACAAAATTTTAATAAAACGCAAAAAAACTTTTTGTTATTATGTATTATGTATTATTACAATATTAATATTATATATTATACAGTGTTTTTAATATCGGAACAAGTCAGTTTAAATGACATTGCGCAAACAAAAAAAGAAATAAAATTGTCAAACAGTTGTAAAATTCCTCAGCTCTGGGCAGAGGAAGAACTCGCGTGCCGTTGTCATTATAGTTGAAGGGCAATCAGACCGTCCTTTTTTTCGCTGCCTTCGAGAGATTTGCGACTCACCCTCACCCTACAACCCTGTGATAATCAATATCTAAAATGTTAGTTGATTCGCTTTTAAATTAATAAAGAATATTTTTAGGAGGAAAATTATAATATTACAACCAAATATAGTGCACTAGCGAAAACGTCAACTAATTAAAACCGCGGGTGTCGACGTTTAACAAATTAAATTATTTTTTTCTGCTGGTTTTTTCTTTCCAACACTAGGAAGAGAGTCTTCTCTCTATTTATTTCATAAAATTTTAGAGTAGGTAATGTAAAAAAAGGTTAACGTTTTGGGATGTTGACGTAAACGAGCGTTGACGTTTTCCGGAGTGCACTGTAATAGTATTCTTTTTTGTCAGCTGCTGTCAAACGCTAATTGAATTAGCAATATTGAGCATATGTGAACACTTTTTAACTAACCAATAATTCACTCAATTAAAAATACATGTCTGAACACCATATAAGACGATATCCTATGTTGCTAGTGTTTTAATTTTAAGGTTTATTATAATTGTTATAATATCAAAATAAATAAATAATAATTCTTTCTTTAGCTAATTCAGCAACCACCCCGTAAAAATGTAAAACAAGATAACGATTTTTTTTAAATTATAAGATTTGAAAAATTAAAAAAATATTTTTCTTTAAATTTTGTGTACAGGAAAGGATTTTTTCTCTATGGTATACAGAAAGAACACCGGCTTCGCATGTATACAGATTTCCTGTATTGCCGGCCTACAGCCGCGCGAAAGGATATTTTCCATTCCAAAGATTCATCATATACATACAAAAAACATTCGCCTATGTTCTATATAACACTACGAAGTGAAACTGTGACAATTTCATGGCGTTTTAGAAAACGTGTGAAACTTTTAAGCTACGATAAACCAAACTAAAAATGATATTTAACTTTTCAAATCATTTTCACAAAATTTAGAACACAAACTTAATGAAAATTTCACTTCCACTTCATTTTACAAATGTAGAACCCAGATGATTGTTTTATTTTAATTTCTTGATAAAAATATTGTAGACAAGAGAAAAAATCCATTTTCTTCATTATAATAGATTAGATTCTCACCTTTATTACATTGCTAATTTAAAGTTAACAAGTTTCCATTATTTATTTATTTATATTATATATTTTTATCTCATTTACAATATTTTCGTTAAACATTACTTTTTTATATAGTTATTAAAACTTTCTTCATACATATTGTGTTTGTGGATTCATTTAATTAAGATGATTGTTTATATTCTAAAGATTTATCATATACATATAAAACATTGTTTTTTTTTTAATTTCTTGATAAAAATATTGTAGGCAACAAGAGAAGAACCAATTTTCTTCATTATAATAGATTAGATCCATAAAATATCGTTTAATTTATGTATGTATTTCGAAAAGCCATAACAAAAAACTGCAAAATTTACTATGTCATAAAAACAATAAAAAATATAAAGAAAAATATTAAAACACCAAATATCTTAATCATTAGCCAACGATTTTTCGATACTGATTGGAAGTATTTCAAAATTTCTCCATGGGCCGCCTCAATGTTTAATTCAGCATCCTGTATATTTGTATCAATACGTTCAACAATTTCCTCTTGCTCTTTAACCATGTGAGCTAACTGTTGAAATATTCCGCCCAATTCAACAATGGTAGATTCGATATTCTGCATAGTCTCTGCTCGTTGTTGTACATAATTGTCGGATTCATCGTATAAGGCGATCTGTTGTTGGGTTTGTATTCTGGCTGGTGGTCCCAGCAAGGGCTGTGTATCACTTGCCGCAGACATATCAATACTAACGGCTTGATTCTCTTCACTTAGAAGCAAAGAACCTTGTTTAGCTGTGGACGATGATACTGAATTTACTGAGAGTTGACCTTGAGCGAATTGATCACGTCTGTTCTTTTGATGTTTTAGATTTTCCGTACGTACTTCAAGAATCTGTTTAAAGTCAGTGCTCATACTAGCTAATTTAGATTGTAGGGCTAAGACCATGTTAGAGGAATGTGATACCAAATGCTTGCCATTATTAGTACGACGCTGATCTTTAGATATTTCTTGCAGACGTGCAATTTGTTGATTCAATGCATTTAAATCACCTTTAATAATGTAGGTAAGCTCTTGGATCTCCTGGGGTCGATCATCAAATAGACTCTTCTTTTTGGCCACTAAGTAAAACAAAGAAGTTAACAATAAACAATAAAGATATTGCATTAATTTCATCATTCAATAATACTTACACAAAGTTAACTTCTCCAATTTGGCATAAGTACTGGCTATATTTTTGCCAATCATCTTTGCCACCATCATAAAGTCCGAATAGCTTTGTACTTGTTTAGCCTTGCGTGGATCGCGTATATTAACAGCTCTCGATATGTTACGAGATTGGAGCGATCTAATCGCATTGTTAAATTCACCCGTACGATCTCTGGCTGCCATGACTACTACACTTTCCTTGTCAAACAATTCCTCTAAGTCGTCGTCGATTTCTTGAATGGGATGAACTTTGCCCGTAAAGTTGTTATTATCGTATAAACCAGTTACTCCGGACGTTGCTTCGTTAGGATCCTGATAGTTGCCAGTTACAACAGCCGCAGCAGCACTTAGAGGTTGTTGTATAAACGTGCGCAAAGCTTGACCCGAAGAGGCCTGAATACGATTGGACAAAGAACGTAAATTCCACTGACGTCCTGCTTTGCCGTACTTATCGTCTCCTATATGTATGGAAGATTGTTGTGGTTGCTGCTGCTGATAAGCAGCTGAATTTAGTAAAGGTGTTGTTGCCGTAGAGCCACCAACGCCACCGTTTGCTGATATAAATAGAGGATTCTGTATATAGTTATTATTGAATGTATTTTGGTGTTGCTGCTGTTGTGGTATTAGAGGATAACCCTCTTCCTGTGTTCCCGTAGTATCGTGTTGATGTAGACGTCGTCGTGTTTGCATCTCATAATCTACAACTGCTCAATGATGCAGTATTCTCTGGCTTCATATATCAGCTTTTAATACAGCAACACCACAATTATAAATAATATTCACTTTGTGTGAGTGAGTGAACCTTGTTTCTTTCTATATCAATCACAACAAAAATATTCGTCATGCAATTATTTTAATGAGAGTCACCCCAAGGTGAATTTAAATACTAGGTGATAGCGTAGCGCCAGCTGATTATTCATGGTGAATTTGAAAATGCCAAAAAGTTATATAAAAAAAAAAACTTTTTGACAGTGACGAAAGTTTTTCATATAGAAAAATGCCTGTTGTTCTTGCCTTGTTGTAATTGTTGTAGCAATGCGGTCACCTGGTATTTAATTTCACCATGAGTCACCCTGTACGTTGTTTTTTATTTTTCTTCGTCTTTGTACAACTCCCAAGCAAGTATTTGATTACAATGTTTTTATTTTTCGTTTTAGGGTTTAATTTTCATATTCATTACTCAAGTAGAACTATTTTCAATTAGTTTATAATGTGAATTTTCACAAATCATATAAATTATTTATTAAATTAACAATTTATTGCCGATATTTGACAAAGTATTACGAAAATTCCGTAGAGCAGAAACAAAAACCAATACACTAATGAATTGATACGTGGTATAACAGCTGTCAATGGAGAATTGTGACAAATAATTGAAGTGATGTTAACTTTCAGTATAAACGAAACAGCTAAAATTAGCAAAATAGAAAAACTTTTAAAGGTCTATTATAAGCTATAAGCCTAATGCTTGGTCTTCGCTATGTCATTTTTGTTGTCAATTGTATGAAAACGGGTCATATAATTAGTTTTAATTTATATACAATCATGATTGCAAACATAGATGACGCCATATGACAACCCGTTTTCATACAATTGCCAACAATTTTGACAATTTGACAACAAAAATGACATAGTGAAAACGCGGCTTAAGTAGTTAATATTAATTCGATTAGCATGATTAATTATCATATTATGTAAAATTATCCCCAGTCATTATAATAAACTCTTTTTAATAACAATTTGAACACTTACAAACACATAAATAGTGGTTTAAAAATGTATAATTAAAATATTTATTTTTATCAATTCCTAACGATTTTTATTAATAAAGTCTGGCTACTCTCTATAAATGACATTTAGTTTTTCTCTTTTTCCCATACTTCATCACACCTTTCTTCGGCCTGTAAAAATTTCATTGAAACAAAAAATTAAATTTTTAACCAAAATTTTAACGACGTGCCAATTAATGAACAACTAATTTAATTAATTAAACAAATAGTAAAAATATTAAAATAATGACTTTATATCATTTTGGAAATTGTTTAGCACTGGTTTATGTGCCATATTACATGACCTATAAATACTCCGGCTTGTAAGTTCTAAAAAATTAAAATTCTATAGAAAAAATATATAATACAATATTTTATTTAATGCAGATCTGAATATGGAGCCTTTTGGAAGTGCATACAGGCTGGCGGTATATATGTGTTTACGCAGCTGTGTAAAATGTTGGTTTTAGCCACGTTTTTCGACTCGGATTCTTTAAGTAGTACAACGGGAGATTTTAATTTTTTGGCTGTAAGTGTGTCAGTTAAGAGTGGGAAAGGGAGATTTTTTATTTTATCTTAAGATTAATGCCCCTATTACGGTTCACAACTTTTTTAATAATTTGGTCGTCTTTCATAAATCGGTATTGCCATTCACAACTTATATGTAGTAGAGTTAATGTAGAGTTAAAGTCGGGTTGACTGGCAGACGACCAAACTTAGTTGAGTTGAGAACGGCAATAGGGGCATAAAGCTTATCTATTTGTGTTTTGTTTAACAATGTTTAATGTATTTTTTTTAGGAATTCTTACGTTGTAGTGTGGATATAGCCGATTTATTAGGTTTTGCTTTGATTCTCTCACGCATACCGGGCAAGGGACACAGCAAGTTAATAACAGCCGGCTTAGGTTGGGCTGCTGCAGAAGTGCTGTTATCGAGAGGTATTATGCTGTGGGTTGGTGCTCGAGGCACTGAATTCAGTTGGATTTATATACAAAAATGTTTAGAGTCAAATGTTTTACTGGTAAGTGTGGGAAAAATTTTATTTTAAATATTTGTTTCACAGTTTGGGTTTTATTTATTTAACAGATTCAACATATAACCACCGCTACTTTGATTTGGTTATTTACCCGTCATGATTTGAACACGGCTTTGAAACCCTTAGTTACTATTTTATTAGTAATCACCATATTCAAGGGTGTTTGGCTTGAAGGTCTCTTAAGCGTTTTGACTTTTGGCCCCTGGTCGACTATTGCTGTTAAGGCATTCATCTCTTCACTGATAGGTTTCGTCACCTTACATGTATATTCAGGCTTAGCTCAAAAAATTGGTATTTAAGTTTCTATATTCCATATATATTTAAATTTTATTATTTGTTTAGTTAAATGAAATAAAGCAATCGATTTTTCCAATTATTACTTTCAAAACCAATGCAAAATAATTTTAAAAAGTATGTAAAAAGATATACTAAAGAGTATATAAATTAGAAGAAAATAAAAATACATGTTTTAAAAGAATGTTTTAGTTTCTGTTAACAATATTCAGTTTTACTTGTGTACTAGGTGTGCTCATTTCGCGCAATGTATCAACATTAATAATAACAAATGTTGATTTACAAGAACTTTCTTTTTTATATAAAACACAGAACAAAGAATTTTCATATAAATTGTTTTTTTTTGTTTCATTAATTTTTTTATATTGAAGATAGCCGTACAAAGAATAATCCAGTGGCGTTAAATTGGCATGGTGCTGCCAATTACCACCTGAATTTCCTGAAATTATGCGATCGGAAAATTTAATTTACAATAAATTTATTGTTGGCTGTGTGGCCCTGTTGAAATCAAACGTCAGTGAAATCCATATTATAAATTTTAATAGGATAAAAATGAGTTGTTAATGTTTTACGTTAGCAAAAAATGGTTTAATCACTCCTTCAGACCACATCATACAGAATGCAAAGGCAAAATTTAATTCATAATAACAATTGCCAAAACTTCTACTATTGACATTTAAAGAAGTCAATACTTTAATTTTATTTTAATATCAGGAGTAATTATATTGGGGTTATTGTATATTTCGATTAGAAAAGAAAATCGTTCGAATTTGTATACTTTCGAATCGAAAAACTCAATAACCCCCCAGTAAATATAATTATTTTCTCTTTTTAATATATATTTACAATGATTTTTTTAGTGAAAATAGAAATACATAGTGCAAATCGCGCTTTTAAAAATATTTTGGAAAATACTGAAAGTTTCTTTAAAAAATGGAAGAAAACTTGTTGCTTACAAGCAATTGTCTAGCAATATATTTTTAATTATCTATTTAGGTTTATAAAATGTTATTTTAGATTAATTAAATTGTAATATATTTAGTTTTTGGCCTAGTAGGGCTTGTATATATCACTTGAAATAAATAAATTAAACATGGTGATAAAATCTCAAAATTTATGTATTCCTTATAAAAGGAAATACGGTATTTATTTTTTCCTAGAATTCATATATATTTAACAATATCTTAAACTATAAAAAACAAAAACTTAACAATTTACGATACATACATATGTATGAGATCTTAAGAATATTGAGGGAAAACTACTTCTCAATATTGAGCAGCTCTTGTTGTTATGCTGCTTCCAATAGCTTTACCCATTAAAACATTTTGTAATGCTATAGTTTCAGGAGAATTAGTTAAAAGCACAAATTGTTTTTTAGATAAATCTGTGAAAAACAATTATATTTTTATTATAAATATTTTGCAAATATTTAAAAATGAAATGTGACGGATATAAAATTAAATTATACTTACCTAAAAGTGAATGAAATCCTAGAGCTCTATCAATTCGATTTTCAGTCATTTTAAAAAGTGTTGTTGCAGCAATTTCATTTGTTTGATTAAAACGCCACAAGTTTAGTAGTTTTAGCATTACACCATAAGGACACCATGTATCATGGTAAAAAGAATTCAACTAACATATTAAATGCAAATTAAATATAAAAAAAATGTATTCTCTGTACACTATCAAAGTGAAAAGTCAAACATACCGGCTGCTTAATGTTTTGGATTTCTTGATTTATGTTGTAAATAGCGTTATTGTTGTCATTCATTACATCTGTATTTAAATACTCATGTTGATTATTTAAATCAGCTTCTGATTCGTCTGCAGACTCTTTGTTTCTGTTTCTTAATTTATTTACCCGTGGCGTTTTATTTGCTTTTTGTAGCAAATCATTGAAACACTTCCATTTCGGATATATTTCTGCAGCCAATTTCTCGTTATAGTTAATTTTAAAAATGTCACGTAGTAAATTTAAATATTCATTTTCAAATTGCTCTCGTGAAACATAAATCTTCTGTTTTAAAGTCAAAGACAACTTTAAGGATCTAAACAAAATAAGGCGAGAGTTTATTTCACAGGTTTTAGGTTTAAATAAGGGCTAATCAATTAGTGTAATATCATACCTGAGTTTGGTTTAAATTAAGTTTAAACTTTGAATTTAATAGTCAAATTTAGACCTGCTGCACTAATTAATTAGCCCTTGAAATTAAACCTTACCTCCTATTAAATCTAGTTAATAGTTCCAAAGCTGTTAAGTACTTTTTAGCTTTATATGTTTTTAAGATTCTCTTTCTAATTAATTTTGCTGAAATTCTGGCATTCTTCATTTCCTCAATATACTCTGTTGTATCAATCTTGGTACATTCATCAATAATTAATTTGAATTTTTTCCTTTTAATTCCGAAAACTTTTGTCATGTTATAATGCTCGACATCTGCCGCATGTTCAGTTTTGATTCTAATTATCTCAATGGTATCATTGTTATCAATAACCTTCTGTTGGAAATCATTTGCAGGACTATATATATTTTCCATAAATCCGTTTTCTACAAATGATCTGAAAGTTAAGTTAATATTAACATTTTGCTGTTACAAAAATCTTTATAAAATTTACCTTTTTAAAGGAGACGTTTTTAAATTGTCTTTAATTAATGCCGTAGTCTCATTGTGCTCGGGTTCTACGCAGCAATCTAAAAAATAAATTTATCTCTAATGTACGAGTAATGCAACAATAATTTAATTTTATATTTTATTACCTTGAATAAAACGACTCTGTTTGATAGGTGCTTGCTGTTCACTCATCGACTTGAAGTTAAACAAAAAATGATAGTTTATTAATTACAATCAAAATTTTTGTACAATTTGGTACAAATTCTCAATTCTGCTACTTACCTTACGTTTCGTTGGAGTTTTCCTAACATTACAATTAGAATTATCTGTAATAATAATGAATAAAATAAATGTGTATTTTAAACAAAATTAGTTTCTTAACCTCGACAAAAATTAAAAAACTCTGCAATTTCTTCGTGAGTAGCTTCTCCAAATCCACTATCTTCATCTAATACATCTGGCGTGTAATGTATTGTAGCACTAATTTCTCGTATAGTTATCTCACGAATTTGACATTGTGTAATTGAACGAGAATCAGTTTTTGAACAATTCTTACAAAAAAAAAAACAATAAATGTAAAAAGTTATACTGTATATACAAACACATAATTGATTTACCTCTCTTACTGATGTTGGTTTGGATTCTTGTGTTAATTTTTCTAATTCATCTAATAGTTCAGAATAGTTTGTTGAAAAATATGACTTTTCAGTAGATTCTGTTAATGTTAAACGACGTTTTTTAATAAGTTTATGAGACTTTAAGCTATAAATGTTAATTTTTTAAAAGCAAAGTTTAGTAATGAAATATATTTTTTAGTACCTTGATTTTCTTTTAGAGGCTTCTAAAAGTTTAAGCTCGTAATTGCAACTGCGCGTAAGTAAATCTTTAGATAAACCTTAATAAAATACAAAATAAAAACACAATTGAGTTTACAAAAGTATTAAAAGATTTGTAAACTGTTTTGCAAATGCTTAAATGCAAAGAAAATTACTAATTTTTTTACTAATTGGTATCTTGGACCCATAGGCTTCACTTTTTACATACAAACTTTGATAAATATGGGCTTTAATTTGACCTTTTTCAGCTCAAATTAATCACGAGAAACAATTTAATTGATATAGTCAAATTACATTTTTTATTGTTCAAATTACATATGTACATCCCAGTGCAATTGGGTATGTGCTATTATGTTGAAATTGGGTCATGTATTAAGTTATTTTAATAGTTAATTTTAGTGGCATTCAAAAACTGACATCCATATGTATGTACATAGATGTACATATGTCTTTTTTAACAAATAATGTGTATTTATTATTATATTTAAATATTAATTTAAATTTACTGTGAGTTAGCTTCATGTTAAACTTCTAATGCGTCCGTTTACATAACGTTTAATATTAATGATCTTTTCAATTTAAATACTCGTTTTTATGGCACAAGATGTTAAAAGGGATTGAGTTCTGCAAAAGTAATTCGGTGATCCCTTTGCTAACGAAAGGATTGACAATTAAATACATACATAACTATACGAAGATGCAAATTGTCAAAATTAAATTGATTTTATAACTACTTTAGCAAGTCAAATGAATTTATAAATTCAATATGAATGTTTATTCTTTTATTTAATAAACCTATTTATTTTATTTAAACTAAAAGTTTCCTTTTTAGTTTTTGTGTGTTAAATTTAAAAAAACAAGAAATGTTGTCATTTACAGATGAATGGCCATATGGCAAAAATATGAGAATATGTAAAAACGTATTGTATCGATAATGATGTTTATACAAGTTATTAAATTTTTCGACATCTATTACATGTTATTATGGGACGATTGTTACAAAATATTTTACTGTATTTGAGCCGTATGGTGAATTAAACAAAGATAGGCATATTTTAGATTTTTTTGTTATTTTAGTTATTCTGGGAAGTGGACCTTATATGGGATCTATTGCCAATTATGGACTGAACTTCACAAAATCTAATAATATAATTTTTACTTCCATATAACTAATCTGTATAAAATGTCGGTTCGATATCAATATTTATAAGAAATTTGCGTGTTTATTCAGATGTTGACCCTATATGACCAATTATGAGTCCATCACCATAAAATTCGTTACGATGATTTATACACTTAAGGTACGGTCATAATTGGCAAATATTTACTCAGGGGTGTCAGAGAAAACAATATTGTCAGAATTGGTTTTAAAAGCGACAAGAAAAAATGCGTTGGTGTCATAGGGCACTGCTACACGTTCAATAAATATCGTGATACTAGAAATATATATATAACCGACAAATATCACGATAGAGAAAATCCTTCCAATACAGGAAATCTGTACTATGCGAAGCTAGTATTCAGTATATATCAGAGATCAGTTATGAGTACTGAAAAAGTGAGTATACTCGAAACATGACTTATAATTTGTTATACTTATACGTACTCATACTTGTCTCATATCATCAAACCACTACTCATCTTTAAAGTTTGAAGTACTCATGATATTCATACTTAATCTCATGTATGATGTTGTTTATTTAGACTCTCCTTAACTCAATGTACGTAGACGATAAAAAAATAAGTATGACTCGCATACACTCATACTTAAAATGTTATGAGTAGTTGTGAATCGTAAAAAAACGATTTATTGCCGATCTCTGGTATATATAGAGGAAAAAATCCTATCCTGTATACAAAATTTTGAAGTATCAATTTGTACGCTTATCGCATCGAATTTGTTTTCGCATCGCGAACAGTCACAAATCCGGCTTGTACCCTAAAATTTTACTTCAAATTGCTTAACATAACCTCAACTTACGTAAAAGCGTATTGACTTGTTGTTGATAGATTTTTAATGTACCAAACCATATATTGGAGAAAGCACGAAATGGTATATTGGATTTTCTTACAGCACATTGTTTATCTGCATCTTGGACATCTTTCGGTGAATTTTGATTTTCGTTCATAGTCAAACACAATTTTTCACTAAAATATTTTTGTGTACGTACATGTATATAAAATTAGTTAACCATTGTTCAGGTTTATTTATGTTCAACATAATTACCAAGTTTTAGCAACATTTACACTTTCTATGTCGTATTTTCTTAAAGATTTTGCCAATCCTTGGGAGCTCGATACTCCGGCTTGCCAGCTGGGGGCAAATATATCATAATCATGTTGTGGTATTATCAAAGATTGGCTAGAAGACATGTTCTATTTGCAACATTAATAAACATTAATAAAATATTAAAACGATTATTAATTTTATTACCTATTTACAGCAAAATAACCAAATTTTAAAAAAATTACGTTTTATACAATACAGGCGCGAAAAAATTCCCACGTAAACATTGTTGCCAAATCAAATGTTTTCCCTTTATTTTTTTAAAAAAACTTAACTGCGTTAAATAAAATTTAATCGCTTGTAGTTATTAATTTAGTATCAGCGTTGTCAACTTGGTGGTTTTTTAAATTTTTGGTGCGAAAAATTCTTTAGTTGGTGCGCGGTGCGCTTTTTTTAAATTTTGGTGGCACCAAATCAAATTCAACACAACTTTTTGTTTCAGTGTGATACAAATCTTTGGACAAAAAATACGTATCATCAGTATACGTACCATTTCAATACTGGAAAATTTTTTTTACAATCAATTTTACAGGCCACAAACAATGATTGACGACGTTCATTCATAACGAACCACAAATTATATGTAAATTGTGAAGATTTTACATATAAAAACTGTAAAGCTTTAACTGAAAGTATAAAAGAATGTTTATTAAAGAAATATTTAAAGTTCTCTTCATGCATGCATAAAATTTTCAATAATTCTATTTGATGTCACAGAGGTTGTTTTTGTTTATGTGCTTGCACACAAATAATTAAATTTTTTAAAATTTTAAATAAAAAAATCTAAACTTGGTGCAATTTTTTTTCAAATGACGCGTTTTTTTCTCCATTTTAAAATTTCAAAGTTGACAACACTGTTGACAACGCTGGTCATTTCCAAACGAAATATTTTAATCCCATATTTTTTTTAAAGCTCGCTATAATATATAGTACATACAACGAACCGGGTTTTCTTCTAAGAATTTCAACGGCCACAGACAGAGAGAAGAAGAAGAAGAAAAACAAGGTGTGTGTGTGGGTGGGGGCTAGCTAATAGTAAGCTAGCTAGTTAAAAAGGAAAAATTTTTTTTGCTCGTGTAGTGAGTGAATTTAAAAATAAATGTGGTGAAAATATCGTGGTGAGTAAAAAATCATGGTGAGTATAAAAAATCGTGGTGAGTAAAAAATCATCGTGGTGAGTATAAAAAATCGTGGTGAGTATAAAATTTCGTGGTGAGGAATTCACCACAAATTCCGTTATTCAAAATTTTTCAAGGTCATGGAAAATTTGTCATCCTAAAAGTAGGCAATGTGCTTTTTTTAACGAAAGTTTCTACAGCATAACTTAAGAATGCCAAAAACATATTTGAGTCAACCTGTAGCCAAAAAATCAAACAAGGTGATCCAAATAATATTATGCTTGTTACCAGTGTTGTCAATTCCGAATAGCATATATTTTTACTATTAAGCCTAGTA
Source organism: Bellardia pandia (assembly GCA_916048285.2). Classification (NCBI taxonomy): domain Eukaryota; kingdom Metazoa; phylum Arthropoda; class Insecta; order Diptera; family Calliphoridae; genus Bellardia; species Bellardia pandia. The sequence continues at coordinate 40,853,899 of OU696530.1, forward strand.
TCCATGGTGAAATTAAATACCAGGTGACCGCATTGCTACAACAATTACAACAAGGCAAGAACAACAGGCATTTTTCTATATGAAAAACTTTCGTCACTGTCAAAAAGTTTTTTTTTTTATATAACTTTTTGGCATTTTCAAATTCACCATGAATAATCAGCTGGCGCTACGCTATCACCTAGTATTTAAATTCACCTTGCTAGTATCTGTTCAAAATTTCAAGTGGAATGCTGTCAAAATACATGTTAAAAAAAAATCACATGAAATTTTCATGAAAAGATGTTGCAGAAGTTCATTTTGTGAAAAACATATGAAATTATTTATTATTATTTATTTATTTAGTAGTATTCATAATACTTTATAATTTTTCGCATATACATAATTATTTTACATTTTTTACAAATTACTATTGATAATATTATTTCTTAAAAATTGTACTATATTTTTTTTTGCATATATTAATATTTCTTTCTCTTTTTATATTTTCTGGTAATGTATTATATAGTTTAAGACCTTTAAAGAATAGAGATCGTTGCATTGCAGTTGTTGTTACCCTTGGTAGTCCGAAATTCTCTTCGTTTCTGAGGTAGTATGGTTGTGCTTCTCTCACACAGCCAAGTTGTTCGGTAAGATATTCTGGTGCGTTTCCAATTTTCATTTTCTGAATGAATTGCAGTGTATTTAGTTCCAGTCTTTGTTGAATATTTAACCATTTCAGTGTTTTTAGCATTAGTTGAACTGGAGCATATATATTGTATTTTAAAATTGACCGCATAGCTTTATTTTGTAATTTTTGTAGTCTTTCTATTTGTGTTGTTGTGCAGCAGGTGTATAAAATTGTGGAGCCGAATTCAAAATGTGGTTTTATCATTGTGTTATATATGTGTATTGCCGTTATTTGAGATACTTTATTTCTAACCCGTTTAAAGAAACCAATTTTTCTACCAATTTTCTTACATATATAGTCAATGTGTTCTTTTAGTTTTAAGTCTTTATCTATTATAAATCCGACGTATTTAATTTTATTTACTTTTTCTATTGTTTCATTATTAATTGTAATCACATATTCACTGTTCATATTTATTTCAAGTATTTTAGTTTTGAGTTCGTTAAGTTTTAATTTATTCATTTTAAGCCAGTTATTTATGTTGTTTATGTCGTGCATTAGGTTTTCCCTACATTGTTCATCAGTGTCTCCTTCCGCATAAATTAATGTATCATCTGCGTACAGAATTATTTCGCATTTTTTTAGTATATTTGGCATATCATTTATGTATATTATGAATAATAGTGCGCCTAGGATAGAACCTTGTGGAACTCCAAATTCATTGTTTACTTCTTTTGATTTTATACCATTCACCTTTGTAATTTGCCTTCTATTAGTAAGATATGATTTAAACCAATTTAATTCAACTTCTCTTATACCATACATATATAATTTCCGAATCAGTATTTCTCTATCAATTGTCTCAAATGCTCTTTTAAAATCCAAAAACATTGCCATTATTTTTTTCTTTCTATCTACAAATTTCCATCTGTTTATCACATAATTAACCGTTGTTTCGCATGAGAACTTTTTTCTAAATCCAGATTGATATTTTGAAAATAAGTTTTGTTGTTCCATATATGTTTCCAGTTGTTCCTTAATAATTTTTTCGATGACTTTTTCACATGTTTTAAGAGTGTTTATTGGTCGGAACTCATCACATTTATTTGTTCTTGCAATTTTCTCTATTGGTGTTACCATTGAGTATTTCCAGCTATCTGGAAAAATTCCTGTTTCAAGTGATCTATTTATTATATCACGCATCGGTTCTCCTATAATATTCCAATTATCTATAATAACTTTAATTGTAACATTATTGAAATCTGGTTTACTTTTCATATTTTTACAAATATTTTTAAGTTCTTAAATTGTTATTGCACGGAATCTAAATCTATTCGTTATCACAGGTATATTGTTTATATATTGCACATTTTCTATTGTATTATTAATTGACTTAATACTATTCACAAAATAATGGTTAAATTGGGTGGCAATTTGGTAGTTATCTTTATATTTATTTTTCTTAAGGACTAAGTCTTTGATTTGTCTCCACATTTGTTTCTGATCTTTGGCATTTTTTATTTTTCTATTAATGTAATTGTTCTTCTCAACTTCTATTTTGGTTTTATATGTATTTCTAATTATCTTATAATTGCTCCATGCTGCTACTGTATTTTCTGCCTTAGCTATTTCATATTTAATAATTTTTTCTTTCTTCAATAGTTTAAGTTCCCTGTTATACCATTTGTTGACGTTATTTTTTGTGTTTTTTATTATTTTTTTGTATGTAAATTTCTTTATAGTGTTTTCAATGGCCGAGTCAAAATTATAAACTTTATTATTTAAATCATCGTTCTCATAATTTCTTAATATTGTACTAATTTCTTGATTAAAAAGCGTTTTATTATACTTAAATATTTCGATTTCTTGTTTGTTGATTTGGTCTTGTTTTTTATTTATGATTTTGATTTTAATATCTAAAGCTTCGTGATCTGCTATTTTATTTAAACTGTTATTTACTACTGAGACATTTTCACTGTTCGTGATGACGTAATCTATTATTGTTTTTGTGTTTGATGTTATTCTTGTATAATCCTTTACTATTTGTTTCAGTCCATTATCATTAAAGGCGCATTCTAGTCTGTTTTTATATGTTCCATCTTTACTCCAGTCTATGTTGAAATCACCTGCTATTATTATATCATACTGTTGTTCACATATTTCTTCAATTACTTGCTCAAAGACTTGAATAAACTCTACTTCACTGCTGCTTGGTGATCTATACACTGCTAATATTACAAATTGCTAGTTCTTGATTGTCGCCATGTATAAACTCATCCAGTAATTATACCCAGAAGACTTTTCTCCAATTTTTATCACATTACATTGTTTTTTAAAATAGATAATAACTCCACCCGTTCTGCTTGAATTTGACCGTGTAATATATTGGTTATATTCTCTAAGTTGTATTTCTTGTTCTTCTATATCGTCAGTTAAATGTGTTTCTGTAAGAACTATAAAATCTGGGTTTTGTTCATCAGCAATAACTGGCAATATTATTTTTTCAATAGCAGTTGACTGTCTGTCATCTAAAAGCTCTTCTGTCGCAACAATATCTATTACTTGTCAAATTTTCCGTATGAAATAATTAATGTTGCTCAACATTTTCCCAAATTTGAACAGAGTACTTTTTTAAAAAGTTAACTTGCCTTTCTTTACATATGCAAGTACTTGCATGCAAGTGCGAGTTCAAAAAACTCGACTAGCTCTTCAAGTGAACAAATTTGAGTGTATTAGTAAAAAATGTGAGTGTATTAAGGCCCAACTATAATGTGCATATGCTAGCTTAAGCAACCCTGCGAATACATATAAATTGTATGTGGCAAACTATAATGTACTTAACGAAACTTTTCGTTAAGTTTTTCAGCTGTCATTTGCTTAAGCAAAAAGCGAAACTAATCGCACATTCTGTACGGAATCAGCTGTTTGTTGTTGTTTGTTTGTGTTTTGAACAAAATGGAAGAAAATATATTTATTTTAAATTTAATAGAAAATGCGGAAAAAATAAGTGCCTTTACAATAAAAGGGACCCTTTTTATTTTAACAAAAATGTCTTTCTGTCGCGGTTTATTTCTCTGACAGAACAAGAGCGCCTTCTTCTTTTACAGTGTAGTTCACTTATTTCTTTTAATGTGCACAGGCCTTCAAGCGCTAACTTTAATATTATTATATTATTTAAATTTTTTCATGGGTTTTTCTCCATTTTTGCAAACACAATACGAAAATTAACAAAACATGTAAACGTTTATTATTATTTACATTTTAGTGCTGCCACAGCTGTACATTTTAGTACTTTTGCCGATAAATTAAAAAAAAGGAAAAATTATGCGTTTCGGGCACGAAGTTTTCTTTTAATTATAAAATAATATAATAATATTTATAAAATATAGTCATTTAATGGCTTTTTGTTAAAATAAAAACATTATTTTTAAACATCAATGAGCAACTGTGGACAAAAAGTTTCAAAGTCACGTAAGCACATTGTAGCCACCTGAAAGTTAACTCTGAATTGCTTATGCATTTGACAGCCTTTTCGTTAACTTTTGCAATTTGCTTAAGCTTGCTTATGCATATTATAGTTGGGCCTTTAGTTTTTCGAACTGTTACTACTTGCATGAGTAAAACCCCGGGTAAAAAATAAATTAATTACATCTGGTACAAAAAACAAATTTGTTTAGTTTATTTTTGTTAGGTTTTTTATTTTTTATAAAAACACTGAATGAACTGTTAAAGACTGTTATTAATATTATATTTTTTATGTGAAATTTTATTAAATAAGAAAGAAAATCTAAATTTGGTGCGATTTTTTTCAAATGGCGCGTTTTTTTTCTCCATGTTGGTGCGTTTTGAAATTTCAAAGTTGACAACGCTGTTTAGTATGAATTTGTAAAATAGTTGGTGCGGGAGAGTTTCTTTTGTGCTTTATGCATTTTTCGTGTTTAAAAAGTTTTTATATAAAATTTGCAAAAACTTTTCTTTTTGTTAAATAAACACGAAGACGGTTATATTCCATTAAAAAAGAAACATTTACAATGGTGAGTTCATGTGTATATTTTAACATAATTTATGTATTTGCTTCTGTATCAATGAATCAGTTTTTTGTCAGTTTGTAGTTTTGCTAAATGACTAATTTTATATGTTTTCATTAAATTGATAAGGTGTGTTATTGTTTTGTATCTACAACAAACAAAAAATTTTTTCTTTCCTTTTGTCTTCTGTATTCTTTGTATGTGTTTTTTGATAAAAGCCGTAAAAATAGTTGTTTTTTGATGTTGCTGTTTTGTAGTCGATTTCATTGTTATTGCTTTTGTTTCTGTATATTTTCCGGTTTCCTTTTTTTAAATTTATTTTTGTATTTGTTCTTGTATTTATTAAATTTTGTTTTTGCTTTTTACAGGGTGATAGCAAGATTTGTGATATAAGTGATGATGTGAGAGATGAATTGAAAAAATTCCGCTTTCGCAAAACGACTTCTAATTCGGCTTTAATATGTAAGTATTAACTAATTTTGCTAAATTTAATTTATTTAAATGAGATAAAAAATAAATTGTTCCGGTTGTCACACCCCAAAATTAAGAATTATGTCAATGCCATGGTAGCCAGATACATCTAAACAATATTAAATGCAAATTTAATTGGAATTAGGGAGCCAGATTTGAAATACGGAAAAACAGTACATCATATACAAAAAACAGTACAATAAAAAAACAGTACATTTTATTTTTTAACGAAAACATAACTCTTTATTCATGTAATAACATTTTTGTAATATTAATTTAATAAGCAACAAAAAAATTTTTAAAAATACTTAAAAATATGAGATCATAACATATGTATATTATAAACGTTTTTGAAGAAGGTACCTACATAGAAAATACAATTTAAATGACATATTGTATCTTTTACATAATCAAAGTCCTTTAGATTACAATATTTTTGCTTTGCTTGTAATACAAAGTTTGAAATTTATTAGTTTTTGTAAATCAATCTGTACCTATATGTATTAATTTACATTACAAAAGTGAACTTTAAATTTAATGTTAACTCAATTTTACTCCTTTTTAAATATTTTTTAGTAAGAATAATGCTGTTCCAATTTACATGGTGTAGAAATTTATTATATAAAAATCAAGAAGTATCATTTATTGAAAAAAATTCAAGTAACATTTTATCTTAACCCCTATAACATGACTACTTTAAAATTAAATGTGCCATCAGCTTTTCGAAAAATGTATTTAAATACGTTGTATAAACAATGATATATTTATGATATCCAATTTGTTTTTTAATATTCTTCATGTTAATCTACAATGTTTAATGGTTAGAAATGCCTTTAGAGCAATGATGTCCATTTTATGAAACAATTGTTGTTGTATTCATTTCATATGGACAAACAATTTTTTTTGACACCAATGCTTTAGAGCCATTAACCACAAAGTATACTTTGTGCCATTAACACTGATTTGTTTTTATCAATATTTTTTCAATTTCAATATAAATAAGCTTTTAACGAAAAACAGTACAAAAAACAGTACATTTGCGTACTGTTTTGGGTCTTCTGCATAAAACAGTACATTTGAAAATAAACAGTACGCGTACTGCTAAAAACAGTACGTCTGGCACCGCTAATTACAATATTTATTGCTCAAGCAAAATGTCCAAAACAAAATATAAATTTCACATCTGGAATGGTGAAAGACTTTTTCTAATTATTGAATTTTTATTTTAAGTATGAAATGATTGTCTGCAAACTCTAAAACTTGAAGCCTAATTTAGCTAATTATAAAAATGTTTTACAAGCAAATAAATAAATCTATGTATGTATGTCTATTTTACAGTAAAAGTTGATCGGGAAAAGCAATTGGTCGTACTCGACGATATGCTAGATGACATCTCACTTGAAGAGCTGCAAGAACAACTACCAGGTCATCAGCCTCGCTATGTTATTTATACCTATAAAATGATTCATGACGATTCGCGCATATCATATCCAATGTGTTTTATATTCTATACTCCACGTGACAGTCAAATTGAATTACAAATGATGTATGCTTGCACTAAAAGTGCCCTGCAAAGAGAAGTAGATCTGACCAGGGTCTACGAAATACGTGAATTAGATGAATTGACCGAGGAATGGCTAAAGGAGAAACTCAAGTAAAACACAAAAAATAGTACAAAATTTATTGAAAAAGAAAACAATTAAGATAACAATAAAAGACAGCCAATAAAGCAATATTTTACAAAATTAATAATAACAACAATTAATATACATATGTATAAAATGACCTCCATATACCAACGATTATATACCAAATTAAATTTTTTCGTAAAATAATTTATATATATATATGAGAATTTTTTATTTTTGTTAACATTTAAGCTATAATTTAATGTAACTATGTATTTCAGGAAATTTATTTTCCTACTTTAAAAAACTATTTATGTATGTATTATTTAATATGGTGTATATTTAATTTCATTTATTTTGTATATGGCCCTTTCTAATGTATTACAACAGCCTGATACAGGCACAGGACCGGACTCAAAAATTGTTTGATAACTAATTTAAAAATTGTTTTGCGTTTATGTTTCCGTATCAGGTGCTTTACTATTTTTAACTCTATTTTAATTACTTTGTTCTCTCTATGTACAACTCAGTGAACAAAAAACTTTTTGTAAATTTTCTATTTAAAAAATATGAATATAATTTTTTTAATTTGTTTTTTCATTTACGACAGAAGCTGAGCTTGCCAAATTTTTAATACTTATAAGTTTTTTTGATAATACAAAATTTACAAATAATTATAAAGAAATATGTATTGAATAATAAAGATTTGCACTTTTATAGAATTTAAATGAAATAAATAAAATATTAATACAAATCAATAATATGTTTTTGGTTTTATTTGGTATTTAATGTCTTTAATAATAATTATTTAGTTATAATACTAAAAAATGGAAGTACTGTGCTTCCAGCGTAAAACAATTTAGTCCAAATAATAATGTGTATTAACACAAATCTGGAGACATTATTTCATACTCCCAAGAAAATAAAATGGACAAATTGATCTAGTTTCTTACTTGTAAACTAAACTAATTCGAGCCCATCTTAAATTAATATTTTTTTTTTTAATAAATGTCGTTTAGAAAGCTTGTTATATGATTTATTAACAATAAAGTATTTATTTGTATTAACAACAATGCCGAAATTAATAATCTACTCGAACAGGTAATATATTTTTGTGTCAATGTGTTGAGGCATGAAAAATCTCTACACGAACATTGTCTTCTATTACCCGGGACTTTTGGTTATTCGTTAAAATGATAAAGCAAGTTCATCACATTCATACTCTTTTAATTTATTTCCAACCATTTACAGATTCGGTAGATAGGCCTTACTTTTTGGCAGAATTATTTCCAAATAATTCAAACTTATCGTAGAGCAATCAACTACTATCCGAACTCGAAAGAGCATTATTAATTATGCGGAAAACATTCATTCGGACTCGCGTAGTTTAGAGGGGTTCTAGCGAATCTCAACATAAGTAAGTCTCCCAGCCGGATGGTATACCAGAATTTTTTTTGAAATAGTTTTTTCGACGCTAGCTAGTCACATTAGCTTTTCATCATTTTATACTGTGCCGGCGAATTTCCTATGTATGGGAAGGAAAGCATGTTAAATTATCATCTTGTTAAATATCTGTCTAACAATTTACTTAGTGACCTTCAGTACGCTTTTTGTAGGGGACGCTATACGGGAGACTTTCTGGCCTTGTTATCGCTCTAGATTGCTGCATACGAAATATGAAACGTATTGCATTTAGTTATAAACTCTCCTGTTTTATAAAGAGCTTTCTCAGAAATCGGATATTTATAGGAGTTGCTAAACTTCTACAGGAAGTTTATTCTTGTCACTGTCAATATGTGACATTAGTAGGGGTTAAATTCATTCTTTAAGGTTACAACCAACAAAATAACAGTTATTATTTAGAATTAAAAAATAACAAACGAATATTATTTAAATTACTTTTAAATAAGGTACGACGACTTATTTATATGCTAAAAATTTATGAGAAGTTTATGATAAAACAAGTATTACCAATATTTGCATCCATATGTAAATAATTTTGATTTCTAATTTGTGTCGTTTGTTTAATTTTAGCAACCAATTCAAATATAACGAACTATTATCAAAAATAACACTAAAATGTTCATTATTCTGGTAACACTATTATTTGTTATCTATGGCATTCTTATCTAAATTCTGCTGCCTTATAATTTCACAATGTTTCATTCCATAATGTTGCATATCGTTCATTAGTACTTGGTTACGCTAACGAACTAATTAACAAAACGTAACTTACAAAAATTGAACAGTACTGACGGAAAACAATTTTAGTGAGAATATTAAAAAAATATATTTAAAAGTTAAAATTATTAATAAAACGTATGCAAATGTAAAGATAAATATGTATTTAAGCAAATAAATGTGAAGTTAAACAGTAAAATCTTGAAAAAAACAGCAAAAATACGAAAAATTCCGATAACAATTTGAAGTGTAATAGTTGTAGAAGAAAAAAAGTGCAAGACAAGTACCAGAAAAAAGAAGAAGAAAAAACCCAACAATAAGAAAAGCAAAGAAGGCAAGAGTAGAGCAGAGTGCAAAGTGCTGTTAACAAAATGGAAATAAATTGTTAGAAATTCCAAGAAGAATTTTGATACAACTCCTGTTTATATATTTAATTTTATTATTTCGGTTTATTGCATTAAATATACGTTTTGTTGCAAATGCAACGTAATCAATATTGTCGTTAAAAAGACAACAACAAATCCATTGTAAGTTCTATTATAAAATTTGTAGAAATCTATACCAATATTATGTGTAGTTATTTCGTTTATCATTATTTCTTTCTTGGAGGACGACCTTTGCCTCAATTTCTGTTTTATATTTTTGCTTTCGTTTATTTTAATGTGCATTAAAATTTTTTGTTGTTGGTATCGCTTACGTGTTGACAGAGCCTTGAAGTAGTGCAATGTTAAGTTGGCTATTAAATCATGGGTCTATCCGATCGGATTGGCTTTTATTACAAATATCACAATTCCATTTAGAAAAATATTGCAAAATATTATTGAAGCAAGTGATTTCTTTTGTAGTTACAACAACCGTGACCTTGATGTCAAGAGGCCATGGTTGTTGTTAATTTTCTTCAAGTTGTCTTTATTATTTTATGTTTCACTATCTGCAGTTAGGGATTCATATTATACCTAGTTATAAAGATAATTTCGTAATTTAAGAAACATTTCGTAGTTGTAGTTTCTTTTTCTTTGCAGTCTGTCAGTCGTGTAGTCATTATCAGCTGTAGATTTTTCAATTTTACAGTATTTTGCTCGTAATTAATTTCTTGCAGTAAAGTTTTTTTCTTGTTCTTTTGTTACAATTATTGTTGTTTATTTTACTTTTGTATTATTCTTTTGATAATTATTGCCTCTGCCAAAACGATAATCAAAACTTTTGTTTATCCGGTGGATATTTTGTTGTACATATGTATGTACATATTTTTCTTTTTCATACATTTGTTGCAGTCGTATGACTTTCAAATGATGAGTAATTCATTATTAATACATAATTTATTATCGTAAAAGTAATAATAAAAAAAATGGAAAAAAAGGATGTGAAACTATTGGGCATATTATTGCAATGTATGTACATATGTATGTGAGTTCAATAAATGTTATTTTCTTTTAAAATTATAAAATGTCTCTGCTAATTTAGCTTTGGCTAAGATTTGTTCTCGAAGGCGTTCGCGAAAAGCTGTAGTTTTGCAATTAAAAAAGCAGGTTAAATTCCTAGATCAGCGTCATAAATATAAATGCTTGTTCTTTATTTTGTTTTAAAAGTAAAGATTTTTAAGTACATTAGGCTGGCCCCCTAAAAAAGTTGTCAAAGTTGGTTGGTAGGCTTGATCAAACATCAAAATTTAATTTGTTCAGGTTTTTTGTTGTATTTGTTTCCAATATACACATATAATAATAACACTTTACAACAGTTATTTTAGTATTTTTTATATGTGAAAATTAAAGATTATACCTATTTGGATTTGCGGACGAGTTATTTTTGGTGTAACGAAAATATAAAAAAAACTTGTACTATTTACCAGAAGATATAAAGTGCTACGCTTTACACTACCAAAACTTGCAGGTGTGAAATGTACACTTACTGGCGAAGTAGGTATTTAGGAGTGTTCATGGACAGCAAATTGCACTGGAGAAAGTGATAAAAGATCTCAATATTTTCTACGAAAGCGGGATCTTCATTTTTTTTATCGGTTAAAACCTTAAATCTAAACCCTTAACACTGACTAGTTTTTAATTGCTAACAATTATAAACACTTATCACAAAGGATGCCTTGATAATATTGTGAACCTACCTTCAAAAAGAGCAGAGGCTGTGTTGGCATATGAGAACCTCATCAACGAAAAGTATTGAAAATATTTTGCCAATATTACCGGATTTGATTTTAAAAAAACACATACAATTTAGAGAAATGTATGAAATTTTTTTTTTAAGTCGGTAGAACAATATCTACCAACAATTCAATGTTTAAAAATGATTTCATGTAAATGTTGACCGAGGCTACGTCCTAAACAGTTATCTCTCCAACATATCGGCCGGTATCTCACGAATAAATTCTTCAATATCTATTAGCTTCCAGTGCGTCGTGTGGATTAAATTCTTGCAAATAGCCGCCTCAAATGGTCGCCAAAACTGAACATAAAATGGAAGAAATGCTCGATACACTTCACTAATCAATAATCTGATCGTTTGTATGTCCGTTCATTATAAAATTATATACCAAATTGAAAATTTACAACAAACAGTAAGTAACAGTTATACAAAAAAAGCCTTGCCAAAAACAAAGTTGCTAAAAAACCACACTTTATAAATATAATGAACTTCTACAAACGAAGTACTTTCGCAGATTACAGTACAGTTTTCAAGGCTGAGTTTTCCAGAATGAGATAATAGAGATTATTAGGATTGATAATAAAACTCCAAACGTATTTTACGTATAGTCAAGCCAAAGAAAATATATCAACAAGAATCATTTCAATCATGGATCAGTTTTTATCCGGTTATCTTGAACTACATGATAACAGAAATAACAATATGTCTTCAAATATTCCTAGTAACATACTCCAAACATGATATTGGAAAACATCTGCGATATAATCTATTGAGAAATACTTGCCTAAAAGAAGTTTATTGAACAAAGAACTAGTCCATCATAGGGCGCCATAACGCTTCCATAAATCTTCCAAAAATTTCTACAATAGATGGAATTTTGATTTGTATTGTTTGCCTACTGGTTTTAATGTTTTCCTTTATTAGATTATTTAACTAATTGTTTGACTTTTTTATCTTTATTAAAAATTATATTTTATTTAAGCTTAAGGTCAAAATTTTTTTTTATTTATTTCTTATTCATTCTAATATTTCGCTACAACAATTCGGACAATTATTGTTACATATGTATAATAAAAAATATTTTTATTGTTATTTTAAAACATATTATAAATTTTTTAATAAATTTCATTTCTCTGAATATACTACACATTGTTGTTGCGAAATATTGGAGTAAATAAGAAATAAATAAAAAGAAAGTTTTCCTGTTTACTCTATATAATGACTTTTTTAAAGCAGTAAAATTTTAATGAACAAAACATATTGTTAATATAATTAGAATTTAAGTACTAATTGATCTCAGGTTTTTTTATTACTATGTGATATATTTTTATTTTGGATGAGAAGGCTTGCTATTACAAAATAAATGAATATCTATATATATAAAAGTGAATGTGTGTCGTTATGTTTATTATTATTAGTTTGAAGTCTATAGACGGCTAAACGGCTGAACCGATTTGCTTGAAATTTTCACAGTATATTTCTGTATGTCTGGAAGGAGCTATAGGCTACTTTTTTTTGGAAATTTTAAGTGGGCGTGGTACCTCCCATACAAAGTTAATTTTAAAAATCACCGATTTGCTTGAAATTTTCACAGTATATTTCTGTATGTCTGGAAGGAGCTATAGGCTACTTTTTTTTGGAAATTTTAAGTGGGCGTGGTACCTCCCATACAAAGTTAATTTTAAAAAATACGGGTAGCGAAGCACACCGGGTTTTAGCTAGTATAAAATAAAAATAAATAAAATAAATGTATTAAATGTATTACTGTAGTATCTACATGCAAACGCTTTAAAACTAGTCTCCAGGTGATATGCCCCATATAATTTTTAGGTATTGTTATACTCTTTGAACTAGTTTTTCTTATATTATTAACCTCACTCGAAGTTATTCACAATACAACTTTTAAAGATTTTCATATAAATTCTTTGTTTTATTTTGTTTTGAAAAACAAAGAGCTTGTTGAAAAACTGGAAATCATAATATTGTTAAAAATAATAAGCAAATGTGCTGATGCGATTAAAACAGTAAAAAAACGTTTCTGCTAGAATCTTATCTTCAATTTCAGTTAACGATATTATGTACATATATGTACATATAATATGTACATATTTTTGGCAGGCAATCTTATCTTAAATTGTTTATAAACTCTACTAAATGAAAAGCAAAATACAAACACACTATTAACCTATAAACTAAACAATTTAACTCCTTAGGCTCTTATTTAATATTAATTTTCAATATTCATTCAAAAGACTGGCTAATCTTTAGTGAATAAGTCATTAAATAATTTCAATTGCTTGGCTATTATTACAGCTTTATATTTCTCACAAAGTTATTGTCCACAAATTAATAACTGTTTATTGGGGTCCGTAGACGTATTCAAACTTTTGATATACCGATGGCCACCGGCAATGCATTAGCAGCGGCATCCGGAGGACTTGTAGCTGCATCAGTTGCTTCTACGGGTGATTTAGAGCCTTTGCCCACCTTAAGCAATGGCAGCTCCTCCATGGCCGCCTCAACACATCAAGGCAATCAAGGTTATCATCAGTTAAGTGTGACAAGTAAGTGCATGATTTTCTAAAAATTTCTTATTTATTTTGTAAATTTTGTAACATTTGTTGTTGTTCCCACAGTTGAAGAAGCGTCACTACGTAATAGTGGATTTTTAAAACCAAATCCATATGTTGAGCTGCTAATCGATAATAAAAGTAAACGTAAAACAGATTTTGTTAAGAACACATACTTGCCGAAATGGAACGAAGAATTTACAGTACTGGTAAGTTTAGCAAATTTTCATTTCATGCTTTATATACTTTATTTGCTTGCGCACAACTTAAATCTACTTATATACCTGGATTTACCTATAAAACTATTCTACCATATTAGTTTATTTTTAAAACATGTCAGTTTTAATAATGATTCGTATTAAATTAGTATCTCTGTATTTAATCTAGTTATTATAACATATTTACCTTAAACATTGACACATGCACAAACTTTTCTATATGTATATACTCTAGGGCAATTCATAATCTTGTGCAAATGGTATTGCATCATTGCATTTGCAAAAAGCTTTAGCATATTTTTGCTCTACACTAACAAAATACAAAGCAAGAGTAAAAATATACTAAACTTTTTCTCAAATGCAATATCATTAGCACAATATTGTGAATATACCTATATTTAAATGTTGTTTGTTGAACTCAATTTAATGATGGTTTTTTTATTTAATAACTTTACCTTTTCTTGTCAAATTTCTAATTGTTTGTTTTTAATGTTTTTGTTTTCTTCGCATTTTTATTTTGTTACGATTTGTTGGTGTTGTCTTCAATGTCGTCAATTCATTTTGACGGGATTTTCATGTTAAATTTTATTTATTTGCATTAATGAACATATTTTGTTGTTGACATTAGTACATATTATAGATTTTCTTCTACAATTTTGTTGTTGTTACTGGTAGATAGGGAATTGAAAATGTAATTTTTGTTGTTGGTGTTTGTGAAACATTTTAAGAACATTATTATTAATTGATAATAATATTTTCATTACCGATGTCTAGTGTTCCTTTTCTGTAGGCTTGGTCATTTCAATTTTGTATTTGTTAGTATTTTCTGCTTAGTCATCGTTTAGTTTAAATGTAAACTCTAAACATATATTCGATTTGTTTAACAAATTTAGTTTGTAATTTAAATGTGGTCTTACATGTGTGCAAAATTATCGTATTACCATCAGCTGAATTGCTTGAATAGTGTTGATGTCATTAATTGTTTATATACATACATATGTATATATAATAATGTATAATGTCTTATCGAATTGGCGTTAGATTTTTTTATAAACTACACATTTGTTACAAAGTTTATAAAAAAAAAGAAGTAAAATGCTGTTCACTCAGTGAATTTATGTCTTTAAATCCATATAAAATTTTCATATTCAATAGTTGATATGTATCAATTACACTCGACCACTAACCTACAGTTGTTCTACATAAGCTATTGTTTAACTAAAATAGTAAAGATAGATAAAATAAAGTGGATCCATTATCAGCTTTCGATGTGCTTTACAGAGACGTTTGACATGGCACCAAATTTGTTCCGAAACAAACAAAAAACAAGTAACAGTGTTATATTCATCAATCGAAAAGATGCGAATTGTGTCTTGCGAAACATGCATTATTCTATGTTCTTGAAAGTCATATCATGCGTTGGTTGGACGACTTTGGAACATATTTACGTTTTTAGTAAAACATGAATTGATTCTTTTAAAGCCTAGCATTTAAAAATACGTTATTTTGCTTATTTGACCAATGAAGCTAAGAATATGAAATTAAGAGGAGGTATTAATACGAGTAGTATGATTTTTACTTCCTTTAAATATTGCTATTAACGGAAATTCGTATAAATTTCACTCTCCGAAAATACAGTTCAAAACATTTTTTTAATCATATTTAAAAAAAGCCTCAATTTAGACATCGGGCTGAGGAGAAGATACGACGAGTACACACTTGATTGTACTAGCAATACGTGTTACTCTCTTATTCGTGTGTATCCCCTAAAAAGAAAATAAGAGCGATATAAGCAATAAAAATTGTGCTGTGTGAACATCGAGGAAATTTCAAGGAAAAAATTGTATCAATCTTTTCAATAAAAATAGCTTCGTGTAAATTGGTACAAAACAACAATATGTGAAATTTAATAATTTCCGGCTTAAGTTAATTCTTACGGTAATAATTCAAAGAATACAATTACATATAAAGTATTTTGTCATTTGGCACATTATTTACAATTATAATTGTGCTACTTGTAATTCTTAAAAACTTTTTAGCACAGATTTTGTTCAAATCAAACCGATACCCGATCGGAATTTAAATAGTTGAAAATATGTATGTATGCGTGTACGAGTATATATGTGGAAATAAAAATGTGTGTAACCTTTAGATGTCTATATAAAAATGATTTTCCAATTAAAATAAGTTTGCAACTAGTGTAATGCATACAAAAGCTTTGAATTTTATGTAAATATGTAACCTATATATTTTATTTTTAATTTATTTAATGCATGATTCCATTGCTAAAGTGTTTTCAGTGCATAATTATTCATAGATATTTTGTTAAAAAGAACCATTTTACATTTCTTAACAGTAAATAAAATATTTTGTTTCCAAATTACTCTGTGTTCATCTATAATCCGGTTATGTTATTATTAAAACAATCTCTATAATTTTATTTTTAAAAATCCTTGTTACTTTTGGTTTTGGCTTTCTTTCATGCACGATCTAACAGAAAAAATATCATCTTCGCATCTCCATTAATTTTGACAATAAAGAGAACAACAACAAGACAATTGAAATAATTTATTTTTTTAGATTACGCCCCATTCAGTTTTACACTTCAAGGTATTGGATCATTCTAGCTTTCGCAAAGATGCTATGCTCGGTGAGCGTACCATTAGTTTGGCCCACATTTTGCAGCACTATAATGGTCGTTGTGAATTTTTGGAAGTGAATATGGATCTGTTGGTCACCAATAAATCGGACAATCGTCAAACGAAAAGTGGTGAATTAGTCGCCATATTAAATGGTCTGAAATTGGATATGACAAATGTGATGATACAAAATGGCAATGGTTCGTTTATGGCCAATGCTGCAGGTGATGGGGGAAATGGTGCTGGAACATCAGGCGCTGCAGCGGCTGCAGGACGTAGTTGTATGATCTATGGTGGTGTTAGAACACGAGTGCGTATGCGTTCAACGGGTAGTGTTAGTGAAAGTGGTGCCGTGGGCCCAGGCCGATCTCCTGTAGCCATGCAAAATGGTAATTTAGAACGCAGCAGTAGTTCAGGCGCAATGGTACCACAAACTGGTGCTGTGCGTAGAGCACCAAATCCTCCTAGTGGTACTTGGGATCCACAAACGGCTGCGGCTATGGCAGTTCAACAGCAGCAGCAGCAACAACAACAGCAACAAATGCAAATGGTACATAATCAACGTGTAAATGGACCTACGGCAGCAGCTACTGCAGCAAATGCACGACCCATGTCGCAACTATATGCAAATGGGGCAGTTTCTGGTCAACAACAGCCAGCTCAACCCATGTTGGAAGGTGCAATCGGAGGCATGTTACCCGCAGCTGGTGCGGCTAACGACCAAGAATCCATTATGGGCAATGGTTTACCGGTATCAAATGCAACGGATCAACAATTGCAGGCTGCACAAGCAGACGATGAACCACTGCCGGCTGGTTGGGAAATACGTTTCGATCAGTATGGCCGTCGTTACTATGTTGATCACAATACACGATCAACATATTGGGAGAAGCCCACACCACTACCACCAGGTTGGGAAATAAGGAAGGATCCACGAGGGAGAGTGTACTATGTGGATCACAATACACGCACCACCACCTGGCAACGACCGAACAGTGAACGCCTAATGCACTTCCAGCACTGGCAGGGACAGCGTGCCCATGTGGTAGCACAAGGTAATCAAAGATTCCTCTATGGCCAACAACAGCAGCAGCCCACAGCCGTAACAGCGGCAGCCACACAAGACGACGAAGATAGCTTGGGTCCCTTGCCGGATGGCTGGGAGAAAAAGGTACAATCGGACAATCGTGTTTACTTTGTAAATCACAAAAATCGTACAACACAATGGGAAGACCCTCGTACTCAGGGACAAGAGGTTAGTTTGATAAATGAAGGCCCCCTACCGCCAGGTTGGGAAATTCGCTATACAGCGACGGGAGAAAAATTCTATGTAGATCACAATGCCAGACGTACAACCTTTGACGATCCCCGTCCGGGTGCTCCGAAGGGAGCTAAAGGTGTTTACGGTGTACCTAGGGCCTATGAGCGTAGTTTCCGCTGGAAACTCTCACAGTTTCGTTACCTTTGCCAGAGCAATGCTCTGCCCTCACACATCAAAATCACTGTTACTCGCCAGACACTTTTCGAAGATTCCTACCATCAAATAATGCGCTTACCAGCCTACGAATTGCGTCGTCGTCTATACATCATATTCCGCGGTGAGGAGGGTCTCGACTATGGCGGTGTATCGCGCGAATGGTTTTTCCTTCTCTCCCACGAGGTACTCAATCCAATGTATTGCCTTTTCGAGTATGCAAACAAAAATAACTATAGTCTACAAATTAATCCCGCCTCTTATGTTAATCCCGATCATTTGCAATATTTTAAATTTATCGGTCGCTTTATTGCCATGGCTCTGTATCATGGTCGTTTCATTTACTCCGGCTTCACTATGCCCTTCTACAAGCGTATGCTCAATAAAAAACTAACAATCAAAGACATTGAAACCATTGATCCCGAATTTTATAATTCGTTAATATGGGTACGTGACAATAATATCGATGAGTGCGGCTTGGAACTGTGGTTCAGTGTGGACTTTGAGGTGTTGGGACAGATCATACATCATGAGTTGAAGGAAAACGGCGAAAAAGAAAAAGTTTCAGAAGAAAACAAAGAAGAGTATATAACGTTAATGACCGAATGGAGAATGACACGGTAAGTGATATTGTTTTTGTAAATATTACTGTCTATTAATGACGATTTTAACATAAAACCATCACATAATATTTCAGTGGTATTGAACAACAAACAAAAACCTTTTTAGAAGGTTTTAATGAAGTAGTACCACTCGAATGGTTAAAATATTTCGATGAACGTGAATTGGAGCTGATACTTTGCGGTATGCAAGATGTGGATGTAGACGATTGGCAACGTAACACCATATACCGGCATTACAATCGTAATTCAAAACAAGTTGTATGGTTTTGGCAGGTAAGTAGGAATTTACAAATAGAATTTACAATTTTTATAAAATTTTACCAATAACTTTAATTGCTCTGCAGTTTGTGCGTGATACTGATAATGAAAAGCGTGCCAGACTTTTGCAATTCGTCACTGGTACTTGTCGTGTACCGGTGGGTGGTTTTGCCGAACTGATGGGTTCGAATGGTCCGCAGCGTTATTGTATTGAAAAGGTGGGCAAGGAAACCTGGTTGCCACGCTCACACACCTGTTTCAACCGTTTGGATTTGCCGCCATACAAGAGTTACGATCAACTAGTGGAGAAATTAACATTTGCCATCGAAGAGACTGAAGGCTTTTGCCAGGAATAGTTTGAAAACATTGTGGTATATTAAAGTTATAGTAATGAAATGTTTGCACTTGAAGTGGATGTAACAATATAGTAAGGAAGGGTATTTTAACGAAACTTTAACACAAGCAGATATAAAGCACATAACAATCTTTTAATATTTCTTTTAATTTTGGTCAAAACAAATTCAACTACATTTAAATTATTTCGTTTAATGACATTTTTGTGCAAATACTTATTTAAATAATCATGTTGTAACTGTTGTAATTCTTATATTTATATTTATGTTTATTCTTTTATAAATATGTAAATGATTACTAATGTATTTAAAAAACAAAGAAAATTATTTTAAAATAAAGTATTGCAAAATATTTTATTTTAAAGTCTTACTTTAAAGAAACTTGATTGCAATTTTAAAAAAACGTATCATTATCACACTTATACTTAATCTATATTTAAACTATTTAAAGACATTTCTGTTACACATATTTCTATTGCTATAGCTTTAAACAAACAAAAAAAAAATGAAGAAAGAAAATACAAAAATAATTCGTTTAAATATTTTAATATTTTCTTTGTACATGTATAATTTTTATTGTAAATATTTTATTATTTTTCTGTACTTTTTCTGTTTTCCATTTTCTGATTGTGCTTGCAATCAGCAACTTGTCCATTAAATAAAAAAACTATGAAACTTAAAACCTAAATTTATTAAGAAAAACAAAACTAAAAGAGCATAAAACTTAATACATATATAAAAGAAAAGATATCGTGAATGGAAATTGAATACACCGTCATTAAAAATATATATTAATTAAAACATAAATAAAATTAGTTTATATTGTTGTTAATTAAATTAAACGTATTATAAAAAGAAAACAAATATTTAGTGAAAAAAATAAATATGTTTTAAAATATTTTATCAAAATGGAAAATAAAAAACCATGGAAAAAACGCAAAAACAAAAGAAATCAATCACAAGGGTATATAAAACCAACTATAAATAAATGATTTATAAATTAGAATGTCTAAAATAATGTTTCTTATTGCTTCAGTAATAATTGTACGATTAAGGCTAGTGAATGGCAATTTTCTTTTGTGGTAGAATGGTCATTTGGTCATTTGCAGAGAAATTTTTGTTATAACAGTTAAAACTATAGAATTTTCTAATACGGGATTTCTGCATCAAGAAATTGTGCTGCTTCTACTGTGCTGTGTTAGTACATAAAATCACTGGGCGAAATGAAGTAGCTTTGTTTGGGCCGTTGAATAAGTGGTTTTATCATGTGGATCCTGATCATAAGCTGGACATACATATACATATTTGGAAAGTTACGGTCTATGCATGATCAGTAGGACCTTTTGTGCCAGAACAACTTTTGTTGGCTGTGATATTAATAGAAATACAAGGAGACCCCCGAAATGTCAGCATTTTAACTCTAACGACCTTCTTCGCCCATCTGATGAAAAGTGTTGCCAAAGACGTTGGTGATAGTTACAGGTTTCTCACAGTGTATTTATCCGAGATAACCGTTTACCAGACCGCATATGTTGCCACAATGGTGCAGTCGTCCGCATATTTAATCACTGCCGTTTTCTGTTGAAGTGCGGGAAGTTTAGATATGTAGTAGTTAAACAGGATTGGGTGCCCCGATAGACTAGGCTATAGTGTGCCGGACTATCAGTCAGAGGATTGCGGGTTCGATTCTTGCAAAAAGCTTCGCGTTTGTGTTTGTTAAAAAAAAGAATAGGGATTCTGGTCTGAGATACTCCCTTTTTAAGTCTAACATATATTAAGCGTTTGCCATTAGACTCTATGAACCACCTATTTCCTATGTTGGCCACTCAGATAATTTATTTATTTGTTAACTGCAGGTTGTCATGACAGTAACGAAGGCCTTCGGTATGTCTAGCGCCTTATTTTGTTGAGCATTGTTTACAGCAGGTTATCCTGGAAGAGTATTGCAGTATCGAATGCCTTTGATAAATATATGGCCCGTCGTTTTACAAATTTAAGGGGGACGGGTTAGCTGGGAGAGGGGGGGAAGAGTCTCAAGAGTCTTTGCGACAAGTATCAAGAGGTTTGACTCTTTGCCGCGTTCTTTAAAACTTTGAGAATAGACATGATTCTACCATTTTTCAGTCATTGAGTACATGACAACTTAAAACCCGTTGTTATGTACTCAATTCTCCACTAGAGTAGGCGTTTCAACACCAGCATGCTCCATTCGCCTTGGATGGTTTGGCTGGTCATAACATTTGATGTCGAAAGCTGTGGTTAGTCCGAGAATAGAAGATTGTGAATAACATTTCGTTTTGCAATGTCTTTTTCCGGATGTCCAATGCAAAGCCGGCAGAAAACACGCGAATACTCTTCGAATATGGTGATATCCACAGCACAATGGCCCTGTCTTCCTTATTAGGTTAGAGAGAACATCACTTGCTTTTGCCTAATCTTTCTCAGGGTCGTCAATGAAATGCCGTCAGAAAGCAATCGTTTATGGTGCTAATACAAAACGTAATGCCAACCACGTATTTCTTATATATATATCGTTAGAGCAGTAGATTAATACTTGAAAACTCTTGGACCCAAGCTGAGTTCCTTCTGATGATCTAACCATTAGTTCCGCTTGTTGTCTTTTACGAACTTGTTGGTTGTTGTTGTTGTTGTAACAACAGTAATTACTGAGTTTACAGCCCTTGGCCGAGTGATATCGGGTCATTCCGGTGCGTAGAACCGGCTGTTGTGAGAATGCTTGTTGGTCGTCAGGGTTAGTGTTTCGAGTGTCATCAAGCTCATTTTTGACAAAGTAAAAATAAATCGAGTGGTGACTATCAAACGGGATGAGCTAGGACTTTAATTCCAATTTGTCTGGAAGATTGTGGCAAAGGGTTCCCCATAAGAAGAATTTTTATCACCATTTTTGTATAACATTGTCTTAGTAATACCAATACCGTTTTCAATATTAGTGACTAAACTATTCCATAGAGTTTTTAAGTGCAAATGGAAATTTCTCTAAGTTCTTAGAAAACTTATTTATAAGACTATTTTGTGGTATCGTGAATGTATCCAACAATACTACTTGTTTGCTCTAAATACAGTGAGTAAGTCTACCTGCCACCCATTTCATACTGAAAGCGTATGACAGCTGGAAAATTGGATACAATCAGTGCTGATATTCAGCCGGTTCGGACCGGTTCCCTCGAACCGGTTGTTAAAATTTTAAAAATTTTCCGTACCGGTTGTTGCATATTCACCCTTATCGTGAAAAAAAATTCCACATGAAATTTGTTCCCTTTTATTTTTTAACATTGAATTTTAATAGGCAAAATGTGAAAAGGGAACAAATTTCATGTAAAATTTTTATTCACGATAGGGGTGATTATGTTTTTTGCTTTAACTGTTTTATATAATGTGTATTTATCAAGATGATATAGTCTGGGCAACAAACACAATATTGTTCAGTTGTTCATTGTCCAAACAATTTTTTTTGACTTTTATTTTGCAAAATCAAAACTATTTTTTGTTAAAAACGTAACTTTTTTTATTAAACGAAAGTTTATATCATTTCCTTCAAGAGGCTTGTGGTCTGTTACTGGGATCCGAATTTAAAATTTTCGCTATTTTTATCAAAATTTGGCAAAAATAAAATTTTTTTAAGCGAACCGATTGTTAATTGTTTCGAATATCACCACTGGATACAATTGACCCTTTTCTAATTGATTAATTTGGTAAGTTACTACAAATGGCTCTACTGAAGCTAATGTCTATCAGCTGTAAGGCTTGTTAAAACGCTTGGGTTTCGACAGCATCATACCGGCGTATCTTCGATCTAATACGATACTAAATATGCCCTGGTTTATTCTGATATACAGTCAGTCTTGAGCGGTCGTATGTTTCAGGATCATGGAACAAATGTAATGGTTTTAAATTCTCTTGTATGAAAATAACTTTAATCAAATTTTATAATTTTTGTGATAAAAATATATTTTTTAATAGGGGTTATTTATGTTAATGTAACATTGTTGGTTGAACAAAATCTACATTCTGCATTTCAACAGCCCTAAACTAAATAAAAATGTGTAATCCGTACTTTAATCAAACCAAAGCAGTGCCAATAGTACAGTAAGAAAGGATATTGTAAAATCAAGTAAAAATATTTCGTTCAAGTAGAAAAATCTTGTCTTTAGCGCTATTTAAGCCTTTTTGGTGATCTTCCAACGTACTTGATCTAAGAATTTTCGGCTTGATTTCAGCCTAAATGTATACTTGATTGGAGAATAAAACAAGACTGATTTAAGTTTGTACGAGATACTACTTATTCTAAAATGTGCTTGCTTCGAGAAATCGCAACTTGATTTAGGATCGAATTCGTACTATAAGTATATAATCCTAAAATAAGCTTTATTTAAGAACAGGAAATCTTAGATGTATCCAAAATTCCCTTGTTTCAAGAATTCTGAACTTGATTTAAGCTTCGTACTTGATATAATCAAAAAATGGGATTGATTTAAGAATGGGAAATCACGTAGTTGCATTTATAAAGCTCGTGATTATATAGTGGTCTGTAAGTCGATTATATCGGCTCTACGAGTACTAATTGCCATCGGTGGATACAAAATTGGCCTATTATTCTTATAGGAGATGGATATTAGAAGA
Organism: Bellardia pandia; assembly: GCA_916048285.2. NCBI lineage: Eukaryota > Metazoa > Arthropoda > Insecta > Diptera > Calliphoridae > Bellardia > Bellardia pandia. The sequence continues at coordinate 40,877,747 of OU696530.1, forward strand.
TTAAGGATAAATGCCTTTATTCTTTCGAAATGATTTGATTAGGAACTCAAAATTATCGAATGGAATACTTATATTCTGTCCGTCTATTTTAGTTATTACAACGGAAGCTTTTTGTTTTCTAGACATGTATAAAGGCTTTTGGTAATATATGGTGGTTTAAATTGCCTCCGTTCTTTTAATTCGCCTCCCTTCTCTAGTGGAGGGAGGTGTATAATAAACAATTAATCTTAGCTTAGTTTAGATGCATTCTAGAATATCAAATGTGCAAGAAAGACAAAAAAAAAAATAAAAAAGAAAGACGAACTAGCGGGGAATTTTCTCTTCTCAGCAAAGCAAATGGAGACATTATTCCAGAAGTATTAGAATCCAAGTCGTAGTATTGTAAGAGGAAACATAATTTTTTCGTAATCTAAACTACGGTCTCCTAACAACAATAAGTTTATAAATTATAATTATATATTATACTAGCTGTACCCTGCGCGTGTTGCTACGCTACCAATTAAAATACATTTGAAAGAAAGACATTACACAAATATTCAATTCATTTTAAATAATTTTATTGATTTTGCTCATTTTGATAAATTGTGAAATTGCAGTGTTTCATTTTAATTTGTCTTTTATTGAAGTGCTGTTGGATACACAATATTTTTTGTTTTTTTTTTAAGTTATATGCCGTCAAATTTTTAGTAAGATCGGCCCAGCAGTCTGGCCTTCCCGGCAGGCGTTGTCCTGCAATAGATAGGGCGTGAAAGGGGGCGTGGAGTATGATTCTTAATTTTTACCTCACCTAGAATAATATGTGTATTCGATTTGAAGTAAATATGTTAAAATCCGAGTAGAATCAATTAAACATTTAAAAAAAGTAGGAGTGGTCAAAAGAAATAAGAAGCTTTGGCACATAACATTTTTTGTTTTTACTTCGCCTTCAGTAAATAACTTGTTTTAAGTAAATCTGTAAAAACCCATGCAGAAGAAATTAATCAATTTAAAAAAGTGGATGTTAGAGTAGGCGTGGTCATACCAACTGAGAAATCTTTCCGGACTAATGTACAATAACTTTGACGAAGATCATCACATGACCAAATGCATAGTTTACGATTCTATAAAGGACATACACACAAACATTAATTTTTTGTGATGGGGCGTGAAAGTGGGCGTGGCACATACACTTTTTATTTTTACCTTGCCTTTAGTAAGATGTGGATACAATTTTTATGAAGTAAATCCGTAAAAACCCATGCAGAAGCAATTAATCAATTAAAAAAGTGGGCGTTAGAGTAGGCGTGGTCGTACCATCTCAGAAACTTTCCTGTTCTCATGCACAACAACTTTGCCGAAGATCATCACATGATCAGATGCATAGTTTAGGATTCTATAAAGGACATACATACAATAATTAATTTATATATATATATATATAGATAGATTAAAAATTTACTTTGTATAGGAGCTGCCACTCCCACTGGTCCATCCCGCCCATTTTTGCCACGACTATTCACATTAACAAATAATCAACGTCCACAAATTTCTAAGACTCTGGCTATTATAGAACTGTAGATATATGACATTAAATATTTACTTTGTATGGGAGGGAGCTGCCACTCTCACTGGTCCTGATTATTCAAATCAGTAACATATGGGATACTGCAATGTTTCAAGAGTCGTGCTATCACAATAGTCAAGATATATGATGTTATTCAATTTATGTGGGAGGGGCCACGCCCACTTGAAATATATATAGCCGTAAACCTAATCTGGACTATAACCTTTCAAATGAAACCAGTTTGGACGAAATCGGTTGGATAGTTTTAGAGTCTATAGAGGGCAAACATACAAACATTGTATTTTATATACATATATAGATTATTATAATTATTATTTACATAATTGTGCAAATTTATTGATTTCGATAAAAAAAATTTAAGTATTAACAATCCATTAAAGCTATTCAACCAGCACTTGTAAAATCGTTTCTCATTAATCTAGCAAGAATGCAAACTAACAATGCATTGTCGATTTCTCACTGGATAAATTGTCCAACCAGCAACTACATAACCATGCAACACATTGCACTATTTAACACATGTAAGTACACATGCATTCTTATATGCATGCATATATGCATTTGTGTAGGTAAAAAGCATGAAATGAAAGAAGAAGGACCAATAACAAAAAACGCTAACTTAAATTTACAGACGATGACAGCACGCAATTTCCTTTGGTGGCCCAAATACTTCCACAATATAGTGTAGTATAAATCATGATTTCTAATGTATGCAAGCAAGACATAAGCACATATGCATGCGTATACGGGGGCAAATTGAACATTTGCTTTCAAATTATTTCTGAACGGTTTTGTGCTTAAGCTACTCAAACAGGAGAGCAAAAGTATCTTCCTGACAAAGACATACGTTTTGTGGGAAGAGTTTTCAATTGGAAACATGTGCAAGGTGTGTTTTTTAATTTTATTTTCTCTATAAAATACATTAAAACTTCTTTAAATGCTTAAGAAAGCAAATTCAAATCTATTGCTTTCCACGTTGTTAAAGTAAGATTAGGTTTATTTGGCAACTGCCTTGAGAAAAGGCAACATGGCTCCATCGTTAGGTCCCATCATATTCAAGGTCGTCATTATCTTGTATAACAACCTTTTAAAATAAAAAAAGGTTTATATTTATATTATGTTAGAATGACATGTTCTTTAGTCAGCTAATAGTTTTAATTGTAAGTAGCGTAAATACCAAGATTTCAATGATCGTTTTTTCAAATATCATGTTTCACTAATGGAATCTCGATTAATTGCAATTCGAGTTCTCTGAACATTAAGATAGGGTCACATTTGTTCAGTTTTGATGGGCATTGCATTCTTTTTTACATCTTTTATTATAATCTCTTCATAGAGAATATACCAATATGGAAGCTTTTTCAATATAATTAAATGTTCCTATAGCTTCGGACTTCGAAAGCCCATCATACACAAAATAACCATAAATTTCTATGTATATGACCAGGTACCCAGATAAAGGTTACCGATGAATGCCTATCTTCACATTTCACATTTCTCCTAATCCGAATGTTTCGTAAATCGAATCCACATGATTTACTCGTTTAGCTTTCATATGTACACAATCGAGTGATTTGTAGAACATAAATTTTGACAAATATTCGTTTTTGAAAATCTCTTGTACGGATCAGCGACCAGCTAATGATGGCTGCCTTACTTTCAGAAAAGATGAGGAATTTCCATACTGACATTCCGTGGCATAAAATGTTGCCAGGCTGCTCCTAAATAAATCTGCAACATCCTATGGAGCACCGGTTATTATTCTTAAAAGTCTTGACTGTTTTCTTTATACCTTTTCGATATTACAATATGAGTCTGTTTGCCATTATTCAGCTATGGGAAACTATATAGCTACATATATTCTTTTTATAACTGTCACATTTAGGGCATTTGTGTAGATTTTAATTTTATTAGTTTTTAGTTTGATAGTTTAGATTCAATATGTATACCAAAATATTTCACATGATTCTGTTTGGGAATTTTATTATTATCTACTTGTATTGGGAGACAACTTTCATTTCTTTAGGTGACCGTAACGGTAACACTATTCTCTATTTCTGTAGTCATGTAATATAAAATAAACACCTAATATTGTTTAAAAAAATGTTTTATAATATCGAGCCATAACCGCCGAAAAAATGTATCCCACAAACTCAAAATTTTACAGGGGAAGGTTTTTTTTAAATAAAATCAGTTTGAATAAAGCCATTATTTTAAAATTTATAATGTAAATATTGTTTTGTGTAATACATTTAATTTTAATAATTTTAAATGATGTTGAACTATCGATTTCGATTAAAAAACAACAATCGATTATGGTGTGGGATACATTATTTTGGCGGTTATGGCTCGATATATACTACATATGTATAACTCATTAACAAAAACTACAACATAAAAAAATAATTGAATTTTAACGGAAGTACCAGATTTTTCGCGTCAAATCAAATTAAACGGATGTATTAAAATTATTTAAAACATTGTATCATTGTATTTAATATTTAGTTTGTAGTCCTTTGCCTTAATCACAGCTGACAATATTCCAGACATAGGCGAAATTTTGTTCATTCATCTTGTATTACTGCCTTTAGATTATACTTGCAACAAATATTTCTTTGTCTAATGTTTTTGTCCAGATATTCGCACATGTGCTCAATTGGATTGAGGTTTGGGGACTGCGGAAGATGAACTAAAGGTTTGGGATAATGATCAACCACTCTTTTACAATTTTGGAGGTAAGCTGGATGGAAAATCCAGTTCTGCGCTAGTTCTAATCTCTCTACACTAGCCCATGTAGCTCATTGTTTTTTTAAATGTCGAGATAGTCTTTATTTTTCATTGTAGTAGATTTTATAAATGTAGGATTACCGACCCCTGATACCGCCATATAACTCCAGACCATTACTGAGCCGACGCCATGTTTCAACGCCTTGTTAACATATTCATTACTAAAGGCTTCGTTCCTGTTTCGCCATATTTTTGGGTGATTTTAGACTCCACATATCTCTTATTTATTCCAAAAAATTTCGGGCTCAATTATATATTTTTTTTTTGCGAAATTCGAACGTTTTGTTAGGTTGTTCTTTGATATAAATGACTTTTTACGCCTCTACAATGTAGGCCATTTTGATACAGCGATCTTGGAATCGTACTATCGCTTACAGGTTTTCCAGAAGTTTTCTTAACATTTTCAGCTATTTTGACAGCAATTGACATTCACTCTTACTTCTTTTCCTATTGCTCTTAGTCCAGTTTTTGTAAGACGCTGTGGTCGTTTTGCAACATGCAAATTTTCTACGATTTGTGTTTGGTATTCTTGTCTATAGCGCAATTTTTGGTCTTGTGCATATGGTATTGCATCATTGCATTTGCAAAAAGGTTTAGAATATTTTTGCTCTACACTAACAAAATACACAGCAAGAACAAAAAAAAAGCTAAACCTTTTTGCAAATGCAATGATGCCATACCACTTGCACAAGACCAAAAATTTCTCAACATTTCTTTATGTCAGATTCTAATTTGTTTCTATTTCGGAATTTGTACATGATTCCAGTGGCAGGACAACAAATTAATTTTGTTTTTATACTACTATCTTGAAGCCTTCCCGCCCAGAGTCTCTGGCGGGAATTGAGCCCGAAATTCTCAGACTGATAGTTCAGTAGACTATCATCTAGTAGGAATGACTGCAAGATTAAAAGAGTGTTGTGATTTGTGTATTTTACTGTCAGCATAATAAATTGAAGACTTCAGAAATGACATTGTAAAAATAGATGCTTTTCCGTCTGCCCTCTTAGCAATTCACATAAGGCATTTTGAAATCAACATTAGAAAACAGCCAGCATTTTTTTGTTGTTTGCAATTTGGCTTAAAAGAATAGAACACTTGTACACAACAACTGGAACAACTCCCCTAATATACATTGCTGTATTTAATGGAAATGTCGACGCGAAAATATGCAATACAATGCACAAAACACTTGCTTGCTAACAACAACAAAACACAGCACAATGCAAAACAGCAGACAAATCTATCCGCTGCCATCACTACAAATAAACGCCCAAAATTTTCACATACATATGTATAGGGTGTCCCAACTAGAACGCAATTTTTAAATTTTAAATAAAACACAGATATTTAAAAAAAAATCGTGAAACTTTATTATATCGTAAAGTAGACAGAATGAGGTTATGTATGGAACAAGATATCGTGCAGATGGCCGTCGCGGCTTTGCTGGCACACACGCGATCTTTTAATGAAATTTTCAATGACCTTTTTGCATAAACGCTGCGGTATTTCATTAATGCAGCGTCCAATTCCCTCTTTTAAGGCTTGAGTCGTCGTCGGCTTATTCGCGTAAACCATCGACTTCAAAAAACCCCAAAGAAAAAAATCTAAAGGTGTTAAATCGCACGATCTAGGCGGCCAATTCTGGTCTCCAAAACGCGAAATAACACGACCGGGAAATGACTGATGCGCATGATGGCGCCGTGTTGTTGAAACCACATGCCCTCCACATTCATTTCTTCAATTCTAGGCAAGCAAAAACTGGTTATCATTTCACGATACCGAACACCATTGACTGTTTGCACTTGACCTGCCTCATTTTCATAAAAAAAGGTTCAATGATTAACCCAGCCCAAAAACCACACCACACAGTGAAACGTTGAGGATGCATTAGCTTCTCGTGAACCACTCGATGGAAATGGGCCTCGTCACTGAAGATGATTTTATCGGCAAAATCAGCATTTTCATGTTGTCTCCAATACCCAATTAACGAACTCCCTTCGCTGTCCATGGTCAGCTGGCTTCAGTTCCTGAGTCAATTGAACTTTGTATGCATGAAGATGCAACTCTTTTGTCAAAATTCGCTGCATAGTGGATTTGGAGACACTAATTTGCTGAGCTCGGTGTCGAATTGAGGTGAATGGAGTTTGAGCGACATCATCACGTACAGCTGCGACATTTTCGGTCGATCGACCTAGTCGAAGGCGCGTTGTTGTCTTTACATCACTAACAGACCCACTTTCGGGAAATTTATCCATTAATCTCTTTACAGTTGACTCTTTTGGAGCATTATTGTTAATCCCAAATTGACCGCAATTTGCGAAGCCGCAAAACTGTCACCATTTTGGTAAAACAATTTCACAATGAGAATACGTTGTTCATTCGTGTAGCGCTCCATTTTTACTAATCTCGTACCTTCTACTAGCAAACAATAACAATTGTTCAAATTTCAAACAATGACACTTCGAATGGCGCCAAATTTAAAAATTGCGTTCTAGTTGGGACACCGTTTACATATCCTGTTGGACTTTGAGTTAACTTAAAACTAACTCATGGTCAATCCAAAATAATTCACAAGTGACTCAAAAGCTAACTCATTTTCCATATAAAACGCTATTCAGTTTTCCACGCGTTGTCATCAGAATGAGTCAGTACTCACTCACTCTGCATAAGTTTCAGCTAACCACAAGCTATCTCATTATGAGTTAGCTTGTGGCACATAAAGTAAGGGGCACTATAAGTTAGCTATAAACTAACTAAGTAATGTTTAGGTTAAAAAAATATTAAAAATTAAAAGTCATTCGAATTCATATTAAATTTTTATTATAATTTTTTATTAAACAATTTTATTTTTCGAGATTAAGGTCAGTTTTTATTTTTATTTTTTATTTTTTCCAATATTTCGCTACACAATGTGTAGCATCCTCAGGGAAACAATAACAAAATTAAAAATTAATAACAATAAAAATATTTTTCAAAAAATAACAGTAATTGTCAGAATTTAAATATTACGCAAACAAAAATATTGATATGAAATATTGATTTAAAATATTTTAGTTTTTAGTTTTTGTTTTTTATAAATTAATTGTCTATAAGTTTGAGCAACATTATCTGTATCTACTTTAAAATTGATTCTAAGATTTTTTGGTACATTAATAATTTCTAACATTTCTAACATATAACGACGTTTATAATTATTTTCTGTTTTCAAAACTGAAATGTTCTCAAAGTCGGGATAGTGATTCAAATTTGTACAATGTGATGATAATGCTGGTTTTTATTTTTCTTAAAAAGATGTAAATGTTTTATAAAACTTGTCACATCCACCTCAAATTACTAAATAAACTGAATAAAAATGAAAACAAAACAAATTGTATTTACAGTGTTAACTTTTATGATCATGAAAAAAAATAAGAACTCTCTTTAATGATTGTTTAATTCTGCACCATCTTTGAATGAGCCAATGATTAGTTTAATACTTATCGAGAAGAAGTCAAATGTTTTAAAAAACAAATAGTTCATCTCTGCATCGTTTTTAAGTTACTTCAGAAGTCAGTTGTAAATGAGCTAGCAATAAGTTAACTTTATTTTGAGTTAGCTCATAAGAATCCGACAGGGTATATACTAGGAATGAAAATCCCTAAAACAAATCCCGGGATTTTTCGGGATTAATTAATCTGTAATAAATCCCGAAAATCCCGGAATATTTTGGGATTAATAAATGCCGAAAATTTTTATTTTTTTAAAAGATCCAGACAATTGTTTTTACTTGCTTTCTTGGCTAACACAAACACAAAACATCTACACTTAACATAAATCAATGTGAACAGAATGGTTGCTATTCAATAAATAAATATTTTTGCGATTAAAATTAATTTTGGATTGCCAAACCCGCTGGAACACACTATTTGATATGTGTCAACGGTTTTTGGAACTGGAAATTCCAATAAAAAAAGCTTTAATTGATTTAAAAACAGATGAAAGATGATGAATTTGCTTTACTTAAACAAATAGTTGTAATTTTAAATCCGATTAATGTAACAGTTGAAGCCCTTTGTCGCATTGATATGAATCTCTGTAAAGCAAATTTATCCATTAATCTCTTTACAGTTGACTCTTTTGGAGCATTATTGTGACCCCAAATTGATCGCAATTTGCGAACGAGAATACGTTGTTCATTCGTGTAGCGCTCCATTTTTACTAACCTCGTACCTTTTACTAGCAAACAATAACAATTGTTCAAATGTCGAACAATGACACTTCAAATGGCGCCAAATTTAAAAATTGCGTTCTAGTTGGGACACCCTTTATATTGGTAACAAAATTAGATCAAGATTATCTGATGACAGTTTAGATGCCTTAATATTTTTAAGAAGCTTTTTAAAGAACGATCATTAATATTCTATTATTTTTAAATTTATAAATATAGAAATTAAAAGTCAAATGACATATAATTTTTGTCAACCTAATAATTTATACATATATATATGTATCTACAGTGTAGAACTATGTAATGTAATTTTGTTTTTAAAATTATTAAAGGTTTATAAACTTTTAATAAATGAAAAACTATAGCTTTGAGACAATTTTTTGTTTTTAAACAAATTAATATTAAATATATGTTACTTTTTTGTTTCTTTATTACTTTAATTCAATGAACTATTTTTTTTGTTATATTTTTATTTAAATTTATGAATTAAATAAATAGTTTTTCATTAATATTGTAATTTTTTTAATATGAAACAAAAATCCCGATTTGAAAAACCACTACCGTTTGGCATCCCTAGTATATACATACATATGTACATTCACATGCTTACGCATACCTATAGGTAAATATGTATATAGCAAAAGGGAAACAGGCAATTTAATTTCTAATGAAAATTTCTGTAAGTGTGTTTAATCCAGTGGTGTTCACAAAGAGCGGCCGTGTGTAGTGGTGTGTGTACTTTAGGTGAACTGGGGAGAAATTTCTTGCTAACAATGTTGAACAATATTTTTGTATTAAAAAAGAAAATATTAATTACTGTATGTATGTACATAAAAATATGAATGCAAGAAATGTATGAAAATAACAAAATATTTCCCATTCTACTTTCCACATTTTAATATAATGCAATAATTCAAAATTATTTAAAGTGTACTGAAAATATTAAAAATTATGAAAAAAGAGATTTATTTATTCTCTTTTTAATCTCAAGTACAATGTGTATTGTTGTTATTTTATAATAAAAAAAGCGGCAATAAGTCCCAATTTACACGAAGCAATTTTTATTGAAAAGATTGATAAAATTTTCTCCTCGAAATTCTTCAGTGTTCACACAGCACAATATAACTGCTTAATCGCGCGTATTTTTATTTGAGAGTATACACACACTTGTATACACATATGTATGTATACGAATTGCTAGTACATACATCAAGTGTGTACTAGGCTTATCTTCCCCTCGCCCTTACCTCAAGCTAGCTTTTTGTAGTAAGTTTCGGTATGTGAAAACGAAGAAAAGCATTCGGCCTCCCGGGACATAGCGTTAGCATTATTGCTTTAATCCATAAATTTGATTATTTGGAAAGATTTATGCCAGCATGTGTATGTTCGTGTTAATGTATGTAAATCATTGTTCATATAAAATCCGGTAGCATAAATGCTTTAATATTAATGTATGTAACAAAAAATGCGATCGAATACTTTGGAATTACGAATTGATACTAATTTATATTAATATTAATAATATATAAGAAAAGCTAAAAGGTTAAACTAAAATTCGTTTTCTTTTAGAAAAATCTGACAATAGCCCAATATTGTTCTATTGGTATAATTTAAGAATAATTAGGATTGTCGATCTGATTTCTTCGATACTAATCAATTGCAGCTTTTGAGTAATAATTATAAGAGGCAGCAAACGTTTCTGCAGACATTTTTGTATATACATATGTAAATATCAGAAGCATAGTTAAAGAAGTAACAAAATCATTGCCTTTTTATCAAATTTATGCATTTATGTTTTGGATCCCGGTAAATTACAGATTTATTTCAAAAACAAATTCGAACTGACCCACTGTTCATAAAAAGCCCATTTTAATTTTTTCTTTTGTTTACATTAATTAAACTTTACTGAAAATTAACTACGTAAGAAAATTAAAAAAGTGCACATTCACTATGAATTGTTAACTGTTTCGAAATTAATCTGACACCAGGAAAACACAAAAAAGACTTAATAACCCCTTATTCCTAGAACTTGTCAAAGGTTTATAACAGGCTTATAAAGCAAATTTTGTATGGATGTTTGCTTTATAAGCCTGTTATAAATCCTTGATAAGTTTTTATGAATTAGACTGTTATTATATATCAATGTATAGAAAATTGTGTCTGCTTTTTTAAATACAGTGGCTCACAGCTTTAATAATGTAGTACATTTTTTTTGTTTTCAAAGCTCTTAACTTAAACTTAAAAAAGTAATGGTGTCGTTTAAAAGAGAAATGTTATAGTCTAACAAATAAAAAAATTAATTCCAAAAATGTACATTTTTATATATTCAAACTAAAAAAACAAAAAATGCAAATTTTTCCACGTCATAACTTATTTAGTCAACTTCTACTGTACCGATACCGTTGTTGGGTTTTTTTTTTTTCTACTTTTATCAATATTTTTCTGTTAAACTGTGAGTCCGATTTTGTAATGTGGAGTGTCATTTTAAAATAGCTGAAATATTTCCGCATTCAACTATAGCAAAACGAGAATTGGTTTTAAACTACTTCCAAAATGGCCACATACAGCGAAAAAAGAAATTGTTAATATTAAAGCTTCCACAGTTCAAAAAATCATTAAGCGCATCATTCATGAAAATCGGGTTCCATAACAAAGGCAAACCACATAAATTTTTCAATGAGAATGATGAGCGAAACATTTTAAGAAAACTGTTTGTCGTGTCTTGATTTTAATGGCCGAAACCGTTTATAAACCCAAAAAACAGACTGTGGCTGCTAAGTTTCGCTAAAGAACATGTTTGCAAGGAATCTGCATTTTTTAATTCGACCATCTCAATATTTCTTCGTAAATTACATCACACATTGGGGCTTTGCGAGGGCTTAGGCGTTTTGCTCTTGGAACGTACTAAGTGTCTCAAATCATTTCCGAAAGGCATCACAATGGACCGTATTGGTCTCTGGGTGATGGTTTGGGGACAACCTCACACCGGCCTTCTAACCTAACCTAACCTAACCTACATCACACATTATTTCATCTATCCAACCTGAAAACTAAGCAACCGCATATCATTAACGAACCTCCTTCATATTTCACGATTTTTTTTTGGGTATATCTGGAGTCAAATTATTATTATTTATTCCTAAATTAAATGAGAATTATTCCTCTTGCGAGTATTATTCAACAAATTTTTCAAAAATTTTAATCGAAGTTACCTTCAAGTCAAATATACAATTTATTTGAAAACAAATTGTTACACTACATTTTGCTAGTGTCTCTTTGAATTTTTTTGTATGTTTTTACATTTATGCTTTCCAACGGAAGGCTATGTAGAATATATAACAGAAATATTCAAAAATAAATGTAGTGTAACAATTTGTTTTCAAATAAATTGTATATTTGACTTGAAGGTAACTTCGATTAAAATTTTTGAAAAATTATTTATTCCTCTTTATTTCCCAAACTGCTCTAAGTTTTGAAAATGCCAATTGACGCAAAAACGAAACTATCTCTGTTCAAACTTCCAATTTAATTAGTTAAGCCGTTTGAGGCTACCGGTTATTCTTCTTCTTATCCCCACTTGGTCCAATTTTTTTTACAAAGACATTTACGTATTCCTTCTGTTTGTTGGATTTTCGAGACATTGTTCGTAGATAATAAAAGTTAATGAAACCCAAATCTGATTTATTTCGATAAAAAGAAGTAAAATTTTTATAAAATTTGATTTTGTTGGTTTTTAATTTACATAAATAAAAAAAATTAAATTTTTGTCAATGCAATTTTCAGGATATTTTTTTTTATCAAAATAAAGCTTTTTTTATGTCAAGATATTTTACCCTAATTGTAATGTTGCATAAAATTAATTTTTTAATTGCATTTTTCACACTAACTGCCGTATTCATAAAAAATAAAGTAGGTTTGAAGTGTGCTTTTAGACAAAATTTTCATAGAAAATTTTCTTAAAGTACATTTGAAGTCTACTTTAATTTTTTGTGAATACGGCAGTAAATCTCTAATTTATATTCTTTTCCATAATTTTAACGAGTTTGACTTACATTTGTGTTGTGCGATGTCGATGGAGTTCTGTCTCTGTTGGCTATGACTGCCGACTAATGTTGTAGTAGGGTGTTGATTGTGCTATTTTGCTTAAACAAGGCTTTCATTTATTCTTTACCTACTGTATATACATTACAGTCATACTATTCTATTCATTTTCTACCATCATAAAATTTATTTTCTTGTAATGTTTGTTAACAACTTCCGGTTTCCGTTACAAATTGAAAAGGAAATTTCAATCACAAAATTATACCGTCGTACACACATGTACATATTTACTTACGTATGTATGTATGCATGTGTAGGTAAGTAAGTATTTGTACACAAAGTACAAGTACAACTTACAACAACAATAATAACAAGTACAATAAACTAATAATAAGACAACTGAACTCTCAACACAAAAACTTCTTACTGTTTTACATCTTTTTCTTTTAACTTTTTTCAGTGTCCATATTGTTTAGTCCTTGGTAACGAAAGTTTTTTTTGTTATGCATGTGTGTGTGTGTATATGTGTGTGCATGGGAGTGTGTATAAAAACCAATAAAACCGTAGAAGAACATTCAAGTTAAAGAAGTAAAATAAAATTTGTTAACGGAAATACAATGTCATGCATGATTTTGTCATTTTAAGTTTTTGCATACATTTCACATTTGATTTAAAACATGCTGAAATGTAACTGAAAGTTTAAATGAATAAACTACTATCCGACATTTTATGCTGTCTGTTTGTGAGTCAATGAGTGAACTGAGCATGAATTATACACACAGTCACATATAAATGTGGAAATTTTTGTATGATTGCTATCAATGTCAGTTAAGAGTTCATTTTTAAAGAACATCACATTTTGTGCTTAAAGAAAAATGCATATTCTTTCTTTTCTGCAAGAACAGTGTAACGGTTACACAATAAATGACAGCAAACTTAAAATATCCAAACAAATTCTATGATTTTCAGCTGGTTTTTCTTTGTCAAAACAAAATAAATAAAAAAATTCATGTGAATTTCATGCAAATGTTTTTTTGTATTGGAAAGATTAAGGTCTGACAATACAAAAAACACGCTTACAGATTTCAATACTTTTATCAAAATGTTCAATTACATTTTGTATCTATTTCGTTAATCTCTTCACGGATTTCTGGTTTTAGGGCTGTAATCAATTCAATTGACTCTGTATTGATATTATCTTTAATATAGCCCCACAAAAACTAATCCAGTGATGTTAAATCGCATGATCGCGCTGGCTTTAAGCTAATGCAATCAGGAAATTTGGTTTGCCATAAATTCATTGCCATAATTCAAGTTTTAGTAATTCGGCTAAACGCACCGTCGTACATGACAGCAGTTTAATGTGGCTGTGCAATCTTAAACAATAACTGCCGTATGCAAAAAAATAAAGTAGGTTTGAAGTGTGCTTTAAGACAAAATTTTCATACACAATTTTCTTAAAGTACATTTGAAGTCTACTTTAATTTTTTTTGCATAAGGCTCTAAATTTTTAGTTTGTTTTGTATATACATATCAGAGACCTGCAACAAGTATGAACGAGCCGACTTATTCACAAACGTTGAATTTTAAGAACAATACAAAAAAGTATGATACAATTTTATGCTTATTCACTTTTTATGCACACACAGAAAATTCAGCAACGAGTATAAATCATTTCCAACACTTGGTTCGAACTGCAATGTTTGAAAACAAAAATTCTTGTTTATACACAGTTTGTTTTTTGCATGTCGGCTTTGTTGTGCATGATCTGATTGGAATTGAACTAAAAACACACGAGCCACTTATAAGTAAAAAGCGGCTGGCAGAAAAATATGCAAACATAAAAAATGTGCATTTACTACCTATTTAACATTATTTCGTCGAAAAGAAAACTTATTTGACAAAGCAATGATAAAATTTGTAATATGTACAGTTTGTCAAATATATCTTTGCACAGCAAAAAAAAATTAAAGAAGAAATGTAAAATGAGCTGCTTCATACATTTAACGACACAGTCAAACATTCATGTTCGCACAAAACAACAAATGAATAAAACACATGTTCGGCTAACAACACGTTGGCTTTGATGTAAAACGAGCTTCATACATTTAACGACACAGTCAGAATATTCATGTTCGCAAAAAACAACCAGTGAATAAAACTGAATGTTTGAAACGAACGGTTGCATAAACGAGCGTTTTGTGCATTTGAACAAAAACGATTAAATCATAAAAATCAATGTGCATGATTAAGTATACCCGAAAGTTTAGTACTCGTTGCAGGTCTCTGATACATATATTTACAATTACATACATATTATATTTAGGGATGACTTCTGTATTTTATCGTGATATGCACATAAGCAACATGTGCATAGAACATAAATAGGTTCATCCCACAATCTCAGCAAAGGATCAGAGTAAATAAAATTGAGTTGCTGCCAGAACTACAAAATAAGAAGTAGTTTATTTTTCCTCGTCTTCCTACTTGTCCGTGACCGTTTTACATTGACTTAGTGCCAGTCAGCATCGTTGTTGTGACCGAATGATACGGAATTCTTTTTTTTAGAATCTTACAAAACACCGCTAACATCTTTTGATGGAAAAACTCCTCACACTCCTGTTAATAATTGTCCTAACCAGTGGGAAAGTTGCGAAAGTACTATATGGCATTTTGACAATTCGATCTTTAACCTGCTTCGGACTTTTAGCCTTCGAATGTTGATTTTGAATGGTGAAGTTTCTCCTCCTCCGAACAGCGCCGTTTAGCCACTGCTAATGCAGCATAATCCGTCACACCGCTGTTGGGTTTAGAACAGACTTTTCGACCGTTTTTGCAAGAATATTCACTACAATTTTTATACCCTTCACCATCATGAGAAGGGTATATATAAGTTTGTCATTCCATTTGCAATTTCCACAATATAATTTTCCGACCCTATAAAGTATATATACTATGGATCCTTATAGATAGCGGTATCTATTAAGCCATGTCCGTCTGTCTGTCTGTCTGTATGTCTGTCTGTTGAAATCAATTTTCTGAAATCCCCAGATATCTTCGGGATCCAAATCTTCAATAATTCTGTCAGACATGCTTTCGAGAAGTTTGCTATTTAAAAAGTTCGAAATTTAAAGTTCGAAATTTTAAAGTTTGAAATTTATTTTAAAGTTCGAAATTTATTTTTATTTTTAACGGACATATGAGCAAAAATCCGAGACAACCTTTGAAAATTTCATCAAAAAAACTATCAAAGTGTATTAATATAATATATATATGTATGTATATACATAATATAATTATGCATCCACAACAAAGGTGAAAGGTATATAAGATTCGGCATAGCCAAATATAGCACTCTTACTTGTTTTTTTTTTTTTAGTTTTAATATATTAAAATGTACATGCTTGCAATAAATTATTTTTGTTTGTTAGACTATAACATTTTTTCTTTTAAATCACACCAATTTCTTTTTTAAGTTCCTGTGTTTTCCTTTTTATGCAGCTTTGAAAGCAAAAATAATGTACTGCATAAAATAAGCTGTGAGCCACTGTATATTTCGACTGAAACAATATTTTTAATATACTCGTAGTTTTAAAAATTCATTAATATTTTTGAATTTCCTCATATGTATGTAACTATATATAAAATTCAATACCTATAGGTTACATAGTATTAGTTATTTATATTCGTTTAACACATTTCCTGGCTTAACGTCAGCACACTGTCGTCTTTAGAGTTTGTTGTACAATTTTTATACGTTCCTGTTGACTGGTCCTACATGCCTGATGGCTTTACTTTGTGGAAAAAATGCCAAAAGTAAAAGGGTATTCAAATAAGAGCAGTTATTTATAGTTTCATTTGGTACCTATGGCTCAATTATGACTTATGTGAAAACAAAAATCGTTGTGCAGAAAAGTTCGTTAATAAATTTGTAAATCATAGTTTAATTGAGAAAAGCAGCTCAATCTTTTGGCTCTTCTCAAACAACTAACATTTATGTGAAAATTTTTAATAAATTAAAAAAGTTAAAAACTTTTTACATAAGCTTTTAAGCTAGAAAATAAGCTTGAGGTGTTATTTTTCTTAACAAAAAACTATGTACATATCTTATAAATAAAAAAACTAATAAATTCTAAAATTTTTAGTTAACTTTGTAAATTAGAGTTTAATGGCGATCTGCGATCACTCAAAATTCTCTTTCCAAAAATAGATCTTTATCTGAAAAGCTTAATAATCATAAAATTCTCAATAATATTTACAATTGGAAAAAAGCTTAATTTGAGAGGTAAAGTATTGATCTTCAATAAATCAGTACATTTTAATTTTTTCTTTAACATTGTCAATTTTGAATTTAATTCATCTGTAATCACTAATTATTTTGCACCAAAAATCGATCTGTCCATCTTAAAAACTTAAATTCGAGTACTCCTTGACCTCGTCCATGTAAAATTGGATCAACCATTTAAAAATGCCAGAGTTATTTCCGAAGAATTTCAATTCTTTTTTACATTTTTCAGCTAAAATAAACCCTATTTGAAGATTTCGTTACTTTTTTACTTCTATCATCTGTGAAAAATATAAAACAAAAAAAGTTCTTAGTTTATTCTGACCAGTCACATCAAAATTAAAAAAAAAAATAAGAAAATTTTTGGACATATTTATAAATAATCCCAATGCCTCCTACGCATATGTTGCTAGTACGGCTTTTGCGTCTCGAGCAACCGCAAGAAACGTTATAATAAGATTCAAGGAGACTAAATATATCGCTCGAAAACCTGAGTCTTGTAGACCAGCTGGATTTATTGATACAAAAAGCTGGAAAGATTAAAAGGTTTTTGGTCTCAAATCCCAATGCCTTATTGAGAGATTTAACAAAAAAAAATTCCACGTGTCTCATACATATGTGCAAAAGATTAAAAGAATAAAAAAAAATACCAAACAGAAATGACGAACAAAACATAAGAGCAAAAGGAAGAGCAAGAAAACTAGTAATTTCGATGGCTGCATTATAATATATGATGAAACATATGTTAAGGCTGATTTCAAACAACTTCCAGGCAAACTGTATTATACTGCATATAAAAGGGGAGGTGTAAAGAAAATATTTAAGTTGTCTGGCAAGCTATTTGCAGTTATGGCCAAATTACAAAACCACTGGTCATTCAACGCACATTAGATCAAAATTTATACATAAAATAATGCCTTCAGAAAAGATTGCTACCAATGTATAAACGACACGAAACTGCGCCGTTATTCTGGCCCGACTTGGCTTCCATCCATTACTCGAGTAAAACTATGGATTGGGTTAAAAATAATAATATCAATATTGTGACAAAGCAATGCAATCCTCCAAACTGCAATGAGTTAGGCCCCATTGAAAAATTATGGGCAATTGGGAAGCAAATTTTAAGAAATACATCAAAGAAGACTAAGGATGTAAAAAATTCTATATATATTAGGAGAAAGCTGTCCAAAAAATTGGTAGAATAGGTGTCCAAAGACTAATGTTGGTCTTAGTTTATCTAAAAGTGAAGAATAATTTTTGATTATTTTTTTTTTCAAAAATTTAAAAATTAACAGTTCAAATAAAAAATAAAAATAATAATTGTTCTTAGTGCAGAATAATTTTTATTTTATTTTATGTATCTATGGAGTTACTATGTTAATTTGTTACAATAACTTTATTTCTCTTATTATCAGTTTTTATGTTATTATTAAAATAAAATGTAAATTTTTTTTCGTTTCTACCCTTTATTGCTGGGCAAAATTAAAATTTTTGTAAAAAAATTAAAACAAAAAAAATCTAAATCCATTCAACGTTTTAAATAGCTGCTTAATCGAAAAAATTACTTCGATTTGTAAAACTTCATATTTTTCATATTTTAATAAATTTGACTAATTCAGAGTTTAAACGGAATTTAACTTTAACATTCCCTGTGAGAAACTCCCTGTCCATGAAATTTTAGCAGCATTTTTCGTTATACTTAGCAGACTATAACGAAAACATAAAAACAATAACGAAGAAAAAAAAAATCAACAAAAAAAAAAAAAAATTGTAAGTAGAAGAAAAGTAATGAAGCTGGTTATATGACAGAAACGTGTTGTGGTTGCAAATTGTAGGCAACATACAAAGATGGGTCTATTACTGCATATTGCATAAAATAAACCAAGGATGTAAAACAAACTGATATTATAGACAGTTTCAATAATACAATTTAATGCTAATAATGCAGAATGCAAGATAATGCCAATATTGTACAACTAACAACAGCTATGACACTGTACAAATATGCTTGCAACATTGTTTAAGTCTACTTACTTATTACGTATTGGTTAAACATTTTATAATGCTTCAAAGAATTTTGTAGCAAAATCACAGCTAATGATTGGAAAACACTAGGGTTCATTTGTGATTTTTTTTGGGGTATTAAGCTTTTAGCATGTTTTTATTTTAAGATTATTTAAATTAGCTCATTAAATTTAAGCCTTTTGGGAGTTAAAACTCCCTTAAGCCTTACACGATTTAAAATCTTAGTTTGCTTTTCAAACTTTTACATTTCACTTGTGTATGCCCCTGATTAAGCTTACAGCAGTAATGTGTGTTGCTTATATACTTAATAAATTATCCCACAGTAAAAATCATACGGATTTTTTACTTAATGCCCAAAATTTGCCACTTGTATTCATTAATATTTCATAGACAATTAAAACATAATTAAAGTTTTGGAAAAAATATATAAATTTCATATTAAAACCACAATTAAAATACATGAATGGTTTTACGCTCGACCCAGGCCAACACAGGAAAACCACTAAAATACACAATAATACACATGCATAAACGCACACAGCCACACACACTCCTACACCTACAAGTAAACATAAACACCCATAAACCGATTTGTATATTGCATATTAACAGGAAATGAACACAACATACAAAATACACTCACAATTTAATGTTGATTTTAAAGTATACAGAGTTAACTGCTGCTTCTGGCAGAAGACACAAAAATATCAATATAAGGCATGTACCGTTAAAATTTCCAATAAAAAATGTGTAAAATATTGTAATTTTTATAAAATAAAATCAATAATTATTAAATTTTAAAAATATTCTGATCCATGGATAGTGATATAGGCTACGCATTAAGTCAATTATTCTGTTAGATGAAACTACAGCAGGAGCCATTAAGCCTCCAACGAGCCATTGAGCTAGGCTCGTCGTCAGCATTGTACTTGCAGTTTTCGAAATCGTTACAGTTTTGTTTAAACATGACATTAAGAAAATTTCTATCTAAGACCACAATGTCCGGTTAATAATCTAGTCAGTATTCTCAAATAGCTCTTTCTGAGCGATAACAACACTTAAGAACTAGGTTTGAACTGTGTAATATATCGTTTGGCCTGCATGAGTTCAGACAAATTACCCTAATGTTGGCAAAATAACCCGATGACAAAGATTGGTTCAGGTAAAATGAAAGCGCTTTGGCCACCTCTATTAGCCAAACAATCAGCGTGATCCTCATGTTAGGTGCAAACATTTAACGCAGTCCATGATGACCCTTGATTTTAACACCTCAAAAGATTGCTGTCTGGCTATTTGACATCACAAAAATCCTAACGCCCATTGGTCTCTTTCTCAGATACTCAGCTCAGCATATTATGATGGCGTAAATTTCACCCTGAAATATTGTTCGTTAAACAATACACCGGTATCAGAGTCAATAGTTTTGAACCATTGAAGCATCACAGTTGATCGACATTATGATGCCAATATGTTTGATTTGAGCAATGATGTCTATCAGGTATAAGAACTTTTAAATTCCTGTGTAATACTAAAGAACCTGTAACCAGATCAGCCGGTTTAGCTCCCAATAAGCCCGGTAATCTGAATGCATTCTTATAGACCAACTCCATTACCAAAATATGTAAGGGTAGAATATCGCTCAAAGCGTATGTATGTAGTTTCTCATGGACCCAACTATAGAGCAACAGATGAGGCGATATAGTTTGTACAGTGAATATCACTTAATCACATGTTCTACTTTATTCTACAATATTATTGCACAGTAACAAAAGATCAGTAAGTCATGCATGGTTTTAACCCTCACATACAATTGTCAATTTTCCCGCAGTAACTTCGCCACGTTGATATTTTTGATCTCCTTTTTTCCCTAATAGAGTCGTCTGGACTCTGTTTTACGTTTTTCAAGTTCTTTGTGCCGCCAGGAAATATTCCTCTACGGCCTCCTGCACTTGAGATACACTTGATAACTTTACGTACATTCAAACGTTGTTTATTTTAGCAAAAGCTTTCAGTGTTGCCTAAAAGAAACGGACATCAAAAAGCTTCATTAGTTAATATTTAAACAAAAATTAAAAACCTCGCAAACTTGCGCTGTGGTTCCAAAGATATCAAAAATATTATTATTATAATAATATTTAATAATAATTATTGTATTGGCTTTATACTAAAAGAACCTATTAAAAGTTTTATAGGACAATATTTGGCAATATCTGTATGGTTTTGTTAAAAATTACCAAAAGTTAGAAAGTATTTAGTGTAAACCAAAACTTAAATAACACTTGAGATAAGCTTTTAATATTAAAGCTTTTAGTGAAGCCTAAAATGAAACCAAAAATATCCTAATTTATATTTTAAGGATTACGAAAATTTATTTGCATACGTCAAAGAGTATTTAATGGTGAAAATTATATATTGATGATTACACAAAGAAATGCCATCAGAGACGTGCCATTTGTTTATGGCGCAGGATAGGTTCCCAGCAAGCCATATGAGTCCGAAAAGAGTCTTTTCTGACACCTTTTCCGGAGTGTCCATGCTCTTTATGAGCCCAACAACAATCATTATTTCTCCGAAAACCTTCAGAAAAGAGGGTCATTACATTCGAAAATGGTCCGTCAGAAAGAGCTCTTAGATAATGCCAAAAAAGAGCCAGTGCAATTTTAAATACAACAAATTTAAAGGTCGCATTTATTATTATTTTTAAATTGTTTTTACTTAAACAAAAAGGGAATTCATTTACAAATAAACTAAATTAGAAATAGAAAAAAATTAAATAAATTGAATGTACAATAAAAAAGAAATAAAATGGAATTCATTTAAATAAAATATATACAGGTATGTGATGGAAATCGAAAACGAAAACGAGTGAGTTTTTGAAGTCCATTTTAAAGTATTTCTAATCAAATTTTTAAAATTTTTGTTTTAAGATTCACTTTAATTGCAAATTATCTTTATATTTTGTGGGATAAAACTGTTTCAATACAGAAATATTACGAAAAAATTAACTTCTAAAATTCACTCGTTTTCGTTTTCGATTTCCATCACATACCTGATAAAAATGGAAAAAAATTTATATTTTAAGCAAATTTTTCTTTCGCTCCAAAAATTCTTTTTAAAAATCCTTTTTCGGAGCGCTCCTAGATACTGAAGATCTCAGAAATACTGCCTATTAATATTGCAAAAGGGTCATAACCCTTGTTGGCTGCATATAATATATATGTATATATTATTATTGCAAATAAACTCCTGTTTATTGATATTTGTACTTTGCCATTCCGTATGATGATCATTAATGTCACAGCATATAATCCATCCTAGGTTTCTGTTTTGGCAATATGCTACCAGATTGTAAACCTCCGATGATGGCGCCATCTCCGCTCGGGGCATCAGCGATTGATAAAATTAGCAAATTGCAGTGCTTTAAACACCCTTGAGTTAATAAATGATTGCTGGATGAGTTTATTCATAAAACTACGACATAACAAATCAAACGCTGACTTGGGGTGATGTATGTAGGTTCAGCTGCAGGTACTTTTAGCCCTTTCATTGCTTGTTGCCTATTGTTTGCATATCTTTTTCTAAGGCTGTATTGCGTATTTGCCTTGGTAATTCCTGCATTTAACATCCTCCGTGCTAGACGTTGTCTGTCTCGTACTGCTACTTACTTTCACCTTTTTGGGAGCGTCATTGTTTTACCACGATGAAGATTTGTGGACGTAACTCTTAGTCAGCATATATATGACCTCTTTCCTTGAGTTTAAAGGCCTCCTTTGGGTCAATTGCACACGTAAGTTCAATAATACTACCTTTGTTGACACGTTTTAGTACCGTCCAATACTTTACTGAGAGATCATCATTCTGTCCTTTAATCAATTACAGAATATTGCAACATTCGGAATATTATAATATTTTAATCCATAATCTAAGTTTTTTTACAAGCCGTCTATTTATTGAGTACACGGAAAATCTTCATTTGAGAGTTAGTTTAAAAATGTTCCACTCACTAATATGATCTAAATTAACCAAAATCATTTGAAAACATTCCTAAAGACAGATTCACCCATTCGTTCTTAACAAAAAATTTGTTCGAACAATATTTTTTATATGAAGTTTGACATCTCTCTTTTTGAGAGAGAGAGAGAAAATATTTTTTACGAACTTGAATTGGTTTAATTTTATATTTATTCTGGACAAAAATGAATTGAGTTGCCAATAGGTTGCATTTTTTTCATACAAATAACAATGTCTTATGTATGTTCCATGGCCATCAGCAGAAGCAACTTTCTTTTTTCATTCATTTTGAATTATATCTGTGATTTTGAATACACAATACTTTAATAATAATAATAATTTAATACATATTTGTATTTTGACACTTAAAACCCAAAGCAAAATAAATCAATGGCCGCACTTGTAAAACTAATAGATTTTGTTTACATATGAAAGCTTTGATTTTTTAGAAAAATCGTTCGAAATGGATGAATCGTGCTGCAAAAAACTCTCAGTAAACAATTTTTCTCCGGGAAAAATTTTTTGTTAAGAACAAATTGGTGAATCCACCTTAACTTTACATTATTTGATTGTTACTTGTTTATTAATTCATAAAGTAAAAAGTATAGGTTTAGGTTTAAAATATCATTGTGCAAATAGTCTTCATGTCTGTAATAAGCAAATTTTTGACGAAATTTTTTTTCAAAAATGTTGCTGAATTTCGTTAATGGGTTTGTTGGCATAGGCCTATGATTTCAACACTTCATTGCACAAATTTCAGCAAATTAAAATCTTGTAAGAGTTTTGGAAGTAGGACACACTTCAAGCTTTTAGACAAAATTTTCATACAAAATTTTCTTAAAATACATTTGAAGTCTACTTTAATATTTTATAAATACGGCAGTTAATATTTAAAGCCTTATTTCTGATCCTTCATATACACCATTACATTTTAATCAACAAATTACATGTTACCTTTTCTATCTAGATTATTAGACCCGACACCACCATACTGTGGAGGGTATATTGGATTTGTGCTGATGTTTGTAATGCCCATAAACCGATCGACTCAGAATCACTTCCTGAGTCGATTTAACGATATCCGTCCGTCCGTCTGGTTGGTATGTGATATTTTTCGGCCCAAGGACGGATGGGATTGAAACTGGTGGAAATCGGTCCATTATTTCACCTGACCCCCATACAAATATCCTCCCAAAATAGGGACTTAACGATCATAAATGTTTGTATTATGCAAGTATCCAAACAAATTTCACCGCAATTGAGTGGTAAATAAAGTCTAATCATGTATCTAAATTTTGTGCAGATCGGTCCATAAATGATCATAGCTTCCATATAAAGCCCACTTCCGAAAATCACTTTAACGACCATAACTCTCTTAAAAATGTTGGTATTCAAATAAAATTCAACACAAATAAGTTTCATATTTATAGAAATGATGACACGTAATTTTATAATGATCGGTCCATAATTAGTTGAATCTCCCATATATATAAGACCTTTTCCGTAATTCACTTTAACCTCTTTTAAATCTTTTAAAAGTATTTATATCAAGATAGAGCTTAACACACATAATATTTATATTCACCGAAGTCATGGCATTAAATTTTTGACTGATCGGTCTATAATAGGTCAGGTCTCCCATATAGCGCCCATTTCTGAAAAATTGTTTTATACATACATTATATGGTCGGGCTTACTTGTTTAACAAGAACTTTGTTTTACAACAGGGCATATCAGTAGCAAAGCCTTTAAAAATTATTACAATAAATTACCTTAGTTAAAGTTTCAGTCATAAAACTCAAAATCACTGACGTGTCCGACTTTATATTTCATTTATAATTATGAAAGCTTACTCTTCTTACTAAAGTAAACATTTTAACTAAATAAATTTTGAAGAAAATTTGCTGTTTACACGAGTTTGAAGCATTTTGAAGAGCAATTTTGAAGAAAATTTCAATCGTGTAAATCTAGCTTTAGTGATTTCTAAATAAATTCTTTGTTTTATTTTATTTTGAAAGACAAAGTTCTAGTTGAGAATCTTTTTATTATTACCAATGTTCTTTATTTCTCTGAATGACTGAATAAACAACATTTTAAAAAGTTATGAACTACAAAATATTTTTTATTTTTCAAGCACAATGTGATCCACTTTGACACCCTGTAACTAATCTTTTACTTATACTAGATTGTTACAAGCTTTATTTACTGGAAGCTTAGATCCCCTTTTAAAATCCCTTATACAATTTTTAATAGGACCAGTTTACACATAATTACTTATAATTATACATTCATACGTAATGCTTGACGTATGAGTAATATTTTATTTTGTTATAAATAAATATTACTTATACAATACAAACAGCAAATGTTTGTTTGTCAAACATTTTTCTATGAGTTTTTAGTGAAACAGGACATGCAGACAATCAAAACTAAAATGATGGCCACACAAACAAAAGCGACATGTTATGCAAAATGTTAATATCAAATGAATAAAGTGAGTAAACGAGCCAAAATAACACAATAAAAATAACAAATAATAGTAACAGTAACAATAACAGACAACAGCACACATAGTAAATAGTTGAAACAAACAAAAATAACAATCAAAAATTACCACGTTTAATAATGACAACAAAAGGCCCGTTAGGGAAGCCTGTTAAAGACCACATTGAAAATATTTTGCACACAAATGCACGCATTTAAGAGTATTTTAAATACACACTAAACTAAAAATACACACTAAACTAAAAATACACACTAACTAGTACTTGTATAATAAAGGCTAAAATAAAACAAACAAATATTACATAGTATGTGTGTGTAAACGGGAAGTTTTAAAAACTTGCAACATCCGTTTAAATCCCCCAAAGTAGCGAAACTACTCGACTCGACACAACCCGAACCGACCCAAACATTGTTAGAGGAGAACAACAAAATGCGTTGCTATAACGGTTCATTTTTATTTTCATTATATGTTGTGTGTATTTGTTGGTGGGAGGAATGTTCATTTTGTAAAATAAAATGCAGACATTTAAACAATATAACAACAAAAACAGCAGAGTAAAAAAAGGAGAGTGAAATAAAATGCCACCAACTACAACCACATGTTGTTACACATGAGGTTAACCAAACAATACCAACAAAAACAACAACAAAAGTAGGGTTAAACAAATATACCAGAAGTTTACTGTTTGTTCTATTCACTAACACACTCACTCACATATGAGTAACAGAGTGTTTGTTGTTATTGTATGGCTGAATAAGTGCTTGTTTTTGTTTGTGTTTGTTCAGGCAGGTTAAAACAAAAAATTATAAACACAACAACTGCATAACAAACCGGTAAAATGTTTATAATTAACAAACAATAATGTATACGATCGCACACAAACACATACATTTACGAGTATAAACAAATTCACACAAAACCCATGCATACATTTACGGACTGAGATCACTTAAATTATTTGCCGCTGCAAATGCAATTATTAGGAATGTTTAATTTTTGATATTTTCTTTTTAGTTAGGCTTAAGTTCATTAAATTTAATTTTCATTAAATTATTTTTACTGAAGAAGGAATTGTTTAACAACTTGAAAAATTTTTATTTTTGATAATTTTTCTTGACTAGGATTCGAACCTGGGTTGTTGGTTGAATTTACATATGTTTCGAGAAACACCACTTTCCTTCATCAGAATTCTTTGCGTTCTGACCCCTTTTCAAACAATTCCTTCTTCAGTAAAAATAATTTAATGAACTTAAGCCTAACTAAAAAGAAAATATCAAAAATTAAAATAGTAACAGTTCAACTAAATACTACAATTATTCTATAAATAGCTAAGGCACAAGCCGTTAATGTTTACATGTGTACGAAAGTGGACAATAAACATAATAAAAACAAATGTATTCAGGTTTTCGAGACGAAGTCTTGACATGAATACGAAAGAAAAAAAAAACTGAAGAAAAGGAAAAACAACAACTTAAATAGAAATTAATAAAAAAATGATAATTACAGAAAACTTCGAACCACCAGTCACTGGTTAAAGGATTGATGTTGTCTGTTGACTAGCAGGCACCGTAGTGGTGCAAGGGTCAGAATTCTGATGAGAGAAAGTGGTGTTTCTCGAAACATATGTAAATTCAACCAACAACCCAGGTTCGAATCCTAGTCAAGAAAAATGATCAAAAATAAAAAATTTTCAAGTTGTTAAACAATTCCTTCTTCAGTAAAAATAATTTAATGAAAATTAAATTTAATGAACTTAAGCCTAACTAAAAAGAAAATATCAAAAATTAAAATAGTAACAGTTCAACTAAATACTACAATTATTCTAGAAATGTTTAAAATAAAACCAGCAGGTCAAAATACTCAAATATTATGTCTAGATAGGAATACAAAGCAAAATAGTTCAGAAATTTAATTAAAGTTGGTTATAAAAAATGTTCACGAGAACTTTGTGTTTCAAAATGAAATAAAACATTTATACGAAAATCACTCAAGTGCTTTGAAGTGTTTTTGAAAGTATAAGGTTTGACAATTATAAATCCAAGAAAAGGAAGTATAGTCGGTCTAGCCCTACCATATAATACCCTAAACATGTATATGTGTAATATGCTTTTTCAGAAATGAGCGCTTAATTGGAGAAATTACCTATTATGTACTGATCATATAAACATTTAGTGGCATGACTACTGTGCCTATATGTACATATACATATGTATGTATGTTGTGTTAAATTTTATCTCGACACTTTTAAAAGATTTATACATGTTAAAGTGATTTTCGAAGTAGTTCTTATGTAGGAGCTTTGACTAATTATAAACCGACCGTTATAAAATTAGGTGTCATGATGTTTGTATATGTGAAATTTATTTGTGTTGTCTTATATGGATACCAATATTTTTAAGAGATTTATAATCGTTTAAGCAAAATTTATTTGGAAACATGCAGAAATCAAACATTTACGACCGATAAACTCCTATTTCGGGAGAAAATTTGTATAGAGGCTAGATGAAATAATGAAATAATAATGGACAAGCTTTACATGGACAGCCAGCCAGACGGACAGCGTTAAATCGATTCAGAAAGTGATTCTGAGTCGATCGATATACGTTTAGGCTATAATAAACAAAATCCAAAATATAATTCGTAGTATAAGGCACAAACGAGATGAAACTTACATTTATCCTTAAAGAGCACTATTATAGTCTCCCTAAATCTCCATCTACTGTCTTTGACTTAGTGATCTCCTTGTCTCCTCTCCTCCAGTTCCTGCATATATTTTTTGACATACTATTTTTCAATTTATTCATTTGGTATACTCACTTGCTCATTCACGTTCAACCTGCTGTCAAAGCCCGTACAAATGGGTTGAAGTTAAACGGTATTGTCCCAACTGTCTCTTCCCGATTGACCACAAATTCTCAAACGATTTGAGTGGGAACTTTTTGCTGGCCACTGCATCAAAAGAAAATTGTGCTCGCTAAGCCATGCTTTCACGATTTTGAATGTGTGTTTTGGCTCACCATCCAGCTGAAGAGTAAATTAATCTATTTTATAGACGCTGTTATTTACAAAATCGAGAAAATAATTTGTTCCTCATTTCCACCATGTAAAACAACCCCATATCATGACGTTCCTCCCATCGTGCTTAATTGTTTCCTTTACATGGTGTCTTTCTTATCCTTGATGTTTCTAGATGTATCCCCCTTTTATCTAGTAAATTTATCTCATCTCAGTCCTTATTAGTAGTTTTATCAACACCTTTGCACACACACACACATATACACATTTGTGCATAAACACATTAGCAAAGGGGTAACACTCCAAAATATATTCATTTTTCACCTGTACAACAAACCCATATTCATTGTTATAACCAACAACAATCTAACCAACCAGTCAAGCAACCAAACAGGCTGCCAGCCAAACAACCAAACAGCCATTTATCACAGTTTATTGTTTTGTTTAGATTAGAGGGCGGGTGCGAGAGGAGTAAAGCCAAATATTTAAATTTTTTTTTTGTTTAAGTGTTTGCGTGTGAAGATTTGTTTTTATTATTATTATTTATATATTTTATTTGCAACAACTATGAGCCTGCAGCGAAACTTTAGAGACCCTGTGTAGTGTTTTCAAGCTTATTAAGTTTAGGAGTGAAAAATTAAAAGCAAAACAAACAACAGTATTTTCAACAGCATTGTTATCGTTATAAATAAGGAAAAATACAGTGACTTACAGCTTATTTTTTGCAGTGCATTTTTTGTTTTAAGAGAAATCTAACAGGAACTTAAATAAGTAATTGATGGCGTTTAAAAGAAAAACAAACAAAAAACATTTATTGCAAAAATGTTTATTTTAATATATTACAACTAAGCAAAAATGCTAGTGTTTTCACGTCAGAGCTTATTTTTTGCAGTCAATTTCTAAAGGTCTACATTATTCTACAAAGATAGAAGATATTAAAGCAGATCTTTTATATAAAGGTCACCTTGTTAGAAATATTACTAACGTAAAAAGTAGATTTACTAAGTAGCCATTACAAATGTTCTACGTTGACGTTAATCCGAGTCCTAACAACAAAAACTTTTTTGAAATACATGACAAGAGCCAGTGTGTAGTTCAAATAGAAGCCCCTAAAAGCACAAATGATATTGTACAATGTCACCGTTGCTAACAAT
Organism: Bellardia pandia; assembly: GCA_916048285.2. Lineage (NCBI taxonomy): Eukaryota > Metazoa > Arthropoda > Insecta > Diptera > Calliphoridae > Bellardia > Bellardia pandia. The sequence continues at coordinate 40,907,342 of OU696530.1, forward strand.
ATTGTCATACAAAAACCTACTGCAAAAAACCATTTGTTTGCGTAAAGTGTTGTCTTGTCATCCTACACCTAATTGTCCAAATGCCATTGAAACTCCTTCAAAATGTGTCCATTGTCTGAAACAACACATTGCCAGTTATAGAGGATGTAAAGTTTACCAATATATGCCAAAGAAAGGTGACCAATCAAGCATCAACAATTTTCAATGAACACAAGTGACTTTCCTCAAATGAATATTAACTCAAAATTAAGTTCAAATACTGGCTATAAAAATACATACGTTGGTGAATGCTACGCCATTGTAACAAGCCAAACCCTACACAATAACATTATGAAAAATATAGAAAATTTATTAAGTAAAAAAATGGAGTTAACAAATACACTTATGAATATAATGTCCCTTCTTATAAACAAATTATGCTAAGCATGTTTAACTTATAAAACGAAACTCAAATATAAACCTCTACAGAGAATTTTTTGAAAATAATTTGAACCCTTAACATGGAAATTGAAACTGGAGAAAACCTATATGATGCAGTTGAATCATTTATATTATTGATTCACGAAGCAGCGCATTTGTCTACCCCAACAATAAATAATTCGTTCACAGGATGTAGGTCGTAATGTATAATCAACTGTGACAAGAGAAATGATTAGACAATCTCGCCGACTACGACGAATCTGGCATCGTACTAGAAATCCAAGAGACAAAACAAACTGGAACCTGGCGATAAAGTTATGCTCTGAAATGCTGGCTAAATAGAGAAGTGATAGTAAAAATTTCTATCTCTTAACGCAACTAAGTTTCTTAAAACACCTGGGGGGTTACTCTCTATTGCGATGCGAAAGCAAATGCGATGCGATAAGCGTACATTTTGTATGGTTATCGCATCGCATTTGCTTTCGCATCACAATAGAGAGTAACCACCCTGTTAAAAGAAATGTTCCTATTAAAAATACAAACAACATATGGTGCAGAACTATTTTGGAAAAGTCCATTGCCTTTGCTGGTCATTTGCAAACCACTTTTAAACCACACTGCTCCAATAATAATGCCGCTGATATTCTAAATTTCTTAGACAATGCATGTCAAATGGATATACCAATAAATCATATTACCCCACATGAAACAAAAATGGAAATAAACATTTTAAATAACAAAAAATCTACAGGTTATGATAAAATAGATGCCATTGCAATAAAATCATTACCATTTAAAGGAGTGGTATTTCTAACTTTACTATTTAACTCTATTTTACGACTTCAGCATTTCCCCTCACAATGGAAGTGTGCAGAAATAATTATGGTTGCAAAACCGACTAAACAAGAAAATGTAGTGTCCTCTTACAGGCCTATTAGTTTACTACCTATCTTATCTAAGATATTTTAAAAATTACTTTTAAAGCGATTAACACCCTATCTTAAAAAAAGAACATTATATCTGATCATCAATTTGGTTTCAGGAGAAAACATGGATCGCCTGAAAAATGCCGCAGAACTATAAAAGTGATATCAGATTCTTTTGAAAATAAAAAATAATGTTCTGCTGTATTTTTGGATATACAGCAAGCGTTTGATAAAGTTTGGCTCGGTGGATTACTTTACAAATTGAAAAAATATTTTTCCAGAAACAGATGTTTCTACGTTAAAATTAATAATGATATATTAAACATTCAACAAATAGAAGCTGGAATCCCGCAAGACAGTGTGCTTGGTCCTGCCTTGTATACCATATTCATCTATGACATGCCAACAAGAGATGACGTTACTGTTGCAACAAATGCAGATGATACGGTATTTTTATGTTCCCATCATTCAGAAGCTTTTAGAATCATGCAACTACAACTTGATTGTTTTTATCATTGGCTCACTAAATGGAATATTGTAGTTAACAGCCAAAAGTCAAATCAAATTACATTTACAACAAGAAGAGAAAATTGCCCAACAGTATTTCTCAATGGCAGTACAATTCCTAATAGTGACATCGTAATATATTTGGGTCTTCATCTGGACCGACGACTTACATGGAATCGCTAACAGGAAGCAATTAGACAAAAAATTTAAACAAACGTACTGGCTATTTGGGCGTTAATCATAAATCAATCTGGATAATAAAGTTTTACTACTAAAAACTGTATTAAAACCTATTTGGACTTATGGCATAGAATTATGGGGAACTGCCAGCAACTCGAACATGGAAATATTGCAAAGATTTCAGTCAATAGCATTACGAGCAATAACAAATGCTCCTTTTTATATAATAAATAAAGCATTACATAATGACCTAAAAATTCCATTTGTAAAATCTGAAATAAGAAAATTTAGCTGCAATTATTTAGAAAGAGTTAGTAACCACACAAATATATTGACAATCACATTACACAGTACAACAGCCAATCTGGGGGGTGAGAAATTCCAAGTCAGGGTGATGGTACTAGGTCAGTATAGTAAAACCCTCAAAGGGTTTGGCGTTCGTATGTGTCAGGTTTTTTTTTATGACCTTTTAAATTTTTTCCTTATCTTGATGTTTTTTCGGTTAGTTGTAACATTTTGGCAAAAACGTAGTTTAACATAACTCGAGAACCACTTGTCCGATTTTGATGAAACAAATTTAGAAAAATTAAGAATTTATTTATTTATATACTGACCTAGTACCATCACCCTGACTTGGAATTTCTCACCCCCCAGACAATAATCCCAAAAATGTTCCACAGTGTTATTAGATGTGACTGATGAAGTCAAAAGACTTAAACGAAAACACGTTTTAGATCTCGCTTTTATTCGTAAAATTTAAAAATAATAACAATGAAATTATGTACTTGATAAAATAATATACGGGTATATTTCTTTAAATTATAATGTAATATTTTACACGTTATTAGTATATAAATGCAAATACCTGCATATATAATTGAAACGATATGTTGTTTTTAAAATTTATAAAATTTGCTTATTATTGTAAAAATGCAAATAAAGATGTATGTATATACACCCAACTCTTTTTTTTACACGGTTTCTTTTTACACGGATTTGAAGTTACACGGTTGAAAAAAAAACAATTTTTTGTAAAAAATTTTTAATCTCGTACGGTTTCAAAATCACTGTCTTGTAATTATGTTTGTTTTAACCACACTTGGCACTATTGCTGAAATGAACATACATAGTAGTAACTAGGAAATCCCCTTATTCGATAACTCTTACCTACACATTTTGTTCGCATGTTTTATTCTATTCTAAATTTTTCTGTTCTTAATTCTGGATTAACAGATCTTTCTTTTGTTTTTTGCTTGCTCTACCAATTTTTTACCTATATGAATTATGTATTTTAAGTTTTAATGCTCAACAAAATGCCATATGAACATACAATTTGTATGCATATCTGAAATTTTATAGTTTTCAACATTTTTTACACGGTTTTTCGAAGTAAATATAGTTCTTTATTTCATCTTACACGGTTTTCAGATGACATGGAACGTATCCCCCACGCCTTTTTTTACACGGATTTCGGAGGAACATATCTACCGTGTAAAAAAAGAGTTGGGTGTATAAAAAAACAGTTCCTGTTAGTTTTTTCTATGCAGCTTTGAAAACAAAAAAATACACGGCATAAAATAAGCTGTGAGCCACTGTATAATTAATTTTTTATTAGAAATGTATGTGTAAAATTAATTGGAGGCGTTTAAATTGTTGAATTTAAAATGAAAATAAGTGTAAAAAAATATTTTAAAAATAGAGAAAAATACAGCATTCAGCTTCAATTGTATTTAATAAGGGCATCAGTTACTGCAATTAAATATTGATTGAAATTAAGCACCCAAAGTTCCATTTAAGTTCACACTATCAACTGGCATAAAAAAATATCTCACAAAAATATGTATGTGTTCATTATATACAGTTAACAGTTTTTCATGACATTGTTAAACAAAGTGATGAATATTAATGTTTTATCACAACACATTTTTTCTATAACAATAAAGTATATTAAAAAAATATATTAAAATAAAAATTTATTAAAAAATGTTACGGGCAAAACAAAAAAGAAAAAGAAAAATTAAAACATATTGTTCTCGTATCCGGTGGAAATATAAAGAAAGCATGAAAAAAGTATAAAAAACACTCATTGACATTATATTTTACAGTATTTGGCTCTGCTCTGCTCTGTGTTTGTGTTTTTATTTTTGTTGTTTTGTAACCAGAATTCTCTTGAACACAAAAACCTCAGTGTTTGTTTTAACCAACAATACCAATACGAACGACAACATCATTATCATCATCATTATCATCATCATTATCATTATCATTCAGCAACAAGAATAAAACGTAACAAAACAACAATAACATTATCATCATTATCATTGGCATAAGTTTAAATTATTATTGTTGTGTTGTGTTTTGTTGTTGCTTGCAACTGTTGTTGCTTTTTTAGTATAATGATCATTATTATTATTATTATCGTTATCATGCTGTGTTTAAAGAACTCCAGCCGCGCTTTATACCGCTGTCATTGCTTCATTGTATGTATTTATGCATCTTTTGAGTTATATTTTTTATTAACATTATTTTGTTTTGTTTTACAGGTGGAATATGTAGGTGTAAAGTTTAAATATATTAAATGTTAATTTCGCTTTAAATATAACTTATTATATATTGCTTGAACAGATGATTCCCATCTGCTTTATTGGTTATTTCGTTGAGTGTAATGCAAGTTACTACTTGTTGACATTTCAGCCGTAATAATTGTTCCTTACGTCCTTCTGAGACCGCTATAAAGATATCATACACATTTAACTGTAAGAGTTTACCAGACCATAGAGCGGATCCAATGAGATTCCTCAAAGTGCCTTTAGATTGAAAAATTGCATCTTAGGTTGAAAAATTTCACATTTTTAGTTTACTGAATTTAACGGCTCAATTAAATGTAATTTCTCTAGATTTGCGAAAGATAAGACAAAATACTATAAAATAATTTTAAGTACAATACTTTAAATTCATGGATATTATGTCGGTGCATTATGTTATGTTGTGCACTTTTTATTGCAACAACATAAAACTTAAAAAGAATATTAAAAAAAGTTTTTTGGCATTTATTTTAGGTTTAGATGTTAAACAATATTATTTACAATACAAAATGGAAAATAATAATTTTCGTTAAATTACCCAATAGTACAAAAAAAAAAAAAAAAATTCCATGTACTACATCTTGCACAAGTGAGTCTTTTAGCATATTTACACAAAAATATCAAAGTTTACCTTTAGTTTGTATGTATTTGCTTTATTTATGACTTTAACCCCCTGGCCCACGATGTCGAACGATAACGTTCGCTTAGATAAGACTTAAGACACACTTAAGAAGCACTTAGCGAGCTGAATTTTTAATGCAGCTGCCATCTATCCGAATAAATATTTGTGGTAAATTATGAAGACCTAGTTGGGACAATATCGATTAACTACAATATATTTGAACGAGATTTGACAGCGTGTTAAACTCAAATGTATTAATTGAAAAATTGGTGAAGGGTATGCCAAAACGTTTACAGGGAAAATTCGTTCTTCAGCCGTACTCTCCGTATGTGGAATACACTTCTGCAGGCAGTTTATTACATAAAATATAAGAAAATTGAAATGGAATGTTATTTAATAATACTCCCTCTATACTCCCTCCCATAACCTATTTCTAACATAATGCATTGTATGAGTAGGGTGTTGGTCCAAGCAAAAAAAAAAAAAAAAAAGTTTTGTATAAAGTTTATTATTTCTTTTAGTTTTGATTTAATAATTATTTTGTTAAATATTAAACATTTATTAGTTAGTTTAATTTGTATGCAATAAAAAGTGCTGAAGACACAAACATGTGGCCATTTCTGTACCCCACGTTTTGAGATTCCATGTTTTTCCGAAAGTATGAAACGGAGTTTATTTCAAACATTTCTTTACAAGTATTTCTGCAATTCGTTAATATTGCATTGTTTCATGAGAGGCTAAATGTCATTTCAAAGCTCAACGAAAGAAACAAAGTATACGCGATCGTAACAATTTAAAATTTTGTATATAAGACATTATTGAATTTAATTTCAAAGGATGATAATAGAATCAATCAAACCAGGGACAAGAGGCAAGAAGCGAAAAGCGCTAGTGCGGTTTGATCAGTGTTTAATGCGTAAATGCATTTTGGTCAACTGTAGAACTCAAAATTTATGTGCATCTGTTACTAGACGCACAACTAGATACAGTCTTCAGGAAGCTGGAGCTAACAGAATGTTTAAAATAGGTTGTGTTTCGGCTAAAAAGAACATCTACTTCGAGAGAATAGAAGGAATATTAAACGAGGATAAATTTGTTCGGTTCTGATGGCAAAACCTTTGTTCGAATTCCACAAAATTAAGAATTTTACTGTATGCATGCATATATACCCAAACAAAAAAAAAAAAAAAAAAAAAAAAAAAACAGTGAAGCATTAATGTTATAGGGTTGTTTTTCTTCATCTGCTGTTGGCTTAATTTGTTATATAGATGGAAAAATGTGCGCTGTGGATTACATAGAAATATTGCAAATTCAAATGCTACCCTATGCCAGAGAAGAAATACAATTCAATGATTAAGCTCTAGCTCAGATTAAAATTAGTTAAGTCTTGATTTAAGTAAAACAAAGTCTTTCACAATCAATGAACTTAAAACCTATTAACCACCTTAATGAGTCTGAAAAATTAAAATAGCGGCATACAAACCTAAATCAGAAAACAATATGTGAGAAGAAATCAAGATGGAATGGAATTCCGTATCTCCCAAAATATGCTCTAAACATTTGGTGTATCTATGACGCGTTATTTCATATTAAAGCTGTTGTTACTTTAAAAGTAATTTTATAATAAAGTAAAAAAATAAATTACATCCATTACACTCGTTTATTTTTTAAAGTTTTTTATTTTATTGGGCTTGTTAGGTGTTTATTGTGAAGTTAAAAAGTATAAAAACAAGTTAATATAAATTGTATTTGGTTTATTAATTAATTTATATTTTCTTTTATTGCCACCCTCGTAACATATATTTCGTGCATTTAAATGTGAATGTAAGTGTAATAAATGTGTATGTACAGTGGCTCAGAGCTTATTTTATGTAGAGTATTGTTTTGTTTTCAAAGCTCCATAAAAAGCACAGAGTATACAGAGGCGACAATTTTGACGTTTCAAAATCGCTACAATCAGCTGATAAGGCAGATCTCTTAAAAAGAGAAAGAAAATATGTTCTGGTAGTAAATTTGTAATGTGAAAAAGCAAAGCACTATATACAACAAGAATTTTGTGGACAAAACAAAATAAACAAAACAATTTGAGTTAGAATATTTGAATTAAAATTTTGTTTATCAGTTATGTGATGGAAATCGAAAACGAGTGAGTTTTAGAAGTTAATTTTTTCATAATATTTCTGTATTGAAACAGTTTTATCGCAAGATAATTTGCTATTATAGAGAATCTTAAAACAAAAATTTTAAAAATTTGATTTGATTTGATTAAAGTATTAAAATGGACTTCAAAAATTCACTCGTTTTCGTTTTCGATTTCCATCACATGCCTGTATATGTTTGTGATTTTAATAGCTTACTAAATTGTATTTTAATAATTGTTATACTTTGTAGTATGCATTGTGGAGTTTGGCCATTCGTTAGATGATATAAATGCATTTTTTTATGATTGTATCAAACAATACAAAAATACTCTGTGCCAAAAATGAATTTTATTGCGCCAGAAAAATAGTAACATAAAGAAAACAAAAAGACAGTTCTCAAAGAAAGAGACAAGTATAAAACTTCATTGTCTTTGCTCTTCTGTCGCCTCTGTATACTTTGTGATAAAAAGATAACTAACAGGAACTTAAAAAACGTAATTGGTGTCATTTAAAAATTACAAGAGTTTATATTCGCCTATATTGTACCGTAATTTCGATTTATTTAAAGTTTATTTTAGTTGAATTTCATCTCAATAACGACATTTATAAGAAGTTTATGCATATTCCAGTTATAATCAAGAATTTATATTTGTCTCTTTCTTTCAGAACTGCACTTTGTTTATATATTTGCAGTGTGTAACATAAAGCGATTTACTTTAATAGACAATAAATTGAGTACCCAAAAGCCCTAGGAAACTGATTTTAGCTTTTTTAAATGTCAAAATTGTATACTCTGTATACTCTGTGGTTATTCTCAGAAGTAGAGCTTCTGTGGGAGCTATTATGCTATTAAGGACCAACTTCCAAAAGTCAATAGTATATTTTTTACATACTTATAACTGATCTGTGTTAAATTTTGGTTTGATATTGACGTTTATGTAGGTTAATGAGCTTTCGGGAGTAGTACTCATAAGGGAACCGATCATCATGAAATTCTGTACGACGATTTATATGTATATATATGCGAATTATTTGTGTTGAATTTCAACGTAATAATGATTTTTATAAGAGATTTATGCGAATTTAAGTGATTTTTAAAAGTGGACTTCATATTGGGGCTACGGTCCCAATATATATGTGTATTGACTATTTGTGTCAAATTTAAACTTGATGCTGATGCTAATAAGAGATTTATGCGCATATAAGTTTTTTTCGGAAGTGAATTGTAAGGGGGGCTACTGTCAAATATGAACCGATCATCATCATATTGAGATGAACTATTTGTGTTGGACAAATAGTACATGCCTAGATCGTCTTAGAATCTTATAAGGACTTAGAATATATAGACTTTTTGACTCTACGACCATTATTTCCCATCTTTTTGCTGCTGGATATAAAAATGCACTACTTAAAATAAGCTGTGAGCCACTGTTGTGTTTTCATATGTTATGTTTGTAACATTTTGTATTTAACGATATTTTAAATGAAACAATTTCCCATTTTTTAATCGTAATAATAATAATAATATAAAAATATGTTTATTGGAGTATGAGTGTGGTGGCACAGAGTGGCGGTGAAAGTGTTTTTACCACATCCTCTTTGGCAACATCCTGTTTATGACTCGCATGCCTGACTGGTGTTTTCTCGTTGCCGCTGGTTTTTTTACACTCTCTCTTTGCCTCCAATGTTTCTCTTCTCTTGCTATCCTGGGGCTGTGTATAATTCATATTACAGATATGCTTATGTAGTTCTTTATTATCCCAGCGGAAAACAGATGCTGTAAAGAGGCCTTCTAGTAGGCCTTATTGTGCAGTCACAAGGACTTCCAGCCGCATTGCAAAATCGTTTTAATTTTACATGGAAGGTCTACCAAGTAATGCCTCGTGGGAGGCGTTTAAAGGTCTGCTTAATTAATAATTTTATTGAGGAAAGTTAAAGTAGAGGTTTCAAATAACAGAAAGGTTTTAAATTAGTTTAAAAAATCACATGTATATAAAGGACTGCTTCATTCGTACTTTACACCACAAACTCTCTCTATCATTAATTTTTATTACTCGTATAACAAAGTGAGCCAAATAATAATGCAACTCACAATCTTGTGCAAATAGTGTTGCATCATTGCAGTTTTGCTCTACACTAACAAAATAAACAGCAATAGCAAATATATGCTAAACCTTTTTGCAAATGCAATTATGCAATACCATTTGCACAAGATTCCCAGCATGCCATATGAGTCCGAAAAGAGTCTTTTCTGACACCTTTTTCGGAGCATTTTCGCTCTTTATGAGCCCAAAAAACAATCATAATTGCTCCGAAAGCCTTCAGAAAAGAGGGTCATTACATTCGAAAATGGTCCGTCAGAAAGAGCTCTTAGATAATGTCAGAAAAGAGTCTTTTATGAGGGTTTGTTTGGGCTCTTAAAGAGCTCTTAGATAATGTCAGAAAAGAGTCTTTTATGCGGTTTTTCTTGAGCTCTGTGTAATCTTGTTTTTATTATGCTTGAGTGGTACAGCTATGTTTTTTTTTTGGTTCAAAGCATAAATAACAAGACAACAACGCTTTGGTACACACATAATTAAGTGGAATTTCTGAGTCATACTGCGTGTCGACTCAGGACAGTAACAAGCAAATTTTTTTTTCGCTCCGAAAATGCTCTTTTGCTGGACTCTTTTCTGACTCCTTTTTCGGAGCGCTCCTAGAATGGTATGCTGGGTTGTGAATTGCGCTAATGTTTGTTGTTGTAGTGACGATATACAGGAATAATTGTAAAAGCTTGCGTGTTTGCTATTGAAATCATGTTGACCTGCTTTTGAAATGCAATTTTGAATGTGTATGAAAGGCCTTCAAGAACAGCTTCTAAAACAAGGCATAGTGAAATGAGTATCTAATCTTTTTAAATGTGTAAACAGGTCTACTATAAGGCCTGCAAATATAAGCACTTGCAGTTTTGCCCTGGGTTGTATTTATTTTAATTTATATGACTGTGTGTGTGTGTGTTTGCCAATGTTTTGTATCTTTATGGCAGCTGAATAAAACCGGAAGTGCATTGAAGTTAATTTTATTTGCCAATACATACACAGAGTTTGGTCTCATATACAACAACAACTACAACAGTGTACTATATATTGAAAAATTATTATTATATTTTTTAATTTAAGTGCAACGAGTGCAAAAAACAGGGAATTTAAACATTTCTTTTTAACACAATTGAATTAAGCAGCATCGCTTAAATTCTGTGACACGGAAATTGTTTCCATTAAAATTTTTAAATATGTATGTTTGTATGTATGAACAATTTATGTATTTTATTTTATTTTGTTTGGTGTAATTTTCAACATATCACTGGTATTTGGACACATTTGCCATTGTATCACTTTTTACCAGTTAAAAAGGACAAACATTGCATTTTCCCTAAACCACAAAGCAATGAATTCGTATACGCAATCAGACTAGTTGGTAATGTGTTTTTAAAATGTTTAATAAATTGTTTTCAAATCGGATATTAAATGGTAAAATCAATTTGGTGGTATATAAGGAACCGAAATAATGTCATGCGACACATGATTAAATATGCTTAAACATGCTTTATCATTCTAATGCCTATTTCTATCTTTATGAGCGGTTAAATGTTTCATAAAATTTTAGATAAATCTACATATGTATTTTATAGACATTTTGGAGCTACAGCAGGAAATAAGTTATTGCTAATAAAAAGGTTTCATTTTCTTTGACATGTGGAGAGATTTACCTGGCAGTTGTGAAAGAACTATTAAAATTTAATTTTAGAATTCGGTATGCAACAGTGAAGCATGGTGGTGGCAGTGTCATGGTATGCGGCCTGTTTGTCAGCTGCTGGTACTGGAAGTTAATTAATTAATTAAGTTTAAGTACCTTGAGATTCTGATCAGATCAGATTTTCGATTTTATCAGGATAGCGATCTAAAGAACAAATCGGGTGCTTTAAGCGTGGCTAATGTATGACTGCCCACATTTGATGACACCGCCCACAGTCGCCTTTTTACTTTTCAAAAGATGAGTACAAGAACAATTCAAACCAATTTCGAATACCTTGTTATAAAGTAAAGTATATTCCAAAGGGAGCATTCTGCATCGTTCGAAATAAATAGCAGTCGGATTGGGCAAGGCCTGGACTATAAGGCGAGTGAGGCAAAACTTCGCAATCACATGTGACCAAGCGGATTCATGATGGAATATTACGCTTTTATGTTTGGCCGCATATTCTGGACGTTTTGCGACCTATGGTCGCTTCAAACGAATCAATTGAGTAGTGTACAAATTCCCTGTGATGGTCTGGCCAGATTTCAGCAACTCATAATAGATAAGACATTTTTGGTTCCACCACAAACAGAGCATTACCTTAACGCCTTGGGTACTTGGCTTGTTGGCCGGGCTTCACATTATTGTCAAACTCATTCCAAGGGTTCAAAGAGCCCACCATCCCGTTTGTCTAATGGTATGGTGGGGAGTGAGCTACGATGGCTTTACCAAGCTCCATTTTTGCAAGAAACAGTCTTCGAATTCATTGTGAAACCTCCCATCTAGGGCATATAAAATTACCGAAATTTGCTTTTACCAGTAAACGGTAAATTTTTTATTTAAAAACCGGTTTATCGGTAATTTACCGGTAATTCTGTTTAATTTTAAGTTTATCAGTAACGAGTAAAATAAATGCTTAAAATTGTGTAAAGAGAAATATATATTGTTATATATTAAAGTAATAAAACGTTTAATGCATTGTTCAACAAAGTTATTTAAAATAAATGTAATTACTAATAAAACAAAATAAGAATGTTAAAATATATTATATCATTAAGAGAAAATTTTAATTTTTGAATAGATCTGCGTGTGTATTAAAATATGCTCGCAATAGGCAAATGGTGTCAATTGTATTGCCATTAAGGCTGGTTCTAATTTTTGTGCAAATTAACCCTGCTGCAGAAAAAGCTCTCTGATTCCACACTCGTCGGCTTTACTGTCAAGAGGTGGTTGAACGCTATCGTCAGATACTTTCCACGCTTTTATTCTTTTTCAAGGAGTGCGATTTCTTTTTTTATTACTTTTGTTAAAATCGTGGTATTGGTTACGTTGGAAATTTTATTCAATTTTATTTTATTTTGATTTTTAATGGCCAATTGTAGCCTGTCTTTCATTGTTAACTGGGTTGATTCAGGGATTTCTTCTACATCATCAGAAGACTCGTTTGAATCATTTGTCGAGTTACATTCATTTCTCATGTTCAATATAGAACGAAGCGTCACAATAGTTTGTATCAATGAAGGTTTATGTAGTTTTAACCTAATAATAAAAAAAAATATTTCTTAAAATATAACATTTTATATTTAAATTTAACTTCAATTGGAATGAAATATTTATCACCAATTACCGAAATTGCTGGTATTTTTCTTTTAAATTTACCGGTAAATTCGGTAATCAATACGACCGGTAAAACCGGAAAACCGGTTAACCGTTTACCGGTAATGTAACCCCTACTCTCATCCAATTAATATTCGCCAACAAGGCGTGGACTTTCCAGCAAGACTCTGCTCCAGCTCACAAAGCAAATACCAATATTCGCCAACAAGGCGTGGACCTTCCACCAAGACTCTGCTCCAGCTCACAAAGCAAAGACCAATCAACTGTATTTTAAAAACAACGTACCGGACTGCTGGTCCAGATCTTAACCCGTTGTTGAGTCCTTGAAGCGAGCTATTGTACGTGAAGTGGATAATTTCCCCATGCATAAAGTGCGTCTCGCGAACGATGAGTGGCCACATCGTCTCAAGTCGTGCTGGAAGGCAAACGGCAGCCATTGTATAACCCAATAAAAACAAGTTTTTTTTCAAATATTAACCCTTCGTTAGGTGAAAAGGTCTCTGGGGACCTTTTTCATTTTCAAACTGAAATTACTTCTTGATGGTCCATGGGAAGTGTTTTAAGGAAATTTTATCTAGAATCGTCTAAAAAAAGTTCACGGCGATCTGACCAATAGTTAGTTAGTTTCTATTGAGATTTAAAGGGATTTAGTACGGAACAATGTGAGAAGGTTCGTTGGGGCCTTGTACTTAAATTTTAATCACTAATAAATTTAATTTCTTTTTGCTTGCTTTATGTTTGAGCACATTATAAACGTGTTCTTTAAATTTTAGTTACTTTTTGTTACTTTTGTGAAATAAAAATTGAATTAAATAATTCATTAAATAATTAAATAAAAATTTTATTTATATTCATTACACATGTATAATTGGTAAATATTAATAAAGCAAAACAAGAAAATGGCGTCAAATTCCATACAAACAGAAATAGGTCCCTGTGAACCTTGTACGTTGCATAAGGGCAACGAATGATTCACAGAGCAAAGGATTAATTCGTTTTCATTTGGGGTCGATTTTTCTGTGTATGTACCAGTATTTATGACATATGTAATTTGTTCAGGTTTTTATAATATTTTTCATATTTGTTATAGAAAATCGTCCATACAAAACAATTTCTATAAAATATGCTGTTATACATAATATTTTCTCTGAAAAATACTTTATCTTTTACTGTAATCCACAAATAATCACACAATTGTATCTTTGTAACAACACTCAAGTGGGTTCAGCTTCTTTGTAATGCATAATTATTTGACTTATATGACTCTCTTCTTTAGCAACGTGATTTTAAAATTCAATATATTCAGAAAGTGAGTGCTCACCCATAAATTAAATTTATGCTAACTTTATTGTACACAACAGAAGTTGACACCATATTTTAAGCGGCTCTTTAGTAATACTTGTATATAAAACTAATACAGAAACATAAATAAAACTATTAACTAATTTAACATCACAAATAACGTAAAATAGTTCAGTTTTTAACTTTAAAAAGTTAGTGCTCATTTCGAATTTTTGTGCAATAAAAATCGCGCAGAACATATACTTTAGTATTTTGTATGGGAGCCCTTGAATTCTATTCCGTTGCGTTTTCGCAACACCATATTTGTATCCATTTAAAACTTTTTTAAGCTTTTCGATTTAATTTATATTTTCATTTATTGCTAGCACAAAGGTTTTACTATTTACCTCTGATTTTACTAGCCTTTTATTTTATTAAAATTCACAAGCTTTAAAAACACTCCAAAAAAATGTTTTTTTCAACGGCATATTATATTTAAAAAAATGCCCGTTAAGAAATTTTTAACTTAAATAGAAATCGAAATATTTATTTGAGATTCTAATGACAGTGATAGTAATCAAATGATCAAAGAATGCAGTTATATTAAATAGAAATATTCAAATGGTTTTTATTCCTCCACCTAATGTTGGTAAAATTACTGATGAAGAGGATCTTGATGATGAACGTTCATTAAGTTTTGGGTCACCAAGGGTGGAATTTTTTTCACTCTTTCACAAGTTTTCAATAGTTTTATTATCTGTGGTAAGTGGGGTGGAGATTCCATCCATTTTGGAGTGTTATCCAATAGCCATAACTTAGTATTATGAGCAGTGTTGCCATATTTTTATTTACAAAATCTGACAATTCCCAAAAAAAAATCTGTTTTTTTCGAAAAAAATCTGCACCTTCAAAACAAAATTAAATAATATCGTACACATTCTTCAAAAGTGACTCAATTCAAAATTTTTATTATATGACACAACTAAAAATAAATCACTATTAAATTGCAACTTTATACAAAATGAAATATAAAGAAAGACTTAACTGTTTTTTAGAACTTGTTAACTGTAACAAAATGCTTTGAACTTTTTCTTATAGATAAACAAGTGTGTTGTTTAAGGATACAAACCCGAAAAATTAAAATTTTGAATTGAGTCACTTTTGAAAAATGTGTACGATATGTAAAAAAATCATATTTGTATATGTGTAAATTATTGAAGAAAAAAAGAAAACAAAATATAATTTTTATATTTGATATAAAATATACATATGTATATAAAATTAACCCTCTGGCCCACGATGTCGAACAATAACGTTCGCTTAGATAAGACTTAAGACACAAACTTGATTGTGGAATAAACAAACTTGATTGAATAAAAAATAGATACGATAAAAAGTTTGTGTCTTAAGTCTTGTCTAAGCGAACGTTATCGTTCGACATCGTGGGCCAGGGGGTAACAGTAAAAACATAACGAATAATACTTCATTTAAATTATCACATACATATGTATAGAGATCATAGAAAATTAATTAGACGTACTTTTGTATGTATTAGTTGTACATATTCTTATTAAATTTAGTTTCCATTTCTTTTGTTTGTAGAAAATTTGTGCAATTGAAATTTTTTTTTAAATCTTTGGTCCGCAAAATTCCACATAGAGTGGGAATAATATTAATTTGTTTTATTCGAATAAAATTCAAAAAATGCATTGATTTAAAAAAACTGTTTTTTAGAGTAAAAATCTGCAAGCCTGTTTTGCTCTTCAAAAAACTGCAAAAAACAGATAAATCTGCACATTTGGCAACGCTGATTATGAGCCATGTGTCAGGGGTCGTTGTACTGTGTAAATATGAAGATGAGTTTTTAAAATGTCAATATACTTCCTGTGATCCATTATGTCATCGATTATATGTAAATTTCCATTTCCAGAAGCGTTCATACATCGCTGCACTGCAACTAAGTCACTGAGTTCATATATGTACATACGAGTATATTAAATTTGCGTATATATAGGGTGTTTTTTTGAGAGGTATAGAACTTCGAATTGAAATAAAGCCCAAGAAAATCGTTTTAATGACCATCAATTTGGCTTTATTGGAAGGATAATTTTATGCCATTAATGTTTAAATATAATTTCAGGCATGTGGCCGCCGCGGCTGGCTCGAATAAAGCCAATTCTACAGGTCCAATTTTCAACCACTTTTTCGAGCATATGGGGCCGTATGTCGGCAATAACGCCACGAATGTTGGCTTCCAATTCCCCTAACGTTTCTGGTTTGTTGGCGTAGGCGAGCGACTTCACATATCCCCAAAGAAAATAATCCAATGGTGTCAAATCACACGATCTTGGTGGCCAATTGACAGGTCCATTCCGCGAAATTATGCGCTCATCGAATGTTTCCTTCAATAAATCGATTGTGGCGTGCGCTGTGTGGCATGTAGCGCCGTCTTATTGGAACCACAACTCATCCACATTCATGCCATCCAATTCGGGAATAAAATAGTCGGTTATCATGGCTCTATACCGGTCTCCATTCATTCGGGTCCTCTTCAACACTTTGCTCTACAGCGGCAATTGTTTCTTCGGTGCGCACTGTTCGACGTCTCTGCGGATGCGTATTATCACATAGAGTAAACGTAGTGCGAAAACGATCCATGGTTAACCGAATTAATTGCTCTGATGGACGATTATGTCGACCATAAAATGGACGGAGCTTGCGGTAAACTTCGCGAACTGAACCGTTATTTTCGAAATAAATTTGCATGATTTGCAAGCGTTGTTCTTTTGTCAACCTGTTCATGATGAAATGGCAAACCAAACTGAACATAAATGACATTAGAGTTGCCAGATTTGACCACAAAATGCCAGTTTTATCTCTTTTCGAAAAACAAACCTGTAAAAAAAACACCCTATATGTAAGTCGTTTGATCTTGTTTACTCTGCTTATACAGTGTTTCTTACGAGAAACACGACTGTGCACTCAGACTCATGAAGTTCTTATAGACCGAGTATTTGGACACACACTTTTGCTGAAATTGCTATTAATAGTTTTGTTATTTTTACTGTTATTTTTACTTAGGATTTTTCTTTATTCCCGCACTATATATATTTTTTCTTGGCTTATTTGCAATATTCAAAACAATTTTAATATTAGATTAAGCTCTTTCTTTACGTTTCTTTTCGCTTTGGTGACATTTTTAGGTTTCTATGACATTTAAAATTTATTATTGTAGCAAAATATTCCCTTATTTATTTTGCAATAAAAGCTTTGAAGTAAAAGTGAAGCACTACATTTGTTTTTTGTGTTATATATTAATGCAGCTTAAATGCTAAACAAATTTAAAGTTAATGGTTTCATTGAGGCATTGAGAATATGTATATGTATGTATTTTGAATTAAAATCACAAAGGATTTTAATTACCAGAAAGATCATTTAAAAAAATGTAAGGTGAGCACTTACTTTCTGAATCAACTGTATATTCACACATACATGTATACTTTTTTCGTTACGTTTTGAATTTCTAGCAATATTGCCAATGTTTTTTCTTACAATTTTAAAATTTCAATTATATTTTCTTTAATTTGTGTTTTTTATATGCATATCATTTCTAAAATATTTATTTTTTGTTATAAATTTATTGAATTAAAGTACTAGTAAATATAATATAATAAACTAGAAATTAATAAGTACTTTAAAAATAATAAAATTAGTAATTTGAAAATTCTATGTGTCAGGAAATTTACTAGTTTCCTTTTAAAGGTAATAAATTCATTTGATGTTTTAAATAGGTTTTACTATTTTATTATCAAGAATTTCTCAGAATTTGTTAAAAAATCAAATATAAAGATTTTTAATTTATTAAAAAAGTTAAATGGAATAAAAGCCATAAATAACTTGAATACTAAAATAACAATAAAATAAAAACGAGTAGAATAAAAGAAACAACAAATGATACGAACTGATGAAAATAAAATAAAAATTGTTAAGCAATACAAAAAAAGACAATTTTTTTATTAAGATTAGAATTTTTTTATAAAAAGTAAATTGTGAGTGTTTGGTAGAATTTTATAAATAAGTACATGAATATATTACTTAAACACACTAAATTTTTAACAGTAGGGCAGAAAATAATGTAATCCAAGCGAGAGTTAAAAGAGTTGCCTTTACGAAAAAGTTCAGATCAGGGTCCTATTCCACAATTTATCAATTTTTCACTGCGCACTTTTGCATAGTTGTTTCTGTTCTGTTACACAATATTCTTTGCAAATTTCATTTTGCCCTAAGACAATTTTTACAGAGACTTTGCTCTATTTGTTAAGACTTTAAGCTTTTTGTAAAGTATTTGCTCTATACTGCAAACTGAATGTGCAAAGTGCTACACAAAGCATTTAATCATCTCTGCATTTCTGTCTTATCACCTTTCTCTATTTCAATTGCTAAATATAACATGTTAAACGATATTTGATTTGCTAGTTTTCAAAATAATAAAGTATATATTTTTTTATAAAATTAGTGCAAAAATTTAGAACATATTAATGTTTACATTTGATTTAATTTAGAAACAGGAATGTTTCTTTAAGAATGCTTAAACTTTATGCAATTATGCGTCGAGTTTCTTGTGGCAACGTTTGAAAGCTTCTTCAGCAGGGTTATCGGTATTTCGGCGTAATGCTCGTATCAAATAGTTTTTCAGTTCTTAACACCTATCACTACACTATGACCTATGACTTACAGCCGAATTCCGTAACACGCTTGTATTTACACCATAAAATGTGTAGTATGACCCGCATATCGTCATCATATTCAATAAGTAGTTTACATACCGTTCCACATATGTTTCCTCGTGTAATGCAGGCGCATAAATTTTAATGATTGTTCCATTCATGCAACCACAAACACAAGGGAATCCACCCAACATAAACAATTTTTCAGCAATACCACTGACTTCATCGGGCCACCACAATGTGTTTTGAAATTCAACATAATAAACATTTTATTATTAACATCGACAACTCTATGATTTGTTCTGCAAACTGTTGATTTTACAATACCATGCCTAGCTGCAACTTCATGGTACTGACAACCATTTCCGAACCAATGCAAGCACCAGTATCAGCTGATTTTTAGCCCACAAAACTTGACTGCGCTGTGTATTGTGTTCTAATTTTTCTCTATGTAGTTCTATATTATATTTCTTAAATTATATTAAAAATTCAATCAATTTGGATTTGATTTAAAAAAAAAAGCATTCTCGAAAAATTAATTCTGTTTCTAAAATTTCTTCTTATAACAACGTCTTCACAATCGTCGTGCTTTAACATTTTGAAAACTTTACTAGTTATTACAGTATGAATTTGTAATGCCATCGTTTACCTTGATAATTTTTGGCAAACTTATCAAAATTCGCTTTGCAGCATAATTATTTGCAAAATCATTGCAAAAGACCCTTTTTAAATTAACTTTGCACTATGCACAAGAATTCGTAAGTGAAAGAGAAATTGCAAAGATAATTTAAACATTTTAAAAACTTTGCAAATTATACTTATCAATTTTAACTTATCACTTATCAAATTAGCGCAATTCATAATCTTGTGCAAATGGTACTGCATCATTGCATTTGCAAAAATGTTTAGCATAATCTTGCTCTACACTAACAAAATATACAGCAAGGGCAAAAATATGCTAAACTTTTTGCAAATGCAATGATGCAATACCATTTGCACAAGATTGTGAATTGCGCTATTGTATAATTCTGAAGAACACAAAGTTTAGCAAATTGACTAAAAATTGAATAAGTGTAAAGTGAAAAGTTGAAATTTTTTTTGGCAGAATAGGGTCCAGATATGTAACTGTATAATTCTCATGTAACATGCAACTTTGTCTTTTTCAGCATCAAAAAAAACCAAAATTTTACTTTATAAAACTCGTGTGAATTTTGTTGTTTTCATGTTCCCATAAACTTATAAACATTTGCTGTTAAAGATAATCATGTCTGTTCATGTAGAGTTAATCTTTATTTGTTTCGTTTCTTAAATTTTGCATTTTGTTGAAAGGAAGAGATCCATGCAAATCAAATTTTTGCACAATTTTCTTTAAATTTTTAAGTTTCCTTTAGTAAAGTTTACGACAGAATAATGATATTTATGTTTAAAAAAGAAATCACTGTAAAATATAAAAGTGTGACCGGATGTTATGTGAAAAATGTTTTATTGCAAAATCATAAAAAAACAAATATAAATATTTTCCAATTTTGATTTGATTTTAATGTCTCTCCACTGTTTGCCAAAGCCATTAATTCATACATATATGTGTATGTTTGTGCATCGTTTTCATTTGTAACTTAGAAAGTCTAATTCTATGAAAATCTCTTAAAAATTGTATTTATTTATACGATTTATAAACAAATTACACAGTAGCAATATACATACATGTACTCAAATACAGTACAAATACTTTTTATTTTTTTAACACAAGTATTTTTTTTGTAATTTTACTGAGGCGTACAATTGTTTTTTAATTCATATAAAAACATAGAAATTTCCATGCTTACTTTACTGCCTGTTTTTCTGCCCTTTCATATATATTTCACTCATTTATACAAACAAATGACACTGGTTGTTTTGGGCTCTGTTTTATTTAGATTTAGTAAAAATAACAAACAAATTTCTATAACAGGCTTCATACGTTATTAAAAATTGTAAAGAAATTCATTCAATCAAATTCAAATTGCTTTTTATAAAAAAAATATACAGACTAAATATCTAATACAACAGAACTACAAAATAAAAGCAATCATAAGTTTTGTAAATGTTGAGAAAAAAGAAATTTCTATGATCTTTTACGAAATTACTGATATATTTGGTTTTCCTTTGGATGAATGGGTTGGTGGTAAAGAAATTGTATTGGTCATGTATGCTGTCATTATGACAGCCATACAGCCATTGTCTAATGTCCAATAAATTGCACACAAATACAGAGATATTTATTTTCATACATTTAAACGTAGTAGGTCAGTCTAAAAGGTATTTTCGTAGAAAAATTTGTTGTTCTAAAGCGGCAAAATTGTGCTTTGTGTTATCAAAAATATACATACAGTGCTTGACAGCTTATTTTAAGCAATGCATTGTTTTCAAAGCTCCGTAAATTGAAAACTAACAGAAACTACAAAAAAAAGAATTACCCCCTGGCCCATGATGTCGAACGATAACGTTTGCTTAGATAAGACTTAAGACACAAACTTTTTATCGTATCTATTTTTTTACTCAATCAAGTTTGTTTATTCCACAATTAAGTTTGTGTCTTAAGTCTTATCTAAGCGAACGTTATCGTTCAACATCGTGGGCCAGGGGGTTAGTGTCATTTAAAAAAAAAATTTATAATCTAAAGCCGGCCACTCACGTACAGTTTTAACAGTCAGTTTAAACTCGGCGAAATATTTAAACACTCCGTCAGTAGCGCTTTTTTTAATCTGATTTCATACCCAGGTTCTCTGCGATTTAAACAAATGTTAATTTCCCAAGTACCTGCAGCTTCATACAGGTCCAAGCCTTGACACTGCCGCCACCATGCTTCGCTGTCGCTTTTAGGTTTTGGTTTTTTGAGTCTTGTATTTGGTTTCCGCCAAACATACGACATGCCATCTGAACAGAATATGTAAAACTCAGATTCATCCACGAAAAAAAAGAAGTGTCGATTCCTTGCAAACATGTTCTTTGAAGAAATTTAGCTTAAATAGTCTGTTTTATGGATTTATAAACGGTTTCTTGCGTGCAACTCGGCCATTAAAATCATGTTGGTGCAAGACACAACGAACAGTTTGAACGGAACATTGTTTGCCCAGGTCTGCTTCAACTTCAACTTAAAATGTGTTGCTCATTGAAAATTTTATTTGGTGTCTTTTAGACTTTGTTATGGACCCGATATTTTTTGGACTGTGGAAGCTTTAATGTTAACTATTTCTGCTGTCAATAGCCATTCTGAAAATGGTTTAAAACCTATTCTCGTTGTTCTATCGTTGTACGCGGACACTTGATTTTACGATTTTACAAAATCGGACTCACACTTCAATAGGAAATATTGATAGAAGTTGAAAAACTGCATTAAGCTGTCGGTACAATAGAAATTGACTGCATAAAATATGGTAGGACGTGAAAATACGCGAAGTTTATTGTCTTTTTAGTTTTAATATTGTATTTTATTAATCGGTGTGATTTATAATTTCTCAGGATATAGAAATTAAAAAGCTGATTTAGAGATGTAGAGAGAAAGAAAAGAAATAAAATAAAACACAAGGGATTAGTGTTTGATAGGTACAAAATAAAGGAGATTTATTTAATGCTCACCGTTTCGATTGCTGTTTGCAAGTAAGTTTATTCATTTTTCATATTTGCCTTTGAGGCTTTTTTAGTACAACATTATAACTGTTATTTATATTTGTTTAAAAAATGTTTAAAAATGTTTAAGAAATGTTTAAAAAAAATGTTTAAAAATGTTTAAATGTTTGTATGGGGAACCCCTCAGGGGAGTTTCAGGGGGTGTGCCACTGGCATGGGTGGATCGGCTCTCCAAAGTTAGTGGGGGTCGGTCATACATTTGGACTCGATTGGGGCACTCTAAATGGGTCAAAGTGGGATTTTTCAAAACAGTTGGGGGTAGTAGAATTCGTTTTATAGGTATGGTTCCTTCGGCAAAGTTTCTTATTTTGATTCCTAGAATACGATTTTCACTGAGCCATAGGCGATTTTTTTGCCTCCCCACAAATCGACCCGGCCTAATGCTTATATATGTTTTATACACCGCTACTATAGCCCGAGGCAAGTATCACTTCAAATCTCATTCCTAGACAAAGATCATCGCATTTGCCAATTGTGTCTACAGTTGACAATTTTAAATCACTTCGTCCAATAAACTTATTTTAATGATTTATCATCCTATCTACCACTAAACACCCTCCCAGCCGGATCATTACAATATATAACAGCTGGCTGAAAGCAGTCCCCACTTGTCATGAAACTCGACGAGCTTTGCCTGCTCTCTCCAGATCTAGCTTTTATAATGACCTTCTTGTTGAGGCACTTACCAGAGCCGGTTAGAGAATCTTGCACTTCTTTTCTTAGGCATAAATTATTATGCTCTTTATCGTTAGTCCTTTGTAAAGAGTATCACGTTTACAATATGCGAGTGCTTCAAGTGACTTTGCACTATTTTCAGTGTAAACTTTGAGTGTGGATTGTGCTACATTGTTTAATGCTATATACCTTGCAATAGGGCAGCTATAATCAAAAGCTGTATCCCGTTAGATTATATTACCAGAACAGTTTTGGTAGGGCCGTAGTTTCTTCCAAATCTAGCGATGCCCTGTCGGTGTACCTGATAAGACTCCTCTTTCTTGCCAAATCTTAAATAAGACAGAGACAATCTGATTCCATTCTTCATTTTTTCTTTCTCAGTATGGTTTCGGAATGGCCCCATTCAATTCTCCCACAGCATATTGATGAAATATTCTTAATGAACGGGAATGAGTGGTTATTGTGTCTTTCCTATGCCTTAGCTGCAGTAGAAACTTGCTCTAGCATCTGGCTGAGAGCGATATCACAGTGATATCTTGATTTTCGTCAGAGAGTAAAACCAGCTTATTTTTCCAATGGAATAATCCGACAGCTCCAAAAGTATCTGCTATGCTATTATATTGTCATTGGTACATGTCAATTTCAGTTCAGTTCAGTTTCTGACCATACACCATCCCGTAAATCCCACATATACCTCCCTATACCTACCTCGGTTGTGTTCCTAAAATTAGCCGTACAGTCTTCTTTTTTTAAATCAAAAATCCTAAGCCAAGAAAAATTATCAATAATAATTTTTAATAATAATTTCATGTAACAATTCCTACCTTCAGTAAAAATAATTTAATGAAAATAAAATTTAATAAACTCGAGCCGAAATAACAAGAAATATCAAAGATTTAAAATTAACAGTTCAAATAAAAATAATAATTGTTCTTATCAAAAATAAGATAATAAAATAAAAATAAGATAATAATAAAATCCTTTTTCTTTAACAAACACAAACTGCGAAGCTTTCGGTTTGTCTGCAGATAACACACAGACAGAATCTTTGGCGGAAATTGAACCTGCAACCTCTGACTAATAGTCCAACACACTATCGCCTAGTTTATCGGATGACTCTATAATCAAACCACTATTTATGTGAAGATATTGTGTCCAATTTTTAAATATTTGGGGAAAAAGTATTGGAAGTACTTCACAAAAAATTAAAGTTCTCTTAATGTTTATGTCAACTTTTATAAAGGTTAGAAACCATAAATACCAAATTAAATATCTTTCAGATGATATTGTACAAATTACCCTCGTATATTCAAAAAGTATAGAGGCTGAAATAGAAAACCGTACTTTGTCTATTTATTTATGCATTAAAACCATGTTTTTGTGTCTTCTTTGGCATTAAAGTGCATTTTTATGTGTAAGTAAGTAGTCAAGTATATACAATTATTTATGCCCCTATTACAATTATTATTATATGTACATACAGCCTTAACATATTTATATATTAGGATGCAAACTATTTTTAGCAGTGACCGAAAATACCTCGTCGCATATGATCAAAATACAAAATAGTGATTTATATGTATTTTACTTTAAAGAATAAATCACTGAAAAATAACTGTTATAAAAAGATGTTTGTTGACATGGTTTATGACCTTTATACTTTTTTTTTTTTTGTTGTTTTTTAATGCCTTGGTGAAATACAAAATATTTGAATTATGCTTGATCGTTTTAACTGTTAACATTCTTCCTCTTTTATTTGCATTGTGGACTTAATGCTTTTCTTTTTAAATTTATATTTTATAAAATTTTATTTGTTTTTGCAAAATTGTGGATTTTGTTTTAATTTTCAAATCTTTCGAGAGGCAGTACCAATGCCTCTAGTTGAAATAATTTTAACTTCCTACAACACATTGGACCATATTCGAACTTATAGGACTTATAAAAATAATACACAGGCTCCAAGAAACGTAGAAAAACAAACCGTAAAGATGACAATTTAATTCACAAAGCCTCAGTGGCAGTTCCATTTAAAAGCTCCACTGCAATTAATCGATTAAATTCAGTATTGAGGTCTCCTCTAAAACTATAAGATGAATGAAAAACAACTTGCGTGGATGCATTGTTCAGCATAACCCACATGTTTCCAAAAACAACTTACAGTACGGGATCTTTTGCCCTTGAGAATTTAAAAAACCAATAATTTTCTGGAAAAATAGTCACTGGATCGATGAATCTACGCTGAGGATAATATGCCACTTAGGTGGCGTTCTATGCTATCTATCTAAACCAGAGGTAGGCAAACGGTAAAATGAGGTTGTGAGCGAACTACCCAGCAAACATAAACATAATTATATAAATTATACAAAAAAACTTAGATAGGAAACATACACTCACAATGTATTTTCCGTAACATATAAGAAATTAACAACGATATTGCTATATAAACGGAACTTCTAATACTTCAAAAGCTGATTACCAAATGCATTTTCAATCATAAAATACTTTTCGTCATTCATTATTAATTTAAAATGTTTGTTGGGAAGTATTTCTGAAAAAAAAATAATATAAAAGCATCCGCCGCATGCGCACACATTGCTGTCTCAATGACGACTGAATGAAAGAGATTAAGTGTATGTGTGAAGTGCTCTCTGTACTATTGTGCTATAGGATGCCGACCTATGATCTAAACATAATACACCTTACGCACTTTGAGCAGTTGCTGGAGTAGAATAATATTGATGTGTTGATATGGCCAGCCTAATTCCGGATCTTAATCCTATTGACAACTTATAGAATGATATGCAGCAACATATAATTGTAGGCAGTAAGATTAAAGAATTTAACCGATTTGTGGAATAAAATCCAAAATACTTGGTACACAATCCAAAAGAGAGCTGTATGGAGAAGAAACTCAAGCTATGTATAGACGATCGTCAGATATTACAACGTTGTCAGATCTAGCAATGTGCTAGCAATGTACTGACATTGAAAAATTGTTAGCAAAAGGTAAATTGTCAGTTCAGACGACTGTAAGAAAACTAAAAATTTCATTGGCACACAATTGTCACACAATGAATTTATCTGTCAACCGAAATTGTTTTTCCAAACTGTTATTAATGCACACTTGTTTGTTTATTTACGTTATACAGTGTTGCATTTAGAAATAATTTCTATGACAATGCTGCCATTGGCAGATGCATAAACTTTGCATATATGACAATGAAAAGTGTTTGACAATTGTCTTAAAACAATGACAAAAATTTGTGTTTACGCGATTGTTAGATGTCCTGCAATGCACTGAAAATGCTTTTTCTTACAACGTTGGAAGACAAAAATTGTAAGTTCACACGGTTGTTAGACATTTTCTGAACATTTTTCGGACACCGTTGTAATATCTGACGACCGTCTATACATAGCTTCAGGAAATGTGCATTTGTGTAGTCCTATATGTTACTTAACCCTCTAAACGGCCAATTTTTTTCGATTTAAAAAAATTATTTATTGATAGGTTTTTGGCAAATAAAACATATATTAATAGTGAAAGTTAAAAAAAAAGTACCTTCCAGGTGACAAAATATGTTGACCGCCAAAAGGCGGACCTGCCTGGTAACGTAATAAAAAAGTTATTTAATTTTATTCGATTTTTCATAGTTTTGTGTGATATCACGTACAAAATTGTTTTTCTATTGTACGATAAAAATTGTCACAGTGGGCACTTTTATAAAAAACACAGTTTTTGGAACATATTTGTTTTTTTTTGTTTTTCGATGTTAGAAAATCAAAGATTATAATGCCATTGATTTAAGAGCATTTAGATGTGTATTAGTTTTAAATTTTGTTATTTTTAATTGTTTAAATTGTACATTAATTCAAATTTGATATAATTTTCTTCAGAGAAAATCATCATATTAAAATTACTTATTTCTTAAAATGCTTCAAAAAATTTGGGTTGTATCGGATGTAATAATTATCACATCATTGGTTCTACAACATTTCGAGATTATTCTTTTTAATAAAAAGAGGCATAATTACAATGTGGTGACCGCTATATTTAAGTTATTAGACACTAACATTTGGGGTTCAACTAATTAAGAAACCCCGAAAATCACACAATTTTTAAACTTTATATAGAGTTTTTTATACAAACATAGTTATAGTTTCTAATTAATCGTTTTTTCCAATGTTGTAACGATGGATGATTGAGATAATTGCTAAATATTCTCATAATTACTATTATGAGCTTTATATTTATGTTGCACCAAGTACTTTTGTTCAATTGAAATTTTCATTGATATTATTTTTAATAATAAAATGTATTCAAATAAGTACCTTCCTATTAAAAGTAACAAGATATTTTGTAGTTTCATCATTCTGATAAATTTGTATTATATGCAAAACTTCTTAATGGAAGGGTGTTTCGTAGTAAAAAAAAGAGAATTTTTATACTTTCTGGAGTTCGTTTCAAAATATCTAAATATGAAAAATATTAACGAATTAGACTAACTGAAAAATAAATATTTAAATGAAATTTTCTGCTGCTTTGATCATTTATTCTATCAGCAATGCCCTTTAGTCAATTGTCAGCAGGACAAACTCAACAAGTTATTAATTGCGTATTTTTATTACCAAAAATTTCTTAACAAAAATTTACTTTTCGATATCAGCTGGTATCCAGATAATCGTGATACATGCTAAAACGAACCGGTCAGACATAAATTTCTATACTTTTTATATATGAGCACGTCAAAATCCTCTTCCATATACAATTCCCCACATTTTAATATTTCATTTTTTTTTTGCTTTTCTGCAAATGTTTGTTAAAATACGAAATGTGCATGCATCCGAATTGTAATGTGATTACAAGTTGTCTTTCAATATCATACAGAAACAAAATTACTACTAAGAATTAATAAGAAAAAAAAATGTAATAAAAACGATTATTATACTTGTTGTAACTTGTCAATTGTGTACAATATAAATTATACATTGATAACTTTTCACACATGTCACATTATTACGAAAATTTAAGTTTTTAATCTCAATTCAAGGTCTACATTTTACATTCTAATGACAATTATAATGCAGTATAAAAACTATTGCAGACATGCATTTGCAGTTTAATAAATATAAATTTTAATGATTATTTTCTAACATTTATTTGTATGATTTTGAAACTATGTAAAGTATGGCATGATGCAGGCACAATTATGTGTTGAAAAGGTTATGTGTTGTATTAGTTTTTAAATTATTAAAAAAATATTTAAGAATGTAATGAAAATTGCTGAATTTGTCAGTAGGAAATTTATGAATTTGAAAAGCAATTTCCCACCGAGTTGATTTAACGATGTCCGTCCGTATGGCTGTCTGGCTGTTAATGTAAAGCTTGAGCGCAATTTTGCTGATATTTCCATGAAATTTTGTATACAATGAAATTGGTTAAAATCGGTCCATTATTTCATCTAGCCACCATACAAATGACCTACCGAAATAGAGGTTTATTGGTCATAAATGTTTAATTCATGCACGTATCTAAACAAGTTTCTCCACAAATAAGTTGTACATGAAGCCTAATCACATCTATAAATTTTGTGCAGATTGGTTCATAGTTATAATAGTTTTCATATAAGGCCCACTTCCGAAAATCACTTTAAAAAGTTTTAACTGTCTCAAAAAAGTTAATATCGAAATAATATTCAACATAAATATGTTTCATATATCACAAATCATTTGGCCTAATTTTCTGATGATCGGTCCATAATAAGAAATAGCTCCCACATAGAGCCCACTTCCGAAAATCACACATATAAAAAAACTTTCTTTCTCTTCTCTTAAAAATCAAGTTTCATGTATACAGAAATCATGACACCTTATTTTATAAAGGTCGGTCTATAGTAAGTCAAAGCTTCTGAAATTCACTTTAACATGCTTAAAGTTCACTAAGAAGTTACACCTATCTGTATCGGAAGGTTAACTTTTTTGCTACTTTAACTTATAATAGGCATACATAAGCAGTATATCCGTTTTAGGTTCCACTAAATAAAAGTTGATTGATGCCTTATTTCATTCTGGCATACAGTTGTTCTTCGTTTATGAGTCTTGCGATGTAATTTGCAAAGCTTAAGGTGCTATCAGACGGGACGTATTTTACATATGTACTGTCACTTTTCTTACACCCATATGTAATTCCGTATGTATGTCAAAATTTCCATTTTACAGACGATTCATAATTTTTGCTATCACACCTGCTTATGTTTTTCCGTATGACATAACCTATAAATGTAAACAAAAGCTGACTTCTTAACGTGTATAAATTTCAAGAATTGCTTCTTTTTGCCAATCTAATTGCAATAAATATAATAAACATAATTTAATTTATTAAAAATCGAAAACTACCTACTTTTCCATGTTCATTATCCATTTTCTTTAACTTTTCTTTACAATATATTTTTTCAAACAATTTTGTTTCAAAACATACCAGCTGTTTTGTTTATGTTTGTCACTTGAAAATAGAGTGTGTTCTAATCGAAAAAATTACATATGTATTTCCACATGTATTTTACACATGCAAAGTTTCATATGTATCACACGATGTGTACAACTTTTACAGATGGAAAATTTGACAGTACATATGTAAAATACATCCCGTCTAATAGCACCTTTAATCTTCTTTGACTTCATCTGATAATTTTAATTAATTTTTTTTTAATTTTCAATTGATTAAAGTTATTAAGAACTGTTCTTGCAGTGTATATTCAAAATGACTGCAGACATCATAAATTGTAGTTTTAAAGTTAGTTTTAAAACTAGAAACACTAACATTTTAATTATTTATTTTTAGTCAGATGTATTTAAAATCAATTACAATGATTAACTTATACTATAGAATAACAAGTAAGAAACAAGTAGACGTTCAAGCCTGACCATATAATACCCTAGACCCAGTATACATATGTGTAAAAACAGTTTTTCAGAAATTGATGCTATATGGGAGCAATGTTCTATTATGTACCGATCCTTCAAAAATTTAGTGGCATGACTTCTGCGCATATAAATATTGGTTACATTTAATTTTATCTCAATATAAACACTTTGAAAAGAATTATAGATGTTAAAGTTCAGAATTTGTTCCTATACAATACCTATTAATAATTATGGAATGATCATCATAAAACCGTCGTCCTTGGGCTAAAAAAATATCATGTAAAAAAAATACCAGCCAGCTAGCCAGATGGACGAATGGACTGATATTTAAACTAACTCGTTACAATCAGCAAATCCAATATGTCCTCCCCACTATAGTGGTGTAAGGTACAATAAAAAAAATTATATATGTATTTAATTTATTTAACAATGTTGAATTTACATTATATTTAAAGTACGCCTGTTATTACTGCAAATAATTGTAACATATGCCTTGCATTATTTTACATATATTTATGTATTTATTTGGTCTTTAATGTTTGTTTTATTGCAAGAATTTGACTTGAATTAAGTTATTATTTTAAAATTATTATAACCATATGTGTAAAATTTTGCATTCATTACCAAATATTATTTGGGGTTATTTTGGTTTTAATCTCAGTATAGGTTATTGTTGTTGGCGTTGTTGTAAAATGTATAGTATGTATTTACATGTACAATCAAATATATAGGATGTGAATAGTTTTGTTTAAAAGCTGATAAAATTCTGAGAAAATTCAAAAGTAAGGAAATTGTGAATGCTGTTGCCTTTCACATACATATAGGTACTTAATATGTTGTGAGTGAGTTTTATTTTGGAAACCTTTAACCTCCGAGTCTGATAACCAGGGTTCCTGTATCATGCCGATAGCTAGCTTTAAGGACTCTTAGACTCTTGGGCGATTTTCATTGACATTGACTCTGTTGAAAATAATAGGAATCCGTCCACGATAACATAAATGTCTATAGAGAAGCTTTATCAATACAAAATTCTACAAAAATAAGTTTCACGCAAAGTGAAATCTCAAAATGATATTTTGTCCATATTTTGACATAGCCTGATAGCAAGTCGACTTCTTAAAATCACTATCAAGTTGAAATTGAACACAAAAAATTCACATATACATACACCTATGAATTTTCGTACGGAATTTTATGATGATAAAAATATTAAATATATAAATTCTTGATTATAACTGGAATATGCATAAAATTCTTATAAGTGTCGCTATTGAAATGAAATTCAACTAAAACAAACCTAAAATAAATAGAAATAACGCTACAATATTTTATGATGTTCGCCCCATAACAGGTGATTTGGAGGTGGATATAGAAGATTCGGCACAGCCAAATATAACCTCTGACTTGTTTAAAGTTTCAAAATTGAGTTTTTTTTAGGCGTTTCATTACAGACCTCTTCTTAAATGGTTTTTATTAAAATGTTATTAAAACAGTAAACAGATCATATTCAAATATTAATATCGGAAAGTGTACGTACAGTAGTGGAATTTCACAGTTTCATTAATAAAAAGAAGATTTCAGAGAAAAAGCAACGACAAATAAGGTGTTCTGTAGTATACTCTTTTGTTTCTCGTCTGTAGAAATCATTGTAAATTAGCTTTGTTTTTGCAAAATTTAGAGGTCGTGAATACAATGAGGTTTCTTAGATGGTTTATAGGCATATTTTTCGCAAATCGTGTCCTCTGCATATCCAAAAATGAGTTTTTTTTTTGGCAATTGAGTGAAATTTGTGTGAAATCAGCTGTTACACCTTTAGAAGATGAACATCAATTTCTTTGATAGCATACTTTCAGGTATTAATTTTAACAGTGCGAAATGTAACTGTGATTATCCCTTAATTTATATGCAACTAATCAAGGACTAAAACACATGTATTTGATCATATTAAAATTTTGTAATCATTACTTTTTTGTTGGTAGTAAGTGTGTGAGAATTATAAATGTTTAAGGACCTTTTTGTAATTTGTTAATTATATAACAATTATTATTTATTTTTGCTATGTTCAGATTTTCTACTCTGGTTTTCATGTATTTTATAATGTGATAATGTGTATTTCTATGTATGCATGTATGTACATTAGGGTGGCCCCGTTTGTATGGAGAAAAAATAAGGTATCGATGTTCCCGACTAATATGAAAATTTGATTCATTTTAAGACTACGTTTCTCAATTTTTTTGTCCTGGGGTCAATATTTGGTGAGCTGGATCAAAGGATAAAAATGTCCTTTTTAGAGGTTTTTTTGATTTTTTTCACATTTCTTCCAAAGGAACTATATGTAAATTTGGTATCATATGAAAGGTCTTTGAGAGGCGCATGCAATGGTTTATCAAAAATTAAAAAACAATTTTTTTTAATTTAAAAATTTTGAAAATTTCAGACAAAATTTTAGTAATTTTTTATTTTTTCATAGAATTTACTTAAATAAATAGTTGAAATTTCTTGATTATAAACATCATGCAATTTAACCCAAATGGTTTTTCCCGTTTTTTAAAATTCAACCTATTTAAATTTTTATTAATTTTTTTTTTTTAAACCTTAACTCTTCCCTATCTGACAATCTCTGTTAACTCAATTCGTTAATGTAATGGGTATTAAAATAACGTAAATTTTATAAGCTAAAAACGGGAAAAACCATTTGGGTTAAATTGCATGATGTTTATAATCAAGAAATTTCAACTATTTATTTAAGTAAATGCTATGAAAAAATAAAAAAACACTAAAATTTTGTCTGAAATTTTCAAAATTTTTAAATTAAAAAAAATTGTTTTTTAATTTTTGATAAACCATTGCATGCGCCTCTCAAAGACCTTTCATATGATACCAAATTTACATATAGTTCCTTTGGAAGAAATGTGAAAAAATCAAAAAAACCTCTAAAAAGGACATTTTTATCCTTTGATCCAGCTCACCAAATATTGACCCCAGGACAAAAAAATTGAGAAACGTAGTTTTAAAATTACTCAAATTTTCATATTAGTCGGGAACATCCGCAAACTTTATTTTGGGGCCACCCTAATGTACATACGTACTGTTAAGTATGTGAACATTAGGTTGGCACCGGCACGTAAAATATAAAGTTTAGCTGATAAATTATTGTTTAGGAAAATTTTCCACATTATTTATAGAATTGAAAACAAATGTTTCATTTATATTTATGAGCCTTCCTATTTCCTTAACGTTCGATTTGTGTTTATTTAAAATATGTTTGTTTCAAATAACTTTTTGAAATAACATGCATAATAATTTACATGCATTTGTTTTATGTTTGACATGTTTCAAACTTAATCTTGTTTTATGGTTTGTACTTGACATGTTTTGCTACAACAAATTTACCTGCACGAACAAATATTCATAGTCTAGGAGTGTTATTATTGGTTTTTACACATTGTCTGCTTTGTTTGTATGTTTGTTTGTTTTAGACACTTTGTCTAATATGCTATAAAAATATAACACGTGTATTTTTGAGGAATGTTTTAAAATATTTAATATTTAAGTTGATTCTAAAATACAAGGTGGCGCAAAAGTAGTAAACTTCCGATGTTTTTTGGCTGTCACCGACCGATTATTGGTCAAATAAATAGTCAGCAATATTCCGCGTTCTGGAGCAGTGTAGCGTAACATTGTTTATTAACGTGTATTTCGCATGTGTTTACTACACAAATGTCAAAACAGAACTGACATTAGGGGCCTCGCAAAATTTATAGCATTTTCTGATCGGAGGATTACTTTTGCGCCACCTTTTACAAGTACATGTATATATATATTTACGTGCTGGTCATTTAACTTGCTGGTGTATTCCATTTTTTTTTGAAAAGTTTTTATAATAATAAAGTTTTTTATTAGGTATATTAATGGGTATTTTTTAATTTTTGTTTATAAATATAAATAGTTAGAAATTTATTTAAACAGTTGGTTTATAGCGTAGACAGATGACAGCGTTAATGTGCATTAAAATCTCACTAACGTGAATTAAGATTTTACCCTGACAGACGACAGTTTCTGCATTTAGTAAACAGGTGTTTGTTTGTAAACAACTGTTTAATTGTGAAAAAATTTCTTTGGCATTTGGTGAAAAATCAGTATTTGCTTGAAAAAAAAGCTGAAATTACTTTTGCTGAAACTGCTCTATAATGCAAAAATTGTTCATGCACTAGCAACTATCAACCTGAACGTATTGCTGCAAGCGGGGACCGCAGTAGGACACTCTGAAATAAGAGAAAGGCAATTGTGGAAATTTATTTTTATTATTTTAATTTTACAATTGTCTTCTTCTTCTTTTACAATAGTAAACAATTTGATAACATATGATTAATTTTCGACGATGTTGCCATATTGAAATAGCTAAATGCATTATAAATTCACTCTGATTTTGTGCATTTACGTCTAACCTAATGCGCATTAGGATGGGGATAATTCACGAGTTAATTTGAATTGAGACTGCTAATGCAAATTAACTGTGTCATCTGTCTACGCTTTTAGGTTTGGAGTGTCTGAATTAAAAAATCACTCTTTACTAGACGAAATCAAAACTAGTGATCCGCCGCCATTACGAAATTTATAACACTACACTCATAACACTTGTGTTAACAGAGTTCTGTTGAAATGTTAACATAGCACTGTTAGCCATTGCAAATCGAGGCAAATGTAACTAAATGGAATTATGACCACAATTAAACCTAGATAGGTCTTTTAGTTGAGATATATGTACTTCCTGGTTGCAATGTTTCAGTTCGCTCTCGAGCATCCAACTTAGTTACAGGAAAATTGATTTAACATGCCAACTTGGGTGAAATTTAACGGCTTCACAATGTTGTTTCTTTGGTGACTTCTGCGCTCCGTAGCCTAATTCTAAATCTAACTTTATAATATTCTTAAATTACTTTTTCTTAACATTACATAGCTTTTAATGTTCCTTAAAACACATTTCATATAAAAACACTTAGAATTTTATTAAAAAGAAACAAACCTAAGAGGGTTTTTAATTTAATGGCTTTATTAAAACAAATATCACATCATAAACTATAAGAAAGAAATTTACAAAAAAAAAAAAACCAAACAAAATACATTTTTGTCATGTTTAATAATCTAATAATTCCTAATCAAACACCAAATGACCATTAATGGACACAAAAAACAAACTCGCATTAAAGGAATCATCATCAACAAAAGAAATAAACAAAACAAATATAAAAAAATCAACATGTTTTGGCAAATTGAATTGTTAAAAGAGAGTCCTTGATGAAGAAGGAACTAAATCAACAATATTATCAGCATAACAAACAAAAATATTTTCGAACCAGAAAAGAACAGCTGAAAAAAATTACAAAAAAAAAAATAAAATAAACGCAAATTAAAAAGAATGACTATTAGAAATGATGATGAACTATTACTTTTTTTACATTACAAATAGAGGGAAATGCAAAAAAGAAAAAAAAAAAAAAAAAAAAAAAAACAAATACAAACACATAAGTATGAGAAAAATGCCAGCTCGTGTTGATGATTGTAAATAAGAACTACTAAAGAAACAAAACTTCAAGCAAATACCTCTGTCTCAGCAGTGGCAAGACACTGCATAAAGGCAAAAATAAAAAAGGAAAATATAAACTAAAGAAAAACAGACTAAAACGGAAACGGAAGTGATAAGTTGCAAATAGTAACCATTACGTATAAAACATGCTTGGCTAGTTACAGTCAAACAAGAAAAGAAAATAAATGAATGCATAAAAAACGTAACAATATACAAATAGAGCAATGCCAGCCTTAAAACAAATAACAACAGCAGGAATAACAACAAGTAAAAAAGCTACAATACAACTATAGCAACAGCAATAAAAATAACAGCAACAACACAAGCATTGTATGTACTTGCTCTGTAGTTGCAAACAACTACAAGCAACATCATTAGAAAACATTACGAAACTTTTCTGTAAAATTTAATGGAAAATTGTTGTCAAATTGTATTCTTTTTTTTTTTTTGCCTTTTTTTTACTGCGTTGTTGTTTGATGAATCGCCGAGTTGTGAGTGTTTAGGTAAACATGATAAGGTTTGTGCTTATGCAAACCAGGGCCCTATTCCACAAAACAACTTATCAATTTTTCACTTTGCAATTATGCAATTTTTCGTAAATTTTCTAAACTTTATGTTTCTTAAAACTATACAATTTGATAAGCAATAAGTTGAAATCGATAAGTGTAATTTGCAAAGTTTTTGCAATTTCTATATGCTCTTTTCGATTTCTATTGCACGTACGTTCTCTTGTGCAAAATGCAATTTTATTATTGTAAAGTGTAATTTGCAAAGTTTTTGCTAATAATTATGTTGTTTCGTTCTACAAAAACTGCCAAGCAAATTCTGACTAGTTTTGTCAAAAATTTGCAATTTTGCTTTAGAAATTTAATTGTTATACCTAGCGAAGCTTTCAACATGTTAAGACGTGAGTTTTTGTACGACGATAGTGAAGACACTGTTATAACAAGAAATTGTAGACATCGAATTCATTTTCTGGGACTACAAAAGTTTAATTATAAAGAGTGCTTTCGCTTCAATCAAATCCAAGTTGATTTTATTTTAAATATAATTAGAGAAATATACAGAAATATATAGAGAAAAATTAGAGCACAATACACATCACAGTCAAGTTTTGTCGGCTGAAAATCAAATGGTACTGATGCTTGCATTGGTTCGGAAATTGTTGTCAGTACCATGAAGTTGCAGCTTGGCATGGTGTTGTAAAGTCAACAGATTGCAAGACAATTCAAAGAGTTGTCGACATTATAATAGACGCTTTATTTCGAAACACATTGCTGGCTCACCACATGTCGTCAGTGGTATTGCTGAAATGTTTTTTTATGATGGGTGGATTCCCTAGTGTTTGTTGTTGCATGGATGCAACAATCATTTAAATTTATGCGCTTATATTACACGAGGAAGGATAAGTGGACCGGCATGAAAACTAGTCATTGAATGTGATAATGATATGACAGACTACACATTTACAGTGTAAATATGAGGGACAAATTTAACAATGGATGGAGTCTATTTCCGAATGATGTTGTGTTGAGTGAAAGTGGTTACGGACCAAAAAACTAGTTGATACCACCATTACGCTGAAATGTCGATAACCCTGCTGAACAGACTTTCAATCGTTGCCACAAAAAACACGGCACATCGTTTTGTCATTCTTAAAGAAAGATTTCCGTTTCAAAATTAAATGAAATGTAAACATTAATATGTTTTAAATATTTATAGGTTATAACGAGGCTATTGACAAATGTATTCGTAATAGAGAGGTTTATTATGTATTAAATCTTATAGATCGTTGTAGGGGATTTCAAAAAATTCGTTAAATCGAGGAATTCGTTATAGTGAGGGTCGTTATATGGAGGTTTGACTGTATGTACTAAGATTTCTTTAATCATTTTTCCTTTAAGTTTGAACATGTATTATATCACCTTGATTTATTTTAAAAATAAAGAAAAAATCACACAAAGAATGGTTAAATCAATTTCAAATTCCAAAAACTGTAGACACATTTAATAGTGCGTTCGAGTATGTCAATACAAACAGGCATGTCACATAATTCGATCGGAATGGTTTCAATTCCTTATTTGCAAATCGATCGTTTTTACTTTGCGTTCTCTAGATTCCGATCGAATTTGTTTATTACAAAAAAAATTTAAATCTCGACTTTTAACCTAAAAACAAAAATATTAGTTTTTTGTAATAAAAAGTTTAACAAAAGCGAAAAAAAACGCTAACAAAGAAATTTTAAATAAAAGTCAACAAAATTTTCTAAAAATGCCCAGAATCTCAATTGTTGCTGTTTTAAATGAACAAACACATCAAAACGCAGTTGAAAAGCTACGAAGAAGAATTTCCTCCGTCATTTCCAGTGCTGTGTAAATATTTTTAATTTTTGTAATTTTTTGAAAAAAGTTTTCTTGTTGCTGACACCAACTTTGAAATTTTTAAAATTTAATAGAAGTATCAATGAGAGAACTAAAAAAACAATGAAATATTAAAATTAATTATTTAATTGTCATAATAAATTAGTAGTATGAGTTTTTTTCAGTGTAAAATCATAAAAAATAACAATTCCACGTTAGAAATCTAAAGTGGTTTCATTCCGAAAAAAAAAAAATTCGTTTTTCGTTTTCTAAAGACTCAATTTACGGAATCAAAACCACATTTGATCGGAATTGAGTTCTGTGACATGGCTGAAAATTAATTATTTTCCTTTATTTCTTCGACCAAACGTTTTAAAATTTAAATTTTTTTTTTTAGAAGATTTTGTAACCAAATGCTAGTTTTCAAGATTTATTAATCCCGAAGAATCCTATTTTTTTTTAAAACAAATACCGGGATTCGGGATTGGCATCCCTAGTACAGAATGCTATTCTATGTAAATGGGTACGTATGAGTGCTATCTAATTGCTAAATGCACTACAATATCACTCATACGTTTTATTAGTGTACAAATTTAAATGAGTTTGTATTGTTTCGTTAATTGTTCTCATACTACTCCACAAATATTTGGAAATTTTAATAAAACGAAAGAAAACATATAAATTAAAACAGCATACGATTTGGTTAGTCCTACTATTTTCACTTGTTTCAGTCCTTAACTATACACGTGTCCCTGTGTCAGATAACTTTTATTTTTGTTTTAGAGAGAGGATATCCACCCTCTTCAATATACAACTGCATCTGTGTTTATAATTGCAAGCAAAGAATTGAAGTCTTCATTTCTAAGTAACTTCATCCACTGCCGCATTACAAACATACTTATACGTGAGTGCACCATTCAAAAGAGAAACATGTTGCTAATAATGACAATCATTGTAATAATGATGTTTACAATAACAGCAAAAACATGCCAGAGTATGACGAACTATGGTTGTTGATGATAACGGTACCAGCAGCATACGAAACAGCAATAACTAACAAACATAGATAAACAACAACTGAAACAACAACATTTACAGTCATTTCAAGCATGTGTTGCCAGTTGCAAAACACACTCGTACTTTATGTTGAACGTATCAATACGCAGTAAAAACGTCAGGCCACGACATTAGTGATAGACAGC
Organism: Bellardia pandia; assembly: GCA_916048285.2. Classification (NCBI taxonomy): domain Eukaryota; kingdom Metazoa; phylum Arthropoda; class Insecta; order Diptera; family Calliphoridae; genus Bellardia; species Bellardia pandia. The sequence goes on from OU696530.1 coordinate 40,946,539, forward strand.
ATCTGCAGCAAAACCTTCTAAATAAACCGAAAAAAAAACTTGTTTTGTAGTGTTTGTTGTTGTGTTCTAATGTTTTTTGGAAACGTTTTCTACAGCATTCATTGCCTGAACCTAATGAGCTTGTAAATTGTTTGACAAAAAGTTTTTGGTTGGCAAATGAAATGCAGTGTACAAAAAATAAATTGCAAATTTACAAGAAAACATCAGTTTTACTAGGTTTTCTTTTCTGAGAAGGCAACTATTATAGTTTTTTTTGTTTGTAATTGCAATGAGAAACTTGTTTTAATTAAAGGAAAAAAAGTTGAAAATTATTTCAATATGAAATATCATAAATTTTGAAATTACTTATAAAAATATTTGGGAACAATTATTATTACCAAAGAAAATGTTTAGAACTTGTTTTAAAACAAAATGTTTTAACCGGAAATACTTCAGATTCTTTGATAACGTGCATAGAACTAGTGATATTGCAACTTCTTATAGAAGCCAGTCCTATATACGAACTTGTTTTAAAACTATGATCGTTACATGGGAGTAGCTAAGGAGTATTCGAGTTAAAAGAAGACCCCACCTCCAGGGGACTGAAAGTAGATCACCTTTGAAATGTAAACAAAGCGTTTTATATGGGATGTTATGTTTTTCTTCTTTAATTTGAAAAAAAAGTGCCGCTAAAGCACACCGAAGTTTATGGTGAATGGTATGAGAGATTTTCGGCGCAGCTTAGAAGTGGCGTTTTCATATGCAAGACAAAGATCACACCGACCAACAAAAAAATGTTTTAAGACCAAGGCATTACTACATAAAGATTATTGTCAAACTCAACAAGAGCTTACAAAATCATTGCGAACTACTCAAGGAGCAATTTCAAAACGTTTGCTAGCAGCAGGATTCATTCAAAAGTAGGGAAATAGGGTACCATATGAATTGAAGCCAAGAGTCCTTGAAGGACGATTTTGCAAGTCCAAAATGATGCTTAAAAACTGTAAAAGGAAATCATTTTTGCACTGACTCCATTGCAATAACCCAAAGCATAAGATGTCGTATGTGAAGCCAGACCAACCAGCCAAATCGACAACAAAGCCAAATATCCATGGCTCTAAGGTAATACTCTGTATTTGGTGGGACCAAAAGGGTGCTATCTGTTATAAACTGCTTAAATTTGGCCAGGCTGTACCGAAAACCACTGATTAGTTTGAAGATAGCATTGGACGAAAAATAACTAGAATATACCCAGAATCCATCAAGACAACGCAAACACACATGTTGCAATGCCTGTTAATAACTTTTTAGAAAGAAGTGATTGGGAAGTTTAGCCTCATCCGCCTTATAGTTTGCGTGTTCTGTACGACTACTTGCTTTGCTCTCTCTGGGTTACGCTTCACTTCAGAACTGAACAGGATATCCGAAATTGGCTTGCCTCGATTTTGGCCTCAAAAAATTAACAAATGTTGCGAGTAAGATGGGAAAAGTTCACAGCTAGCAATTGTCAATATTTTAAATAAATTTATATTGCACAAATTTCGCTTTTTTAAGTTATACAACCAACAACTTCTGAAAGTAATCATGCTTGCGTGTGCAATTTTTTTTATGTAGTAATTAGTGTTTCAAATACGCCCTCTTTATTAAACTACAAATCCTAATTTCCTCTATACTTTAACATTTTCTAAATATGTGTTCTATTATTTGAATATTTGATTTTCTCTAAAATCTAAACATTTAAAATGCCATTGTTAAACTAAATTTAGTTTGAAATTGTTTTATTTTGCAGCTCCATTTTCTGTGTTCACTCTATTACCAATTAAATTAAAATTCACAGCATTCACAGTTTTTTTTTTTTGTTTAAATAAGCAGCCAACCGAGTGTCACGATGGACCAACTATTAAATAACTACAACAATAAATAAATTTGTTGTTTGAAGTGGCCCGTAAAGAATTTTTATTGTACTTATATGACTACATTTCCGAGAACAGAATAACAGTGGCAGCAATATAGACACCCTGTAGTTTTAATAGTGACAATGTACTCCTTTGACTTATGGATGGCGACATGTTAGTGTTTCTAATTTGAAAACATGAGAGTCCGACCAAGTATTCGGTTTCGTTTTTGGTTTATACCAAGAAGCGGCCTAATAGCAATATTCGGTTTTCGCACAAATGTTTGCCGAATAGCAAAACTGAAACTTTTTCAATAAGTACATAAGTAAAAAAAAACGAAAATTAAATTACAATTTTAATGTACATAATTTTAACAAGAAAAGACGCTTTTAGAAAAACGGAAAGTAAATAATATAGTACACGAAATGTCAAACAATATTGTTAGGGGCTTTTTTAAAAATTATTGTGCTCCAAAATTGTACTCTTTAGGAAGTACGAAGCCCAAACACCAAACTATAACTCGCTTAAAAAAACACCTAGAGAAACTGCACAACAAGAGATGTTTAAATTGTTTAATTAGATCAGCATTCTATATCAAAAAAATGATAAAATCATAATGGATTTGATTCTAGTGGACACGCTTCCATAAAAAGTAGTTGAAGGTCTTGCGTTTTGATGATCCCACTGCGCACACACAAAAGTACAGTAGCTCCAAGCGAAGCTCGTACAGCAAGATTTTTTTTATATTTCTATTATTTGTAGTAAAATTTCAATAGACATATAAAAAGTTTTTTTTCGTGCAATAACATGCAATTAACGGCAATGAAATTATGTGTGTGAAGATAAATTCGAATTTAAGTAGCACAGACGAAAACCATATTTCTTAACATTGATAATGTTACAGTCAACAGACCACTGTTAAGCACTTAACAGTCAAATTTACTTGCATTTACATGTAGTCTCATTTAGGACCCTTTGGACTACCCTTTCTATATAGTGGGATACGTGTGCAACTCGATATTTGTCCAAATTCTTCTAGAGAATTTCATCCTGAAAGCTACATTTTTCAAAATGCAAGTAAATTTGACTGTTAAGTGCTTAACAGTGGTCTGTCGACTGTAACATTCACCCCTATCGTGAATAAAAATTCCACATGAGATTTCTTCCCTTATAATTTTTTAACATTGAATTTTAATAGGAAAAATGTGAAAAGGGAACAAATTTCATGTGGAATTTTTATTCACGATAGGGATGATTATCAATGTTAGGAAATATGGTTTTTGTCTGTGCTACTCAAATTCGAATTTATCTTCACACACATAATGAAATTACATGGTCAAAGCCAAACTCGTACTCTTTTAATAATATAATAAAAAATTGCCAGTAGTATTTCATAAGAAGATCTTAGGTTTGATAATAATCTCTAACTTGCTGTCAGCGAACATTCCACCACCTTACTAGAAAATGGGGTTCCCTTTTTCCCTTTTTTTTAACGAAATGTGTTGTTTTTTTTATATTGCAATCAAGATAACTTCAGAAATTTTTGATGGAGTAAACATAGGGATTCTGCAATGTTGTCTCAATGACATGCGGAGAGTTATTACAACTATGACTTCAGAATATAAGCCTTATTCCACGGATAAATGTCCTGGAGGAAATAGTAGTTGTTACTGGCAAATTTGATTGTAAAATGTCCAATTAATCAATCTGCACCATTATCCCTTCAATAAAGTGTAAACAGACCGGTGCAGCTGGCGATTTTTAGCATGCAATACTGCAGGTTTGCACTTTATTAGCATTTCGCCACGCGTACGGCTTTCTATAAGAAGCAAATATATTAAAGAAAGAATAATATATCTCTTGGGAAAAAGATTAAGTGCAAATTCAACATATTCGAATATGTATCTCAACATCAAAAATTACTCATTTCAGTTTAAAAAGTAACCAAACAGTAACACATTTACATAAATCATAAACTGATTAAAAAATTTAAAAACAGAAAATAAAATTAATAAACAAAAAATTTTAATAATGGATATTGGTGAAAATACTACAGTATGTGTTAATTGTGGAAAATATTCAGATTTTATGTTTTGTATATTTGTTTTTAAAATATTTTCTTTTGTCATTTTGAAGATTTGACAACATAAACATAAGAAGACGTTGCTCAAAATTGTGTTCACAATCAAATAGTTGTATCATACAATGTACAACATACAACATCACTGGTGAATTGAATAAATAAATGGGCTAATTCTTGGTGTTGTGAAAATTGGCTATAAGAGCTTATTGGCTGCCTCAGTACAACATCTTAGATATATTACTAAATTTCAAGTATTTGTTAATAGTAGTATAATATCACAATGCTGCATGCCTGTCAAAATAGAGCAAAAGAAGTTCTCTAGATTAAAGAGAATTTTGTTAAATTTAAATAAATATGTAGAGCCTATTTTAATTAAATGTTGTTGAGTGCTTTTAATTTTCAATTAATTTCAAATTAAAACTGCGTTGTCTTGGCAGCTTTGTATAGTTTGTCAAAGACTTAATGCCGCCATTTATAAAGGATATAATTTTTTAATTGAAACCCAAAAAAATAAAACAATTTATATTAGTGTGCGTAATTGTTTTTATTAATTTTTCAATTCTTTGCTTTTGTCAATCACAAGGCCTAAAAGGGGTTGGTTGCTTAATTATAATTTTTAAAATAATAACTATTAAACAATGATTTGCCGCTTCAATATGGAAAACTCCCAATAGTTGTATTGCTTAAATGATATTTTTATTATAACTGAACTTATACATACACAAGCAATTCTAAAAGAAATTAAAGTTTTGAGCTTTTCGTTTTTGATTTTTCATATGAAATCGCAGCAATTTAAATTTAATATAAAATTATGGCATAATTTTTTATAACATTTTTTATTCGAAAATTTACTTCTAGTTAAACATAAAAATTTATTTGAAATTTATTTTTGTATACCTATTTTTGTATACCTATTTTTTTATAAAAAATTTTTACAATAATACTCGCTAGAGGAAAAATTCTCATTCAGTAAATTATGCCATAATTTTGTTTTATTTTATTCTTTCTTGTTTTAATTAATTTACATATGTATGTTTATCTTTACTCTTTAATAACTCATATAAGAAGTAGGGTGTATTTTAACTAAACTAGTTCTTCCAACTTTTGTGTAACGCCGCTAGTTTGACCTTTGTCTTAATATATTTATCATTATTATTCGATTAATACAACTAGTCGTACTACCAAGTGGGGTGTGTGCATCCGAGTTCTGTACATAAACTTCAAGCTGTATCGAATATGCTGTCGAATTCTTTCAGATAAAGGGACTTTGACACAAATTTGTAACATGCAATTTAATTTCCGTTAATTACATGTTATTGCATTGGTTTTAAGTTAATTTCCTATTTAGTTCAAATAAAGTATTGAATCCTACAATTCAATACTTTTTATGTATCCATTGAAATTATCATACAAATAAGGGAAATATAAAAAAATCTTGCTGTACGAGTTTCGCTTGGAGCTACTGTAGCTGTTTGCGATAATGCACGAAATCTGGGAGCGGCCATGAAATTTGAAAATCTAACATCATTAGGATGTGTAGTTTATGCCATGCAACTAAAGATACACGATGCCGTTTGAGTAGCGTATTGTGGAAACAATGTCTTGCAATTGTAGGTCACTCTAAAAGACCTAAGCATGCGAGTAGATACATATTTGAAAACTATGCAGCAAAAGTGTTCTATCACAACTATTTCTTGTTCAAAATATTGAAAAAGGTGGTATACAAATTTTAATCCCCAAAGAATGATATGGTGTCTATTTTAGAAAGTTTTCATGAGGCGACTATTAATTTGTCTGCTTATACTGCACCGATGTTATTAGTAATACCTTTAATTGGTATGACTCTAAATATGATGTTTTTAAAAGATACCGATAGAAATTAATGAATTAAAAATGGAATGATTACTATCAGTCTATTCATGAATAAAAATTCCGCGGGAGTTTTTTTTCCTTTTCCCATTTTTCTTATTCAAATTCAATGTTAAAAAAATAAAAAAGGGAAAAAACTCCCGCGGATTTTTTTATTCATGATTGGGCCGTATATATTGGGGAGCCTGTAAAAACTTAGAAACTCAAATATTTATGAATATTGGTATTCGAGTCCCTAAAAAAATTTTAAAACAGTTGCTGTGAAATTTCTCTCTGCTCCACCAACTAGTGTCGCAAGTGGACAATTGTTTAGTTCAGCTGGAAAACTTTACACGTATAGAAGGCGTCAACACCAAAAAAAAAAAAAACTATTTTTTTGTCACTACAATATAAATAAATCTCTTTGATTTTGTTTATTAATTTATTGATACAATTACAATAAAGAAGGTACTATTATAAAAATTGTCAATCAGTAACAACTGAAACCTTAAACTATGGGTTTTATTGCCTACATTTTTTATTTTAAAATATTTCTTGTTCGTTTTTTAAGTACGTTCTAATAATTGTACATGTGTGTGAAGATAAATTCGAACTTAACTAGCACAGACACAAACCAAAAAATTTTTAACATTGATAATGTTACAGTGAACAGAGCACTGTTAAGCACTTAACAGTCAAACTAATTGAATTATAATATAATTATCTACCTGAATTATATATGCAATAATTTCAGAAATAAAAAAGATACAAAAAAATAATTGTTGGCATCAAATTAATAGTAGGGCATCTGAAATAATCTTGGAAACTGATAGACTAGGCGATAGAGTGCCGGACTATCAGTCAAAGGGTTGCGGGTTCGATTCCCGCCAAAGACTCTGGGTGTTTTTCTGCAGATAAGCCAAAAACTTCGCAGTTTGTGTTTGTTAAGTATTAAAAAAAAAAAAAATTTGGATTTGAAAAATATGATATTTCTGGAAAGGATTTGTGACCATTTTGGAAACTGGGTGAATGGTTCGCATATTACACTATATAGAAATCCAAAGGGTACTTGTTGAAACTGTATTAGTGGGATATCTGAAATAATCTTGGAATCCGAGTAATTTGGATTTGAAAATTTTAAATTTTTTGAAAAAATTTCTGTAGAAGATTTTTGACCATTTTGGAAACTGGGTGAATGGTTCGCATATTACACTCGAAGGGGTACTTGTTGGAACGGATTGCAAGATTTTTCAAATCCAAATTAAGCAGATTCTAAGATTATTTCAGATGTCCTACTATTAATTTGATGTCAACAATTATTTTTTTGTATCTTTTTTATTTCTGAAATTATTGCAGATATATAATTCAGGCAGATAATTGTATTATAATTCAATTAGTTTGACTGTTAAGTGCTTAACAGTGCTCTGTTGACTGTAACATTATCAATGTTAAAAATTTTGGTTTTTGTCTGTGCTACTCAAATTCGAATTTATCTTCACACACATTATTTGTACCTAGTTTGTTCTACTAGAGATACTTTTACTGATATATACATGTATGAATTAAAAACTTTGTATTAACATAAAAACACATTCATATTTTGTATAAATTATTTGCCAAGCAAATAAAATGATTTTTGAAAAAAATATATGTACATATGAAAGTGTATTTAAAAATACTTCTTATTTTTTACGAGAACAAATTAATATCTACATTAAGTACATTTTAGAAAGTCAAATATAGTAATATTTATTTAAAAAGTTTCGGTTTATTTCGTATTAGACCGAATATTGATTTTTTGGCCAAATATTAGTTTCGGTGCAGTTTCGGCCTTAAAACCCGGTTTGGATTTGACTTTAGGAAACATATAAATGTGTATAATGTAAATTGAATACTTAATCCATTTCAGGTAAACTATTGTGTTTACATTTGTCAGTTTACTTGCGGGCCTAGTTATTTAACTCGCCACAAGTAAACCGTTAATGAACTGTAGTTTGCTAGTAGGTTGGTAGATTGGTTGGTTGGTAGATTGGTTGGTTGGTAGATTGGTTGGTTGGTTTATATCATGTATTGTCATTAGCAATACGTTTTGCTAACATTAGTTGGAGATTAGTCGCCACAACTACCGGGAAGCAATAACAAAATGATATATTTGTTGTTGTTGTCACTGTTGATAGCTGTGTTATTCATTAAAAATATGGGTTAGAATTCATTTGAATAAATAATAAGGTTTTGTGCTCTCTGCAAATGTTTTTTTTATATACATACTAATTTCCACTAAATAAATACAACCTTTGGCGTTTGTTTTTTAATATTATTTCTATAAGTCTGTATGTGTTATGTTAATACAGCCACACACATAAACTCTATATATGTATGTGTGTGTTAAAAATGTATAAAAATGTTACAGAATATGAATGCAAATTTCTAAATTTAAATACAGCATATCTACCAAACACCAACCACCGACTGTGTAGCATCGGGAGAGGTCATTTTATATTTAAGTACATTGTGGTTGGTGGATTTACAACATAAACAGGAATAAAAAAAAATCATATTAAGAAGCTTTTACAAACTAATGTATAAATTAAAGAGACAGTATTGAAAATAATTATAAAGTTATAGGAAAAATAGTTGTATTTGAAGCCTTATTATGTCAATATATCCTGTTGACTTTTTAATTTCTAAAAATAATAGTATTAATTTGAAAAGTGTAGATGTGATAAGTGATATGCATTTGAGGAAGTCTATAGGACCTGAGGAGTAAATTGTACCTGTAAAGTGGAAACCCCAAAGAACTTTGTTTTATAAACCAAAATTTAACAAAGAATTTACAATATGAAAATGATTTAAAGTTTTATGCATGGAAGAAAGTAAGTTGTTCAATCGTGAACAATAAAATTTTATTCTATTTTGTATATCTATTTAAAGATTATCAGCCATGTCACAAAGCTCAATTCCGATCGAAAGTGGTTTTGAGTCCGTAAATTGAGTCTTTAGAAAACGATTTTTTTTTCGGAATCAAACCACTTCAGATATCTAAACTGGAATTGTTATTTTTTATGATTTTATTCTGAAAAAAACTCACACTATTAATTTATAATGACAATTAGATAATTAACTTTATTATTTCATTGTTTTTTTCTTTTGAATTATCTCATTGATATTTATTTTTCAAAGTTGATGTCAGCAACAAGAAAACTTTTGTCGTTTTTAGATGCATTCCTTAAGCTATGTATAGACGGTCGTCAGATATTACAACGTTGTCAGATCTAGTGCTAACAATGTACTGACATTGAAAAATTGTTAGCAAAAGGTAAATTGTCAGTTCAGACGACTGTAAGAAAACTAATAATTTCATTGGAACACAATGAATTTATCTGTCAACCGAAATTGTCAGTTCACACGGTTGTCAGATATGACGCTATCCATTTTTTTATTTTCTTTAATTTTCACTTTTTCCAAAATGTTATTAATGCACATTGTTGGTTTATTTATGTATACACAGAGTTGCATTTAGAAATAATTTCTATGACAATGCTGTCATTGGCAGATGCATAAACTTTGCACATATGACAATGAAAAGTGTTTGACAATTGTCTTAAAACAATGACAATGACAAAAACTTGTGTTTACACGATTGTTAGATGTCTGAAAATATTTTTGTCTTGCAATGTACTGAAAATGGTTTTTCTTACAACGTTGTAAGACAAACATTTTAAGTTCACACGGTTGTTAGACATTTTCTGAACATTTTTCGGACAACGTTGTAATATCGACGATCGTGTATACATAGCTTTAAATTTCTTCTTCGTAGCTTTTCATGTCTTTGTTTCTTAAAAAGTCAACAATTGAAATTCCGGGAATTTGTTCACTTTTATTTAAAATTTCTTTGTTAGCGCTCTTTTTATTAGCTTTTATTACAAAAATCATATGTTTTTTGTTTTGGTTAACACAACGTTACTATATTTAAGTTAAAAACCGAGATGTAAAATTTTTTTGTGAATAAACAAAATCGATCGGAATCTAGAGAACGCAAAGTAAAAATGATCAATTTACAAATACGGAATTGAAACCATTCCGATCGAATAATGTGACATGCCTGTATGTAAATAGTGATTTTCTATAAGCTCATAACTCATAAAATTCAGAGAAATGTATGAAATCTTCATTTGAGTCAATAAAACGATCTATATAATTGATTCTTTAAAGATGATTTTATGTAAATGTTGACCCCGGCTACGCCTCAAATGGTTCATAAGCTGGCTCCAATTTTGGCATACTAGATTCTGTAATATTAGCTTCCAGTGCGTCCACTGTTAACGTTTTAGCCAATTCTTAATTACGAGCTTGATTGTTATACTGTGTTCAGATATGAAACTTAATTGAGTCAATATTCGGTTAATTGACAATATTATTTTAAGTGTTCAGGCATACGCAATTTTCAGCTTACTCAATAATCATTTGACAGTTGGAAAACAATACAAAAAATACTCTATATGGTTGTTGTGTTTCTATGTAAACAAACTTACCTTCACATTGATCTTTTATTGATTTCTTTTGTTTTCTTTTGTTGACATTTGCCATTTTATACAATTTTGCTCACTAAACACAGTTGTGAACAGTGTTGCATTCGAAATCTTACTCAATATTATAATAATTTCGTACTTATTGCGCAATAATTAATTGAGATTTTATATGGAATATTGAGCTCAATAATGACGTTAATTGCGATTATCGCAATTAAGGCTCATATCTGAACACGCTATTAGCTTTTAGCGCTCTAATAAGAGCTGACAAATTAATATCAACAGAAGCCTCATTAAAACATTTCTTAACACAAGCACTAGCCTCTTCAGTAGTTTTATTTGCATTAATTTTATTTTTACTAAATTCAAGTAAAACAAGCTCAAATTACTTTAGAGATATAAACTTAACGTAGTCACACAAAAAATAGTCTAAAGGCCCCAAACGTGATATAAACTGTTTACCGAACTTGCCTCTCAATTGGGCCATTGTTTTGTGTTCTGAGTCCAGCTCTTCCATCACAGTAGCTCTCGCCATTCACAGTAACTTTCCTGCCTTCGTCGTCTTTGAAAATAATCCATAATCCGAAAAATGCAATGTTTGATATGGTCGTCGTCTTTGAAAATAATTCATAATCCATATCAAGCATTGCATTTTTCGGAATACATTGGGAGTTCTTGTAATGCCTCTGGCTGCTCTTTACACCAAATACGATAATTTTGCGTGTATCCATTCAACCATTTTTTTTAACCGGGCATAAATTTTGTTAGTAAAATTCAATAATCCACAAGCGTTGTTCGTTTGTAAACTGAACAAGTTTAATAATAACATGTTACACAAAAACTTCTGAGCTGCCAAAAAGAAAGTTGCTAAAAAAAATCATCCTTTATTAGACGGTGTTTGCTTTATTGTACTAAGAAATAGATGGTGTGCTATGCTGTGAGCATAAAACATAATTAGATTCAATCTCAGCAAGTGATCAATAGGTTTACCTGCAATTTAATTTTAACATATTTTAATTTTGTTTACTTCAGTTTAAGATTTGTAAATAAAATTTACAAAAGATCAGGACAATAATTATAAAATAAAATTGATATCGGACTGTTTTTTTTTTACCACAAGAACGAATACATATGTCTATATTTCGGTTTCAAGAACAGCATCGAAACTTGAAATTGTGTATAATACATTGGGATGATCTGAATGAATTCTTTCGGAATTTTTATTTTAAACTATTTATTTTGTTGTACATATTTTTAACTTCTGCGATCCTAATGAGAACCAACCTAACAAGTTTGATCAAATTTGTAAGTGACGCATACTGGAGAGACAATCAATATCATCAAATATACCGTTACTAAGATTACAAAGAAATATCAAATTCTACTTTAATTCGACCTTTTACATCTATCTGTTGACATGTTGACATTTCGAGATTTAATTCTCGGTTCTTTCTCGACTGTACCGATGGCATAGATTTCCGCCTGAAATATGATGTAGCTGTAGGGCTGTCTGTTAGAATGCAAGAGGTGAACTTCGTTAGACAAAATACCCCAGCCTGTGAGCTTTTCCATTCAAGTTTGTGGTTCAGTAATTTTTTTAATGTTCGCCTGCATACAGACCTCCCGACTCCTTAAAGTTTTAGTACAGACTTAACACAGATGTAATGAATGTAGCTGTCTAAAATTATTCCAGATTAGTAGAGTTGGCAATAAAACGTACCTTGTTCAAAAGGGAGAGTTATATTTTAATACCCTTCGCTCTTCAGCGTACAAGAGCACCATAGATCTTATGACTGCAGTGTGCTTACAGTGAACAATCAAATATTCCCAAAGGTTGGTTTATAATCATTAAAGGCACATAGTCTCGAAAATTAAAATCTAAAATGGGGAATTAATTTTCTGTTAAAAAGTACTATATAGATTTTCGCCGTGTTGATATTCAGACCAAGAAAGTGTCTTTACCAACTACGTTGGCATCCGTTGCACTCAACCTGATAAAGATTATGAACAAGATTCGAAAAAGTGAATATTTAATCCTTTCCTGCGTTGTGCCTTTACTTACAATCTTTTTTATTATATAAACTAATATATAAACTACAGATAATAACCTCAACCGTTAGCATGTTATTCTTTGGTCCACCCGCATCTTCTAAGAACTCGACTGTTAATTGTTGATAGTACACTCTGAATTCAGAAAATACACAATAAAATAGTTTAGCAAGTGTTTAAATAATAGCACCGATAATGTTATGCAAGAATGTTTCCAAAGAACTTGGGATACTATTTATGAAAATTTGTTAAAATCGGTTTGACGCGTTCTAAAGCTATATTTTGGATAACCAAATTGTTTCTAGTCTATAAAGCTGGTCACTGACTCTATAATTATATTATGTCATGCATACATGTTCTATTTATAAAACTAAATGGTCTATAAATACATACATATATGAAGTTTTTAAAATTTTTAAATACTCAGTAGGATATTTAGAATTATCAACAAGTTTTTTTTTTTGTTTAAATATTAAAACGTATAAAAATGTTTTAATTATAAAATAAATAGTGTAAGAAAATGTTCTCTTGGTAGAGTCGAATAATGTAAACACTTTTTTTTTTTGCTGAAATGAAATAAAAAGAAAAGCTTTGCAAAAAATATAAAATGTAGCAGAATTGTGGGTATTTAAAACTCAAAACAATGACATGTCATTACAGTTAAACATACTGCTAAATACCACTTGCAATTCACAAGTGATGTTGTATGTTGTACATTGTGTAATTAAACTATTGGATTGTGAACACAATTTTTAGCAGAGTCGTCAAATCTTCAAAATGACAAAAGAATATATTTTAAAAACAAATACAGTCGGGCCTCGATTATCCGTGATGGTCGGGACCAGAAGCATTACGGATAATGGATTTTCACGGTTAATCGAATAACAATTTTAATTATAAAATTTTTAAATACTTTTATTATTTAACAAGTGTACAAGTGGACATAAATATTTATATTAAAAAAAAAATTATTCTTTTTAAAACTTCGTATTTTTGAGCTAACATTTTAACACTCACAATTTTTTTTTGAATGCTCGTTAATTATTTTAACTTTATCTGCAACATTTAAAACGTTTCTTTGTCTTTTTACCACTGGTAAAGATGTACATAATACTAAATATATTTAGATCTAATCACCCTTAATTCCCAAATTTCAAAATTACTCTAATCACTTTTAAATACTTCTGAGTCATCGTATGCAAACAAGGGAATTCCCCGTTTTCATGTTTATTATATTGTATGTATGAATTTGAAGTTAACAAAAAAATTCTGCCATCACGGATAATAGAGGTAATAACGGTTAATCGAAACAAACAATTTGAAAACAATGCAAACAAAAAACAATAGACTGATATTTTTCCATCACGGTTAATCGGGGTTACCGGTTAACCGAATCACGGATAATCGCGGCCCGACTGTATACAAAACAATATTTTCTAAAATTAAAATATTTTAGCAATATGAATTATTTAAATTTTTTGTTTCTTAATTTTATTTTCTTGTTTTAAATTTGTCAATTTGCTTATGGTTTGAGTGTTACCGTTTGGTTATAATAATAAAATAAATAATTTTTATGTTAAGATACATATTTTAACTTTTGGCAACACTTAAACTTTCCTACAACATTTGAAAACCGTACATACAGTTAGTGACTTAAGTATTCATACATCCCCAAAATTTCATAGTTTCGCTATAAAAGAGTAAAGCTTTTAACCAGAAAATTCAATTCCATTTGAATTACTCTTCCAAGCAACAAATTTTATTTTCTTTACACTACATTCTCTTATACTTTATTTATAATTTAAAAAGAGTTGCAGTTCATACCAGTAAACCATTGGTTTTTTGCAATCCAGGTAGTTTACGTGACTGCTGAATTAGTTTTTAGCAGATTGTCAGTCAAATAAGTTGTTGCACATTAACAAGGAAAGTCTTACCGCACAATCAGTAAACTTTTAAACAATCCTTTTGCTACGGTTCATTGCATTATAAAAAAGTTCAAAAACACTGGCCCTGTAGAAAACAAGCAAGATGTCAGCCTTATTTAAAGAGACGTGGCAAAAAATCCTAGAATTTCAGCGCCGAAATGAATCGAAAATTCTACGGATAAAAAAGGTCATCTAAGAACTATCCAAAGCACATAACAGGATCAAGGGTATGCAAGTCGAATTCCCCACAGAAAACCCTTGATATCTGAAAAGAACGAAGACTCTGGCTCGAATTTCCAAAAACACATTTAAATAAAGGCATCGATGTTTGAAAACGAGTTTTATTTACTGATTATTTATAAAGAAATTTAAATAGAATTGAATTTTTTGATATAATTTTTTTTCTGGTATACTTTAATTGTATGTAAAAATGTCTTTAGTAAAAATAATTTAATGAAAATTAAATTCGAACTTAAGCCTAACTAATAGAAAATATCAAAAATTGAAAAACAGTTCAACAAAATACTACTAATTGTACAAAATATTTATATAGAAATTATCAAAAACATTTGTACAACTGTTATAAATTTTGACGACGTACAACTCTTACGATACTACAACATAACTTGTGAATTGAACAATAGATTATAATATTGGGTGTATAACTTAAAAATGAGTGACTCATAACAAAGATTGCGTTTCTTTAGAACACAGTTTCTGTGTTTAGCAACTTATATGCCTTTTTGAAGGGTACATACATATCTGTCATTTATTCTTACTTAGTCATTAAACAAAGTTTTTTTTTGTTTCGCAAACGTCGAATTTTGTGCCAACAAAGCGTCATATGCGGGAAGTTTTGCTTTACGTTTTTAAATTAAAAACAAAAAAGTCGTTAAGTCAAGTGCTCACCAAAACTTATGGGTTGTGCGGTTTAGAAGTGGTGATTTTGCCAGCCAAAAAATTACTCAACAAGAGCTTTCAAAATCATTAGGCTATTCACTCAAATAATCGAACAATTTCTTGCGAATAATTATCCAAATACTTTTAAAATTACCATTTTCAAATAACGAATAATTTTATGTGAAATAATCGAATAAAAGGAATAAAATAAATGCCTTAAATTATTTATTCTATACTTTGTGATCATATTTTTAATTTATAAGAAAATCAAACAAATGTTTAATGTGTTAGAGCAACAATCATACGATTCTTTTATCATATTTTTGAAGATCTATGTCTGTAATAACGTTTTAAGGCTGCAGTCGATTTGTTTAGACTCTATCTTTAACATGAAAAATAATATACTGGTGTTAAATCCCATGATAAGGGCGGTCAACAGCTGAATTTCGTAATATTATATGTATGGAAATTTTGTTGCGTTGGTTATGTGCCATATTTATGTGATATAATACGCTAAAATTTAGTTGTAAAAATCTCCTGTTAACGTGATCCAGTCGTCGTTATCACATTTCTGATTAACATCTCTGGATCACACAGCGCACCATACAGTTATACATTAAGCATGCAAATGATTTTCAACAATTGGTATTGGATTTTCAGAAGCCCAAATTAGACAATCTCGCCTATAACTATTATTAAAGCTGTTATATATAAATCTCTTTTTTTTTTAATAAAAACTTTATTTATAAATGTTACTGCGAGGAGCCATAATTCAAAAAATCTTTGTTATATAGTCTTAAAGGGACTGAACAACGGGCATATACGACGACATTGCACTAATTATACAATATAATGTGTTGACGAAATTTACGCTTTTTTAATTATTTTAGATGAGTGTTTATATGATTTTTTCTAACTCTGTAAATAAGCGTTTAAATGAGAAAAGAGCCTCAAAATCTTAAATCCTTCATAATTCCCTAAATAAGCGTTTAAATGAGAAAAGGACCTTAATCTGTGATCACTTATATTTTTGATCAAAAATCGATTTTTCATATAAAAAATTAAAAAAATCTTAAATCCTTCATAGCTCCGTAAATAAGCGTTTAAATGAGAAAATCACCTCAATCTGTGATCACTTCGAGCCATTACCGCCAAAATAATGTATCCCACACCATAATCGATTGTTGTTTTTTTTTTTATCGAAATCGATAGTTCAACATCATTTAAAATTATTAAAATTAAATGTATTACACAAAACAATATTTACATTATAAATTTTAAAATAATGGCTTTATTTAAACTGATTTTATTTAAAAAAAACCTTCCCCTGTAAAATTTTGAGTTTGTGGGATACATTTTTTCGGCTGTTATGGCTCGACTTATAATTCTGACTAAAAATCGATTAAATCCTTCATAACTCCGTAAATAAAGCGTTTAAATGAGAAAAGGAACTCAATCTGTGATCACTTATATTTCTGACAAAAAATCGATTAAATCCTTCATAACTCCGTAAATAAGTGTTTAAATGAGAAAAGGAACTCAATCTGTGATCACTTATAATTCTGACCAAAAATCGATTAAATGAGAAAAGCACCTCAATCTGTGATCACTTATAATTCTGACCAAAAATCGATTAAATGAGAAAAGCACCTCAATCTGTGATCACTTATAATTCTGACCAAAAATCGATTAAATCCTTCATAACTCCGTAAATAAGCGTTTAAATGAGAAAAGGAACTCAATCTGTGATCACTTATATTTCTGACAAAAAATCGATTTTTCATATAAAATATAATATTTCATATAAAATGTAATATTCCATTATGATAACGGTCGGTCACATGCGTATACTGTTAAAAACTATTTTTTTTTTTTTTTTTTTTTTTTTTTTTTTTAAATAACAAACACAAACTGCGAAGCTTTTGGCTTATCTGCAGAAAAACACCCAGAGTCTTTGGCAGGAATCGAACCTGTAACCCTTTGACTGATAGTCCGGCACACAGTGGGATTTTTTGTGCAATAAGTCATTTTTTCGACACATAAAATTTAAAAATGTAATGATGCAGTTTTGTAGAAAATTGATTCAGTATGAAGAATCCATAAATAGTATTCCAAAAAAACGTTTATTTGTCTTTGAAATAATGAAGTAAAGTCACATGTAAATTTTGGTCCAAAATATTGAAAACTGTTTACGCACTTCTAAAGTGTTTGTACGTAAGATAATTTTATTGCTCTGATTTAAATAGTGATTTTCTTCAAATATAGCCTTTTCTGCGTATTTAAAAAAAAATTATAAAATTCGCTCATATGGTTTAAAAGATATGATAGAATAAAATTTGTTCTATAATGTGCCGTGATTACAAACTTCCGTGGAAAAAAAAGGTTGCTCGGTCGTGCTCGGTGCTCTCGCTATAATAAAATGAAAGGTAAGACTCCATACTATCATTTAAAAAAAAAAAATTTAAATAATTAATAATCTTTTATAAAATCATAAAATTGGTTTCCGATTTCATGAAATTTTTAATTTTAAAAAATTACAAAAATATATTGCACAATTTTTGGCACGTGCGTTATAATGATATTAAGTTACAACAATAACTTATTTAGAATAGATTTAAAACAAAACTATATGATTTAACAACAATAAAAATAAAACAATTTGTGAAAATATCGAAGTGGAAAAGATATTATTAAAATGAGTTTATTTTCTGTGTTATATAGTGAACTGAGTTACGAACTCATTAATTGCAATGCAAGTTTGGAATTAATAACCGATTTCATTACATCAAAAAATGCAAGGCTTCAGGATGAAGAAATCGGTATAGTGAAAAGAGCAATTCAAAAGAGGTTTCTTGGTCATTTCAAAAAACGGTGGCAAGAATCGTATAAACTAAAATCCAATTTTTTAAAAAAAATGAAGATTGGTTAAAAAGTACGTTTAAAGAGTTATACAAATTTATATGTGTAAATGATTTTTCCTATTTTTTTTAGATGTATTTGAAGTATCACTTAATAGCGTGCCTAGTTCTTCAACTAAACTTGAAGTTCAAGAATTTTGCTCAAGATACAGCAAAACTTTTTGTTGAAAAATATAGTTGGTATTATATGCCAGTAACAGTACACAAAATACTAATACACGGAAAGGATATCATGAATGCGGCAATACTTCCTATTGGCATGCTTTCTGAAGAAGCCGAAGAAGCCAGAAATAAAGATTATAGAAATTATAGATTAAGGTTCTCCAGAAAATGTGATAGAGTTGCAACAAATACAGATGTTTTTCATCGACTTCTAGTATCGTCAGATCCTTTTATAAGTGGCATTAGATGTCAACCCCGTAAACAGGTTATGGAACTTGATGATATAGTTACAGAAATGATAGATGATGAATAAAAGTCTATATTTAAATGCATGTATTGAAACTTATTAATAAAATAATTAGTTTTGGTAATGAAACAAAAAGCTGTGGGAAAAAATATAATATGGATTATATGGGCGGTGGGTAGAGGGCGTGGCCAATTTTGATGAAACTTTATATTTTTCTTAATTGAGCTAACCAAAGGCTCTGTGCCAAATTTCAAAAACTTTGGGCCAAAAATTAATTTTGGGTTCTATGGGCGGTGGGTAATGGGCGTGTCCAATTTTGATGAAACTTTATTTTTTTCTTAATTAAGCTAACCAAAGGCGCTGTGCCAAATTTCAACATTCTACGAGCACTACTTATATTTTATGCCAAACATTGTATGAACAAATCCCTCTATGCGGCACTCTATCGCCTAGTCTATCGGGGCACTCAAATTTACTATTATTTAAAAAGAAGTGGTTGGGAATTTTTGTCTTATGGTCCAAACCACTGATGGCAAACATGGTACAATTGTACTTTTTTTGATATATTTTAAACACAGTTGGTACCGTGGTACTACCACGTGTCATATGGTATAATTTCAAATTACTGTTGCATCAACATTTGGTATTTCAGATGAAACAGATAAATATCAGCCATGTGACAGAATTTAATTCCGTTCGGAAGTGGAATAATTTCCGTATTTTGCTTCTAAAGAAAAAGTAAAATGAACAATTGGTTTCAGAAGAAATTTTTCGTTTTACTTTTTCTATAGAAGCAAAAAATGGAATTAATTCCATTTCCGAACGGAATTAAATTCTGTGACATGGCTGTATATCATATAAGTTACTATTTGTGTAATAGTGCAAGCAAAAGCGATTTTATTAAATTTCATGAACATTTTGGAAATGATATCAATTTGATCTTTAAATATGCATCTATAAGATGATTATTACAATAAATTTTTGGTTGAATTATCGAACAATATAAGTCTTTGACATATTCATTTACATTAACTGATTTTGAGGCTGAATTCAAAAACTAAAGCTTAAAATGTAGTTAATCAGGATTTCAAAATCCTTAGAAGTTAACTCTTCTATTTCTTTTATTCTTACAATAATAATTCTAGTTATACTTCATAAATAAGAATATTTTTAGATAATCGCGACAATTAACGCAATAATGCTGCTATAAGATATATCGAATTTTCGATAAATTTAATTTGTGGTAAAGTTTTATGAATATTTAACAAATTTTAAAAATGGTATAGTTGGTACGAAAAACAAAAACCCATTTTCCATTACTGGTCAAAACCTTGCCTCGCCACACTATTATTTGTTTCGATCGATGCATAACGCTCTGTCTGGGATACTTCAATTCAGAACAGGTTATCCGAAATTAGCTTAATTCTTTCTTGACAGTTCTTTTGGCGCATAAACTATATGCTGCCAGAAAGGTGGAAGAAATCAAAACTTACCATTACCAATACTTTAAATGAATTTCTATTGTATAAATGTTTCAAAATACAAGCTAAAAACTACAAAAAATCCCGCATTTTTAAGTTATACACCCAATAATAAACTTTGCTGACATTTGTGATGTTTGCCGAAAAATAGCTAAAAGTATTTGTCCCCCGGTTTCTGGGAATGACAGCCAATGTTTTAGTGACATCAAAGTGATAACTTATTGAAGTTCCTATTTCGATGCGTGCACTCTAGTTACTTCCCATGATATCACAATAATTTAATAATTTAACTGTGCCCGGTGACAGAGATATTTGAAATCATATGTACTTAAATATTATGTGATAAGGATCCATTTATAGATGTTACAAACGACTTGAACAGCTTCCCTATACCAAAACATTGCCTATATCTACAGACATACTTTTTATCATTTAGGATGAAGTACACTAAACAAATATATGTACTGTGTATGATACACAGCTATTACTGAACATTGGGGTGGACTTCTGTTAATAACCGTGTAAAAAATTCACGGTAAAAACTATTTTAGCTGACGAGGTTGCAAAAAAAATAAAGCAAATATAAAAAAATCAACAGACATAACTACTGGAATTATACAGGTAACATGCAAAGTAAGCAAAAAAAACAGAACAACAGGAATAAGTTTTTTTGTACATACACCATCATATTTATTTATATAGTTTAAATTTTTTTGCTAATAATGGACAGCTACATCCTATATGCAAAACAATAAAAATTATTTTATGATAAAAGCGTTAAAAACTATTTTTAAAAAGAAAAATCTCCTTTAGTGCACGTGCACTTAAAATCCATTTAAATATGCAAATATGCAGACATACCTATAGTATTTGTTATTAACTACGCTCCTCCCCAATATGAGGTGAATGAGGGGAGTTTATAAAGTCTATCGTGCCATTTTTATATATGTACAAGTACATTTAGACATATTCATCTACGAATTATAATCTCGCATTTTAAAGTTAATTTTATTTTGAAACATTTGTTCAAAGTATTGGCCATTTTTGGCTATGTCCTTTTCCCCATATCTCTGGCAACATATGGATTCCGAGCCAAATGAACTGCTCATTTTTTGAGGCCATGAACGAATTAAGTAAATTATGGATACCCTGTTCTGTTCTCTGCTGTTCTGAAATGAAGCGTATTCCAGAGAGGGCGTTCTGAATCGAACGAAAACTTCCCAACCACTTCTTTCTAAATACATTTTAATATGTATTGCAACATGTGACAGAGTAATTTTGATGGAATATTACGCTTTCATGTCTGTCCGAATATTCTGCTAATTTTTTCAGCCAATGCTCACTTAAAGCGAATCACTTGCATTTGACACAGGCTGTCTGTGATGATCTGGATTGATTTAAACAGCTCATAATATATAAGATGGTTTTCGTCGCAGCAATGGATATTTGATACTTTGAGCTGTTCACCAATAAAAACTTCTTATGACTTCTGTCGGTAGGGAGAGTCTTTAACCAACTATTTTGCGGTTAATTAAAAGTAATTTCAATCACTGTTAATACCCACAGATCATGTCAGATTCTGAGTATATTTGTATATTATTTATCTAAGAAAATAAAATATATTCTGGTACCAAATGAGGTTATTCTAGCAGATTTTATTTTCTTTATAGCTGAATAAAAATATGATAATAATATGAACTAATAAAAACAAAGGCAGTTTAAATTTTTGGGAGTGGTCATATTTACAAAGGGCAGAAAAATACTCCAAAATACTGCGATGGACGCATAGATTTTCTCTTTCCAGGTCCGATGAATGTACTCGTATTGTTGATACATTTTGAAATTGCATTTTTTATTCCAGATACTGTGGACTTTGTCACTCCATATTTCTTCGCTAAATTAGTAACACTTGCACCTTTTTGTAAATTCTGCAAATTTCATATACTTTCTTTAGTTAGAAATTTATGTATTTTTGTACGCATGTTATACAAATTATTCACTTGTAATTAACACTTAAAAACCAAACATTCGTTTGCATCTGCGTACATGTAAAAACTAACTAAAAAGTGCCCTTGTTTGTTTAAACATTCACATTTGGCATTCAAATGTTAATAGCTCGGTGTTTCCTCTAATTTTTATGCATATTATGTAACTGAAATCCGTGTCAAAATAAAAAAATAAATGTTCATATATAAAAGCTTTTGTATAAAGTTCATATTTTGAAGTAGTCAATGGCAGAGAAAAAGTATTCATATTTGGGTGTTCATATTTTCGCAAGTGTATATGATAATATACTTATATTTGTATTATTTTCATTACCTGACCTGACAGAACATCTGGACAGTTTTGCTTCCCACTGTATAAATCTTTTAAACGTGTTTGTATCGATATAAAATTTAACCCGAAAAATTTAAATTATTTTAATAACAAAGTCAGAAAAAAATTTTCATTATAGAAAAAACTGTTGCTATTAAAACGTACTACAAAAATACGTTTATTATTATTATTATATATGAATAAGGAAGTGCAAAAAAACACATTTATTTCATAGAAGTCATGCCACAAAATTTTTTGATAATCAGCTCCCATATAGCGCCCATATCTGAAAAACTGTTTTCACTCATAGACCGCCCGTATAATAGGTCGGGCTTGACCGAATATACTTTCTTACTTTGGCTTAAGACGGTTTTAGTGACTTTTTTCAAATCACTATCAAAATTTTATGACTAATAGAATTTTAAATTCTGATTAAAAAAAAAATTATTTTTGCGGGCAAGCCTATTTTCGTGTAGGCGGGGCTCCAAAGTTTGTAATATATTTAGTTATATCTTGAAAACTACATTTTTTTTATTAGCCGATATATTGTATATCAAGGGATAGGTATTTTAAAGACCTTTCCAACGATATGTAACATGACCTCTTTATATGGACGACTTATTGATAAATTTCGCAAAATTATTTTTTGATCCGAAATTTTTTTAAAAAATCTAAAAAAATCCGTGAATAAGGTCTATATGAGTAAGTAGATACATTACAATATTTTCAAGTCAAGACATTACGCTTTAATATAAGGTATAACATGACCATGTAGGTAATATAAATCCGAAGATATTAAAATACAATCTGTACTATGCGAATTCGGTGTTCTGTATACCATATAGGAGAAAATCCTTCCGCCCGGCCATAGTCCGGCAATACAGGAAATTTGTACAATGCGAAGCCGGTATTCTGTATACCAAAAAAAAATTCTGTATACCAAAAAAAAATTTATTCAAATTCCAAAATTATTTCAGAAATTCGACTAATGTAGTCTCATTTAGGACCCTTTGGACTACCCTTTCTATATAGTGGGATACGTGTGCAACTGGATATTTGTCCAAATTCTTCTAGAGAATTTCATCCTAAAAGCTACATTTTTCAAAATACAAGTAAATTGGACTGTTAAGTGCTTAACAGTGGTCTGTTGACTGTAACATTGTCAATGTTAGCAAATATGGTTTTTGTCTGTGCTACTCAAATTCGAATTTATCTTCACACACATTATAATTCTATCATTATACTACCTACAGACACAAATGATACCTTTAATTAAAGCTTAATGTCTTGGCTATTTATATTAATAAACTAAACTATCACTTATATAGACTTTTTTTCATTTTTTTTAGATATTAAAAAAAATTCGGGTCAAAAAATATTCTTTTCGAATTTAACCCATAGTCGGTCCATATTTTATAATCATGATATATATCGTTGGAAATGTATTTTTAATACCTTTTATTTAATGTATTGCAAATTATCAAGGACCCAGTAGTTCCCGAGATATAGGCATATATATTTTCAACTTTAAGGGCCCGCCCCCTCGAAAATAGGCGTGATCACCAACAATTTGAAGAATTTTTTTTTCTTCTTTTTTTAACAAAGTCACTAAAACCGACTTGTTCCCTTACTTTTTTTGTCCTAGATTAAGAACATTGAATTGCATAATTTTCCAAATTGCTTTAGAATAACTACTAAACCTTTGTCTATATTTCTAACTTAATTTCAGATTTTCAAGAACACATTATTTTACATCAAATCATAAGTATTGCCAATTAATTTGATATAATTTTACAAATGATTAGTTTCCTGCTAATAAAAATATGGTAAGTTCATCACAATGTCCCCAATATTATTTTTATTTTATTATTAGCACTCACTATGCTTAGAGCTAATTAAATACTTTTAATACAACCTATTATATGAGTAGTTTAAACATGAAACCCAAAAAATATTGCTCATTACTAGTACATATTTGTGGTTCTCGAGGACATAATCAAATTGTCATAAATGTAACACACAAAATCCTTTGGATGTGTATTTTCCATATTTTTAACACAAATTTGTAGTTCCAAATGCTCGCACATAAAATATAACAAAAAACAAAATCGTAAATCCGTGAAAGCAACTAAACAGTTTCAATTTTCATTGTCTGGTTGACCAGCAAAAAAAAAAAAAAAAAAAAAAAAAACAGACCAAATTGCAAAGCAACAAAGTGTACTTTAAACCAATATCAACATTTTTATATAGTGGCCATAAACCATTTGCAAAAGCACAAACTACTTGTTCGGGTACAAAAACACAATTCTGCTAATGCAAATACAATTACTTATACAGACCCAAACATTATCAGCAGTTGCATGCAGTTCGTCTTTTATATGCATGTATCTATGTGTGCACTATACTCAAATACAATCAAATTCATAGATACTATTAACTTATACGACTACATTTGCTGCCTCTCCGCTCTCTTATCCACATCCATTACCACCCAATTTTTGTCACCCTCTGGCCAACGCCACTGTAATAATATCGACAACATCCTTTGCATTAAAAAAAAAAATATTATACAAATGCCACCAACAGCACAAAACAGCAAACAAAAAATGAGAATCATTCATAGTTAAAATTTGCTTGGGTTTCGTTCATCTTTGTGCTTTGTTTTCGCCCCTAATTTCTGAATTGTTAGTCGGAAAATTGTTTGTGAATTTTCAAAATGTATACTCATACTTATGCCAAAGCTTTAATAACAAACAGCTGTAATACTCGTACATAGAATATTTGTTGTTTCTATATGTAGTTGTATGAGAGCGCGTGTACGTGTATAGTTACTTCATCTACCAACATCCATTTACTGGCCATGCACTAGGGTGCAGCGGTTTTTGAATTGTCGGTTTATATCAAAGAACAAATTTAGTGGAATGCAAAAATCAATTAAAAATTGCTGCTAAATTCAAAGAATTATTAGCGTGAATTTGATTATTTTTTTTTCAATTTATCCCAATTGGAAAATAAACATACATAATAATATCTCAAACAGTAGAGAAATCATCGTTCCCGAGTGCCAAATTGAAGATGGTTGTAATGCTCTCTTTAATTTATTATTAGACACCGGGAATGGTTGTAGTGCACCTTAATAACTAAAATACAATTCTTAAAACTAAACTAGTAATAAGATAAGACCTTTTGTACTCTTGTTTACATTCAATCTTATCTATTTAATATTCCCATCACACCGTGTGGTAAACAACACACGAGTGATATGAACATCTCTTTTAAATGCATATGTGTAGTGACATGGGTCTTATTCCTTTTTTGTGTAAAAATATATGTAAATAATAATAAATATTGAACTACAAATCCACTTTCATTAAATATAAAAAATATTAAATACACCAATACCACTTTGCGTCGGGGTTACTTTCAAAAAAAAAAAAAAAAAAAAAACACGACGCAAAGTGAATTAAGGTTTTTTATAGCAAATCATGTAAATATCGAAGATACGTTCCAGGGTTATGAAAATACTAAGTCGTCGGCTTTCTTTCGTAAAAAATTGGTCGAATGTTTGCTAAAAACCCCTTTTTTTAAACGCAAAATTAATTTCCTTGTAGCAATTGTCTGTATTACTACCACTAGCATTATTATTGGATAATGTTTTACTATTTATATCGTCTAATAAGCTTTTTGCTTTTGTCTGAAATACCATTTTACTTACTGGTATTCCCTGCGCAACTTGATTTTCAATCCAAATAGAAAGCAAGAACTCCATTTCGATCATCAAAGCACTTCTTGTACGGGTCATCGTTTTAGCAAACAATTAAAGACTCGAACATAAAACAACGCAACCTCGAAAATCTAACGAAGCACAGTGAAAATTAAGCAGCGACGCAACTTCGCAAAAAAAAAAAAAACGCAAAACGATATGACGCAAAACGAGGTATTGGCGTATTAGAAATATAACAAGTTCGAGTGCTATATTCGGCTGTGCCGAATCTTAAATACCCTCCACCTAAACTTATTAACACATAGAAAAACTACACTGGTTATATGACTTATTCTTATTCTGTGTTTTCTATTCAGTCTTAGTGCAAATTTTATTCGTATTTGATATATTGTGTGAAAGACAAGTTTACGACCAACATAATTTACGTTAAACATTTTGAAATTTTATCTAATTTCGACCATTTATAACACTGGTTTACAGCCAAAAAATACCAAGAACGCCACTTATCTAGATAAGTTAATTGGGACCTCCTGAACACGAAAAACGCTGTAATTTTTTTTTTTCTAAGTACCGTTTTTTAGATAACGGTACTTTTGTGTTTTTCGGGGTATGGTCCCATTCAAACCCTTGTGGAGCCCAACCGAAGAGCCCGATCGAGATGAATGGCATATCGTAATCGAATGCCTTTTTCGCCGATATGCCGCAAATTTCTATCTGATAAGAAATAGCTGAGTTATGGTACCTCAAAGTTCGAAATTTGCCTATTTTTTACGTTTTTTTCAAAATTTTTCTTTTTTATTTAATTTTTTTTCTACGTTACAGTTAATATCTGGAATGTTTTATTTTTTATCCAAATAGTTTATTTAATTACCAACATTTTAAGTGTAATTTGAAAAAAATCGGATGAAAAATATAGTTTTTATTAAGGATTTTGTGGAACAACAATATTTTCATCTTCATTGCTTACACACTATATTCGGCGTAAATTCAAAAAATTTAAATTAAAATGGCGAGCGACTTGAACTCTTACGTTTTTTTCGGATGGATCTTCGCGAATGAGGAACCAACAATAGTCCGCCATCATTTCTTCGTCCCACCAGCCTTTGTAACGTCTCTTGATTTCTTCCATTTCAGTCTTGCCCGAATTTGAGGGCCATCAAATATACCAGCTTCAATTTTGCTCGCTGTGGCTCTCGGAAATTTTTGTTTAAGGTAATTCATGGCAAGACTGTCATTTGGCAACGTTTTCACAATCTTTGTAAATAACCCAAGCTTAATATGTAATGGAGGAAGTATTATCTTCTCCAGAGGAATGAGTGGGTCATTTTTGATATTGTACACTCCCTGCGTACGTTCACTTCGCTCGGGCCAAACTTTTCGGGTGTAGTGATTCTGACGGTCACGGCTGTCCCATAGACATAGAAAACAGGGAAACTTCATATTGCCCCCTTGCAATCCAGATAGTATGTCAACTAATTTAAAATCAGAGCAAACTTTCCATTGATGTTGGTCATAATGTATGAGATCGAGAAGTTCTTTCATTGTTTCATATCTTTCCTTTATGTATTTTCCATATCCGATTGGAATTGATGGTTTTGTATTCCAAATTCGGGCTCTGTACGGTGACCAAGCATTTAATGAGTGTTAAGGTCCAGCTCATTTGGAGGCATGGGAAGCATTCCAGAACATCGTTCACAACTTTTTGGGAAACTACAGAAGTCCTGATTACGCAGAGAAGATCAATACATTACTGCAAAAATTCAATGCCATTGGTAAGCGTTGAGTGAAAACATGTATATCAAAAAGGCCGTTATGATTTAAAATTTATTCTTTTTAACCTTTAGGTTCAAATATGACACCTAAATTACACTTCTTATTCAGTCATTTGGATATTTTCCCCACGAACTTGGGCTCCGAAAGTGATGAACAAGGTGAAAGATTTCACCAAGAAATGGAAGAAATCAAGAGACGTTACAAAGGCTGGTGGGACGAAGAAATGATGGCGGACTATTGTTGGTTCCTCATTCGCGAAGATCCATCCGAAAAAAACGTAAGAGTTCAAGTCGCTCGCCATTTTAATTTAAATTTTTTGAATTTACGCCGAATATAGTGTGTAAGCAATGAAGATGAAAATATTGTTGTTCCACAAAATCCTTAATAAAAACTATATTTTTCATCCGATTTTTTTCAAATTACACTTAAAATGTTGGTAATTAAATAAACTATTTGGATAAAAAATAAAACATTCCAGATATTAACTGTAACGTAGAAAAAAAATTAAATAAAAAAGAAAAATTTTGAAAAAAAACGTAAAAAATAGCCAAATTTCGAACTTTGAGGTGCCATAACTCAGCTATTTCTTATCAGATAGAAATTTGCAGCATATCGGCGGAAAAGGCATTCGATTACCTTTCCAACGATATGCCACTCATCTCGATCGGGCTCTTCGGTTGGGCTCCACAAGGATTTGAATGGGACCATACACCGAAAAACACAAAAGTACCGTTATCTAAAAAACGGTACTTAGAAAAAAAAAATTACAGCGTTTTTCGTGTTCAGGAGGTCCCAATTAACTTATCTAGATAAGTGGCGTTCTTGGTATTTTTCCAAATTAAAAATTTGTAAACCAGTGTAATTGATGTAATTACCGATTCTCACTGTAATTGTACAGAGTTTGTGTGATTTCCATAATAATAATGATTGTAATTTAACAATTTATTAAAGTGATTTTCGGAAGAGGGCTTTATATGGGGCAGATACGGTTAAAAATAGACCGAAATTCACAAAATTTTGTGGGATGATTTTTGTATATATTAAAATGATCTGTGCAAAGTTTTGAGTCGGCACCGATATTTATACAATATATATAGGGAAAAATGTCTTTTTCAGATGTGGTCCTTGTATGGGAGCTATGACCAATTCTGGGCCGACCACCAGTACAACAATTTATTTGCCTATAAGGAGTATTTATGTCAAATTTTAGCCGGTTAACATTATTTATATCTGTTTTATACGTATTTAAGTGAATTTTGGAAGTGGACTTTATATGGAGCCCATGGTCAAACATGGACCGAAAAAAAAAAAAAATTTCATGTTGCGATTTCTTTTTGCATTAAATTTATTCCTGCTGAATTTTGTCTTGATATTCCAATTTTATAGGCATTTATATATAATTGAGCAATATTTCGGGAAGATTTTTGTATGGGGGATATGAGAAATCATGGACCGTTTCTTACTATTTCCCGCACACTTTCTTCTTTTATCATAAAAACAACGTATACAAAATTGCATGGTATTATCTGGAATATTTTTCAAAATATTGCAATAAAATGGACAAAAGTATTCGAACATTCTGTCAGCGGTAAACCAAGCAATAGATAAATATATGAAATATAAATGATAAAAAAGATCTCCAAATCATTTTGAACAACTGTTTAAGGATCCAAGAATAATAAAGATTTATAGTCAGACGCTACTTCTGAAATATCTACAGATTGTTGATAAAACTCGCCTGCTAAAAGATTTGTCATTGATGACAAAACTGCACTGCTCAAAGATCTTCTACTGTAGACAAAACTGTACTGTTTAAAGATTTCCACTTTTCAGGGAACTGCTGTTGAAGACAAATGTGTATACTTTACGGACCGACGATTGAAGACAAATATTTACTGTTTAAGGACTTACGATTGATGTCAATTATCTACATCTCAAATACCCACAATAGATGCCAAATTTTAACTGGTTAAGAATCTACGATTGATGTCAATTCTCTGTTTCTCACAGATTTACGATTAATGCTAATTCTCTACTGCTTAAATATTTACGTTTGATGTCAATATTCTACTTCTCAAAGACCCACGATTAATGTCAAATCTCAACTGATTATAGATCTAAGATTGATGTCAATTATCTGCTTCTCAAAGATTGCATTTTGAAGATGTCTCATTGCTCACAGTGCTGCCGATTCTAAGGTCTGGGTACCGTTTCAAACATTGCAAGTAATTGCCTCATACTCCATTTCTTTCTATGATTTCCAAACAGTTCGAATGCGAAAGTGTATCGAAAGATTTGCTGAAATCAATAAATAATTTCAAGAGGTGGATGTTTTCACTCAAGCATTAATTTATGTGATTTGAAAAATTAGCTAGAAGTTGATTTATATTTTTACCTTTCAGGAATCCATGAGCACCAACATTTAAAATCTTAAATTTCTTTACAAATTCTTTAAGTCTTTTGACTATTATTTTTCGAGTACTTTTTTAACTGCAGGTAATATGGCTATTAACCTACAGTTATTAAAATTGCTTTTATTACCATTTTTGTATTGCAGTTTTTAATTGATCTAGAATTGCATTACCAATGCTTAAGTTTATTAGTGCAGTAATTACAGGTGTAAGAAGTTCAGCATTGTATTTTGGATCTGATTCCATCTATTATCTGCTTCTCAAAGACACACGATTGATGTCAAATCTCTACTGATTAAAAATCTACGATTTATGTCAATTATCTGCTTCTCAAAGATTTACGATTGATACCAATTCTCTAGTGTTTAAGGAACTACGATTCTCTACTGTTTCAGGATCTATTATTTATGTCAGTTCTCTGCATCTCAAAGATTTACGATTGATACCAATTCTCTACTGTTTAAGGGTATCTACGATTGATGACAAATTTCTTGAGATTAAGGTTCTTCGATTGATGCCAAATTTCTTGAGATTAAGGATCTTCGATTGAGGACAAATTTCTTAAGATTAAGGATCTTCGATTGATACCAAATTTCTTGAGATTAAGGATCTTCGATTGATACCAAATTTCTTGAGATTAAGGATCTACGATTGATAACCAATTTCTTGAGATTAAGGATCTTCGATTGATACCAAATTTCCTGAGATTAAGGATCTTCGATTGATACCAAATTTCTTGAGATTAAGGATCTTCGATTGATACCAAATTTCTTGAGATTAAGGATCTACGATTGATAACCAATTTCTTGAGATTAAGGATCTTCGATTGATATCAAATTTCTTGAGATTAAGGATCTACGATTGATCACAAATTTCTTGAGATTAAGGATCTACGATTGATACCAAATTTCTTGAGAATAAGGATCTACGATTGATGCCAAATTTCTTGAGATTAAGGATCTACGATTAATCACAAATTTCTTGAGATTAAGGATCTACGATTGATGCCAAATTTCTTAAGATTAAGGATCTACGATTGATGTTATATATCTACGTTTAAGGATCTACATTTAAAACGAACTCTATTGTTTAAGAAATCTATGATTACTTAAGTGTCATTATTTAGAAATTCTAGAAAAATGTTTTGCATGCTAATAACTAAGAGCACCATATTTCCAGCAGCCATTATCTATTAATTTTCTTGTTGTTGTTGCCCATGTTTGGTTAAAAACGTATGCATTGTATGTCTGTTTGTAGTATTAGAGAGTGAGCGGGTGTGTAAAATAGTGCGTGTGTGAATGATGGTTGCTTAACTTCATTCAGTTGTTCTTGTTTTTGTTTGTGTTGAAAAGTGCGTTTAAGCCAATAGCACAATTATGTAATATGCAAATTGAATGTTTATCCTAGAGTGGCAAATGCTAGTTGTGGTCCAACCATTCATTCATTCAAATATTCTTATATAACTTGTATGACGTGTGTATGTAATTGAGTTCCTTCTTAACATGTGTGCGTGTGAGTATTTGTGGTTAAATGCTTATGTGTCTGTTTGCAGATGTGTGTGTGTTTAAATAGATGTGACTAGATTTGAGTATGCGTAAGTATCTTTTGTGGGTTTTTTTTTCTCTCAGTGATTTTTTTTTTGGTTATATCGCCTCCCCATACACTCGTTTAATATTGCTTACCACAAATATTGTACAAACACGCACTATCAAACACCCACACACAGATGTTTACTCAAACACACATGTTTAAGTAAAACACACAACTAGAGAGAATTGAGAAAGAACAACAAAAAAAGTAGTAAAAAATGCAAAAAGTGGTAAAAAGGACTAATATACAGCAATAACAAACAATTGGTTTATTTGTAGGTGTACACATGTATTAGTATGCCTACGCGTGTGTCTGCAAAAATAGAGATTTTATTTTGAAAGGATTAAGGGGTTTATCTTTTCATTAATGCGATTTAGTTCAAGGTTGATCTTGTAAATGTATTTTACCCTACAATTTAGTTAGACTTACTATGTATTAATAATTAGGTTTAATAAGTCTATGCAGTACTCCGGGGACATAAATCAATACTTCATAAACTGTGTTAGTATTGCAAAAATTGGATTTGGAAACGAGTATTGACATTTGTTTCCAATTTTCGTACAGTGATAGACAACAGCACAATGGTAGTTTACATTCAGCCATGTCACAGAATTTAATTCTGTTCGGCAGTGGAATTAATTCCGTATTTTGCTTGTATAGAAAAACGAACATTTTGCAACCACTTTTAATTCGCTATGTTGAATTGTAATTTTAAGCATTTCTAGGATTCATTACGAAAAAATTGTGCGTTTTAATTTTTCTATAGAAGCAAAATACGGAATTAATTTCACTTTCGAATGGAAATAAATTCTGTGACATGGCTCTATGCTCTGAAACTGTTATAAATATTAGAAAAATTAGAATTTCTTACACAACTTAACAAAAACTAGAAGCAACAGGAAAAATCTCGCTTCGGCTGTAATTGCATGATTCCACTCAGAGATTTTATTTATTTCAAAATTCAGCTGCAAATATTAGTAACAGCTGAGCATGATATGAAGTACAATAATTAATTAAGTACAATACTAATACTATCAAAAACAATCATAGTTATATTCATTTGAATTCACGTAGTACGCCAGTCTGTTCTTTATTTCCTTAGATGTATCAGGAAAAAACAATTAAATCATAGAATTTGTTGAATTCTGTACATATTCTTCAAATAGGATCAAAATTAATAAAGATCGATCTATGGAATATCATAAATAAATTTTAAAAATTTTGAAGAATTTTTGCTGTTTACACGAGTTTAAAGCATTTTGAAGAGCAATTTTGAAGAAAATTTAAATTGTGTAAATCTAGCTTAACCCTACACTGCATGATTTTTTTTTATATTTGAACGAAAAAAAAAAAATGTTTTTTTAAGGGGAAATTACCGATTGATTACAGGAAAAATATTAGAAAAAATTTAAAACAATAATTTAGTAGATATTATGCAATTTTCATATGTATCACCAATTACACAGTATGCAGTAGGGAAATGTAATAAATAATAATATTCCAATAATAAAATTGTGTATCACCAGTGATACAATATGAAGTGTAGGGTTAAGTTTTTTTCTTGTTTTTTGTCAAAAATCACAAATATTTCGTAAAATTGTTGTCTTATAACTTAATTATAGCTGCTTTTGAAACCTACATTAAAGCCATAATATTTCTTTTCTATTCTACTTTACTCTTCTACTCTACTTGAATAATGTTTGCCCAACATTCATGCTTAATTTAACACTCAAAAACCAAAATGTCTATTAATGTTTCTTTACTTTCTTTTTGTGTCGGTTTGGTTAAAAAGGGAACTTATTGTAAGCAATATTTAAATGGAAAATTTTTTAAACACAACTCAGCCAGTGAGTGGTCAAAGATGTAATGGAAATGATTTGTATTTTAATATGGGTATGTCTGTATGTGTGTATCACTGTGAAATGTTTATCTATTTGTTGAGCAATAAGTAGATATTATTTGATGAGGAAAGTTTTTACTTTTTTTTTGGCTTTTGGTAAATATAAAGTGTGTGTGTTTGAATATGAGTTGTTATAAATTTAAGCTCATTTAAAGAACTTTTATTGATGCCAGAAAGATTTTGTTTGTAAAATCACCATTTTAATCCTTAAAGTTTTGAAATCAATGGTTTTTTTTTACATGCAAAGCGAAAATATGTTACGTTTATGGTTTCTCAAATATTGTTGTGAAATGTAGTGAGAATCTATTAATTGAAGATTGAAAAATTTAAACTCCCTGCAGATTTTCATATGCAAGAGAAATTGTGGTTGGATTATGTCATTGAATAAGAAATTTTCTGGTTCGCTCAAGACTTTTTCATATATTTATAAAAATTTCAGCTAGGAAAATCCTTCTGCTCTCAAACATACTGTTTGAGTAGCAGAGTTGCTAAAATTATATAGGTAATATTTAAAAAAACACATGAAAATGGTAAATGGTCAGTGCATAAAACCTTAGCACACACTAATCCTATAAAATATTCTAATAGTGCATTTACACTTGTAATTTTCAAACTACTTTATGATCACAAGCTACTTTCTTCATAAACCATACCGTTTACATCAGCATATTTGACAGTTAAGTGGTTTATCTTTGACAAGTCATAAAACAGCTGACTTTAATATTAAAAATTTAATAAAAATATGGACGTCGTTATGAAAAAAAATTTAAATTTGTGTTTTTCATCCAGGATGAATAAAATTCAATTACAGTTCCTTTTTTTAAAGAAAACTTTTTTTTATTTTTGAACAAATGTCAAATGTGTCCAGCGTTGCCAAAAAATTGTTGAAAAAACAGAGTTGCATTAGCAGAAACTGGTTGTTTGTAACTAGTTTATCTCAAAAGCTAGTTACAAAACCTGTTTTTGATTTGTATGGATAAACAAGTTTCTCAAACTAGTTTATCACCATAAACAACTTATAACTAGTTTATGGCGTAGGTGTAAATGCACTATAACTTTCTAATTGAATTATAGTAAAATTAAACAAACTTTTGTATATATGTAACTATTTTCCGCTTCTTGTTTATTCAGGTTTCTTATTTTCTGTTTTTTTTTCAGAAACTATTTCTAAAACTTCTAAACAATCTCTCTAGCACACAACTTTATTTATAATTTGTTCTTTCATAACACAACAATCATAATTAAATATAAATATTTTAATAAAAAATTTTAAATATTTACTTTAGAAATGTCTTTTAATTTACATACACATTTCATGCATAATATTAAACTTGCAGAAATACTAGTAGAAAAGCAACATAGTTTTCTTTTTCTTAAAACAAAACAGTGAAGGAAAAAGTATTTAAAATATTTGTGCTTTTCTTAAGCAACTTTAAAGGAAAAAATATTTAAAGTTTAACTAGTTAACTAAAAGATAAAGATATGAAATCTGGCAGAAATTCACTGACATTCATCAAAAGCTAAGAAAATAAAAAAACTAGTTATATATGTGAATGTGTAGCTGTAGGTGTTTGTGTGTGTGTGTTTGTGTGTATGTATTAATGTGCTGTGATCCCTGAAGTCATCACAACTGTATAACTACAATGACATTGTTGCACAGTGGTGTAATTTGCGAAATGAAGTTAAAAAATTACAAATATTTTCTAGGGAATACCTTTGTCCTTACAGCCTCTACAATAGTGGCAGATTTGAAAGTATGCTCCTTGTAATGACTTAGATAGTATCTAAAAAAATTCATATCTGTTTAGAATTTGTTTGGTCTCTTTTTGCTGTTTGACTCTGTCCCAGTGATGGCAAACATGGTACAATTGTACTTTTTTTTGCTACATTTTAGATACAGTTGGTACCGTGGTACTACCACAACTCCTATAAGGTGGGTAAAAATCTTATCCGGCAATATAGCCACGTACTGTCATTTGTTTACACGATTTTGAGATGATTTTGTAAATAAAATTTTATAAAACATTAATAATTTAAAAACGTAATAATATTACAGTAAAATATTAGATTGACA
This sequence comes from Bellardia pandia, assembly GCA_916048285.2. Taxonomy (NCBI): domain Eukaryota; kingdom Metazoa; phylum Arthropoda; class Insecta; order Diptera; family Calliphoridae; genus Bellardia; species Bellardia pandia. The sequence continues at coordinate 40,982,343 of OU696530.1, forward strand.
AAAATAATATGTCATTTCGCCTTTAATTTCTTTCTATCTGAAGGCATATTAAGTGTTGTGTGTGGCTTTTACATATTTCAATTACATTCATTATTTCATTCCTTCCACAATCAACGTTAATTCATTTCTAATATGTAACAAACATTTCTACGAATTAGCTGTTTAAATTCGTTGTATGAAGCACAATAACGACGAAACAAATACAGTTGTTATAATTGACAGCTACTCGTATTTTTACCATCCCGCCAATTGTACACCATATATTTATATAAGCATTAATTTTTTTTTTTTTAACAATTTCAATTATAATTTCACTTATATCGATTTTATCGCAGTGCTCAAATATTTTTTAATAATTTAATGCTTTTGTTTTCGTATAACAGCTGATAGAAAGTGACCATATTAAAAAAAAATATACATATGTATATGGTGAATTTCAAGTCAAGTGACCCAATTGTAAAAATCGATGTCTTCCGATTTGGATGAAATTTTCACCAAGGTTAGTACTATTGGATATGTGTGTGAAGTTAAATTCGAATTTGAGTAGCAAAGACAAAAAACATATTTGCTAACAAATATGTTAACAACAGACCACTGTTAAGCACTTACCCCTTATTCAAAAACGATTATTAAATTTAACAAACGTTTATTATGACAGATTTGCATATAAAATTTGCCTTAATGAACGTTTGTTAAATTTAATAATCGTTTTTGAATAAGGAGGTTAACAGTCAAATTTACTTGTATTTTCAAAAATGTAGCTTTTAGGATGAAATTCTCTAGAAGAATTTGGACAAATATCGAGTTGCACACGTATCCCACTATATAGAAAGGGTAGTCCAAAGGGTCCTAAATGAGACTACATTAGTCGAATTTCTGAAATAATTTTGGAATTTGAATAAATCGAATTTGAAAAAAATGTATTTTTGGAAAAATTAACTTTTAGGATGAAATTCTCTAGACGAATTTGGACAAATATCGAGTTGCACACGTATCCCAAATTCAAATTTCAAATTCGATTTATTCAAATTCCAAAATTATTTCAGAAATTCGACTAATGTAGTCTCATTTAGGACCCTTTGGACTACCCTTTCTATATAGTGGGATACGTGTGCAACTCGATATTTGTCCAAATTCTTCTAGAGAATTTCATCCTAAAAGCTACATTTTTCAAAATACAAGTAAATTTGACTGTTAAGTGCTTAACAGTGGTCTGTTGACTGTAACATTATCAATGTTAGCAAATATGGTTTTTGTCTTTGCTACTCAAATTCGAATTTAACTTCACACACATCTATTGGATAGTAGGCCAGACACAAATTTTCAGCTCTATCAGTCCAGAAGTGCCGGAGTTATAGGGGGTCAAAGTTGGACATTTTGGTCATACAGGGTTTTTTTTTAAATGAGTGTAACTTTTCACCTAGTGGTCCTAGCAAAAATTATCCAAAGGACTTTAGATAGCTATTTCTTCAATCATTCCAAAAATATTTTTTTTTTTAATTTTTAAAATTTTTTTTTAATTTTATTTTAAATTAATTTTTTTTTCAATTTGGGCCTTTTTTTTCTTAAAAGAAAGCTTATACAATTTACTTTAAGGCCTTTATAATCGTTTAATGGGATGCGAGTGGGATATCTATCAAAAAATTTATTTTTTAACTTAAGAATAGGATTTTTCAATATTTGGCACATGTATCATTTTCATTTTCCCCATTTTTTTTCTCTCCTCCTCAAAATAAACTTTAGACCATTGCCTTTAAGAGCTTTGTTTTGAATTTGTGCATGCTAAAAAACGAAATAAAAACAATTATTTTTTACACAAATACTAATTTTCGGGATTTATGTATTAATTATTTTAATCGGTATTTCAGGATTGGCATCCCTACTTGTATGATACGGCCTAAAATGGTCACGTTCATGAACAATTAGATTTTTTTCCAACTAATAGTAAAATGAGCCACAGTACATTCATGCTATAAAAAGATAACCAAATAAAGTAAAAAAGAAATTGTCTTCGTCTTCATCTACATCTTGAACGTATAGAAAGAAACTTAAATACGACCAGAGAGTACAAATTATATTTGCTTTTCAGTTATAGCTTTTGCTTTCTTGCATGTGCGTGCATGCCTGTGTTTAAAGGGAAGGAAGTGTGTGAATGTTTTTAAATTTCAATGTGAATGTATGTACATAGTATATACATACATATGTATATTATACATGTATATGAATTTTGTGTTACATGTAAATAAAATTTTAAAATTTGCATATTTTATAAGAAGCTTAATTAGCATTTGTTATTTCCAGCTTTGTTGCCAGCATTAAAATAAGAGAATCTATGTACATACATATGTATGTACGTATGCTTGTAAACATATCAAGATGTCTGTATGTAAATATACAGTCAGAGTCAAAATTTAATATATAGCGAACAATAATTTCTGTAAAGAATAATATCTTTAAAAGAAGTCTATATTTTTAAAATTTATTTATATAAAAACATTTCGCTAACTTTTATTAAACAGTTATATTTTTCTCTTAATAAAAAATACATATGTTATAAGTTTTATCTAACAAAAGAGAAAATGCTCTTAAAATGCAGTCAGTCAATATTAAGTATATAGAACGTTAAAATATAATAAAATAAGTAACGTTATGAGCAGATCGTACATTAAGCACTTTGTTAATGCAATTATAAATAAAATTAGTAATAATTTTCTAAGTACAGAGTTAGGAAATTATTTAAGGAACTGAATGGCACATGGCAAAGATTTACCAGTGGAGCAAACTCACGCAGATATTGCTATAATAGTGAACAAAAGCCGGTTAACTGTTCAAAAACTGATTGGAAGAAAGAAAGCTCGAGGAAAACCCAAAACTGCAAAACATACCGGCCGACCGCTGGTGGTGCGCAAGATAGTCAGAGAAGTCTAGAACACTCCAATGTCCGGCGCAGTCAAAATGGCTGAATACATTTCATTGGCAAATACTTACTTAAAAAAGCGTAACCACTTATTTAAACAAAAAATTTGTTTGACGTTGTTTACTCTTACAAGAATTTTGCAAGATGAAACAGCATCAAATAAAATAAGACTAAATGTTTGTTGTGTCTTCTCTTAAATAAACGAAGTTTTTTTTAATAAATAAACGAATTTAAAACTATTTAATTTTTTGGCAAATATTTGCTAAGTGCGTACGTACCTTAAGACAAGCGGTGATCCAGTAAGCGCATTAACAATTAAAAGACGAATGGAATTCATGAAAGAGTGTCGTAAAAAAACGGGGTTTTTTCGGCAGTAAACCGTACTGACGTATATATAAACTTTGCAAAAGCTTACTACCTTTCAGCAATGTTTCGGGAATAATGTTATATTTAGCGATGAGAGTAAATTTGAGATTTTTCTGTCGAAATCAAGAGGAAAGGTCTAGAGAACAAAAAATAGTGAGCTGTTTCCACAGAAGCTTAGTGCTAAAGTAAAATACGGAGGTGGGTCTTTAATCGTTTGATGTTGTATATCAGCTGCAGGACCAGGTAATTTTGTTTTTATTAACATCACAATGAATAGCCGAGACTACATACAAATTTTAAAAGGACAATTTGAAAGCAAGTGCTGAAATTTTAGGTTTCAAAATGCAATGGGTCTTTTAGCTAGAGCCAAAACACAGCGCCAGTATTGTCAAGGAGTGGCTATTGTACAACGTGCCTAAACAGTTAAATTCAACTCCGCCATCTCCACACCTTATCCCCATAGATCACCTGTGGGAAATTTTAGATAGGAACTTCAGAAAAAGAAGAATTTCTTCCAAAGATAAATCTCGAATAGATTTAACGGAAGAGTGGGACAAAATTACTAGAGATATAACTGAAGCTCTTGTAAATTAAATGAAAAGGCGACTAGAGATTGTAATTAAATTGAGGACCAACAAAATATTAACTTTTAATTTTTGGATTTTGGAAATATAAAATAGGGTGTTCTCTTTAAACTGTATAGGTAAACTAAATTTTTATTGTTTTTATCAGATCTTTTTCACACAAAATTTCAATGAAATCAAACTTACATATTTCTTATTATAATAAACATATTTTGTTTCATCGATGAAACAGCGTGTTGTATATAAAATTTTAACTCCGACTGTATGTCAGTTTTTACCAAGAAAATGTAAAAAAAAACAAATAAGTATTTATATTTGGCTGTGCCGAATCATATATACCCACCACCTAAGTATACATATACATACATATCATTCATATCAGTTTTTTTTTCCTTTTCATATTTTGTATCGATAACGATGTTTATACGAGTTATTTTATTTTTAAGTTCCCTTATTACGGATCTATTAAATATTATGTGACGATCGTCTTATGGAGAATTTCATATCGCAATAAAGATATATTTTAGAGTTTTCTGGGTATTACAATTATTCTTGGAAATGGACCTTATATGGGAGCTATTGCCAATTATGGACTGACCTTTACAAAATCAAATATTAATATTATTAATTAATATTTTTTTTATTCTATCATCATCAATTATTTCCTTTACTTAAGGTGCTATCAGACGGGATGTATTTTACATATGTACTGTCACTTTTCTTACCCATATGTAATTCCGTATGTATGTCAAAATTTCCATTTTACAGACTATTCATAATTTTTGCTATCACACCTGCTTATGTTTTTCCGTATGACATAACCTATAAATGTAAACAAAAGCTGACTTTTTAACGTGTATAAATTTCAAGAATTGCTTCTTTTGGCCAATCTAACTGCAATAAATATAATAAACATAATTTAATTTATTAAAATTCGAAAAAAAACTTACTTTTCCATGTTCATTATCCATTTTCTTTACAATATATTTTTTCAAACAATTTTGTTTCAAAACATACCAGCTGTTTTGTTTATGTTTGTCACAGGAAAATAGAGCGTGTTCTAATCGAAAAAATTACATATGTATTTCCACATGTATTTTACACATGCAAAGTTTCATATGTATCACACGATGTGTACAACTTTTACAGATGGAAAATTTGACAGTACATATGTAAAATACATCCCATCTGATAGCACCTTTATATATTACTGATCAGTGAAAAATTTGAGTTTAGAGGGTGCTGTAGCTTAACTAGTTATCGCATTTGATCATTAAGCATGACTTGGTATTTGTAGACCGAGTTCGATTCCCAGCTGCTGCCACGCCAACAACATCAGTTTCTGATAATTGTTAGTTTTCTATCCTGTCATAACTAATATTTATCAAAGCACTAAAAACACATAATACGCAATTGCAGAGTTGTGATATAAAAAAAAGCTTTCTTCTTTCACCACCTTTACTTCTTCAACCTATCCCCTTTCCAAAGAGAGTAACGCAGGCATATTAATTGCCTGAGTGTTACTTCTCTTAAAAAAAATATATGCACCGATCATCATAAAATTTGGTACGCTGCTTTTAATGTATATATGGATTATTTGTGTTGAATTTCACTTAAGTGATTTACGCACTTAAGTGATTCACGGAAGTGGACTTTGTATGAAGCTATATCAATATATGGACCGAATATCGTTTTTAAAAATATCAAAATATCGTTTTAAAATTTCTCGTGCATGAAACTTTTTTTGCTGAATTTTTTATCTTTACTGCCATGAGAAATTGTGGTACGATTTTTAACATTTTCAACAGAACTTGTCCCTCTTTAATAAAAATAAAGTGTGCAAAATTTCGTGATATTATCGGCATTATAATTGAAGAAAACAACAAAAAATATCTGAAAAATATTGAGGTTTTCGAAAACTTTGGCCTCTAACTTGGATCCTTAGAAATGGGCAAACCTTTGTTCCACCAAACATTTTTACAAAACATTCTTTGTTCTATATCTTTTTTCGAAGCACTATCGTGCCTTCAACAGACGGATGGACATGGCTAGATCGTCCTAGAATCTTTTAAGGACCCAGAATATATATCGATGGTCTCATGTAGAAAGGCCCTAACTCGCATATTTGAAACTTTACAGGAGAAGGTAAAAACATAATAGAAACTCTAATATTCAACATGTAACTTTTTTGTACAACTGCTTATAAAAGCGTTATTTTTTACACTATTACAATAAATTTTTTTGAGGAGGTGTATTTGCGTTAAATGCATTGGAATCGAAAAAAAAACAAATTTCGAAAAAATTGCGAGTTAGGGCCTTTCTACATGAGACCAACGATATGTAGATTTTTGTTCTGCGAACAATATTTTTATGTGTTACAAACGAAATCGCAAACTTAATATGCCGCATATCTTTTTGGTGGTGGTTATTAAAGGAGAAACTATTGCCAGCCTTGACGTTGTTGGCCGTTTTGTTGTTGTTATTGTTTGATATTAAGATCTTATCTTTGTATTGTGATATTACTTATATCTGCTACATATTACAACAACTGCCGCTGCTGCTGCTGCTACTGCTCACTGCCATTGGTAGCTATGTTTGTAAACATTGTTGTAGAATTAGTTTATAGCAAGTTGTGTGTATAAGTGTATAGTTTAATACGAGGTAAAGTAACTGCAGTCGTAAAACATTACCTCAAAATTATAACTTAAAGTACATAAATACATTTAAGGCTTCTTTTTAGTTTTACAATGCCAATTTACCTGTAACGAATGCAAGGTCAAGTAAAAAACACCTATAAACTTGTATTATAAATTTGTTTATGTGCTATTTGGAAGGGCGAATACATTTGATGTAGTATGTGGTTTGCAAATTATAACGACCAAAAGAAAAAGCAAAAAAGAAAACATAAATGTTGGCCAGTATTTCTGGTTAAGTAATTAATCATCCTATATTTTAAAGTATTCAAAAAAACTTGATGTTATGACCGAAACTATTCTAAATGCAGTGATTTCATAAATAGTTTTATGTTTTGGCGTCAAATATAATACATGCTAATCAGCCCTCGTTATTCGAAATAGAAAAAATAATAATATGCAAACAATATAAAGTTCATAAGAATTTATCTCAATGTATTTGTATTTTGATAGTAAAATAACATTGAAAAATGTAAAAGCAACAAAATAGTAACTAAAACAAACAATATGTTTTAATACTGTTGATACAATGTTTTTTCCTGGTCGTCTTATAATTTTCATTTCCTTTGTTAGCTACCTCTCATCACTCCACTCCTTGCCTAAGAATTTTATTGTCCTTGTGTTGCGAAAATGTTTACATTAGTTTTTGTGTGGCAGCAGATTACTGAAAATATTATGCAATTTAAGAGATTTATTTAAAATAAACACAAATATCATACATATGTACGACAACCTACGAAAACATACATATGTGCGAGTATATACGAGTATATACGAGTATGTATGTATGTACATCTGTATGTTTGGGCTAAGTCAGTGTATAAGTAATAAGGAAATGTGTGTAAGTATATTTGAGAGTAAATAAATGAGTGAATGTATAAAACATATTGTTGTATCACCTCATAAAACATTTTTGTCATTATGTTGAAAAATCAAATGCAAAGATACGCTACAGTAGTAATATACGTAAATTGGTTATATTTTAAGTAGATTATTTCTTTCAGTTCCAGTTCTACTATGTAACTAGCTGTTGTTCTAATGAATTATAATTGTAATATTCTGAAATATTGGGTGTATACTTTAATACCCTTATTCATAAAACTTACAACAGGTTTATAAGAGGTTTATGAAGTAAATTTTTTATGGAAATTTGCTTTATAAACCTGTTGTAAGTTTTTATGATTAAGGGGGTAAAAATGCAGGTTTGAACAATTTTTTCATCTAGGACGAATCTTTGGAATTCGTTTTTTTTTGTTTGTTTTAGATTTATAGAACTTTAAGTTGGCAACACTTTTTTAACTGGCGGCCATTTTGTCAGCTGTCAAGTGATTTCTGTTTAGTTTGGTTAGGCATTTCAACATGTATAGACTGGCGGCCTGAACAACGCTTCCAAATTGTACAAATTTATTTTGAAAATCATGGGTTTGTTCGAAATACGTATCGAGGTTGTTTTTTTTTTTAGATCTATAGAAGTTTGAAATTGAATAAAATTTTATTCAAAAGGTAATCTTCTGGCATTATAATTTCAATATGTCTTCTGGCATATGATATTTATACGACGGGCAAAGACTTAGTCAAATCTGGAGGTCCAACTTTTGATGACTATTTCCAACATTTGTGGCCGTATATCGGAAATAATGCGGCGAATGTTGTCCTCTAAGTGGTTAATCGTTTCGGACTTAGTGGTGTAGACCAGGAGTGCCCAAAAGTTGCTTATGTAAGAGCAAACACTAATACATTTAAATAAAAATTAATTTTTATTCAGTATTTTTTCTTGTAAAAACCAATACATACAAAGAAACAACACACTTTTTTAAACGGTATCATACGTTAAACAAAAACAAAATTTACATTGACGATCGCAGTCACCAATGTTTACCAGTGGAGCATACGAAAGTGTTGTTGCTTTGCGCTTGCGTGTATAGAGTGAAGTACGACAAAAAAAAAACAAATACGGCAAAGTTGTTTGTGTATTTCGTATTGCTAGTGCTGAGTGCTGTAATGAGTATACAAAACACACAGCTTATAGCTAAGAGTTTTTACAAATACAAAAGAGCACCAAGAGTATAGGGCTTGGACACTCCTGGTGTAGACTAACGACTTCATATATCTCCACAGAAAATATTCACGGGTGCGACAAGTGCAACTATGTGGTTATCAAACGTTTCCTTTAATAAATCAATTGTGGTACGAGCTGTGTGACATGTTGTGCCGTCTTGTTGAAACCATAATAAGCCCGAAACGTCGACTTGTAGAACAACATTCCTCACGTTATTGCCGATATATAGGGTTAGAGAAATTGCCGCTGAAGTAAACCGATTGCTCATAAGGGCTTATGGTAAATAAGTTTTAATGTGTGAGAGATAATTTGAGCTATTCAGTGCCCATGTTCTGTAACTTTGGTGAAAACTTCTCGCGTCGAAAAGATGTAAAACAAAATATTCCATCGTTTCTTGAAAAGTGAGAAAAAATGTGTCTGTAATTCATATCGACAACTTTCAAAAGCGATTATGTCGTTACATTAAAATGTCAAAAAATACAACTCAAAGCCGATGTGAAAATTCACTGTTTGAAACTGCTAATTACAAATATCATTGACTGCGAACAAAACTTACTAAAAATTGATTTCAATATTTTTTATTGTTAAAATTATATCTCGCCGCGTTTTTATTTGTAAGAATATGTGACAGTTCAAAGCGGGTACTTTTCTCACTCGCCAAAAAAGTTACACACATAGTTTTGCGAGAAAAACAGCTGTTTGTTTCAATTAATGGTATTTCTGTTTTATTCCACACATTTCAATCGAAAAGTTTCTCGATGCGGAATTTACACAACATGGGCACAGAAGTATTAATTTGAAAACCAAGAATTGGAGGTATGAAAATGGTTGTCAAACTCAACAGGAGCCTGCAAGATTATTGGAAAATACTCAAACAGCAATTGCAAAACATTCATGCAAAAGGAGGTTGACCATAAGTACAACGTTTATGCGCTATTCCACCATCGGGTTTAATGGTGTCGCAATTTGTGCTTAAGATCACTGGTGGTGCTGTGCATTAGACGGAATTCTGACTGGTGTCCAGTTGCCGGAAGGAGGCAGAAGATAATCAAAATTATTTGCGGCAACTTTTCGATATAGCCAAGAAGTGTTAGAAATGGTGCCAAAGCATACACGAGCTTCAAAGTGGAACTGCGGGGTCAGTTAGAAACTTGTCCCCTAAGTGAGAATTGGTTTAGGTCTTTACGGGGTCCACGTGGTTGGCATCAAACAAAGCGGGAAGAATGGCAATTGGTTAAATGACTAACAAATTTCGGGCAATCAAATTGTCTCTAGGTGATGTTGCTAACACAACAGAGACATTGAAAGTATATATGGCTCTGTGCTCAGGTTATTTAAATTTTATTACAAACTTCAAGAAGCATTTTATAAAGTACTCAGCCAGGTGTATAATCCTTAGTAAATTACATGTTTAAATATTTTGGTTTTGTAGCTTTTTCTGTCGATTATCTCAATGTAGTCAGTTACAATAAGTTTCAAGAGAATATTTTCACAATTTAAATTTTATTTATCAATTAAAATAGTTTCCTAAAGTATAGTTAAGTGTTGTCTACTTGAATTTATTCTGATAAATATTTATATTTGTCATAGTTTTAAGTATTATTTGTACATGTGTGCATTTGTTTATTTATGTTTGTAAGCATTGCAGTTTCCTACAAGTATTTATATTTTGTAGTTCAAGAAAATTGGTAAATTGGTTTTCTTTAAAACAGTAGTACGCAGATATATTGAAACCAAATTTAATAATCGTAATTAAATCACATTTCAACAAATGAGGGCAAAGTTGGAATCATATAAAGACTCACGATTGAGGCAAAATTTGGATCATATAAGACAATACTTAATTTTATTTACAAATCTACGAGGGCGGTTGGGAAGGTTCTTAGCCTAGCACAGAAAGAGATTAGTTAGTTTTTCAAAAAAAAAAATGTTTATTTTTTAATATAATCTCCTGAAACTTCAATACACTTAGTCCAACGCTTATCTAGCAATTCTAGGCCTTGATTAAAATAGTTTTCCTCAAGGTCTTCAAAATAGTGGTTTACAACTGTAATTGCATCTTCATATAAATATCGTGATACTAGAAATATCTGGATATTTATTGAACGTGTAACAGTGCCCTATGACACCAAAGCATTTTTTCTTGTCGGTTTTTAAACCAATTCTGACAATATTGGTTTCTATGACACCCCTGATTATGAATTTCTTGTCCCGATAAACTATTTTTATTTTAATATTTAACGACACCACGAATTTCTAATTTGTTCATTGTAAAAAATTCGCGGAGGCGTCTTTTTTAGACACATGTTTCTATATAAAGGAACATGTGTTCATAGCAGAGATGTAGGTTTAGAAACCACTTAACATTTTTCTGTTTATACCGCGCTTTCTGTTCTAGACTAAGAAGTTTCCGACCCGCTATCGTAAACTAAGACAAACGCTATTAAAATAACTGAAACTAAATTCCTGCTACCTGCAACCATGAGATATACATGCAAATACACTTAAAACTATTGATCCCCTGCTGAGATTCTGGGATGAACCTATTTATATTCTATGCATACAGCACATGTTGCTTATGTGCATATCACGATCAAATACACAAGTTAATTCCTAAAAGACGTAACCACTAAATAAAATAAATTTGAACTTGGTTATTTATTAAAAAAAAAACTTTTCTTGTTGATGCCAAAGCACAACAAATATTTAGTTTTAATTTATTTGATGCTGTTTGATCTTGCGAAACTCTTGTAAAAGTAAACAACGTTAAACAAATTTTTGCTAAAGCAAGTGGTTACACTTTTTTGAGAAAATATTTGCCAAATGTGATCGTACCTTAAGTAAAAAAATAAAGCAAATGCAGTCTAAAACATAATCACCCCTATCGTGAATAAAAATTCCACATGAAATTTGTTCCCTTTTATTTTTTTTAACATTGAGTTTTAATAGGAAAAATGTGAAAAGGGAAAAAATTTCATGTGGAATTTTCACGATAGGGGTGAATCGATAGCCTTTTTTTGACAGAACACGCATGAGTCTTGTCATGCTGTCATGTTATTTTTGTTTAGTATTGTTTGGCATTTCATAATGGAAAAACTAACGCCTGAACAACGTTTACAAATCGTTCAACTTTATTACGAAAATTCACGTTCTGTTAAGAATGTGTTTCGTGCACTTCGCTCAACTTATGGTCAACATAATCGGCCTACTGAGCGTACTATTCGCAACACCATCACCCACGTGGTTTGTTGGCCGGTGCGAACGTAACCGTCAATGGCGACCGTAAACGTGCAATGATGACCGACTATTTCATGCCTGAAATTGAAGCTCGTGATTTCGGTGATATTTGGTTGCAGCAAGACGCCACTTCCCACATCCCATCAATCAATGGATTTATTGAGAGAACACTTCGGTGAGCATATAATTTAAATTTTTGGGCCGGTCGATGGGCCACCAAGATCGTGTGATATCACACCGTTAGACTTTTTCCTGTGGGGATTTGTAAAGTCTAAAATGTATGCGGACAAACCCGCTTCAATTCAGGCCTTGGAGAAAAACATCACGCATGTCATTCGCCAGTTACCAGTCGAAATGCTCGAACAAGTCATCAAAAATTGCACTCAATGTATATACCATCTGCGACGTAGCAACGGCCAACATTTGATACATATAATCTTCAAAAAATAAATGCCAAAGAATGTTCTTCCAAATGATAATAAACATTCCCCATTAAATGTGAATTTTCTGTGTGTTTTTTTTTTTTTTTTTAAATAGGGAACCTCTAAATGGATCACGCTTTATATTGAATAATATTATTGTGTGTAAATTTGGAAATATGTTCCACGTCAAGATTAAAGTTGCATTTTAACCATATAAAAACCTAATATTAAAGCTAATTTTGAACAGTATAAAGATCCATTAGTAAGTCTTAATTCAGATCGTAAAAAGTACCACGTTGAAAGCTAAATTTGTATTAGATAAAGTAGTCAGATTGCTGCTTAGGTTGTATTTTGTAATGATCTTCGTTTGAGACTATAATTGTACCAAAGAAAGGCCTACTATTAAGGCCCGCAAGTGAGGGTATATTTGGTTTTAATAAAAATCTTTTATGACAATCAACCGCTTCATTATTTCGTTATGTACCTTTTGATTGCGCTACACTTGTATATATTTGATGAATTTAGGTCTTTTGTATTTATATAGTGATTGTCGAGTGCATATTATTTTTACAGTTTTTCTACAAGGTAAATTTATTTGTTACCCTTTATAATCGCTCTGTCTCCCTGTAAATTAACCTTTTCTGTGTTTACACTTCACAATGTTTGTTTAAGTTGTCCTTTTTCATTTGTTTGTTTTATTTTTCAAATATTTTATTAAGATTTTCTACCAATAAGTTATAGTAGTCGTTTTATTGAGTATGTCTGTTATATTTTATGAAGATTAGACCCTCTTAATCAGCATTATTATGCATAATTTATGATTATTTTATGTTGTTTTTCTGTTGAGTTTTATTAACTTTCAAGTGCTGTCAAAATGTTGATTGAAAATTTTATTACCTAAATTTTACAAAATAACAATACGTTATGGCAACGTAAAAGTTGATGTTATTGAAACAATGAAAATTGGAAATGAGCAAGACTTTATTAATATATTTTTGTATAAACAACTACTATTTAAAGAAAGAACTATGATTGATGATAAAATTAGCAAATGATTTTTTAAACGGGCTTAAATAGTTTTTATCGAAACAGTTTTGAAAAATCAAATAATTCGATGCGTTAGTTACGTCACCCTGAACCATTAAGAAACAATTAAAATATAAGCTATTAACCCAACAATAAACAACTAAAATATAAGTACACTACACATTCACACATATTAACCCAACAATAAACAACTAAACATACAAACATACACACACATTAATTTACTCCATACGAATTATTTTTCGGAAGACCATACACATTCGATAAACAAATTGCGTATAATAATGAACATGATTATTTGCGTAAAATTAATGAATTTCGTGAAAAATTGTTTCCTTCCATTCAAGAACGAATGCAAAAGACAACGGAAGAAAGAATAGATAACCTTAATAGACATAGAGCCAGCCCAACAAACAGAAGTATAAACGAAGTTATTTTTCGGAAAGATAATAGACGCAACAAATTAGCGCCCAAATTTTCAAAACACAAAGTTAAGGCAGACAATCATGTTACAATCTTAACACAAACTGACAAGAAAATTCACAAGACAAGACTACAAAAAAGAAGAGAATTAGAAGGTTTATCATAGAGTACCTATCTCTCTTTTAGTTCAGATTCGTTTTGACATACGGACAGACTATTCATATCCACAACATTGATAATGATCAGAAAGTCCTAAAATTTAAATTAGGTCCAGCTAAACTGAAAGAAAGCTTTCGAAATTTGGTGCACATCGTTGATCTTAAAGAATATGTTACTAGTATGGAAAAAATGACACAGACTATTAACTCGATAAAAAATTACGGAAAACATAATGAAATAGAGGATCTTTTGTTAGTATCAAGCTACAAATTGGACGAACTTAGAAATAGACTAAATTCACTTCTGCCATTCAAACGCACTAAACGAGGACTCATTAACGGATTTGGATCGACAATTAAATTCATAACGGGGAACATGGATGCCGAAGATGCAAATAAATTAAATACAGAAATAACAAAAATTCGGAAAGAGATCGATTTATCCCGGAATGATTCTAGGAGACAAAATCTTTTAAACACAAAAGTCATTGAAATATTTAACAATATAACTGAACACATAAATAACGAACAAAAAACCATTATGAAAAATTTTGCAATGAACGCAAATAGAATTGACAAAAACCTACAAGATATATCAGAAATGCAATATCTGAATAGAATTAATTATAATATTGACATACTATACAACCATATCACTAATATAGGCGAAGCAATCATTCTCGCCAAATTAAACATTATTTCTAAGTATATTCTGAATATTGAGGAGCTTGCTAGAATAAGAGAAATCATGGAATATGATTTCATCCCAAATAGTCAAGATGTCATGGAATATGAAAACTCCTCAAGCTCAAGGGTCTTCAATGAACATGAAGGCTACTTGAATTCAGACGAACACATATATGAACTACTTGAATTACAAGCCTACTACAACGGAACAAATATTATATTTAACTTTAAAATACCAATACTGGCAAAAGAAAATTACGATATGTATCATATTATTCCACTACCTATTAATGAAACCAAAGAGATAATTATACCAAAATATATTTTATACAATACACATAAAATACAAAAACTTAATAGCAATTGCCCCAAAATCGAAGGCGTTTATTACTGCAACTCAGCAAAAGAAGAACTAATGGAACACTCAACATGCTTAGCACCACTCCTCTTCGGCGGAACAGCAAATTGCAACCTAATGAATTTGGGAAAAATAACAAACATTTTCCAAATGGGGAATAATCATATCATATTTATCAATATTCCAAAATTAGTAATCACATCTACTTGCAGAATACGTATACAAGAAATTCAAGGCACTGGCATAATATTCTTTAATAATTGCAGCATTGAAATCAATAATATCATTTACTATGACGAAAAAACAACATACCGGGACAGCATCACCCTTATTCCACACAATTTCACAACAACACTAAAAGCAAACTCCACGACACAAATTACAACTCTGATGACACTCGAAGATTTAAACTTCAACAATCTCAAAAACATAACCCATCTGAAAGAAATCGCTGTAATTCACGCCGGCTCAATATACACTGCATTATCATCACTTTTAATCCTCATCATCATCCTTGCCGTGTTATCATCAAGAAAGAAGATTATGTACATCACTTCACCGTTTCCCGCTCTAGCCCCAACTAGTTCATTGTGGCCGTCGCTCTATTCTAAGGGGGGAGGAGTTACGTCACCCTAAACCATTAAGAAACAATTAAAATATAAGCTATTAACCCAACAATAAACAACTAAAATATAAGTACACTACACATTCACACATATTAACCCAACAATAAACAACTAAACATACAAACATACACACACATTAAATGTTAAGCTATTAAATACTACAAGCATATCAAAATGCAACGTTAGCATTAAGATATATTATTTACAAGTGCATTGGCACAATTAATTTCTTATTAAATTTATTTCTTTTTTTTAATTATTCCATAAGTATAATTCTTGGTATTTTTATCACAGTACTTGAGTAGTTGAGTACTTTCAACTAAATATTGACCCACTTGAAAACCCATAAAGACTTCTTTGATTTCCATTTGAATAAGGAAATGAAAATGTTGAGTCAACATTGTTGCAACATCCAAGCTTCTCTTGTATGTTGCACAACATTATTATAATCAGCAGTATTGATTGGTTTCAATCAATATTGGATTATAATATAAATGGTCTGCTCTGAAGAACAGAGCTCAGAGTGGAAATATAGTTGAAAGTGTGAAGTGAAAAAGTTTAAAATTCTAAAAAAGTAAAAACCCTAAGATTATAAAAAAATTTATAAAATTGTTATCTAAGTAATTGAAAAGTAAAAATAAGAAAATAAAAAATTTTGTAAAGCAGAATATTCGAAAAAAACCAAATAGTTTAAATTCCAACAAAAAATAAAAAGGACTCCCTCTCAACAACTATAACTCGTTCGTTAGTCAGATAACTAAAGCTAGATTTACACGATTGAAATTTTATTCAAAATAACTATTAATAACTATTAGTAACTATTAAATAAATAAATTTTGAAGAATTATTGCTGTTAACACGAGTTTGAAGCATTTTGAAGAGCAATTTTTACGACAATTTCAATCGTGTAAATCTAGCTTAAGATTACGGACGTCCAATAATGCCTATGTCAGAAATTTCAGCGGCCTTCAAGACGTAATAGGAAAACCTTATGGAAAGTACAGTGGAAACAGCATTGGATAATATCGAGAAAACACTTACCAGTAGAGAGTAAAATTTTGTCAATATTAAAGGCTACATTCAACAATGTCAATATTATCGTAATAGTTGCGACACTAAAGGTACGGTCAGACTAGGCTAATATTTGACATTTTTTGTTAAATATTTTATTACTTAAAAAAATATTTTTGTCAAACAAAATTATTTGCCGACTTAAAAATGTTTTTCCAATGTGACCATAGTGTGAGCAATAGCTATATAAATACCTAAAAAATGCAATTTAATCCTGGAAATTTGCTTTTGAATACTATTGCACATTTTCCAAATTACAAACTAATATGTTTACTAAAGTGTTGCTGAATTTTCTTATTATTTTGAAAATTTAACACTTTCTCTGTTAAATAGTTAACGTGACTCTGTTAAAATAAATGGCTTGTGTCTAGGGAGTTAAATTTCAAATTTATCTTCACGCACATGAATTTGTTTACGTTTATACTATATGTACCTTTTAAATCGTATTTATAAACTTTATATTTTGAGAATAAAAAAGTTTGATTTCGAGAAATATATTTTTTATTTTACAGTATAAGTTTCACTCAAATTCCTGTTAAAATTTTCATTTTAATAGCACGAAATAAAAAACCGAATATTTATGGGAGTCTCTGTAGTTCAAAAAAAAAAAAAAAAAAAAAAAAAATTCCTCGACATATCGGTAAAATAAGAGTAAAACAAGTAAGAGTGCTATATTCGGCTCCTTAAATACCCTCCACCTAAACGCAATAAGAAATACAAAAACTGCACTGGTTATAGGACTAGAATATTCTTATTCTGTGTTTTCTATTCAGTCTTAGTGCAAATTTTATTAGTATTTGATATATTGTTTGAAAGACAATTTTACGATCAACATAATTTATGTTAAATATTTTGAAATGTTGTCTAATTCTCACCATTTTTAATTGATTTAATTACCAATTCTTACCATAATTTACAGAGTTTGTCTGATGTTCATAATAATCCTGGAAATGGAAATAGTGATATAATCACCCTATTAAGTGATACGCTATCATATAGTGTTTTGGTCAATTGGACCAATATACACAAACTCATTTCATACTATAAATACTAAATTTTGTTTGGGTTAAATAATTTTCAGTTGAATATCAAAAAAATCCACAAATTTCATTAAAAATTACAATGCAATATCTAAATTGCTTGTTATTTTTATATAATGGATTATTTTTGGATTTTAAGTGCAATTTTATAAAAACACTTAATATTTTTTCCATTCATTCATCTTTTCGCAATTTTAAATTTATGAAATAGCAACACTGCTTTAGTGATTTAGTAATCTTGCAAGATCAAATAAAAAATGGAGAAAAATTATTTGCTGCTTAGTGTTTACACATTGGTCACATTAGAAACAGTCTATGTGTCGGCAAATGTTTGACTTAAATCAGCTGTTTGTTCTGTTGTTTGCCCTGGAAAAATATTTCATTTTCAAACTAGAAACAAAAAATATTTATCATTTTTATAAATGTAATACAATTTTATACATTGTAAATATTTCAGTTGTATAGAAAACTCTTTGAAAATTTCATATTCTACAACTGTCGTATATGTCGGAAAGAAAGAAATGACTGTTTTTTCGCTGCTTTATTAATAAATTATTTAGAAAAAATACTGGCATAAATGTGACTACCAGCAACTTTTTTCCCATTCATGTGTTTGACAGTTTTGATTGATGGTGATTATGTTGTTTTGGTCAAACACAATGAAACATCTAGGTATCAAATATTAATGTAGTCTGACCTTACCTTAAGTGATTTAGTGGTAGTGGTAGACAAAACAATAACGAGCTGGACGGAGGAATATGCTGAAGAGCTGAGAATTAATGAGCATTAATTATATTTATATCTGGATAAAGCATTACATATTGTAAATTTTTTACATTCGACTTTCATTGAAAATTGTCTTTAATAAAATTCTTTTCAAACATGAGGCTTAATGTAGCATATTTTTGCCCATCAATCGTCTTTTTATAGTACAATTTCGTAGATATTTATAGAGTATTTGTTTTGCCATTTATTAATCAGTAGAACAGACACTAAAATAGCCGCGCCTATGTTTTGCAATTTTGTTGAACAGTGATATCATAAAATTAACCTTGTTCTGTTGGCATGGGCCAGGGATAATGGTCTGTGGCTAAGACGTCGAACACCAGAATATATAAAGTTTTGAAATTTAGATCATCACGATTGGATGGTACAAGGGAAGGCAAATACGTAGGCGAAATTATATACTTTATCTTATATTTGATAATGATATAAGTTGAATGCGAAAGATAACTTTTAGTAAAACCTTTGGGAAAAACGCGCTATTTCAAACCTAATATTACGCACCAGATGTACACAACAGAGTCTGGCTGGCATAAAATAATCTGTGATCAAAAAAAGCCAGAATTTAATTGTTAAGTTCTAATATATTAAAATGTACATTTTTATTTTTAAATTATTTTTGTTTGTTAGACTATAGTTCAGTTACTCTTCCTGTTAGTTTTCTTTTTATGTTGCTTTGAAAACAAAAAATGTACTGCATAAAATAAGCTGTTAACCACTGTATATTTCATCAGCCATAATAAAGTTAGTTGTTGCATTTTGATAAAACTTTGTCGTGGCCTTTTTTATAGCAATAGCATTCTGTTTTCCGCTTTGGTTTGGAAATTTAATTGCACTAAAGTTTTGAAAACCGTTATCCACACTTGCTTACTTTCTTGCGGTAGTTATGCTGGGGGTGATTTTATTGTGCTATCATTGTTGCGGACACATGAATTTTTCTTTATTCAATGTAATATTTTGTTAGCAAGTTCTTGGTTTTTTTAATAACTTTTTTACTTTTTTATGTTTTCTTGTATCGTTCTATAATATTATAACTTACAGGACTTTTTGGATTTTTAGGGTATTTATACACTTCTTTTTCTTTCTACTTTGATTTCCGACTATCCGACTAATGAATTTTGTTTTCAAAGAATTAGAGTACCTAGTTCTATCTGAAATCTTTTTCAGATTTTGTTTAGGCAAGGAAGAATAACAATCGGTATTGCTTGCTTTACAGATGTGTAAACTAAGATATCTTAATATACGACTCTTTCATCATCTGTTCTGTGAAAGAAATTAATCACTGACGAATATTATCAAGTAATTCTATCAAAGTATTGAAAATCAGCTAATCGTTCCATAATCGTTTGGTCCAGGTATGGATTTTTCCAATACTAGTCTATTCAAAAGTACCTTAGTACTTTTAAAACTTTCAAATAATTTCCAGCATTTTGTGGTACATGTCAAACATCCATATGTAAAAACATTCCCATAGACTCAAAATGACTTTCTACTGCTGATAAAGTATTTTCTTTAGAAATGCTTGTAAATAACACTAAAGTGTATAGAAAATCGGCAGTATAATAATCTATAGAAAATCTTGTGTATAACAATATTTTCTATGGAAAATCTGCAGCATAATAGTATTTTCTATAGAAAATCTTGTGTATAGCAGTATTTTCTATAGAAGTTTTTCAGTATGACAGTATTTGCTATAGAAAAATTTTGTGTATAATAGTATTTTCTATAGAAACTCTGCAGTATGACTGCATTTTCTATAGAAAATCTTCAGCATAATAGTATTTACTATAGAAAATCTTTTGTATAACAATATTTTCTATAGAAATTCTTCAGTATGACAGTATTTGTTATAGAAAAATTTTGTGTATAACAGTGTTTTCTATAGAAATTCTTCAGTATGACAGTATTTTCTATAGAAAAATTTTTTGTATAACAGTATTTTCTATAGAAACTCTTCAGTATGTCAGTATTTTCTATAAAAAATCTGCAGTATAATAGTATTCTCTATAGAAAATATTGTGTATAACAGTATTTTCTATAGAAACTCTTCAGTATGTCAGTATTTTCTATAGAAAATCTTCAGCATAATAGTATTTTCTATAGAAAATCTTCAGAATGACAGTATTTTCTATAGAAAATCTTGTGTATGTCAGTATTTTCTATAGAAAATCTTCAGCATAATAGTATTTTCTATAGAAAATCTTGTGTATAGCAGTATTTTGTATAGAAATTCTTAAGTATAACAGTATTTTATTTACGAAATCTTCAGAATAACAGTATTTTCTAAAGAAAATCTTCAGAATGACAGTATTTTCTATAGAAAATCTTCAGCATAATAGTAGTTTCTATAGAAAATCTTGTGTATAACAATATTTTCTATAGAAATTCTTCAGTATGACAGTATTTGCTATAGAAAAATTTTGTGTATAACAGTATTTTCTATAGAAACTCTTCAGTATGACAGTATTTTCTAAAGAAAATCTTCAGTATGACAGTATTTTCTATCATGATAATAATGATTGCAAACATAGATGACACCATATGACAACCCGTTTTCATACAATTGCCAACAATTTGGATAATTTGACAACCAAAAATGGCATAGTGAAAAAAAAGCATAATAATTAAATCCCAAGTATACGTGCAGCTGTCTTTCATTAATACATACATATTTTTAAGAGCAAGAGAGAAGCAATTAAAATTGAAAAAATTACTTTTAATTTGATTACAGAGATTTGTTTAAAGCCTGAGCTTAATTTTAATATAAAACATGTTTGCTACTTACATACATATTTAAATTGTGAATATTGTATTTTATACGGGATTAACTAAAATTTTCTATGCAAGTCTTTGTCTATTTATTTGTTTAATTTAAGTGTCATTTATTAAGTTTTTTTTTTGTCTAACAAAACATTTACATAATTAAAACCCAGCCACAGTATGAACAAAAAGAAAACATTAATTTTGAAATCTCAAAAGTAATAAATTTTCTATACTCGCGCACTTACTCTATTTCAAACAAAAATTCAAAGCACGATTGCATTTTGTTTGTGTTAGATTTGAGTTGTTGTTTTGCAGGAAAATACAATAAAATACTAGAGAACATATCAATCAAAATAAATAAACAAACCAAATCCAACAATATGTCAACTGGGATTTAATAATGTGCGGAGCTGAACTGAAACAAACCGAGTTGTGATTGTGTTATGTACATTTGTGATGTTAGTATTGGTATTTGTTATTGTAATAATGTTTTTGGTTTAATGCGGTGGCGTAATCAAAAAAATAAACAGAAAGAGAAAGAGAAACACACACAGGACGGGACAAAACAATGCTAACAATAAATAAATTCCATTATATCATTAGTCGATTTTGCGTATTTCAATCATTTATTTATTATTTTCTTAGTTAATAGCAGGGCTTTATATAGTTTCTTCCTACATTGTCTCCAAATGTTGACTTCAATTGCAGATTTTGTTAGCTGGGGTGTTTTGGGGCCATGCTCTAAAGGAATGTCTTTAATAGAGTAATATATGAACCAGCGGTACTTAAAATCTGTTTAAGAAAAAAATAAACAATACATTTAAAATAAGTAAAATAAATATTAAAATGTCGGTTACACAGTAAATATGTAGACCAGTTGGGACATAAAATGGTAAACATTAAATACAAAATATAAAGAAATAAATGAGTATGAAAAATAAACATTTATTATAACATAATAGTATTATAATAAGTATGAAATACTACCGAAGTATGTTTGTACTTTATTAAATAAGAAAAAAAAGAAAAGAAAAAAATATATAATTTTTGTTTGAATATAAAAACATATACATACATACATACATACATACTTATATATACCAATGTGTGGCTATGGCTATGGTTATGGCTTGGTAACTCCGGTAACTAAAACGTAATTTACCTTTGGAAAATGATAAACATGGACAAAAAGTATGACACAGAACAATGTATGTATGTATGTGTGAGAAGAAAAGGTATAAAAAAACCTTGAAATAAAGTAACTAACCACCACCTAGCAAACAATACATAAAACCCTTTCTTTACTTTTTCATTCCTTTTAGTTGTCAATTTTGTTTTTCTTTTGCTCATAATTTCGAACTCGCCATCATCAACCTGAAAGTCACTCGCTGTTGCACAGTGATTTGAATGGCTGGATAATTAAGTAGTAAGTGCCATAAATATGAGTATTAAAATGTGCTTAATCTTCATCAAAATAAGTGGTTTACTTTCTAATAAAACAAAAAAATAAGGCTGTGTTTCATACTTTTTTGTAATAAACTGAGATTATTTGGCAAACAAAAAGGCTCAAGCTATTAAATTGCTTAATTAATTATTAGATTTTCTGTTAAATATGGAAAATAAGCAGTAGTTTTTCAGAGAAAATAACCAAATGTTTTTGTAATTGGAAAATAAAATATTTTCGTTCGCTTGAAAATCTTCCAAAGAAATATTATAGCATTTAGTAAAGGCAAATTGTAAAAAAACAACAAAACAAAGTCAACATCACACTTAATTATATTAATATAAATAATTATATATTAGAAAATTATATTGCATTTTTAACTTACGAGGGCGGTTCGGAAACTTCTTTTTTCTCATAGAAAAAGAATAGTTAGTTTTCCAAAAACATTTTTATTTTCCAATATAATCTCATAAAACTTCAATAAAAAAAGTGATCACAGATTTTTCATATTTAAGCTCTAGCGCCTCTATTTACGGAAATAAATGAACATTTATAAAATTTAAAAAAGAAATGTTTTTCAAAAAAAAAAAAAAAAAAAAAGTGATCGCAGATTTTTCATATTTAATTTGATCACCAAATACTAAAAAATTGGAAATCCATACATAAACATTTTTTTTTTTTTTTTTTTTTTTTTTTTTTATTGAAATGATCTTAATACTATATTTTAGTTAACATTTCATAAAATTACACCTAGTTTACACTAACAAGTAACTTTTTTCTTTTAAATTAGTTTTATAAAATATTAGACATTAAGTCTTGAGGTTTTTTTCTTTTTAAACGTCTTGAATATATATCATCATTGATAAGAATGGATGCTTCTTCGTTGCTGTGGAGTTGAAGTCTATTCGCATGTTTAGATGCAAATAGTTGAATTAACTCGGACACTTTGTTTAACCCGAGATCTCTATGTAAATCGTCGTTCCTAATATACCAGGGCGCATTGACCAAATTTCTAGCAATTTTGTTTTGAAAACGTTGTATAATTTCTATATGAGTTTTGGAAGCACATCCCCATAATTGGATCCCGTAGGTCCAGACAGGTTTAAGTACTTGATTATAAATCAGCAATTTGTTATCAATTGAGAGTACAGAATTCCTCCCAATTAGCCAATTTAGTTTTTTTTGTTTTATGTTCAGTTCAGTATGTTTAATTCTGATGTGGTCCTTCCATGTTAGTTTAGAATCAAGCGTCATTCCCAAATATTTTGCATTGTTAGCATAAGGTACAGCTAAACTTGAAATTTTTATTGGTTTATGTGTTATTACTTTGTTAGTAAAGTCCACATGTGTCGACTTACTTTTGTTAAGTCTGATTCTCCAAGTATCTGTCCAGTCTACGATTTCATCAACTGCTGTCTGTAGTTTTGATGTAGATTCGGTTTCATTTTTACCAGTAGCTAAGATGCATGTGTCATCAGCAAAAGTAGCTATTTTGCTATTTGTTGGCATGGGTATATCTGAAGTATACAGTAAGTATAGAATTGGACCCAGGATACTGCCTTGAGGTACTCCAGCTTCTATTTTTTTCATATCAGAGTAATGTTGCTTATGCTTTACTCTAAAATAACGATCAGTCATATAGGATTCCAAAAGTGATGAAAATTGTATTGGTAATAGTGTTTTAATTTTATATATAAGACCTTTATGCCAAACCTTATCAAATGCCTGAGCAACGTCTAAAAAGATGGCTGAACAGACTTTTTTTTGTTCCAAAGCTTCCTCTATAGTATGAACTATTCGGTGTACTTGGTCTATTGTGGAGTGCTTTTCTCTGAAGCCAAATTGATGAGATGGTATTACATTTGAATAAGTTATTATTTCTTTTACATATATTCAATTTACACAAAACTTTAAGAAAATTTACAACAGTTCTCTTCGTATTCCGACGCCTGTGGACTTTTTTTTTTTTTTAATTAACAAACACAAACTGCGAAGCTTTTGGCTTATCTGCAGAAAAACACCCAGAGTCCTTGGCAGGAATCGAACCTGCAACCCTTTGACTGATAGTCCGGCACTCTATCGTCTAGTCTATCGGGGCACTCAAGGGATATAAACAAAATGTAAATTAATAATCTTTAATTCAAATACTATAATATATATATACCAAGATTTACTGTCTAATAATAACAACTAAATAAAGAAAATGCTTAACATAATTTTTAAAATAAAATAAACAAATTTAATAACAATAATGTTGTTACTCGTATTATTAGCCTAAATCAGGAGTGCCCAAAAGTTGCTTATGTAAGAGCAAACACCAATACATTTAAATAAAAACAAATTTTTAATTTGTAAAAGCCAATACATACAAAGAAACAACACACTTTTTTAAACGGTATCATACGTTAAACAAAAACAAAATCTACATTGACGATCACAGTCACCAATGTTTACCAGTAGAGCATACGAAAGTGTTGTTGCTTTGCGCATGCGTGTATTGAGTGAAGTACGACAAAAAAACAAATAAGGCAAAGTTGTTTGTGTATTTCGTATTGCTAGTGCTGAGTGCTGTAATGAGTATACAAAACACACAGCCTATAGCTAAGAGTTTTTACAAATACAAAAGAGCACCAAGAGTTTAGGGCTTGGGCACTCCTGGTCTAAATATAGCCACCATTTCTATTATAATTAGCAATATTTTTAAAAAACCAGTCTTAAATTGTATATAATTTAATATTATATGTATTAATATTGATGTTCATAATAAAAATAATAATAATAAAGTACATAATTGCAATTAAAATTGCAATACAAATTTGAATTATAAAATAGAGATTTAATTATACATACATACATGCATATATATGTCAATTTATAATCCTCAGTGTTTTGATTGAGGTGACCATAAGTTCATCATTTAATTTAAATATTAATATGTTATAATTAATACTAATTTTTAATTAAATACCTAACAAATAAATTGATAAATTAAATTAAATATTAATTTTTGTTTATAATAATGAAATTAATAAATTGTTTTGTTATTGTTATTGCTGCATTTTCAAAATGAAATACTAAATTCTTATTATTTGTGAAAGGTATAGCTAGTCCAACGCTTATTTAGCAATTCTAGCCGTTGATTGAAATAGATAGAAATCAGTGCCTTAAAAATAGTGGTTTACAACTGTAATTGCATCTTCATTTGAGGTAAAACGCTTGTTAGCTATGATTTTTTTTTAGATTTGGGAACAGGTAAAAGTCACTGAGAGCTAAATCAGGAGAATATGGTGGGTACTTTAATTCGTTGATTTTTTTTAGCCATTGTTAAAACACTCTTGTGCGCTGGTGCGTTGCCTTGATGAAACATTATTTTTATGTGTTGTAAGCCAGAACGTTTTTCTTAATTGACCCAAAATGTTACAATAGTACTCTGAAATTATTGTTTTACCCTTTTGCAGATAGTCAATCGTTAAAATACATTTCAAGTCCCAAAAAACCGTTGTCATAACCTTACCAGCCGATTGAATTGTTTTTGCCTTCTTTGGGGCACTTCCTTCAGCTTCAGTCCATTGCTTGAATTGCTCATTTGTCTCTGGAATAAAGTGTCTCATCAACAGTTTTGAAACGACGTTTAAAATCCATTTTATTTTTCTTAAAATGATCCAAACAAGCTTGCGAAATTTTCATTAATTAGAGAAGGATTTGAACTAATATTTATCGTTTTAAGAGAAAAGATTTTTTTTTTATTCAGGCTAATTGTTCGAATTTTCAAGAATACTATTGTAAAGTACTGGAACAATTGGCAATTTGAAATGCATTTTCTACCCTGCCAAGGGCGTCATCAGCAATCTGTAAACATCATCTATTTAACTCATCGTTTTTTTCATTCTTATTTGTTTTTGTTCGACTGTTAAGAAATGCGGCAGCCATCTTGTAAAAAGCTTTTTCATCTGTAGTTCTTCATGCAAAATTAAATGGATTCGAGCATTTAAGATTAGCTATTTCACGCAATTTTATTCGTCGATCATTTAATACCACAATTTGACTAAAATTTCTGTTGCTGTTTTTGGACGTCCACTACGTGCTTCATCCCCAATAATTGTACGACCACGTTTAAATTCAGCAACCCAATTTTTACTGTTGCATATAAAGAAGCACTTTCACCTAACACATTCAACATGTCATTATGAATTTCTTATCCCGATAAATTATTTTTATTAAAATATTTAATGACACCACGAATTTTTATAATTTTTCGGTTGTAAAAAAATCGCGGAGGCGTCTTTTTTCAACACCTGTTTCTATATGAAGAAGTTGCCAAATCGAAAGAAAATTTACCATGCGTTTATAGCACAGATGTAAGTTTTTAAAACACTTAACTTTTTTCTGTTTATACCACGCTTTCTGTTCTACGCTAAGAAGTTTCCGAACCGCTCTCGTATTTAAGTAGAAATAAATTCACAGTATTATTTTAAACCCATTAGCCACTTCGGTTCAATTTTCTTATTTCAAGAAATAACTAAAAACTTTGAAATTAAATCAAACTTAAAATATTTTCTAATAAAATTTAAACAAATTAAAATCTAAAATTATACGTAAAAATTAAATTTATTTCCTTAAAATAAATTATAAAAACTTCTATTTAAAATTAATAAAAATTGTAACTGAAATTTGAAAAGAAACACTTATGTATTTAAATTAAACGCCTACACACACACATCTCATACAGCTCACATCCCTACACACATTCACTCATAAACATACATTCTATATAACAGACACAGAATTATCCAATGTAAATTTATTGTTAGCTATAATATTTTTCCAATTTTCTGGCAACATATGCATTCCAAGCCAAAAGCTCATCTTCTTAGCCTAAGAACATATCAAGCCAACTTTAGATACCCTGTTGTGAAGTGAAGTGTATTCCAGAGAGAATTTCGAAATAATTAGTAGAAGGACAGGGCAATTTATGGAATATAAGAGGATAAACTTTCCAATCAATTCTTCCTAAATGATTTTCAAAAACGGTTTACAACATGTGGACGAGCGCTTGCATTATGGAATATAAGCTTTTATGTGTGGCCTCATATTCTGTACTTTTTTCGGCTTGTTGGTCCGGCTTCACATACAATCTCTTACGCATCGGTTTATTTTCATTGCAAGTAATGAGATAAAGTATTTGGGCGTATTCATTGTGGTGGTGGTAAACTTTACCTCTTTTTAATTTTTAAATTTTTTTGCAAAAAAAAACTTTCTTTTTTCCATTATTTCTTTTCATATGGAATAAGAAAATACATTTCTAAATAATAAAGTAATCAAATTAAAGAAAGCATAATTCTAGTGTAACAAAACGAGAATTTTATTTCATAGTCACTTTTCGTAAAACTAGAAAAAACTGTTCATATATAACAACATTAAGGTAAAATTTATCACCACCTCAGTAGTTTTATAGCTTCTTTAAATCGACTTTCAAGGTCTGTGGGCTTCAATTCATATTGTAGCGTTCAACTGTTGCACCACATTTCGATTCGCCTGCGTTATATTACTTATTTCAAATCTCTAACATTTGTTTATTGACAAGAACTACAGTGTCATGACATTTATGGCCAAATTCACAGTCTTTAGTTAGCTAATGACAAAGACTTAACTAATGATTCTTTATTCGCAATGCTTAGTTTGACATAAGAATAACAAGTAATAGTTAAACAATAGTTAGTTTTTTAGTTTACCAATGGTTAACTAATGACTGAGAATTCGGCCATTAAACTTCTTTTGACTGTAGACTAATATTTTTTTATATAAGTAAATATCTGTCACAGTTATTGAATTCTACAATTGTAATTGTTTCTTTCTATCTCATATAAATATTAATGAAAGACAGCCGTACTCGTACGTATACTTGAGATTTAATTATACGAATATTAATCATTCGCCTGAGGCTTCACTACTGTGTAAGGTAAAATGCTGTTGTTTAATGTACATGTATGTATATATTAAGATATCAGTTCATTTACATAACAATGTATACGTAAATAATTGGGCAGGACCTTGGCTTTCGGAAAATAATATCTGTCAACGCACTGTTGTCATACAGTTTGAGCTACAGTGGGACAAAGTCGAATAACTTGAGGGTTGGTTGTATCAGAGATGGAAAATACATTCAGCCCAATCATGAATAAAAATTCCGCGGGAGTTTTTTCCCTTTTTAATTTTTTAACATTGACTTTGAATAGAAAAAATGGGAAAAGGGAAAAAAACTCTCACGGAATTTTTATTCATGATTGGGCTGATTATTTATGCGGTATAAAAATGATATTTTTTCAAAATAATAGTTTTTTAAAGAAAATGCTAAAAGGTTGTCTATAGAAAATTTTTAACATAAAGTAAAATTTTTTACAGAAAATATTATAATACTAAAGATTTGAAATATACAATAGCTTTATTTGTGCGATTTCCTATAGTAAATCCTTTGTCGTTAGAAAATGAAAGTTATTTTTAGTTTGTATAGATTCTTCATGTTATCTAAAATACAGAATATAATTCGAATGTGATTCGTTGTTTTGTACTTAGTAGGATATACATATGTAGTGACTTTGTAAAGCTTACCACTTTAAATTAGCAATTACACTGAGATGTACTTAGACCAATTGTAATACCTTAAATAATTCACACATATAATTCATGTGAATTACACATAGAAACATGGCCCTAATTTAGTTAAATATTTAAGATTTTTCATGCTGTAAAAAATTCGATATGATTCATCAGTAGTACATCTTTAAATTTGTTTAGGTCATGAAATAGGCTTGTATCCTTACCGTCTAGAAATTACAGATTTATTTCCCTTTTTTTCAAAATCCCCCACTGAGCGTAGTATAACATATTGATACAATTCAACTTTAGGACAAATGTTCACAAATCGCAAAGTGTATAGCCCAAAACTAATAAACGATTTTATATGACCCAATATGTTCTTAATTAATTTGCAAAGGTTTTCAATAACACCGCCCAAAATATGCACAATATGTCCAAAAAACTTAAATTTTAAATTTGTGTAATTTTCAAAACTTTTTTAGGACAACACTACCTCTCTAGGCATATGAAATTTTATTGCAATCAGTCTTACCCTTTCAAAGTTACCGATTTATTTACCTTTTTTTCTAAATTCTCCCACTGTGGTATGTATGGACAGTTACTTCGAAGGTTAAGTTGTTTTGAACATTCCAATATATTTCAGGCGTCGGCCATAAAACAGAATATTTTTGCTCGAGTACTGTCCAATGAAAAATCAAAATAGAAGGGAAATCGTGTTCAAATTCCTTGAAAATATGGTATTGTTATATATAATTTTTAACTTAGTTAAAACAAAGGATCTTTTAATCAATAATTGTTGCCCTGTAATGCATAACTTTTAAAACTTTCAACAGATTTTATTTTTAACCACACATTTCGATGTTTGCACTAACTACTATGGCTAAAAATAAGTTTACTAACTTATTTTATATATCACGGTAAACAGTTTTTTCTCTATATTCAAATTAAAGTTACGTGCCAACTTTTTTAAAATAAGCTAGATTTTTATTTATTTTGATAGAATGAATACTATAACTACCACCAAAATTATTATCTAAGTTGTAAGGAACCTCCGGTTACTCCGGGTTTGAAGCTGGTGTAATGCTCAGTCTGTCCAGGGGGGTTACTCTCTATTGTGATGCGAAAGCAAATGCGATGCGATAAGCATACAAATTGTATGCTTCGCAATGGAGAGTAATCCCCCAGGAACCTTTGCATAAAATTTTAATTGATAAGACCTTCTTATTTTATTTCCACAGGTTTTTATTTAATTCACTCTTATGTTTCTTTACTTTTATTGCGAACAATATGTCGACTGTATTGTGAACTAATGGCGGCTTGTATCGCTGCGCTACTCCTCCTGTTTGTTCTCTAGCTTCTACTCTTATTAATATTTCAGGATGTAATCCTGGAATCTAATCCTGCCCCTGATTTTTCAGAGTGTTAACTTTCAAGAAAAATATCTTTCACTTTTGCCCTGAGCCAGTGCCCTATGATCCTCCCTCAATGGATGTAAATCTGTTTTGGACAAGGTAGGATGTAATCAACCGCACTTACTGATTGTAAACCAGCGCCCTGTTCTAACAAAACAAAGATTACTGTTACCATCCTGATTATCTACAGTCCTAGCACTGCTTTGTAATTTCTTTTTACCGATTTATCACACGTCTTGCTTGCTCTATTACATTGGCTTATATACTATTCTAACTACAACTAAAATTCCCAGCATTTTGGTTCCTCACAAAGTCACGAAGATCATGCCGGTTGACTGAGAGAGCTCTATCAGCTGGCTCGTTATCAGATAAGTTGTAGACTAAATACTCAAAAGCCATTGTAGTTTTTTTTTATTAAAATTAGAATTTATTATTTATATAAAGAAACACTCTTCTAAACACACATTAAACAGCACCAAAAATGTTGGTGTAAAATAAACCACAATTTATTTGGTTAAAAATAACAGCTGATTGAAACAGCTGACTTTAAACTTCAACAGATATCGATCGTTAAAGTGTTAGTGAATAGCAGAATGGTTAATTTTGTGGTTATTATTTTTAAAAGAAACAATTTTTATAAAAAAAAAACTTACTTAATCGCAGTACTGATCTTTATATAAATATAGAAATTCTTAAAACGAGGTAAATATATTCTAAAAATTACTACGAAACAAATCAACACAGAAACCTCAGCATTGACTAAGTAAAAATTGACTAAGATACATATTTCCAAACGCTCCTGATCTACTGAATTATTTTTAAAACGATATGCTTCTAAACCACTGTATAGCCCAGTTACCGAAATTTTAGGACTTCCAAATCCTAAAAGAGAATTTGCTGTTCACATACTAGAGATACTATTCATTTAAGAATTTATATTTTACAACATATTTCCCCTGGCCTGAATTTAGGAAAAGAATTAAATGTTATAAAAACTACGATGTCGTTGTTTTAGTCCCAAAAGAGAACATTCCTACTAATCGTCCAGAATTGCTTTTAAGACGAGAATGTAGGTAATTATTATTAAGGACATTTTAAAGAATACAGCAATGATTTTGTCAAGCCTTCTGAAGCTGAGCTCAGAATTATTTTAAATTATTTAAAATTTGTCAGTTTATAAAGTGTATGAAAGTTCAATGCCAACATAGAACTTCTAAACTTTTTTTGAAGTTGTTTTGTTTGTTTTCTTGTTTGATTTTTGTTTTTTTGGAAGACATATTCTCAGTATAGATATGAACTAGGTGTCCCAACTAGAACGCAATGGTGTCAATGGTGTTCGGTATCGTGAAATGATAACCAGTTTTTTCTTGCCTAGAATTGAAGATATGAATGTGGAGGGCATGTGGTTTCAACAAGACGGCGCCAGATGTCATACAGCCAGAGAAAATTTATCAGTCATTTCCCGGTCGTGTTATTTCGCGTTTTGGAAACCAGAATTGGCCGCCTAGATCGTGCGATTTAACACCTTTAGATTCTTTTCTTTGGGGTTTTTTTGAAGTTGATGGTTTACGCGAATAAGCCGATGACGACTCAAGCCTTAAAAGAGGAAATTGGACGCTACATTAATGAAATACCGCAGCATTTATGCAAAAAGGTCATTGAAAATTTCATTAAAAGATCACGTGTGTGCCAGCAAAGCCGCGGCAGCCATCTGCACGATATCTTGTTCCATACGTAACCTCATTCTGTCTACTTTACGATATAATAATAGCGTGGTCACATATACACCTTAATTGCGTTAATCGCAATTAACGCCATTATTGAGCTCAATATTCCATATAAAATCTCAATTAATTATTGCGCAATAAGTACGAAATTGTTATAATATTGAGTAAGATTTCGAATGCAACACTGTTCACAACTGTGTTTAGTGAACAAAATTGTATAAAATGGCAAATGTCAACAAAAGAAAACAAAAGAAATCATTGAAAAGTCAACGTGAAGGTAAGTTTGTTTACATAGAAACACAACAACCATTTAGAGTATTTTTTGTATTGTTTTCCAACTGTCAAATGATTATTGATCAAGCCGAAAATTACGTCTGCTTGAACACTTAAAATAATATTGTCAATTAACAGAATATTGACTCAATTAAGTTTCATATGTGAACACGGTATAAAGTTTCACGATTTTTTTTAAATATCTGTGTTTTATTTAAAATTTAAAAATTGCGTTCTAGTTGGGACACCCTTTATTTATATCAAAGCATATTTTGCTATTGGTTCGATCTGTTTAAAACTTGAAAAATCAATCAATTCTAGATATTCTGCATAAACACATTGGTCGTTATATTTTTGCAAAAGTTCAACATCTTGGGCTTTAAACTATTTGGAAGTTTGTAGCATTTACTAAAACTAATTTCCCTTAAATATTTCAATTAACTAATTAATCCTGGCATTTATTAGCCATTAATTTCTAAATTAATAATTATAAATATTTTCCTTAAAACTGTTTAAAATCAAAGTCATATTCGTTTAATTACAGAAATAGAAAACTACTTAGTTTTGAATAGTAGTACTTACACCACAATATAAGTGTGCTTCTTAAAACATAATCGTTATTCAAATCCTAGCATTTCAAGATTTTAATCTTTATAAAAATTTTAATACTCTCTAGTATTCAGCAAAAATTAACTCTTTTCATTCTCAAGATTTATGTTAAGTTGGCTTTCATTCCATCTTTTCAAAACTATAAAGCAAAAACATCTTAGAATAAATTTCTTTAGACAAAAGAAAAAGCCATTCAAACCACTGAGCATTATAATATTCATCTTCGTCTCTATCAACAACATTCAACATGAAAGGGGTGGTGGTGCAGGATGATGACACTGGTGATGTGGCTGTTGATACTGATGACGATTATAATATGAAGCAAGAAGCAAGAAGCAGTAACATTATCTTTTTATAAATTTTTTTTTATTTACTTTACTACTTACCGCACTGAAGGTCGACATTGATGGTGTAAAAAATGGTACTGCAATTGTTGTTGGTTTCTGAGATCGGCGCAACATCATTAAAATCATTTTTCTAGTTTTAGCATCACACTTGTACCACTCGATGTCATACAAGGTATCAGCAACTGCAGCACTCTGGAAGGGTGGTTGTGGGTGAGAGTTGATGCAAAAAGAAATAAAGCGATAAAATAAAGGAAACTTGATAAAAAAAAAAATACATGTATATTTTTAAAGTTACGGTCACACTTGGCAAATATTTGCCTAAAAAGACGTAACCACTAAATAAAATATATTTTAACTCATTTATTTATTAAAAAAAACATCGTTTATTTAGGACAGGACACAACAGATATTTAGTTTTATTTTATCTGATGCAGTTTGGTCTTGCAAAACACTTGTAAGAGTAAACAACGTTAAACAAATTTGTGCCAACACAAGTGGTTACGCTTTTTTGAGTAAATATTTGCCAAGTGTGATCATACCTTAAGAAAGAAAAAGGCTATACAACTATGTACATATGTATATAAATATAAACTAAAAATCTCACAGTTTGTGAGCATAAAAAAATGTATCCACGACATTAAGTAAATGTAACAAGTGTGCCTGCATCAGTGATGAAAATGTTGCTACCAAGAGTACTTTTTATCCATGTTATAATGTACTTCAGACAACATTGTTTACTGTTTTTTTTTTTAAATTTATATTGTAACTAAGAAGCAATTACTTTTTAATTACACTTTTTGAATGTAAGTAGATCTAGATTTGGAAAATAATTTGGGTAGGATAAAAAAGTGCCTAAACTATTTACTTATTTATTGTCTATTTATATTTATGACTTCTTTTAAGTGATCTGACTTTGATGTTATACTTATTGCCAAATATATTATCTGGTACTAAATACTGTTGCCGAAAAATAGAATAATTCTCTACTCTGAGTCAATATATGAGCATGAAGATGAAAATGAAAAACGCATTTACACAAGTGTTTATATGAACTATTTAAAATACATACATTCATATTTATATGGAATAGACTACTGCAAAATTATATGGATAGCAAGTAAATATCAGTAGTGTGATTGATGCATATTTGAAAGAAATTTGTCTAATATTGTGTATCGATAACGATGTTTATATGAGTTATTTTATTTTAAAGATCCCTTATTAATGATTATTACATATTCACACTTATTCTGTTTGGCGTCGTCGACACAATACGACATCGTTTGTTCTAAATCCGTATTCTCGTTGTCAATATTGCCATTTATCGATGACTGTCGACATTGTTTGGTATTCTGTAACTTGAATTGACGTTGATGTTGCCTGTCATATTGTCGACGGTTTTTAGTATAGTGTTGTAATCTTTTGTGTACAAAGAAGAATTTGAAAAAAATTAAATAGCAAAAAAAAACATTAAAAAAAAAATTATAATTAAAAAATATGGTATGGATAATACTTTTCTAAAGATATTCCCCCATTTTTTTTTTTTTTTTCTTTTTTTTTCAAAATTTTTTTTATTTTTCCTCAAAAGAAACTTTAGACCATTTCCTTTAAGAGCTTTGTGGTCACTTAATGGGACCAAGAAAGAAGAAAGTGTTTCAATTTGTACCATATGCACTATTTAAATTTTTTTTCTATTTATTACTTATAATACTAAATAAGAATAATAATAATAAATAATTTAATAAAATTAATATATAAATGAAAATGATACATGTGCCAAATATTGAAAAATCCCATTCTTGAGTTAAATAATAATTTTTTTTTGGTAGATATCCCACTTGCATCCCATTAAGCGATTATAAAAGCCTTAAAGTAAATTGTATAAGTTTTCTTTTAAAAAAAGGGCCCAAATTGAAAATAAAAAATTAAAAAAAAA
The DNA here is from genome assembly GCA_916048285.2 of Bellardia pandia. NCBI lineage: Eukaryota > Metazoa > Arthropoda > Insecta > Diptera > Calliphoridae > Bellardia > Bellardia pandia. The sequence continues at coordinate 41,017,922 of OU696530.1, forward strand.
AAAATATTTTTGAAATGATTGAAGAAATAGCTATCTAAAGTTCTTTGGACAATTTTTGCTAGGGTCAATAGGTAAAAGTTACACTCATTTAAAAAAAAAACCCTGTATGACCAAAATTGACCAAAATGTCCAACTTTGAGCCCCTCTAACTCCGGCACTTCTGGACTGATAAAGCTGAACATTTGTCTCTGGCCTACTATCCAATAGTACTAACCTTGGTGCAAATTTCATCCAAATCGAAAGACATCGATTTTTAAAATTGGGTCACTTGACGTGAAATTCACCATGTACATTATATTTATAGTCCGATCTCAAAGTGTGATATATCGATGTTTTTGTCTTGAGGAGATCTATCGATGTTATTATCTTGCATTTACCTCAAATATCCCGTTTTTGTATTTACTCACCAGATCTCAGTTCCTACCCCCCTAATGTACCAGCCTAATATCAGAAAATAGAAGCTCACAAAAAATCATTAAACTTTTGTAAAGGAAGTTTCTCGATAATTCCACAGAACTATTTAAAAAATGAATTCTTGCTTTTTTGCCGAATGTAGGGGTTACCTTTTTAAATTTTTTTTGTCATATCATCGCTGTTTACAAACAGAAAAGACTTGTGTGAAAGTAATGAGAAAAACCATGTAAAAATTCACTTCTTAAATCCCCTAAGAAATGGAATAATACCGTTACTACTCTCTTACTTTGTTTTACTATTCGTTCTACCCGTGAAATAATTGTTGGAATTTCGTCTGTATTTACTAATATTTAACCGTGTTGTGTTTATTTCAATTATAAAACGTTAAAAATTAATTAAAATAAAGTAAAAAAAATTCTTTTACTGTTAGTGAATTAAGCAATACTAAATTACCAACGATCGGCGATGTTATTAATTTTGTCTTGAATTTACGTTATATCGCCGATCGAATTCGAAAGTTGGGTGCATTTAAACAAGAAGCTTTGAGAAGTATTATTCTTTTGTGGCAGCGCGTAGGCATTCCAATTATGTCGGTAAGTGGTGTTCGTAAAAGTTTGGATAAGCTTCTAAATAATTACTATAAAATGGTCAAATATAAATTTGAATACAATGTAAATGAGTGGAATAGATTATTTTTAATTTCGCGTTGTAAATGCGGCATTAAAAAAGATATTGCGTGCAATTGAACTGCCTGTCATAAAATCCCAGACCATGCAAAAAGTTTTTTCATCGATCAGTGCGGTCCACGATTGAGGAATGTCGAAAATGACATCTTCTAAAAACTTGTATAATGAATTTGCCAGCATTGGGTATAATGTAGACAGCGAGGAAGAGCAGGAATTTGAAGAAAATGTTAGCGATGAGTCACATACATTAAACAAAAAATTTGCAGTGACAGACATTTCGATGTATAACTTTAGTTCGGCTTTGGATCGCAGTAGTACCTCAGTTCGATACGTTAATAAAATATTTGAAACTTTCGGTTACCACAAAGGCTAAAGAAAAGTTATCTGCAATTTTTTTTCGAGACACTCTAATGTACATATATACATACATATGTATATGTATACCATAGAGCCATATTCCAGGAAGACATTTATATGGTGGCAATGAGAAATCGTGGACTTATTCTTAACTTTTTTAACATAACTTTTCCATCTATTATACAAATAAAATGTGTAAAATTTCATGTTATTATCAGCATTACATTTCCAGAGAACAGCAAAAATATATCTGCAAAATAACGAGGTTGTCTGAAACTTTGGTCTGTAACTCGGATCCTACTGTACCAATTTTGGCGATTTTCAATACCAAACATTTCGGTGAAACAAATAATGTTTGGGAAGAATTCCTTTGCTCTAAGTCTTTTTTAGGCTCTATTGTGCCTTCAACAGACGGACGGATATATCGTCTTAGAAGACTTTTTGGTTCTACGACTAATAATTCAATGTGTTACAAACGGAATGAAAAACTTAATATACTCATCATCTTTTTGGTGGTCGATATAGAAATTATAGAAGATTTTAATTTCATTTTTCTGGTGCAGTGTAATTGAGTGTTTGTATACGAGTATAACTTATTCAGGTAATGTTCACACCATATGGATTATACATATGTATGTATGTATTTCAGATTTTTTCTGTTATTCTATCATTTCATTTTCATTCTGATATGTTAAATCTGAGTGTGTGTGTGCGTAGTTGCTGCTGCTGTAGAGTAATTAAAATATTGTCATGCAGAAGTACTAAAAGAAAAATCATGTTTTTAGCTTAAGTATACAAGAGTAAATGTAATTGTTTTAATTCCGTTATGTGCTCTTTTTTTCTCCTTAGCATGGTGTGTGCTAGTGAGTGAGTGAATGAATGTTATGTGCTCTTCATCTTGAGCTGGTGCTTCTTCCTTTGTTTTTCGTTTTTGTTTTTATTGTTGTTTTGTTTTTGCTACAGGGATGTAGTTGGCATAAGGGTTTTTTAGTTTTAAAAATCAAGGTCGAGTAAAGGAAACAAAACTTGTGTTTTTTATGGTTTATTTGTTGAAAAACAATGCATATGTACGTACATACATACATATATTCATATGATTGCAAGGTATGTGTATGTAAGAATGTCATGATTAAAGTTGTTATAAAAGTTACATATGTATTTAAATGTCATTAAATTTAAGTAATAATTTGATATAATACCTAAGAGAAGGTGTTAAGCTCCCTTTAGGCGGTATGTATTTTGTCAAATTTTCCACTGCAAAATGCATACACAAATGCAAATGCATTATTTTCGTCTGACAAAGCACCTGCAACCAGCTGTTTTGCAAAAACGTATTTAGACATATTAATTTTTATTTAACTTAAATACAACAATTTTTGGCTTCACATGGCACATTTTCTCTTTAATTCTTGCTTAATTTTTTTATTTTATAGAAGCTATTATTGCAATAATGCTGCAAGTAAAAATTATTTAATTTCTTAATCAATTTTTTCAAACTATATTTGCAAGTACACAAAACTTCCGCGAAAGTAATCATAACAAAGACAGCTGTTGTGTTCTATGATAGATTATGTCAGATGTAACTAAAAACCGACATGTGAAAGCAAAAATTATAAACTACCTGTAAATTGCCAATATTGACAGACATGCACAATTATCGTACAACTGACAAGTACACTGCAAAATACATACCGTTTAAAACCAGCATTATATGGTAGGTATAAATCTTAATACTAATAAGGCTACGTTTAATATTTGTTTTATAATCAATCTATGTTTTAAATACATTTAATTAAAATTGAAGAAAAACATTGAAATAGTTTTGTTACATTACATACATATGTATGTATGTATATTGAATTTTTGGTCTTAGAGCTTTTGAAATGTGTTGATTTTGATTATTTATTTTAATACAATAAATGTTTTAATTATAGTTGACGCCTGCTTTAAAAAACATCTTACCACATCCTTTTGCTAAAATATTTTTCATATAAAATATACATACATACAACATATTCCCATTATAAATAAAAACCAAAGCATACTTACCTACAAAAATTTATACCTACACTTTCACTAATGTAACTGCCTCCAAAGCTGTACAGAAATAGTTGCGTCAATGCCGCAATACTATAAAAAATATAAATTAACAGACCCAGCGATGCAGAATTCTATAACGGAGTGAAAACCAGTCCAAAGTTGTAATACAAAGTACATAAATGAAAAGAGAGAAAAAGTGTAAAACGAAAACTTTGTTATTCTTGATGTCGACTTGTTTCGTTGTTTAGATATTGTTATAATATTCTTATTATTGTTTATGTTTTGTTAGTACAATTCTTGCTGTTTGTTTATACTTATATTTTATTGTTTTATTTGTAAGACCGTGAGGTACAACCACACGTAGATCGCACATAAATTAATGCCATCCATAAAACACCGTTTCTATAGAAAGACAAAACAAACAATTTAAGAAAATTTGTGAAAATTTGTATGTAGGTAACAAAACCGCAATTGAAATACATACATATGTATGTATGTATATTGAATAGATATTTCAGAACTATTCAGAACTATTTATTATACCAAATCAAACCATTTTAAATTTTACTTACATATGTAAATACATATAAATGATTGGTTCCTTATCTCTAAAACCTATTGAAATTAGTGAAAAACATTGATCTTTTTAAGAACAACTATTCAGGTTTATAATACTAAAATCACATACATACATTTGTATACATACATATGTAGGTACAATGTTTTTTCCACAAGCATAGTTATAAAAGAAAAAAAAAAAAAAAAGCTTAAAGCAATGTAAACAAAATGTATGACAAGTTCATTTGATTGTGCTATTTGCAATTGCTCTGACCAGTAAATTTGCTTGTATGTATCCACAAAAAAGGGGAATTCCCCTCAATTTATGATATGAACATATTTCGCAAAAATTTAATTTGACCAAAATAATTAAAGCCCCAAAGATTTTGAATCGTGCTAAATAGTATAAAATCGTGTAAAAATATTAAAATTTGTTTATTTTCAAACCGTGTTAAATCAAAACCTTGTACAAATAGACCGTGTTAAAACAGAATTAGGTGTATACTAGAGTTGCAAATTTAAAACGAAAACAAAATATATTGACCTGTGACCTATTATGGACCAATGATCCAACAATTTTGTGGCATGACTTTTGTGCATATATTTTTTGAGTCAAATTATATCTCGATATGAATACTTTTAACATATTTATACATGTTAAAGTGATTTTAGAAGAGGGCCTTATGTGGGAACTCCGTCTAATTATGGACCGACCGTCAGAAAATTAGGTGTCGCCATCTCTGTATGTGACCGTACCTTTATTTGTGTTGAATTTTATTTGGATACCTACATCTTTACGAGAGGGACTGAAAGTGATTTTCGGAAGAGGGATCTATATGGGTCAATTATGGACCGATCTGCAAAAAAAATGTTAGATATTAATAAGCTTTATATGTATACAGCTTAACATCCTTTTTTATTGTAGATTCTATAAATATCAGATTACCGACCTCTGATGCCGTCATACAACACCATGTTTTACTGTCTTAGTAATACAAGGTGGCGCAAAAGTAATCCTCCTATCAGAAAATGCTATAAATTTAGCGAGGCCCCTAATGTCAGTTCTGTTTTGACATTTGTGTAGTAAACACATGCGAAATACACGTTAATAAACAATGTTACTCTACACTGCTCCAGAACGCGGAATATTGCTGACAGAACTGACATTAGGGGCCTCGCAAAATGTATAGCATTTTCTGATAGGAGGATTACTTTTGCGCCACCTTGTATATTTATTATTAAAGGCTTAGTTCTTGGTTCGCCATATGTTTGGGGGGTTTTAAACTGCAAATATCTCAAACTTACTTTCTTTGCTTAAAATAATATTATTCCAACAAATTCGAGACTCGTTTACTCAAATTTTTTTGCGAAAATTCAAAAGTTTGGTTTATTTGTTCTGTGATATAAGATCTTCTAATCATACTGGCGCTTACAGGCTTTTGTAACATTTTCAGCGATTTTTACAACACTAGATGTTGGGTTTACTCTTAATTATCTTACTACCTAATAGCTCTTACTTCAGTTGTTGTAAGACGCTTTCAGCGTTTTGTCAAAATGTTATTGAAAATTTTAGTAAAGGATTCGACATTTGTGATAGACTGCTATCCGATATCATTTTTCATGCACAATTGTTAAATCTTACTCTTTCCAATGCGATACACATACATTTTAAAGACTTTCATTTCAATTCTTTGTTCTTTTATTTTTGGAAAACAAAGGTTTATATTCTGTATAATATAATATCAGCAAGCAAGCGAACAGGTATAATAGTTAAAACGTATAATTTCCTCTCGTTTCGCTAATTCATATTTAAAACTTGTAATATTTACTAGCCAGAAGAGAAAATAACTCGGAAATTGTGTAAGCTACTAAAACTTCCCTTCCACTGTGCAACTATAAAAATTACGAATGAATTTAAAGCGTGTGTGTGTATGTGTGTGTTTGCATTTGTTTGTAAATGTAAGTGTGTGACCATGTTGGTATTTGTGTTTCCTTCATAAAAATTAGGTTAAAAAAATAAGTACAAAATGAAAAAGAACCAAAAGGACAAACCAACAAGTGCACAGAGTAATAAGTGAAATAAAACATAATAAAAGTAATCAAATACTACGAAAGTACGTTTGTACTTTTTTTGCGTGTATTTTTTCACATTATTTCATTTAATTTTATTTTCATTATTTTCATAATTCGCGTATTGTCAGCTGGTAGTATGAAGGTGATACTAATTTAAAAACAACATTAAAGGTAAAATTATAATGCAGCAATAAAGAAAGCGAAAGAAAAAATATATTAAAGAATATTGTTTTTCCAACAAAAGCAACGGAAATGAAAATTATGATCCGCCATTAAAGGTGAACAAAAAGTAAGAAAGTATAGAGATACAAAGAGTGTGAGAGAGAGAGAGAGAGAGGGAGGGAGCCAACATAGCAAGTAGCATTATAAGTGAATTATTATTTTTAATATCTTAATTCTTTTTTTTTAATTTAAATTGAGTATTGCAAGATAAATAAATAAATAAATAAATAAATAAATAAATAAATAAATAAATACAAATACATACCAATAATAATAGAAGCTTTTTAATGGCAATTTGAAAATTTCTGTTTTATTTAGAGGAGCTAATGAAGTTAATTTAGCTTATTTAATGGCTTTATTTCTCTGAATAAGGGGTCATGCATATTTAATAATAATTTTTGAGAAGATTATTTATTTTCTTCTATTTAAAGTATATATAAAATGAAGTAAATTTCAACGATTTTTGTTTGCTTGGAACGTTGTTTGGTATAAGGGTTTATGGTTTATTTTTACCAGGAAATTATTTTTAAGCTTATTAAGTTTTCATTTTACTTATGATAATGTAGGCCTTTTTCCTGTTCGTTTTGTTAAGCAACAACTTTGTAGGAAGTTTTAAAAGGTCTTTTTAATATTAAATCATGCAAAAATTATGAATATTTATATTAATTCACTTTGCGTCGTTTCAATTTGCGTGTTTTTTTGACGTAACCTGAACGCAAAGTGAGGTATTGGTGTACAGGAAAACACAATAAATAATAGAGTAGAATTGATAATGAAGCACTTTGGTTTCTCTATACACCTGTTCTTACTGGAACCAGTGTCATCCTTAAAACCTAACCTAAAATGGTGGTGATTATAATGTTAAATATGTTGAAGAAAGTGATATTGAAGATAATATTTATGATGTCGTTCAAATAGATTAAGAACTTAACTATTAAAATGTATATAAGCAATATTAATAAAGACGGTATTAGACGATACTACTTTATAAACGAATTGATGAAAAAACTAATTTTCATTTCACCTTAGGGGCTGTTCACAAATTACGTAACGCTATTTTTGCAGATTTTTGCATCTTTAATTAAAGATGGCAAAAGTTTGACGTTTCTCCATTTTTTCTATCGGCTGCAACGACATCGGTTTGAATAAGAGGAATCGGTGGTGGTAAAAATCTATTTTTGTTCATTACATTAAAATAACTACTTCTGGGTTTGGACATGCTTTGAGAACCATTCCGAATCCCTCACCAAGATATTTTCCTGAAGTATTTCTCATTTATCTGGTTCGATATATTCAGCAATAGTTGAAAAGTTATCAAAAATTATGTCACTCCAGATTTGTGCGAGTCTCGCCTGCAAATTTAAAATTTTGCTTTTCTAAATTTTGGTCTTTTGTTTGTCCAAGTTCGTCCAAATTTTACATTGTAAAAGGGAACTTATGAAAAGATTGAAAAAATATTACAACAAATTTCGGGCATACTCTTAGGAGCAATACTTTGTTACTTTTGCCCCTATTGCCGTTCTCAACTCAACTAAGTTTGGTCGTCTGTCAGTCAACCCGACTTTAACTCTACATTAACTCTACTACATTTAAGTTGTGAATGGCAATACCGATTTATGAAAGACGACCAAATTATTAAAAAAGTTGTGAACCGCAATAGGGGCATTTGTTTTTGGTTTGGCGAAACACAAACTTTCGCTTCTTGTAGGTTTTCGGGACGAAGTCTAAGCATGAATACGAAAAAACTGAAGAAAAAGGAGGCAACATGTAAAATAAATGAAAAATGATAATTACAGCAAATTTCGAACCACCGGTAATACTGGTTAAAGGATTGATGTTTGACTGTAGGCTAGCGGGCGCCGCAGTGGTGCAGAGGGTGAGAACGTAAAGAATTCTGATGAGAGAAAGTGGTGTTTCTCGAAACATATGTAAATTCAACCAACAACCCAGGTTCGAATCCTAAGCCAAGAAAAATTATCAATAAATTTTAATAATAATTTTCATGTAACAATTCCTACCTTCAGTAAAAATAATTTAATGAACGCGAGCCGAAATAAAAGAAATATCAATGATTTAAAATTAACAGTTCAAATAAAAATAGTAATTTTTACACGATTTTATTCTATTTAGCACGATTCAAAGTCTTTGGGGCTTAAATTATTTTGGTCAAATTAAATGTTTGCGAAATATGTTCATATCATAAATTGAGGGGAATTCCCTTTTTGTGGATACAAGCAAATTTACTGGTCAGAGCAATTGCAAATATGTAGCACAAATTTGGGAAAATTCCCTTCTAGTGCATACAATCAAATGAAATTGTCATGCTATGCTTGTGTAAGAACACATTGGCTCATAATCATAGTCATAGAAAAATCATACTTTAAGTAAAAGTAAACTTTTAAACAACAAAAACATATAAATTTTGTTCTAATTTAAAGCAAAAGCATGCTTTTGCTTAAAGTATGTTTTTTCTATGACTATGATTATGGGCCTTTGTACTTACATACTTATGTATGTATGAATGTGATTTTAATATTATAAACCTGAATAGTTGTTCTTAAAAAATCATTGTTTTTTTCTAATTTCAATAGGTTTTAGAGATAAGGAACCAATTACCGCTTTCGCATATGATCAATGTCTTTTTTACATGGTTTTATTTTACACGAGATTTTCCTGGAACCAATTACCGTGTAAAAGCAGAATAAGGTGTATTTACTGATTGATTGCAAGAACTTTTAGAAGTCGTTAGTTAGCATTGAAGCGTATGTGTTTTAGTTACTATGGCACAATACGGGCACGGTAATAATGACAATCTAGTTTTGTACTTCAGAAAAACTATAATGAATTACAAGAATACGCACAAGTTGTAAACATTCGCCGTGTCCTTCAGTACTTATAAGATTTATATACCTATGGTACGTTACAGTTTGTGTTGTTTTCATTTAAGTATTAGAGTAATAATGTATTAGAGTGGGTTAGCAATAGAATTGCAAATAGTTAATCAATAATTACTTTTATGTCAGATCTATGCACCAGCAGTGACTACTCTAATTCTAAGTAATGCAGGCGGAAAATTAGTACTAAGTGCTTGCTAAAAATCTATTAACTAACTTTAGTAAATTAAATAACTATAACAGTTCAAATCCATATTAAAAAACAAAATTAGCCATTATTTAAATGAAAAAATAATAAAAACAAACTTTTAAAAAACTTTTAAATTCAATTGACTTCTAAGCATTAATAAAAACTTTTGCACATTTATTTTCTTGCTTTTACTTCAAATTTCAATAAGTATTACATTAAATAGTAAAATATTTTCCTTTCTTAATAACACTAACTACTATGACCATTTTTTATTTCTGTCAACTTTTTGAATACTTTACAAATAATTTCTGAAAACACAAAATTGATTCGACGAAAGTACATAGTTTAATGAAATTAAATTTCTTCATTGAGCACCATTAGCATTTGTCTAGTTCTCTCAATGCCAGTTGGACAATAAAATATTGATTATAAAAGATACTTCTTGTCATGACGAAAGAACACTTAACTTGTATAATTTTCCATTTTTTGTATTACACGTGCTAAAAATAAAACGAATTTAAACTGCAGAACGGCAGCAAAAAAAAATTAAAGTATCACTCACCTTCATTCCAATCAAGGCCGTAGCAGTGAAAATACACTAAGTCTGTCTGTCTGTCTGTATGTCTAAATGACTGCTCGCTACTATTCTTTTCTTTTAATTTTTTATATTATTATTGTTTTTTTTTTTCCTATTAACGTATTTTGAAATGCTAAAGGGAGATTATGTCAACACAACTGATAATTATAACATTGAATTTTTTATTTGTTGAGCTTTAAATCTTTATGTTGCAGAAGAAATGCTCTTAAAAAAAGGTACATTTTAGTTGCAAAACTTATTAAATAGATATAAAAGCAACAATAAAATGGTTTCATTCTGTATTTTGTTATACTATTAAGTCGTACCTTTTGTACATTTACCTTGAATTCTTTTCTTTTTTTATCCTCATAATAAATCCAGCACGAAATGATTACAGTAATTTAAGGGAGAAAAAATTACAAAGTTATAAATAAACAAGTAGGATTGTTATACTAATTTATTGGGTTGCAGCGAATTGTATTTAGCCTTTAAATTAATAGTAATTAAAATATTTTTATGTATCAACATATTACATTGACATCTTAACTCCCTATTTTATCACTACATACTTGTCTTTGAAAATAACTATTGTTAAGAAATTATATTTCAATTTAAATTCAACGGATATTAATTGCTGGTAGCAACATTCAGCATGTTTATCAACATTTTCCTTAAGGTATGTTCACACACGACAAGTATGTACTCAAAAAGGCGTAACCACATTTTTAGCACATATTTGTTTTAGGTTTTTTGATTTAACAAGTGTTTTTATGCGGATATTAAAGCTAAAACACTTCGATCGAGAATGTTTTTTTCAAATAAGAAAACTATATCAACTCCTGGCGAATGAGACAAAAAAAAAAAAAAAAAAGAAAAAAATAATAATAAATTGATAATACGAAAATATAATATACGTATGTATATTAGGGCGGGCCAAATTTTTTGTCGATTAGAGCCGCCCCCTAGGATGATTCAATGACAATTCTAAGCAACTTTGGTGAAGGAACCATGGGTCTATCTCGATTTTCGAGTCTCCCACTTTTCAAAAAATGATTTTTTCCCCTATAACATCATTTTGACTTGAAAGCAAGAAAGACTTTCAAAAATAACATATTCCGCTTTTCTTCCACTAAATTAATTTTTTTTACACATGTTCTTATTTTTTAGGTTGAATTTCTGTTGAAAAAAATAAAATAAATATCAATTTTACCGAACATTTTTTCTCGGAAAATAGACGAAAAATATTACAAATATGCATGAAACGCCCTCTGGTAGTGTTCATAGGTAAAAATAAAGATCAAAAATGAATTTCTCGACCCCAAAAACCCCCCATATACACATAAAAAAGATAATATAACGATGAATAAAAAATCGAATTTCGAATCAAAATGATGTTATAGGGAAAAAAATCATTTCTTGAAAAGTGGGAGACTCGAAAATCGAGATAGACCCATGGTTCCTTCACCAAAGTTGCTTAGAATTGTCCATATAATCATCCTAGGGGGCGGCTCTAATCGATTTTTTCGGCTCCATACAAATTGGCCCGGCTAAATGTATATGTATTATAAAATTCTAAAATATAGTTCACTTTTTTGATACATTTTCATATGAATTTAATAGTAATTAATTAAATTTTTTTTTGGAAACAAAAAATTTACGAAAAATTATTATTTCTTTAAAAATTTTTAGAAAAACTTATATTTTACATGCGAAAAACGGAAAAATTAACCTGTGACGTCATTCGCAGACAAATGCAATTTTGTTTACATTCTTTGCTCAATCTTTATTATTTGATTCATGGCACATATTATGTAATACGAATAAGAGAGTAATACGAACTGCTAGCAGCGTTGCCAAATGTGCAGATTTATCTGTTTTTTTGCAGTTTTTTGAAGTGCAAAACAGTCTTCCAGATAAATTTAAATTTAATAAGAATATGTACAACTAATACATACAAAAGTATGTCTAATTAATTGTCTATGATCTCTGTACATATGTATGTGATAAAATGTGATACGTTATGTTTTTACTGTTAATTTTTTTTTCGAAAAAAAAAAAAAAAAAAAAAAAAAAAAAAAAAAAAAAAAGATTTTTTTTTGGGAATTGTCAGATTTCGTAAAAAAAATTTGGCAACACTGACTGCTAGTACAATCAAGTGTCTACTCCTATTCCCTTCACCCCGATGTCTAAATGATAATCAGCTAAGCTTAAAGAATTGCTTCGTGAAAATTGGGACTTAATTGGCTCTAAAAACCTAAAAACACGTTAAAAACTTATATGAATTAGTTACTAGGGCGCAATACGGACTAATACGAAAAATATTTCTAGCTTAATAATAATTATATATAGTAGATTCTATTTAATGGGAAGTTACAGCTCCTGTAGACTTCATTCAAATATTTGATTTAATGTATTAGAGTTGTCTCAGAAAATTAATATTTTTTTAAACGCTTTTGAAGAACAATGATTAAATTCTTTTTATTTTTGTAAAAAAAACATTGTTTTTGCAATATTTTTAATAAAAAGCTCTTGGTAAAAATAATATTTTAAGATATTTTTATGTTTATTAAAAGTTATCTAAACAATTTATTTTTTAACACAATTTTCGGATAATATTTGTCGAAAAGTAAAAAATTCAAATATCATTGACAATTTGTTGAAAGGTAGTCTTTTGATCTGTGATAAAAATTCGAACGATACGCTAAATATGAAAAAGTATATACACCGAAAAACTAAAGATGGTAATGACTTATGATGTTCTTATATGAAGTTACTTAAAAGTACAGTATTGGACATGAGGTTAGCACATTTCTTATATGCTGAGGGGTTACTCTCTATTACGATGCGAAAGTAAATTCGATGCGATAAGCGTATACATTTATACTCTTACGCATTGAATTTGCTTTCGCATCGCAATAGAGAGTAACCCCCCTGCTTTCAAAAGTATTTTTCTTTAATATGATTATAAAATTGTTATCCATTGGTATATATTGGTAGCATAGATGCTGTGATCAGTATATTTTATCTTATATTGAATTTTTTCTTAATTCTTTAATAGGCATCTTGAGCTGGTTAACAATTTAGAATGTGAAATTAAATTAATAAATTTTGTTAGTTTTTTTATGCGATTAATTTTTAGAAAATAATAAATTCTGAAAATAGTTTATGAAACAAAAGATTGAATGTCATAAAACACTTTTTATAAATGATATACAAGCTCTAGAAGACATAGAAAAAGCACCCATAAAGAAGGCTTTTTAATTTAGAAAGCGTCAGTGGTAGTTTTATATAAGAGTAATTCAGACAGATCTTTCAACAAAATTCAGATGTCTTCTCTAGAATTATGAGAAGAAGACTTAATGAAAAATACTTGTACGGATGTATTGTTCAGCATAAGTCACATGTTTCAAAAATGCACTTACAGGCCAGGATTTCTTTTGCCAATGAGCATTTAGAAAATTCAATTATTTTTTAAAAGAATATTCTTTAAAGCATTGAATCTAAATTTTTTTGGTGTGGAAAAAAGATTCCAAACATGGCGTATTGCAAATATGAAGCACAGCCCAAAGTAAACTTCTAAGCCGATAAAGCACGGTGCTGGAAATGTGATGGTGTGGGCAGAATTTTCTGGTAATGCTATAGATCCTATATTCATATAACGTCGATGCTCTAATGGATTAGTATGTTTATCAAAGTATACTTTAAAATACTCTAATTCCATATACTGAGTACATTGCGCAACAACGACCTGACGCACTGTGAGGAGTTGCTTGGGGCAGCCCAATCTCCGGATCTCAATCCACTAGAGAAGCTATTAGTTGATAGACCTAAAAATTAAAAAAAGAAATCCAAAATGCTTGCAACCCAATCTCAAAAGAGCGCTGTGTGGCTCTGGTGAAGAGAATGCACAGAAGATGTGTAGCAGTTATTAAAAACAAATGATATTCTGGAAATTTTTGTATTCAACGACAAATTTTCTTTTGTTTCTTTTATAAGAATAAACTTTTTATTCAGTGGTAAATTACTCTCCAAATTTTATTTTTTGGGTAGGGGTATTGTACTAAAATGCAACATATTAATAAAATAAAAAGTGGAGTGGCGTGATCTTAGGGCGGCTTGTAACACGTTTGAAAAATAAAGACTTTAAAAACAATAACGAACAACAGAAAATATTCATTTTTTAATTGGCAACATATACCAATTGTGTTAACCTCGTACCCCATTCAGGGGTTTTTCAAAATAATATTACGCTAAACGTATCGAATTCGTAATTGCTATTATTGTTAAAAAAAAATGAAAATAACCTTTCCGTGTTCAAAAGAATTATTTATCGTTATTTTGTCATCCATCCCTTCATTATTGATTCAAATTCAATTACGGTGTTCATGTTTCGTCTATATCTTTGGTATTTTAGAACAATTGGGAACATTTGAAAAAAATAAGGGGTTTCGCTCATTTTATATCAAACTTATTTTATATCAAACTTTGTTGAATTAAATTATATTTGTTCTTTGAACTAACAAATACTGCCACTTTAATAGAATATTTGCAATGCAATGAAAAAAAAACTCTACTTAAATTAACGTTTTTTTTTTGTTTGTTTTCTTATGCTTACTTTCTCTATGTGGGCTTCACTTTTTTAACTTTTCACTAAAATTTACAACAAATAGCTAATTTCGATAAAACAGGAAAACTTTCAATGTTTAATAGCACTCAAAGAACAATATAAGCTAAACTAACGTTAACGATAAACATAAAATGGGATTAATATATAAAACGTAAAGTAATTTAAAGTTGCTTTTGCTTTAAAATTTTCTTCTCTCTAACGTTCATTTATTCAGTCATTCATTCAACCATACTACTTACTGCTCAAGCCAACAAACTTAAGAATAATGAAAAAGTATAGAGAAAAAAAAATCGAAAAAATATTGGTTGAAAATTAACTTTTTAAACTAAAGTGCAGAAAAAAGTTATACGAAAAACAGTGAATGTGATGAAAGTTAAAACAAAATATAAGAAGAAAAAAATGAGCAGCATTATAAGCACATATTGATACTTATTTAAAAAGTAAAATAAAAAAAAACATGAAAAAATTCTACTCAAGATGAGCTAAAGCAAATAACACTTACACAACCACACTCCACAAAAAAAGCAGAACAAATTCATACAGATACCACAAACTGGATATTTGCACCCACTAATACACACACCACTTAAATATAAAAGGATACAAAAAAAATCTAGTCGATTAACCAACTCTCCTCTGCCACACACTTACATATGTAGTTGTACGTGTTCTCCTTGCACACATTTATTTTCACAGTCACAAATACACGCACATACACACATTCTCTTTTTAAACTGCTACTTACCAGCATTAAATCCAAAATGCTTGAACATAAAACTAGTGCTGCCGACAGGAAATGCATCAAAATGATAAGAGTAAAGTTTGCCGCAAAATCCGAACATAAATCGATGATCGCGTTATGACGTTTTACCACTTCAGTCAGCTGCATACGAAAACGTTGATTCTGTGCCAAACTTGAAGTTTCACCTTAAAAGTTTTTTGTGTTTTTGAAAGAAGTAGTAAACAAAAAAAAAAAAAAAAAAATATGAAAATAAAAGTTGTGTTGATTGTTTCAGATTTATTGCTGGTGGAGAGATGTAAAGCGCGAGAGTGTAAAACGGAAGTACAGACAAATTTGTGGTGTGTAAAGAAGGGAATTTCATTGTTTATTTTTTCAATTTTGATTTAGCACACTCTACATTTAATAATTACGATTTTAAACGCAGTTAAGAAAATTAAACCATTTAGTTAAAACATAACTTATATCAGCCTAATAGTTATACAGCCGTATTCATAAAAATTTACAAGAGGTTTACAAATCATTATTAAGCATAGTTGTATTCATAACAGATTATAAGCTTAACAAACCTTTCGTAAAGCTAAAGAAAGGACTACAAATAAATTGTCAATAGAATACTCACACAACCTAGACAATATACAGGAACAAAATATAGTTGTGATAGTACCAAAGACGTTTTGTATGACGTGTTATGACAAGGTAGGACCTGTCACATCTGAAAAATATCTGACGAGAAAGAAGTAACCATTAAATAAAATATATTTTAATTCTTTTATTTATCTCAAAAACTTATTTTACTACCCAACTAGTGCTGGCAAATTCTACTACTTTCCATTACTCAATAATATTCAATACTTTTCATTTGGCTACTCAATATTACTCGATACTTTTAACGGATTTTTTAAAATTGTAACGCATAGTTTTTATCTGCAAATTGAAGTAGTTTTTTTAAAAAATAAAAATAGATCTTCAACTATTATTGGTTTTGTATGTCTTTTATTATTAAATCAAAAATAAATGTAAAGCTAACTTTTAATTTAACGTTAACAACAACTTAAAAAATAATTAAAATAAATT
Organism: Bellardia pandia; assembly: GCA_916048285.2. NCBI lineage: Eukaryota > Metazoa > Arthropoda > Insecta > Diptera > Calliphoridae > Bellardia > Bellardia pandia. Next base: position 41,034,376 of record OU696530.1, read on the forward strand.
CTTTGTAAAATTAATGAATTTTTGTCTTTTTATACAGTGATGTATTTTTATGCACTATTTTACCCACTCAACTTGCTTAAAAATAAAACTCAGAAAGTATCGAGTAACTACTTTTGAGTATTGAGTATCCAAAAAAGGGGCAAATACTCGATACTCGGTACCCATTACTCAATACTTTGCCAGCACTATACCCAACTAACCGCTTGTTAGTAAATATTTGTCACAAGTGGGTCACTACCTTAAGTTTTTTATAATTATTAATGATATTATGATGATTAAAATTATTCATTAGACTGTCTTAATTAGCGCAAAAGATCTTGAAAGAGACTTATCAGAGTTCACGATCATTTCACGATTGAGCAAATGTATTATAATTCCGGCGATCTAAAACCATTTATAAGTCCTGTAGAAGATGGCGAAAACTATTCAACTTTTCAGTAAAGAGAACGGTAAAATTATCACTCTATAAAAAGTAAGTCTGTTGCGATTACAGAAAAAAGACGAAACTAGAGCATGTAATCTTAGATCATGTACTTATCATTGGGATTATGCACGTACATCTTTTTTGAGGTGTTTTTAAAAAAGAAGATAACTTTGGATGACCTCTTCTCCTTAATACCAAACATTTATGTGTTTGGCAGTAGTAGTTTTTAAATCGAAGTATTTGTGATAAACATATAAAATATTACAAATAAAGTATTAATCAAGTCGTTAAAATTACTGGTTAAATTATTGTATATGTAGATAAGTTCTCAATTAGCAGAGATATGAGTAAACGACAGCCAGTTAAGTTGTGGAATTCCAGACATCCTGAAAAAAGAGGGGCGGAACATCAATTGTATGGTTGTGAGCCTAATTTAGATACCTTAACATTACTTTTGGTTCACTATACAGTTTTTTAAAACTAGCTCACTATTAAAGTATATTTTCTAGTTAGAAAAAGATAATATGATTTCATCACCTGACATGGCTGGGCAGAACTTGCATCTTGTTTCTAATTTAACTATTATAAAACTGAAAACTTTGATTCATTGCATTGATTCCATAATATTCAATTTAATAAATAATATAATAAATGACATAATTAAAGTACAATTATGTTTCACTTTCTCTAAATGCTACTTCGTAGTGATAGTTTTGTTTTCAAAAATCCTTAAAAGGAATACTAACAGGAACTTAAATAAGAAATTGGTGTCAAAACGTGATACTCATACAGACAAAAATGATTGATTGCAAAAAAGCACACTTTTAGGATGTATATTAAAACTAAAACAACATAAACATATTCGTTTTTCCACAACACAGCTGAAACTAAAACTGGCAATTACGCGATTTAATATTTGGTTCGACCACTCGTATCAATAGCGCTTTTTTCAAATCGTTTTTTGTTAGAAATTTTGTGTTTCCTTATGCTAATAACTAAAATTGAATTAGTGGTGTAGGGTATAATAAAAATGCTGTCTCTTACAATGACCTCACTTTCAAATCTATTGTTTAACCCCCTGGCCCACGATGTCGAACGATAACGTTCGCTTAGATAAGACTTAAGACACAAACTTTTTATCGTATCTATTTTTTACTCAATCAAGTTTGTTTATTCCACAATCAAGTGTGTGTCTTAAGTCTTATCTAAGCGAACGTTATCGTTCGACATCGTGGGCCAGGGGGTAAGTCTAAACCAGCTAGTTGCCACTATTCAAGGGACATAATATGGTATAGTTACAAAGAAAGTAAATTTGTACTAAAGGTATTGAACTTTAACTGGCTAAATTGATAAATAATGGAGATGAGAAATAGTCTTCAATTGCAGAATAGTGAGGATAACATTTATTAAGACTTATATTTAAACGAAATCCGGATACTAATGTTTAACCGCCAGATCATGTTAGAAAGATCTGTTTCAGTTTGAAATCATTAAGTCATAATATCTAATAAACAATGCGGGAATTTCGAAAAATGTAGAAATAAATCTGTAATTTTTAAAGAAAAAATAAATAGAACGTCTACCAACCAATTTTCTGTTTTTGATTCTGTCAGAGAATTTAATTCCGTTCGAAAGTGGAATTAATTCCGTATATTGCTTCTATAGCAAAAGTAAAACGAACATTTTTTTCGGAATGAAATCTAGAAATGCTTAATATTAATATTCCACATAGCATACCGAAAAAAATGTTTGTTTTACTTTTTCTATAGAAGCAAAAAACGAAATTAATTCCTCTTCCGAACGGAATTAAATCATGTGTCCCAGTTTTCAATATTCTATAAGTTTAAAAATTAAACCATAAACTAAAAATTTTCAGTTCCTATCAGAGATTGGCAATGAATCGTTTTTTTACGATTCACAACTACTCATAACATTTTAAGTATAAGTGGTTTTACATCATTGAAATTTAATTACTCTGAGTTACTCAAACTCACAACAACGTTGATATAAGTATGAGTACTACGCCGACTTCGAGCTCATACCATTCTCAATAGTTTTGATTCATAAACAACGGTATTTAGATATATATTTTAAGAAAAATACTCACATACTCATAAAGTATTCAACTCAGTTAAGTCATTAAAAAAATTTCAGCTTATTCCGTTAGGTATTTATACAAAATAAGTAAAAAAGAAATATAAAAACATACAAGTAAGTTTATAGGAAAACATATTGGGAAAATATAACATTTATTATTTTATATAATTTTTATAAGCGGACTGTGAACATGAACGACTCTCGCATGAGTGTATGCGAGTCATACTTATTTTTTTATCGTCTACGTACATTGAGTTAAGGAGAGTCTAAATAAACAACATCATACATGAGATTAAGTATGAATATAATGAGTAGTTCAAACTTTAAAGATGAATAGTGGTTTGATGATATTGAGACAAGTATGAGTACGTATAAGTATAACAAATTATAAGTCATGATTCAAGTATACTCACTTTTTCAGTACTCATAACTGATCTCTGGTTCCTATAGCCATAAGAACCGTTTTTAAAATCTATGCATTTAGAAATTACAAATTTATTTCAAATTCTTTCTAAATGTTCCCACATTGTAATGAGTGCTGCCAACTTGATGCGTTTCACACTATTTTTTTTGCGAAAAATTTCTTAGTTGGTTGTGGTGCGCTTTTTTTTTATGTTAATTTCGGTGCGTTTTTTAATTTTTCTGAAAATGTGATGAATCTTTATTTTTTCTAATTTTTAAATGCAGTTTTTTTAATAACTTATTATCATGAAATCTATGTATACGATTCATACTTCAAATAGAAGTATGTACTTAAAGTAGAAAACAAAAATAATTAAAAAAAAGTACCAAATAGGTACTGAAATTAGCCCTTTTTTTACCAATTAGTACTTCAGTTCCGAATATCATATTGTGAGTTAAATTTTGAGTGGTTAAATGCTTATTTTATCTTTATTAACTCGTTTTTTTTAACAAAAAGGCTTTTGCTAATAATCGTTGATCTCTTTTTAAAAAATTTTATAACATTAAAAAAATAATTACAGCATACTCGTATCTAGTACAAAGATATACAAACAAATTTGTTTAGTTTATTTTTTAATTTTGTTAAGTTTTATATTTTTTTTTCTAAAAACACTGAATTGAACTGTATAAGACAATTTTATTGTTTAAAATTTATTTAAAAGAAATTGTTGGTGCGTTTTTTTTTAAATGGCGCTTTATTTCTCCATTTTGGTGCGTTTCGAAATTTTAATGTTGACAACTCTGATTGTAATACATAGTTGATATGCCTGATAAGGTATCGATTCTAGCAATATACATATTCTAGTGTTGTATTTAGGTTCATTACACTTATTTGTTTTGAATTTGTTCTTCATAGACATAAAGGATTTTTTAGCGATATCCTAAGAATATTGGGAGAAAAGTATTTATAATGATACACAGACAAACTGATGTACAGGTTATAATACATTCAGAAATTAATTCTGAGACGACTGATTTACTAAACGGTTTGTAGAGCATTATTTTTGTAAATTGTGGTGTCGTATCTAAATGTTGCCTATCATCAGTTTCTATCTTTACGAAATTATATTTCAATTTAAATGTAATGGATGGTATCAACATACTGCATGTCTAACAACATACAACATGATTATTAACATTTGCAAACACGCCGTTATTAAAAAAGTTTTGGAGTTTTACAACATTAAGTTTTAAAAGCTGTGAGAACGAACTTTGGATTGTATTCTCTAGAGGCTGATGGAAATTACCAGAATATGGCGGTAGTGTACCTATATAAATAGAACAAAGCGGCCCACTCAACAGTAAGTTTATTATGAGTCTTCATTAAGTAAACATTTTTAAACCGTAATTTAAGTGTGTGTTAAATTAAATTGTAAAAGGGTATTAAAAGGCAGAGTGTTTATTTGAATTATTTTGTACATTTGAATAAATAAAGACTCGTTATATTTCCTTTAAACTACTTGACGCTTTTATTTTGCAATTAAAAGAAAAACGGTTTATTTAAAGGAAACAAACCACCGTTTTTAAAAGGTAAAAACGTAACACTATTAATTCTAGCTGACTCTGCGTTATTTTCGACTAATAATAGTTCAAGTTCAAGCTGCTTAATTAAATTTGATACCCTTTCATTGAACTTTAGCTATAGTAAAACTAATTTCCACAAACTCTTAAATATCATTACTGCCTTAGTCATCATGTTTACAATTAGTTAAACGTTAAAATCTCTTCATCCTCTTAATTTAATTACACATAGAATATATGAATACTGCCAAAGTGAGAATCATTATTGTAGACATTACTGTGAAAACTAATCATATTAGTTAAATTGATAATAGTACAAGATTTTGATGATGATAGAAAATCTGCACCATTCATAAACAGGCAATACAAGTAACTCGTTATCTATATAACAATTAAAAGTTAAACAAATCTTTCTTTAAAGAATATTTCCTGTTTTATTAGGGATTTAATTAAAATGTTTGCAGTCAATTCTATGTAAATCTTTTACATTTTGAAAGGTTTCCCTGTAGTGTGTTGATAAATCGTTGCTAAACTTTTGTAATGTATATTTTCATATTTTTCCCCTAAGAAAAAAAAAAAAAAAAAAAAAAGAAACAATTATGATGGTGTTATAAGCATCAAAAAATTAAGTAGAAAAACTTGTAACAACTTTTACTGTCGGCTTATCTCTTTTGTCTTTTTAAATACGGAAGTCAATTGGCAGCACGTTACAAAATGATTGTATGCTTTCAACATAATTGAGTTAGGAGAAAGTTAAAACAAAGAATAAAATCTTAAATTATTAATATTTGCTTGCACCAAAAAAAAAAAAAAAAAAAAAAAAAAAAAAAATTAAAAAAAAAAACTTTATCAGAAACTAAGCAAAAACATAAATTCATTATTCGATATGAAATCACTTATTGTTTCTTGTATTCTCTCATTATAGCTATACTTATTATGTAGAACATATTATTTTTTTTATCAGTATTCTTTAACTTACATTCTTTCAGCTCAGCAAATATGATGCGTATGTCATACTGAATCATACGAAATACACCGCTCATGTACATGCAGGCACAAACAAAAAATCCATCCACAAAACTGAAGGTAAAAACTGTCATCGCACCGGATAATGTTAGAATGATATATGTCACCGGATAATATGGATAATTGACAAACATTTCCGGTATGCTGTAAGGAAATTCAAATGGTGAGTAGAAAGAAAAGCAATTGTTATAAATTGCCAGGAATTCATAGAATGTAGTACTTAATTTACATATACATACATAATAATTTGATATTTAGTTATGTTTATATGTGTATTTAAATTAGTTAAAAGCTTTTTGTTCATCTATTCTATACATTCACATTTGCATTACTTTTCTAACAACTATTTATATGCCTTTTAACAAATTGCTGTCTATGCTCATACAAAGTGTTGACATAACATACAACGACTACTTGCACACAGTGGCTCACCGCTTACTTTATGCTGATCACTTTGTTTGTTTTTAGAGCTCCATAAAAAGAAAACTAACAGGCAATTAAAAAAGAAATTCTCATTTAAAAGAAAAAAATGTTATAGTCTTACAAACAAGAGTAACTTAATGCAAAAATGTACATTTTAATATATTAAAACTAAAAAAAATCTCGTTTTTTTTTACGTCACAGCTGATTTTATGCAGCCAAGTATGGATTTCAAATACTTGAAATTAAAACTGGCAATTACACGATTTAATATTTGGTGTGGTATTCGTTATTATCTATAGGTACAATAGATTTAAACAGATTTTGGCATAGATGCGACCAGTTTTTGTGTAATACTCGGCGAAATATTTGACCAATCCGTCAGTAGCGCTTTTTTAAGTAATTCTTGTTAGAAGTTTTTGTGTTTTCTTACGATGATTTCTAAAATTAACCATAAATTATATATGTTTTTGTTTCGACCTTTTAAATTTTAAATAAATTAGGTAAGTAATCAGGCTCGAGGTCTGTGTTATAATCAATTATTTTATTTATATTTATTTTTCAATATTTCGCCTACCATCGGTAAACATCATCAGGGGCCAAATTACCGCATTCGATATCGAGTAAAATTGATCGTAATTTTCTTATTTGAGATTATGGCATTCGATATCGAGCAAGAAATTTAGTACATTTTATCATAATTTCGATATCGAAATCATTTTTCGATACGATAGCTTATTTGATCACGAATGCAATAATTTGACCCCAGGAAAGTGCAATATTAAATGTTTAACTTTAAAGTTCTAATTTTTGATGATTGCAACTCATTGTTTTATTTTCCTGATGATGCTTACCGATGGTAGGCGAAATATTGATTATAACACAGACCTCGAGCCTGATTATTTACCTAATTTAACGAACCATAAATTTTCAATAAAATTAAGGTCTGACGACTGTGGGCAGTAATATATTTGACACTTTTGCGCAATATCCGATTTGTGCTTTGGTTCGTTATTCTGGTAAAATCGAAATTCTGTTCTAATATAACCAGATTCTCTTGTTTTTACCAACAAGTTGTCCTTTAGAATCTGAAGGCACGTAAACTTGTGCATGATTGTTTCAGCTAATGTTAAATTCAGGCCAGTTAACTAAAGGCCCAAACCATGACACTGCCTTCACTTTTGCCTTTAGGTTTTCTTTGTTGAGTTCTGTATTTGGTTTCTGCCAAACATACGACATGCCATTTGAACCGAATATATTAAAATTAGATTCATTGGCGCAGAAGAAAGAATTCTTAAATGCAGATTCCTTGTAAACTTGTTCTTTGACGAAATATAGCCTACACAGTCTGCTTTTGGGGTTTGTAAACAGTTTCTTGCGTACAAATCGGTCATTTAAGTGATGTTGCCACAAGGCACGACTGACAGTTTCAACGCAACATTGTTTGCCCAGGTCAGCTTCAAGTTCGGAGGCCATTTATAGAGCTTATCGCCTTGAATTTGCCCTTATTTTTCTTAAAATGTGTAGGTTATCATACTCATTGAAAATTTTATTTTGTGCTTTTCTTTCGATTGAATGAAGCGCCCAATGATTTTTTGGACTGAGGAAGCTTTAATGTTAACAACGCTACATTGCGCTATGGGTACAGTAGAAAGCATTTTTAATGTATTTAAATTGTATTAAAAATTTATTAAAATGTAATTTTTTTCAATAAATGTTTTTTGTTTGTTAGACTAAAAATTAGTTCTTTTAAATGACACCAATTTCATTTCATCTAAATGATCGCATAACAAGAAATTATAATAAACATGTGATTATCGCATACGAGTACACTACTGGTCTATTTGAAAGAACTATCAGTGGGGAGCACAAATTAGTTAGTATTTTGTGCACTTGTTATTGCAAAATAAAAACTAAAACTATCAAGTTCTAGAGCACAATTTTGAACCATACAAATATTACAGATTTGTTTGTTATTTCGTATATCACTTTTTACATGTTTACATCAATTTTTAAATTAATCAATTTTAAGTGCTTTGGGTCGCCATCTAACTTAAAAGTAACTTCATCCACATGATAGATGCTCTTATTTACAAAATCCGAAAGATGAGTATGAGCAAAATACGCAGCTGGTCTTCTTTCCTCATTATTTCTTCAATTCTTTGTAGTGGGCCAAAAAAATTCTGCTTATGCTACGTTGTACGTCTATAGACTTTATTTAATCTTACTTGTGTGTTTAACTAACATGAGCATTTGCTTCTTGCTTTGTTGTGATCTCAGAGTTCAAACCTGGATCAGTTGCTAATTAGTACTTATCTTGGCCAAGCTACATAGTTTTTTTTTTAATTTTTATGATTTTCTCTCTTAACACACAAAGCTCTCTGCTGCTTAACCAACACACATATAAACATCATTTTCTCTGTAAACACCCTGCAAATAACGCGACTAGTCCATACATGCATGTAAAGACTAGTCCAAAGAGGAGTAGGAGTACTTCAAAACTACTCCAAATATATGAAAAAAGATGGTCCATTTAACATTGCGATGTCCTAGGACGGGACCATATAACCCATCGGAGTAGTCCCAAAACTACTCCATGGAGTACTCACTCAATATGCAATCGTGTTAACACGAAACCATGTCGTTTAACTACAAACTCTTGTTTAACTATGACATGGTCCATGACTGCATAACATTGGACCATGTTGTGAGTAGTCCATATCATCTAAAGTGGATCACGTAGTCCAATATTATTTGCAGGGCACTTGTCGCTCTTCAGTTGTGTCATAACAGGCCGTGTGTCTTCATTCGTTAATAGCTTTTTGCGACCTCTGATTTGTTATTTGGCTACATTAGAGCAGAGGTAGGCAAAGCGCAAAATGAGGTTGTGTGTGTGAGCGAACTACCCAGCAAACATAAACATAATTATATAAATTATACAAAAAAAACTTAGATAGGAAACATACACTCACAATATATTTTCCGTAATATATAAGAAATTAACAACGAGATTGATATATAAACGGAACTTCTAATACTTCAAAAGCTGATTACATGCATGTTACCAAATGCATTATCAATCATAAAATATTTTTCGTAGTTCATTATTAATTTGAAATGTTTGTTGGGAAGTATTTCTGAAAAAAATATAAAAGCATCCGCCGCATGTGCACACATTGCTGTCTCAACGACGACTGAATGAAAGAGATTAAGTGTATGTGTGAAGTGCTCTCTGCACTATTGTGCTATATGATGCCGACCTATGCATTAGAGCAGGGGCTTCCAAAAATTTTTTGCTAGTGTAGTAGTGAGTACGAGAGAGTAATAAAATTGAGAGAATGTATTTATTTAAAGCCGCAGAAAAATGTTAGTAATATACATATTTTATAATTTGCTATGTATGTACCAAAAGCATTTTTGACCGCACAATATTTTTTGAGTGTCATCATTTGTTAACCTGAAAAAATAACATGGCATCCGCTAGACATGTGTACTTGTCGAAGTCTCATCGACGACTGAATTGAAGAGCATAAAAATATGTCTTGGTAGTGGTAGCACAATTGTGCTATGAAATGGAAGCCCCTGCATTAGAGCTACTTTTTTGCCTTATGAACACTGATTGAACTACTCTTAACTATTTAGCTACTACTCGTGTAGCTTTTTTTTTTGTCATTTCTATAGTTAGAATATTGTCCTCACAGTCTCTTACTAGTTGCTTCAATATTCATTATAATTTGTATTATATTTTGATTTGTGGTAGATAATTTGCAAAAAGTATTTAGCACATGCAATTAAATTTTTAAGTCATAAACAAAGCAAACACATACAAAACTAAGGGTAAACTTCGATATTTTTGTGCAAATATTTTAAAAGACACACTTGTGCAATATTTTGTACATTGAGTACAGTTCTTTTTGTACTGATTGTTTATTTTCTGAATAAAAAAATTCTCCCTGCAGTGGACAATTTCCCCATGCGCGAAGTGCGTCTCGTGGCTACATCGTCTTAGGTCGTGCTGGAAGGCAAACTGAAGTCATTTCGAGTAAGTTTGTAGCCATTGAATAACCCAATAAAACCAAAAACAGTTTTTTTTTTAATTATTAATTGGTTTTCATTTGGCTTCGATTTTACTGTATACCAGTGTCTATGACTTTTGACTAGCTAGTATTTTCGTCATTTGTTAAACACATTTCAGGTTTTTGGGACCTGGGAATTTCTTGCTTTATTAAAGGTTTGCTTGATTTTGCAATAAGCATTTCCATAGTCTGTAAAAATGTGTTAATGAAAATTTAGATTAGACAGATTGAATTACCACTATTTTCATGCCATCAATATTTGTGTGTCATGAACATTTCACGTGGTCTAGTTTGTTGTAACACTTCAATTGGAAGGTCAGCTATCAACTGTCTTATCGTTTAACATTACAAAGAACTTTAGTTGCGTCCGTTGGTTAGGTGTTAAATTCATTAAACATTTTTAATGCCATAAATTCTCGTGTTAAATGCCATGAGGAATTGTTTATCTGAGAGTGTGAAATACTTTGCCTGCCTATATTTTTATTCATGATTGGGCTGATTGTGACTGAAGCAAAATATAATTTTTGTACGCTACATAACCCGGAGGAGAGCGAAAGGGGATCATTTGGCAATTTTTTGTTTCTCAACATCAGCATGCATCATTCTCTTCCCACCTAGAGAACATAAAGAGACCATTCGCATTTGCTAACCATTCGCAAATTCATTGCTTTTGCATTGCTTTTACTCGACAATAATAAAAATGTGCATTGCTGTTTGTTTACTCATTTCTTATTACTGTTTGCTATTTTACATTCCCTTTTTGTTATGCGGTTATACATCAAGCAACGAAATAATTCAATGCCACATGAAAAAACTAAAAACATTCACACCATTCGTCCAGTATTCGTTGCTTTCAGTGAATGAAAACATAAACAAAGAGCAAAAACAATACAAAACCTGATGAGAAAATAAATATTTTTTGGTTGTTGCTTTATGTGCGATTTGTTGACAGTAAACTAGTAAAGTTTGATATTTTTTGTTAGTAACGTATGTTGTTAATCATACCAATCGTTAACCATTCGTACCAATCGTTAATTATTCGTTGCTTTTGGGAGTATACGTTTACATTTGTACAAGACATGCAATGCAAGCATCATTTTTCGTTATACTCCGTTTTGTGAATAATGACATGTATTGCTTTACGGAATTGATTTATGTTGTCAACATGAGGTTCGTTTTTTGTGATTGTATTCAAAATCTAAAATTAACCAATCAATCCGTTCTCTGTTCCCACCATCTCTTTTAGTTAGCCAATTCCACACATTTGAAAAATCAAATTCTTGATTTTAAATATATTTTAAATAATATTTCTTTATTTAATAGATAAATTAAACTAATGATTTCTCAATAAATAAAATAAAATATATTTTAAAGCAGCCTACTTGATTTGTGTTTGCATAACAATGTAACGATTTGTGGTTTTATCCCACCTCTTGTATGTTATTTATAAATACATTGCCTTAGGGACTTTCTGCCTTAACACATTAAAAAAGTATTAATTTCCACCCAATTTAGTTTCAATAATCTATTTTTGGCAAAATACTTGGCTTAATAACTGATTTATTTACTACCAATTTTGTCTTAATCAAACTGAAAATATTTTAACTATTAAACTGTAAAATCATTTGGTTTAGGGCTGTAAAGCCCAGCAACCACAATATTAAACAACAATTAAATTTTAAAATTGTTCAACAGTGCGTATAAGTGATGATGATTCATGTACAAGAAAATAAAAATTAATCATACGCATCAACACATCAAAGAAATGAAGTAATTTTTGTTTTATATTTTTCTTAATATACGAGTACATTGAAATGTTATAAATTGGTTTAATGTTGTACTTAAATATTTATGTTTAAGGTATAATAATGAAATACTTACACAATATTGAATGGCAGAACATTGACAATATCCTGACCTTGAAAATGTCTTATCACATTTGTCACCAGAGGCCTTAGGTTAAAAGACATGTTTGTAAAAGTTCCGCTGATTAGTAAAATGAAACTAAAGATGCTGGCAATTGAGGCCAACTTCTGTACAATTTGCATTTTCTTCTTGCAGTGCTGTTCTGCACTTAGCCAACCCACCACCAGCAAAAACGTGAAACAGCATTAGCCAAAGTAGTTTTCATTACGCCAACAAAAGACCACAGCGCCACCAGCAGCAGCAGCAGCAGGTGCAGCAGCATTAGCAAGAAGTTGAGAACAAAATTATTATTACGAAATAACTAATCATTTGGACAGTGCAAGTAGAATACGAAATTATACAAGTACAGTGTAATTAAAATGTAATTAACCAACGAAACAATAGCCAAGCAAGTCTCAAGTACTACTTGTTTTGCTTACACATACCTAAGTATATACAGGTAACTCTGTATGAGTTTATTTCTATATTTTACATATATGTACTCGTACCGTAACCGTACATGCATTTATGAAGGTTTAGGTTAAGATTCTCATACTAACCTGCCATTAGTATGGTGCGTATACGTTCAAGTATCATATACCAGCGATGATTAAAAACAAAGAAGACCAACATCTTCAACAGACAGATAGCCTTGGTAACGCCAGGACAAAAGGCCTCCAGTGCATTAACTAAATCATTTAAATACACAAAACCATATAAATTCTCACCGACCGCACCCAGAGCCACCACAAAGACATTGAAACCGAAGAATAGTAATTTTATGCAGGACTGTTTATGTTGAGGCCAAATGCCGCATATAATACCGGATATACGTGGTATGCGCATAAAACTTTTTGCTATTGGTACAGATGGCTGAAGAAAATCAAACATTATAAATAAATGTTTTGTTGACTTCTACAAGTACACGAGTATAATGTACAACGTATCTTTATATTTATATCTATGAACGTTTGTATTTTTACACGTTCTAAGTATTTTATTTTTGTTTCCTCGTTATTGTTGATGTTATTTATATATTTGCTTGTGTGTGTGTGTCTGTATGAAAGTTTTTGAAACTGTTTTTGTCTGTATTGTAGTTTTAAAATTTGGGTTTCTGATGCTGCTGCTGCTGCTGATGCTATTTGGGTTAGTTATTATAAATTTAAATACACAGACAAGACAAGAATTGGTACAGTGTTTGGAAAAGTGAAAAAAGAGAAAATATATATGTACTACTGCATGAATGCTGGCCCCGTATTGCTGCAATTCTGTTGGCGAAATATTACTTTCTGATTTTAACGATATAATAATGGGAAACTTTTGTTTCCTAAAGTATAAATTCTCGGAGAAACATAACATGAAAGAATGAAACTGCTGTTATATTATCAGTTGTAAATTACTTTCTGATTATAACTTAGACACAAAGGAAAAATTCTGTTCCCCAAAGTATAAATTCATTTGAATGATACTATTAATAAAACATATTTTAATCACATTAAAACAGTTTTATTAATATAAATTCAATTAAAATTACACTTAAAAAAAAACTACATTTACTTCTGCTTTTGTCGAGTCTAACTTCAGGAATGTATAACTTCTGTTTTTATGTGCATTTTTGTGTCAATGAGTTCAATATGCATATGTATGCAAAACAAATTTACTTAAAGTAAACTGCAAATACATAATTTAACTACTAAATTAAACATGTACCTAGTATGAAAGTACGACTTAAATGATTCATACGCTTGTTTCAATTCTGGCATACTCTCTTCAATATACTGGCCGGTATCTCATGTGTAAATTCTTTAATATTCACTTTCAGTGCGTCAACCTCACATAGCCTTTACATATCACCAGAAAAAATAGTTTAAAAGCATTTTGTTGAACTCGCATGTCAGCCAAGTCTAGCTCTTCCATTGTAGGCAAAACAAATTTATAATCATCGCACGGAAGCACTCGCCAATCACAGTAACATTCCTGCTTATGTTGACTTTGAAAAAGCACTGTCCAATGATGATATGGGCTCATAATCCACAACAAGTTGTACTTTATTCGGGATACCTTGGCAGTTCTTGCAATAATTCTTCTGTCTTCTCTTCACAACAAAAACGACAAATAAAGTTATTTTTTGACATAATATGTATTACACTACGTATGAGGAATATTTATTTCTATGTAGAGGAAGATTTTTAGCAACTTTATTTGTGGTAAGATCATTTTTGGCAGCTTAGCTATTTTTGAATAACTTGTTGTTCAGTTTGGTCCATAATTTAACCATAAATCGACTTATTGAACATTATTATTAAAATTTATGTTGGGTTAAGAAAGTGTATGGTGCATTTTATCGCTCATTTCTGTTTGAATGGATAAGTATTTGGTGTGAAGATCTGCCAGAAGCATTGCAAGAACTGACAATGCATCCCGAAAAATGCTCTGTTAGGTGTGAATTATGAGCCAATGACGTCATTGGACCGAACTTTTTCAAAGACGACGAAGGCAGGAATGTTACTGTGAATGGCGAGCGCTACAGTGCGATGGTTAAATTATTTTTGCCCAAAATAGAAGAGCTAGCCTTGGCTGACATATGGTTTCCACAAGACGGTTCCACATGCCACACAGCAGGCGAAGCAATGGCCCAATTGCGAGGCGAACAGTTTATTTCACGTTTGGAGCCGGTCAATTGGCCGCCTAGATATACGCCTAGGGGCTAGATAAGGGCTTATATCTATAGGGACAAACCCACAACAGTTAGCGCATTGGAAGCTAATATTTAAGAATTTATTCGTGACATACCGGCCGATAAGTTGGAGAGAATATGCCAAAATTTAACCCAGCTTATAAACCATTTGAGGCGTAGCCGCAATTAACATTTGCATGATATTATCTTTAAAGATTGAATTATGTAGATCTTTCTATCGACTCAAATAAAGATGTCATACATTTCTCTAAATTGTATGTGTTTTTTTAAATAAACCAAAAGTTCTTTAAAAACACTCTTAATAATGCAAGATATTACAATTTGGCACACTTTATTTTTATTATAAGCGGGCAAGTCTTGAATTCAAAAACTTTTTAATTTTAACAACTAAATTATAAAATCACTTTTTCGAAACACTGTGCACAATTTTCGCACAATCCGTTGCCTTTTGGCTAATAACGTTTGTATTCAACTTCAGCTGTATTGGTCTTACAACAAATGCGGCTGCTATTATAACTAATACTGGATGTTACTGCCACTGATGGTTGTGATGCTGGTGGCACCAAACAACCGACTGGATTCCTTTATGTCGAAACAATGAAACTAGTTTCATTAGTCAGCTTAGATGGTGGCTTTTTATACTGCGGCATATTTTGAACTTATTTTTTTCTTTTGTTTCTAAATTTTTAAATTTTTTTGTTGTAGTTGTTGTATTTTTGCTTGTAGAAAATAAATATTATTATAAGTAGCTGTTGTTTACTGGCATACAGACATACATACATACATACATAGGTAAATGTGTATGTGTATTAAATATATTAGTTTCGAATGAAAGTAACAGTAATAGGGGAATTTCATTGAGAGGTGTTATTAGTAAAAAAAAGAAGAAGTACTTTCTACTGTGATTTTTTCTACCCACAAATAAACAAAACAGAGTGTTATAATATAATCTTGTATAGATTATATACATAGATTACACAGGTCAACAAAAAAAATTTTTTTTTTGAGTCTTTTATTTAGTGATTATTTTTTGATTATATAAATGGAAAAGTAAACAGGAACTCCATTAATAATAAATAAAGTTTGCTTTTGTACTTAATGGGAATAAATTTCCATCAAAGAAAATAACGAAAGCGTTAAAATGGTTCTTCAAGTTGTAAAATATGAACAGTATGCCTGGCCTGTGATAGGGGATTTCAAAATGGTTGGGTTTCTGGTGGCAATGCAAGGGGGATACACTAAATATCTGTGTTACCTTTGCTTATGGGTCAGTAGAGCCGATGCACTTCACTACCAGCAGCATTCATGGCCTCAACGGAGCGAGTTTCAAATCGGACAACATAATGTAAAAAATAAACCAATTGTAGAGCGCTTTTAATAGCATAATTATGGTCTTAAAGGACGCGTACAATAAAAAAAATTGGTCAATTTAAAGACAAGAAACGGTATTATGTATTCGCCGAAAAATCCAATATGAAGAGTTTTTATTTACCGCGATATTGAGGTTTTAATAGACATCCGATTTGACAAGAACTTTACACTCTATTTTCTCAAAACCCAAAAAAATTATATTCGCTATTGTTATATTGAGTGGACGATATGTATTGCAAGTTATTTTCTAATTTTTTTCTTTTTAAAAAGCACAAAACTTACAAACACTTGTTTGTAAATATAATTAAAAATAAATTTACATTTGTTTTTAGTTATAGTTCTTTTGTTTTAGGATTGTTTTTTTCATGTACACTTTGTTTAAGTTTTTTATAATTTTTTGAAATTTTATCCCTTTTCGGCGCAAGAACGCCAATTTTTTCTGTTTTCTTGTATTAAATATTAAATAAAACATAAATAAAGGAAACATTTTCAAAAAAATGTTTATTAAAAATTAACCCCCTGGCCCACGATGTCGAACGTATTTATTTGTTTTACTCAATCAAGTTTGTTTATTCCACAATTTGTGTCTTAAGTCTTATCAAAGCGAACGTCAACGTTCGACATCGTGGGCCAGGGGGTTAATAATGATTTTCGACAAAATATTATTTGTTGCAGAAATGCAACATTGCAGCAATAGCTCTTATTTATTGCTGTTGAACTTGTGCTAAATGAAAATTTTTAAAACAGTTATTTTGCTTATTGTAACATAAAGCAATGCCGCATTTTTCGCATAATGTTTGCGAATAACCCTTACATTCCTTACAAATTTGCATCTCATCCGTTTTTAAGTCCATGCTGGCCAGTGCCCTAATTGGTTCATCCTCACATTTCTTGGAGGTACGTGTTGAGCGGGACCTTTTTGTTTTGAATTAGCCATTCAACATCACTTCCACGTTTTGCACGGTTGACTGTCTTATATTTACATAAGGTCTCAGCTGTATTGAGTCTGAACTCTGCAGAGTTAAGGACCTTACTAGTACTACCATTTGCAGCATGTATTCTTTTATGTAACAGCCATCAATTGCACATAGTCATATAAAGAAAATGGTAAAAAAAAAATGGTCAGATTTTATACAAACGATCAGAATCATCATGGTTGTATGGTAGCATTTTGCTGTTATCGTTGAAATGAAGCAACTGCGTAATCATCTAAAATATTTTTACCGACATCATCTCCCGTACCGGTGCAAAGCTTAGGTTGTCGGACCAATACATTTTTGTATTTGGCATATGAACGATCGACATATAATAAACGATACCAATGAACTGACGTATCTCCTGACTATTAACATTAATTGGCTTATTTTAATCTTTCTGCATAGAATATAAATTGGTCTAGTCTTTTATAAGGTCTATTTTATCCTTTGGAAACAAATATGAAAATACCTCAAAAGGGGTATCTAGGCAATGTATCTCTGGTGGTAACGTTTTAGACCCAAGAAAACGTAGTTACTCATCATTTAAAGTTAAGCTTTTCGTTTTCGATACAGTTTTTGCCTTTGATATACGGCCAGATAACTTTGGAGCTGCTTTAGCGGAGGTAGTAGCAGAAGCTGTTACTGGAAATAAATCAGTGGTGGATGTAGTTGGTAGATCGTCTGCAAAATCAGGAACATCTTGTTCGTTAGGCGGCAACTCTAATTCCTCATCAGAGCTTTCATCCCCATTCTCTTCTTGATTGTATGGTGGATCAGCGACATCATCGTCATCAGAAAAATCAAATCCATCTTCGCTATCTTCCCACTCTGCTAGAATATTTTCCAAGTCCTTAATAGTCAAATTATGCACTTTTTTGCTCATTTTATAACTACGCAGATGAAGGGAAAAAAATTGTTAAATAATGGGCCTCAATACGCAGTGTTGCAGATATGCAACAAACAAAAATCAGTATAAAAACTAACGAAATTGGTTTTGAAAAAAAAAACTTGCAATTTATTTTTGAAATATATCGTATTATCTTTCACTTTCACAAATTTCAAGAGACAAATATGAGTATTTCTTCAACAAATTATTTTTCGCAAATTGACTAAATGCGTGCACACTTGAAATGTTCACTTCATCTAGTCTGCTTTTCATTAGAAAACTTTGTTTCCAACCATAAGAACACTTTGTTGCCAAACTACAACATTAAGCTAAATCGGCTTATCGGCATCTGCGGTATTTCAACACTAACTTTAAGGATATGTTGCAGAAATGCAACATGGTGCCGTTAAGGGTTAGTATTTTGTGGTAGTTTTTCCAACATTGTAAATATTTTTCAAATATTGTAACATTTTAACCAATTAACGCCCACTGTACTATACTTAGTACACAACTTAAAGTCGAAGTAAAAATTATATAATGCTGTTTTTCGCATTGGCATTGCTTTTTGTCAGTCAACAAGAGTACATGCAACGTTCTCATGGCTGTTAAAAACCAAAGTTGAAAAATAACAGTAAGGAAAATCCCCGTTTTGATTAGAGATTTATTTCTTGCTGGATTGCAAGTTCTTATTTAGTTTATTTTACATCAGTTGAATTTGAAAAGCTTCGAAAAGCATTTTATCTACTTGATAACACCACATTCTAATAAAATCAAAATAAAAGCGTTTATTTAGTTCGTATAGAATTTTTTGAGCTGTAATATACTAAGTGCTGCTGTACTATAGTAATGCCCAATAAAACAGTGCGTATTTAAATGTAGTTTTAGTTAATTTTTATAAAATCTTTAGTTGCATTTAAATACAGATTCATTTTTTCAGTCATACTTAATTGCTGTTATGATTTTGTGGTAAAAATATGGTAGCACTTTGAAATGTCAACAAAATTATCGATATATTTCAGAAAACATGTGATTGTTTTGAATAAAATTTGCCAACAATTTTGTGTTTCGGTTTTTGTGTTTACTTGTTGTATTGTTTTGTGTGTTTTATTGTTTTGTGTGTTCTATATATTAAATTTGGTGGCATAAATATGGATAAAAGAAGTCCCAACATTACCTTAATAGAGATTGACTTCTTGTTGGACGCTATTAAGAAATACAGCAGCGTGATTGAAAAGAAAAAAAAAACCAAAAACAAATGTCAAAACCATATGTTCAATGTTTACAACTTAAGTTGCACTTAAATGAACATCGTTGGCCATTTAAGTTTCATTTAATTTTTCAGTGAAAAACAAAATTTTGTACTTAAATGCACTTTAAAAATAAATGACACTTAAATACGCACTGTTTTATTGGGCCTAAGTTTAGTACACTGGGCGTTTAAGGTAAGACAAAGTAGTACAGCGAAGACATTTTTATTTTGGCACTGTACTTTAGAGTTGATATTTTTGCTATTTTTTATATTGTTTTTATTTATAAAGGGTAAACCCGTGCAATACGGATATCGTAATTGGGCATTGACCAGCTTCAATGGTTATTATTATTATTATGTCCTGTGGTTCCTAGTAGGAACAAAGGGCCGCTTCAATGGTTATTGTTATATATTTGATGTATATTGTGGGAAAACTTCCGAGGCGCCCATTGATTCTATTGGAACTCGTATTGTAAAGAGTTTGCTTGCAAAAGCGCCAACAATACCAGAAGAACATGCGGTTTGCTTTGATAATTTTTTTCGAATTACGGTCTTTGTGTAGATCTGAAGAGCGAAAACAGTACTAAACGATGTCTATTGATTTCATCAAAGGATATGCGTAAAAGGCTTACAGCTGAATATGATTATAGCTTTGATAAGACAAAGTTCTTATGGGTAGATGGAAAGATGACAATGTTTGCACGATTGGAACAAATTTCGATATTTTGGAGCCTATGGGGAAAGTTAAAAGAAAAAAATTAACGTAAACATGCCTCACGTTTTCCAAAGTTACAATAAAGCCATGGGAGGGGTAGACCAGATGGAGCAGTCTATAGGAATGTACCGAAAGGCAAGAAGTGGTGGTGGGTTTTGTTTACTCACGTATTGGATATGACTATTTCAAATGCATAGTGGTTATATTGTCTTACAAACCCTGGTAATCGATGGTTTGGTTCAATTATGGTTTCGCAGGATAATAAATAGAGACAAACATCTTCTAGAATTGAAGGAGACGGGCGTTAATGGATTAATCCAAATAAATAATCCGATATTATGCAGACAAACTACTGATCTGATGCAAAATCATTGGTGGAAACAAAATATTAGTAAAACTAAACATATTTTGCTTGCATTGTAAACATAATATGAGCACGAAACTTACCATGTAATGATTATTTGTAGGTTTAAATAGTTGTAAACAACATAATATGTTTGAATAGTTATCATTTAATAGTTGTGGTAAACATTTTTTTAAAAAATAATTATGTTTCAATTTTATAATTGCGATGAACATACACATTTTTATAGTAACTAAAATATTGTTAAAATTAAATTAAAACAAGTGCAATATTCGGATGTGCCGCATCTTATATACCCTCCACCTAAACATAATCACCTCTATCGTGAATAAAAATTCCACGTGAAATTTGTTCCCTTTTATTTTTTTAACATTGAATTTTAATAGGAAAAATGTGAAAAGGAAACAAATTTCACGTGGAATTATTATTCACGATAGGGGTGAATAATAAATACAAAAAGTGGCTATAGGACTAGAATATCCTTATTCTTTATTTGTATGCAGTCTTAGTGGAAATTATTAATTCAATATCGGTCTTTATAGAGCAACTATGGCAAATCATGAGCAACTCTTCTTAAATTTCGAAACAGAGAATTTTATGTGTATTAGAATATATCACATTAATACATATTATTATTAAAGTGAATTTCGGAAATGGACCTTATATGGAGAATATGGTCAAATATGGCCCGATATTCTCAAAACACAGCAGTTTGATTTTGGCATGTATGTAAATGATTCGAGTAAAATTTTGCATCGATACCATTATTTATAAGAAATCTATGAGTTTTGAAGTGATTTTCGGAAGAGGGCTTTATAGGGGGGATACGGTCAAATATGCACCGAAATTCACAAAATTTTGTGGAATGATTTTTACGTATATTTAAATGACATATATAAAGTTTTAAGTCGGTACCGATATTTATAAGATATATATAAAGATTAATGACTTTTTCGGATGTGTTCCTTATATGGGAGCTATGACCAATTATGGACCGACCATCCGAAAGTTTGTTACAACTATTTATAAATGGTGTCCCAACTAAAACCCTTGATCGCTTGGGCAAATATCCTTCGAAAGACTCTCCTAATTAACACCTCTTTTTACACATCCTTTTCCTGTTTAGCAAAGTTAAATTACTGTGTTGTTCTTCAACTGCTCAATATTTTAATGTGGCTCACCACAACAATTTATTTTGTTTATATTTATTAGATTCTACATTTTGGGGGCGTTATTTCATAATATTTTAATTATTGTTTAACAAAAATTTTAAATTTCCGCAGCAGCAGCAACAACAACAACAAAAACTGTTGGTAATTGAAAACTTTTTAATTGTTTTCCATTAGTTGTTTTTTTTCTCTTCTGTTTTGGTTTGTGAATGAAACTCATTCATTCATATTAATACTTTTCAAACAAATTATGTGTAAGACTAACAAAGCACTTTGTTAAAGTTACTTGTATTAGTTAGTTGTATGTAACTATATTGCATAGTTTAAAAGTTTGTGTTTATTTTGTTAATTACATACTACTTATAAAAGTTATAATATTTAATAATGATTAACGATTAATTGGAGTTTGTTAAAACAAATCTTTTATACAAAAGTGTTAATTATACTAATAGTAGGCTCAAGTTTTTTAAAAACAAAACAAAACTATTTTAATATTAAAGTCGTTTGGTCATTTCTTAGGAAAGTCTTTTTATATTTGCATAACTACACAGTGCTACAGCTAAGAAAGTGTTCTTAAAAATGCGAGTTGATAGCCATCCTCTTCAACTATTTAAAGCTCTCTATAATCACAATGATTACAAACTGAAAAACTATGTACATACATATACAGGCATGTGATGGAAATCGAAAACGAAAACGAATGAGTTTTAGAAGTCAATTTTTTCGTAATATTTTTGTATTGAAAAACTTTTATCACATAAAATATAGAGATATTGGGCTACTAAAGAGAATTTTAAAAGAAAAATTTTAAAAATTAGATTATAAATGCATTAAAATGTATTTCCAAAACTGATTCGTTTTCGATTTCGATTTCCATCACATGCCTAATATTTAAATAAAGGCAAATGAAGAAAGGTTTTCCTTCATCAATCTTTAGTAATAAAAGGGCGGTTCGGAAACTACTTAGCCTAGCACAGAAAGAGAATAATTAGTTTTTCAAAAACATTTTTATTTTTTAATATCAATCTCCTGAAACTTCAATACACTTAGGCCAACGCTTATCTAGCAATTCTAGGCCTTGATTGAAATAGTTTTCCTCAAAGCCTTTAAAATAGTGGTATACAACTGTAATTGCATCTTCATTTTTTTAGATTTGAGAACAGGTAAAAGTCACTGAGAGCTAAATCAGGAGAATATGGTGGGTGGTCAAACAATTCGTACTTTATTTCGTTGATTTTAACCATTGTTAAAACACTCTTGTGCGCTGGTGCGTTGCCTTGATAAAACATTATTTTTTTGTGTTGTAGGCCAGGACGTTTCTGTTGAATTTTTACATTTAATTGATCCAAAATGTTGCAATAGTACTTTGAATTTATTGTTTTACCCTTTTGCAGATAGTCAATCGAAAAAACCGTGTCATAACCTTTGCAGCCGATTCAATTGTTTTTGCCTTTTTTTTGGGGCACTTTTTCCAGCTTCAGTCCATTGCTTGGATTATACTTTTGTCTCCGGAGTATAGTGGTGGATCTATATCTCATTCACAGTTATGAAACGACGCTTAAAATATATTCTATTTTTCTTTAAACGATCCAATCAAGCTTGAGAAATGTTAATTTTTATGCGTTTTTGGTCGACTGTTTACAAATGCGTCACCCATCTTGCATCTTGAGAAATTACTGAATTGGTTCCATGTCCATGACATTATAAAAAGGTTCCATAATGAATTTAGACTTTAGAAATAAAAGCAGAGAAAATCAAGGAAAAATATTAAATTAAAGAACGTTCGATTGTCAAGCAAGATCCTTTTACGACCAAAAAATTAACGTCTCACAATATATTACATAAGTACGATTATTATAGAAAAATAACTGCTACAAAAATCCATTGATAGGCCTTAAAAATAAAAATCGTAGAGTAAAGTTCGCCAAAGAGTATTTACTTAAAACACAGTGGAAGATCATTAATTGTTCAAGTTTCCACCAAAATACCTAAAGCATCTAGTGGTTTGCGGATTTTGATCAGCTCAATGATTGCTATGATCATGTACTACTATATTCTATCTCTGGCTGTAATGAATCAATGTTAGTCACCAATACAATAAACGTCCACTTATCATGAATCAGTAGAATTATTTGAAAGATCATGATAAGGCGGTAATACTAACAATAGATGACTTAGGGATATTTTTTAATGTTTTCTAAATTAATTGATGTGCGTTATAAATAGTCCAATACTAAACGGTTTAATAGTTTTACAAAATCAAACATACTAATTTTAAGTATTGTAGAAAACGCAATAATATACTTATTTTTACCTCTATTAGTTATAACCAGCTAATTAAAAATATTCTTAAGAATATTCTATTCTGCGTAGAAAATTACTTTTACATCTTACTTACTTCTATCCTAAGGGATATTTGTTTAAATATAAATTACCAAAGGATTTCTTTCATTCATTTCAATTTACTACGAAAAGTTTTTCTTCTAACAATATTATTAAAAACAGAAAAATAGTGTAGTCGGTTACGCCGGACTATATAATTCCCTACACCCAGTATACATATGTGTAAAAGCAGATTTGCAGAAAAGGGCTCTATATAGGAGCTATGACCTCTTATGGAGCGAACATCCAAAAATGTAGTGACATGACTTCTCTGCATATAAATATTCTTTGTGTTATAAATATTTAAATATTCTTTGTCGATATAAATACTTCTAAACGATTTTTAGATATTAAAGTGATTTTCGAAGGGGTTTTATATGAAAGCTTTGACTAGTTATGGACCGACCGTTATAAAATTAGTTGTCCTCATTTCTGTATTTATGAAACATATTTGTATTCAATTTTATTTAAATAATACTACATACCATATTTAAAAAAATAATGGTTGTTAAAAATTTTGGGAAGTTGGCTTTAATTCGGAGCTATGACTAATTATGAACCTATCATCACAAAATTTGCCAAATGATTTTTGTATATAGTATATGAATCAGGCTTATATAGAATATGATTTGGATACCAATATTTTTAAGAGAGTTATGCTCTTTAAAGTGATTTTCGGCAGCGGGCTTTATATGGGCCGATCAATTATGGATCGATATGTACAAAATTTATTATTCCTGGAGACATTTGTTGAAATGCGTGCATAAATCAAACATTTATGACCGATAAACCCCTATTTCGGGACGACATTTTTATAGAGGCTAGATGAAATAATTGAGCGATTTAAACCAGTTTTAATGCCAATCATCATTGGGCTAAAAATATCATGTACTAAATTCTAATCGAAATTGCTTCTAAATTGCGACCTTTACTCTGCGCATAGGGTTTAATGGATAGCCAGCCAGCCTGACGGACGAAAATTCTGAGTCGATCGCCATACTTTAAGGTGGGTTTTGGACTAATATTTTTGGGCGTTACAAACATCAGCACAAATCCAATATACCCATGCCACTATGGCGGTGTAGGGTATACAAACTCTGGGCTATAATACAGCATAACCACACTTTTTGTTGTTAGCAGTATTCTCATTTATTTATTTCTTCCATCACCATTTTTATATAATATAAGCATATATAAGAGTCATTCCATGTCAGACCAAACACCTTTTTTACCACACCTTATCCGATTTACTTTAAATTTTGCAGACATATTCTTCATTAAAAAATATTTCACACGTATTTCCAAAAAAAAAAAGAAAATTTTTTTTCAACAAGTTATGTGCATTTGAAAATCGTCAAAATCATGAAAAATCTACCGACATAACAACTTTTGGTACTAAAATGGAAACAAATCAGAAAAAAATAGAATTCATTCGACTTCCATTCTGAAATTTACAAGGAATATTAAGGTTATGTTGAGCTTTAAGAGAATATTTTTTTTTAGATTTTTTGACTTGTTCGAAGGTGGTGGAAAACAGAAAATAAATAAAAACAAAACAAAAAAAAAAAAAAAATCATAAAAAAAATTTAAATAATAATTTTTAAGAAGGAGGTTCAAATACCTTTAAAATAAGGTATTGATCTTTAGAATTCATCCACAAGTTTTTGCGAAATATTAGTTCAAAAGTTGTCATGTCGGAAGATTTTTCATGATTTTGACGATTTTCAAATGCACATAACTTGTTGAAAAAAAATTTTCTTTTTTTTTTTGGAAATACGTGTAAAATATTTTTTAATGAAGAATACGTGCTAAAATTTTGCAAGACTTCGGCGACATCAAAGTCAAATTTTAGCAAAAATCGTTCGGTCTGACATGGAATGACTCATAAGCAAGTTATATTTATAACAGTCATTACTAATGTCTTCCAGCAGATATTTAATAAATGTCAACCAACTACTTTCTTTACAAAAACATTTCAGTATTCACCTCAACCTCAATACTGCTGCTCATAACAACTATGTATAACTTGTATTGCGTTTAAATTGTTTGTTTAAATATATAGTTGACTAATTCGTCTTCATTATTGTTTATGCACAAAAAGTTGTAAACTTGTTTATTAATTATAATTTGTACTTATAGTTTAAAGTTTTTTGTTTTATAATATTTTTTTGGTTTTAGGTTTCATTCAAACAAAGTTTAAGGTAATATTTAAAATATCTAAAATATATATTTTTGTTTTACAAAAAAGAAGGTATAAAATGTCATGGTCGATCAAATAGTTGTTATATAAAGTATGGGAATAAATTGGGTGTAATTGCTGTTTATATGTAATTCCGTTGAAAGTTGGTTGATAAAGTGACAAACGTTGTAAGGAGTGGGATAACATGTGTTTGTTACTACCCTTAAAATATTGCTTGGCTTGTATTATATTTCCTAAAAGTATTTTGGGTCTAGTGACAACGGCACGTCAATAACACAGAGATAACGCGGTCTAATGAAGAGTGATTTTTGAAGAGCTTTTGGATTTTATTTAAAAAATACATAAAATTTTAGCAAACTTTCGGCCAGACCTTTGCGGGTATGTGGCTATAGATATGAGTCTTAACATAGCCCCACAAAAAATAGTCTAAAGGCATTAAATCGCACGATCTAGGCGGTCAATTGACCGGCCTCAAACGTAAAATAAACTGTTCACCGAACTCTCCCTACAATTGGGATATTGCTTCACGTGCTGTGTGGCATGTCGTACCGTCTTGTTGAAACCACATGTCAGCCGAGTCTAGCTATTTATTTTGGCAAAAAAAAATATATATTGTAATTATTACACGATAACGCTCGCCATTCTCAGTAACATTCCTGCCTTCGTTGTCTTTGGAAAAGTACGGTCCAAAGATACCACCGGCCCATAATCTACACCAAACTCTGCATTTTTCGGAATGCATTGGCAGTTCTTGCAATGTTTCTGGCTGCTCTACACGATACAATTTCTTAATCGAGTATGAATTTTAATAATCAAATTCAATAATATGCAAGCGTTGTTCGTCAGTAAGTTGATATATGGTTAAATTATAGATCAAACTGATCAGTTTTAATAAGTAGCATGTTACACGAATACAGCAGAGCTGCCAAAAACAGTATTGTCAAAAAAGTTGTTAAAAATCATTATAAAACATGGCAAGATTTATAATATTTTTTTTTAATCCTGAACCTAAAATGGGTGGATATATGGGTTTTTTTTATTGTACCTAAAAATTTATTTAACCCATTTTTTGCCACTGGTCGATTTTTCGACCACCTATTTTATTGTCGTTTATTGCCAAAGTTAACTATGATTTTTTAGATCGGTTTTCAGAAATATAAAATTTATAGTGGTGTTTAAAATATTTGCATTGAATTGATTTTCTGAAGAATTTACAAAAATTTTTGGCATAACGGTAAAAAAAAGCATATTTTTCACATTTTTTTCAAATTTAAAAATATATGAAAAATTAAAAAATTTTGTTTTTTATTTTTCATTTTTTTTAAAGCCTAAATAATATATTTTAAGAATCGAAGAAAACTAAATTGTGAATTATAAGATTTCTCACTTTTAAATTCCCACAAACTTTAGTGGTCGAAAAATCGACCACTGGCCGTAAGTCATACAGTCGCATTCAGAAAACTTTTTAAATTTTAATGTTTTTATTTTATACCTGGCAATAGTTTTCTATGTGTCACCTGGAAGTTTACTCTTACTAACTATTACATTGTGTTTTTTATTCAGGGGAATTCCCGAATATTTTGATTTTCTGTTGTTGTTGAAATATTTTAGGTAAAATATCAGTATGTACATGACAGTGAAAGTGAATAGTTTTTTGGTTAATCAGTATTCCGATTCATAAATCAGTAAACATATCGGAAATTAGTAGTATTTTAAACGAGCTAGATTTAGATGACGAACAAGATGCAGCTATTGCGGCATCACCAAATATGGGCTCTATAACTGATGAAGAAGATTTGGACGACAACGAAATAAATCAAAATGACAAGAATGAGGACCCTGAAAGAAATTGCTGCTAGTGTAGAATTACAATATTCTGTAGAAACAGACAAAGTACAGAATTTAAATGATAAGTGCAGAAAAGCAACTGGAGAGTCCTCAATATCGTTATTATACAATAATGTTACGAATAGGAAAGACCCAAAAAAAAATCGGATTATGGTACACCTAAATGGCAATAAGGACATTGGTCTTGGGGCTCAAACTGTTCTTGATTTATTGGCTAACGTGTCAGACCCCGATTGTCATATAATTTTTTTTGACACATTTTCATCCTATCACCTTATGTGTCTGTTGAATGAGCGAAAATTTTATGCTACCGATATAATTCGATAAAACAGAATGTCAAAAATTCCGTTAAAAAATCTAAAAAAAGCAAGCGCGGAGAATTTGATCAGTTGCTCGATGATTAGCAAGAAATAATATTAGTGCGTTGGAACGACAATTCGGTTGTTAATGATAATAATGAAATTATTACACAGTTCAACCAATGGCAAATGCTAAACGGTATTGCGGAAAACAAAAGAAGATCCAAAAGTAATCCAAGAGTATAACAACGAAATGGGAGGTGTTGACATCCATGACAATGCCGTGGCCAATTATCGCATCTACATTAAGGGTGTAATATTAAATTATGAGGCGTATGTTCTTTTAGTTTTGAGTTCTGATGTTCAACTCTTGCTTTATTCAAAAATGTTCTTTCTTATAAAGCTAACATGAAAAGAATTTGCTTAATCTAGAATTGAGTTACTTTCTAAAGTCACTCATAACTTAAAATACTTAATAATCAAACATTTACATAATATTTACATTACATACTTAATTCTATGCATCTTGTATCAATGTCCCATAAATTTTAGTAAGTTAATATTATTCATATTACATTGAGTTTTACTATTGAGTGTACTTTTCATTGAGCACAATTTTATGTTTAAAGTCCGTTTAGAAATCGAACTATTGTTTTGGAAATAAAGTGAAATTCTAAGCCTTTGCTCCATTTCTTACACGAGTGTAATAAAATACATACTTGAACTATTTTCCCTTTCGAACAAAAAAAACACTTGTTAATTCATTGACATTGAAACAAAAATGCATTTGGTTTGCTTATTATATTTCATGAATACTTAATACTATGTCTTAACCAATTACACACATGCATGCTATGCTATGGGTGCAAGATATATATGTGATGACGAATTTCGAGTTGTTTATGTTTAAATTTAATTTGTTTATATTTGACACTTAGCTCTACGTCATGCATATATACTACACCCCCAATCTTTCAGTAAAATCATATACATATATACATACATATGTATATGATTTAGGCTTTCATGTGCTGTGTGTTTTAACAATTTTTATTTATTTTAGTTTTACTTTTGTTTATTCTTGATTATTCTTAGTTTTATTATTCTTAGTTCTACTTTTGATTACAATGGTTATATTTCTTTAATAAATTTTTATGTATGGTTTTGGTTTTTTCTTTTACTTTTATGGTTACATTTACATCATCCATGCCAATGATCTCGTATGGACCATGGTATGGTGGTTCATTCTTCTTTCTAGTTTCAAATTTTACAAGAACAAAATCTCCTATATTTAGATCTATCATATTCGTTTTGTTATAAGATTCTAAACTTCTTTTCTTCTTTGTAATCTCTATAATTTTTCTAGCATTTTCTAATGAAATCTTCAATCTTGCTTTTAATTCATTTGCGTAGTTATCTAAATTGTACACTCTGTTACTATTTATAATTTGTTCACCCGGTAAGATCGGTAATTTTCCAAAAATTAATTCAAATGGAGAATAATTGGTATCTACATGAGGTGTTATGTTATAAGCAAAAGAATAATAAGGTATCCAATCATTCCAGTTATCATTGTTTACGAATGTTAGAAAGTATTCATTTAAAACTCTATGATTTCTTTCTATGGTACCCAGAGTCTCATGATGGTAAGGTGTAGACAATTTCTGTTCTATTTTTAGCAGATTGCAAATTTCATTCATTAGTTCATTAACAAATTCTGTACCTCTATCGGACTTTAGAGTTTTGAAAATGCCATATTTTAGTATCAGGTTTTCTGTTAAGCACTTTGCTATCGATTTAGCTTCCTTTGTTTCCATTGGTGCTGCTATTACATATTTTGTTAGTTCACACTGCATTGTTAGAATATATCGAAAATTACCTGAAGGACGTAAAGGTCCGACAGTGTCAATAACTATAGTGTTGAAACTATTTTGTGGTGTGTCTGTCACACATAATGGTTCTTTAGTGTGTCTTATTTGTTTGTTCTTCTGACAAAGGTCACACGTTGATACATATCTCTTGACCATTCTATTCATATTTTTCCATATATATTTTTGTTTTAATTTCAGTAATGTTTTTCTGATGCCAAAATGTCCTCCGCATGGTGTATTGTGATACAATTTAATTAGTTCCTGTTTTTTTTCTTCATCTGTTATTCTCTGAGGTTTGCTATATAATAGAATTCTGACGTCATTTTCTTTACTTTTATTTATCATTTCTTTCATTTTTTCTATGTTTATTCTCTTAAATATTTCGTCACTCTTTTCTAGTGCGAACTTTACATAATTCAATTTGCTTAAAACAGAAGGTAGTTTCTCCAACATATTACATAAATAATCGGGATTATCGCTACATCTGACGGCCGTTTCATTTAAAGCAACATTGTTTTCAATTTTGAATTCTATTTTTCTTTTCTTTTCTTTAGTTTCTTTACTTTTCTTTATTTCTTTATTTTCTTTAGTCGACTTTTCCAATATAAACCTCAATTTTCTTGCAAGTTTTATATCATTCATGGATGTACATTCCCACATTTTGAGTTGATCAGGCTCAGTAGAACTTGTATTACCATTTTCCTCAGTTTCAGTTTTATTCATTTTCTCAGATTGTATCATCTTTTTCTTCATATTTCTTGTTATCACCAGCGCCTTTTTTGTTTTTTCGTCGTTATTGTGAGGTAACATTGTTTTTAAAATATCGGAGTCTAATTCTACTCTCGAAAGTGCATCTGCGTTAGTATTGTTTATTCCTTTTTTGTATATTATTTGGAAATCGTAATCAGATAGTTCTAGTCGAATTCTGGTTAGTTTGGAACTTGGATTTTTATGTGAAAAAAGTGCAATTAGTGGACGGTGGTCAGTCACAACAATAAACTTTCTGCCATATAGATATGGTCGAAAAAATTGTATTCCCCAGTGTATTCCAAGTAATTCTTTTTCGATTACCGGTTTATTTCGTTCATGTTTATTTAATGAACGACTAGCGAAAGATATTGGTCTATCCTCCCCAATTTCTCCTTGAGATAGTATGGCTCCCAATGCAAAATCCGATGCATCCGTTGTTAATATGAATGGTTTTTCAAAATCTGGATACTGCAAAATCGGTGGACTTATTAATTTCCGTTTCAATGTTTCAAATGATTTTTGACATTGTTCTGTCCATTCGAATTTCTGGCCTTTTTTCAATAATTTGTTTAGACAACTTGCTATGTCAGCGAAATTTGCAATAAATCGTCTGTAGTAATTGCAAAATGCTACAAATCTTCTTACTTCGTCGGCATTTTTCGGTGTTGGATACTTGGTTATTGCATCAAATTTTTCTGGATCTGGTTTAATTCCGTTTGAAGTTATTAAATGACCAAGATATATGACTTCTGGTTTCAGAAAACAGCATTTACTTGCATTTAGTTTCAAATTATATTTTTGTAATTTATCAAAAACTTTTATCAAATTAGCATTATGGTGATTAAGACTGCATCCAAAAACTATTATGTCATCCACATACAAAAAAGCTTCAGAATCCAGTCCAGACAATGCTATTGTTAGCATGCGTTGGAAACTATTTGATGATATTTTCAGACCAAATGGTAATCTCGTGTATTGATAATGTCCATCAGGTGTTGAAAAGGCTGTGTACGGTCGAGATTTTTGATCAAGTTCTATTTGATGAAATGAACTTGTCATATCCAAAGTTGAAAAATATTTGGCTCTACCCAATTTGTCTAAAATGTCATCCAATCGCGTTAACGGAAATTTATCGTTTACAATTTTGTCGTTTAATTTCCTAAAATCGACTACCAGTCTCCATTTTTTTAGATCGGTTTGTCCCTTTTTTGGAACTAATAATAACGGTGCGTTATATGGACTTATGGATGGTTCAATGATGTTATTTTTTTAGAAGTTGTTGTACTTGAGAATTTATTTCAGCCGTTTGTGCTTGTGGTAGACGGTAATTTTTTATATATACAGGACTATTGTCATGTAGATTTATTGTCTGCTTATAGAAATTATTCGTTGTTAGATTCTCGTCGTCAATATGAAATATTGATTGGTATTTTCTCAATATTGATATCAGTTTTTTCTTGTTTTCTTCATCCAGGTCATCTAGTTTTATATTTTCTAGTAATCTAGTAAATCTTTCCTTTGTATGTTTGTTCTCCTTTGCGTCGATATTTACCGAACATATGTCATAATTTTTTAGTGATATTGTTTCTACTTTTAGATTTCTTACGAGTATTGGTTTATTTGTGACATTTAATAATTTTATATGTTGGTTACCTTCTTTTGGTATTATTGCGTTTGCCAAATATACGCCTTTTATTATTTCTCGATTAAGAACTACGGCATCTTCATTCAATTCAATTTCAAAAGGTATTATGATTTCACTTCTTTGCGGTATATTCACTTGGTTAACACTGAAAGTGTTGTTATGTATTGGGATTTGTATTAAGTTGTTGTTTATATTAAACGATAGTATGTACTTGTCGTAATCAATGTTGCACCTATATTTAGAGAAAAAATCTCTACCAAGAATTCCATCTGTTTTAATTGGAAAGTTACTTTTGACTAGTTGTATTTCATGATTCATAAAATTATTTTCAAATTTTATTTTTACTGTTGTGGAACCTAATGATTTTATTACTTCATTTGAAATTCCCGTTAAATTGCAATAATCATCTGGATTTTCATTATAATCTCGCAAGACATTTTCCTTGCATAAAGTCACGTCTGCTCCAGTATCTATCAGAAATGTTAGTTGGAAATTTGTATTCACAATATTTAGTTTAACATAATTTTTGAGATTAGATGATATGCAATATATTTTATTTGGAATTACATTGATTCCTCCGGAAACCCTTGATGTGTGGTTTCCGGGGTTTGGGAGTTTCCCTGGTTATTTATCTGATTAATATTTTGACTTCTTCGGTTGTTATTTCTGTTATTGTTATTATTGTTACTATTTCTTCGGTTATTATTGTTAGTGTTGTTATTGTTGTTCCTGTAGTTGTAATTGTTGTTATTATTATTTCTGTTGTTGTAGTTTTTGTTATTATTTTTATAGTTATTATTATTTCTATTACTATTATTGTGGTTTTGTTCTTTTGTGTAACACATGTTTGAAAAATGGTCAATTCTTCCACATTTATGACATATCATGCCTTCTGCGGG
Source organism: Bellardia pandia (assembly GCA_916048285.2). Lineage (NCBI taxonomy): Eukaryota > Metazoa > Arthropoda > Insecta > Diptera > Calliphoridae > Bellardia > Bellardia pandia. The sequence continues at coordinate 41,067,630 of OU696530.1, forward strand.
ACATTTTCTGCCATGATTTCTTCCACATTTAGTGCAGTTGGATTGTTGGGCATTTGTCCTGTGATGTCTAGCATTTTGGTAAAGTATTCTGTTTGGTTCTACTCGTGATGATGCATTTTCGGCAATTTTTAAGGCTTCATGGAAAGTTGTTACTTGACTTGCATATATTGTTGATATTATTTGTGGGTCTGTTAAGCCATTCATAAATGCATTGAATGCTATTTTGCTATTCGTATTGATTATGGTATTTCTATTGGCTTCACCCTGTTCTGATACCTGAATTTCGTTGAGTTCAGATATTAGGGTTTCTATTTTCAATGCAAATCCATTAAGGTTGTTGTCCCTTTGAGTGATACGTGTTACTTCATTCAAAATTGCATTTGATGTTTTCCGTGGTTTATATGCAATTTTCATAATTGTCACCAATTCATCTATACTCGTGGGTATGTTAATCTGCTTTATTCTATTTTGAACTCGTAAGTCCAGTCTGGATTTGAAAATAAAGTTAAAAAATGAATTAGCTTTGTCTGCGGGTATTGTTATGGATACTGTCTCCAGATTTGCAATGAAATCATGCAATTCATCGTTTTTACCCGAGAATTTAGGTACCAATTTGGTAATCATAGATAACTCATTTATATCCAAATTCTCCATTGTTATTGCTTGTCTTTTTATTTTTCCTTTTGAATGTTGGTCTAAAATAGCCACTGCTTCTTCCTTTAATTTTCTAAACTGTTCTAGTATTTTATTCTTTTCTGTTTGTTCTGATTCTGATTTCTCTAATAAATCTACTAGTATAACTTCTATTTTTTCAATTTCCGTTTCTTTATTTTTAATTGTATCCGTAGAGTATGGACGATTAAGAGTTTTCTTTGCGTTTGTTATTAGGGTTCCTAGTTGTTTAAATTGATCCTCCATATGGAATCATTAATTATTAATTTTAGTTTAATGTTTTACAAATTACATATATATTTTTGAACGTTCATTGTGTCAGAAATGAAAAAATATTTCTTAGTGATAGTAAGTTTTCTACTTGATATTGGTTTGTGTTTACAATATTGTTAACAATACGTATTATAGTATTTGTTATATATAATTTTAATAGACAAATAGCAATAATTGAAAGTATTGAAAATACCAAAAAGCTAATGAACAGTATATAAATTAATTTCATTTTGAAAATATTTATTTTATTTTAATACGTTTTTTTTTTTTTTTTTTTTGAATTTATTTTATAGAAATCCTCTATTATTTGTTCCAGCTCGCTTATCCTTATCCAATAAGCTGATGCTAATTCCCAATGTGGTGGTGGTGATGCATTCACAATGCGTTTAAGATTAGCTAGCTCTCTTCTTCTTTTGACGAGGTAGCCACCTCTTCGTTTTGGTGGTTTTACTTTTGGGATTTTTAGTAGTATTTCTTTTGTGGCTGGTTTATTCCTTTTTTTTATATTCGTCAATTGTTAATTTTTTAGGGCCAATTGTGTCTTTGTTGTTTATGCCCGACATTAGAAAAAAAAATTTATGCTTGGATCATGGGCGAAGTCGCCTCCGGTCCGCAGGTGCTGAATAAAAAGCACTCTGTCCCTAAAAAATTTTATTGCTGTTTGGGTGGTGTCCTTGGCCTTCCTTCTTTTGTTTATTGATTGTTCATTGGCCGAACAATCCTTCTAATCACGGCTTTGATTAGGAACGTCTTCCAGGACTTCTTTTTAGTGCTCAGATCTTGGAGCACTTAAAAAGATTGCAGGATCGCCATGTAATATTAAATTATGAGGCGTATGTTCTTTTAGTTTTGAGTTCTGATGTTCAACTCTTGCTTTATTCAAAAATGTTCTTTCTTATAAAGCTAACATGAAAAGAATTTGCTTAATCTAGAATTGAGTTACTTTCTAAAGTCACTCATAACTTAAAATACTTAATAATCAAACATTTACATAATATTTACATTACATACTTAATTCTATGCATCTTGTATCAATGTCCCATAAATTTTAGTAAGTTAATATTATTCATATTACATTGAGTTTTACTATTGAGTGTACTTTTCATTGAGCACAATTTTATGTTTAAAGTCCGTTTAGAAATCGAACTATTGTTTTGGAAATAAAGTGAAATTCTAAGCCTTTGCTCCATTTCTTACACGAGTGTAATAAAATACATACTTGAACTATTTTCCCTTTCGAACAAAAAAAACACTTGTTAATTCATTGACATTGAAACAAAAATGCATTTGGTTTGCTTATTATATTTCATGAATACTTAATACTATGTCTTAACCAATTACACACATGCATGCTATGCTATGGGTGCAAGATATATATGTGATGACGAATTTCGAGTTGTTTATGTTTAAATTTAATTTGTTTATATTTGACACTTAGCTCTACGTCATGCATATATACTACACCCCCAATCTTTCAGTAAAATCATATACATATATACATACATATGTATATGATTTAGGCTTTCATGTGCTGTGTGTTTTAACAATTTTTATTTATTTTAGTTTTACTTTTGTTTATTCTTGATTATTCTTAGTTTTATTATTCTTAGTTCTACTTTTGATTACAATGGTTATATTTCTTTAATAAATTTTTATGTATGGTTTTGGTTTTTTCTTTTACTTTTATGGTTACATTTACATCATCCATGCCAATGATCTCGTATGGACCATGGTATGGTGGTTCATTCTTCTTTCTAGTTTCAAATTTTACAAGAACAAAATCTCCTATATTTAGATCTATCATATTCGTTTTGTTATAAGATTCTAAACTTCTTTTCTTCTTTGTAATCTCTATAATTTTTCTAGCATTTTCTAATGAAATCTTCAATCTTGCTTTTAATTCATTTGCGTAGTTATCTAAATTGTACACTCTGTTACTATTTATAATTTGTTCACCCGGTAAGATCGGTAATTTTCCAAAAATTAATTCAAATGGAGAATAATTGGTATCTACATGAGGTGTTATGTTATAAGCAAAAGAATAATAAGGTATCCAATCATTCCAGTTATCATTGTTTACGAATGTTAGAAAGTATTCATTTAAAACTCTATGATTTCTTTCTATGGTACCCAGAGTCTCATGATGGTAAGGTGTAGACAATTTCTGTTCTATTTTTAGCAGATTGCAAATTTCATTCATTAGTTCATTAACAAATTCTGTACCTCTATCGGACTTTAGAGTTTTGAAAATGCCATATTTTAGTATCAGGTTTTCTGTTAAGCACTTTGCTATCGATTTAGCTTCCTTTGTTTCCATTGGTGCTGCTATTACATATTTTGTTAGTTCACACTGCATTGTTAGAATATATCGAAAATTACCTGAAGGACGTAAAGGTCCGACAGTGTCAATAACTATAGTGTTGAAACTATTTTGTGGTGTGTCTGTCACACATAATGGTTCTTTAGTGTGTCTTATTTGTTTGTTCTTCTGACAAAGGTCACACGTTGATACATATCTCTTGACCATTCTATTCATATTTTTCCATATATATTTTTGTTTTAATTTCAGTAATGTTTTTCTGATGCCAAAATGTCCTCCGCATGGTGTATTGTGATACAATTTAATTAGTTCCTGTTTTTTTTCTTCATCTGTTATTCTCTGAGGTTTGCTATATAATAGAATTCTGACGTCATTTTCTTTACTTTTATTTATCATTTCTTTCATTTTTTCTATGTTTATTCTCTTAAATATTTCGTCACTCTTTTCTAGTGCGAACTTTACATAATTCAATTTGCTTAAAACAGAAGGTAGTTTCTCCAACATATTACATAAATAATCGGGATTATCGCTACATCTGACGGCCGTTTCATTTAAAGCAACATTGTTTTCAATTTTGAATTCTATTTTTCTTTTCTTTTCTTTAGTTTCTTTACTTTTCTTTATTTCTTTATTTTCTTTAGTCGACTTTTCCAATATAAACCTCAATTTTCTTGCAAGTTTTATATCATTCATGGATGTACATTCCCACATTTTGAGTTGATCAGGCTCAGTAGAACTTGTATTACCATTTTCCTCAGTTTCAGTTTTATTCATTTTCTCAGATTGTATCATCTTTTTCTTCATATTTCTTGTTATCACCAGCGCCTTTTTTGTTTTTTCGTCGTTATTGTGAGGTAACATTGTTTTTAAAATATCGGAGTCTAATTCTACTCTCGAAAGTGCATCTGCGTTAGTATTGTTTATTCCTTTTTTGTATATTATTTGGAAATCGTAATCAGATAGTTCTAGTCGAATTCTGGTTAGTTTGGAACTTGGATTTTTATGTGAAAAAAGTGCAATTAGTGGACGGTGGTCAGTCACAACAATAAACTTTCTGCCATATAGATATGGTCGAAAAAATTGTATTCCCCAGTGTATTCCAAGTAATTCTTTTTCGATTACCGGTTTATTTCGTTCATGTTTATTTAATGAACGACTAGCGAAAGATATTGGTCTATCCTCCCCAATTTCTCCTTGAGATAGTATGGCTCCCAATGCAAAATCCGATGCATCCGTTGTTAATATGAATGGTTTTTCAAAATCTGGATACTGCAAAATCGGTGGACTTATTAATTTCCGTTTCAATGTTTCAAATGATTTTTGACATTGTTCTGTCCATTCGAATTTCTGGCCTTTTTTCAATAATTTGTTTAGACAACTTGCTATGTCAGCGAAATTTGCAATAAATCGTCTGTAGTAATTGCAAAATGCTACAAATCTTCTTACTTCGTCGGCATTTTTCGGTGTTGGATACTTGGTTATTGCATCAAATTTTTCTGGATCTGGTTTAATTCCGTTTGAAGTTATTAAATGACCAAGATATATGACTTCTGGTTTCAGAAAACAGCATTTACTTGCATTTAGTTTCAAATTATATTTTTGTAATTTATCAAAAACTTTTATCAAATTAGCATTATGGTGATTAAGACTGCATCCAAAAACTATTATGTCATCCACATACAAAAAAGCTTCAGAATCCAGTCCAGACAATGCTATTGTTAGCATGCGTTGGAAACTATTTGATGATATTTTCAGACCAAATGGTAATCTCGTGTATTGATAATGTCCATCAGGTGTTGAAAAGGCTGTGTACGGTCGAGATTTTTGATCAAGTTCTATTTGATGAAATGAACTTGTCATATCCAAAGTTGAAAAATATTTGGCTCTACCCAATTTGTCTAAAATGTCATCCAATCGCGTTAACGGAAATTTATCGTTTACAATTTTGTCGTTTAATTTCCTAAAATCGACTACCAGTCTCCATTTTTTTAGATCGGTTTGTCCCTTTTTTGGAACTAATAATAACGGTGCGTTATATGGACTTATGGATGGTTCAATGATGTTATTTTTTTAGAAGTTGTTGTACTTGAGAATTTATTTCAGCCGTTTGTGCTTGTGGTAGACGGTAATTTTTTATATATACAGGACTATTGTCATGTAGATTTATTGTCTGCTTATAGAAATTATTCGTTGTTAGATTCTCGTCGTCAATATGAAATATTGATTGGTATTTTCTCAATATTGATATCAGTTTTTTCTTGTTTTCTTCATCCAGGTCATCTAGTTTTATATTTTCTAGTAATCTAGTAAATCTTTCCTTTGTATGTTTGTTCTCCTTTGCGTCGATATTTACCGAACATATGTCATAATTTTTTAGTGATATTGTTTCTACTTTTAGATTTCTTACGAGTATTGGTTTATTTGTGACATTTAATAATTTTATATGTTGGTTACCTTCTTTTGGTATTATTGCGTTTGCCAAATATACGCCTTTTATTATTTCTCGATTAAGAACTACGGCATCTTCATTCAATTCAATTTCAAAAGGTATTATGATTTCACTTCTTTGCGGTATATTCACTTGGTTAACACTGAAAGTGTTGTTATGTATTGGGATTTGTATTAAGTTGTTGTTTATATTAAACGATAGTATGTACTTGTCGTAATCAATGTTGCACCTATATTTAGAGAAAAAATCTCTACCAAGAATTCCATCTGTTTTAATTGGAAAGTTACTTTTGACTAGTTGTATTTCATGATTCATAAAATTATTTTCAAATTTTATTTTTACTGTTGTGGAACCTAATGATTTTATTACTTCATTTGAAATTCCCGTTAAATTGCAATAATCATCTGGATTTTCATTATAATCTCGCAAGACATTTTCCTTGCATAAAGTCACGTCTGCTCCAGTATCTATCAGAAATGTTAGTTGGAAATTTGTATTCACAATATTTAGTTTAACATAATTTTTGAGATTAGATGATATGCAATATATTTTATTTGGAATTACATTGATTCCTCCGGAAACCCTTGATGTGTGGTTTCCGGGGTTTGGGAGTTTCCCTGGTTATTTATCTGATTAATATTTTGACTTCTTCGGTTGTTATTTCTGTTATTGTTATTATTGTTACTATTTCTTCGGTTATTATTGTTAGTGTTGTTATTGTTGTTCCTGTAGTTGTAATTGTTGTTATTATTATTTCTGTTGTTGTAGTTTTTGTTATTATTTTTATAGTTATTATTATTTCTATTACTATTATTGTGGTTTTGTTCTTTTGTGTAACACATGTTTGAAAAATGGTCAATTCTTCCACATTTATGACATATCATGCCTTCTGCGGGACATTTTCTGCCATGATTTCTTCCACATTTAGTGCAGTTGGATTGTTGGGCATTTGTCCTGTGATGTCTAGCATTTTGGTAAAGTATTCTGTTTGGTTCTACTCGTGATGATGCATTTTCGGCAATTTTTAAGGCTTCATGGAAAGTTGTTACTTGACTTGCATATATTGTTGATATTATTTGTGGGTCTGTTAAGCCATTCATAAATGCATTGAATGCTATTTTGCTATTCGTATTGATTATGGTATTTCTATTGGCTTCACCCTGTTCTGATACCTGAATTTCGTTGAGTTCAGATATTAGGGTTTCTATTTTCAATGCAAATCCATTAAGGTTGTTGTCCCTTTGAGTGATACGTGTTACTTCATTCAAAATTGCATTTGATGTTTTCCGTGGTTTATATGCAATTTTCATAATTGTCACCAATTCATCTATACTCGTGGGTATGTTAATCTGCTTTATTCTATTTTGAACTCGTAAGTCCAGTCTGGATTTGAAAATAAAGTTAAAAAATGAATTAGCTTTGTCTGCGGGTATTGTTATGGATACTGTCTCCAGATTTGCAATGAAATCATGCAATTCATCGTTTTTACCCGAGAATTTAGGTACCAATTTGGTAATCATAGATAACTCATTTATATCCAAATTCTCCATTGTTATTGCTTGTCTTTTTATTTTTCCTTTTGAATGTTGGTCTAAAATAGCCACTGCTTCTTCCTTTAATTTTCTAAACTGTTCTAGTATTTTATTCTTTTCTGTTTGTTCTGATTCTGATTTCTCTAATAAATCTACTAGTATAACTTCTATTTTTTCAATTTCCGTTTCTTTATTTTTAATTGTATCCGTAGAGTATGGACGATTAAGAGTTTTCTTTGCGTTTGTTATTAGGGTTCCTAGTTGTTTAAATTGATCCTCCATATGGAATCATTAATTATTAATTTTAGTTTAATGTTTTACAAATTACATATATATTTTTGAACGTTCATTGTGTCAGAAATGAAAAAATATTTCTTAGTGATAGTAAGTTTTCTACTTGATATTGGTTTGTGTTTACAATATTGTTAACAATACGTATTATAGTATTTGTTATATATAATTTTAATAGACAAATAGCAATAATTGAAAGTATTGAAAATACCAAAAAGCTAATGAACAGTATATAAATTAATTTCATTTTGAAAATATTTATTTTATTTTAATACGTTTTTTTTTTTTTTTTTTTTGAATTTATTTTATATAAATCCTCTATTATTTGTTCCAGCTCGCTTATCCTTATCCAATAAGCTGATGCTAATTCCCAATGTGGTGGTGGTGATGCATTCACAATGCGTTTAAGATTAGCTAGCTCTCTTCTTCTTTTGACGAGGTAGCCGCCTCTTCGTTTTGGTGGTTTTACTTTTGGGATTTTTAGTAGTATTTCTTTTGTGGCTGGTTTATTCCTTTTTTTTATATTCGTCAATTGTTAATTTTTTAGGGCCAATTGTGTCTTTGTTGTTTATGCCCGACATTAGAAAAAAAAATTTATGCTTGGATCATGGGCGAAGTCGCCTCCGGTCCGCAGGTGCTGAATAAAAAGCACTCTGTCCCTAAAAAATTTTATTGCTGTTTGGGTGGTGTCCTTGGCCTTCCTTCTTTTGTTTATTGATTGTTCATTGGCCGAACAATCCTTCTAATCACGGCTTTGATTAGGAACGTCTTCCAGGACTTCTTTTTAGTGCTCAGATCTTGGAGCACTTAAAAAGATTGCAGGATCGCCATGTAATATTAAATTATGAGGCGTATGTTCTTTTAGTTTTGAGTTCTGATGTTCAACTCTTGCTTTATTCAAAAATGTTCTTTCTTATAAAGCTAACATGAAAAGAATTTGCTTAATCTAGAATTGAGTTACTTTCTAAAGTCACTCATAACTTAAAATACTTAATAATCAAACATTTACATAATATTTACATTACATACTTAATTCTATGCATCTTGTATCAATGTCCCATAAATTTTAGTAAGTTAATATTATTCATATTACATTGAGTTTTACTATTGAGTGTACTTTTCATTGAGCACAATTTTATGTTTAAAGTCCGTTTAGAAATCGAACTATTGTTTTGGAAATAAAGTGAAATTCTAAGCCTTTGCTCCATTTCTTACACGAGTGTAATAAAATACATACTTGAACTATTTTCCCTTTCGAACAAAAAAAACACTTGTTAATTCATTGACATTGAAACAAAAATGCATTTGGTTTGCTTATTATATTTCATGAATACTTAATACTATGTCTTAACCAATTACACACATGCATGCTATGCTATGGGTGCAAGATATATATGTGATGACGAATTTCGAGTTGTTTATGTTTAAATTTAATTTGTTTATATTTGACACTTAGCTCTACGTCATGCATATATACTACAAGGGTAAGAAGTGGTGGTGGCCAATATGGACTTATGCTTTAGGTAACGCAATGGTCAATGCATGGAAGATTCACTGTATATTGACAAAGCTCCAAAAGGAAAAACTACTTTCACAATTTGATTTTCGTTCCGAAGTAACAACACATTTGCTAAAATATGACATGGAGATCAACAGTGAGGATATTAATTCATTTCCAAATGATTCCAGGACCAACAAAAATGTACACTCAATTATTAGAAGTCCTGAAGATAAATATCGGCGCTGCAAATTGTGCAAAAAACATAAAGATTTATAAGAAAAATTTATGAAATAATTTTTTTAACATTAATAAAGCCTAAGGAAATGTTTCTTTTTACAAAAATATCTTATATTTTATTATAACTGCTTTTGGCCAGTGGTCGATTTTTCGACCAGTCCATATTTAGAAAACTACATATCGGGAAGGAAAATTTTATGAAAAATATCCTTAATTGGAGTCTCTAAAGCAACCCTCTGTCAGCGTTTAAAAAAATTCCTGCGCTTTAGGGTAGCGGCCAATAATGGGTTAAAATATTTTAATATTAATATAATTATTACTTTTTTTAATATTTTCCAGATTTGTTTACGAATACAACATAATTACGTTGGAGTCATTGCCGTGTTAGTAGTTTGAAAATTAACTAAAACATTATATTAATTTTTATTTATGCATTTTTTAACCATGTAATTTTAAGCAATAATTAAAATAAAATTTCTTGTTTTATTTCTTTTTGCACTTAGAAAGGACGAAAAAAAAACTTGTTAAATATTAAATTAATAATAATAATACGATTTCTATTTCACCACAGTGCGTCTCGTATACTTTTTTTTATTTAATTCGCCAGTTTAAAATGTTAATTTTTATAATTTTGCCACTCTAATACCAGACGATCAGAATCCAACAGCAGGATGGTTCATTTTGTCTTGTCAATTATAGTTTTATATAATCAAGTTCCACTGTAGATTTGTTATAAATCAGGAAAAAGTTAGCATACCTTAAGGGGCACATGAAATTAAATTTATCTGATGCCAAAAAATATGTGATAATTTTCCAGGTTTTCGTTTAATTAAACAGGCTGACTCAAGTAATTTGTAAATATTTTTAATATTTTGGAAGAAACACACCCTGCTGCTAGATTCTGCACGCCTGGTATTAGATTGACAAAATTGAAGATTTTTAATTCTCTGACGAATTAAAAAAAATTTTACAAATTTTTTTATTTATAAACACTATTTATTAAAATGGTTTAATTGGAAAAAGTAAATATTTAAACAATTGGTAGCTGTGTGGTAGGTAACATTATGAGTGTTTTTTTTATATTATATTCAATTAATCTCATGTGTTGATAACAAATCATATATAACGAGCGATATTTGTTTAGACCTATTTGTTAAATTGGAAATTTCGTTATAATGAGATTTATTTTTTTTAAGAAAGTTGTGACATTAGAAGGCATCTTTCGTCTTTTGTAGTTTTTTATAATCATTGTTAGCGATGGTGATTTGGGATCAGCGTTGCCAAATGTGCAGATTTATCTGTTTTTTGCAGTTTTTTGAAGTGCAAAACAGGCTTGCAGATTTTTACTCTAAAAAACAGTTTTTTTAAATCAATGCAGATTTTTCAATTTTATGCGAATAAAACAAATTATTATTATTCCCACTCTGTGTGGAATTTTGCGGACCAAAGATTTAAAAAAAAAATTCAATTGCACAAATTTTGTACAAACAAAAGAAATGGAAACTAAATTTAATAAGAATATGTACAACTAATACATACAAAAGTATGTCTAATTAATTTTCTACCCAGCATACCACTTTAGGAGCGCTCCGAAAAAGGAGTCAGAAAAGAGTCCAACAAAAGAGCATTTTCGGAGCGCTCCGAAAAAAGGAGTCAGAAAAGAGCATTTTCGGAGCGAAAGCAAAATTTGCTTGTTACTGTCCTGAGTCGGCACGCAGTATGACTCAGAAATTCCACTTAATTATGTGTGTACCAAAGCGTTGTTCTCCTGCTATTTGTGCTTTGAACAAAAAAAAAAAAAAAACATAGCTGTACCACACAAGAATAATAAAAACAAGAGCCCAAGAAAAACCTCATAAAAGACTCTTTTCTGGCATTATCTAAGAGCTCTTTAAGAGCTCAAAAAAACCCTCATAAAAGACTCTTTTCTGACATTATCTAAGAGCTCTTTCTGACGGACCATTTTCGAATGTAATGACCCTCTTTTCTGAAGGTTTTCGGAGCAATTATGATTGTTTTTTGGGCTCATAAAGAGCGTTAACGCTCCGAAAAAAGTGTCAGAAAAGACTCTTTTCGGACTCATATGGCTTGCTGGGTATGATCTCTATACATATGTATGTGATAATTTAAATGAAGTATGATTCGTTATGTTTTTACTGTTACCCCCGGCCCACGATGTCGAATGATAACGTTCGCTTAGATAAGACTTAAGACACAAACATTTTATCGTATCTATTTTTTATTCAATCAAGTTTCTTTATTCCACAATCAAGTCTGTGTCTTAAGTCTTATCTAAGCGAACGTTATTGTTCGACATCGTGGGCCATTTGTTTGGTTAATTTTATATACATATGTATATTTTATATCAAATATAAAAATTATATTTTGTTTTCTTTTTTTCTTCAATAATTTAAACATATACAAATATCATTTTATTACATAAACATTTTAATTTTTCGTATCCTTAAACAACACACTTGTTTATCTATAAGAAAAAGTTCAAAGCATTTTGTTACCTTTAACAAGTTCTACAAAACAGTTAAGTCTTTCTTTATATTTCATTTTGTATAAAGTTGCAATTTAAAAGTGATTTATTTTTAGTTGTGTCATATAATAAAAATTTTGAATTGAGTCACTTTTGAAGACTGTGTACGATATTATTTAATTTTGTTTTGAAGGTGCAGATTTTTTTCGAAAAAAACAGATTTTTTTTTGGGAATTGTCAGATTTTGTAAAAAAAAATATGGCAACACTGTTTGGGATTATGATGGATTAAAAAATACTTCGTTTTTAAAAATGATTTTAATGAGAATTAATTAATTAAGTGTAATGGGGTTTTTACTGTCGTAAAGTACCTTTTCATCAAAGTATACTTTCCATTTTTTAGAGCTCAACGTTTTTTTTTTTAATTTTCCTAACATTTATTACATGCTATACTCTATATAACGATTAAAAAAATTCGTTATATAGGTAGTTGTTCTTTATTAAATCAGACTTTCGTTAAAGTGAGATTCGTTATACCGGGATTTTTCTGTATTACATAATATTACGATTTTATTTAAAAAAAAATAACAACTAGGATAGACTTATTTATTAAAATTTTATTATTATTATTGTTAAATTTAATTGTCTGACACATATTAATCTCTTGTCAAAATTTTAATTTGGCTTAAATATGTATGTATGTGTATGAATTTCGAAGATGCATACCCTGCAAATAACGCGACTAGTCCATACATGCATGTAAAGACTGGACCAAAGAGGAGTAGGTGTACTCCAAAACTACTCCAAATATATGAAAAAAAGGTGGTCGATTTAACATTGCATGTCCTAGGATTGGACCATATAACCCATCTGAGTAGTCCCAAAACTACTCCATGCTTTTACTCCATGGAGTGCTCAAGAGGGTTAGTTTTAAACAACAACAACAACTCAATATGAAATCGTGTTAACACGAAACCATGTCGTTTAACTACAAACTCTTGTATTACAGCGGACCATGTCGTCAATAGTCCATTTCATCTAAAATGGATCACGTAGACCAATATTATTTGCAGGGTAGTTGAATGAATTTCTTCTATGCACAAGTCATAGTAGGTTTGGCAGAGATGTTTGACTTCAAATTACTCCATAAAATTAAATCAAATGGCGTTAAATCACACAATTTAGGATCAATCACAGAAATTGGGGGAGTAAACTTATATGCAATGTCTGAAGTGGTATTTAAACTACATGTCTACCACATTAATATAATCCAATATATATTAAATTAAAAAAGTACTATATTATCATGACAAATTCCATTGGCAATCACAGTTTAATTTAAAACACGCACCAAACTGTAATACAATGTGAATGCTTTTGTTTTTCCAAAGTCTCATGAACCAAAAAACTGTCTATTTTTCTTTCCTAAATGGGCACAAATTCAATTCGTGCTTGAATATTTTTCTAAAATATTCATAAAATTTTCTTAAAACTGTATTTGTATAAAGGTCTTTTCAACAAGAACTTTGTTTTTCAACAGGCACATAAATGATGATGATTTAAAACCGCTGGTTAATTTTGTGTAAGACTTTGTTATAAACAGTGTCTACATGGAGCCAATCAAAACAATTACAGCTTCAGAACTTAAAATCCGTGACGTTATCAACAAAATATTTTGCCAAATTGTGATTTATAGCTTTAATAAACGAATAACTTTGATAAGCTACTAGACTTTTCAATTTTCATATCAATTCTTTTTTTTTAACAGAACAAAGTTCTTGTTGAAAACCATTATTATTAGCCATACCAAAAAAGAAATACCAGCTAAAAATAATTTTTGCTAAAGTAACTTTAAAAAAAAAAATATTCTTATTTTTCAGATTTGTTTACGAATGCAGTAGTACAGTTTTTAAACCTTGGAATTATGCAATCTAATAAATTTTAAAATATATTAAACTATTACTTATTATTCCAGTTTTTTTTTAAATATAATACATATATGTATACAACTATGTATTTAACTTTAAGATAAATTTAAAATAAATTAGCTTCATAACTGCCAATTCTATAAAATATTTCTTTCTATTCAAACAACAAAATTGGCGAATGTTATGTATAATTATTATTACATTATATAGAGTATATTATGTACTCGTATATTTTTTATTAGTATGTGCGTATGTATACACACACGTACGTATACTTATTATATTTAATAGCTAGCGCACGCAAGCAAATTGTCAAAAAAGTTTTTAATCTTCAATTTTGCTAGTCTAATACTAGGTGTGAAGAATCCAGCAGCAGGGTGTATTTTTCCCACCAAAAAAGCAATGAAGATAATGTATATGCAGGTTTCACTGTACATTTGTTATTAATGAGGAAAAAGTTAGCATACCTTAAGGATGTATATTTAATGTGATATGTTTTATGCCTAAAACTATGTGATGAAATTTCAGGTTTTCAGTTGTTTACACAGGGTGGCACAAGTAATTTGAAAATATTTTATTTTTTCAGTAAAAAACCACCCTGCTGCTGGATTCTGCAAGCCTGGTATTATGTTAGCAAAATTAAAGATTTTTTGACAATTTTCTGGGCAATTAAAAAAAACCACGAACGGTTTTTTACAATGATGAAGAAAATCTGATCTGTTTTTACACGGTAATTGATTCCGTAAAACTTCGTGTAAAAAAACCATGTAAAAAGCCATTGATCCGTACGCTATTGATCCTTTATCTCTAACATATTGAAATCAGTGAAAAACAATGATTTTTTAAGAACAACTTTCAGATTTATAATTTTAAATCACATATACATACAATTTTACACACGCATAATTATTAAAAAACAAAAGCTTTAAAAAAAGTAATGTAAAAAAATGATGTATTTCAAGTTCACAAGTTCATTTGATTGTGGATTTACAGAATTCCCCTAAATTTGTGGTATTTACAATTGCTCTGACCAGTGGTACCCACAAAAAGGGAATTCAATTCCTCTAAATTTGTGATATGAACATATTTCGAAAAAAGTAAATTTAACCAAAAAATTTAAGCCCAAACGATTTTAAATCGTGCTAAATGGAATAAAATCGTGTAAAAAATATAAAAATTGCTTATTTTCAAACCGTGTTATTATTAAAACCGTGAAAAAGACCGTGTAAAAACAGAATTAGGTGCATATTAATTATACATAAATTAAACACAGTTTGTACTTTATAAGTGCTTAGTTCTTTCTTAAGTATACGTACACACTGGGGATACAAATGAAAAACTTATTTATTATAAAACACTGGTAAGACAACCATTCGCCTCCCTCCATTTACAAATTTTGTTATTTTAAAGTTTATTTATATTTTGTATTTTATTCATTTGCTTACTTACCTTTTGTACTTTCTGATTTTTAAGGGATCAATTTCGAGTGAAACTAATTTGTTACTTTTTTTATGTTTGTGTTCAATTTTATTGTGTTATTTCTATTTTTTTTTTAATAATTTTACTGGTGTAATTATTATTATTTTTATTATTACTAGTTTTTACATTGTTTTTTGTTCCATTTTGTATTTGTATATTTATTACATATTAATATATTTATTCTTATAGTTAAAAATTGAATTTTAAAAATTACAATAAATATTTATCATAACGTATTTAAATAACTAAACAAAAGGGATTTTAATATAAATTATAATTCAACATTTAACAAAGTAGTCATTTATTACATATTAAATGTCTTTTTCTATTTTATAGCTGCTATTTTTCACATGACTTTTGATGGCTCTTTTGTAGTTTAGTGTATTTTTATTTTATTTATTTATACTGTTCTTATTTAATGTTTTAAATATTTTATGTAATTGTGGCATTGTTATTAAAGTTTAACTTACAAAAACTAAAAAAAACTAAATTCTTTTATTTGTGTATGCATTTATTATTATTTATATATGGTAAATATATCTACACATAAATTGTTTTTTTTATTTATATTTATATTAAAATTTAATTTAATTTATTTATTTAGTTTTTTTCTCTAATATTAGTTTTTTTATAATGTTTAACATATACAGCAGAGCAAAACTGTTTCCAATGTTGTTTAGGTTTTTTGTTATTAAATTATTTATATAAAATTGTTCTTTAAAGCCGGATATTAGATTTTACATTTATATATGCATTATAATTACAATCAAATTCTTTTCCTATTTTATTTCTTTGTTTTGATTGTTGTAAGTTGTGTTATTTTGTGTGACATTCAAAATGATTTACTAGCATATATTTAATTTAATTTTTGTGTTTTTTTTTCATATTTATACAAATATAATTTATTTCTCTTCTATATATGTATGTATAAGTACAGGGTTGTCAACTTTGCAATTTCAAAACGCACCAAAATGGAAAAAAACGCACCATTTACAAAAAATACGCACCAAGTTAAGAATTTTGTTTTTGTTTCAAATATTTATTGAATTAATTTGAAATTTTTTAATATCATAAATTCTATAAAAAAAACTTTTTATCAACGATTATTAGTAAAAGTAATATTCGTAAAGGCCTTTTTTTATAAATGAGATAAATATAAAATAAGCATTTAACCACTCAAAATTTAACTCACAATATGATATTCGGAACTAAAGTACTAATTGGTAAAAAAGCTAATTTGAGTACATATTTGGTTATTTTTTTTTTATATATATTTTTGTTTTCTAGTTAAAGCAGTTCTATTTAATTTTTTCCAATAAAATTTTTTAGGATTCCACTGGTACTCTAAACCTGTTTGTTCGTCTACAGTAGACCAAACCTGAATACAAGCATTTTTATTTACATGTTTAAAATGTTAATTTGATTTTCAAACAAAGATTTTTGAAGAATTTGATTTCATTTATCGCTTTTTAATTTTTGGTGGCACCAAAGCAAATTTAACACAACTTTTTGTTTCAGTGTGAGAAAAAATCTTTCTACAATAAAATATACCTGTTGAGTACCATTTCATTCAACACTGCACTGTGATGAAATTAGTGAATGGTATGAAATGTTAATACATAATCGATTTTCGGTTATTCGATCAACCATTTTCAACTCGATTATTATAATCGATTAATCGAACATAAAAGTCGCTTTTTTTGGTCGATAACGATTTTTTTTATAATTATTTTTTTCTTAAACTAAAAAATCAAAAATGTTTACAACTTGTTTTTAATTTTTATTAAATAATTTTTAAGCTTGAGGTCACTTTTTTGTTTTTTATAAAAGATTTTTTAATTCTTATATATAATTCACTCCATATAAGAATTAAAAAATCATTTCTAAAAAACAAAAAAGTGACCTCAAGCTTAAAAATTATTTAATAAAAATCATTAAAAAGGTCGAAGAATATAGAATAAAATTATTAACAACTTGTTTTTGTTGAACAAATAAAACATGCAATTTTATTCAATTGTTTTATTTTGTAAAGGCGCAATTTAAAAAATATGTTTTACATATTTCTGTTCAATAAATTTTATTTTAAAAATCTTTTTACTTTATTAATTCGGCTTGAGGTCTCTTTTATTAAAAATATAAAAACACATTAATTGACACCAAAAGTCGATTTCAGTATAAAGCTGGTAGTGTAAAATCGACCACAAAATAATCGATTTTTGAAGGCAATAATCGATTAACGACTATAATCGAAGTCGATTTATCATTCACTAGATGAAATCTTTATTTTTACTAATTTTTAATTGCATTTTTTTAATAATTCATAACTCATGACATCTATACGATGAAAACATGTATTTTAAATACGAATGTATGATCAATGAAATCAAATTCTTTAAAAATCTTTGTTTGAAAATCAAATTAACATTTTAAACATGTAAATCCAAATTCTTGTATAACCTAATGTTTTGATCTACTGAACTGTAGACGAACAACCAGGGTTCTTCAAAAATATTAACTTTTACTGTTTTAAATCAAAAAAAAAAAAAAACGATGTTTTTGGAACACGGAGTTATTTAATTATGATTTAAAACTAAAATTCGTACTGATAAAACTAAAGATTGCAGCAACAAATTTAAAAAGTTAATTTCAAATAACGGTAAATTAAAAAATGTTTCAATAATTTGGTTGAGAACAAGTGTGAGCAAAACTGAGTATGTACATACAAGTTGTTTTGTTGTTATTTAAATTACTCTCTTGTTTTATTGTGCTTTAATTTCTCATATTAAGAATTGTGTTAAGAACCAAATAAGAATTAAAATAGAAAAAGAAATTTAAAAATCGCTCCATTATTACCATTTTTATGATCTTTACAATGCAGAAAATACAAACATGTACTCACCTCTGCTCCTCACTGTATAAAGCTTAATTTTGTCACGAATTAATGAAAATTTATCTTGTCGTTCAACAAAAGCAAAAATTTTCAATTTACGTAATAATGAATAGCCTTTTCCACGAGTAAACATATTCTGTCGGAAAACTATCTGATATGGTGTTCTATCTGCAGATTGGTGTATACTGTTCCGCAATGAGCAATTGATACTTGGTATATTTTTTTTTTAAATTTATTTTTTATTATTGAATCTTTCTTTTTGAAATTTACAATATGTATTCAAATCTTAATTCTACTTGTTGTTTATTAGTTGTTACCAATGTAACCACTAACTGTTGTATTCAAATTTTAAAAAAGTCTTCTAGTTAGGCTCAAAGTATCGGTTATTTTTAGCCTCTGGTGACCTTCGAACTGAAGCAGACCCCGAGCGAGGTAGTTAGGGTGGGCCATTAGTTTATCGATTGAATATTTTTTAATTTCCTCCTGGATAGTGGGGACGTTGAGATCTCTGAGGATAATATCATTACGTATATACCATGGAGCACAGACAATTTGTCGTAATATTCTAGATTGTCTTCTTTGAAGCTTTTGGATGTTAGATTTATTTAGATTTATTCTCCATTTTTCTAGCCAGGCCTCTAGTTCATTGATGTGGGACTGCAGATTTTGCGATGCGACTTTTGGGTCATGGTAAACGCTAATAAATGCTGTGTCGTCTGCAAATGTTTGTTGACATATCCGCTGTGTATATTATATATAGAAGCGGTCCTAATATGCTGCCGTGGGGGACACCAGCAGTAATTTTTTTGAGGAGTGAGTATTTATCTTGCGACCTTACCATAAATGTTCTGCCTGTTAGATAGCTATCCAGAAGCTTGAGTGTTTTGAGGAAGCATTCTTGTTATTTTGATGAGTAGCCCATCATGCCAAACTTTGTCAAATGCTTGGGAAATGTCTATAAACAGAGCTGAGCAGTATTGCTTTTTCTCAAACGCCGCTCTAATTAGGGTGACAATTCTATGCACTTGTTCTATTGTACCATGTTTCGCTCTGAATCCAAACTGGTGATCCGAGATGATGTCGTGTTCATTTAGATGAGGAGTTATACTTAAAACGAATATTTTTTTGAAAATCAGGATTGATAATAAGCTTATCGGTCTTGGCATATAAAAAGCTAAAGTTCTACGGAGACTTGGTCAGGTGTACTATGAGTTACAGGATCTTGACTCTGGGACTAAGGGAACGTATCATACGAAAGACATATGGGAGTAAAACTGCAACACATATTTTTTTATTGCCCTCTCCAGCATCAGTTTACTTTTCTACTACTGACTCTTTTTTTATTTTTTGAAAATTTGTTTTTTTATATTCTCATATTAGCCTTTAGATTTGATGTTTCTTGATGACGCAAAAGAAAAAATAATTAAAAATGGCTGCGAACAATCAGTTATTGTCTGCACTAATATATAATTATTTGCAACGAATAGATGAAACTCTCGCTCAAGATTTTAAACAGAAAACTAAAGCCGTAAGTTCAACATATACATACGAAATACATTAACAGCCCAATCATGAATAAAAAATCCGCGGGAGATTTTTTTCCCTTTTTATTTTTTTAACATTGAATTTAAATAGGAAAAATAGGAAAAGGGAAAAAACTCCCGCGGAATTTTTATTCATGATTGGGCTGTAAGAAAATTAGAAAAAAAACAATGTGTTCTGCCGGAGATGTCTCACTGATATGCAACGTGTGTATAGATGTGTGTGTGGGAAGGAGGCCGAACACATGTGTATTATAAAAAGCTATTCATTTTTTTTTTTGCTATTTTATTATTTGAGACTCGTCTAATTTATCTGTTTTCTATTCACACTTTCTTTTTCTAGGCTAATGTTGAAAAGGGTTTACCTAAATTGGAAGATATTTTAGAACACTACGTGAAAACTTATAAAATAAATTTTCATCCCGTGGCTGCTAAAAATGACTCCAGCAGTGAAGGTATATAAGATTCGGCATAGCGGAATATAGCACTCTTGTTTTAAAATAATATTGTTTATGTGTATTTTTAGCGAATACATTCCCACTCAATTGCAAGTAGCAGAAGACTTTATTTACATTGCTGATTACAAGATTCTGGCTACCGGTGAATATCTTGCGGATGGAGTAGTCGATTTCTACTATTGAGGAAGCTATTGAGGAAGCACAAAAAAAGCATACGCACATTTTTAGTGCTTCCTTCTATCCTATGTTAAAAAATAATGTCGAACAAATAATGACGAGAAATGTAAATATTTTCGAAAAAGACTTCATTGTTGTACCAATATGCGAAAATTAACATTGGTGTTTGGCAGTAATATGTCTTCCTTGCCTTAAAGGTCCGGTTACCACACCAAAGGTACCGGGTATCGCGACCACATCCAGCAACAAACCAATTAAACAGTCACAAATATTAATATTTCAATCTGTGGCGGGTGATCGCAGTCATGCGATTGCCAACTTACAAGAATATCTTACACGTGAATACAAAACAAAAATGAAGGACAAACCATTGCGCACCTTCAACAACGACAATATGCCGGTACATTACGTTGAAGTTTCTCAGCAAAATAACTCAACTGATTGCGGCCTCTATTAGTTAGAGTATGTGGAACAATTTTTTAAGTATTCTATTCGCGACTATAGGGTACCATTTAAACAATTTGTTCAATGTTTTGACATCTTGATGGTCGCGCGGAAACGCGAAGAAATTTCCAAATTAATTAAAAAGATAATGAATGAACACAATGGTGCAAACAATATTTTGCCAGAAATTCCATTTCCAACGGTAAATGGCCAGCTGGTGGAACCGGAGGAAGAAGAAATGGAAGATGATGACGAAGTAAGTTTTGTTTTAAATGCGTTGCAAATACATACTTTGTTTTAAAGAAAACTTTAATGTTTAATTTGTGAGACAACCTCCATAAAAATTTGATATTTTTTGTTTTTAAGACCAAAAAGGAGGCATGGAAACGCAAATTCAAAATGAAGAAAAAAAATTTTAAATCTGAAGAGGAATATGCTCATTGTAAGCTCGAGACAGAACTTCGCAGGAAAGGCACGTTTCTTTCTGTGCGTTGTTAAACGATTTGCTGGCCTTTACTATTTAATTTTGTGTATATTCATTTATTTTTATTCACTTTGTGTATATTCAATTCTAGAATGTCAAATGCTTAAAAAACAAGCCCAGAAATTGCGCAAGCTTGAGAAAGACCAAATATGTCGCCAATAAATGCAGTCCCCCATGTTGCGCAAGAGGAAGAAATGAGTTCAACGAAAATGCAATCAAATAAATATGTATTTGTTTAATATGTTTACTAACAGAAAAAGCAAAATAGATAAAATGAAAACAGAAAATGTTGTTTACGAAATTACACGTAAAGGGGATGAAAGCGATCAATGTAATAAAGTTTATGTAGGGACTACGAGACGCATGTTGGGAACGAGAATAGCAGAACATGAAGCAGACGTAAGAAAGGTAAAGGAATCAACTGGACTCTCACAACACGCAAAAGAGAGCGGACATACCGTTGATTTCAAGAGTATGAAAATACTTGACAAGGAGAAATCCGAAAATAAGAGATACACATTGGAGAGCTTTAGAATACAGGAACGACTATTGAATACTCTCAACACCAAAGAAGATAGAAATAATACTAAGCTCCAATACATACCTGCAATTAATTATAACCCAATATGCATTGAAAAATTATTTCTCCAATGTTAGAGAAAAAGCTTAATTCAAGTTGATTTCTAATGTAATTTTCAACTTAAGTTGAACCATTTTTCTCCTTTTTTATTTTCAACTTGACATCAATTTGAGATTTAATATTTTATCCAATCTTTGAGAAAAATTTTAATTCTCAAGTGGATAAATAACACTTCTCCACTTGAGACCAAACATTTTTTGAACTTGAATACGATTTGAGATAAATTTGAGATTTTTTCTAATTTTTTTATTCTCGTATGGCAGTATAATTATATTAAATGTCAATTATAATTTTGAATTATTTTTATTTTTTTAATCAAATCAAAAGATTGACAACTTCCAAAAAAATGTGCTCAAAGGTGTAACGCATTAAGCATATTTCTAAAAACAAAAACACAATACACATTTCCAAAATTTTAAGAACACGAAGTCACTCAGAAATTACTAAAAAGAGTACTGGAAGAGGTAAAATCGGGGGGAAATAAGACGACCTTAAAGCGAAAGCCAATTTTGCCAAAAATACCATTTCAGCTAGTGTCGGATTTCAGCCTATTCGAAGATTAACAAGATTAACGACCTGGTAAGTTTGACAAAAAAATAAACAAAATTCCAAATACTAAAGTTTAATAATTCATTTACTAGATTTCCGAACTTATGACGCGTAACATGATAACGGATGAGGTAGCTATCAAATATTCCTGGCAAGGAACTAAGACAAAACAACCTGTACGAGCTCTAGTGTCACAGCGGCATTAAAACGTAATTATGTTTTTATGTTGTGATTGAAATTAATATTATCTAAATCTAATTAATCTTTCCAGAAGCTTATAATCAAAAATTTGCTGCTGCATTATCGGACAGCGAGTTCGAAAGAACTCTAATATCATTTTTCCAACACGCCAATAACCGCCTTCATTAGAGGAAAAATTATGCAAATGGAAAAAAGGAAAATATCTCATATTAATTAATGTTTTTTTATTATTAAAAATAACTGTAATGAATTGTTTGTTATCAATTGTTTTTATGATTTTTTTTTATGATCTCATTATTTTATGTTTTTTTTTATTTAATAAATAAGTTACAAAACTAAGTAAAAAACATTGTTTATATCTTAAAGTTATATAAATAAGCTTTCTTTAAAATGACAATTCCGTACCATCCATTTGAAACCAATTGGAGAAATTTTTTTGATATAAGTTGAGAATCACAAATTTCTCAATTTGATAACTAAGAAAATCACCATATTAAAAATGAGCCTTTTAAGTTGAGAAGACTATAATCGGACTATTGAGGTGCATTTGAGAATTAACGTTGGAGATTTGAGAATGGTATTTAATATCAAATGCATCTCAAGTTGATATCAAACAATAATGTTTATTGGGAAGTAATAGTTCTGTGATATCCGTAGTTATAAGTTTGGCGATTCTGTGATTTATTTTATATTTATACAATTGTAATTATTTATTCATTTATTTTAATTAACTTGGTCTCGTGTTAGTCCCGTTTTAATTATAATATATATTTTTAATAATGACAAATGATGTAATATAAGATAAATTATCTTATTAAAATAGCTCCTGAAGAAGTCGAAAGCCCACATCGACGAAACGTAGAGCAAATTGATAAAGTAAATTGTTTCATTTACATCATTTAAACAGGAAAATAAAATTGACCGAAATTAGCCCGTATAATAAACAATAAGCAAAATGGTTTCACTAGGACAAACATACGCAATACCAGTTAAGAAAGAAGAATTTCCAATTTTAAAAATGCTACCGGACGGAGAAGATTTTATACAGACACTGAACAAAAAAAAGCTAGAACTAAAGTAACCAGGATAACCATCTTAATCAAATGATGAGACTGACAAATAGAGATTAATTTATAATAGATAAAGTTAATAAAGGTGAAAAATTCTTGAAATTAAATAGAAATATACTTATTTTAAGTAGCTATGAACAAAAAGGATTATGACATACGAATATCAATTATAAAATTTTTATCCTGAAGAAGCTAATCAGAGAGTAGCGAAATATTGAAATAAAATTTAAATTTTTTTTATAAAAAAGACCTAAAGCTTAAATAATTACCAAAAATCTTAAATAACCTTTAATAAAAAAGATTCATAGTTACTTGTGTTACCTCAATGACCGAGGCAAGGAAGTCTGTTTAGGTAATATTATGTTTTAACGTACCTACTAATGATATAGGAATATAGGAAATTATAGAGGACAATAACCCCACCCCAGTAGATTGTCAGCTACAAAGCGATACGATAAATCTTTGTAAACTGTTTCCATATCAACGAAAATGGAAATGTGGCAACATAAGTCTTACATTTTGTACATTACAAAATCGTAGAACTAATTTAAAAGCAGATACAGATAATAAGGGACACCTAATTTATAAAAAACTGAAAAGGAAATTAAATTATTTTTTCTAAATTTTTGGTTGTGATTTCTCATTCCGACAATTATTGCCACACTGAAAAATACAGTTATTGTTGGTAAAAAATATTGCTAATTTGATAACTGTTTTAAATTGTATTCCTGTTGCAGCGAATTATTGGAAAATAAAATAAATAAAAAATTGGTACCTGAAGCTTAATAAAGTTTCAATTGAAATCAAAACAAAAACGTTCGAACAATTAAGTTCAATAATATTCTTTGTGTTACTTTGTTTTGAATAACAAAATTTTTGTTAAAAAAAACTTTCAAAAATATTAAAAGCTTTACGCCACCGACAATTATGTGAACAATGCATTGAATATATTTAATGTATTTAAAGTGTAAGCGATAAATTAGAAGAATAAACAGTAATCTTGATTGAAATCTGTACATACATATTTGTACATGTTAAGATATCAGGTCTTTTCGGAAATGCATCACTGCACTGCATCTGAAGCGCAGTACGTTCCGAAATGCAAGAGTTTGCATCACTGAAAAGGTATTGTGTTCTAAAATGCAACAATGAAGCAGCTGATGCGCAAATAACATAGAAATAAGCATCACAAAAATGGCTGATGCAAAAAATGAGCAACAGCATCAGCTGATTTGCATCACCAACGCAAACTAATCACATATGCGCATCAGATACAATTCAGTGATGCATTTCCGAAAAGACCCCATCTTCTGAGTTTGGCTCTAGCTAGACACTCTGCATTCCACCTTGTATTTCAACAGAGTGGCCAGAAATATAATTTTCTAAAACCTTATATCCTTCTCTACGATTAGTTTGTATACATTATTTTGCAAATCGATCGTTTCTTTACCACTGTGCAAGTTTTGATGTTAAAGGATTGTATAAAAATGATTACATTGATATAGTAAAAATTAAAATGTTTACTACCTTGCTTTTAAGGAACTTTTTAATGTGTGTGTTCCCTGTGTTACAGAATGTTGCTGCTGTTTGTTGCCTGGTTAATGATAACGATGATGTTAATGATAATGCCAATGTTGCTGTTGTTGATTGTTGAATTTAGCTGTTAGTGATATTTCTGTTACTGATACTAAATAAATGCAATAGCATTTATAATAAACCTTTGTTAATATATTACATCATGATGCTGATGATGATAATGATGTCAGTAACAGCAATAAAAAGCAAGAAAAAAAAACTAAAAGCTAAACTTGAGAAAAATATCAACAGCAGCAGCATTGAAAATAATTTTTTATACATATATTTATATATATACACATGTATATAGTAAGAAGATTGTGTTGTCGTTATCATGCCTTTATGAATGTTTGTATGTGTGTATGTATGAATACAGATGTGTTTGTTAGTAGATATATTTTACATTTGCTTTATAAATAACTATGCGTATTACAGTACTCTGGTATTATACTCATAGGATATTCTTTTGTTAATGTAAAGACACGTTTCAATGTTGGCATATTAACTGCCTTTAAGTCGTTTACAAACCACCTACCTCGATAAACTTTAATACTCCGCCTCGAAGAATAACAACTGACACAACAACCAGTTACAGCACCAGCAGCATCATCATCACCATCACCATCTCCATCACAAGCACTGGCAGTAATAGACATAGAAGTACAAGTGATGGCAGCATCACTTGCACTACTTGTGCAATTTAAACAAACAACGACAGCACCAAAAACAACATTAGCCCCGTAGACAACACCATAATCATCTTTATCACTTTGCATAAGTTGTTGTTGTTGTTGGATTTTATTGTAAGTGGCAAAGTGTGTGCATATTTTCCTTGCTGGCAGATTATTTTGTAAGAGTAGTTGTTGCTGTTGCTGTTTTCGCATTAAATCTATTATGCCCTCCAGCATATTTTTAGAGATCACATGGCAGGGTAGGCAAGTGAACATCATACAAGATATTCTCCTTATTACTTTTGTTGTCCTTGCCAGTGCTGCTGTTGTTGTTCTTATTATTGTAGATGACAACCAGCAGCAGTAACCGACATCATCATAAGCATCATGTCCACCACTTGCTCCATTAGCACATATTATGTTTAATATAGAAGCTGTAACTGCCGCCACAGCAACAACAATTGTGGCACAAACGAAAGGCATCATCAACGTTTGTATGCGTTTGTTATGAAAACTGTTCGCTCCACTCTTTTGCATGGCAGCGGGATTTTCATCTGTAAAGAACAGCAGAAATTATTCACATATATAGTTGTTTTTTTTTTTGTTTAAAGATATACATACTAATGTAGGTAGTGTAATAGAGAAAGTGTTCTCATATCTTTCAGCTGATATGGATTGTGAATTTTTATAGTATAGTGGGAAATTATAAGAATTTAATACTAAAAGTTTTAATAAAATATATATGCTATACAAATTTAACTTTAACTGATGACTTGAATGAAAATGTGTATTTAAAAAAGTTTCGTTTTATTATACCCTTCACCTTCATGAGAAGAGTATATTTCGCCCGGCCATACAAGGAATCTGTAGTATGCGAAGCTGGTGTTCTGTATATCATGGAGGAGAAAATCCTTCCGCCCGGCCGTAGGCCGGCAATACAGAGAATCTGTACTATGCGAAGGCGGTGTTGGAGGAGAAAATTCCTCCGCCTGGCCGTAGGGCGGCAATACAAGATATCTGTACTATGCGAAGCCGGTGTTCTGAATACCATGGAGGAGAAAATTCTTCCGCCCGGCCGTAGGGAGAATACCGGCTTCGCATTGTACAAATTTCTTGTATTGCCGGCCTACGGCCTTCCGGAAGGTTGTCCTATTTCTTGGTATACAGAACACCGGCTTCGCATCGCACAGATATCTTGTATTGCCGGCCTATGGCCGGGCGGAGGGATTTTCTCCTCCGTGGTATACAGAACACCGGCTTCGCATAGTACAGATTCCCTGTATTTGCAATTACTTGCTTTAAGACAGTTTTAAGAACCGTTACGAAACCATCCAAATTTACTAAAATGCAATTTTAAGAGAAATAAAATAACTCCAAACGATAAAATAGTGTTTGCAATTAAAATAAAATAAGTCCCAACTGCGATGAAATAAGTGCCAATGATAACTCGCAAATAAAATAACTCCCAACAAAAAACTGTTGGGACTTATTTCATTTGGGAGTTATTTCATAATGAATTTGTATAGAAAAATTTTTGGGATTTATTTAATTTTTCCATTGGGACTTATTTCATTTGGGAGTTATTGCACTGTACCTACTAAGCCATGTCCGTCTGTCTATCTGTCTGACTGTTGAAATCAATTTTCTGAAGTCCCCAGATATCTTCGGAATCCAAATCTCCAATAATTTTGTCAGACATGCTTTCGAGAAGTTTGCTATTTAAAATCAGCAAAATCCGTCCATAAATAACGGAGATATGAGCAAAAATCCGAGACAACCTCTGAATATTTCATCAAAAAACAAAGTGTATTAATATTGTTACGAACAATTTCATCAACAGATGGCGTTGATCAAACTAAGTGTATTTATATTGTTACGAACAGATGGCGTGTTTATCGACATAATTATGTATAATATAATTATGCATCCTCAACAAAGGTGAAGGGTATATAAGATTCGGCATAGCCGAATATAGCACTCTTTCTTGTTTGTATATGGATTGTTTTATATAAAGTTCAATTAATAATTCTTAAGGTGGATTCACCCATTCGATTTAAACAAAATATTTGTTCCGACCCTGGTGAAATTACTTTACAAGGTGGTAGTTTGTATTTATACATGCATGTACATACTTCAAAAATAAACAAGAAAGTTTAAATAAAAAATTTTAATAAAAAATTGAACAAAAAGTAAAAAAAATTGGAAATAATATGAATGAATACATAGAACTTATTATGATACAAAGAGAATAATTTAAACCTTTTTGGAGTCATATTTTATTGCATAAATTTTTTTGGCCAAGAATTTAAGTTTTGTGTTAAAATTTTTGGTCATCTGAATATTATGATCACGTAATTTATTATTCTCGTCATTATTTTTACTCAAAGACTGATTGATTTCATCCAAGGATGACTGGAATCTGGACTGGCTATCTTTGTGTATTTTCTGCATACTCTCATTTTTAACCGATTAAATAAGTTCCTGCTGTTCCCGGCAAACTTCCTCCAGTTTGTCTCTCGCTAATACATTTTTATTGTATCCCCTTGTAAATTTTCCTTTATCAACTTTTAAAATCCGAGTTTCACTTTTTGTTAAAATAAAAATACATATATGTAATTTTTTTTTAATTTTGTGCGAAGGATACTTAAAGTTGAAATTTGTGCTCAAAATGCTAGAATATAAGATGGATTTTGTTAGAACAGTTCATTATTTTATAGCATTCATATCCATTCCATGTTAAATATTTGGTTAAATTTTTCATAAATTAAAAAATTTATAAATTATTTTTAATTGAAGATATTTATATTGTAAACAAAAACACATTAAAAAATTTTATGTTTTAATTTTTTTCTACAGGAATATTTGTAAACAATAGTCAGTTGTTGTTGACATTACAAACATGAAAGCAAAAACTGTTTCTGTTGTTTTTGTATTGTTGTAATCTTGATATCACCTTGTAAAGAAATTTTACCATGGTTCCGACAAAGTTCTTTGCATATGAAGTTTAACGTCTCTCTTTTTGAAGGAGAGAAAATATTTTTTACGAACAACCTTAGCTGCCAGATTTGACGATTTATCGTCATTTTGACGATTTTCTGTTTCAAAAATAGCAAAATTACGATTGGACGATTTTTTCATTGAAAGTGACGATTTGCTGAATTATTAATTTTTTTTTATGATTTGTTTGTTTTATTAATGTTTTTGTTTTTTTGAGACAACAACTATTCTTCTCATTTAATATCATAAATTTAAGAAGAACATGACCTATTTCAAAAACAAAAATAAATAATAGTAATGTTTTTCTTAATTATTGACAGTTGTTAAGTTTAACTTTAACAACTATAAGTTTAACTTTAACTTGCCTATTGGCAACCCAACTCCAGTTTGGTTGCTATGCATAATCGACCCATAAGTTTCAAATACAACTTATTTGTGGCAAAATTTGTTTGGATAATTTTATAAATAACACATTTATGCCCCATAAAGCTTTACTGGGGAGGACGTTTGTATGCTAGGTGAAATAAAGGAACGATTTCACCCAAATTCAATCCCAAAATTCAGTAAAATTCAAATTCAGTTCTGGGGCAATAAAACTTTCACATGCTAAATTTTTTTTAAATATTTTTAAAATTGCTACCCGTGCTTTTCGCACAAATTTGCCATCCAGACGGACATCGTTAAATCGACTCAGAAAATGATTACGAGTCGATTGGTATACTTTAAGGTGGGTACTAGACAAATACTTTTGTTGGTGTAGTGTATAAAAATTTAATAAAATCTAAATTTATATAAAATACGCACACGCCTGTCCCACAATGTCATTGTATTTCTGACAAATTATGCCACAAATCACCAATTTACAAAATAAGGAGGTGTTAATACGTAATTGTCACTTGTTGATTTTTTTTCTTTTCAAAAAAATTATTTTGCTGCATATTTTTTTTTCAGGTACTTGTGTTTCCAAAGATTAAAAATTTAAATAAAAAAAAACTCCTGGAAATAATTTAAAAAATAATAAAAACATTCCCTGTAATTTCTTTAATTTTAAATTAAAATATACCCAACAGACCAAAAAATAAGTAAAGTATAATAGTACTTTAGAAGAAGCTTTTAAAAAAAAATATTAAAGTTTTTTTTAATCATGTTTGAGAAACTATTATCCTTCACAATATGTTTTTAAACATAGTATATAATAAATAGTATACAATAAATATATATTACACATGCTTGTCATATTTTGTCATTGTTAATTTTGATTTAAAATAAAAAATTATATTTGTAAAAATGTTTTGTTTATCCGAAAAGTTTTGATTTTTTTTTGGAAAAATTTTAACTTTTTCCTTTTTTTTAACTATGAATGCCATTAAAGGTTTTTTTTATTTATTTTTTTAAGGAGAAAGACTTGTTTGGCGAAAGCTTTTTAATGTTGTTTTCAAATCAATTCGAATTCCCGAAAATGAGAATTTCTTATTTACAAGCATAACCAAATTCCACAATTGTTGAAATAAGCTTATTTTTATTTAGTTTAATAAAATATTATTTGGAGAAGCTTTTTCTAAAATTGAGAATATAAGCTTATTAAATAATTATTTCAGTACTATTATCACGAGGGTTCCTTTTTGATTATTCTACAATAATTTAAAAGTGTTTTTCTATAGTTTCTCAAGTTTTTTTTAAAGCTTAAGGCTTATGCACGCAAGCTTTATTATAATATTTTTCTAAAGGGTTTTGGTCTATTGGGTATGTGTGTACTCGTATGTATGTGTGTTATAAAACGATTTAAGTAACGAATTGCATTAAATTATTTTGTTATTTGAAAGTATTTTTTTGTATGCTTTCTTCTTATATTATTATTATTGGACTAAAAAAACTAATTATTGAATATGCTTGAGCATTTACGAGTAATTACTAATTAAAACAGCTTTTATTTAAAAAATTTCAACAAGAAAAAAAAACGATAAAGATAATAGAATAAAAATTAATAGGATTAAAAAAATATCATCATAAATATTGCTATTTGTGTTTTTACGAGTATGTATTTAGTTGGTGGTTTTTAATAAAAATTATGATAAATTAACTGGAGACTATTAATTTTGAATATTATGGGCATACATAAACGATGTGTGGTATGGTATATTTTAAAGTACATATCATGTTCTAAAGCATATGTTCTAGCCCAAGGCAATATACATACGAGTACATACGTAAATTCACATTATTAACATAACCTATGTAAGAAGAATGAAAAATACTTAAAGCTTTTCCTTAAATAAATATTTATTTTGATTTAACTATGTAATTCTAATTAAGAAAAAAAAAAAAATAATAATTTTTAACACAAATTCTGGCTCTTTGATAAGGTATACCAAAAATTTATTGAAATCCCCACTCTAGAATTTTTTTAGGAAATATTGGAACTATTTAAAAAATAAAACTTAATTTATGATAATGTTGTTTATATAAAGCTCTTTTCTTTAAATACAGTTATGTGAAAAATAATAGAACCACCCCCAAAATTTGATTTCAATACTAAAAAATTTACATAAATAATTATTTTCTTTAAACTTTTTTGTTGTGTTTTATTAGATACTAGCTAAACCCGGTGTGCTTTGCTACCCCCCCCCCCCCCCCTCGTCATAAAATAAAACGTATTGATATATTTACAAACATTTATTTATTTAATTTTAATGTATTTATTGCAATGCTTTAGGCGAGGCCATGCCCCTTTGTCCACTTACATAGTCAAGAATTTATTATTTCGTAAGAATATCCTATTGTGAAAATTTAATAAAGTATAAAACTTTCAAAAATTTGGCGTGAAAATGGGCGTGAAAGGGGCGTGGCTTAAGAAATCTTTATTTTTACCTCGCCTGGAGTATATAATGTGTATACAATTTGAAGTAAATCTGTTAAAAACTATATGGGAGCAATTACATAATTTTTAAAAAGTGGGCGTAAAAATGGGCGTGGTCAAAAAAAGTAAACTATTAATCATATCAGAGTCCCAGTTAAATGCTGTGAAAATTTCAAGAATATCGGTCCAGAGATTTGGTCTCCAATTACAATATTTTAAAAAAGTGGGCGTGGTAAAAAAAGTACCCTATTATTCCTTCCAGAGTCACAGTAACATGCTGTGAAAATTTCAAAAATATCGGTCCAGAGGTTAGGTCTCCAATTACAATATTTTAAAAAAGTGGGCGTGGTAAAAAAAAGTACCCTATTATTCCTTCCAGAGTCCCAGTTAAATGCTGTGAAAATTTCAAGAATATCGGTCCAGAGGTTTGGTCTCCAATTACAATATTTTAAAAAAGTGGGCGTAAAAGTGGGCGTGGTAAAAAAGTACCCTATTATTCCTTCCAGAGTCACAGTAACATGCTGTGAAAATTTCAAAAATATCGGTCCAGAGGTTTGGTCTCCAATTACAATATTTTAAAAAAGTGGGCGTAAAAGTGGGCGTGGTAAAAAAAGTACCCTATTATTCCTTCCAGAGTCACAGTAACATGCTGTGAAAATTTCAAAAATATCGGTCCAGAGGTTTGGTCTCCAATTACAATATTTCAAAAAAGTGGGCGTAAAAGTGGGTGTGACAAAAAAAAAGTACCCTATTATTCCTTCCAGAGTCACAGTAACATGCTGTGAAAATTTCATCAAAATCGGCTCAGCCGTTTTGGAGTCTATACGTTACATACATACACACATACATACATACATACATTGAATTTTATATATATAGATTATTGTAATATGAGAAAATACATAAAATAAATATTTGCATCATTTGCATTAACAATTAAAATAAAAAAATTCTTTATATACATTGAATTGCTCTGTGAAAAAAATAGAGCTATCTAACCAAACCTTTTAAAACTATTAAAAAAAAATAAAATAAATAATATCCTTAATAAAATAACTACTAATACTACCTCAGTACTTTGTAGAACTACCATTATTTTTTATTACTGCGAAGCAGCGCTTCGGCATAGAGTCAACAAGCTTCTGACAAGTTGTAACTGGAATGTTATTCCATGCAGTCTCAACCATTGTCCAAAGGTCATCTTTATTTGATGGTTTCTTTCCTCTGATACATCGTTTAACGCCGCCCCACAAGTTTTCGATGGGATTTAGGTCTGGTGACTGTGAAGGCCATCCCAAAACTTTCACATGGTTGTCCCTGAACCATGTCTTTGCCAACTTCGATGAATGTTATGGGTCATTGTCCTGTTGGAACAACCTTTTTATTGTATATATTTTTTACTCAATCAAGTTTGTTTATTCCACAATCAAGTTTGTGTCTTAAGTCTTATCTAAGCGAACGTTATCGTTCGACATCGTGGGCCAGGGGGTAAATGTATGTATGTATGTAACGTATGGACTCCAAAACGGCTGAGCCGATTTTGATGAAATTTTCACAGCATGTTACTGTGACTCTGGAAGGAATAATAGGCTATAGGTATGAAGTTTTGATTGTACAAACGGTGGTGGCACCGCCCATATAACCCAAAAATTTAAATCGCCATATTTTGGGAATTTTTTGACCTACGTCAATGATATGTAGTAAATATGGTATTGGCATAATTAGGAATACGTACCAGGAGAAAAGTGGGTCAGACCACGCCCCTTTTTAGGAAAATTAAACATCGTAATATAGTCTTAACTACTGGACCGATCGTCATTAAATTTTCACAACAGGATATTCTTACGAAATAATAAATTCTTGACTATGTAAGTGGACAAAGGGGCATGGTCTCGCCTAAAGCATTGCAATAAATACATTAAAATTAAATAAATGTTTGTAAATATATAAATACGTTTTATTTTATTTCATGACGAGGGGGGGGGTAGCAAAGCACACCGGGTTTAGCTAGTTCTTTATATACATTGAATTGCTCTGTGAAAAAAATAAAGCCATCTAACCAAACCTTTTAAAACTATTAAAAAAAAAAATAAAATAAATAATATCCTTAATAAAATAACTACTAATACTACCTCAGTACTTTGTAGAACTACCATTATTTTTTATTACTGCGAAGCAGCGCTTCGGCATAGAGTCAACAAGCTTCTGACAAGTTGTAACTGGAATGTTATTCCATGCAGTCTCAACCATTGTCTAAAGGTCATCTTTATTTGATGGTTTCTTTCCTCTGATACATCGTTTAACGTCGTCCCACAAGTTTTCGATGGGATTTAGGTCTGGTGACTGTGAAGGCCATCCCAAAACTTTCACATGGTTGTCCCTGAACCATGTCTTTGCCAACTTCGATGAATGTTATGGGTCATTGTCCTGTTGGAACAACCTTTTTATCGTATATATTTTTTACTCAATCAAGTTTGTTTATTCCACAATCAAGTTTGTGTCTTAAGTCTTATCTAAGCGAACGTTATCGTTCGACATCGTGGGCCAGGGGGTAAATGTATGTATGTATGTAACGTATGGACTCCAAAACGGCTGAGCCGATTTTGATGAAATTTTCACAGCATGTTACTGTGACTCTGGAAGGAATAATAGGCTATAGGTATGAAGTTTTGATTGTACAAACGGTGGTGGCACCGCCCATATAACCCAAAAATTTAAATCGCCATATTTTGGGAATTTTTTGACCTACGTCAATGATATGTGGTAAATATGGTATTGGCATAATTAGGAATACGTACCAGGAGAAAAGTGCGTCAGACCACGCCCCTTTTTAGGAAAATTTAAAATCATAATATTCTTAACTACTGAACTTTTTACAATAGGATATTAAGAAATACTAAATTCTTGACCTTTGGTGCTGTTAAACATTTTTTGTGTGTTTTCCTTTCACATTTATTATCTATTCACAAATATACATAGTCTTTAAATAATTATGCTAAATTACCAACTAAAGACACAATTTAAAGAAAATAATCGACTTTAAAAGGCATATTTCTTGAAATAACATACTGGCTTGCTTGCTTGCTGGCTTGTCTTCTAGACAATATTGAAATTTGTTGCCATTGTGTAATTGAATTTTATTTTCCCGTCACAATAAATTGATAGAACAAACAAGAAACCAACAAATTTTTATAAAACCAAAACAACCAATACACTAGCCATGAAAAAAAACATGAACAGTGAGGAAATGGTGACTTTTTACATGTTAAGGATTGTTTTTACAGATAAAAGAATTCCTTACCATTGAAAAAACAACTACAAGAAAAAGGGAACAATAAAACACAATTTTAGAATAGAAATATAGACAAACACTCGTAAATAACCTGAACATGTTCTGAGGTTTTCGTACTCCCGGTACTATTGTGCGTAGTACTTGCTACACCGAAAAAGAACGAAACACATTACAAATAATAAACTGCCTAAAATTTCAAACAACATGAAAAGCCATAAAATATAATACAGTTTTGTTTCATTTTTCTTTATGGTTTAAAAACGTACAATAGACCAGCAGACTACAGAATGTTTGCAAACAACAGGACAAGACGATAAAGATGATGTATAAATGTTATACTTAAAAGGGGAGTTCCATAAGATTTGAAAAATGTGTGAAAACATTTCAAACTATATTTTTAATATTCAAAAATGAGACAACAGATTTTTGTACCTTTTAAAATTCAATATGTACAAAGGGTATCTCTTATAGTAGAAATTTAGGAGGAACGCATGGAAGATGTTGAACATGCATTTGCACTTGCAACATCTAACATCTACCATCATAAACAAAAACCACGCCGCTTTTAAAAAGTAAAATAAATTTTGAAAGAGCAAATCCAGATATTATTGCATTATATAATACTAGCTAAACCCGGTGTGCTTCGCTACACTCCCCCTCGTTATAAAATGAAACGTATTTATATAATTACAAACATTTATTTATTTAATTTCAATGTAGGGCCCGATTATCGCTCACAACACTAATGGCCTATTTCACGATGTCGAAAGATAACGTTCGATTAGATAAGACTTCAGACACAAACTTTTTATCGTATCTATTTTTTTTACTCAATCAAGTTTGTTTATTCCACAATCAAGTTTGTGTCTTAAGTCTTATCTAAGCGAACGTTATCTTTCGACATCGTGAAATAGGGGGTAAATGTTGTGTTGTCTCGACTACAACATGCATTTTTCATACGATTAAGCCGATAAATGTTGTAAATCGTAATCGCAGTTTACAACATACAACAAATACTTAGTGTTGTGAATGGTAATCGGGACCGTATTTATTGCAGTGCTTTAGTTTAGTGGGCGAGGCCATGCCCCTTTGTCCACTTACGTAGTCAAGAATTTATTATTTCTTAAGAATATCCTATTGTAAAAATTTAATGATGATCGGTCCAGTAGTTAAGTGGGGCCCCACCCACTTTTTTCCTGGTACGTCTTCCTAATTATGCCAATACCATATGTACCACATATCATTGACGTAGGTCTAAAAATGCCCCGTTTGTACAATCAAAACTTCATATAGCCTATTATTCCTTCCAGAGTCACAGTAACATGCTGTGAAAATTTTATCAAAATCGGCTCAGCCGTTTTGGAGTCCATACGTTACATACATACATACATTCAATTTTATATACATATATAGATTAATAGAATGTTATTAATAGAATGTATGTATACTGGAGGAAGATGCTAATGATTTGTAAAATTCAAATTTCATTTTGTTTGTTATTTTTTTTTTTTGTTGACTATAAATGTCACTTTTGTTAGTGATGTAACTTAAATTTCATTGATATTGAATATCAGTTTTGCTAGTGATGACACTAAAAACATCGGAAGATGTAAATGGGAACAAAATGATATAGGAACATTTTGCGAACATGTTGAAATATATTGATTTTCAGCTCTGTACATTTCACACTTGCATACATTTAAGAGGAACAAAATGAGTTATACTATGTTTCCACAGTACATGCTTCGCGCTCTCTCTATTCATGCTTCACACCCCAATCATGAGCAAAACAACTTGCTTCACCATACACAATTTTAAGAGCGAATCAAGTAGATTCATATTGAATCAACTTGCGAAGCACGAAAAATTGCACTCTTCTCTAATTTTTATCGCAAGTTTATCTGCACTAGCTGTAAAAATTTAATATTATTGTAAACAAAGCAAAGTATTTTATTGTTGCTGGAAGTAAAGAAAGTAAATACATACGAATGTATGTTTTTTTAAATAAGCTAACTAATTGCCACTCACTTTTTCTGTCCATTAAAATAATTATTTTCCACAAATTGTAAATTCTGTTTTTTTTTTATTCTGTTTGTTTATTAAAAACAGCTGTCAAATCGAATCAAGTTTATTAGTCATGTAAACAGCATGATTCATAAACATGATTCAGACAGCGAAGCAGGTGATTCAAGTCGTCGTGGAAACATAGTATTAGGAACATCTTGTGAAGATGTTGATTTTAAGCTCTGTAGATTTCTTATGGGAAAATTTTAACATCGTCGCAAATTGATGGTAGATGTTAGATGTTGGCAAGTGTGAAAAGGCTATAACTCAACCACGCCAACCAACTAACACCATCGAGCAACGCGTTAAGCTGGAGGTCCACAACTCGCTTTTTAGTGTCAATGCGTTTATAGTTTTCTAAACGTTTTTAGCGTCAAGTATTTCAAGTTACATGTAATTTCGGATGTGATGTCGTAAGCTTAGCTGATTTTTTTTTTATATGAAGTTTTTTTTATCGGTTTGTTTGTCAAATATAAAATACACACGTTTATATAAGAAAGACTATATTGACGATAGCAGGCAACACGACTGCAGGTTGTTGTCCGTGCTGATTTTTTCGTCGCTGTCAAATTAAACTAATTTCTATTTTTGTTGGCGATAAAAGAAAAACAGTGTTGACCATATAGCAAAATGTGTAAAGCAAATTAAATAAAATAAAAAGCAAAATGCAAAATTAAAATGTTATGATCATTTGTGCATCAAGAGTTGTTAAATGTATCAATGATATTATTAAAAAAATATATTAATTAAATTATATTGTATGTTAAAAAAATTAATGAAGTTTATTAGCATGTCTGGAATCATATACATAATTAAAAGCCTTAAGTGGCACTACTGAAATGTAAATGGATTACTACAACAGCTGTTTATATTTTCATTGTATTGTTTGATTAAATTTTTTTTTTTTTTTATTATTTTTAATCTTTTTATTTACTTTTTTGTTGTAAGTAATAGCGTCTCTAAAATCCACAAAATTCTTTTCAGCCATTATGTGTAGTCGTGTAGCCTGCTGTCTCGAATGTGTTGAATGCTTTTCGTTTGTCGATGTCAGCTGTTCGACGCTTGCGACGCAATCAAAAGTGGAAAGTAAACGAACTTTTCGCTTTTCAAGCGTTAACGCGTCCTACGCTTTTAAGTGTGAAACTTAAAATATACGACTACATTGATTCTACTTTTTTGACAGTTGTTTAGAATACGAGAAACGCGTAAACGCTTGGTGTGGACTTTCAGCTATTCTGGTTTATTCTGAAAATGGGCTTTCAAATCGTGCACTTCGTGATTTTTTCGGTCCAGGAAATTAATATAAGGGAATAATTGCGTTACTTTCTTTGGAAAGGGGATAGATTGCAGAAGTAAAGGTGGTGAAAGTAGAAAGAAGCTTTATATCACAACTCTGCAATTGCGCATTATGCGCCTCTGGTGGTAAGTAGGCGCATTATTTTTAAAGCTTGATTTTATAGCCTTTATGTAATTATTATACTTCGGTGGCGTTTGAATGCTATACCACCGAAGGAGGGCGCTGTGATAAATATTAGTCATTATGGATAGAAAGAAAACTAATAATTATCAGAAACTGATGTTGTTTGAGTGGCAGCGGCTGGGAATCGAACCCGGTCTACAAATACCACTTCATGCTTAATGATCAAATGCGCTAACAAATTAAGCTACAGCACCCCCGAGGTCGCGACGGCCATTAGGCCGATATTTTGTACCATACATAATTGAAACATACCATATTATCATAATAAAAAAAATGACAATTTCCTAAATAATTTGTGTGTTATTTAAAATCAATATTGGCCCTTAAAGTTTAACCACACTTTACATAAGGTTAGTAGCACACGTTGCATAACTATAAATACATTAAACTTTTCTCAAACAGTCAAACAGTTTAATATACATACATACATATATGTAAACAAATTTAATTTTATCGTAAAAAGAAAACGACACTCATAATAAGGCTGATTATTTCTCGAAAGCAACCATTTCTTATTGAAAAATAAATTGTTTTCCATTACTATTTTCTAAAAATGACAGTAATTTCTCATCTACTCATTTTGTGTAACCAGCAGAATTCATTTCAGTGCTTGGAAACGCCAAATCAAGCATACTGTCTTCAGAGAAAGCTACCCAAACCATCAAACAACCACCTCTGATATTTCCTTTTGAGAAATATTGTGGTTACTTACTGTAGGTCTCTCTAATAGCTGTTGAAATCATCTGGACCCTTATCAAAATTTTATAGGTTAGAATCTGATGGAAAAGAAACGTACGATGCCCATCAAACATCCAGCATGTGTGAGTATTCAGGGCGTCGCGTCAATGCACGAATGGATCAGTATGCTTATCAAAGTGTACTTTTAAATACAATGATTTCATTTTCTGACAACAATATGCCACTTAGGTGGCTTTTATGCAGCATAAGATTGATGTGTTGAAATAAACAGCCCAATCACCGGATCTCAATCTACTAGAGAACCTATTGAGTGATGTGTAGCAGCGTATAACGCCGGTAAGACCTAAGATTTTGGCCGATTTGTAGAAGGAATTCTTAAATGCTTGTAAGGAAATTTCAAAACAGCGCTTTGGTTGAGTGTATGCCCAGAGATTGTGCAGCTGTTATTAAAAACAAAGGATATTCTTTTTCTTTTGTTTCTCTTATGGGAATAAACTTTATATTTAGTGCTTAATTACTGTCCAGAGTTTTTTTTTTGTAGTAAGAATAATAAAATAAAAAATGAAGTGGCGCGACGTTTGGAAAATAAAGGGTTTTAAAAAATAACGAACAAAAGAAAATATTTGCTGTAATTGACAACTGATACTAACTGTGCTAACGTCATGTCCACCACTGGACATACATTAGCAATTTGAATAATTATTTTAACATGTTGATAATATTGGAGGCATGTGCTAATATCCCTTAAGCGAACACCAGGGCCTGGCCAGGCATTTTGTACATTTTTATAGTTTTTTACTTAAAATATCTTAGGCGGAGCCCCTTAGCTTATTATGACTTTGTCAATGAAAGGTGTTAAAATTTTTAATCTGTAGGCTTGGTAATTACTCTCAACATGTTTGTAACATCAGGGCCCAGCCAGGCAGTAGAGAATGAAGCAAATAAAATTGAAAAAAAAAGAGAAAGTGAAAAAGATATTTAAACAATTTAAAACTGTATATTTTGTGGTTTGTATAAAAATCAGAATCAATGTTCTTGCACGTTTCAGAAAGTCAAGTGTTGCAATGAGTACTGATGTTCATTAAAACAGTTTCAAAATCTGACCCTAACTACTATGATAGATTGGCCGTGGCAATTGCCATTGTTATAGAGAATGAAATTTAGAATTAGTTTGATGGAAATGAAGACGATGCTTCTGATGTTGGTGACGAGTTAGAAGTTGATAATAAAATTTAAGATTTTCAATTTAAATCCATACAAAATATAACAAGTCCCAGCTAGGGGGTCGCTTTTGTCAACACATTTTGATGTTTGTTTAAGGGTTAAAGAAGTCATTATTGCGTTCGCTTACTTTAAATAGTTTGAATTAAAAAAAAGTAACAATGTAAATGAATGACTGAATTAATTCTGAATTTTGTAAACAATTATTTACAGCCATAATTAAAACACTTCTAAATATTTCAAGACCACCCCCCACCCCTGAAATCATCGAAATATGTTAAAATATTTGCAAGAAAGTACCCTTTCAAAATCTTTCACTTTGGTGTCTATTCCGCAAAGCAAGGCTAATAGTATAAATAATTAATTTGAAGTTTACTATTAAACTGACGTTTTTAAAAATTAAACTCTTTAATAATACAAAAACCAAAATTCATTTTAAATTCTCTGAATATGAAACACCCAATAATTTAAAAACAGGGCATTGTTTAAACAAGGTGTTTGTGTATGTTTGTGCAATATGTGTACGAATAAGATGCCTGGCATAATATTGACGATACTCACCATTAATCACATGTACCATAACACTGGCACTGCTGGCTGTGGTGGGCTGACAGGTGTAGTTACCAGTATCCGATGTTTGGGCATTGGAAATGCGTAGCCTAAAAATAGTACAATAAAAATGAAAAAGCAACAAATTATTTAAGGCGTCGTAAGACAAAAAAAAAACAGCTACACAACAACAAGTAACATACACACACAAATTGTAATAATTGTGTAATAGAAGTGTGTCTCTGTGTACGTGTAAACGATTTTATATGTATGTATGTCTGTGTTTTTTGACTTTGTCCTTGGAAAAGTACAAATAAATACACATACATATGTATGTACACACTTACAAAAACCCAAAAGAAATTTAAAGAGACAAATGTTACATTCGCACAATCCCCAGATACATACATACATCTATGTACACTAAATGTGTTTAGTTACAAAAAGCAACAACAACTTACCTTGATTTCATTGTATCACCCAATTGTGATTCCATGGCAATGCGTTGAGCAAAATCTTGTGTTATTTCATTTGTTAAGATTTGTGGTATTTGTTCAGCATCTGTAACAGCACCATAACTGCTCTCATGCGACTGCGGCTGATTTTGTTCCACAACATTAACTTTATTGTGGGCGGCTAGGTTGGCTGTAGTAACACCTGGTACGGGAAATGCTGGCTCTTCGTTTGTATTGTCATTTATGTCGAATGGCGTAATCATGTATTCGCCACGATACCAATATATGGGACCGATATCCTTAACCGACGGCTGGTGCACAAAACATGTGAGTATAATGGCACTGCCAACTTTAAAATGTAAATCAGCAGGACCGCTTATAACAGCCTTAGCATCTGGTGATATTTCTGCAATGGCATTAAAGTTATTGAATATTATTTGTGAAACTTTAATTCAGTTCAGGGGTATTGTTGGGATAAGAAATTTATTTTATTTTTAGTAAAAGTTTCTTTAGCTTATTGCAGCAAAACTAGTTTAGATTTTATTTTTTTAGATTTTTTATTTTTTTGACAGAAATAATATAAATTATTTCTAAATTATTTATAAATGATTGTAGCAAACAAAGGTTTAACTGAGTTGAGGTAGATAAACAAAACAAGTTAAAAATATTATGCCAGGAACACAACAGGGACGAATGACGAATTTTCGTCGTCTCCAAAATTAAAACATATTTGTGTATATGAAAATGGCGTCGGCTGAATTCGTCAACACTGAAATATATTTATTTCTAATGCCTATGCCAGCAAACGGCGAACAAACAAACAATACTAATAACACAATAATATTTTAGTAAACTTTATTTTTTACTTTATTTGACCAAAATTAGTGTGTTATTTTTAACTGAAAAGTTTGCTAACTGCTAGTTTTAGTAACGGTCACTTTTTACATTTCCACCGCCGTGTTTAATTTTTTATGGTGTACTTTGGATGCTGCTGCTGATTAAGCAGACTGTATGGCGTCCGTCAAGGCATATTGATTACAAGGTAGTGTTAACATTACAACAATACAAAAACAACATGGTTATTTGTTTTTGCTTGAGGTTTAAAAATTACAAACATTCGTTGTTTTTATTTGTATTTATTCATGTCACTGATGACAAACATTGTACAATTGTACTTTTTTGATACATTTTAAATACAGTTGGTACCGTGGTACTACCACGAGTCATATGGTACAATTTCAAAATACTGTTGCATCAAAATTTGGTATTTCAGATGAAACAGATAAATATCAGCCATGTCACAGAATTTAATTCCGTTCGGAAGTGGAATTATTTCAGTATTTTGCTTCTAAAGAAAAAGTAAAATGAAAAATTGGTTTCATTCCGAACAAATTTTTCGTTTTGCTTTTCCTATATTAAATTTCATGAACATTTTGGAACTGATATCACTTTGATCTTTAAATATGCATCTATAAGATGATTATTACAATAAATTTTTGGTTGAATTATCGAACAATATGAGTCTTTGACATATTCATTTACATTAAATGATTTTGAGGCTAAATTCAAAAACTAAAGCTTAAAATGTAGTTAATCAGGATTTCAAAATCGTTAAAAGTTAACTCTTCTATTTCTTTTATTCTTACAATAACAATTCCAGTTATTTTGGAAATATATATATTTACCAAGGTTAACTTTTCGCAAATGACTCGATACTTCATAAATAAGAATCTTTTTAAATAATCGCTACAATTAACGCAATAATGCTGCAAAAAGATATATCGAATTTTCGATAAATTTAATTTGTGGTAAAGTTTTATGATTATTTAACAAATATTAAAAATGGTACCATGGAGGTCTAAAAAGTACATTTTATTTATATAGTTGGTACGAAAAACAAAAACCCATTTTCCATCACTGATTCAGTTATGTGATGGAAATAAAAAACGAAAACAATAATAATAAACAAATTTTGACACTTATAAACATTTTGACAATTATAAATTGGTACACTCACAATATTATTACAGTAACGGAATGTAGTTTATTCAGAAAGTATTCCGTGCAGTTGTTTTTAACTAAATAAACATTTAAAATTATAAGAAAATTTATTTTTAATTGAATCTAACATTCATTCTAAAAACTAAGTGCACATTAATACGGATTTTCAGTTGCATTTGATATTGACAGTTGTTTACGTTAAAGTATTTTGTATGTAAATTTAAATGAAACTGTAATTTAAAATAACTGAAAATTTACTTAAAACCAATATACTCATTTTTCATTTCATTTTAACAAAAAGTTCATTTAATTTTAAATGTCAAAATAGCTGACTTAACTATCAAAAGAACAAGTCAGGACTTCCGTGAAAATAAAAGATTTTTTCTTTGTTTATGATATTTTCACTATCAAAAATTCTACTGTGAATTCCGTAAAAACAAAAGAATTTTCAGTTATTTTATATATGTAATTTAACTACCAAAAAATTGTTGTGTATAGTTACAAAAACAAAGAGTTCCTATATTAAAATTCACATAATAATAATAATTCCCTATTCTATGTTATAATTCTAAACAGTCAATTTGAATTTTAATATAAGATATGTAAGATTATAACAATGAGGTTTTTCTAAAATTGTGTATTATTTTTAACAATTGAAGAAAATTGCAGTTTGGAAGTTAAAATACATAAAATAACTGAAAATTCTTTTGATTTTACGGAATTCGGAGTTGAATTTTTGACATTTAAAATTAAATGAACTTTTCGTTAAAATTAAATGAATAATAAGTATACCGGTTTTTAACTGAATATCAATTTATTTTATATTACAATTTCAGTTAATTTTACATAGAGAATTTTTTGAGTGTAAATATAAACAACGTTTGACATAAGAAAAGTACCAAAAAAAAAAAATCAGCTGTGTCTTCAACACTACCTTGTAATCAATATGCCTTGGCGTCCGTTTTCCAAAAGCTTAGCCTTGGTTTTATATTCTTTTTCGAAACAAAAGGTTTGCTATGTGTGATGCAGCCACGAAAAGATAAAGTCAGAATTAAGGCCCAACTATAATATGCATAAGCAAGATTAAGCAAATTGCAAAAATTAACGAAAAGGCTGCATAACCAGTTCATATTTAACTTTCAGGTGG
The DNA here is from genome assembly GCA_916048285.2 of Bellardia pandia. Classification (NCBI taxonomy): domain Eukaryota; kingdom Metazoa; phylum Arthropoda; class Insecta; order Diptera; family Calliphoridae; genus Bellardia; species Bellardia pandia. Next base: position 41,112,258 of record OU696530.1, read on the forward strand.
CTACAATGACTTTGAAACTTTTTGTCCAGAGTTGCTCATTTATGTTTAAAAAAAATGTTTTTATTTTAACAAAAAGCCATTAAATGACTATATTCTATAAATATTATTATATTATTTTATAATTAAAAGAAAACTTCGTACCCGAAACGCATAATTTTTCCTTTTTTTAATTTATCGGCAAAAGTACTAAAATGTACAGCTGTGGCAGTACTACATTGTAAATAATAATAAACGTTTACATATCGATGGTCTCATGTAGAAAGGCCCTAACTCGCATATTTGAAACTTTACAGGAGAAGGTAAAAACATAATAAAAACTGTAATATTCAACATGTAACTTTTTTTGTATAACTGCTTATAAAAGCGTTACTTTTTACACTATTGCAATACATTTTTGTGAGGAGGTGTATTTGCGATAAATGCATTGGAATCTCAAAAAAAAAAAACAAATTTCAAATAGCGAGTTAGGGCCTTTCTACATGAGACCAACGATATGTTTTGTTAATTTTCGTATTGTGTTTGCAAAAATGGAGAAAAAACGTAAAAATTTAAATAATATAAAAATAATAAAGTTAGCGCTTGAAGGCCTATGCACATTAAAAGAAATAAGTGAACTACACTGTAAAAGAAGAAGCCGCTCTTGTTCTGTCAGAGAAATAAACCACGACAGAAAGACATTTTTGTAAAAATAAAAAGGGCCCTTTTATTATAAAGGCACTTATTTTTTCCACATTTGCTATTAAATTTAAAATATATGTATTTTCTTCTTTCTCCATTTTGTTAAAAACACAAACAAACAACAAACAGCTGATTCCGTACGGAATATGCGATCAGTTTCGCTTTTTGCTTAAGCAAATGACAGTTGAAAAACTTAACGAAAAGTTTCGTTAAGTACATTATAGTTTGCCACACACAATTAATATGTGTTCGCACGTTTGCTTAAGCTAGCATATGCATATTATAGTTGGGCCTTAAGTCTTTACTTTCTGTTCCGTTCCGAATCAACTGACTTGATTCTGTTAAATAGAAAATGTGTAGAAGTCGTTAGTTGTTTTGTTACTTTTCGTGCCGTTGCGGACGAACCTGTTAAAAACAAAAATTTGCTAAGTAATTGTAAGTGACAGAACAAAATAGCTGACATCCACACAAAAACAAAATTTTTGTTTTATTACAAACATTTTCAATTTCTTTGCATTTAATTAAGCTTTTGTGTAAAAGTTATAAAAATATAAAAAATAAACGATGGATGACGAAACATTCATTATTTTAGTAGAAAGTAATGACATATTGTACAATAAAAAAACTTTGATTTGTATTTTTTGATTTATTTTCGCGGTATGTGTTGTCTGTTTAACTAAAACAACTGATACGTTTATACGGAAAAACTAACTACAAAAATTTAACAGCAGAACGACACGGAATAGAACATCAACAGAAAGTAAAGACTAATGAAGCCTTTAAGCCTTTGTCTTATTGTTCTAGATGAAACTTCAATCCCAGGCGATGACTGCACTCCAACCTGTATTTGCCCGGAAGTTTTAAAAGGATCAGCTTGAGAGATTCTTTTTATAATTTGGCCTTTTCTTTTGTTTGTTTTTTTTGCTGTTGGGAGCTCTTGCAAAATTTATAGTTGTCCCGTATGTATTTAAATATGTATGTATATGTATACTATGGCTATGGAGCAAGCAAGCAAATTAGAAATTTGTAATACGGTTTTACCAGAGCTTTTGAGGCTATTAATAAGTTTTTTTTCTTCTTCAGAGCAAGTTGGTGCTTAACCCATACCTAACAATGTATAACTTTATAATTTTGCTTTAAAACACTTTTATGGGAAACAATTTGCAAACATATTTTTATAAAGCTAATCAGGCATGTGATGGAAATCGAAAACGACTCAGTTTTTGAAATACATTTTAATGCATTTATAATCTAATTTTTAAAATGTTTGTTTTAAGATTCTCTTTAGTAGCCCAATATCTTTATATTTTATGTGATAAAAGTTTTTCAATACAGAAATATTACGAAAAAATTGACTTCTAAAACGCTTTAAGGTACGGTCAGATTTGGCAAATATTTATTTAAAAAGCGTAACCACTTGTTTCAGCACAAATTTGTTGGACGTTGTTTACTCTTACAAGGGTTTTGATAGATCAAACAGCATCAAATAAATTAAATTAAATATTTGTTATGCTTTGGCCTAAAAAAGAAGAGTACTTTTAAATAAATAAACGTGTTGAAATATATGTTATTTAGTGGTTACGCCTTTTTCGGCAAATATTTGCCAAGTTGCCCGCACCTTCAGTTATGTGTCTACACTGCAAAACCAATTCTATGTTACATGTATATCATGAATCAAATAAAAAAGTTTGCGCAAAGAATGTAAACAAAATTTCCTTTCTCTGCGCTTGATGTCACAGGTTATTTTTTGCTGTATAGTCAACATGTAAAAAATAAGTTTTGTTGACAAAAGAATATAATTTTCCTTAATTTTTTTTATCTAAAATAAAACATTTAATTATTTATGATTTTATATTTTTGTTTGTTCCCGTTTGCGTTTTTTGTCTCATTCGATAGAAAATGATTTAGTTTTCTTATTTGAAAAAACATTATCGATTGAAAAAAGTGTTTTAGCTTTAATATCCGCCTTAATAATACTTGACTCATTTACGTATATGCTTTTTAAATACTCGTTGCAAATGAAGAGATTTTCACCTTTCAAAGATTTGAATACAGCTTCCAGAGTTTTAATTTAAGTCACAAATTCGTCAGTAGGCATATCTAACATAAAGTATTTGAAACGCAAAAGGTGTCAGTTACTCATTTTTAATTTCATATCTCCTTTTATATTATCTGCCTTAAAGTGTTCAATACAAACTCTATGATTTAATTTTAATTTATTTTCATCAAGGTGGCAAAATTTTGCCCATTGTTTTTTTTTTTAATTAATTTTCTTTTAGAAATCGAAAAAAAAAATTGAAATTTATGTTATTTTTTTTTTAATATTTCCACAATTACAAACGGCACACTTCATTTTAAAACATTTATTTGCATTAAAATTTATATAGAAGTTACGCAAACATAAAATACTTTTGACTGGTGACGCAACAAGAAGAAATTTTGCTCTCAATTTTACTCTCAGTTATTGTAAAATATAACAGACTTGCGCAATGCGTAATTTTTATTATTCGATTCATGCGTTTATATGAGAAAAACTTTCAGCTTTCGAAACATCTATGTAATTGCACATACAAATTTGATACCAAATGGCTTGTGCGCATAGCTGCCAGATTTGACGATTTATCGTCATTTTGACGATTTTTGGTTTCAAAAATAGCAAAATGACGATTTGACGATTTTTTCATTGAAAGTGACGATTTTCTGAATTATTAAAAATTTCTATCATTTGTTAGTTTTATTAATGTTTTTGTTACCAAATTCTCTCTTTTTTTGAGACAACAACTATTGTTCTCATTTAATATCATAAATATTAAGAAGAACATGACATATTTCAAAAACAAAACTAAGTGATAGTAGTGTTTTCTTAATTATTGTTGTTAACTTCAAGTAAAATAATTCCAAATAATATTGAGACAGGATAGTCGAAATTACTTATTTATCTGTAAACATAAAAATCAATTTTAAATACTGAATTCCACGAACTAATATTTTAAGAGGAAACAATTTCTGAATTTCCACGAGGAAATTCTTCTACAAAAACTTCTCCTATTTTAACAAAACGTCGAAAGCATATTCAGCCAAATAAATTTAATTAACAAAAATACGGAATTCTTTGAAAATAAGTACCCGTTCTCGTATATGATGGATGAATTGAATTCTATACGCAAAATGATATTTAAAACTTAATAAAATAAATTGTCCTGACATACGTTAAATCAATTTTCGTACTTTTTAATGTAAATCAACATGCATGAAAAAAAAACAAAAGGAAATAAGAAAATTGACAGTACCGTCAACTTTGTACCCCTTTTGTTCTTATTTCCCTTCTCATCCAAAAATACTTGCATTGACGAGCCAGAAGTGAAAACGGACTAAGATATTATAAAAATATTACACAAGTTGTGTTTAACATTATATGTTTTGTGAATTGTTATGTAAAAAGTTAAAATTTATGTATTTTGATATGTATTGTACAAGAGACTATATAAAATTGAATTTTTATGTTTTTGTTTAAATAAAAATTTCAAAATACCATAAGAAATAGTGACTTTTTATTTTTCCGATTTTTTTGACGATTTTTAAAATTCGAAATGACGATTTTTTTTTCTTTTTATCGGGATTTTGACGATTTTTTCCGAAATTCATCTGGCAGCCCTGCTTGTGCGACAAGCTATGTTTTAGATTTTGTGAAGTTAGTTTGAGAAAACAAACTGAATACAGAATTTAGTGCATTAACTATATTCTGAAAACTTTACAACAGATTCAATTTACCTATTCAATTTAAATTTTATGTGCGTGCGAGTATATATGTTTGTACATATATACGAGTACTTTCCGGCTCTTCGTTAATAATACCAAATATAATTAAATTATTCAAAACCTACTCTAATACTTACAAATAACAATAACATACTCGTGGAAGACAGTGCCTTAAATACTTAAACCAAATTAGTTATAAAATAAATTTAAGAAATTTAACAAATCAGGTATTACGAGTATTTATTTATACTTGACACAAGCAGTTTGGTTAGAATTAAATCAATGGTTTCTTAGGTAATAATCTTCTGTTTAAGTATCGTTAAATAAATTAAAAGTATTTATGAAATATATTTGCAAAATACTTGAAAACATTGAAGTAAATATGTGTAGCTACAAAGATGTTCATTGGCGTAAAGAAGGATGTTGACAAGAATTTTATTATTATTAATAATAATATTTGAAATCAATTAAATTAAGTTGCTCGTTTATGGGGATTTTTTAAATAATCTATGAGGTATAAATAATATCCAAAATACGTTGCTAGGATGTTATCATTTTAGAAAATATTAATAAGAAGTTTTTGTATTTCAAATAGAAAATTCGTAATTTTTTAGTAATTTTTAAATAATTAATAATTAATTTTTACTTATCAAATATTGAATATAAGAGCTGCACCTAATTAAAAGAGATCTTTAAAAAAATATGGTATTGGCGTCTGCTTAAGAATTATAAGAACATTTAAAGAAAAATACTGGAGTGGGTGCATTGTTCAGTATAACCCGGGGTTTACACATGCAAGTAACAGTTCGAAAAACTCAATACACTCGCATTTTTTTACTAATACACTCATATTTTTTTCACTTGCAGAGCTAGTCGAGTTTTTCGAATAAGTTTTCGTATATAATCTGGTGTTATGGAATTCAATTATGGGGTACTGCCTCAGCATCAAACATTGAAAAAATTCAAAGGGGTCAAAATAAAATTCTACGTATAATTACTGCAGCTCCATGGTATGTTAAAAATTCTCGAATCCACAAAGATCTAGGCGTGCCATTAGTAAAAGTCGAATTTACAAAATATGCGTCAAAGTATGTCAGCAAACTTGAACACCATCCAAACCCACTTGCACGAGACATCCTTAACTTTAGTGGCCACAATCGGTTGAGAAGGAGGGATACCCTTGCTTTAACTCAAGCGCAAAATAGATGACTGGATCAGTTGATGTGAAATTTTTTTAGTATCATAAAAATTTTTGTCTAGCACTGGCTGGGCTTATTATTTTCTTTTTAGTATTAAGATTTGAATACTTATTGTTATTTCAAATATGAAGATTCAAAAAATAATTAAATGCAAAAAAAAAAAAAAAAAAAAAAAAAATATAATACGTACACAGCACTCGCATGCAAGTAGTTGCATGTGTAAAGGCAGGGTAAGTCACATGTCGCAACGAAGAACTTACAGTCCGGGTTTCTTTTGCTAATGAGCATTTAGAAAAACCTATAATTTTCTGGAATCAAAATTTTATAGGTTCGAATCCGATGGAAAAAGATACATATGACATACATATATAGGACGATTCAAGTAGAGATACTTTTTTCTATAGCCTTTTTTTTTTTGACAGATCACGTGTGAGTCGTGTCATGCTGTCATGTTATTTTTATTTAGTATTGTTTGGCATTTCATAATGGAAAACCTAAACAACGTTTACTAATCGTTCAACTTTATTACGAAAATTCACGTTCTATGAGGAATGTGTTTCGGCACCACCATCACCCATATTGAGACCCAGCATTCATTATTGGATAATATTCGACCGAATAGACATGTCCAGCACGCTGTGATGCTCGTTGTGTGATTTGTAATTAAATTTTTTGCGTAAAGGCCAGCTTATAACTTTTATTTTCGAACTTTTTCGATAAATGGCAAAAGTTCATTTAATGCAAGCCAATGAAATTTGAAAATAAAATTCGCTTTTTTTACTTCTTGTCCAATATCGTTACTGCTTTAGTTTATATTCAACATATTCAATTTACAAATTGTTAAAAATTTATAAAAAATAGGCTATAGTATTTACAAAAGAGAAAGAAAGTCAACGTTTATTAAGATCAATCACAATTGAAATAGTTTGTCTCTCACCAAATCATTAAAAAGCAACAAAAACTAATAAAGGTCACACCAATCCATGTAAACAAAAGTCATTTCATAACAGTTATGTATTATGTGTGATTTATTTTCAGGAACAAAATATAAATCACAATTTTAATTTTTGATTATATGGACAAGTTATTTTCGGTCTCTGGTATAAAGCAACTGTGAGGTTGAAATTACATTTTAACATTTTATGGATATTTTTTGCATAGCTGAAAAATATTTTTCAAGCCTTGCGAGTTGAGTATAAGTATCATTTATGCAGATGCAATTTATGCAAAAAGCTATTAAATGCAATTCTACTAAAATTAATACAGAGTTTTTTTGCGACCACTTTTTATTATCTCTTTGTAAACACAACAAATAAGAGTTTATATTCGGCTGTAACGAATCTTATATACCTACCACCTAACCTATGTACATATATGTATATTTATATGTATATATCAGTAGTGTGATGTATGCATACTTGAAACAAAAAGAGCTTTTCGGGCATTCTAATTATCTGGGAACTGGACTTTATGTGGAAGCTATGGCGGATTATGGACTAACTTTCAGAAAATCCAATAGTATATTTTTATGTACATATAACTGATCTGTATGATATGTCGGTTAATTAATATTATTATATATTTATAATATTACTAAGAAATGAAATATTCATATAAATTTAATACCGAAATTTTATGCAAATCAATCATCGTAGCTAACTATATGGTGATTGGCCCTTTGGTCATAGACGGTCCAATTCCAAAATATACATTGATTATTTGTGTCCAATTTCAACTTGATAATGAATTTGATAGGAGATTTAGGGGATTTTCAAAGTCTACTTTATATGGGCGCTATGATCGCATATGGACCGATCATCATAACATTCGATACGATGATTTACATGTACTGGATTTACATAAAGTTTGTTACGATAATTTAACAATATAAATTTATATATATTTAGATTATTTGCGTCGAATTTTACTTGATTTTGTTTTTAATAAGAGATTTATAAGCATTTCGGAAAAAAACTTAATAGGGGGGCTTTGGTCAAATATGGACTAATGCAAACAAAAATATCGTTTTATGATTTCCCTCATCTTGAAACTTATTTTTGCTGGATTTTGTATGAATAGAGCTTTTTAACAGGCATTTATGTACCATAGGAGCAAATTTCGGGAATTCATTTGTATGGGGGCTATAAGAAATCGTAGACCAATTTTTACCACTTACAACAGAACTTTTTCTTGTATAATAAAAGTAAGGAGCACAAATTTTATGCTATCATCTGCATTATATTTAAAGAGGTTATCGGAAACTCTATAAACCGGATGGTACTGGAATGATGTTGCAAATTTTCAGTACCAAACATTTCGGTGAAACAAAGAATGGTTGGAAAAATTATAATTTTTCGAAATATTTTTTTCGAGGCTCTATCGTGCCTTTAGCAGACGGGCGGGTATAGACTTCTTGATTCTAGTACCAATATTTCGATGTGTTACAAACGGTATGACAAACTCAATATACCCACCATTTTTTTTTGGTCGTATGTATAAAAATGTGAAGATAAAAAAAGCCGTCATGAAATTTAATTGACATTGGTCATATCGTCACCTAAAAATATTGCATCTAGAAATGAAAAATTTTGTAGCTAAGCTCACAAAAGGATAGTAGATCAATTCCAGAAGAAAAAAAATAAATAATATTTTTCAAAAAACGTGTTGAAGTTATGTTTGTTACGTTATTTTGAATTCAAATTTTCTGAAAGCAAATGACGTATCATCAATGAACAAATTTTAATATAAAGTTTACTGTGTTTTATTGCATAAAATTCGGTTTAACTAAATAAAAAATGTAATTCATTTAAGGTGTTTTCTAAACACATTGTAGTTTACATAATAGGTAAATATGATAAAGGTAAAATTATTTAGTTTTTTTTATAAATAATTAGGAAACATTAGGAAATAGGTTATTATTTAAAGGGTATGTTATCATAAACTAAATGACAGTCTGCTGGAATCAAAGTTTTTAAGTCTTGCAAATGTTGCCATTTCTTTTTGAACTTTTCTCACAATATTTCGAAATACATCTAGCTTTCATTTGTCTAGGCATTACTCACAAACATTTCCCTCAGAAATACCTTCACATTTCAATCCACACATCCGACTTTATTTACTATTTTCTCTTTTATTTTTACTTTTCTTAGATATTTTCACATTTTCATTGTAATTATTTTCAATATTACAACACATTTTGTATATTTTCACCAATATTTATTAACTTTTGTTAGAAAAACAAAATTTTAAATTGTTACAAATGTGATGATACGTTGTTTTGGTATATGAATATTGTGTACTTAATGATACGTTATTTTGAATTTTCTTTATAAAATCGTTATTTTTTGACGCAGATCCATAATTTTTTTTTGGAAACGTGTATTTTTATCTAACGAATCATAATCAATCAAAAGCCCGATTTTCATTTTTTTGATGATCCGTTGTTTTGCATTTGAGGTGACGATATGTATATCCATAGCTGACGGTTAACAGTTGGCTGAGGAATTATAGCAGTATTACATTACATATTTTAAATAATTAGTTCCGTATAAGAGATTTTTTGTTTTCAATATTATTATTGAATTTTTTATAGTTAAATCTACATGCTGTGCACCTTTTGTAAACTGCTACATTGCGCTTACTGGGAGGGTATATTGGATTTGTGCTGATATTTATTAAGCCCATAAATATTAGTGGAACTATACCAATCGACTCATAATCACTTTCTGAGTCTATTAAGCGATGTTCGTCTGTCCGTCTGGATGGCAGTCCATATAAACCTATTACAATAAAATTCGGTATATGACATTTTTTCGGCCCAAGCACGGTTGGGTCTGAAACTCGTTAAAATTGGTTTATTATAGAAATGTCCTGCACATATCCCATTAAATTTCTCCAAAAATAAGTTGTATATGAAGCCTAATCACACCTACAAATTTTGTGCAGATCGGTTCATAATTGACCGTAGCTTTCATAGAAGACCCTCTTTCGAAAATCACTTTAAGAGCATCAATCTCCAAAATATGTTGGTATCCAACGAAAATTTAACACGAATAAGTTTCATATATACGGAAATCAGAACCCTTGTTTTATAAAGGTCGGTCCATAATTAATCAAAACTCCCATATGTATAAGACACCACTCGAAAATCATAAATCTTTTAAAAGTGTTCAAATCGAAATAAAATTTAACGCAAGCAATATGTGTACCTATGCTGTGAAATCATGCCACTTAATTTTTGTACGATAGGTCCATAGTAAGTGCAAGAGTGTAGGGTATTAAATGCTTAGGCTTGACCGACTATACTCTTTTACTTGCTTTAAATCAAATAACTACAAAATGTTTATACACTCCATATTTGCAAATTATTAATCATAAATTATTTTATATTATAGGCATATATCTCATTATTTTATAACTATAAGTACACATGTATATACGAGTAATAAATGTGTGTCTAGCAACTACAGTTTTCGCATAAAGACAGAAAAACTTGAAATTGATTGAAGTGCTTAACTTGAAAAAATCCTTTTATATTGATTGAGATATAAAATGTGAAAATATTTTTTTAATTTTTTATAATTATAACTAAAGTATTATTATTATTAGTCAATAGTAAAAGCTTCATAGTAATAAGTGCCAATTAAAAACGAAATATGTACTTGTAATTTGTACCAATTAATATTCTGTTCGAGGTGTTAATATTTAAATTAATTTTGTTTTAATTATTATGCGAGTATTAAAATAAAATATTCAATATAAAAATCTAAAGTAAATCTATAAATTCGCAATAAAACTTTGGTAATGGCATATGATTATTTTATTATTTCATTGGTTGACATATTATTTAGAAAGGTTTTACGTTTGCTTTTAGACCAATTCATTGCAATTTTTGTATAATGAAAGGGTTCTAAATGGGACCAACACTTAAGTGAACAGACAACAAAGGCATTCACCCCTATCGTGAATAAAAAATCCACATGAAATTTGTTCCCTTTTCACATTTTTCCTATTTAAATTCAATGTTAAAAAAGAAAAGGGAACAAATTTCATGTTGAATTTTTATTCACGATAGGGGTGATTATTTAATATTAATGTACAAAGTCATAGTTTAAAAGATGACAAAGAGTCTGTTCTGGCGACCACAATTGCAAATTGCTTTTTTTTATATCAAATGTATAGATTTTTATATTTCGTTGAGCTATAACATAGAATTTTGAGCGTGTTAACTATCTGGCGTCCATTTTTGCTGAAAAGAACGAAAGTGTTCCTACCAGTATTTCAAAAAAAAACTTCTGTAGGGTGGCCTGATTTTATGTGAAATTTCTGTATTAATACAATTGCTATAGAAAACATAGATCACAAAATATCGTAACGTGAAACTAAATTTATTCATTACAATTCTTATCTATGTGGCAATATTTTTGTTCGATATTAGACACTTTAAAACTGTAATTATTGCAATTGGAATACAAATTATAAAAGTGTTTTTGCTAATATTACACATAGATACTAAAAGCATTATGCCATACCATCAGTTTGGTTTCCGTAGGAGACACAGTGCTACTGAACAGCTGCTGCGAATGTAAATCACTATTTTATTATCTGTAAATATTCACAAGATACTTTACATGTAAGATTAAGAAGAGTAATCTCTTCATATACATATAGAAATTTTTTTCTTAAGAAAAGTATACTAGACCCAATCATGAATATACTGAATTTGTAGGTATGTAATTACTAGTACCACTCTCTGTAACATCTGAACAACTTTGGTCTCACATTAATGAGTTGAAGAAATGGTTACAGTAATAGAAAATAAAATGTAATATGTATCGCTTTGTATAGCCGATCTATGACCCCGTTAAGATGAGACCCATTTGTCCATCAATGCTTTCGTCAGAGTCATTAGTTTTAATTTTTTTACAAGTTCTCATTGTTATGAATTAATGAATCAATAAATAAACAATACGTAAAAATATACAAACTAAATGTCTATTTAATGTGTGCATGATACCAGAGTTTAGATTATAATAATTTACTGTCATAATTTTGCCATCGAACATACTGTGCACCGTTTTAAATTAATACAATGCCAGGCAATATGTAATGAGGAATTGAATGAATAATGTCACTTAGTCAAAATTAAATTCTTTAAACCATATGGTTTAATTTACCATAATTATGGGCTATTTTTCTTCTGTTTTTATAGTTATAAAGTTATAAAGGGTGTACCAAAATCAACGCAAGATTTGTATAAGGTGGAAAATAGAGTTTTTTTATTTAGTTTCACGTGCTGTGTGGGGTATTTTGTTCAATTTAGACAGAAAGAAGTTGATTTCAGCAACTGGTATTTTGTGGATGCATTTGTTTTTCGATAATTACCGTGGCTCACAGCTTATTTAATGGAATGTACTTTTTTGTTTTCAAAGCTCGACAAAAAGAAAACCAACGGGAACCTAAACAAGAAATTGGTTGGTCAAAAACTGGTCTTATCTATGCCAAATCACCTTAAATCTGTTGTAGATAATAAAGGCTAACACACCAACTATTAAATTGTGTAATTGCAAGTTAATGGATTGGATTTCAAGTTTTTAAAATCCATACGTGCCTGTATAAAATACGCTGCTGTAACGTTTTAATTTATTGAAAGGTTTAGTATATTAAAATGTACATTTTTGCAATCAATAATTTTTGTTTCTTGTTTTCCTTTTAAATGACACCAATCATCTTTTTTAATTTGTTAGTTTTCTTTTTATGAAAATTTCGTTTTTCTAACTTTTTTAGTATTTATTTATTGAATCTGCCTTTACTTCATAAACCTTAGTCGCAATTTACACGAAAAAAATAATTGATTTAATTATTTCCTTAAAATGTCTTTTATTTATTCACAGCACAATTTTTTTCTTAAATCACTCGTATTTTTATTTCAGTGCGAGTAGACACAATTTGTATACATACATATGTATATGTGGTACTCTCTTATTCGCATGTAACAAGTACAAGAAGTGCTAGTACAAACGAGTGTGTACTCGTCTTATTTTCCCCTCACTCCGATGTGTGAAAGGTAAGCAATATTGCTGCAATATTTTCGTCGTGTAAATGGGGACTTACAATAAGTATTTCAATCTTATATCTTATGGAACTTTGAAAAGAAAAAAAAAACACAAAATAAATAAGCTGCGAGCCACTGTACCTGTGAGTACTCTGCACCCTAAATGTAGAACATTAAAAAAGTCAGCAGGACGAAAATTTTCTATTAGCATGATTTGACTCAAACCGGAACTTATATTATTTCTTTTTTTCTTGTAATGGATGATTCTTATTAAACCTAAATTGCGGGTTTTCAAATTTATGATTTTGGTGGGCAACTACAAATCTCGCTTGCATTTTGAAATACCCTTTAAAGTATTTTTGCTGGAAAGGCATAAATGAATGCGCTTTACAGTGTGTGTTGTGAATTTATTTTTTTTTTGCTGAATGCAAATGTGGAGATTTATGGGATAATTATTTTTAAAAATTACCATTTCATTTAATGGTTTCTTTTTTTTTTAATATGAATGTAAATTTAAACGTTCAAATAATTATGTACGATATGATGTTGCTGCATATTTACTGCATTCACAATGCGTTTTGCCATCTTTATTGAGTCGTGAAGACAGTGCCTGTAGTCATGCTGTGAGCAAAAGTCATGAGGATAAGATGTGTTTAGTGTAAAACGACATAATGACATTTTATTGGAAATAAATATAAGTTGTCTGGTTTAAGCTATGAAGTTTACAACAATAGCTTATATTTGATTGAAAATGTAATTTTATTAGAGAGGCATATTTTGCTTGAATTTAAGTTTCTCAATTTCCTGGCCTTTTAAATATTTTTGTACAACTTAAACTCATTTACCTTTCCATGTAATAGATATACATGTAAATACATTACAACATTTCTTAAATTTGTCTGCATTAAAGACAACAATTCGTTGTATTGTTAACTCTTAGCATTGTCTCTGTTAAGGGGTGGAAGGTGAAAAAAACTTTAGAGTAACGAATTTTCAATAATTTTTTTTTTTATTTTTTTTTTGTGAAAAAAATCCACACTTAAACCGTATAATTAAATTATATTGTTGGAATCCTTACAATTTCTTTTATTATTATGTTTAATTAACTTTGTTCAGTGGCAATTTTTATATATTTCTTTTTTTTTACACTGCTGATTTTTTTTTGTTTTTCTTAATTGCAAAATACGTTGTTTTTTTGTTCGATGTTGTTGCATGCACATTCAATTTCTTTAGCTTCTGCATTTTAAAATGGTTAACTGGTGTATAGGAGTAGGGGTTTCCGGCTAGGGAAAAAATTAAACGCAAATTTTATATTTTTCTTATTCCAAAATAATGGGTGTGACCGTACCTTTAGGTATATTAAAATAGTTGACTAAATCGTAACTGAAGTTAGATATTTTGTATGTAATTTATGATTATTTATCAATATCTTTTGAAAAAAAAGTGAAAACTTTTAAACGCATATAAGCTTTGTTCAAACTCATAACATCTAAAAAGAAATATAAATAATTCCCGAACTCTATTACTCAATAAATGGTGAGTTAAATAGATGATGTTTACAAGTAGATCTTGGACAACAAACATTGCTTATGATGCCCTCGGCAGGACAGAAAATGCATTCCAATGTGCCAATTGTATAAAAATATTACTTTGCAATGGTATTATTTCTATGCACCAATGAGAAAGAAACAAAATTCTTAAAGTGCTAGCTTGGCATCACTAGTTGCATGTGTAAAAAAAACATTGCTGGCTACTTACAAGACGATTGGTAGTACAACTGTCAATTGCGCTGCTTCAGTATGCTCAACTTTCTTGAGCGATATCCTGTCGAGAAATATTCAAACTTGACTTAACGAAGATTAACCCAGTCATTAAATATAATGACATGATGATAAACAGTTCCTCCTAAAATATGATTGAAGGTAAGTAAGTCTAGCTTCAAAATTGTATACAATTAGAGCAGACAGAGGAATTGGCAGGTCTTCTTGGATTTGTTTATACGACAGCTTTGAGTTATATTTATATAGACACGGTGCAGGATATCTTCTGTATGTTGCTCGATATCGCAGACCTAAAGAAAATGAACTTCAAATGAATAAGAGAATAGTTTTGGCACAACTGAAATTAGAATGGATCGAGCCTAGGCAGTAACAAACCCAAATTATGTCCAGCTTATTTTCAGACTATCCATAATACTCTTAGATATATAATTGACCAGCCAACGCTACTTTACTTCGTCAAGTTGGTTTATAAACAAACCCAGTAACGCAATTACCTATTATCTGGCTTGGAACTCGATGCAGGATTTTGAACAGAAAAGTTATTGTTTGCTTGATTTTGAATAGTCTGAAACTGTTTTATTAACTTGACTTTCTTTTTATTAACGCACTCGACTTTATAGCTATCATTAATTTGTGAAAATTCTAATTTTATGAACTTTTTGCCATATTCCAAGCCAACATTTTGTTATTGTTAATTTCGATATAAATTTGAAATTATGTATATAAAAATTATACTGACAAAGTAATGACAAGCTCATAAGCTGTATTTCTTTCAAAATATTAATTTATTCCTTGCGTTTTCATTATGTGCAGGTAATTGCACCATTTTACAAATTCTCACAGATATCTACAGAAATATTTTCTCAAAATATACACTAAAAACCCTACCACTACAGCGTTAATGTTACATATACATATGTACATTGGCATTGCAGAAATTCAACATGCGTATGCTGAGAACGTAAACAAATTTTAATGCTTTTTATTGCTAGAAATAATCATTAAATGACGTTCAATTTTAAAATGGTTTTATACACGAACATGTAAGCGTGCATGTAAATTACATTACATCCGAGCGGGGAAAAGATGCTGTAAAGAGGCCTTCCAAAAGGCCTTATTTTGCAGTTACAAGGACTTCCAGCCGCATTGCAAAATCGTTTCAATTTTACACGGCGTGTCATTGGCAATGAAGGGCTTGCTTACTCGCTACTGGTTAGATGTCTGATAGAAGGTCTACTTGAGAAGGGCAATTGGAAGGTCAACCAAGTCTGCAAAATAATAATTTCATTGAGGAAAGTAAAGGAAAGGGTTTTGAATAAAAGAAAAGTTGTAAATTAATTTAAAAAATCACATGTATATAAAGTACTGCATAACGCGTACTTTACACCACAAACTTTCATAAAAGACCAAATTTATAGACTCTCTTTTTATTAAATTTTTATTGCTCGTATAACAAAGTGAGCAAAATAATGTGTGTTGTTCAGTGTTGCCATTTTGACGCTTTTCGGGTATTTTATGACGCTTTTTTGGTCTCGTTACCCTTTTATTTTTTCAAATACCCTTTTTTAAAAAAGGGTATTTTTGACGCTTTTTCTATTTTTTTGGGTGCTGTTTTGGAGGAAGTCCAAAAAGTAAATCTAGCTTTCGAGGCCGCTCAAGCTTTAAAGCGATTTGTATTACCTGATTAAAAGTATTACAAACTTTGATTATCTAGAATGTAATTTAGATGAAAGCGTTAACGAATTTTGTTATCTTGGCTATCATTTCGAAAAGTCTTGCAGAGATTGTAAAATAATTGAACAATTGAACAAAACTAAGACGTAGACTTCCTTCAAATTTTATATTGCTTCAACAATATCGTTATTTAGTGTTGACAATATTTTTAAAAATAGCGAAGCGGTTATTATTGATTTCATACAAAACTACATTGATGATTCGTCTCTAATAATTAAAATAGAAATTTCTCTAAAAAATCTAACGTTGTAAAAATGGAAAAATATTGAAAGAACTAATGAATTTTGGATTGAAAAATTATTTGGCAGAAAATCCTTTTCATGAACTAGCTGACTTTGTTATTCGTATACTTTCCTTTCCTTACTCAAATGCCGAAGTCGAAAGAACGTTTAGTTTAATGAATTTTTTTAAACCAAAGATCAGAAACCGACTTTCTTTAAACTCAGCCAAAAGTTTATTGTTGCAATTACGAATTACCTTCAAGTGTTTACTTAAAAATTAATTCAAATCAAACTTATAAAAGGTCTGAATATTTCATTAAATCTGTTTTGTGGCCCGATGATGATGATTATAAAACAGATGTATTTGAAAATTAAATTGTTTTTCTATAAAACTTTATATTTTGTTTTTTGTGAATTGTTATTTTATTTTAATTTTTTGTTTAATCCTGGTAACTGAATTGATAATAAAATTAATTATTTATTTAAAAATTTTAACATGGTTTTTGATATTCTAAGTTTCTTGTTTTTTACCCTTTGTTTTATTGCCAATTTTAATCTTTTTTTTAGGTGTTATTTGCAAAGCAAAACAACACGATACCAAACTTTTTGTTAAATTTTTTTTGCGCTTTTTACCCTTTTTTTTTGTAATTTTTTACCCTTTTTACCCGTTTTTACTATACACTTGACGCTTTTCTTTATTTCTAAAATGGCAACACTGGTGTTGTTGTAGTGACGATATACAAAAAAAGAAAAAACCATTGGTGTTTGGTATTTACATCACGATTTGTTGACATTCTTTTGAAATGCAATTTTGAATATCTATGAAATGCCTTCTATAACACCTACTGAAAGAAGACATAGTGGAATGAGTATCGATTCTTTTAGAATGTGTAAACAGGTCTCGTATAAGGCCTACAAATGGTAGCACTTGCAGTATTTCAGCTGCGATTATATTACACTACGTACGTGTAAATAAGAATGCGTGAGCTTGGTTGTAGCTGAACCAATAAAATACCAATACACTATAGAGCTATGAACATATACAAATATCTACATATGTACTGTGAGCGTCAAAATAATATCAACATCACATATTATTAAAAGAAAAGCTTAATATAAATAAAAACAGACTCGGCTTCAAATGTAGACAAAACAAATTGCTACGAATGATCACATTTGTCACCTGGTATATAAAAAATTCGAATATCCATAAAGACCTAAACGTGCCTTTGGTAAAAACTGAGACCAAAAAAAAATGCAGAAAAGCACTTAAGAAAGCTAGAAGTACACCCAAAACCATTAGCCAGCAACATATTAAATAATAGTGGCTATATTCGACTAAGAAGAAGGCATACAGCGGATCTGAGAAGAAGATAAGAAAGAAGAATGTTTACTTAATACTTATAACCAACCATGTTCAAACAAGTTTTGTCCGGCATTGGCTGGACTAATAATTAAAATTTTTTAGATATAAGATTTAGGCCCATTATTACAACTTGGCAATAGTTAAAAGTATGATGTTATCGGACAGATAAGAAGTATTTGGTTATTACAAGTTTACTTTAATCTAAAACCAACCGATAAGCTAAAGGGAAGATCATCTTGCCTTTAAATTTTATAGTGAGGTATGTGGTTGAAGTTGCCATATGTTCTGGAAAAAATGTCAAATTCATGAAAAATAAATTAATTTTAATTTTGTTTTGCCAATAAATAATTTGATAAACAAAAATGGAAAGCAGACGTTTGATTTATATTTTTTTCACAAACAAATGTTTTCACAAACACACAGAATTTACTGTTTCTTGTCAGTAATTTGTCAAAAGTAATCGGTTTTTCACTGGTATTGCCATATTTTAGAAAAAAAATTATTTTATTTTACAAGGAAGTTGTAATAACGAAAAATCTTAAAGGTCACTTTATTCCTCACTTTAATTAAAGTTACCTTTTACTATTAAGAACATTAGAGGCAAGTTGTAATAATGGCCCTTAATATACTTTTTGTTAGTTCAATTTTAATGAAGATACAATAAATAAACAAAAATGCAAAAAATATATATTAGTGAATTATATTGAATTTTTATATATTCGTACTTATTTAAGTAGAATTGAATTCTCAAAAACGAAAGAAAGAACAACGAAAGCGCATATAAATTTATTTGATTCATTGTTAAAATACACAAATTTCTACACGTCAAAATATAGTGTAAAGGCCTTATGACACTACATTTTTAAGGCATTGTTCAAGTTTTGGTGAACAGTACAAATATAATGTAATAGAAAAGTTTACTAAGTGCAAAAAGTTCAGCAGTATTAACATAAATGGCAAACTGTCAAACATTTTACTAAAGTTATTGATAAAAAATGAAGTTATATCAAAAAAAAAAAAATGTAAAATTGTTCAACTTAAAATTGACATTTCAAGCTTGAAATATTAAAAGTGTTGCTGAATGAGCGGTTTATGGGCAAATTTGGCGATTAACCGTTTTTTTTGTTCGTTTTGTTTTTATGTTTCTCATAAACAAAAAGTTGACAACATTTAATAAAAAAAACTAAACGGCTTTTTTGTTTACATTTTTTATAGTTTGCTTTTTCTAACATTTTCTGTTTCTTTCTATCAATTCTATATCAATTCAATGAACAAAAAATGTAGTGTCATAAGGGCTTAAGTAAGGTGCCGTTTAAAATAATTCATAATTTATCATTAAAAGAGTTTAAGTTGTTACTAAGTAGTGCAAAATTTGCAATGGGAAGACAAACAATAATTGAGATTCGTGAAATCATTATGAACTTACATACATATAAAACGTAAATTACTGCGTGAAATAGTTAAAATCGTTGGTAGGCATCACTGTTCAATAACAAAAAATTATAGAAAGTATACCAAACACAATAACGTTAAAAATTTGCCTGGTGCAAAACGACAAGACCTGAAGAAAAAACTATAGGAACAGCAAACTCAACATCTAGACTGTAAAAATGTTACGAAAACCTCTGAAGTACAATTAGAAGATCTTTGCATCAAAATAGCCTGATGCCCGTAACTTCAACGAATAGATATCTTCCAGTGCATATATACCAACCGTGTTAATAAAAATTGGTAACTTTAACACGCCGGTAGCCTTGCCGACTAGATAAACAACAGTGTATTTTACACCATTGATTGTAGTGGGTTAATCGTCAGGTAATCATTTTTTTTTTTTGTCAAATTGTAAAATAATTTTAAAAACAATTACAGAAAATATGAATTCAGAACTTCTAGAACTAAGAACTTTGAGAGATATCATAAAACAAAATTCCCAAAGGTTAACACACAAATTCAGGGAAAGAATTGACCATTTTAAAATTTGTAATGATTTGGAATTTATAAGAAGATTTCGTCTTTCAAAGAAAAGTGCATCAGCTGTTGTTTCCCCCTGCAAGAAATTACCACTTCTTTTGGCACCTGGACAAAACTAAAAAAGTCGTTGCAAACAATTAAATTTGGCAATTAATTGATGTAACTGTAAACGTCAAACACCAATGTTACCACATTTTACACGTAGGTAAAAAAAAAACGTTAAAATTACCAAATTATTTTTACCGGTTAGGTAAGGAAAACTAATAGGTATAAACTCTAGTAGTTATCTATTTGTTAAAATGACGGGCATAAATAGTAGAGTGGAAATCCTATGTATCAAAGAATAATCAAACCAAGCGATTGAATTTCGCAAACGAGTCTCAAATACTTTGGAATAATATTCTTTTCATCGATTAAAGTTTGAGATATTTGAAGTCAAAAATCCCCAAAAAGAAAGCGAAAAAGAACCAGATGTATTTAGTAGTAAATATGTTACCAAGACGGTAAGGCATTAGCGGAGGCTTAGTAATGGTCTGGGGTTGTACGGCGCACACTGTGGCCGTGTAGTGCATTTAATGGCCTTAAATCAAGGAGGTTTCGGAGCTTCATGAAATTTTGCACACATTTATGTTAAATTTTTTAAGAATTTTAATTTTTTTTTTTTTAAATACGCCCACTTTTACGCCCACCTCCCATACAACTTAAATAGAAAATGTGGCATAACTTCCATGATTTTAAAAATATCAACTCAATTTTCATAAAACGTTAATATTATAATTGTAGAATGAGCTCCTGAAAATATGAACTTAATCCGCCCACTTTTACGCCCACCTCCCATACAAATGATATTTCAAAAATGCCATATCTTCTGTAAATTTGTAACTAGAATGTTTATTTTTCGCAAAAATGCATATAACATCTATTAAATGCTGTTTTGAAAATATGAAGAAAATCCGCCCACTGTAACACCCACCCCCCATACAACTCCAATACAAAAATTTTGTCAGTTTCACTCTATTTCATTTATATCTTCGTGATAATCTAATTTTTTAAGCTTAAGTTTCGTTCTAAATGAATTGATATATGGGTCGGAGGATATCAACAAATGATGCATTACGTCTTCGTTAGTAGAACAGCGCCCAGTCTTGCGCGAGTGATATAGCCTATAACGTCTATAATCTTTGTTCCTCGCGTCCTGTGCTTCTTCTGATAACATTCCTTTAAAAAATAAACCATATGTTAATTTAAAACACTCACTTATCACTATACCACTCTCAAATATAGTATGTATAATGTAAAGAAAGTTTATAACGGAGTTAATTTTTAAGAGAAAAAATGCGATCAATGTTAAGTTATTGATAATATATGTAAAGCTCTTCATTTAATGTGGAGTAAGTTCACATTTAGATTTTTTGTTGTTTAGTCTACGTAAACAATGTACCGATATTGCTTTGATAAACACTTTTGTGTACATTTGTTTTTGTAATCGGGACTCAAATTTAGGTTTTTTCTATATAGTACACATGCAATGAAATTTTCGTATTTCTCGATCCCAAATTGGCACCGGCTACGTGTACGAGTAGCAAAGAAAGAAAGAATGCGCATTTGTTTTTGCACGCGTAAAATAACGCATATTTTTTACTGTAATTGTTTGGTTTTTCATTGTTTTTTCGGCGGCGGGCAAATTGGGGCAGGTTTTTTTTTTAGTCTGTTAGCTGAGACTCTCAGCTTTAATTTGGTATATGACTCCATGTGTCGCACTGCTTCGCACACAACTAAAAATCTAAAAGAAAATCATAAATGTTTATTTTTTTGGCTCAAAATATACAGAAAACCAATGGAGGTATTTGCATGAAATTTTCCACACATGACCTTCAGATAGTTTTTAACCATCTGTGCAAAAATCATCAAAATCGGACAGAAGGTCCAAATTGATTTATTGCCGCAGTGGCCACAGTGTGCGGCGGCATCACAGGTCGGTAATCTTACATTTATAGAATCTATGATGAAAAAAATATTATCTAGACATTTTAATTGTAAAGAAATTGGAACTAGCGCAGCACTGGATTTTCTAACAGAACATCGATCATAAGTACACCTCCATAATTGTGAAATAGTGTTTGTTTAATCATTGTCCAAAAACTATAGATCATCCTCCACAGTCACCAGGGGGGTTACTGTGTATTTCGATTCGAAAAGAAAATCTTTCGAATTTGTATACTTTTTACATTGTATTTCGAAAGCTTTTGCTTTCGAATCGAAATACACAGTAACCCCTCAGATCTCAATTAGAATATCTGGACAAAAAAATTAGGCAAATAAATATTTCTTTCAAATGATTACCTAAGGCAACAATACAGGATAAATGGAACAAAATTTCGCCTGATAAGAAACTCGCTGATTCTATGCCTTGAAGATGGTCGGCAGTAATAAACGCAAAAGGACTGCAAACAAAATATTAAATACAATATTTTATATAATTTTTATACAACTTTATTTTGACGCGAAAAATCTATTACTCTTCCATTAAAATTAACATATTCCTTTAAGCATTTTTTTTAAATACTATTAGGTGTTTGACGCTTTATATTGACGCTCACAGTATGTGTATTCACACACATACTACAAATGCAATTATGTTTAACCACTCAAGTCTTTCTCATTTTGTACAATTTGTAAAATGCATGACAAAGCTTGCATGTGTCTTCACTCTTCACATGAAATGCCATGCTTTTAACCTATCGTCGACTATAATTGCTGTCTGTTAAGCAGCCTATTCATTGCAAAATTTATTTTATTAAAATTAACAAATTGGCTGTTGTCTGCTTTAAGTGTTTTTAAACAATATAAAGTATTAAAATATCTCAGTGCAATGTTTTAAGAATATTTTGTTGAAGCTTCTTAAATTGTAATAATAAGCAATGATTACTGAAAGGATATTCAAAAATATGTATATGTATGTACATATATTGAAAATTGTATGTAAGAAGAAAAATAAAGTGTATGCTGTCATTAAAAGCAATTGCAATTTTCAGTAGAATTACGTGTAACATTTTAAATTATTTTATACAAGTAGGAATGTACCTATAAACATCTAACTATATAAGAACTTGGAATTAGCTTAAACAATATTATAAACCTAGGACCAAGTAGTTCTTGCAAATCAAAATAAAACAACGAATGTAAGTATGAAAATCAGAAAATTTTTGTTTGTATTGGAAAGAGTAGGATTTGATAAATATTAATTGAAAAAGATATACGACGGATGTCCAACACTACTACGCATACAGATGTTGATTTAACCCTGCAAAAATCTGTGGAGTACGTGGTCCATTTTAGCTAAAATGTAGTAACATCATGATCCTATGTAATGCACTCTTGGACCATTTCATTTTCACGACCGTAATCGTTGTTGTAAAACATTTGAAGTAGTTACAAGGAGTAGTTTTGGGACTATTCCCGTGTTATGCAAAGCTGGATTATATGTTCCAGTTCTAGGACATCGTAATGTTAAATGGACTAGTTTTTTTTTTCGTACAAATGGATTATGTTTGGAGTACTCCTGGTCCATTAGAAGTAGTCTATACATGCGTGTATGGACTACTCGCATTTTTTGCGGGAAAGTGCTCAAATTAATATAATTAAGCAAAAAGTAATCCGAATATAAATTTTAATGGTCATAAATTAAATGGATTTTAAGCCAATAGCAGCCGTTTTTATTAAAAGTTCCTTAGAAATTTTTATAAATTTATAAAAATTTAACATCTTGAAATATTTATAAACCGTCGCCGTAAAGTTTGCTTGGCGCAGGACAATTTAGTCACTTTAGTCAACGATGTACTCCAACATATGGATGCTACTGGTTGTATTAAATTATTTATTTATTTATTTATTAAAAAATTTATTATACGATATTTTTTGAACGTGTAGCAGTGCACCAAAGCACTTTTTCTTGTCGGTTTTAAAACCAATTCTGACAATATTGGTTTCTAGACACCCCTGAATATTTTGAAAATTTCCATCATCATGCAATGTTAGATTAGTAGCTTAACACTAAATAGAAATAAAGAATGCACTCTATATTATGATGGAAATTTCCACCATTATGCAAGAAGGGTTAAAATCTCAAGAGATGAAGAAGAAAAATCCGGTTAAAGTAACAGACAACAGACAAAGCTCTTCATCGCAGTGATATGAATCTCTGGTGATGTTGCCCTTTGATTTATGCTTAAAGAATTATCAAAAAGTGACCTGATTAAATCTCTCCTTAAAAGAAACCAAAAAAGAAGGATAATTTACTCAACACTTTTATATTTTTCAAAAAATCCAAAATTGAAAAGTGAATTTGATAATAATTAGAAATGAATTAAAAACGTTGATTGTAATTGAAATATGTAAAAGCTCCCCATAACACCTAATAATGTTTGTAATAATATGGAATAAAAATTAGAAAAAGAATATAAATTATTTGTTTCCGAGGATGAGAAAGGATTGTTTATGCAAACAGAATACAAGAATTTGCTAACAATTTTGTCTACAAGTGATGTAAACTATGTTTTTCGCCAGCTTTATATTTTGATAACAAAATTAAATCAAGATGTTCTTCACTATAGATACCTTAATATATTGAAGACGCTTTATCGATCGATAATATGTATTCTGTTGCTTTTAAATTAATATAGAAATTAAAGGCGAAATGACATGTTATATTTGTCAATCTAACATTTCAATATATGTATGTACTAGTATATTATGTTTATTTATTAATGGTTTATAAACTTCTATTCAATGTTTGTTTTCAAACATATTTATATTTAACTTTGTATTAAATTGTTATTATTTATAATATGAAAGAAAAATCCCGAAAAATCCAGAAAATCCCAATTCCGGGATCCCGGGATTCATTTATGAAATCCCGAATCATAAAAAATCTTTGTTTTATTCCATTTCAAAGTTCTATATATCTAAATAAAACCCAGAACCATGATTTTCAAAATAAATTTGCACAATTTGGAGTCGTTCTATACATTTAAAGAAACAGGCTATATGTAAAAATTATACTATTTGCTTTTGTGAAAATTAGTCCATATTTGCCCATGAATACATACAACGTCCACTTCCGAGAATAACCGCAGAGTATACGGAGGAGACAATTTTAACGTTTGTCGTATACTTTGTGGAATAACTGGAATATGCATAAAATTATTGTAAATATTGTCATTTACAGGTATGTGGTGGTGGGTATATAAGATTCGGCACAGCCGAATATAAATTCTTACTTGTGAACATTGAGTTTGCCCAAAAAAAGTTTTCTTGCTTGGCCTGCGGGATTTTCATACAGCTTCCAGAAGCCTATTTCTAATTGTGAGACTTATAACAGATGTCTCTTTTTCTTTTATGTGTGTGTATTAAACACTGACCAAATTGTGATGTTTTTTTTTCTCATCCTGCCTCTTGCCTCTGGTTGTAATTTTCTGTGAATTGCTTCAAAAACCTTTATTTTGTAACAATTCATCTGTATTGCAAATTTACTCATACTTTTTTCTCGTTTGCGTAGCTTTAAAAAAATTTAATTTTTAAATAAAGTGCTTTGCAAGATCCAGTATTAACACAATTCTGGAATAAAGGCAATTCAAAAAACATAAGCAAACATACGTACGTTGTTTATTTGCCCTTTTTTATTAAGATTTTAGTAATTTAATTACACTGTCTAACAAATTAAGAGTTTTTGAATGGAACAGAATAGCGACCCCATAATTCTGAAAGGGTATGTTGAGTAGATCATTTTTGTAGAACAAACTTATGGTCCAGCACGTCTGAGTTTTTTTTTACAGTGGGTCAAAGTTTTCATTTTTTGGTCGAAGGGAGCATTATACTATATGAATAAAATGTTGTAAGTTAATGTCTGAGAGAATTCTTATGGTCAGAGTTGTATTGTGGAATTGTATGAGGATTATTTTTGTGGAAGATCTTAACCCTCTAACTGGTCTCTTTATGGGTCAATTTGACCCTTTTTTCGATAAAATCAAAAAATATCCTTTAAAAAGGGACATTTAAGGATTAAAATATTCTACGAAAATGTTTGGCGGAAAATTTCAGTGGGGGTCGCCAAAAACACCATTGTTGTAAATAAAGCTCTTTACGATTTGTAAGCTGATTTGTAAGTCACAGCTGACTAGACGCGAGAACTCAGTGTTTGGCCCGGCCGAACTTGACGATGTTTTCACCTGCTTTGTATGTGTTGGCGTGTAATTTTGCCAATTAATCGTAAAGAGCTTTATTTAGAACAATGGTGTCTTTGGCGACCCCCACTGAAATTTTCCGCCAAACATTTTCGTAGAATATTTTAATCCTTAAATGTCCCTTTTTAAAGGATATTTTTTGATTTTATCGAAAAAAGGGTCAAATTGACCCATAAAGAGACCAGTTAGAGGGTTAAGATCTTCCACAAAAATAATCCTCATACAATTCCACAATACAACTCTGACCATAAGAATTCTCTCAGACATTAACTTACAACATTTTATTCATATAGTATAATGCTCCCTTCGACCAAAAAATGAAAACTTTGACCCACTGTAAAAAAAAACTCAGACGTGCTGGACCATAAGTTTGTTCTACAAAAATGATCTACTCAACATACCCTTTCAGAATTATAGGGTCGCTATTCTGTTCCAAAAATGGTGTTGGACAGTGTTATTAAAGCTTTAGTTTTTTTTTTACAATAAATTTTTAAATTTTATTTCAATATTTCACTGCTGTTTGTGTAGCTTCTTCAGGAAAAAAATATAAATTTTATAAATTTTAAAAATTATTTGTCATAGGAAAAACAAGGATATTGTAATAATTTACTACATTTTTAACGAATAATGGTTTCTATTATTTTTCTGTTCAAATGCAATGATCTTTTAAATAAAGGGTCCGCCAAATAACTTTTTTTTTGGAAAATGCTATAAAAAAAAACTACTGAATATTTTCTCAATTTTTCTTTTTATTTTAAAGTACAATCCTTCCGGTTAATAATGGAAAATAATTTCATTCAAATGGCTGCCTCGGCTGGCCATGCAGTAGCCTACACCATCGGTCCAAATTTTAAGCACATTATCGATTTTGTGCAGCTATATTTTACCAATAGCTTCACGAATATTGTCCTTTAAAGCGTCAATTGTCTCTGGCTTGTCGGTGTAACACTTATCTTTGACGGCACCCCGCAAATAATAGTCCAACGGTGTCAAATCGCAGCTCCGAGGTGGCCAAACGACATCAGCTCTGCGGCGCAAAACATCGAGTGTAGCTTCGGCTGTGTGGCACGTAGCACCGTCCCGTTGAAACCAAATGTTGTCAATATCCTCCTCTTAAATTTTTGTGAACAAAAATTCGTTCAACATGACCTGATACCGATCGCCATTGACTGTAACGACCACTCCTTGCTCATTTTCGATGAAAAATGGCCCAATTATGCCTCTGGACCAAAATCCGCACCAAACAGAGACTCGTTTTGGGTGCATCGGCTTTTCAATGCATGCGTGCGGGTTTTCTGTGCCCCAAATGCGACAATTTTGTTTGTTTACATACCCGCCAAGATCAAAATGAGCTTCATCTGAAAAGATGATTTTTTTTTGGCAAAATCGTCATCTTCTATAAGTCGATCGCAGGCCCACTTAGCGAAGCGAAGACAAGCGAATACACAACCATATTTGTTCAGTGGAAGGATAGAACTAATTATATGTCAAATCAGACATGAGCTAAGTGGTACCATTCACGAAATAAGCACTAGTTGAAGAAAAATGTTAAATGGCGGACCCGTTACAATATTGAAAATATTGTATTTAGTTTAATTTTTCCATCAAATTAGATTCATAAAGAGATTATCAGTAAAGATTCGCAATAGAATAGTCACAAGTTTGACAAGAAAAATTATTTCTTTTTATGGCTGTCTTCTGCTCATAAAAAAAGGAAGATTTCATTCTTTTAATTTTTTTCAACACTGTACAACCCCAGTTTGTAAAGTTTTAGTTTTAAAATTTTGTAAACAAAAATACTCCTTCAAATGTTTAAGCCCTTTAAAATCACATTGAACTAGTTTCTCAATGCGACTTTTTCAAAATCATTCTCTTGTCTTCATCATGTTAACATTATAAAGGTATCCAGTGTTTATCATCTTCAATTCAATATCAAGTACGCGTAACAACAGCTTATTTGAAAGTAATTTCCTTGCAAAAATTTTCTTATTTTATATTTGCTATTTTTCATATGCAGTTTCTTATTTATGTCTTTTGCCACATGTTGAAGTGAAAGTCTTTGTCAATATGTTTATAAATGTTTTTATGTTCAGTTTGTCTCTTCAATTTGTGTTCTATGTAGAAAAAGAAAATGGAATTGCAATCAAAAGACGTTTACGACATAACACAGCTGTCATTGTGTATCAGTTATTATTACACAAATTTACATGCATTTACAGATGCACAGGAAAGTCTACATATTCAGGCATACTTCTATGCAGTTCCCAGTAGTTTTCTGGGTAGCAGTAGTTTTTTGCTCAATGTTTGATCTTTAGGTTTACTCCAATTTATATATAAGTATATGGTACAAGTACATGTATGTATGTTCTCCTGGTAGTGCAAAGGGAAGTCAATTGAAGATATTATATATACCAGGTAATCTAGGGCTGCGCCAATTGTTACTTTAGGAGTCTCAAAGTAATATTATATAGGTAATATTTCCCATATAGCGCCCATTTCGGATAAACTGTTTTAACATATAATTGGTGTAGGGCATTATATGGTCGGACTTGACCGAGTATACTTTCTTACTTGTTTTCTCGGGCGTGTGCATGATATATTTCATCAAGAACTTTGTTATGCAACAGGAGCATATTGCAATAACATGGACGTATTAATATTTTACTTGTTAACATACATATAAAGTTAGATTTGTTACAATAAATTAAATTACGCTCGAAAATCGCTCTAAGTTAATAAAAAAAATTCATTCAAAAAGAAAAATTCTTGAAAAATATTTTTTCCAGTCATTTTAGTTTGTCTGGATTCTGGGTTTTGAAAATCTATGAGCAACTTTTAAGAATCCTTTGCATGCTAAACAAGCTGCTGTATGTAATAGCTGAAGTGATTAACGAAATACACCCGCCAATTCGCCAAAATATGATTGAAAATTTTGATAAAGAAGTTGAATCAGCTTTCAGATAGTGTCTTTGTAAAATACGAGGGTCAATTGACTTCACCTTACGATAACTTGCTACGTAGCTAATAGCGATCTAAGTTGTGACTCTATAGAAATTATTACAGACAGCTCAGGACAGTCACACAGAACTATTGGGTTGCAATGATGATTACATGATGATATGAGTATTTGTAAAATAATGCATACATATAGAAACATATGAATGTTCATGATATTTGTCTCAATACTTGTGCATGTATCTGCTGCATTATCAAATTGTTAGTTGATTGTAAGCACTGAAAGTCTTATAGCAAAAGTACTAGATGTACTAGTAAATAGTACAGAAGTTGAAATATGAGAATACTAGTTTTTAAACAACTCTACAAGTAGGTACTCCTATGTACATATACACAAAAGCACATTCATATACTACATATAAAATACTGCTATCTACAGCTGTGTTAAGGTAGGCAAGATGGCTGTAAAGTACTTTCAAAAATTTATACGAAATATATATTTTATTTGAAATGATTTATGCAATGCTTTAACACAACAACAGAGAGCTGTTCAATTTGCCTAAATTGTTTTTAATTGGGGTCAATAAACTGTAAGTTTTTCATTAGATTGTTTAAACAGTTTTATCACTTATCTATTGAAGAACTTTTTAGATGGCCCTCAAACAAATTAATACAGTTGTCATATACATACATACCTATATATGTATTTATATGTATGTTGCGCATGTTCTCTACTATAGTTTTATTTTTTTTTCTATTATTTATATTTCTGTTATTTGTTTGTCGGTTCTTATTGTTTCAAATGTTTGTTGCTTTTTAGTAGGTAAAAATACTCGTATGTTAGTTTTCTCTATAGTTTTTGCTCATATACTCAACTTGTTTCTATGCAAACAAAAACTTGTGTTGTTTTACTGGCACTCCTCCAACTAAGTATATGGCATATATTTATTATATTTTAGAACCAACGCAAAGGCATTAACAAAGGTCTTTGTGTTATAATTTAATATTTGTATTAACATTATGAAGTCATTTGCATTTGAGGCAATTCTGTTGAGTAACAATATTAATACACTTTGTGTGATCAGCGCCATCTGTGGATGAAATTACTCGTAACAATATTAATACACTTTGTTTTTTTGATGAAATTTTCAGAGGTTGTCTCGGATTTTTGCTCATATCTCTGTTATTTATGGACGGATTTTGCTGATTTTAAATAGCAAATATCTCGAAAGCATGTCTGACAGAATTATTGGAGATTTGGATCTCGAAGATATCTGGGGACTTCAGAAAATTGATTTCAACAAACAGACTGATAGACAGACAGACGGACATGGCTTAATAGACTCCGCTATCTATAAGGATCCAGAATATATATACTTTATAGGGTCGGAAAATTATATTGTGGAAATTACAAACGGAATGACAAACTTACATATACCCTTCTCATTAAGGTAAAGGGTATAATAACATATCCGAAAAGTGAATCTCTGTATATTGTAAATAGGTTGAGGTTGAGCACTTTATCATTTCAGTTTTAAATTCTGAATACATCTCAAAAATTAACAAAAGCATTGCACGTATAAAAACTTATTAGTGACCGGAATTTATGCGACTAATACTTTACTGCCATTTTAAGTTTGGCGCATAAACGATGTATATTTGTTTTCCCTAGTAAGTAGCGATCAAAAATATTGTTTTAAAACCGAATTTAACCCATTCAGGACGGCTTTCGAATAGTAATGTTATAATAAAATGTTTGTTTCAATCTGTTAAAGGCAAATTTTAGAAATACAAGGAAATGTCGGGTTACTCAGGTGGCACTGGTACATCATTGTACAATACGTCTTTTTAAGTGGGTTAAATGTGTACCGACCGTTAGAGTTAAAGTTAATTTTTTCAAAAATAAATTTTTTTTTAAAATATTTTTATTCAAATTCCAAAATTATTTTAGAAATTCGACTAATGTTGGCTCATTGGGACTACCTTCTCTATACGTGTGGGATACGTCTGCAACTCGATATTTCTTCTAGAGAATTTCATCCTAAAATAAATTTTTTCAAAATTCAAGCAATATGAATGTTGACTGTACCATCACCAATGTTAAAAATTTTGGTTTTTGTCTGTGCTAGTTAAATTCGGATTCAGCCAGCCAGCCAGACGGACGGACATCGTTAAATCGACTCAGAAGGTTATTCTAAATCGATCGGCATACTTTAAGTTCAGTGTTGGACGAAAATTTTTGGGCGCTACAACCATTAGCACAAATCCTACTATGGTGGTGTAGGTTATAAAAATAAGGATTTATTGTAACTCCGGCTTATATAGTAACTTTGAGTAACTCAAAAAGCGGACATACAAAATTATGCCAAAAGCACTGTAGAATTATTCAGTAATAAAATAGTTACAAATATCAATATAAAACTGAGAATGGCAGACATATGTATGAACAATTTATTACATCTGCCTAAAGGCTTAACATATTGCCCTTATAATTCAACTCAGTGTGTTAAGCATGTGTGGTACATGTCATTTATTTATATTGCTATTCTTATTACTATTTATTTCGAGCAGAGTATATCCAAACTACACATTTATTATGTTTGTTTGCTTATTTACCTTACTACCGAACATCATGAAATGCAACATGTATTTGTCTAACTTTACATTAAAGCCCGTTTGTTTTGTTTGTTTGTATGCTTAAGTTTCCATTTCTTTGCACATAAATATTATATCGTATGCAAGTATATTTATTTGTATGCATAGACTTCTGCTTATGTATTCATTCATACGTAGGATATACTCGTATGAGTCAGTAAACTTATAAATTAGACTGCACCAAAACAAAGAGGAAATTGTAAATTTTGAATGTAACAAATTTTGTTGTTAAACATTTGCTACATTGGATTTCATTAACCAGTGATTTTAGCAAAAACTGAAATGTAAACTCTTTAATATATGTAACTTCTTTGCAATGTAAAGAACAATTTGAAGATTACCTTCACACAAATATTTACTCAAAAAAGTGCAACAATTAGTTTTTCGAACAAATAAAATAAAACTAAACTAGACAATGAATATGATTTGACGAGGTTGGCTACCGTTATTGGTAAAGTTATTAACTCCTTAAGTAGGGATACATAGTTCAAATAAAGGTCGTGATACACTATCCTACATAATCGTACGATTCATTCACTGGAAAATCTTATCGTTTTCTATCACACTCAAAAGAAAATCGCATGCAAAAACATATGTTTTTGCTAATGTAAACAAACGTAGTTTTCCGCATTTTAAATTAACATATATTCATTGTATTTTGTTGTTATATGTGAAAATAATAAATTGTATAAACTATACAAACAATTAAAAAATCTTAAACGTCTGTCCTTTAAATTATTTTTCAGCTGTATATGAAAATACAACTCTGATCGTATAGAAACTATCATTTTATGAAAATTTTTAAAAACTTTTGCAAGTCGGAGAGACTTGTCAAAAAAAATCTGTTATTTAGTTAAATTTTTAAGCCACACTATCATACTTTATGAACACACACGATTTTTTTGACATATCGTACAACTAAATAGGATAGTCAGTAGATACCTTAACACTCATTTGAGAACTTCTCACCCTGTTTACCATCTTCGAACATCTACACTGGAAAGCAAAACTGACGCGATATTTTGCATTAAGGAAGTAAGGTAATGCAAATAATACAAATACTTGTATAGATAAATTATAATATACGTGTACGAGTGTATGTATTTGTTTTTTTTATTTAATTGAACCTTATCTAAATTATAAAGCCCAAAAACAAACATTGTTTCAAAAAAAAAAAAAAATCACTGTCCGGACACTTTTGCACAGTACAAGAAATAAACATTATTAAGATATTGCTCTGTTAAAATGTAAGTGAAGTTGACCGGTTGTTTTTTTTTTTTTTTTCTGTTGCGATCTCGTTGTCAAGCTTTTATTGCTCTATTTGTGCATTATTGTTTGAACTGTGATTTTTAAATAAAAAATTAAAAGATCTTTAAAAAGTAGAAAAACGCCAACTAATATTGAAAACAATGTGATAAATTTGTTACAAATAATTATTCATGCCATAAAATTGCATTTAAGTAAATGTAACAAAAAATGGTAAATGATATAAAAAAATGGCGTAATGTAGTTTGTAATCTGATGGTGACGCCCGGCAGATTGTACGTTTGCTACATAATAAGGATATCAAGACCCAGAAAAATGCAGCAAAAAGTATTGGTAAGGATGTCATTTCCTAGACGGTTAGATGAGCATTAAATATAATCGGTTTAGTGGCCAATGTGAAAAAGACAAAGCCAGCACTTTCCGATAGTAATCTGCAAAACGCTTACGTTGCTGTAAAACCCAAAAAAATTTGACACTAGATGACTGGCAACGGGTTATTTGGAGCGACGAAATAAAAGTCAACAGATACCAGTCTGATGAAAAAAAATACTATTAGCATAGGCCGCATGAGTACAGCCAAAAGCACCTTGCTTAATGCAAAACAACCGGACAGTTTTGCTTTCCACTGCATGTCAACAATTTGATGTCACCCCACCAATTACTCAAATGTCAGCTGATCAAAATTCTGTTGTCACTTCATTATGTTCTAATGGTTATTTTAAAACGTAAGTCTACTAGTATCAATGGTAAATTGAAAGCTATTACAGAAATCGAAAAATGATTTGTATGAATTCTTAAATTCCTTTGTTCGACAATCAAAGAATTTTGCTTTGCTTATGCGTACTGCTAAAGACATTTTGTAATTAAGCACAATAATTAAAACGTATTCTATAAAGTGGTTATGTCTTTTGCATTAATTCTTTGCCATGTGTGAAATCACCTTAAGATTTATCTTTCTCCATATGGATTTGTTTTAGTTTATTATTTAAATATATTATGTACATATATTAAATCCTATGAGCGTGTCGGCATTTGTGTATCATGTTTGAATATTTGTGAGTTTGGAAACAGTTAAAAGGAATTTTACTAACATTTCTAGACAATTACAATGCATGTTGTGCATTCAACAACTGTACTATATTTTAGATACAGTGGCTAGCAATGCTGTCCGGATGTGCTCATGCGGCCTATGTTAATATTATTATTTTTCATCAGACTGGTATCTGTTGACTTTTATTTCGTCGCTCCAAATAACCCGTTTCCAGTCATCTACTGTCTAATTTTTGTGGGTTTTACAGCAACAAAACCGTTTTTCAGATTACTATCGCAAAGTGCTGGCTGGTATTTTCTTTTTCACACTGGCAACTAAACTAATTGTACTTAATGCGCGTTTAACCGTCCAGAAACTGACATCCTTACCAATACTTTTTGGAGCATTTTTCGGGTTCTTGATGTCCTTATTATGTAGCAAACGGGTTATTACTGCGAGCTACATTACGTCGTTTTTTATATCATTTGCCGTAGATTTACTTTAATTTTTCAGCAATTTTACGGCATGAATAATTATTTTGCAATAAATTTATTACATTGTTTTCAATATTAGTGGCGTTTTGCTCATATTGAAAGATCTTTTAATTTAAGAAAAATTATTATTTTTATTTTGAACTGTTAATTTTAAATCATTGATTGGTTAAAGGATTGATGTTTGACTGTTGGCTAGCGGGCACCACAGTAGTGCAGAGGGTGAGAACGCAAAGAATTCTGATAAGAGAAAGTGGTGTTTCTCGAAACAAATGTAAATTCAACCAACAACCCACGTTCGAATCCTAAGCCAAGAAAAATTATCGATAAATTTTAATAATAATTTTCATGTAACAATTCCTACCGTCAGTAAAAATAATTTAATGAAAAATTAAATTTAATGAACTCCAGCCGAAATGAAAGAAATATCAATGATCTTTTAATTTTTTTATTTAAAAATCACAGTTCAAACAATGATACACAAATAGAGCCATAAAAGCTTGATAACGAGATCGCAACAAATAAAAAAAAAACAACCGATCAAATTCACTTACATTTTAAAAGAGCAATATCTGAATAATGTTTATTTCTTGTACTGTGCAAAAGTGTGCGAATAGTGGATTTTAAATTTTTTTAATTTTTTTTCCAAGCAATTTATGTAAGTTTTTGTGCTTTGTAATATAGAATAAGGTTCGATTAAATAAAAAAAAAAAACATATATATGATAATATACCTATATTAGTATTATTTGCATTACCTTACTTCCTTAATGCAAAACATCCGGACAGTTTGGCTTCCCACTGTATATGTAGTTTTAAATTTATTTGCACAGTGGTTCGAGATACATGATGCACAATATCTACGTAATAGTTTGTGTAATAAAAATGGATTTTTAGCTTTTTCGCAATTAACTAATTTGTTTAAATTGTTTTAAAGATTCAATATCATAGAATCGTATAAGAAATTGTATTTAAATTATATTGCCAGTAGATTATCTTTCGAATAAAGTAAATTGCATGACAATTTAAAAAAATAATCTTTGTTGTATTAAATATCAAAGTTCTTTACATCCAATAAAAACACTCTTTATTTCATCATGAATATGATAAAAACTTAATGACACATCTCACATGTTGGATGTTTGATATTAGATACAGTTCTAGAGTCACTACAAAGGCACAATGTAGAAGTAATGTTAAAGTTGCCGCAAACAGCGAAAGGTGACAACCAAAGATTATATGCGCAGTAACATAATAAAAATGTAGATAAACAAGCACGTACTGAAGCATTTGTATGGTAACAAAGATTGCCAACAAAGACATTTTTGCTTCAACAGAAAATCTTCAAAAACTAGATGAATTAAGTTTGGGAAAGAAAATAGCTGAAGTATTAAAAGCTAACTAAAGTCATATTTAAGCATGAGGAATCAGCACGATATGAAAAGTACTCTAGAGAGTTAGTGTGGTATCACGCCATCTAGGTGTGATTTACCATACAAATCCCTCAACATATGATGCAAGTTGATCATCTGTCAATCTAGTGTTTAAGCGAATGTAATGAAATGAAATAATAAACTTTACTTATAATTGAACCACTAAACACGATACATCATAGTGGCGACGAGGACTAAAGAAAAAAACCAACAGCGTGAATAACAAATAAATAAGTACCGTTAATTTTTTGTCCTACGTATACCTTTTGTATATAAGGTAGTTTTTATATAATAAATATTATATAGATAAGCAAACTTTTTGCATAAAAAAAATCGTGGAATTTTAGTGGTTTTATATTTCAAATTGAAATGATGCCTGGACCAAGTGATACAACAATAGGCCATAACGAGAGTCTTTTTGCAACATCTATGGCAACTGGTATAAGGGAATTCCGGCCGGGTGTGGATCGATGGTGTCATTGGCAAGAGGTGTTAGATTCTCATTTTGTGGAAGCAGCAATAGAAGAAGACCGCATAAAAACGTCAACGTTGTTGAAGGCAGTCGGTCTTGAGGCATATGGTTTGTTAAGAGAATTGTGTTTCCCTGATTTACCAGCCAAGA
Source organism: Bellardia pandia (assembly GCA_916048285.2). Lineage (NCBI taxonomy): Eukaryota > Metazoa > Arthropoda > Insecta > Diptera > Calliphoridae > Bellardia > Bellardia pandia. The sequence continues at coordinate 41,148,714 of OU696530.1, forward strand.
AGAAGTACAAAGAATTATGTGACTTCTTAAATCAATATTATTCACCCCCAGTGATAATTTTTCGAGAGCGTAGAAATTTTTTTGACGCCAAGAAGAAGGGGGATGAATCCGTAGCAGCGTGGTATGCACGTCTAAAGAAATTGGCAATGGAGTGTAAATTCGGATCACAGCTACAACAGTTTGTTTTAAATAAGTTTGTCACTGGATGTGAGGGCAAAATTTTTGAGAGACTCTGTGAAGAGGATGAAGACCTAACGTTGGAAGTTGCATTAAAAAAGGCGTTAACTATTGAGGCGAAGCTGTATTCAAACCGAAATACAAATGAAGAGGTGTACTATATACAAAAACGAGGAACAAAAAAGAATAAAGAAGAATCTACTGGTAACAGTAAATGCAACAAACAGTCTAACGGGCATGAGAATAACGGTAGTAAGAAAAACAAGAAGAAGTGTATTCATTGCGGATGGAAGAATCACGCGAGCGAAAGATGCAAATACAAAAGCAGTGTTTGTCATAAGTGCAACAAAATGGGCCATTTAGCAAGTATTTGTAGCTCTAATAAAATAAATGTACTTCAAGTATCAAATAATGAATTTAATAACAAAAATGTTTTTGAAACTATTAATGATGTTGATGATGACAATTCTTTTTCTATTTATAGTGTAACGGATAAATGTTCTGCGGCTCCATTTCAAGTTTCAGTTGAAGTTAATAAAGTAATGGTCGATTTTGTTTTGGATACTGGGGCTGCTTGTTCGTTAATTTCAAGTGAAACTTTTCAGAAATTTTTTAAAGAAAATCAATTAAATCCATGCACTAAGAAATTGAGTGCTTACGGTGGAGATGTCATCGATGTTATTGGTGAGTTTTTAGCAATGGTAAAATTTCGTGGTCAAGTTAAAAATTTAAGTTTTGTTGTTACACGCACACATAGCCCACCTATATTAGGACGTGATTTTATGTCAATGTTCGATATTGGCCTCTCAAATGTCAATGTAATTACGGATATAAATGAGTGTGTACTGAGTATAAGAAAACGGTTTCAAAATGTATTCAAAGAAGAGTTAGGTTTATATACAGGGGGCACAGTAAAGTTAAATTTAACAGGAATCGTTAAACCTATTTTTTGTAAACCTAGGCCGGTCCCGTTGGCGTGGCGTTCAAAAATTGAAATACAATTGCAGAGTTTAGTGGAAAAGGGCGTATTAGTACACGTAGACAATTCAGAGTGGGGCACACCTTTGGTACCCATTATTAAACCAAATGGCCAAATCCGTATTTGCGGTGATTATAAGTCTACCATTAACAAGTATTTAGAAGATGTTAAATATCCTCTTCCCTTGATTGACGAGCTGTTTGCTTCACTTCGTGGAGAACTTTTTACGAAATTAGACCTCTCAAACGCTTATAATCAGTTGGCCTTAGACGATGATTCTCAATTGTTGTGCGCATGGAGTACCCATATGGGTATATTCAAAATGACTCGCTTGCCATTTGGGGTTAAACCCGCAGCGGCTATTTTTCAGAAAACAATTGAGAATATTTTACGTGGCATCCCAAAAGTAGTTAACTATTTGGATGATATTATCATCACCGGTAGTAATTTAGAGGACCATGTTAAAACTATTGAGTTGGTATTAACTAAATTATCCTCAGTCGGTTTGAGACTTAATAGTGACAAATGTGAATTTTTCAAAGAAAAGGTATCATATTTAGGCTTCAACATTGATCGTTGTGGTTTAAGTATGAATAAAGATCGTATTTCTTCAGTACTGGATGCGCCAGTCCCTAAAAATGTATCGGAGGTTAAAGCGTTTGTGGGGATGCTTAATTATTATTCAAAATTTATTTATAATTTTGCCAATAAAATGTCACCCCTTTATGAACTTTTGAGAAAGGATGTAGAATTCAAATGGTCGAAATCGTGTCAAAATGCTTTTGAAATGTTAAAAGGGGAGGTAACATCAGATAAAATATTGGTTCATTTTAACCCCAAATTGCCGATATTACTTTCAACCGATGCATCCAATTGCGCGGTAGCTGGAATTTTATCCCACATTGGCGCAGATGGGTCGAAGAAGCCCATAGCTTTTGTTTCTCGTGCACTAACAAAAACCGAAACAAATTATAGCACAATACAAAAGGAGGCGTTAGCTATTGTTTTTAGTGTAACAAAACTTAGACAGTATTTGCTTGGTGTTCATTTTACTTTAGAATCCGATCACAAACCACTTTTAGCCATTTTTGGAGAAAATAAAGGGTTGCCAGTGATGGCGGCTGCTCGGATCCAAAGATGGGCTTTTATTTTATCCGGTTTTAATTACACCATGCGTTATGTTAAAGGTACTGAAAATTCTGCAGATAATTTGTCTCGGTTTCCTCAACGTGAAGTTGTAGAGAGTAGTGAGGATTTTGGGTTTATTAACTATATTAGTGGCGATAATAAGTTAAATTTAAATTTTAAAGTTGTTGCTAGGGAAACTAGGCGTGATCCTACCTTATCTAAAATCAAAGAAGCCATCCAGTTTGGAAAAATTATGTCATTGAAAGGTGAAGAATTTGTCCCTTTCACTAATCGTAAAGATGAGGTTTCGGTTGAATATGGTTGTATTTTATGGGGTTACAGAGTGGTGGTTCCACAAAAATTACGTGATACAGTTTTGCGACAATTGCATTATTCACATTTTGGAATTGTAAAAACAAAATCTTTAGCGCGTTCATATGTCTGGTGGCCTAAAATAGACCACGATATCGAAAAATATATTTCTAATTGTATTCCTTGTAAGATAAGCCAACCAAGTCCTGAAAAAAGTCCACTAATGCCGTGGAAGCCTACGGATTCTCCTTGGTCCCGGCTCCATGTAGATTTTGCTGGTCCTATTAAGGATTTCCATTTTCTTTTAATTATTGATTCTTACTCTAAATGGGTCGAAATATTTAAAACAAAAAGTATAACGACAAGTTTTACTATCAGTAAATTGCGTGAAGTATTTGGAAGGTTTGGTTTAGCAGATATTTTAGTAAGCGATAACGGGCGACAGTTTACTGCCGAAGAGTTTCAGGTTTTTATGAAGGCGAATAATATTAAACATATTTTGACGGCGCCGGGTCACCCGGCTACCAATGGTCAAGCCGAAAATTGTGTTAAAACTTTTAAAAAGAGTCTTATGGCCAATCTGCGAGAAGGTGAAAATCTAGATGAGATTATAAATACATTTTTGTTTGATTATAGAACAACAAAACATTGTACTACCGGTGAGACTCCGGCTAAATTATTATTAGGCAAGGAGATAAAAACACGCTTTAGTATGCTTAGTCCACCTTTAGTAAAAAACAAAATTATTGAGAGCCAATGGTCTAACATTAAGAATCATAAAGGGGCACGAAGTATTAATTTTGATACCGGTAAAAAGGTTTTTGTTCGGGATTATTCGAATCCAAACAAAGCTTCATGGCAAGAAGCTACGGTAAAAGAACGTCTAGGTCCGCAATCTTATCATTGTATTTTAACTCGAAATAACAGAATAATTAAAAGACACGCTAATCAAATGATTAGTGGTACACAGGATCAAAATGAGAATGCTGAGGTTAACGAACAAGGAGCTCCAAGAACTTCCACTGATAAAAATTCATCAGATCCTGATAAATCAGCTTCTGGGGAGGTTAGCGGAGAGCAGAACGTTATTCCGAGGCATGAAGAAAATATTTGTCGAAAATTAAGGCGTTTAAAACGTCCTAATTACAAAGAATAACAATGTATATGATGATGAAAATTTATATATATGTATATGTAACAGTAAAGAAAGAAAATACTTACAATAAGTAACATTTATATTTATAGTATATAAAATTAAAATTTAATGAATTTCGTGATTATTAATATTACTTATGTTATTAGTATTAATAAACCTCGGAAGGGAGTTGTGGTATCACGCCATCTAGGTGTGATTTACCATACAAATCCCTCAACATATGATGCAAGTTGATCATCTGTCAATCTAGTGTTTAAGCGAATGTAATGAAATGAAATAATAAACTTTACTTATAATTGAACCACTAAACACGATACATCATAGTTAGGAAAAACTAAATAGTTATGTGGATGGAGCTGTTGCACAACAAATTTGGCGGCCTTAGTCACTTGCAACTGTCCCCTAATTGAAGATTCATTAATATTGATTGTCTAACATTAATTAGATTTAAACTTAAAGGAGCAGATGGTCATTATGTCTGCTGATAAATTGGTCTTAAAATATGAGTTGTAGGCATTTACTGTCCAATTCTCAAGCATAGCAATGGATGTTGTATGATACGAAAGTAAACGGATCTCAGACATCACCCTTGATAATATGAAATACAGTTAATACCAGAATCTCAATATTATGTAGATACAGTGGGGAGTACAAATTATTACATGTGTCATGTATACATGGAACTTTTTATTGCCTAAAAATAAAATTTATAAAAACATTTAAAAAAGTTTTTTATAATTTATTTTAGGTTTAATGCTAAACAAAATAAATAATTTAAAATAAAGAGGAAAATAATAAATTTCGCAAATTTAAAAATTAGTATAAAATAAAAACTGGTATGCACAAGCGTGTCTTTTGAAATATCTGACTAAAAATATCAAAGTTTACCATACGATTTCATGTTGCCTTTATTTACAAAATATTGGTTTCATATTAATTTAATTACATGGGTTAACACTTTTTGAAAATTATCCAATACAAATTAAATTATAATATATAAATAATGCATAATCTGACAACAGCCATTGAGGACAATATTCTAGTAATGACGATGATAATACAACTGAAAAGAGACAAGTGTTTAACACCAAAAAAAAATACCTATAGACAAAAACATTAGTCGATTTACAGCAACACAAGCCCATCGCGTTACTTTTTACATTTTAGCCGTATAAAAATTAAAACCATTGCTGATAAACAAGATTTTAAAGTTTGCCAAAATAGCACAGAAATTGGACAGTAGATGACTGGAAACCTGTAATCTGTACCCATTTTCTGTAACTTTCGCGTCGAGAAACTTTTCGATTAAAATGTTTGGAATGAAATAGAAATGCCACAAATTGAAACAAACAGCTGTTTTTCTCACAAATGTGTGTCTGTGACTTTTTTACTCATCAGTCTGTAAAATTTTGTGAGAAATGTTTCCGCTTTGAACTGTCAAATATACTCACAAATAAAAACGCGGCGAGGTATAATTTTAAAAATAAAATGTTGCACTATATAATGTTTTGTATAGCCGAGGATTGTATTTTTATCGCCGTTATTGAAAATTTTTAAATTTTAGTAAATTTTGTTCACCGTCAACGATATCTGTGATTACCGGTTTCAAACATTGAAATTTCACATCGGCTTTGAGCTGTATATTTTGACATTTTTAACGTAACAACGTAATCCCTTTTGAAAGTTTTCGACATGAGTTACAGACACATTTTTTTCACACTCGTCGTGAAACGATGGAATATTTTGTTTTACACCTTTTCGACGCCAGAAGTTTTCAGTAAAGTTACAGAACATGGGCACTGGTTAGATGAATCCAAATTTAATAGAAGGCATAATGAAAAAAGAAAATTTGCAGCGTATTTTACAAAATCGTACAAAAATTTAGAATTTCTTTTTGATGCATGCAAATTGGTGGAGAAAACAGCAAAACGTATAACGTGCCTAAATCATTCCCAAAAGTTTTTGTATGTATGTAAAATTAAGTTATGTTTTTTTTTTAGAAATTGAAACTTTTAGTTTTGATTTAAAAATAATTTTGTTAAATATTAAACATAAACTAAATGACATGACGTTTTTTAATTTTTTTTATTGGTTTTTTGGTCTAAAAAGTCATATATTTACATAAAAAAATGCCACTAAAAACCTTTACTGCACTTTATTTGACGCCAACATTCCCCAATAAAATTTAGGCCGACTTAGCTCCCTGTTATTATTCAATGCGTCTTTTTCAGTTAAAAGAAATCAGATGGCTGTAATTGAAAAATATGCGACCATCACTAATTGTTTGCAGCGTAGGTCAGTTGAATACTCGTTTATTTATTAAAAAAATTTTCTTATTTAGGTCAAAGCACAACAAATATTTAATTCTCGATTTATTTGATGCTGTTTGATCTTTCAAAACTCTTGTAAGAGTAAACAACGTCAAACAAATTTGTGCTAAAACAAGTGGTTACGCTTTTTTGAATAAATATTTGCCAAATGTGACCGCACCTTAAGTATTTTGATGTTGTATGTTGTAAACTGCCATTACGATTCACAACACTTATCAGCTTAATCGTATGAAAAATACATTTTGTGTTGTAGTCAAGACAAATCTTTAGCTCGTTTTAGAAAAATAACTTGAGTTATATTTGATTAAAATTCCCAAAAGCGCAAATTACAAATAAATCTACCATAAAAAAAGCCAATCATTTATGTAAAAGTCAATACAACTCACATAATTTTTTTTTTAACAACTAATCTACTTTTAAGTGATTTACAATACACACAGCATGTAATTTAATACCACTGTGCTTGAGTTTATATTTGTTTAAATGTAAACGTATTTTGCTCCTGCTGTTGTAAGTGAACGAGAGTCGATGGTATAGAATATCCTCTTTCTTCACATTTTTACCTGTGTTCTTGACAATATTTTGTCAATTTATTCTATTGCTTGTCTACAAGTGGTAAACTAACTTCGTTGTTGTTGTTTTTTTTTTAATAAACCTACACACAACTCATAAACATTTTCTGAGTGTATGTTTAGCTGTGTATCGAACTGTGTCAACCATGTGTGTCAAATGTGCTCCGTTTAAATACGACGATTTGTGCATAAAATCAGAGAGTAAATGGAAATATACTTTCACATCTGCATGTTTGGCAGAATGTATTTAGTTGAATGTGTGTTTTTATTTCCCAAAGAAATCAAGTTCTTAATTTATGTTAATGATACTTGAAGTTTTAAAAGCAAGAAAAGTAAAACGCCAACAACACAAACACAAACAGAAACACAAAATAAAAAATCTACAAACTGTGCAGGTACTTGTGTGCCTTTGTTCCATACTCGTGTACTTGTATATAAAACACTTAACAAATGTATTCAAGATTCCACTTGACTTATATTCTATACTCTATTCTATACACACCCAACGATATGTAATCATGTTTAAATGAAATAAATTCATACACGGTCGGTATAGTTACATACAGAGTAATATCAGGTACTTGCATTTATTTTGTTATTTTTTTTTCTATATTTTAAAGTTTATTGCTTAGTAATAACATGGCCAAATGAAATAGTATTAAAACAAAACAGCTAAAGAAAAAATCTTAAAAAAAACAAACTAAACGTGTATTTTATTACATTTTGCCAAAGACGTATGAGCAACTTGTAATTGCAATTTGATATACATACATCACTCATACGTCAGGGTGAACTCCAATAAAGAAACGAACGTACAAAGCAAACTGGTTGTAATATTTAGAATTATAAGGCATCTGGTGTTGGGAGGGGGAAAAGAATGCTAAAATAAAAATGCAAAACATGTTAAAAGTTTAAATTGACGTTTTTTTATGCTGTCACACGAGTAGATGTTTGTCTGCCTGTTGTAAAACGTCGTCGTGCAAAAGCTGAGAACGTCTACAGAATAATGAATTCATGTATGATGGCATAATTTTTCAATAACAATAAAGAAAAATGATTAATTATGCAGAGCGACTTAATAAGACTTGGTTTAGGAAGAAGATGATTTCGTACTAAACGTAGTATGATTTTTAAGTTTGTGTCTAAAATTTAAAATTTCAATTGCTATCGTTGCAGCAGAAACAAAAAGACTAAAAAATTTATTAGAAAATTAGTTTAGTTTGAGATGATGATAAGTTTTCCATAGAAAAACCAGACAACATAGAGAAAGACTTGTAAATAAATTAACTGGTTTTATTAAATTCCAACTTTCACTAAACTTTTCATAAGACGGGAGTCTGGGTATAAGACGGGAGTCTGGGTATAAGACAGAGTTTAAGACGGCAGTCTGGGCTTAAGACGGCTGAGTATAGACGGATAGTCTGAGTTTAAGACGGCATTCTGAATATAAAACGGGAGTCTAGGTATAAAACAGAGTTTAAGACGACAGTCTGAGTATAAGACGGCAGTCTGGGTATAAGACAATAGTCTGGGTATAAGACTGTGTTTAAGACGGCAGTGTGAGTATAAGACGACAGACTGAGTATAAGGAGTCTGGGTATAAGACAGTATTCTAAGTTTAAAACGGCAGTCTGAGTATTAAACTTCAGTCTGCGTATAAAACGGCAGTCTGGGTGTAAGACGGCTGAGTATAGACGGATAGTCTGAGTTTAAGACGGCATTCTGAATATAAGACGGGAGTCTGGGTATAAGACAGAGTTTAAGACGACAGTCTGAGTATAAGACGACAGACTGAGTATAAGGAGTCTGGGTATAAGACAGTAATCTAAGTTTAAAACGGCAGTCTGAGTATTAAACTTCAGTCTGCGTATAAAACGGCAGTCTGGGTGTAAGACGGCTGAGTATAGACGGATAGTCTGAGTTTAAGACGGCATTCTGAATATAAGACGGGAGTCTGGGTATAAGACAAAGTTTAAGACGACAGTCTGAGTATAAGACGACAGACTGAGTATAAGGAGTCTGGGTCTAAGGCAGTAGTCTGAGTTTAAGACGCCAGTTGGAGTAAAAGAAGGCAGTCTGGGTATAAGACGGCTGAGTATAGACGGATAGTCTGAGTTTAAGACGGTAGTTTGAGTTTTAGACGGTAGTCTCAATATAAGCAATATAAGACGGCAGTTCAGTAAATTTCTAAAGAAACATTTCATCCACACGTGACCACTTATATAGAAAACAACAACAAAATTAACAAATTTTCTATGGAGGAATTAACGCATGAGTTAGCTACTTCTCGTAGCAACATTTTCTTATAAATTTCCAACTTTAGTTTATTAATATTATGACAAGAAAATATCTCCTGCACGCACACAACATTTATGATAATTTAATTATTATTCCAAATTTACTGTTTGCGTGTGTGATTAATATGAAGTGGCAGACAAAGTTCTTGCAATGTGTGTGCAACTTTTTATTTTGCAACTTATTAAGGCAGCTAATTTTCGCTACAGTTTCAATTATGAAATTAATGTCAATTGCAGTTAAAAAGAGATAAGTACAAAAAATATTATCTACCAAAAGCATAAAGTTTAAGTTAAAAATAATTAATACTTTTTGTGAAATAATAATGATAAAAATGGCTTTAATAAAATTTAAAAATGAAAGAGTGCTGTAACTTGTTATAAAAACATATTTTTAGTATAAAGATTGAAAAAGTTTCTCACAAAGTAACAACTTTTTATGGGAATATTAACACAGAAATTGTCAGTTTTTTTAACAAAAAAAAAAAAAAAAAAAATTTTGTTTAAAGACATTGAACTTTTTCTATAGTAAACATACAACTTTTCTACTGAATATGTTGCTGAGAAACAGAAAACTTTTCTTAAGCAATAGTTGTTTAGAAACCGAAAGTTTTTTTATATAGAAAACTGATTAGAATGTTACAACTTTTCTATAGACAGAAATGCTCAGAAAAAGCCAACTTTGCTGCAGAAATTATTGTTTATAATACAAGTTGCACATAAACAGAAAACCTTATACGTCAGAAGCTTCTTCTGAAAAAAATCATCTATTGAAAAATCTCTCAGAAAGAGATAACTTTTGTATAAATAAGAAGTACACTTCTTCACATACAATTTAAGACTTGTTATAAACATTGGTTGCTGTTAACTTTTTTAAAAATTTCTTTACAATGACCCTTAAAATATTCACCACATCAACACATAATGTTCATGAAAATAAAACCAAATATCACAGAAACACTAAAGTTAAAATGGGATTATTAACATTTATAGTATTTAACATATTTACTGTATTAATACATGTTCATGTTTTTGTAGGCAAAATAAAATTAAGATAAAATTTAAATTGACATTTTCAAGTATACAGCAATGTATCTCTAGTATTTGTTGTTGTTTTTGCAAACTTGAAATCATATAAATACTCGAATGAATGTACTCGTACTCGTACATACAAACAAATAAAATTCCATTTTAACACTTCAACTTTATGAGAAGTCATGAGAAAGAAAATAAAAAAAACACCCGAGCAAATAAAAATAATGATAATGACATAAACTTACCGATAACATTAAGTTGAAATGCCATTGACATTTTTGGTTCCGTATTCACTTGACACTCATAAATGCCGCTGTCACGTGCTTGCGGTGATTTCACATGCAAAGTCCATTCACGGGAATCTTTTGATTCTGTCACCTACAGCGGCATAAGTATGCAGAGGGGAAAAAATATAAAAACAACATTAAAAAAAATATTTAAACCAACAATCTGAGGTTAACAGAAGAAAAAAAGTAGAAATAAATATAGGGTGTTTTTTTAGGTGTAAAGTTGGCAACACTTTTTTAACTGGTGGTCATTATGTCAACTGTCAAGTGATTTATGTTTAATTTAATTTGGCAGTTAAACATGAAGAGACTGATGCCTGAACAGCGCTTCCAAATTGTTTTTATTTTTTGAAAATCATGGTTCTGTGTTTTTTTAGATGTGAAATGGAATAAAACAAAGATTATTTTTTTAAATTGACAAGAATTTTTTTTGTTCGAAAGATAATCTTCTGGCATATGACCGCCCCGGCTGGCCCGGATGTCCTGGATATCCAATTTTCGATGACTTTTTCCAACAATTATGGCTGTATATAGGCAGTAATGCTGCGAATGTTGTCCTCCAAGTGGTCTATCGTATCCGCCTTATCGGCGTAGACTAGCGACGTCAAACATAAATCACTTGACAGCTGATAAAATGGCTGCCAGTTAAAAAAGTGTTGTCAACTTAAAGTTGAATACATCTAAAAAAAACACCCTATAGAACATAAACATTTATGCAAAATAAATATGTCTGTATATTTTGAGTTTGATTTACCTATATAAAGAAAAATGTATATGCAGATAGAACACGTAGAGGAATGTTATAATAAAAGAAGAAATCTTAACGTCACAATTCTTGTGGATGTATTTAAAGAATAAAATAGAAATATTTTTAAAAATGTTAAATACAGACAGGGTGGGGCAAAAGTCGCGAAGGGATTTGAAACAGTCATAACTTTTCTAATTTAATTTTTTTTATTTTTCTTTTTAGGACTTGTAAAATAAATCTGGGAGATTAATTATGGAAGGTTACAACGTTATCCAGCGAACCAAAATCATAGAACTTTATTTTGAACATCATCGATCACTAATTCAAACTCAACGAGCCTATCGTCGTCATTTTAATGTGCGGAATTCACCATCCGAATCAATGTTTCGACGCTTAGTGACACGTTTTCAGGAACAAGGCTCAGTGAGGGATCTTCCACGAAGCGGAAGACCAAATTCTGTAATTAGTGAAGCAAATATTCAACGCGTTCTGGAGAGTGTTGAGGAGAATCCTGAAACATCAACTCGAAGGCGCTCTGCTGAGCTGCAAATGTCTCGGCGGTCTTTACGCAGAATATTAAAGGGAAATTTACATCTTTTCCCATATAAGGTGCAGTTAGTGCAAGAACTAAAGCCAGAAGATTCCCAAGAACGAATAAAAAGTTATGACTGTATTAAACCCCTACGTGACTTTTGCCCCACCCTGTATGTTACCAATATTTTTGTACAGTAAAAATTTGTTAGAGAGACAGGTATTTTAATATTGTATTTAATATTGAGTGAAAAAGTCACTCGCCAGCTGACAACTTTTCTATAGAAAAAGCCAGCCGCCAACTGACAACTTTTCTAAAGAAAAAGCCAGCCGCCAACTGACAACTTTTCTATAGAAAAAGCCAGCCGCCAACTGACAACTTTTCTATAGAAAAAGCCAGCCGCCGACTGACAACTTTTCTAAAGAAAAAGCCAGCCGCCAACTGACAACTTTTCTATAGAAAAAGTCAGTCGCCAACTGACAACATTTCTTTAAGAAAACGGATTACTTCTTTAAGATACGGATTTATCTTCTACAGTAAAAAGGCTGTTGAAAACGGACAACTTTTTTATAGGAAAGTTTTAATTATAGAAAAGATTTTGAAAAATATGTCGACAAAATTCTTTTTAATAATTTAATCAATTTTATACCTTTACATTTACTTTTTCCGTCACTAGTACTCGTACATCATTATAAAAAGTAACCACAAAGTTTCAAGTTTTATGTCTTATTCTTCTTTCATCTGATTATACATCTTTCTTTACATTTTGCTATTTAATTGACCTCATTACATTTTCTTTATGATAAATAAATAAACCGTCATATATTTTGTATTTTATATGCATAAGTATCTTCTGTATTCTTTAATGTTGTGTAAATTTTTCGGTGCAGCAAAAACAGTAAAGGACACAAAATAATGAATAAAATTGTAAAATTGCAGCCATCAAATACAAGCCAAAATACTGATCTGACACGAAACTTTATTATGGGCATGTGTGATATAAAAATCCATTCATCCATCATGGACAATTAATAAAATTGAATAATTTGAATATAGTGAAAAAAAGAGATGAGAGTGAAATAAATTTCATCACCAACAACAAATAACACACACACACACACTGACAAAGGCACGTCCTGTTACATACATACATACAACCATATAGCAGGAACACATCTACATATTAATCGCTAACGTTATCATCATTATCATCATCATCATCGTCGTCATCATCATCAGTATCCACATCCAAATTATTCCCGCTGTTCATTAATGTATGTAAATTTGAGGAAGGCCTTAAATGTTTGTGTGTAAAAACGCTGTAGGTGTATGTGTTTATTTGCGCATGTAAAATATTTTCATGCCTGATGATTGTAATTATATGTATGTATGTGTGTTTGTTCTTGTGAAGTGAGTGTATATTCGTTCATCAGAGACAAAAAAAAAATGTATATAAAATAAAATAAAATAAAATAAACAGCAAAATATACATAAGTAACGAAATTTTCATTCATATACATATTAAGGTTGTTAACGTTACTGTAAACAGCAGCTGAAAAATTTACACACCGAAAATTATTGTCGTTATTCACTTACCTGAAATCGTTTGTCGGACGTGTAAGTGGCTGTGCCAACAGTCAATATATGCAGATCACGTTTGCGTATCCAGGAAACCTGTAAAATATTTAAAATATGTTTGATAAACGATACTATTTCTTATTTTTAAATATACATACATATTATTAATATTTAATTATGAATAATGAAAGTCTTAAAAAAGCTGTTACTAGTGGGAATATTGAATTTGGTCATCGAAAAATATTACCGATATTAAATTCATTTACAATCTAATACTTTTTCATACTTCTGTCTGTATTAAACATTGTTTGTAAATGTATTATGCAGAAAGTAAAACATATAATTTGCCAACTAACAAAGAGGAAATTCCGTTGGTAAACTTTAGAAATCATCGAAATAAATATTTCAAATATGCAAGTGTTGTTCTTTTGCTATGCAATTTAAATGGAAAATAAATTTGAAGTAACACAACGAATGAAACTAAAAAAAAAGAAAATTTTCCACAAGAGCACAAATGAAAGAAAAACAGAATTTTATTGAAAATCCATAATCAAGATAATAAATGGAAAATTTAAAAGCAGGATTGAACGCCGCAAAAACGCATCGCTCTTTATATACACACACGAACATTTATGCTCTTTTGCCTTTTTTTGTTGCCTTTTGGGCATGACTGTTCATAATGTAAAAGAAAAACTACTAAGAAACTGACGAAATGCATTGTTTATCTTTAACAGCTGTGTCTCGCAATTTCTTTTTTGAGTCATAAGCCACCTTTTCATAGGCCGGGTCACATATAATAATTTGTGAAATGACTTGACTAATAATAAAGCGTTGTGGAAATCTAACCATTTTTGCAGTAGAAAAGTTGACATAGTCTGAATAACTTTCTGCATAGAAAAGTTGTCAGAGTCTGAGCCAATTTTTCCATAGAAAAGTTGTCAGAGTCTGAGCAAATTTTTCCATAGAAATATTCTCAGAGTCTGAGCAAATTTTTCCATAGAAATATTCGCAGAGTCTGACAAAATTTCTCCATAGAAAAGTTGTCAGAGTCTGAGAAACTTTTTAAATAGAAAAGTTACTAGAGTCTTTGTCAATTATATCATATAAAAGTTGCATTATCTAAGGTCTTTTTGAATAGATTGAAGTACTTTTACAATTAGTTATTGTTAAGTAATTCCACAGAAAAGTTTCAAGGTCTAAGCGTAATTTTTAGCAGAAATCTTACTATGGAAAACCTTGCGTCATTCGAATGAATATTTTACATTTTTCTTTAGAGATAAATGCGTTTTACGGATTTGTGTCACTAATAAATTTATTAGTAATGATTGCTTTATATTAACCAATGACTTTTTGCTGTTCGAGGTATTTCCGTAATTTCGTAAAGCCATTATTGAAATTATCATCGCCTCAATAACCATTGGATTTCAATCAATTTAACTTTACAATGCCATGAGCATCAGCTTCTACGTTGTGTCTTTAAAAATAAACTTTAAATTAAATGCTAAATTTGATAAACAAAAACGGTTTAAGAATAAAAGCCACATATCCGGAGAATGTTTACCCATTGTCAAATATAGTCAGGCGAATTGATGGACAGACAGGCAGACAAACATAAAAATTAATTCCGCACTCAGGAGTAGAAACATGTAAGAGGAAGGAAGACCTAACATCCGTTAAAAGGCAGAAAGTTAAAAATATTCATGATGATGATAATCTGTGGAAAATATTAAAAACGTGTTGGCTTAAAACTTTGTCTCTATGATTTTGTTTGTACATATTAAAAAATTTAACCAGCAAATTCTTTTATTTTAATAACAGATGGGGTTGTGTGGCAAAACCAAAAAAAAAAAAAAAAAAGGATATTAAATAAAGGTGCAGAAAAAAGAAACCAACATTTCACTTGGATTGTGGTTTGACTTACCGATTTATCATCGAGCCTATCGACACGACATTTAATTACAGCCTCCGTATGACCAGTGCGTGCTGTGATATTACGTGGCATACCAAAGTCAAAGATTGGCATTGAGTTTGTTTCGGTATTATGTGTCATCACACCGATGCCATCTAGCCCCATGGCTGCTGAGTCATAAGATCCCAAACCATTATTATTACTGTTATGCAGATGAAGCTGATTGCCTAGACTAAAGGCATTGCTGCCCACACCGACCGCACCGCCGGCAGCAGCAACAAGCATTTCCTCCTCGACAGCCATAAGATTTTGACTTGTATCAACGGCTACTGTTAGGCCGCCATCAATGATTGAGAGACTTTGAAAGGTGTGATTATACGTGCTTTCAAGTGCCATTCCATGACTAAAGGATGTTGATTGAGTTGTTAAGTGCTGCTTCTGTTGCTGGTGATATAAGTGTTGCAGTTGTTGGTCTCGTTCGTGTTGCTGGTAAACTGGCAACGATTCAGTTTGAATTTGAGGTTGAAAAATATGACTGCTCTTGTCCTCCTCCATTTCATTCTCTAGTGGTTGTAGTTGTATTTCTTCAACTTCTCGACTCGCATAAGTCTGTGGCTGATGATGATTGTGTACTTGCGGTAACTGTTGTTGTTGTTGTTGTTGCTGTTGCTTGGTTATATGTTCTGGCGGGTGTTGGCGCCTGTACTGCCTCTCATTTAACCTACCAGCCGCACTACTTGCCATTATTACTTGTTCTCCTATATCTGCTGCTGTTGCCCCTAACGCCGAATTTGCCACAACGTCTCTGCTTGATACTTGAACTGATGCGGCGGAAGTTTCAAGTACTGGCAACAAAAAGTAACATGAAAAGGAAAGAAATACCGGAAAACGTTAATTTATTGAAGGAAAAACAGAAAATTGCACAGAAAAAAGCTTTAATAAAATATGAAAAGAAATGGAGGAAAAACTATTTACTTTTGTGCGATTGTGCACACATTGTTGGTAGTGGTGAATGCTCATTTCTGTGAGTCAGTTTGTGTGTGATTTTTTTTTTTTTTTTTGTTAAGGACGGGATTTTTTAACGCTTTTTTCTGTTGTTCTTTGGGGCATCTCTTAAATTTACTTTTTATTATTGAGCTTTTTTTTTTATACGAAAGTGATTTCTGTGCCGCTAAGGAAGAGGAAGTTATTAAATACTCTGACAATATAAGTAAACATCAACATGATTGCAAGAAGTGGTACTTAAAGAGCGAAAATAAAACAAGTTTCTTTAAATGAAAGCAATTCTATTAATTTTAAAGTTTCCCATGATAAAAAAAGCTAAGACATTCTATACAACTTTTTTCATGGAAAAGATGTTAGATGCCGTCAAAACAACTTTTTCCGATTCTGAACAATTTTTTTTCATAAAAAAGTTGTCAGATTTTAAACAACGTTTTCTATAAAAAAGTTGTCAGACTCTGATCACCTTTTTCCACAGAAACGATTTCAGATTCTGAACAATTTATTCCATAGAAAAGTCAGGTTCTGAACAACTTTTTCCACATTAAAGTTGTCAGATTCTAAACAACTTTTTCCTTAGAAAACATGTCAGATTTTGAACACTTTTTTCTTGGAAAATCTACAGATTTTCAACACCTTTTTCAATAGAAAACATGTCAGACTCTGAACAACTTTTTCCATAAAAATGTTGTCAGACTCTGATCAACTTTTTCCATACAAAAGTTGTCAGACTCTGATCAACTTTTTACATACAAAAATTGTCAGACTCTGATAAACTTTTTTCATACAAAACTTGTCAGACTCTGATCAACTTTTTACATACAAGAGTTGTCATATTTTTAACAACGTTTTCTATAGAAAAGTTCTCAGACTCTGATCAGCTTTTTCCACAGAAAAGACTTCAGATTCTGAACAATTTTTTCCACAGAAAAGATATCAGGTTCTGAGCACTTAGAAAAGTTGCCAGATTTTCAACACCTTTCTCAATAGAAAACATGTCAGACTATGAACAACTTTTTCCATAGAAATGTTGTCAGACTCTGATCAACTGTTTACATACAAAAGTTGCAAGACTCTGATTAAGTTTTTCCATACAAAAGTTGTCAGACTCTGACAATAGAAAAGTTGTCACACTCTGATCAATTTTTTCAACACCTTTTTCAATAGAAAACATGTCAGACTCTGAACAACTTTTTCCATAAAAATGTTGTCAGACTCTGATCAACTTTTTCCATACAAAAGTTGTCAGACTCTGATCAACTTTTTACATACAAAAATTGTCAGACTCTGATAAACTTTTTTCATACAAAACTTGTCAGACTCTGATCAACTTTTTACATACAAGAGTTGTCATATTTTTAACAACGTTTTCTATAGAAAAGTTCTCAGACTCTGATCAGCTTTTTCCACAGAAAAGACTTCAGATTCTGAACAATTTTTTCCACAGAAAAGATATCAGGTTCTGAGCACTTAGAAAAGTTGCCAGATTTTCAACACCTTTCTCAATAGAAAACATGTCAGACTATGAACAACTTTTTCCATAGAAATGTTGTCAGACTCTGATCAACTGTTTACATACAAAAGTTGCAAGACTCTGATTAAGTTTTTCCATACAAAAGTTGTCAGACTCTGACAATAGAAAAGTTGTCACACTCTGATCAATTTTTTCCATAGAAAAGTTGTCAGACTCTGATTAACTTTTTCCATTCAAAAGTTGTCAGACTCTAATCTAAATCTGAAAAGTGGTCAGATTTTGAGCCACTTTTTCAATAGAAAAGTTGTCATATTTTCAGCCACGTTTTCCATAGAAAATAGAATAGACAATAGAAAATTGTCACGCTCTGATCAATTTTTCCAAAGAGAATTTTTCAGACTCTGATCAACTTTTTCCATACAAAAGTTGTCAGACTCTGATCAACTTTTTGAATACAAGAGTTGTCAGACTCTAATCTAGTCTAATCTAATCTGAGAAGTTGTCAGATTTTAAGCCACTTTTTCAATAGAAAAGTTCTCATATTTTCAGCCACGTTTTCCATAGAAAAGTTGTCAGATTCTGAGCAACTTATGACATAGAGAGGGTCTTTGATTCTGAGACATACAAAGTTTTAAAATTCCGATCAACTTTTTTCTTAAACAAGAAATATTGTCAGTTACATAACTTCTTCCAAATTTTTCAATTAAAAAATTCTCTAAAAGTAGCGAGTCTCTACGATTTTTTTTCAATAATAATTAGCCAGTCTCTAAGCAAGTTTTTCAAGGTTGCATTACACAAATACTTGCTACTATCATTTAATAATTCTACCTTTACACATCCATTTATGTAAGTCTACCAATTCCCATAAAATACCATTAAATACCACTAGTTTGCTATTTTTACCTCACCTTTACGTCATTCATTGTAAATAGCTTTTCATTGCGTTGTTTTTCTTAGTTATGTTTTCAGTTAGTTTTCATTTATTCATTTGAATAAACAATGAAGCTTGTACAAAGTGTTGAAATTTTTATAAATTTCTGTTTAAAAATGCAAGGAAAAGAAAAGAGGAAATACCAAATACACAAACTTTTAAGTGGCTTTTGTT
Source organism: Bellardia pandia (assembly GCA_916048285.2). Lineage (NCBI taxonomy): Eukaryota > Metazoa > Arthropoda > Insecta > Diptera > Calliphoridae > Bellardia > Bellardia pandia. The sequence goes on from OU696530.1 coordinate 41,167,332, forward strand.
TTTATAGGAAAACTAAATGTTCGAAGGTTTCAAACGATGTTGCTTTAACCCTGCAAAAGACAGTAATGAAGGAAAACTGCAATGCATTCTTCTAGTAAAATTAAAAATTGTCTCGTTTTAAACTACTGGGTATTTGCAAAACTTAAGAGATCTGGAAGTTAGTTTTCTCTAGAAATAATAAAGTAAAAATATTTATTAAGAGTCTTGCTATTGTTTATGAGCGTAAATAAAGACTATTCTTGACAGTTTTGTTACATTATAATTTCAATGAAAATATTGATGTTTAAAAGTAAAAAAAAATATTCTTAGGGTCAGAAAATGGTTTTATTTTCTATTGTTTCATTAACATTAATGTTTGAGGTAAATTAAAACTTAAATGTAGTTTTCTGTTTAAAAATAATAATAAAGTTATTGGACGCTAAAAACAGCCTAATATTTTAATGCATTTTGTTTGTGTTCTTGTAATTCCGCAACATATTCTGTGTATGAACAATTGATAACTACTAAAACTTCCAAGGTTTCTAATTACTTTTTCATTTATGTAATGTTAATTAAAAGTTATTCTTTGTTTCATCTTCTTAAAGTAATTCTTCTAATCATTCTACTTTGTGGAATCCTTAAAAATCCTGCGTTTATCAACTGCAATTTCCTTATTTGTCTTCTTTTTAAGTGTTAAGTGAAAAATAAGGACATTTTTTCCAATTTCCTTTAAAACACTTAAAGTATTTTTTTATTTGAAAAATACTTTGGTGTGTTTTGTTGTAACATCCATTGATTTTTTTTATTTAATTCTACGATTTTCTTTTCCCCTCCCTGTAAGCCTGATGAAGGCTATTGTTATTTACCATTATCCTTATGTGTATACGAGTAAAAATATTCGCGCTCTTGTGTAAGAGTATTTCTATTGTAAACGATTTAAATTCTTTTTTACAATTCATATACTGACTACAATAACATACTGAACTTTATATCCTGTTCAAAAGAAGTGTAATATAAGAGAAATCAAACATAAAAGTTGATAATTTAGTCCGACAGTTATGTTAAAAAAGGGGAGTATCTGAAAGTTTAAGGTATATACAGTTGTGATTTGTTGTTTTGATATTTAAAATACTTAAAGATTTAGGAATGATTGGTAATAAAAAAAAGCGGAGTTTGAGCAACTTTTTCCATGGAAAAGTTGACAGAGTCTGAATAGATGGTTTGATATAAATGTTGCCAATATCTGAGAAACTTTTTCCATGAACCAATATTTTCACCAGAAAATTTGCCAGAGTCCAATTAATATTTTCCATAAAAAAGTTTTTAGTTTCTTAGCTTGTTTTTCATAGAAAAGTTGCCAGAGTCTGCGCAATATTTTCCACAGAAAAGTTGTCAAAGTCTGAGTAAGTGTTTTCATAGAAAAGTTGTCAGAGTCTGATCAATATTTTCAATAGAAAAGTTTTTAGATTCTTAGCTTGTTTTTCATAGAAAAGTTGACAGAGTCTGAGCAATATTTTCCACAAAAAACTTGTCAAAGTCTGAGTAAGTTTTTCCATAGAAAAGTGGCCATAATCTGAGCAGTATTTTCCATAGAAATGTTGCCAGGCTCTGATCAATATTTTCACCAGAAAATTTGCCAGAGTCCAATTAATATTTTCCATAAAAAAGTTTTTAGTTTCTTAGTTTATTTTCCATAGAAAAGTTGTCAAAGTCTGAGCAGCTTTTTCAAAGGAAAAGTTGACAGAGCCTGAAAAAGTTGCCAGAGTCTGAGCAATATTTTCCACAGAAAAGTTGTAAAAGTCTGAGTAAGTTTTTCCATAGAAAAGTTGCCAGAGTCTGATCAACATTTTCCATAGAAAAGTTGCCAACTTTTTTTTCATAAAAAAGTTATTAGAGTCTCAGTCTTATTTCCAATAAAAAGTTATTACAGCATAGAGTAACTTTTACCATAGCAAAAATGTCACTTTCTGACTGACTTTTCCCTATTAAATTACAGAATTTTACATATATATGTTTGCAAATTAATACGGCTTCAGCTATTTCCTTGATCAGAATTGTATGAACCATATTATTTATACCTTAAACCATACACTCTAATATATTTTCAATCACATGTTCACTCAAACGTTCGTTTACAGCTGTTTATTGGTCATATTAAAGTAGAACATACTAATTCCGCAAATAAAAAATAATTCATATATCATCTCATTTAATACATGTCCTCGTCCTCTTTTGCGTTGCTTCAGCTTTTGCCTTTAGTCCCATTTACCAATTGATTTTGGGTGGCTCTGTGTGTATGTGTGCTATATTTTTGTAATATTGTTATGTTTTTTTTTTGTTGTTGTTGTTGATGTTTGTGTTACTGTTGTTTAACAATTTTTACACAATTTCATTTGCAGAAGAAAGAAAAATTTCTACGAAAATGAAAAAAGAGTTTATAGTCATGGTTGTGAAATTGTAACATGACTGTCGTGGTAGTAGAAATAATACTCGTGCTCTTGTTGTTATTGCAGTTGCTGTTAGTGTTTCCCTATATTTTCTTGTTGTTGTCGTACTGTATGGTGACATAAATGCATACTAAACTTCCACAGCAGTGTTGCCATTTTTACGCTTTTCGGATACTTCATGACGCTTTTTTGGTATCGTTACCCTTTTATTTTTTTCAAATATCCTTTTTCACAAAATGGTATTTTTTGACGCTTTTTCTATTTTTTTGGTGCAGTTTTGAAAGAAGTCCAAAAAGTAAATCTAGCTTTCGAGTCCGCTCAAGCTTTACAGCGATTTGTATTACATACCTGATTAAAAGTATAACAAACTTTGATTATCTAGAAGGTAATTTAGATGAAAGCGTTAACGAATTTTGTTATCTTGGCTATCATTTCGAAAAGTCTTGCAGAGATTATAAAATAATTGAACAATTTAATAGAATTTACAAAATATCACGTACTCGAACTAAGACGTAGACTTTCTTCAAATTTTCGTTATTTAGTGTTGACAATATTTTTAAAAATAGCAAAGCGGTTATTATGGATTTCATACAAAACTACATTGACGATTCGTCTCTAATAAATAAAATAGAAATTTCCCTAAAGAATCTAACGTTGTAAAAATGGAAAAATATTGAAAGGACTGATGAATTTTGGATTGAAGTCTACAATTTTAAAAATTATTTGGGAGAAAATCCTTTTCATGAACTAGCTGACTTTGTTATTCGTATACTTTCTTTTCCTTACTCAAATGCCGAAATCGAAAGAACGTTTAGTTTAATGCATTTTTTTAAACCAAAGATCAGAAACCGACTTTCTTTAAACTCAGCCAAAAGTTTATTGTTGCAATTACGAATTACCTTCAAGTGTTTACTTAAAAATTAATTCAAATCAAACTTATAAAAGGTCTGAATATTTCATTAAATCTGTTTTGTGGCCCGATGATGATGATTATGAAACAGATGTATTTGAAAATTAAATTGTTTTTCTATAAAACTTTATATTTTGTTTTTTGTGAATTGTTATTTTATTTTAATTTTTTGTTTACTCCTGGTAACTGCATTGATAATAAATTAATTATTTATTTAACCCTTTGAGGACAGCTTTTAACCCGTTGGTACTAAAAATACAAACTATGACCAATTCTACTAGTATAGGCTTAAATAAGCAGTTTGCGAAATGTGAAAGTCATATGTCCTTCCTACGAAGTCCTGGAAGAAGTTGCTTATAAGCAACAATTGTCCATAGTGATAAATAAAAATAGGGTATTTTTACGAATATAGTTCATATTTTATTTAGCAGTTTTTTTGTATAATGTATGAGCTATGTGTGGTATAAAAGAAAACAATTCTTGCTTGTCTTCGAACACAAATAAACTCCACATTTGGAACATTTGGAAAGCGGAGTTCCAGTTTTACAAAGACGGCAGCGACCTTTCTGACCCCATACCACCCAATGTCCTTTTTCGTCATATCGCAGTGCTTTGGCTGGATCTGGGGTGTATTTCCGTTTTAATGAAGGGCTGCAAACACTGCCTGATGACGAAGGCAAGGTTGATGGTGAGGCTTGCTGGGTTGAAGGGACCTGTGGGTGTGAGGGGTTTGTAGTAGGACGTCCCCTTGCACGTTTATTGACGTTAGAGGAAGACGAATCGCTAAGTAGCGATTGTGCTATTTCCATTTGAAAATATATTAGTGGCATTGGTTTAGACTTTTGTTTGGTAGCTTTTAAGTCTTTACGATAGAGTAACCAGGCGTTTACAACAGCAGCTCCGATGCACCAGTAAACAATGCGCATATACCATTTTTTGGATCTATGGTTAATTTTGTAAAGCTCCATGAGCATGTCGGATAAGTCAACTCCTCCCATGTGTTGATTATAGTCGTTAACTATAGCTGGTCTGGGAATATGTATGCATTTTTTTCTTTGCCACACCAACGCTTACAGGATCCCAATGGCTGGTCAGACATATAGGTAGACAACAGCTGCACACTTTTGTTATCAATCCAGCGGATTGCAGTTAAATTATGTGTTACTTCGCATTTCATATCATACGAACCTCTTCCACGTTTTTTTAGTTCGGCTTCTGAAAGAAGTTCGCATTTAGCCATTCTATTTTGTCGCACGGTGCCAGTTGCGAATATGCCCATTCAATTCTGTCACAAGCGTTTCCATTGCATATAAATTGCTTTGAGAAGTCATTAGTTCAAATACTTCCTCATCAAAAAAATTTTCAAAATACTCTATCGGAGCTATTTCCGCATATACGTCATTACATTCAGCATTTTCCCTCCATATTACATCTCCAGTTGACATCTCCAATGTTGACGGCTCGATTTTTTCAAAACTAGCCTCAGTACTCACTTCTTCATCATCACAGCAGTTTATATTCTCATCATCTTTCAGCAAGTTGTCAATGATTTCTGCTTCCACCTAATCGCCCCTTTCTAAAATTGCCTCAATTGCCTCGTCCACAAAGTCAGGATCACCTTCAGCATCAGCAGCTTCGTCTTCATCATCTGACATGTCCCAATCAAAGTTTGCAAGAGCTTCAATTTCAGCATCAGTCAGGCCTTTCCTCTGTGTAAGCTTTTCTGCAAACATAATTAATTTATACTTTTTCTATATCCACTATGGACCAAAGTTGCTTATAAGCAATTTCAGGTTTAAAAAAATTCTACCTCTCTAAATATTGAATTTTTTTTCTATCTAAAAACATAAATAAATTTACTTACCCTTGTACTTCAACATTTTGTTCACTTTAATTTTTCCAGCTATGCAGGAATATTTAAAAATATTTTTTATTTATAAGCAAATTTATCGTGTACTGATCGCGCACATAAAATCACACTGAATAACTGCGAAAAGCAAAAAACGTAAACACATTATTGCATTAGCTTTTCTATTTTATTGCACACACAACATCATTCTGTTGCTTGCTATTTACCGTTATAATACAGTGTATCCCATACGGGAATAATATGGTCATAAAGTCAGAAGTTGCTTATAAGCAACTATTGTCCTCAAAGGGTTAAAAATTTTAACATGCTTTTTAATATTCTAAGTTTCTTGTTTTTTACCCCTTGTTTTATTGCCAATTTTAATCTTTTTTTAGGTGTTATTTTTTTGGAGCTTTTTACCCTTTTTTTGTAATTTTTTACCCCTTTTACCAGTTTTTACTTTATTTCTAAAATGGCAACACTGTTCCACAGTTATATACACTCATATGTATGTATGTCCTTATATGCAGAAACAAGAAAACATAAGGGTAGCGCCGTTTATATGAAACTTTGGCTTTATAGAGTCATTCGTTGTTAAGAATAAATCTTTTCTATTTCCAATATACAGAATATATTTAGTATTTTTCTAAAGTCAGTCCGAAACTAAAGACATCTCTATAGGAAATGAAAGTCAAAAACTGACGTTTTTTCTTTTATTTCTAAAAAGTTTAGAAATACTCTCTCTCTCTCTCTCTCACTCTCTCCTTAAATATAACTTTCATTTTAATTAGGAATGTTACCACTTTAAATTTCATACAAAAACAAGTAAGCAAGTATAGTCGGTCAAGCCCGAACATATAATACCCAGTATATGTATAAAACAGTTTTTCAGAAATGTATTGTGAACCGATCATCCAAAAATTTAATGTCATGATGTCTGTGAATATAAATATTAAGTATGTTAAACTTTAATATAAATACTTTTAAAAGATTTATGGAGGTTAAAGTTGATTACGTTGAGGGTCTTATAAGGGAGTTTCGACTAATTACGGACCGAGCATTATAAAATTAGGTGTCATTATTTCTGTATATAAGAAACTTATTTGTGTCAAATTTTATTTGAATACCAAGATTTTTAAGCAATTTATGATCGTTAAAGTGATTTTCGGAAGTGGGCCTTATATGCGAGCTAAATATGGGCCGATCATAACAAAATTGTACCGTATTATTTTTATACATATGCAATATATTTGGGTTAAATATTATTTGGATGCCAACATTATTCAGAGAGTTATGCTCTTTAAGGTGATTTACGGAAGTTGGCCTTATATGGGAGCTACGTGTAATTATGGACCGATCTGTACAAAATTTGTAGATGTGATTTGGCTTTATTTAGTAATCATTTGTGATGAAATTTGTTTGAATACTTGCATAATTCAAACATTTATGATCGGTAAATCCCAATTTCGGGAGGACATTTGTATGGGGTCCAGGTGAAATAATGAACCGATTTTCACCAGTTTTAATCCCATCCATCCTTGGGCCGAAAAAGTGTCACGTACCAAATTTTATCGAAATATCCTCAAAATTGCGATCTGTAGTCTGCGCATAAGCTTTACATGAACAGCCAGCCAGCCTGACGGATGGACGGACAGACGGACATCGTTAAATCGACTCTGAGTCGATCGGTATACTTTGAGGTGGGTGTTGGACCATTATTTTTGGGCGTTACAAACATCAGCACAAATCCAATATACCCTCCCCACTATGGTGGTGTAGGGTAGAAAAAGGCGCCACCCTAATACTCATTTATGCTTGTACCTATATATATAATATGCACTGAAATATAACCATGTGTTTGTAACTCAATATGTATTTTAAATGCGACTTTCGTCGAAATTGTATCTGTATATGTTGTTGATAATTTATATTTGTAGGTGGATGTGTGTAACAGTTTACGTTTTTTTTTCTGAGTGTGTGTGTGTGTGTGTCTTTATGTGTTTTGTGTGCCAGTTGTATTCGACTTATTGCATATTTATGGAAATTTGTTTTACAATTTTATGTTGTCATTGTCATCGTTTTATTTCTTGTTCTTGATATTGTTACAAAAAGTTTTCAAGTTTACTATTACAAACTATACGATACACAGTTACACAATTACATATACAAGCAGTCATGTGTATTTAGAGAACAATACTCCTCCCCACCCCCTTAAAAAAATACACTTATTTACACCCTTTTAGTCATGGTTTTTCCAGCACTGCTGCTGCTGTTGTTGATGATGATGACGAGTTGTATGTGTGATACATTTATTTTTGTGTTTTTTTTTTATTAGCATAAACGTATTTTGTTGTATTTACAAAATACTTTACACCTACACTGAGAATAATACAGAAATATTAAGTTCTAGTTCAACTAGAGAGCAGAAATTCTAATCATTATTTAATTCATCACTGCAAATAGTGGGTTTGATTGAATATTAAGAGAGTGCCAAAATTAACACAGTAAACATACACATATATGTATATTATACGAGTATGTATTTCTATACGAGTAAATTGGCTGCTGCGGCGGCAGTAACCAGTGATCGCAAGTAAGTACTTAAATAGTATACGAAAAGCTTGACTACTTACTTTTGATATCACTGGTAATGCCAAAGTTCCACTTTTATATGAAAAAAGAACATAAGTAGTCAAATCACAAATCATTCACAACTTACCCCGGCTGCTGAGTTGTGTTTTGGTCAATAGTACAAAATTACATTAAAATACAGTTCAACCTTGGTATAACGAATCTTAAGAGAATTAGAAAACACTTGGCAACAATAAATTTTTCTTCGAATATTTGGATTAATTGATGGAAATCGTTATGCAAAGGTTGTAAGTTGACAAAATTCGTTAAATAGAGGTAAATAATTCTTTCTATTTCGTTAGTCTGCAGTGAATGAAAATTCGTTATAACGAGGCTATTGACAAATGTATACGTAATAGAGAGGTTTATGTTGTATTAAATCTTATGGAGCGTTGTAGGGAATTCGTTAAATCGAGGAATTCGTTATAGTGAGGGCCGTTATATCAAGGTTTGACTGTAATAACATAAAATCCGGCCACAAAGCTTGGCAAAGCTTTTTAGTAGGTTGTAGGTTAAAATTTAGTTGTTAGCTTCATTCTCTCTGAGAGCTCAACAAGCAAATGCATTACAGTACAATTTCGATATTTCGGACACCTGCTAATCCGGACAGCGCGGTAATCCGGACACTTAATTTTTTACCATAATAGACTCTATAATCCGGACACCATCATTTTTTTCTCCCTCAATAATTCGGACAGCATTAATTCAACTGAGTAACATTAGTTTTATTTCTGAAAAATTTTTAACATTAGTTAAAAAGGTATCTCAAAGTGAATAATTTATCTACTGAGCACTTTTGCTGGTAGACAACGCAACATGCCATCCAAAGTCACTAGCAGATTTGAACAAGTATGTTTTTTTCCACATAACTGCACAGCACTGATGCAGTCACTGGATCAAAATGCTATTCGAATTTTAAAAATAAACTATCTTAAAAGCTTTTTGTCCGGAAAATTTAATGAACGCTCTTAAGACGTTTTCATTGAAAGATGTCGTCTTTTTGATTTTCAATGCTTGGGATAAATCTGATGAAAATATTCTCAAAAAATATTTCAATAAAATTCTTTATGATGAAGAATGGGTCTCACAGGATGAAGTTCCTCTAACAAGACTAAAACGCAGCGATAACGCCGAAGTAATTGATTTACTTGTTGATCTAGCACCAGATATCTACAATTCCAATGAGGTTAACGATTGGCTTAATGATAAAGTTGAAATCACAGACGATGAGACTGCAGAAGATGATGAGGTTGAATCATTTAATGAAGAATAGACAATAATGTTCCAAAAACACAGCATTCGCAAGCCATATCTGCCCTTAATATTTGTATGAAATATCTCGAAGAGCAGGAGCTTCCAGCTGGGGATATTTTAAAACTTATAAGCCTCAGAAATATTGCATATAAAAATAAAAATGAATCCAAACTTCACCAGATGAAAATCTCCAACTATTTTCGCTACATGTGATATGTATGACAGAATTGTAAATATACCATTTTGAAATAAATTTATTTTAATATATAAAGGTTTTCTTATGTTTTCAAAAGTTTTCTTAAATTATTTTTCTTGTTTCGGTAATTCGGACATTCCGATATTTCGGACACCACATGGTTTTTAATTGTCCGGATTATCGAGATTATGTATAACAATTGCTCTTCGATTTCCAGAAGAAAATTTTATCGACCAAATTCCTAATAGCGAGCGAAATAGAGTTCACTGTAACAATTCTCAAAGCTTCTACTACTGTTATGTCAACAATCAAATTGTCAGAACTTACATATACCCCAGTTGGAAAACAAAGTTCTTGTTGAAAAACCTTTTATAAAAGTGAAAAATTTCGAAAAAAAAGCAAGTTTTGGCAAGCAAGTTTTGGTCTGAAGATGACCTTGCCAACCGCCTATTCGAAAATGACTTCAGATAGTTAAAAAAAACACGAAAATATGATGTCACCAATGTTTAGTATTATATTTCTGGATTTAGCTATTTTGCTATCAGACTATCAGCAGTATTCTTTCAGTTACGGTTTTAGCCGTGGATAGAGCCGCGAACTGGATATGCGACTATATACGCATATTTTGATGTATAATCACAGTCAGATTTTGAAGAATGTTACACTTTTAAACTTCAAATTTTAAACGCTGCGTTTAATACATAAAAATGATTAAGGATAAAAACTAAAAGAATCAAATTCTAAAAAAAAAACAAGTCTGCAAGTATAATTGGTTAATCTCGAACATATAATAACCTATACCCAGTATATGTGTAAAAATAGATTTTTAGAAATGTGTGCTATATGGGAGCTATGACCTACTACAGACACATGATTTACATGTGTTTTTGTAACTATACATGTATATTTTTTGCGTTAAATTTTATCTCGATATAAACACTTAAAAGATTTACCCCCTGGCCCACGGTGTCGAACGATAACGTTCGCTTAGATAAGATTTAAGACACAAACTTTTTATCGTATCTATTTTTTACTCAATCAAGTTTGTTCATTCCACAATCAAGTTTGTGTCTTAAGTCTGATCTAAGCGAACGTTATCGGTCGACATCGTGGGCCAGGGGGTTATACATGTTAAAGTGATTTTCGAGGGGGTCATAAAATATGGGAGCTTTGATTAATGATGTGACGACCGTTATAAAATTACATGCCCTGATTTCTGTATACGAGTAAAAAAAACTTATTCTTGTTGAGTTTTATTTGGATACCAACTCTTTAGAGTGATTTTCGGAAGAAGGTTTTATATGAGAGCTATGACTAATTATGAATCAATCATCATAAAATTGGGCCGAATAATAATATAAAACATATTTGTGTTCAATATTAATTGAATAAAAACATTTTTAAGAAAGTTATGCTATCTAAGGTGATTTTCTGAAGTCAAGTTATGTGGGAGCTATGGATCGATCATAGACCGATCTGCACAAAACTTGAAGATGTTATAATGTTATTTTTGGTGAAATTTGTTAATAATTTGTTTATAAATCAAACATTTATGACTTACAAACCTCAAGGACATTTGTATGGGGACCAGGTGAAATAATGGACCGAATTTAGCCAGTTTCAGTTCAAAGCGTCCTTTAGCCGAAAAAATATTATGCATCAAATTTTATCGAAATATCTACATAATTGCGACCTGTACTCTGCGCACAAGCCAGTCAGACAGCCAGATGGACGGACAGCCGGACATCATTTAAATCCACTGGTGTAGGGTATAACAAACGCAATGAAAATAACCCGCATTTACTGAATTTTGTACCATTTAAAAACTTTAGAGAATGTCTGTTATTTTGTAAAACAATTTTTACACGTTTTGGCATACTCTCCAAGTACTTTTCAATTAATTCATTTGGAATACTTTCTCATTTACGGATAGGAGTTAAAGGCTTTTGGCACAACTCCTGGTATCTCTTCACGATTGTCCATAAATTCAGAATCGCTGGCCACTTTCACTTGAGTTTACGAAATACGTAGTTAGTCTTCTTTCTTCATTATTCCTTCGATTCTTTTCAGTGTTTCGAGGTGTCACCATGTAAATCAACCCTTTATCAAATAGTTTCTCTAACCTTGCTGTATTGTTTCCTTAATGATGTCATTGTCATATGTCAAATACCTGTGCCTTTCGGCGCCAGCAATATTGTTTAGAGTCGGATTGAATTTTATTAAGTTCACCTAAATTGTTTCCAGTCATCTGCTGTCCAATTTCTGTGCTTACTAGCCGTGCCTTAACATTTTTTTTGTTATCGACAATGCGGTATCGTGAAGTGCTCACCTTAATGTTTAATGACTGACGGATTTGCCTATTGCTATAAAAGCACCTTTTGGTGTTAACCATTGTCACTTTCCCTGTGTGTTATCTAGAGACATGTGTCTGCGGTATATATAAAAAAGTTAAGTGTTTTGGAAACTTCCATCTGTGCTATGAAGACATGTTCAATTTCTTGTCGATCTGTCAACTCCTTCATATAGAAAGAGGTGTTCAAAAAAGACGCATACGCGATTTTTATACAATGGAAAATGTAAAATTCGTATTGTCATTAAATATTTAAATAAAAAAGCGGTTTCGGGTTAAGGAATTCGTAAGGATATGGTGAATGTGTTAGGTGGAAGTGCTCCTTCATATACAACAGTAAAAACTGGTCGTACAAACATTGAGGATGAACCACGTATTGGACGCCCCAAAAACAGCAACAACAATAGCAATTTTAGCCAAAGTCCATTTAATTTTGCATGAAGAACTACAGATGAAAAACCTTTCTGCAAGATAGGTGCGGCATTTGTTAACAGTCGACCCAAAACGCATTAGAATGAACATTTCTCAAGCTTGTTTGGATCGTTTTAAGACAAATAACTTCAAAGGTATTCTGCAAAAGGTTAAAACAATGAATTCAGAGTACTGTAAAAATTCGAGAAAAACGTCCTGGCTTACAACACAAAAAAAAAAAAATAATTTATCATCAAGACAACGCACAAGAGTGTTTTAACCCACCTTATTCTCCTGATTTAGCTCCCAGTGACTTTTACCTGTTCCCAAATCTAAAAAAAATCCTAGCTGGCAAGCGTTTTACCTCAAATGAAGATACAATTACAGTTGTAAGGCCTTGAGGAAAACTACTTTAATCAAGGCCTAGAATTGCTAGATAAGCTTTGGATGAAGTGTATTGAAGTATCAGGAGATTATATTGCTTTTATATTATTTAGAAGGCTTTGAAGTTTACGAACCGCTCTCGCTTCTTCATTATTTATTATAACTTGATTTGTGTTGGATAATTTGCAAAAAGTGTTTAACACATGCCATGAACTTAATATTAAACTAATGCTTTTTAACTTCTAAACAAATCATACGCATACAAACTAAGAGCAAAGTTTGATATTCTTGTAATTTAAAATATAAATGAAACACTTGTGCAAAATTGTGTAGACGCCTGTTTTTTGTTACTAATTGTTACTAAAATTATTATTTTCCATTTTGTCTAGCATTAAACCTAAAATAAATAACAGAAACATTTTGAAATTTAATTTATTAATATAATTTTTATGCAATAAGGAGCGCACAAGCTACAAACAAGTATTCGATGAAGTATAGTTGAATGTAGCCTGCAGCACTACATTGAAACGTTAAAGCTAAATTTTCTTTATTTTAGAAACTCAGGCAACTTTTATCTTATGCAGATGGTTATTACAAAATATCCCAGCATACCATTCTAAGAGCGCTGCGAAAAAAGGAGTCAGAAAAGAGTCCAACTAAAGTGCATTTTCGGAGCGAAAGAAAAATTTGCTTGTTACTGTCCTGAGTCGGCACGCAGTATGACTCTTTTCTAACATTATCTAAGAACGCTTTCAGAACCCAAAAAACCCCTCATAAAAGACTCTTTTCTGACATTATCTAAGAGCTCTTTCAGAGCCCAAAAAAACCTCATAAAAGACTCTTTTCTGACGGACCATTTTCGAATGTAATGACCCTCTTTTCTGAAGGTTTTCGGAGCAATTATCAGGCATGTTCTGAAAATCACTTTTTAGTAAAGTGATTTGAAATCACTGAAAAGGTGTTCTGTGCACAAAAATTAGTGAAATCTCGTGATTTAAAACCGGTCACCTAACAGCCTAATGATTTCAAATCACTTAGAGTTTTTCAAGCATTTTTCATTGAACTCTTGTAATAAAATTATCACAAACACTTAAAATCATTTGTTCTTTATTTGTTTTTGAAATAAAACTAACTATTTTACACAGAAAAAAACTTAAAATTTACAAATTTATTAAGACGTATTTTTTGCGGACCATTTTTTAGATTTGTTTAAATTTTTTGTGATTTACTTCTTAGTAGTGAGCTGATATTGTTGATCAAAATATACGTCATTTTGGTTGCCAGAGAAACAAAGTTTTAAAGTCGTGTGGAATATGACTGATTTATTAAATTAAATTATATATAAAAATGAAAAATTTATTAAAATTGTTGAACAAAATAAAAGTAGTCAATAAATATGTATGTAGTTTCATAAATTAAATTTTAATATACAAATGTAAAAAACAAGTAAAAATTTTATTGTAAACAAAGAAAATCAGTTGTTAGCTCGTGATTTAGAACAATCAAAATCACTACTAAAAACTAAAAATCTCGTGATTTTCAGAACACCAAAATATTCCTCCCGTGATTTCAAAATCGTTCGTGATTTAAAATCACCGTGATTTCAGAACATGCCTGTATGATTGTTTTTTGGGCTCATAAAGAGCGTTAACGCTCCGAAAAAGGTGTCAGAAAAGACTCTTTTCGGACTCATATGACTTGCTGGGATAGAATTAATAGGTTTTTTTTTTAAGATTTTCTATATATTTTTTTGTTTCGTGTATTTGTTATCTGGCCAACTTGTAACAAATTTAAAACGCATTTATATGAGCATGATGTTCTAGTTGATTGTGTACCAAAAATAATAATTGGAAAACAATAATACACAAAAGAAAGAAGTGCACAATTACGAAAGCAAAAGTTGTGAAGCATTGATTGAGTTGGAATTGAGCTGGGATATTGAAAAATGTATAAATTGGTAAATAGAAAAGAAAAAAAACACTGAAATATCGATCTAGACCCATGGCCTAGAAATAAATCTTTACGAACGTATCAGTTTTTTTTTTCTTCAACAATTGTTTAAAATTAAGCCAAAGAGTATGGTTTGATTATTTTTATATTTCATTAAGACAAGCAAATCTTTGCCATTCTTTATGGTATATAGATTTAAGGGTATTAAGGATGAACATTTATTTTTATTTAAATATAAAACATACAAAGTTAAAGTTTATTCTGTTTTCAAATAGGTTCTGGGAATACATTTGCATATAAATACCAGCTGATTCTATATTTATACTGTACTCAGCAGCTCTTTTCCATTCAATAAAATAAAATAAATTGTAAACTCATGCAGACTATTTGCGGATTAATTGAGATTTATTTGCTCGAGTATGTTTTATAAAATAAAAATACCAAAAAAAAAAACAAATTAATAAAACAAATTTGTAGACATTGTAGAAGTAACAAAATAAAATGAATTTCAATATTTTAGTTTGGAATTTAGTTTTTTGTTTGTAATTTAAACGTTGGATTTAAAAGACTATTCTCTTATCATACATTGTTAGTAAACCAGAAGAATGTAGAACTGTTTGTAGCCTTATTTTTATCGTCTAACTTTTTATTACTAGAATCTCCATATTAAGAGATTTGTCATTTCTTAAATAAATACATGTTACTTCTTTAAAATGTTTACAAAACATTGAACTGGCCTTCTTGAAAGTCTGCTGCTGTTTTGCACTTACAAGAAAAACCCACCATTTTCTGTAAAGTGAATTGCAAATTACTGTGTTATTGCAACGTCAGAGCAAATATTCAATTGAACATAACAACACATAAATATTCTTATAATTATAAAATTTTTTAGTTTTTTTTATTTAATACGAAACCTTTAACTAAGAAGATGCTGTGCCAGTCACAGTAGGATTTGACAGTTCAACAATTAAAATAATAAATCAATTACAATATTAAAGTAACTCTTAGTTGCACAATTTTATCATAAAGCAACTCATATCATAATTGCAACTTAATTCTAATTACAAAAAGAGTTTAACCCTCTGCTGAGTGAGTCATTCAGGGACTTATTTCTATTTGTATAGAATTTTATATAAAATGACATTGTTTTGTTTTGCTTTATTATTATTTTACTAATTTAATACATGTACAATGAATGTAAATTAAATTTTTATTTAATTTAATTTAATTTTTATTTAATAAAACATTTAACAAAAATTCAAAAAGGGACTGAAAGTTTATTATGTTTTCTAAGAAAGCCACAATACTGAAATCTTCGCCTTGTGCTATTTTGTAGACGATTCTACAAAAAATTTCTTCGGAATGCATGTTGGGTTCGGGTATACTTCTGATTGACCATCAGGGAGTCAAAGCTCCCCAGAACCTTCTCAATCAGTGGAGGGTTAAATAAACTAGAACAAACTATATATAAAACTAATTTGTATTTTAATTAAATATACTGTTTCCTTCAACTCCTTACTTGTGTGTTATTTACACAAAACATAAGTTTTCTTTATTATAGAAATATTTTGCTTTTGATATGGTTTCATAAATACATACAAAAAACATTATTAGGGTGGAACTAAATTAAGTTTAAAGTTTCTTAAATTTTAAGATACCATTGTTAAATAAATTAGTTATATAAAATTTTAATTTAATTTAAGTCTTAATAAAACAGAACCATCTTACTGCTTCTTGTCGAGTACACACAGAAGGCTTAATATAAAATAAACACCTAATATTGTTTAAAGAAATGTTTTGTTATATAAATTACAAGTAACAATATAAAACAAATTATATTGCATAAGTAACTTAAACAAAATATAACTCATTAAAAAAAAAACTAGAAATATAAGGAACATAAAAAAATAATTAAATTTTAAAGGACAAGCGTAGTACCAAAATAGTGGGAAGGGTATATTGGATTTGTGCTGATGTTTGTAACGCCCACAAATATTGGTCCAACACCCACCTTGAATTACATCGATCGACTTAGAATCACTACCAGAGTCTATTTAACGGTGTCCGTCCGTCCGTCTGGCTAGCTGTCCTTGTAAAGCTTGTGCGCAGAATACAGGTCGTAATTTTGAAGATATTTCGATAAAACTTGGTACATGATATTTTTTCGGCCTAAGGACGGATGGGATTGAAACTGGTGGATATCCGTCCATTATTTCACCTGGCCTCCATACAAATGTCCTCCCAAAATAGGGGTTTAACGATCATAAATGTTTGAATTATGCAAATATCCAAACCAATTTCACCACAAATGAGTAGTAAATGAAACCAAATCACATCTACAAATTTTGTAAAGATCGATCCATAACTGAGCATAGCTCCCATATAAGGACCACTTCCGAAAATCAATTAAAAGTGCATAAATCTCTTAAAAATGTTGTTATCCAAATATATAAAACAAATTTAATTTTATCTTTAATCTATTACGAAAGAGTAGTTGTCGTAAAAAGAAAACGACACTCATAATATGGGTGAATATTTATATTCCCTGAAGTCATGACACTAAATTTGGATGATCGGTCCACAATAGGTTATATCTCCCATATAACGCCAATTTCTGAAAAACTGTGAATTCCGGACTTGACCGACTAAACTTTCTTACTTGTTTTACATGTATAAAACTTTAAGTAGGCAACACTTTTTTAACTGGCCGCCTGAACAACGCTTCCAAAGTGTGCAAATTTATGTTGAAAATCATGGTTCTGTATTTTTTTAGAACTTTAGAACTTTGAAATAGAATAAAGCAAAGATGATTTTTTTAAATTGACATAAGATTCACTTTATTCGAAAGATAATCTTTTGGCATTCGAATTTAAATATGACTTAGGGCATATGACCGTCACGGCTGTCTAATCTGAAGATACAATTTCCGATGAATTTTTCCAACATTTATATCGGAATATCGGCAATAATGCGGCGAATGTTGTCCTTCAAGTGGTCAATCATTTCGTGCTTATCAGTGTAGACTAGTGGCTTCAAACATAAATCACTTGATAGCTGACAAAATGGCCGCCAGTTAAAAGTGTTGCCTACACTAGACTTTTTTTCGCTTCATAATAAAGGAAAAAGATATATTAGAATTATGTAAAACATTTTATTTATATCACAGCTAACAATCTTCTGAAAATAGAATCAGTAGAATTTTTTTTTAGGGAATTTAGGCGTAATCTTGTTCCATTCATCCTGTAATACTGGCCCATTATTCTTGCTAGAAATATTTCTTTGCGTAATTTTTTTTGTCACGATATGCCTACAGGTTCTCAATTGGATTAATGTCTAGGATCTGTGAAGGATGATCTAAATCTTTTGGGCAATGATTGAGCAACCACTCTTTCATAATTTTGGAAGTATGCTTAAAATAATTTTCCGGTTGGAAAATCCAGTTCTGCGCTAGTTCTAATTTCTCTACACTAGAGGCTACATTGTTTTATAAGTGTCCTGACATTCTTCTTTTATAATTGTATATTCTATAAATTTAAAATTACAGACCCCTGATGCCGCCATACAAACCCAGACCGCATTACTGTAACTTATCTACTACTAAAGGCTTCGTTCTTGATTTGACATATTTTTGGGAAGTTGCTGACTCCAAATATTTCAAACCTACATTCATCGGTGAGAAGAATATTACTACAAAAAATTTGAGGCTCGTTTGTATTTTTTTTTTTTTGTGAAATTCAAACAGTTGGTTTCGTTGTTATTTGATATAAATGCCTTCTTATGTGACAGTCTACCATGTAGGCCATTTTGATGCAAATATCTTCTAATCGTACTCTTAGTTTACGCAGGGATTTACCTTTGCCATGTAAATCTATTATGATTTGCCGAGTCTCAATTGATATTTGTCTTCCCATTGTAAATTGTTCACTATTTAAAGTCACAACTTATTCTTTTTTTAATAATAAATTATATAGCTTGCAATTATTTTGAATTGCACTTTACTGTTATATTTTCAAACAAACAAATATCAAAAGAATTGTCACTACTTTGGAATGACAGGGGTTTTTTTGCTTACTTATGATGCAACTGTTCACTTTATTTTGAAGCGTAATGCTCTAATTTAACAATAAATCAATTAAAGTTGTATACGCTTTCCATTGTTTTTGTGAATTCCAATAATGAATTATCTTATATAATATAATTCATATTAATATAATTAGGCTTTTCTTTAAATAATATGTGGTGTTGACTTTATCTTGACGCTTACAGTATATTTGAAGCTTTTCAATTAAAACTGCAAAGGTTTGCGATATTGTTTATTAACAATTTACTTAATAATACATTGAAAGAAAATTGTTAATTGATAACTAATAATATATAATAATAAACACTTCAAATATATAAAAAAAAATCAACCAAAATCATAAAAAACTCATCATACCATGCGTATGATGATTGTTGGAGGCTGAATTATTTTTTTAGCACTCATACGTTATGTTGAATTTTTAGATTTCTGATCAAAAAGGTAAATTGTAAACATTGGTGTGCTTTTCGATTGGAAAAAAACGCTGGCATAAGTGTATTTTGTCTGTGGGGGAATACTTTAAAGGGGACAAGATAGTTATTGATGAATAAATAAATACGTTTTGAAAAAATTTAAAATAACGTATTTTTTGATCAGACCTCGTATAAAATTCAAATCTTGATGTACGTTTTCAAATGCATAAATAATATTGGCTAAAATTACAATACACAAGAAATCAATATTCGTGTAATACAAGAAATAGTAATAAATTAAACTGTAGACAGATGCAAATAACGAAAACTCGTATTGAATATGTAGGTAGTCGTGAATTCAAAAATTCAACACAAAATCTGAGAACTGACGAAAGAAATTAAATTTTTAAAAGATTGATGAGAGAAATGTTATTTATCTGAACACTTAGAAGAACTGCTTAACTAACAAATGATCTCAATGTAATTTGCTTGTTTTTATATAATATATTATTATATTATGTATTATTTGTATACATATGTATATTGTATACATATATGGATATTTATTTTTTATCGACGTTAAGGATTTACAATTGTAAATTATTAATATGAAAAAATAAATGAATACAAAAAAATTTCATGATTATTGTAGAGAATATATAAATTGGGTGCCCTGATAGACTAGGCGATAGAGTGCCGAACTATCAGTCAAAGGGTTGCGGGTTCGATTCCCGCCAAAGACTCTGGGTAGACGAGTCAGACATATGGTGATAAGTCACATATTTGTAGACCAGTCAGACATGTATAGACCAGTCAGACATATGTAGACGAATCAGACATATATAAACTAGTCAGACATTTAGTAGAGAATCTAAGGCATCGCAATGTACCATATTGGTTTCTGGCTGAGGGTGTGAGGTGACTTACACCAGCCTTCCTACCTAACCTAACCTATTGTAGAGCAACTAAGCGATAATTACCTATACATATGTACATATATTTGATGGTGTTTCAGCCTACACATACAACAAAATGAAAATTATATTATAACATGTTTCTTAAAAAATTCCTTTGAGTTTAAAATGGGCAATAAAGATTTTAACTAAATAGTAGTACAATAATTACCAGCTTTCATAAATTTTATTTTGGACAACAGGTGATATAATTAAAATATATTGATTGATTTCTAGATGCTTTAAAAGCTTTTGGATTTGATTTAAAAAACACATAAAATGTTGATACACGTTTGATATATTTATTTGAGTCGAAAGAACAATCTATATAATTTAATTAAATATGTTTCTGTTTCGACCTTTTAAATTCTAAATAAATTAGGTAAATAATCAGGCTCGAGGTCTGTGTTATAATCAATTGTTCTATTTATTTATTTCAATATTTCGCCTACCATCGGTAAGCATCATCAGGAAAATAACAACAATGAGTTACAATAATCAAAAATTAGTCCTTAAAGTTAAACATTTAATATTGTACCGATGGTAGGCGAAATATTGAAATAAATAAATAGAACAATTGATTATAACACAGTCCTAACACCTAATTTATTTATATAATTTAATGTTTAAAGATGATTTCATGTAAATATTGACCGCGGCTGCACCTCATAATTAATAATTCACACCAAACAGTGCATTTTTAAGATTGCATTGGCGGTTCTTGCAATAGATTTAGCTCTAGTAATGGATTTAGAAATTTTAAGGAAAAAATTGTATTAATCTTTTCAATAACAATTGCCTCGTGTAAATATATGTTTAAATATTTGTTGGACACGTTTAAAAATATATGAATAAATCTGGTGACTAGTTTTGCTGATTGAATTTTTGAGTAGATTCAGAAAAAGGAGGCCTAACATATTATGAATATTAGTGTTTTAAGTTATTTAATTTCGGTGTATTTATAGTTATGAAACACTAATTTATTTCTTTATACATTTTAAAGAGGTAAAATAAAAAATTATGATTTCTTCATATAATATTTGTGTTGTTGTTCGTTTCACATACATGTAGGCTAAACTGCTTTACTTTTTTTAATTTTACTCAATGGGAAAACCCATTTGGGTTAAATTGCATGATGTTTATAAACAAGAAATTTCAACTATTTATTTAAGTAAATTCTATGAAAAAATAAAAAAACAATAAAATTTTGTCGGAAATTTTCAAAATTTTTGAATTAAAAAAAAATGTTTTTTAATTTTTGGATAACCCATTGAATGCGCCCTCAAAGACCTTTCATATGATACTAAATTTACATAGTTCCCTTGGGGGAAATGTGAAAAAATCAAAAATCCTCTAAAAAGGACCTTTTTTTCCTTTGATTCAGCTCACCAAATATTGACCCCAGGACAAAAAAATTGAGAAACGTAGTTTTAAAAATGAATCAAATTTTCATATTAGCCGGGAACATCCGCAACCTTATTTTGGGGCCACCCTAATGTACATACGTTAGGATAAGCTGGTATTGCAGAATCCAAAAATTTGTTTAATGTATTTTACTAACTAACAGTAGCAGCAGCATTATGGAAACGATTTTAAGCAATTTGTATAATTTTTATAATCAGTATAATAAAATACATTGTATTTTTATGCCTTCAATCTTTCTCTGAGCTTTGAAAATTTTAATTTTGTTTTGGCTCTAAGCAAATGATGCCATCTCAATCAATATACAGTTTAATAAAAATATTTGAAAATATGTATGCATGTACATTTGTGCTAACATATGTATGTATGTCTATACAGTCAAAGACTAAAGTTTAAATACACCTCAAAAATTTATTGTTTAAAGAAAAGTAAACGTTTCAGGAAAACTTAAAGTATACAGTTTTATTTAGTTTTATAAATAACAAAATAAAATAACAAAAAATATAGACCTCATTACAAACATAACGGTAATTCTTAAAAATACGATAAAATTCACTCGACAAAAGTTTAAATACATCTTGGAATGTTAATAAATTTTTTTTAGATAAATTAAAAAAGAAAACATTTCAATACTTTTTGGACCGCCATGGCTATCAATAACTTTCTGCAAGCGGCGTGGCATAGAAAGTGCCAAGTTTTCTGTTGCAGAAGGCGATATTTTTGCTCGTTATTGAAGTTGCCAATAATTTGCGCTTCATTATATCCCAAACGTGCTCAATTGGGTTTAAGTCTGGCCATTGACGTTGGCTATGGAGCTGTCTGGGATCAGAATAAAGCAACCACTCTTTCACAGAAAGTGCGGTGTGCTTGGTATCGTTATCCTGTTGAAAGATCAAACGGGATCCAAGGCCAAAGATGTAGACGGATGCTTGCAAATTGCTTTCCAATATACTCTTTTAAGTATGTTGATTCATGATCCCATCAATAAACTCCAAATTTTCAACCAACGCTGCTCCAATCGCTCGCCAAACTATTACATTGGCACCACCGTGTTTTACCGTAGGAACCAAATTTTGGGTTTGAAGGGCAGTGTTTGGCTTGCGCCAGACCTTTGCACAGCCATCGCTTCCAAATAAATTAAATTTGCTCTCGTCTGTAACAAGAACTCTTTTCCAAAACTCAGCGTCTTTGTTTCTGTACTTATGTCCAAACTCCAGTCTAAGTTTTCTGTTTTTTCACTTATTAGTGGCCTTTTTCGGGGAACTCGTCTTTTATATCCATTTTCTCGCAATGATCTTCGAACAGTTCTTGGATGAACATTTTTGTTATAGTTATTAGCGATATCATCTGCAAGTTTTGGTGCACTTATTCTTGGAGTCTTTTTCACTTCTTTTACGGTGTGGTTAATATCACGATTGGTAAGTTTTTTTGAACGACCGCTTCTTGTAATATTTGCTACGGAGCCATTTTCCTTATATTTTCTAATTATATTTTGGATACTTTTAAATGATACATTTAATAATTTTCCTATTTCCTGATAGGATTTTCCTTCGTTGAAACGTTTTATTATTAAATGTTTAATGCTGGACTCAATTTATTTACCTTTGCCCATAATTTTCGACAAAACTTGCAATGCTGTCAATAAAAAGAGTACTAATAACAAGTTCTGGCTTGTAAGAACATAATTTCACCGAAACATAAAATATAATTGTACTTTGTTTTTGAAAAATGAAAGAGACCTCTTTGTTTTGCAAGATGTATTTAAACTTTTGTCGAGTGAATTTTATCGTATTTTTAAGAATTACCGTTATGTTCGTAATGAGGTCTATATTTTTTGTTATTTTATTTTGTTATTTATAAAACTAAATAAAACTGTAATAAAATCTCGAAAATTGTAAATAGTATATATAAAGAACCTGTAAATAAAGATGTTTTTAAAAATGAAAAAAAAAAAAAAAATGAAATAAAACTGTATACTTTAAGTTTTCCTGAAACGTTTACTTTTCTTTAAACAATCAATTTTTGAGGTGTATTTAAACTTTAGTCTCTGACTGTACATATGTATGCGATCGTATACATTTCAAAGCTCATATAAACATACTATTTAAAATAATTTACGAAATACCACAGCAAATAAAATACATTTCAAAACAGACAATATGAAAAATAGAAAACAATCACAGCTAACCAAAAAACAATACAAATATCACTATATTGGGCTGCAAAAATATCTAAAACAAAAATGATACTTTCATGCTAAAAAAATAAAAAAAAAAACAACGACAACCAACTGACAAAACTCAATGTTAATTGAAGAGTAAAAAAGAAATAGAAACAATTTTGATTTAAACACTGACACATTTAAACAAAATGCTCTCACACATATGATAAACACAAACAAATACGAGTATGTACATTGTACATATTCATTTCTATTCTACATAAAATCTAAATAAAAGATGCAAATAAAAACAAGACAAAATAAATATCAATTGTTATTTCACACAAAATACGACAGTGATGATTTCTAATTTGAAATTTTATACACAACATCAAATGAAAATAAAAAATATGAAAAAAAACACCAAACCAAAACAACAATAACCACCAACAAGAAAACAATAACAAAACTAAATTGAAAATGGTGAATGGTGTGAAAGAGACAGAGAGAGAGAGTGTGGGTGGAATGCATGAGAATAGTAAAGTAAAAACATTAATGTTATTTACAGTGTTGTCAACTTGGTGCGTTCGCACCATTTTTGGTGCTTTTTTAAATTTTTGGTGCGAAAAATTCATTAGTTTAAATTTTGGTGCGCTTTTTAATTTTTGGTGGCAGCAAAACAAATGAAACACAACTTTTTGTTTCAGTGTGATAAAAAATCTTTGTACAAAAAATACACCTGTTTCATTCATTAAGTAAGTACCATTTCATTCAATACAGCAACATTTTTTTACAATCAATGTTACAGGCCACAAATAATGACTGACGTTCATTTATAACGCACTAAACATATGAAAAGTGTGAAGAAACATTTTACATATATAAAAACTGAAAGTATAGAACTTCTGTTTATTAAAGAAATATTTAAAGTTCTCTTACATGCATAAAATTTTTAATAATTCTATTTGATGTCACAGAGCTGTTATGTCTTTGTTTATGTGCTTATCCGTGCCGGCATTTAAAAAAACAAGCAATAACCTTGATATGTATGTAAAAATATTATACTTTTTATGTAAAATTCAATTTAAATTTTTTTCTGATGGTTTTTTTTCTCTATTTTGGTGCGTTTTGAAATTTTAAAGTTGACAACGCTGGTTATTTAAAGTGTGAGTATGTGTCTGCGAGTGTGTGTGCATAACTGCGAGCACTTGTTTTGTTATTGTTTAGTTTGTTTACATTTAACATGTAGGGGGTGTGAGTTTCTGTGATTCTGTGTTATGGTTTTGTTGTTTTTTTATTGTAAAGAGAAATACTGTTATTTTTAAATTATGTCAGCAAGTTTAGTGTCTGTAAAACATACGCACTGTAAAAACTTACTATACAACTTTCAATCCAACCATACAGATAGGCTAACTTAAAAGATCTTTGTAATAAGGAGTTTTTCAACAAGAACTTTTTTTAAATAAAACAAATTTGTATTGTATTGCAAAGATTAAGCATTCAAAATTATAAATAAAAAATGATATCGAATTGTCGCTGATTCTTTTATGAAAATGTTGGGATTTTAGGTGAATTATGCTTCAGTTAGCTAATATTCTATATGTCACGCTACCCAGTAAAAAAATTCGTGCTTTTTGAAGCACTTAAGAGAAAAAGCGTATAATCGAGCGCTTCAATAAAAGCGCACTTTTGAAGCAGTAAATTCTTACGAATAAAATTTACAAAAAAGGTGCTTTTTTAGTGCTGACAACGAAGAAGGTTTTAAAGCGAAAAAACAAAAATGAAATTATAGCCTACAGATTTACGTATGACAACGAAAGTCAATTACAAAACGAATATCACGCTTCTCAGTTACTATGAGCAAAAACATTCAGATAGAATTAAAAAAACACTTTAGGAAAGTGCTTTATTTGCATGTTTGGTTAGGTTAAAAGAAGCGCTTATTGTCAGCAGAAAGTAGTCCTCCAAACCGGGAACACCTTATACAAAAATCATGCATCCCATCAGCAGGGTTGAAGCGATTTGAGGTATGAATTCATACATAAAACCTGCTCCTTTTGGAGCACATTTTCTACTGGGTATGGGAATTCCAGTTAAACAGTCCTAATATCCACCTTTCAAATACAAATTTATACGATATCTGAATTTTAGACACAAAACAGATTTTCTTTCTTATATTTTTTAAATACTTTCAAGTTCTCCTTTACTTCGAATCACAATATGTGTAGTGTAAATTATACTACAGTTTATTGTTATGTTTTTTTTTAGAATTTCTATTGTTCCATATTTTTTAGTTTTATTTGGCTTTTATTATTGAGATTTTAATATTCAAATTAAATTTTATTAAATTTTTCTCGCTTGCGTAGAGCTTCAAAATGTACTTGTTTGCTATGTTCAACATTAAGTATTTTTTTTATTATTATTTTGTTCTTTTATTGCTGTTTGGTTTATTTGTTACATTTTTGCCTTTTATTCCCTTAAATTTGTTAGTACAATCGAACTTCTATAAATCACCATTATCCAGAAAAAAACTTCAACTTATATTCTTGATTCTTATGTAATTCTAAGTCGATTGAGCTATGTCCGTCTGCCTGTTTGGCCGTTTATAATTTCCCTAAGCAGTTTGGTATTGAAAATCAGCAAAATCGGTATAGTAGAACCAGAGTTATGGACGAAAATGTGAGACAACCTCCATAAAAAATTGATATTTCTAAATATTTGTCTTCCAATTTTTTAATATATATATTATATATGTTGCAGATATTGCCATGAAATTTTGTACACGTTATTTATATGCTAAAAGAAGAAAGTGTGCGGAAAATAGTAAAAATCGGTCCATGATTTCTCATAGCCCCCATACATATATCTTTCCGAAATATGGCTTAATGATAAATAAATGCCTGTAAAATTGAAATATTAATACAAAATTCGACAAAAATAAGTTTTATGTAAAAAGAAATCGCAAAACTAAATATTATTTTGTTCGGTCCATGTTTGACCATAGACGCCATTTTAAGTCCACTTCCAAAATTCACTTAAATACGCATAAAGCTGGTACAAATATAGTTAATTCTTACAGATATATAAATAGTTGTAAGAAATTTTCGGATGGTAGGTCCATAATTGGTCATAGCTCCCATATAAGGAACACATCCGAAAAAGTCATTAATCTTTATGTATATCTTATAAATATCGGTACCGACTCAAAACGTTATATATGTCATTTACCCCCTGTTTCACGATGTCAAAAGATAACGTTCGCTTAGATAAGACTTAAGACACAAACTTGATTGTGGAATAAACAAACTTGATTGAGTAAAAAATAGATACGATAAAAAGTTTGTGTCTTAAGTCTTATCTAAGCGAACGTTATCTTTCGACATCGTGAAATAGGCCATTAAATATACGTAAAAATCATTCCACAAAATTTTGTGAATTTCGGTGCATATTTGACCGTATCCCCCATATGAAGCCCTCTTCCGAAAATCACTTCAAAACTCATAGATCTCTTATAAATAATGGTATCGATCCAAAATTTTACTCGGATCGTTTACATACATGCCAAAATCAAACTGATGTGTTTTGAGAATATCGGGCCATATTTGAT
Source organism: Bellardia pandia (assembly GCA_916048285.2). Classification (NCBI taxonomy): domain Eukaryota; kingdom Metazoa; phylum Arthropoda; class Insecta; order Diptera; family Calliphoridae; genus Bellardia; species Bellardia pandia. Next base: position 41,194,330 of record OU696530.1, read on the forward strand.
TATATCCCCCATATAAGGTCCATTTCCGAAATTCACTTTAATACAATATGTATCAATGTGAGATATTCTAATATACATAAAATTCTCTGTTTCGAAATTTAAGAAGAGTTGCCCATGATTTGCCATAGTTGCTCTATAAAGACCGATATTGAATTAATAATTTCCACTAAGACTGCATAAAAATACAGAATAAGGATATTCTAGTCCTATAGTTAGTTTTTGTATTTATTATTCACCCCTATCGTGAATAATAATTCCACGTGAAATTTGTTTCCTTTTCACATTTTTCCTCTTAAAATTCAATGTTAAAAAAATAAAAGGGAACAAATTTCACGTGGAATTTTTATTCACGATAGAGGTGATTATGTTTAGGTGGAGGATATATAAGTTTCGGCACAGTCGAATATTGCACTCTAACTTGTTGGGTTATTCTTTAGTGTAATAAAAAAATAAGAAATAAGTAATAATTGTCTAAAATGTAAATTTTATGTTTGCAACTGTAAAAATACAAGTATTATATTAATGGCGGAGAATGATACCACAGGAATCAAAGGATAAGAAAAATATTATATTTTTTTTTACCGAAAACTTATAGGGTTGGATATCAAAGCTTGTATACTTTCTTTATACTTATATTGTAATCCCAGCAGCTATTGATTTCTATTTTTAATTCTAATTTAATATTTTTTATAATACCAGTAATTGGTAATATTTACAAACCGATTTCCTATTAACTATCACTGCCGATCTGTGCTCTGGAGTATTAGCAATTGTTGGCATGCCATACAAAAATCTATGAAAAGTGAAGAGCTGTTAGTACAACATTTTCAAAGTTCTTAAAGTGGGGTATACTTCCTTAAGAAAGTTTATTTATAATAAAATATATGTTTGTGTTTATTCTTGGAATATGTATTTTAAAATGCTCTTGAAATTGCCAAAACATCAAATGTCACATCAATGATACCTCATTAATAGCAATATATGTACATATATGTTATAAGGATAAAATTGTTTTTTCTTTTAGATAGTATATAGAAATGAAGCAAGTTTTTAAACTAATAAAAAACACAAGAATATGTAGCAATTTAAAATTATAATTTCAACTTTTTTCTTCAATTAATAGCGTTTTTTTTATAGATATTACAAAAAAATAATTTCAGTCAAAGATAAAAATTTAGTAGATAACCTTGTCATGCGCTTTCATGAGATTGTTGTCTCTTTTGTCACATAGTTCAATGCAGCTATCTACCAACTAACGAACTTATGCAGGGGTTTTCAACGAAAATATTTTTTTTTAATCAAAACAACACAAAGAATATGAATTAAATTGCTTCAATTGTAAGCGTCCATTTATGGATGCAATCGATGCGATTGGCTGTATATTGACTTTATTTTTAATATGGCTGGACAAAATCTAATCCACAAGTGATATCCATATCGAACAATAGGCCAATATTTAAGTATTTGTTACCATCTATTGATAGCCTGAAGTTCTTTAATTAGTTTTATATACTCTGAAAAAGTATTACCTTAAAATCCGGCCATATTACCGAAACATTTTTGAAGTCCTGTATTTGTACTGAGAAATATTTAATATGCAAAAAAGTTCAAACATCAGTAAAGCAAACATCTTATTTAAAGAAACCAGCCACAGAAATAGAAAATACTATGTTGAATAAAGCATACCATATGTAAATGTATACACCATTTCAAAACTTGAATAAAAGTCATTAAATTTACATCTGTTTTTTTACAAACATTTTAAAATAGAGCAGAAGGAGTTAAGGCCAATTCTCTTGAAATTAAAACTTAAGCAAATTAATATCTAAAACAGATTTGTAACAAAATATCTCAATCTTGGAAAAAAAATTATTTAGATTAGATTTAGTATATATGAACTAGTATAACTAGTTCCAGAATACAGCACTTTGAGCGCTAGTTTGTGCATAAAAATAAATCTAATAAAGAAATTTAGAAAATGTTTTTTTTTCATTTATTTAATGTTTAATATTAAACATATACAGTCTTATTCAGATAAAAATTAAAGTATACTTCAAATGTACTTTAAGAAAATTTTGTCTAAATACGGCAGATAATAATTAATGAATCAAAACTAAAACAAATAAAAAAAAATACAATCAAATACAAGCCACATTTACTAAATTTTTCATTATTCAAAAATTTTTTGGGAATATTTTTAATATTTGGTTCAAAACCCGTTATTTCGTAAAACGATTTTTATACGTTTTGTTATATTCTCCACTAATTTTTAAATTAATTAATTTCAAATATTCTCTTATTCCAGCAAAACTCGCTGCCAAATCTCCTACAAGTGGATAGAAGTTAATCAGTATTGTTTTTTAGTTAACAAATACAAACTGCGAAGCTTTTTGTCTTATCTGCAAAAAACTCCCAGAGTGTTTGGCGGGAATCGAAACCGCAACCCTTTGACACACTATCTCCTACTATAACGGGGTAATCAAATCTAGCTAAAATGTAACTCCATCGGCAACATGAGTTGACAAAATACGCAATTAGTTTTCTTCCTTCATTATTTCTTCGATTATTTGCAGTGGTCCGAGGTGCCACCATGTAAAGCAACTGTTTACTGTCACCTTGAAAACGATCAAATTTGGATTCGTCTGAACAGATTACACGTTTCCAGACATAAACTATTAATACTTGTGCTTGTTGGTGAACATTAACCTTGCTTTAACATTTTTTTCTACCTATACAAAACTGTATTTGGTATAGAATAATTTGTTTGTTCTTTTTCATTTGTGTAATCATGATCCGCATAAGAGCTTTTTTCAAACTCTGATTTATGGTTTTGGAACAATAGAAAATCCATGGCTAGCGTAAAATAGCTACTGTGCTACGTTGCATAACTATAAATACATACAACTTTTCATAATTTTGTAAGTTAAAGAAAATGTAAAAAAGTTTAAACTACATACTTGTGACACGACAAAAAAAAACAAATATTATTTAACAACAAAAAATCATTATTTTTTATTTTATTTCTAAAAAATTTATAAATACACAGAAATTAAAGTACCTTAAAACCTTAACACATTATTGTTAGACCTCCGTTTTTGGAATAAAGGCAATTCAATCAGATTTTCAAATATAAATTTCCAAGCATCTACTCGTACATATGTATGTATAACTGCTTCATTTAGGTGATGTATGCTTCCATATTGTACATACTTCTCGAAGACAACTATCACTTTGTTAATCGACTTGTGTGTAGGTGCGATATCTAATTGAAAAATATATTGTTTCTCATTTATATTTTCTAAGAATTGCATTAATTTTTCATCTAGTAATTTTTTCAGCTTACTAAACCATTAAACCGCCTCCGAAATTTGTTTTTGAGAAATATTGTGATTCCTGCTAAAACCATTATCGGAAAGTATCACAGGTTCCAGTTACGTTGTAAGTTTTTTTTTTTAGCGAATTCAAGTCTATCAGTTTTGTGGCGGCACATACAACAGCTTTTGTCGAGTAATAGTTAGGGAATTTTTTAAATAAAAGTGATCACCGATTTTTGGCCTTTTGACTCTATGGGGTCCATTTAACGATAAAAATGGACTTTTATTTATACTCCCAAAATAGACAAATTTTTTGATATAAAAGTGATCACTGATTTAAGCCTTATTACCGAGAAAATGGACTTGTATAAACACATCGATTTTTGGAAATAAAAGTGATCACCGAATTTTTGCCCTTTTGGCTCTAGGGCCTCTATTTACCCTTTGATTTAGACATGTTTATTTACCTCACATTCATTAATAAGCTGACCAAGACTCTTCATTGTGTTGTTGGGACACTATAATTCTGCGATTGTCCCGTTCTTTCCCTTTTTTATCGGACCGCCACTATTATTTTTATTATAATAAACCGGATTTTGTTTGCAAAATTTGTTACTACAACTTGTGTTTGGTTTATTTTTTGGCAATTGCTCGAAAACTCAAGCCACTGTTTATATAAATTATAATTTGACCTTTTGTAAATCACGTGGCAGTTTTTAGCAAATTATTGAAAATTTAATTAAAAAAAAGAACAAATAACAGTTATACTTTTATGTTTCTAGTATTCTTGTTTGTTTAACATAAAATGTAAATATAGTTCTGAAACACTAACAAAATATTGATGCACAACTACTCTCTTTAAATTAATAAAATGGCGTGCCAAATTTTGAATAAAAAGAGATCAAAGACTGTGTTTCAGTCTTTAAAAAATTTTCCACGTTTTATAAAACTGTATTGTAACTTTACAACAAATAGAAAATATTAAAAGTAATTATAGCAATGCAACACAGTATATTGTTCTAAATGGTTATTGTCAGCTTTTCTTCATTATTTAGTGTAATGTGATTTGTGTTGGATAATTTGCAAAAAGTGTTTACCACAAGAAATTAAATTAATATCAAACTAATGATTGTTTTAAGTCATAAATAAAGCAAAAACAAATATTTCAAAGGACAAACTTGTGCTAAATTGAGTACATGCAAGTTTTTCTGGTACTAATTGTATATTTGCGAAAATTATTATTTACCATATTTTTTGATAATTTTAGTTTGGCTCGAGTTCATTAAATTTAATTTTCATTAAATTATTATTTTTACTAAAGGTAGGAATTGTTTTTACAACATGAAATCTTATTAAAATTTTATTGATAACTTTTCTTGGCTGAGCTGGGGATCGAACCTGGGTTGAATTTACATGTTTCAAGAATCACCACATTCTTTCATCAGAATTCTATGAGTTCTAACCTCTGCACCACTGCGTGCCTTCTGTAAAAATAATAATTTAATGAAAATTAAATTTAATGAACTCGCGCCCAACTAAAATTATCAAAAAAATTGGAAAATTAAAAGTTCAACTAAAAATAATAATTGTTCTTATTTACCATATTTTAATGAAAATTATTTTGTTTCTAAAATTTTTTTAGAGTTTTATTTTTATGCAATAACAATTGCACAAGACACAAACGAACACTCAGTTGAGTTCTCCATTGTATATTAGTTCAGCAACTAGTTTCAGAATGCATACATATACCCGCACCCAGGGCTGTCAGATATGGCGATTTCTCGCCAAACGTGGCGATTTTGAAACGTGTTTGGCGTCGAGATTTTTCGTTTGGCGACATGGCGATTTTTTGGCGATTTTTGATATCACTGGTGATTTTCTTGGCGATTTTCACCAAAACATCTATAATAAATTATGTGATGAAAAAAAGCGTATTTTTTTGGTTTTTATACAGCTATTGATTCTTCAAATTAATTTTTGCCTCTAAATGCAATTGATTTTGGAGCAGAGTTTGAAACAGAATTAAGAAATGCGAAATTGAGCGAAGTAGAAATAATCGTACTTAAAGAAAACTGTTTTGTGTATTAAAAAAAAAAACTCTTAAAAGAGATGATAAGCAGATTAGAAGGAACATTAAGACCATTTATGGATCCAAATGTAGCAGTAGGCGTGTATGAAACTCAATAGGGAAAACTTCCGTTCATAAATTGAAATAATTATTTTAATAACGAAATTCCAACAAATTTACTTGAATGTTGGCCAAAAGTGTTTGATTATCACGATACAGCAGGTACGTACCATTTTAAGGAAATATCTATGGCCGTTCTTACTATATTGATAGTTTCAACCAGTAATGTCTGCGTTGAAAGGGTCTTTCCAATAATAAATTGTACAAAAACTCGACTAAGTAATAAAATTCAATATGAGCTTTTAGACGCTCTATTGAGAATAATAATCATATGAACGTAAACAAATTATGCTGCAATTCGTTTACACCGACTTATGAAATGATAAAAAAATTCAACTCAACTATGTATGAAAGTCAAGACTCTAGTAATGAAATCGCTGAGGATGAAGTTTACGAACTCTTAGACTTATCTACTTAATTTTACTTTTTTTTTTTAAATATGATCTCCATTTTTATGTAATTTAAAACTCTCTTTTAACAAAGTTTTAAAATTTTTTAAATAGTAAAAAATACAAAAACGGATATAAATGTGTATATGTTTTACTAAAATATTGTTTAATAAATAACAATTAATGAACTAAATAAAAAAAAATGTAACAAAAACTAAAAAAAATATATTTTTGGCGATTTTTTTGGTTTTTTCTCAATTTTTGGCGATTTTTTACTTAAAAATTGAACTAGGTTTTTTTGTGTAAAAAAAATTTATTTCATTTAAATAATAAAAAAAATTAAAAACTGAATAAAATCGGATTTTGGCGAATTTTGGCGATTTTTTACATCCGTTTTGGCGACGAAGCTCAAAAAAATCTGACAACCCTGCCAGCACCCACTCCAGCTAAGAGTATAATAAAGAGCTGTGTACCAAAGATTCTTAAATCAAATATGCTAGCTTTAAATAATATATAAAACAATTCAAAATTAAAGCGATATTATTTGAATTTTTAATAGACTACAACACCAGATTGTCCTACATAATCTTCAAATTATTTTGCAACTGTATCTGTTTTAATGAAAATATAATTGAATTATTAACAATATTGCTGGATTATTAATAATGTCCTTATCAACGTATTATTAAGTGAAAATATTATTCTATTTCCAGCTGTTTTGTAATTTTATACAAACAGTTGCTATATTCGAAAACCGGGATTAGAGAAGATGTTTTAGTTGTGTATAATACGAGTACAATATAAATAGAATGATCTCTTGAATTTTTAATTAAATTATGTTAAATTATGAAATAAATTATTTTTAAATGTTGCCATCTCAATTTACATAATTTGGTTGTAATATGAAAATTACAAAAGATTTCCGTACTTTACAGTGGGCCAAATAACTATTTACAGTTAAAATAAAATACGTATTATTAATTTAGGAAACCCGTATGAAAATTTCTTTGATTTTCTTTTAATGCTGAAAAATATTAACTATTGTTATTTACTGCCACTTTTTAATCACTGTTGAATTTGCATTTATTTCACAATTTCCTCTTCATCTACCCGTACACGCTTTGAAAACATCTCTATGGCCATTGTAAACCAATTTAACATGATTTACAAAATTTATTATTTGACTAGGAATATATGTTTGCTTATTTTTTTTTTTAATTTCTAAGTTTCTCATTTACAATACGAGCCCGTCTGTCTGTCTATCTATCGCCAAGTTTTTACAGTTTGTTGTAATTTAGACTGCTGCTTTTTAGTTGTTGTTAGCAACACTGTAGAAATGTGTGCTGTATCTAATTTTATGTAAATTGTTGTCAAATTATGCAAAGTATTTTGAAAATGTTGTTTTCATCTTTTCATTTCATTTCATTTCAGTTTGTATTTATACTGGCCTATTTTCTATTCTACTTTCTTTTTTTGTTACAAGTGGTAGATTTCGCTTCAGCAGAATTTTGGGTAAAAAACAGCAAGAAATTGAAAACATGTCCACAAATTTTAAACGTTTATTCCTCCCCTTTTGTTCGCACTATAATTTGCATAATTTTATTTGTAAACCTTCTGCCCACTCCACATCAAGAGCAGAAATTACAAGGTGGTGATTAGAAGATACATCATTAAATATTCAATTTATAAATTCAATTTGTTAAATTAAGACTTCATCTATGTAAATTTGTAAAGTATTTTTTTTAACCACATAAATAGAAAAAATTTAAATCAATATAAAGTGCAGTAGAGCTAAACTAGAACTGAACTAGAACTGAACTAGAACTAGAACTGAACTAGAACTGAACTAGAACTAGAACTGAACTAGAACTGAACTAGAACTGATTTAGAACGTATACGCTTTAGCTTCTAATAATGAATATTTAATTAAACGAAATGCATAAACCTTGCACAATTCACCAAAATGCAAACTACGTGATAATTTAGAAACAATAATATTTAAACACTATTGACCGTGTTATACTCGAACAATTTATAATAATTAAATTAAGTTTGTGTCTGGCTTTTTAGTGAAAAAATACAAAAATATATATATTGCTGGTATATGTATATAATATGAACAGCAAAACGAGTAAATCATCCCCAAAGGTTCTTAATGTCCTTTGTGTTGGCATTATTTGGTACCGTATTTCTGCAGAGGAATGTTAATTATGGTAGAAAAGTCATGATGCATGAATTAACAACAGTCAATATAAAAATCAACATACACAAACAACTACAAAATTAAAATATAAAAATAAATTATAATAATAAAGCACCCCATGCGACAACACTGACGTGGGGGAAGATATTTCAATGAAATTTTTCTGGCTGCTTTAATAAACAATCGACCAGTAAACTTTGTTTTAATGTTTTTTTTTTTTTTTTTTTTTTTTTTTTTGAGGAAAAAACGTTGCACACAAATTGACTAAATACCTCTAGAGCGCTGGGAGAATTTATAAAAATTACTTTAGAGTGGTTAAATTTTCATGGACACTGCACAGATGACGTTCATGTTTATGAAAGCAGTTGGCTTTTGTGCAGTAAATTGTGATATTAAGGGTTGACATTATTATAAAGTGGAAATGTTAACCAATTTCGAGTTAATGAAAAAACATAAATTCCCTACGCTAGTGTCGAATCGACACTGTTTGCAAACTATGATTGGTTTGCAATGTACACACCAACTACAACTTATTCGAAAACTCAACTAATAAGCTAGATTCTATAAAAATATTTTTAATAAGTTAACAAAAAAATTACTGCAATACTGCAATACAGAACAAAAATGTATATTACAATTTATAAATTTCGAACATTTGTGAAGGAACAGACGTATGAAATAGAAACAAATTAAAGGGGGTTTCCTTTAAAAACACACACCTTGTACATATAGTCAAATAAAACCAATTTATTTTCAACTTTGAAAGCCATTGAACATGCATCATAAAAGGAAAACAAATCATAAAATATAAAAGAAAAAATACAACATAAAGAATTTCAAAGTAAACTTTGTTAGAATTTCGCTTTACAATCTGCCAAAAATTTCAAAAATATTTCAAACAGAAAATGTCAATTATTGCGTGATACATTTGATATTAAAACAAAAAATGCACTTGTTTTGAAATATCAATGAAGCAGCTGTAGCAAAAGTCGTATAAAAGTCAGTATTTATGTCTGCTGATTAAATAAACTCCAATGATTTTTTGTATTTCGAATAGTTTTCAGAATTTGTTGCAATGACAAAAGTTCGTACAGTTTCAAATCAATACGTACAAGTAAATGTTATATGCAAAGCCTGATCCATGTTGAGCTTCCCTACTTTTTAAAGTAAAAAAGACACAGAAAATTCAAATTTAATTAGGAATGTTTATTATCATTTGAAAGAACATTCGTTGGCATTTATTTTTTAAAGATTATGTCTATCAAATGTTGGCCGTTGCTACGTCGCAGATGGTCTACCCGTTGAGTCCAATTTTCGATCACTTGTTCGAGCATTTTTACTAGTAACTGTCGAATGATACGCGTGATGTTCTCCTCCAAGACCTGAATTGCAGCGGGTTTGTCCGCATAAACTTTAGACTTTACATATTCCCACAGGAAAAAATCTAACGGTATGATATCAACCGATCTTGGTGGACAATCGACCGGCCCAAAGCGTGAAATTATGTGCTCACCGAAGTGTTCTCTCATTAAATCCATTGATTGATGCGATGTGTCTTCACAGCGTGCTGGACGTGGTCTATTCGGTGGAATATTATCCAATAATGAATGCTGGCTCTCAAAATGGTTGATGGTGTTGCGAATAGTACGCTCAGTATTCCGATTATGTTGACCATAAGTTAAGCGAAATGCACGAAACACTACCTTACAGAACGTGAATTTTCTTAATAAAGTTGAACGATTTGTAAACATTGTTCAGGCGTAAGTCTTTTCATTATGAAATTCGAAACAATGTTAAACACAAATAACATGACAGCATGACACGACTCACACGTGATCTGTCAAAAAAGGCTATCGAAAAAAGTATCTCTACTTGAATCACCCCTTATTATGCGTTTAAAAAACAAGTTCAAATTGAAAAAATAAACTCAAACCCAGTAAAATTTCCTCGAATAATAAATATCAAAAGTTTATACTATCACATTTTATAATTGGTTCAGTTATAGTTCAGTTCTGGTTCAGTTCCAGTTCAGTTCTAGTTCAGTTCTAGTTCAGTTCTAGTTCAGTTCTAGTTCAGTTCTAGTTCAGTTCAGTTCTAGTTCAGTTCTAGTTCAGTTCTAGTTCAGTTCTAGTTCAGTTCAGTTCTAGTTCAGTTCTAGTTCAGTTCTAGTTCTAGTTCTAGTTCAGTTCTAGTTCAGTTCTAGTTCAGTTCTAGTTCAGTTCTTAATATTTGTAGCAATATTGTATTGGTATCCATATATACAGTATTATTTAGCTGTCCCAAATTCTAAAAAAAAATTCCTTGAGTTGTTAAATCTTTCTAAGTGTTGGACTTCTTTTGGTCATAATATGAATCATATGTATGTAAATAAATTCATAGATTCAGTTTATGCGTCAAAATTATTAAGTTGATATGATTGCTGTTGATATCGTTTGAAAAAGGCAAATGAACTTTTGTAAAAAAGAACAAATTAAGCACAAAAGTCTTTGTGCTTTCTGTACACATCAATCTCGTGTATTTTAATTCCCAACTGTGTACACACAAAAATTGAGGAATATGACACTATCGAATACGGCGGCAATGACTTGCAAAGTCTGTATTTATGTATTTAGTTTTTTGTTTACACTTTATAGGAGATGAAGAAGGAAAATATTCCAGAATTTCGTGTACACAAAAACAAAAGTAAACGCATATTTTTTTTGTCATGAAACAACAATTTCCTCTAGCTATACTTTCCGTACATGCTGCTCAGCGCTTAAAGGATGAAATATTGTTTGGTTTTTTTTTTGAACTTAACTTGCCATTTCGATGATATTTTATAAATATTTATTATGGACTTTTTGCCCCTCTCAACTGTGCTTATAAGCAATAACGTGACATTTATTGAACTTTATTATGGTGATTGTATAAGGCAGGATATGAAAAGTGGGTTGCTAGAATATGGAGCAAGAGTTAGAATTTACAGTATTGTGAATGGTTTAAATATCCTGTTGTTTATTTTCATTTGAATGAACGTTTTTGTTTTCAATTAAATTTTATGACAATTTTTAAAATGTAATTTAATTTTTTTAATGTGAAATACTTACATATTTTTAAATTATCCCATATATTTTTATGTTTTTGTTTTTGCTAATGTTGCAAATATTTATGCGTTTCGTGCTGTGTTTAGTACGAATATATCTATCTATGTATGCAACTGTAGTAATTTACGTTTATGGTATTCCACTGTTTTAGACATTAATAACAATAAATGTCAGTTAGACACGTAATCTAAAAACAATTTGTCATTTGAAGTTTTTGCAATTTATCTGAATATGCTTCTGTATTCAATAAATCAAATAGTGTAAAATTGAAAAATAAGATACGAAAACAATATAAAACGAAACAAAATAGATGTTAACAAAATATTGTCGTATTGCAGGAATTCTAGTCGTTGCAATATAATATACGAGGAGTGTTTGAAACGCTCACTAATAGCTGATAATGCAAAATGTTTTGCCTCTAAAGTGTAGGGGTAAAAAGTAATTAGACTAAATGTTATCATTTTGTGACATGCAGGGTGTATTTACGCCATTTGCATTTAATATTGAAATTGCCTAGTAAAACCTTCATACAGATATGTAATTTACAATTTGCAGGTCTCGTGATGAGTATTTTAAATTGATTTTATATCTTGGTTTAAAGTTATTAGATTTTTATGTTGATTTCACATGTCGCAGATAATTCAAATTAACCAGCAATACTTACAATTACAAAAGAATTGAACTTATGCAGTTTAACTTACCTGTAAAGAGAGAAAAATAAGAAAGTAGTTGAGAAAAATATAATTTACGGTAATTTATTATGAAATTAAATTTAAATTCATTCTCTAATACATTTAATAGGTGTCTGTTATTGTTATTGGGTGTATAGCTAAACAAATGCGGGATTTACAACAGTTAGCAGTATCTATTGAACGCTATTGTTGCTATAGCAGCTAACAATTTAACAATTTGAGCAGGGGATTCTGCAAGAACTAGTCCAAGGAATCGTGCTATTTATACAGGGCGAGTCTATAGATTTAACGCACATAGCGAGTAGGAAAATTAAATATATGGAGCGTGCCATGGGTACTCCGACCACATGATGGGCATAAATTAAGGACGGCATGGTCTATACGGTATCAAAAGGCATTCAGCCTATTTGCACTTCCTGATATTAGTTATGCTAGAACGGCTTTTGTTTTCACGATAGAATTTTCTCAGTGTCTGTTATAGGCGGTGGGCGACTTCCCAGTAGGGAACTCATGCTCTCCTCGTGTATACGTAGTTCTAGTCTGATATGCCTCGTGGTAGTCTCCAACTGTGTGATGTCGAAGTTTGGAGATTTCTCTAAAATATTTGTAATTTTGTAGGTTGCTTATCTATGATTTATTCTCACTTTGTTATTGAACAAAGTTTTTCTTATTTTATAAACATTACTTTTCAATAAGAATTGTTTCGTGTAAATTGTGACATTCTATGATAAAATTGAGTTCATTTCAAGTTCACTGAAAATTTAACCGGTCAACATTTTAAAATCATTCGAATCCAAAACGGAAAATTTAATTTTTCAGTGATAATTAGTTCTATATCATCTTTTACATAATTTTCGGAAAAATTAACATAAAGTAAACATTTCTTCACCAAAGTATTCCCTGTTTTTTGATCGTTTACGTCTGTTTTATAAACATCTTGATGTTTTTCCTTTAAATGTTGTTTTATGTTAGATATATAATTTTCTTTAAACTCTTGTTTACATATTATACACTCGGATAAAAACTTATCTTCATGGAAAAGAAAGAAATTTCGCGATCAATTGCCCGTTTACGACCCATTTTTTAATAATTATTTAATAGCGGATATGTATTTAAACAATTTTGAATTCAATTATTAAATATGAAATGTAACGTGATATATGACATAACTACGGTTGTCTTTAGAACAAAAATACCTAATACTGTTTTTAAACGGTCTTTTCTACACAATTTTGATTCAACACGGTTTTAAATAAAAAACTTTTTAATTTTTTACAAGATTTTATTCCATTTAGCACGATTCAAAATCTGTTGGGCTTAAATTTTTTTTGTTAAATTGAAATATGTTCATATCACAAATTTAGGGGAATTCTATTTTTGTGGATACTAGCAAATTTGCTGGTCAGAGCAATTGTAAGTAGAACAAATTTAGAGCAATTTCCTTGTAGTGCATACAATCAAATGAACTTGTCATACATTTTTTATACCCTACACCACCATAATGGGGAGGATATATTGGATTTGTGTAGATGTTTGTAACGCCCAGAAATATTGGCCCAACAACCATCTTCACTCAGAATCACTTTCTAAGTCGACTTAACGATGTACGTCCCTCCGTCCATCCGTCAGGCTAACTAGCTGTCCATGTAAAGCTTGTGCGCAGAGTACAGGTCGCAATTTTGAAGATATTTCGATAAAATTTGGTAAGTTATATTTTTTCACCCCAAGGATGGATGGAATTGAAACTGGTGGAAATCGGTGCATTATTTCACCTGACCCTTATACAAATGTCCTCCCGAAATAGGAGTTTAACGATCATAAATGTCTGAATTATGGAAGTACCTAAACAAATTTCACCACAAATGAGTAATAAATGAAGCTAAATCACATCTACAAATTTTGTGCAGATCGGCCAAAATTAGTCGTAGCTCCCATATAAGGCCAACTTTCGAAATTCACTTTAACGATCATAAATTTCTTCAAAATGTTGGTAATCAAATAAAATTCGACACAAATAAGTTTCTTATATACAAAAATAATGACACCTAATTTTATAATGGTCGGTCTATAATTAGTCGAAACTCCCATATAAGACCCTCTCCGTAATTCACTTTAAGCTCCATAAATCTTTAAAAAGTATTTATATCGAGATAATGTTCAACATACATAATATTTATATTCATAAACATCATAACACTAAATTTTTGGATGATCGGTCAACAATAGGTTATATCTCCCATATAACGCCCATTTCTGAAAAACTGTTTTATACATATACTTGGTGTAGGGTATTATATGGTCGGGCTTGACCGACTATACTTCGTCACTTGTTTTAAATTACTTTTAAGCATATCTTCGCTTTAATAACTATGCTTGTGTAAAAACAATTTGTATACAGATGTGATTTAATATTATAAAACTAAATAGTTGTTCTTACAAAATCCTTGATTTTCACTAATTTCAATAGGTTTTAGAGATAAGGAACCAATCACTTATTTTGCATACGATCAATGTCTTTTTTGACACAGTTTGTTTTACACGAATTTTCCTAGAACCAATTACTGTGTAAAAAGAGAATTATACCGTGTTCACATATGAAACTTAATTGAGTCAATATTCGGTTAATTGACAATATTATTTTAAGTGTTCAGGCATACGCAATTTTCAGCTTACTCAATAATCATTTGACAGTTGGAAAACAATACAAAAAATACTCTATATGGTTGTTGTGTTTTTACGTACACAAACTTACCTTCACATTGATTGTTTACTGATTTCTTTTGTTGACATTTGCATTTTATACAATTTTGTTCACTAAACACAGTTGTGCACAGTGTTGCATTCGAAATCTTACTCAATATTATAACAATTTTGTACTTATTGCGCAATAAATAATTGAGATTTTATATGGAATATTGAGCTCAATAATGGCGTTAATTGCGATTAACGCAATTAAGGGTCATATCTGAACACGCTATTAGGTGTATATCAATTGAGTAGCTATAATAATAATAAAAATATAATTTTTATTTTATTAAGCAAAAAGGTAAAACTCAAGAAATAAAGGTGGATTCCCTTAAATTTCTTTTACTGAGAGTTTTTTTGCAGCTCGATTTTTTGAAAAATCAAAGCGCCATATGGCAACAAAATCTCTTAGTTTTACAAGTGGTAATACGGCGGCCATTGATTTATTTTTCTTTGGGTGTTAAGTGTCAAAAAACAAATATGAAATTATTTTCAAATATTGTGTATTCAAAATGAATGAAGAAAGAAAGTTGCTTTTGCTGATGGCCATGGAAATACATAAAGTATTATTATTTTTATGAAAAAAATGTGACCTATTGGAAACTCAGTTCACTTGTGTCCAGACAAAATAAAAATGAAACTAATTCAAGCTGAGAGTTGTTCGTAAAAAATATTTTTTCTCTCTCAAAAAGAGAGACGTCAAATTTAATTTGAAAAATACTTTATATTTTGTTCTGGTGAACACACCTTAAGTTTTATTTGAAATTTTAAAAATTAAACTCAAAAATAATCTTATAATTTGAACAAAAAATCAAATTAAAAAAATAATCATTAAAATTAAGGTTTTTAAATAAAAATTAAGAAATAGAAATCATTTAGTTTTCTGACATTACATCTGCTTAGAATGAAATTGGTAAGATCCAATTTATAATGCTGTTGTTCTTTGTACACGATTTTCTTGTTTTAATTTTCAATAATAATCATTAGTTTCTATTCCTGAGTAAGAGTAATCAACAAGATAATTAATTATTTCCGCTAACATAAAATCAATTCATCTCAAACCAAATAACATTCCATAAAACTGTCATAAAGCAAAAACCAATCAAAAGATATTCTGAAAACTAAAAACCAATAAAGTGAAATCCATTTACACAATTGCTGATATTTCAATTGAATTCTGTTTCCTTAAATTATTGTCATGTATGTATGTACAGACTATTTATATTTTACATTCGAGTTTTCATACAAACTTCAAATACCTATGTATACATAACATAAAGGGTGGTTAAATTGTAAGGGCCGATGTTGAATGTGAACCACACCTAAACGCCAAGCTTTTTTCCGAATTTTATTTGACATTTCTCTATTTCAGACTTACTCAATTTGAACCATAGAGAGATACACAATCCAACAACGTGTTAAAGTTATCCAGACTTAATGGGCGTTCAAATCAAAATTCATATCGTGCACTTCGTGATTTTTTTGGTCAATTTGATCGTCCAAATGTGCGTACAATCGCAAAAATCGTGGAAAAATTCGAGCAAACCGGGTCTGTAGAAGATGTGAGAATACCAGTGCATGCTCGTAGAGCTCGTACTGCAGAAAATATTGCTGCTGTTCGCGATAGTGTGGCTGAAGAGCCGTCCACCTAAACTCGTCGTCGTGCCCAACAATTGCACCTCTCACGCTCTTTGTTGATGAACATTATGCATAAAGACTTGCATTTACACGCTTACAAGGTGCAATTGGCTCAAGAACTAAAGCCTCTTGACCATTCCAACCGTCGTGAATGGGCAGAATGGTGGCAAGAAATGGCAACAGTGGATGATCAATTTTCAAAGAAAATCATCTTCAGTGATGAGGCACATTTTACAGTGGATTCGTCAATAAACAGAATTGCCGCATTTGGGCGAATGAGAATCCAAGAGTGATTGTCGAGAAACCAATGCACCCACAAAGAGTGACTGTTTGGTGCGGTTTATGGGCTGGCGGCATCATCGGGCCGTATTTTTTCAGGCAGTTACTGTGAATGGTGTTCGCTATCGTGAGATGATAACGAATTGGAAGATATGGATGTGGACGATATGTGGTTTCAGCAGGACGGTACCACTTGCCACACAGCTAACGAAACAATGGCTCTTTTGCGCAACAAATTCAATGGCCGTGTTATCTCACGTAATGGCGATGTCAATTGGCCGCCAAGATCATATGATTTGACACCGTTGGACTTTTTTCTTTGGGGTTATTTGAAAGAAAAGGTGTACGTCCATAAGCCAGCAACAATTCAAGAGCTAAAGGATGAGATAATTCGGCACATTAACGGCATAGAACCTCCATTATGCCTCAGGGTCATCGAAAATTTGGACCATCGGATGGAGGTGTGCCGCCGTGTTCGCGGCGCCCATTTGGCCGATATTTTGTTCCATACATAATTGAGTAATACCAATATATCATAATAAAATAAAATTACAATAATTTCCTAAATAGTTTGTGTTTTATTCAAAATCAACATCGGCCCTTGAAATTTAACCACCCTTTACATACATACATACTCATATGTGATTTATTTTTACTACGTTACACAACTTTACTTCCTTTTAATCAATAACGAAATGTAAAAAACTACTGCAAGTTTCTTTCGGTACGAATTTCAAAGCAAATTTTTTGAAAAGTTTTTCTTTTCTTATGAATAATAGAAATATTTCTTTAAAACATGTATGTCGTTGCTAAACTAATTTGACAAATACAGTTTTATAAGTAAATATTTTGCAGTGGTAACGATGGTGATTTTTATTTGTGATTTAGTTTTCTGCTACTATACACATTCAATAAATAACAATAAATAGAAATGCGTTACAGTGCGTTAAGAAATTAGGCATACACTATGCAAAAAATTTATAAAACTATATAGTACTTTGAATGTAGTTTAAAGTTACTAATGTGTGGAAAATATTTTCATAAAGAAACCAGATAGGTATATATTGTATAGCAAATTTGAGTGCTATATTCGGCTATAATGACAAATACAAAAACTGCACTGATTGTAGGAGTAGAATATATTTGTACAGTGTTTTTTGATCAGTCTTAGCGCAGATTTTATTAGTATTTTATATTTTGTTTGAACTTTGATTGGTTGATAATTTGACGACCAACATAATTTATTTTAAATGTTTTGGAATTTTATCTAATTGATGTAATTACCAATTCTTACCATAATTTACCTGATTTGTCTGATATTTATAAAAATCTTGAGTGTAATTTAACAATTGATTAAATTACAAAACAGATTTTTCCATATTCACCACAGGTTAAGAAACAGGATATAAAAAAGGTAAGATTATTAGGTGAGACTTCTCTTGGCTCAATTTGATCTCAATAAATTTATTTACATGAGTTTTATGGGTGGCATAGTATAAGTCGACCAATTATGGTCTCCACTAATGTGATTTTTATGTATTTTAGGCTTATTTTGATTGAATTACATCTCAATAACGTCATTTACATGAGTTGTATTAATGGTTGTTATGCTTGAAAGTGGACTTAATGCAGGAGCTATTATTGACTGACAGCTCCAAAATCCAGTAGCACACTTGCCGTACAGGCGATATTATTATGAGTTCTTTAAGGAGGATTAAATTTCTATCGAAATTTATTAGACATTTTTGTGGATTAAATTGTCTATGCTCAAACATGAACCAAACTAAACAAAAATTTCGTTTTGCAGATTTCTTTTTACAAGAAACTAATTTTTGCTGAATTTTGTATTAATATTTAAATTTTATAGGCATTTAAGTATCATTGAGACTTATTTCATAAAGAAATTTGTATGTAGGTTATAGGAAATCATGGACAGATTCTTACTATTTTTGCATGTTATTATCTGCAATATATTTAAAAAAAATTCAAAAAATTAGTTAGTCCCAATTTAGACGACGCAATTCTTATTGAAAAAATTGATGCAAACTATTACCTTAAAATATCTTTGATTTTTACAAAGTACAATTTTATTGCTTCAATCACTCATAATTTTATTTGAATGAGATTATACACACATTGTATACACATATGTATGTGTTTCTCTCTCATTCTTATGTAACAAAAACAAGAATTGCCAGTACAATCTAATGTGTACTCGTCTTATCTTCCTCTCACCACGACGTCTTAAGGTAAACAAGTTTTCTGAAAAAAATTGCGTCTTCTAAATTGGGACTTAAAAAATATTTAATTTTTATGGAGATTGTCTCACATTTTGGTCCATAGCTTTGGTTCTACTATACCGATTTTGCTGATTTTCAGTATTAAAATTTCTGATAAAATACAAAACATTTTTTTTGAAAATTCTGTAATTTTCTGTATTTTGGCTGTGAGAGTGTTTTACATAGACTGACAGACAGACGGACGTAGGTCAATCGGTTTACAATTTCATAAGGATCAAGAATATACTTTGTTGGGTCTCAAATGAATATTATCAAAGTTTTACAAGGAATGACAATAAATATATCCTCATTCATCAATGGTGTTAGTGGAGGGTATAAAAAAACGCAAAATTTAAATGTTTTCAAAAAATTATCTTGTAAGTTTGTGAAAGTTGTATTTATTGTAGAACTGATAAAAATATGTTGGTACTTATAAATATATTGGGGAGTGTATGTATGCAAACATATTTTCGCCATTTTAGAACTCATACATAAATACCATGGATATGTAAATTCTTTCACAGAAATCATCTATTTATTTGCGTGTGTTTATTTATATATATTAGACTAACATTATAAAGGTGGACACAAAATTCATGCATGATTTAAACTTGCCACAATTTACACTGCAAAATGTTGGTTTGTTAATCGTCAAAGTTGTAGCATTTGATGTTCAAAGACACTTGACATCGAATAACGACTAAATCGTCTGAAGTGGATAATATTGTTCTTATTTTAATTCATTACAATTTGTAACTGCATGAGACATTTCTTAACAGCATTGGATTTCTTTTGGGGTAAGCAACTCTTTTTCTCAATACCTATAATATCGGCCGTAAGGCAAAATTGTATTCTCTGCAATTAACAACGATCCATAACGTTGGTAAACTTCGTTCTAGGTTCTAATGGAACATCCGAATAAACTTTTGAACATTGAGGATATTACCCTGTCATTCAACAGACACAATGCAACATGAAATACAAAACCTTTCGCCTTATATGATCAATTCATTGGGACGTTGAGTGAATTGTGTTATTTGGGCAGGCAAATAGAATAGAAATTCTTTAAAAAATAAAGAAGGCAATGGCTGCGTTTTCTAACTTGTGCAAAGTCGAGAGCTTCATTTAAATTACTACTAGATAATGCCTGCGTCTTTTTAAAAGCAAGGTCCTATGCATGCTGCTGTATAAGTAGCCTCTGTTCCAGGTTGATTAAGAAGGGATGCGTATGCACATCCACTAGCTGACCCCCAATGGTCCATTGTGACAATGGGAGATATAAGCAGAGAATGATGATTATTCAGAAGAAAAGGTCTAGAGAGAAGAAAGACTATCAACTGAAAAGAAACTCCAGTTCCTTAAGAATTTGATGATGTCACATATTTTACATTAAGTCCTGCAGCAAGTCTCTCTAGCGGAGAACAATGGCAAAACATGCACTTCTTCGACATTCTCGCACATTTTACAAAAATCTAAAGTCTTTAGCCACATGTCCGACTTTCATGTTGCAACGACATACTAGAATACTTAGCCTAAACCAACCTTTCCAAACCTAACACCCTACAGTCTGTGCTGTTATCCCAGCATCGATAAGTCCTATCCAGATACATTTTGGTTGTCCACATTTAGAAATGGCAGACCAACGGTTTTACAACATCTACCTTCTCCTCATTACAGAGCCTTGTCGTGGAAGTTAAACCGCAATATTATTGTCCTGAAAATTGCAGTTACCTGTAACCCAGCACAAGCCAACTGTTTACAGACTCGTCAGCCCTTTCAAAGCTTGTTCTCAAACCTAGTCTCGTACTTATTTCGATACGACAGCTTGCCTTCATTACATTTTAAGTTCGCTATGAAGTCAGCTTGAAAGACGCCACATTCATCGGGAAGTCTTTATTAAATCTTGATATTCGACGCCATGACTAAAACTTGGAATCTTGTGGCTACTTCCAGTAAATGCATCTGTTTCTGCGCTACATTAAATGTTGAATTATACTGAAGCTGTAATATTAGGTTAATAGTCGCAAAGATACGTGAAAGGATGTGGAAAAGGAAAGATATGTTCCATGTAAACCTGCCAATGATATCTGCAGCGAAGCCCTTGACTAGAATCTCAAAGGTAGTAAACACGAAATATTCCATTCACAGTGCAATTCTTTAAACTTGATGATTAAAAAAGCAAACTGCATGTATAAAGAAACTGTGCTATTTCATGCAAAACTTGCATACTCTTTGAAAGACCCTTTAGAATACCAGCAAACAAATGCTGTAGATAAAATCAACTAAAATACAAAATTATTATTGCAGAAGGGAAAAGTTTCACATATGAAAGCTAAATAGAAATTGAATATGAAAGTTTTATACATATTTCAAAACAAGAGACAAGTAGAGCAGAATAGTTTATAGAAAAAGTGTTGCATATGGAACACGTCTTGGAAAAGTTATTAGTTGCAAAATGATTTCCCACTTTAGATGCTTTACTAACAGATCTGACAGTAATCATAGTGTATTTTACAATTTTGTTTATTTTACATTGTTCAATTTACAAATGATGTTGTAGGTGGTAAATTTTATGATACAACTATCTGTTTGTGAACACAGTTTTGAGCACAGTCATATGCTTTTGTTGTCAAACCTTCAAAATGACAAACCAGAAAATATGAATATTTGCCAAAATTAAAACATATCTTAAACTTTTCAACAATATCCATTATTAAAATGTTTAGTTGTAGAAGACTTTTTTCATTTGAATGAAATTACTCAAATTATTTTACCTGTTCATAAGACTCAAATATGTGTATGTACAACTTGCCTCATGTAAGTTGTGCTTCATATTATATACATATGTATATGGTGAATTTCACGTCAATTGACCCAATTTTAAAAATCGATATCTTCCGATTTGGATGGAATTTGCACCAAGCATAGTACTATTGGATAGTAGGCCAGAGAAAAATTTTCAGCTCTATCAGTCCAGAAGTGCCGGAGTTAGAGGGGGTCAAAGTTGGGCATTTTGGTCATACAGGGGTTTTTTTAAATGAGTGTAACTTTTTACCTATTGGTCCTAGCAAAAATTGTGCAAAGGACTGTAGATAGCTATTTCTTTAATCATTTCAAAAATATTTTTTTTTTTAATTTTTAAAAAATTTTTTTTTAATTTTTTTTTAAAAAATATTTTTTTTTTATTTTTTTTTCAATTTGGACCCTTTCTTCTCAAAACAAAGCTTATACAATTTACTTTAAAGCCTTTATAATCGCTTAATGGGATGCGAGTGGGATATCAAAAAAATTATTTTTTAACTTAAGAATAGGATTTTTCAATATTTGGCACATGTACAGTAGTAGTTGCTAAAACATATCTAAGCAGAAACAATCGAATGTTAAAATATTTATAAAAAATGTATAACTTCATCTATATATAATTGTCCTGAAGAGTATTTTAGAAACAAAAAGCAGGAAGATGTTTTAAGTTACGTTCAAGGAAAAGTAAATATATTTTCCTTAAGGACCGAAATGCAATTGGACATACAAAATAAAATAACTGTTGTCATCAAAAACTTAACAAGTCGCTACAAAAAAGTTGGATGGAGAAAATACAAATTTTATAGCAGCTTTGCAAACTGGTTAGAGGGTAAAATTACTGTGTAGGTACCTTCAGAAAGTAAAAATCAAAAGAATCCTGGAAGACCACCAACATCATTCGACAATTGTTGTGATAGATCTAAATGGCGGAAACTTAAGGCTATCAATGAAGAAATCGGTTGAGAAAATATTTAAGAAACTTTGCAATATCAGTTGCGATTACAAAAACAGCTAACAAAAAAAGAAAGAAACAAATTCTTAATAATAGAGAAGATATAAATAAGCATCATTTAGTACCACTTGGAGATCTATCAGAGGAAGCTAAGGAATAAAGATTACAGATTTTTTAGAGAGCCCAATACCAGAAAAATATCACGAAATTTAACAACTGAAAATCTAGTTCATATATTATTGGCAACGTCAGATCCGCTCATCTCTAGCATTTGACATCAAGGGAAAATAGAAAATCGGAACCTAGATGCAGAAGCAAAAGGGCTGTTAGAGGACAGAAACAATACAGAACTCAATATGGAATATTTGCAGGCAATTTTCCAAACAAATGAATAATAATTATTATTTTCCTTTATTGTATTTATATAAGTAAAAAATAAAAATTTTTTGTCCTTATTGTTATTTAAATGAAAAAAGAAAATTAACAATAAAACCCAGTTTTATTGGAACCTATTGCAGAATTGATAAATTGGATACCTGTTAACAAAATTTTCCTAGGTATTATTAAAATGTTTTTTTTAACTGCATGTGCCTTTTTTATAATAAAATCAGATTCAACAAAACAAAAATCGCTCACTTTCATACTAAATGCTACAAAAAATCAAAAGTTCAACTTTGACCTTAAATTTCTCATCAACTATTGAACCGATTTTAATTAAATTAAAACTAGAGAAAAATTTAAGATGTTTTCTCTTCACAAGAAATTACTAAAAAAAAGAAATTACTACAATTACTAAGTCCCTGTTTACACACTCGAACATTTGGAAGAAAAACATCTGGAATTCTTTTTTGTTTTTTCATTCGCGGTCACACTGTCGAACAATGTTGTCAGACACATTTCATTATTATTTGCTTTTTTGACATTTCTCTTACTCGTGCTGTGTAATAATTTGTAGCAAATTCCAGCAAAGAAAATGTCAACAAAGCATGTTCACCGAGTACCGAACACAAAATTGATTCTCTCTTCCCCACCCGTAATTTTCTACCAAGCTAAATGTTTTTCTTTCAAATGTTCGACTGTGTAAACGGGGACTAAAATATCTCCATCGGTTTGAAAAAAATTACAGATTTTTGGCCGATAAAGAACAATTCTGAGCTACTGTGCGACGTACAACTCCTACAACACTACAACATCAGTTGTGAATTGAACATATGTTTATACAATTTAGGGAAATAGAAATGTTATTAAAATTAAATTAATTAAAATTAAATTAATTCTCAAACATTATAAATCATTTGATTCATGTTGGTTCTAAGGACGTGAGTGTAATTTCCTCGGTTGGACTATAAATGGAATTTCATAAGGAACTAGAATAAGTATGTTGGGGGAATGTTAACGATCTTTCATTTTGTTGAAAGCTCTGGCTTGGAAGTATTTTAACAAACAGCTCATTCTTTTGTACAGACTTTTTGTGAAATTAAATAAAATAGTAAGAAGGTATTAAATGAAATAGACTTTTGTACGAAAAATTTAATAAAAACATTACATGGTGTTTTACTTGATAACAGCTTATAACTTGCATTTTTAGAGGGTGCTGTAGCTTAATTGATTAGCGCGTTTGATCATTAAGCATGAGTTGGTATTTGCGGCCTGGGTTCGATTGCCAGCCGCTGCCACTCAAGACAACATCAGTTTCTGATAATTATTAGTTTTTCTATCCTATCATAACTAATATTTATCCACAACGCCCTCCTTCGTTGGTATAACATTTAAACGCCAACGAAGTAAAATAATTAAAATAATGACTATAAATTAAGCTTTGATAAATGCGCCTACTCACCACCAGAGGCGCTGCACTACAGTACTATTAATAAAGATAACGTGCAATTACAGTATTGTCATATGAACAGCTATTCTCTACTTTCACCACCTACTCTTGTTCTACTTATCCCTTTCCAAAGAAAGTAACACAATTAATTTAATAGTAGGCATATTAATTGCCTGAGTGTTACTTCTCTTAAAAAAAAAAATTACAAGGAAATTTGTTCATAATTGAAGCTGCCCCTTTGAGCTATTTTAAACATATTTAAAGATTTTTCCATAGGTAAGTTTTATACACATTCATATGACTTTAAAAACAAGCGATTTGTTTTTAATTTCTGTCAGTATTCTTCATTGACGTTCATTCTACTTTTTTAGCCTTGATTATTTATTCAATACCTTTTAAGTTAGCTCAACTCCTAATTAACTTCTTATCAGGCATTCTTGTTTTCGAAAGCTACTTAGTGTTGTTGAACATTAAATCTCTGAACTTGTTTCGCTAAGTAAAATAGTTACTAAATTGCGTATAAAATATCAAGATTTTACAACGAAATACCATTTAATAATGAGAGACATAAAGCGTGTTCAGTTTAATACACAAAACACACACAATACTCAGAACTACACATGGTTTTAAAAATTGCACTAAAGCTGCCAAGTAAATGAAAAAAGCAGAGGTATAAGATTTTAACTGATCCTTTAAAAAGAAACAATATAAAGAAAATAAACATAAAATCTGAAGTAAAAAGCGAAAAATAAACACCAACAACTTGCAATAAAGATAAAATGAAGGAGCATGACATACGAAACACACGAAACAGCAAATGAATTCCGCATTTTATATATTTGTGTATGTGTATAGTCATACATACAATAAAGCATGTCGAAGGAGCAACAATTTAAAATTCACTTGTTCGCTTAAATACCAGCAGTTGTAGTTGAAAATGTGTAATGAATATTAGATGCATGATGAGTGAATTTGCAATAGACTGGCACTTATTTTGCCTATTTAGAGGTTGCATATTTTATTTAAAAATGTTCGAGTTTTGGTGGAAAGTTTGCTTTGGTTGAAATAAAAATCGATGTTTAAATATTGGGTGTACAACTTTAAAATGCTGGCGTGGCTTTTGAATGCAGTTTTTATTTTTAATAATTTATATGTTTTGTATTTTGAAGGCTTCATATCTGTCATTTATTTTCAAGTAGTTATTAAACATAATAGCGTAAGCAACAAAGTTGATAGATATTTGCTTTAATATTATGGAATTTTGTCATGTGTGCGAGGTTTTACTTTACTTTTTTTATCTGAAAAAAACGTGTCGCTAAGCACAACGATTAAACCAAAGCTTTTGCTGAATGAATTCCATTTATTTACACGTACGAAAGATAGTTGTAATGATTTTGATGCGCAAGACAAAGATTGCCCTGGTCAGAAAAAAGGTCTAAAGCAGGAGTGCCCAAAAGTTGCTTATGGAAGAGCAAACACCAATACATTTAAATAAAAACTAATTTTTATTCAGTATTTTTTGTTGTAAAAACCAATACATACAAAGAAACAACACACTTTTTTAAACGGTATCATACGTTAAATAAAAACAAAATCTACATTAACGATCGCAGTCACCAATGTTTACCAGTAGAGCATACGAAAGTTTTGTTGCTTTGCGCTTGCGTGAAGTACGACAAAAAGACGAATAAGGCAAAGTTGTTTGTGTATTTCGTATTGCTAGTGCTGAGTGCTGTAATGAGTATACAAAACACACAGCCTATAGCTAAGAGTTTTTACAAATACAAAAGAGCACCAAGAGTATAGGACTTGGGCACTCCTGGTCTAAAGTTTAAGAATTGCAGTCATTACTGCATGAAGATTATCGTCAAACTCAACAAGAGCCTGCAAAATTTTTGGGAACTACTTATCCAAAAGCAGGGGAATTGTGAAATTGATTTGAAGCTGAGAGACAGTGAAGCACGATTTTGCATATCCGAAATGCTATTCAAAAGCTAAATCATTTTTGCACCGAATCATTACTTGCAATACAAAATTTATTCATTACAATAACGCGAATCGTAAGAGATCGTATGTGAAGCCTGATCAACCAGCCGAATCGACAACAAAGACACATTCCCACAACAGCCGGTTGTAGGCACCGGAATGACCCAAGATTACTCGGCCAAGAGCTGTCAACTCAGCAATTACTGCTGCTACAACAACAACATCAAATACAAATACTCATAACGCTAAGGCAGTGCTCTGTATTTGGTGAAAATAAAAGGGTGCTTTGTATAATGAGCTGCTAAAATAAGGCCAGGCCATCATAGGGAACCTGTACCGATAGCCACTGATTAGTTTGCAATGATCATTGACCGAAAAACTCCCGAATATGCGGCCAGACAAGAAATTGTTATATGCCAGCGGGACAGAAATGAGCCGCATATTGGCATTTCTGACAAAAATTATGGTTGAGAAGTCCTGCCTCAACCGCCTTATAGTCCAGATCTTGATCCGTCTGATTATTGGTTGTTTCGATACATGAAGCAATAAACTCTCTTCAAAAAAATTTTCTACTGCACATCTACGTCATCAGAGCGCACAACTGTATGTTATGAAAACAGAATTAGATTTGTGGTGGAAATGAAAAAATATTGTGGTTATTTTTTTTATTTTTAATAAAATAAAACGAAAAATCAAAGAATTTTGTTTTTTTTTCATATTAATTTTGTTGTTATAAACATATTTTATTCTGTTTGTAAAACACTTTATTGTTTTATACTTGTTTGTTTTTTATTATTTATAAACTGATATATTGATTTTTTATATTTTGAATATTTTGTAATTATGAAAAAACAAAAATTTTATTGAGATTAAGACATTGTAAAAACTTTTTTCCTGTATTTTTATTTTTAAATAATTCTGTTATTAATATAAAATAAGAAATTTAATTTATTATTATTTTATATTTTCTTTTTTTCGAACTCCAGGTTTAATTTTCTTATTTTAAAATACATTCGAGATCTAAAAAAAGGGTTTATACTTTTTTGTCACATTCAATATGATCAGCCTGTATTCGAAGTCCTCTGGTTTAAAATGTTACATACATATGCGCGAAGTTTTTGGATTTATTTTATTTTTCCGGCAATTGCTTTAATAACGTTGGATCTGCCGGAAAGTTAAATAAACTGATTGTACACGGCCTTTTTCTATTATTGTTACTACAATTTTTCACTGCCCACCACATTTTTGTTTTTAATTTACACGAATTTTTTAAGTTTAATGACATTTTACTTTTCACAATAAACCACAATGCCCTCTGTCTACGTCACAAAATCAGTTGAGTGAGAGCAACAAAACTAACGGACCTGCGCAATGCGTAATCTTGTTTCTTTCATTCATGGTTTCGATCAGTTTTGCCAGAAAATGTATTTCAAAATATGTTAAAACTTGAAAAACTAAGTGCTAAAATGTTCTACAGAAAAAAAATAAGTGCTAAATTTTTTCAATGTAACAATACAATTTTTATTTCAAATGTTACAAATATAAATTATAGTTTTTTCTAATTTTGTTCATAACAATTGTTGACTTGTTTTAATAGATTACATTTCATATATTAATTTAAAAATTTCCGTGTTCATTTACTTACCACACCAAAAGAAATTTAGTTGAAATATTAGTAAAAGTTATTTTTTATTTCTCCAAAAGTATTTTTTGGAGTAAAAAAGTAAAAATTAGTTTGAGAAAAAAATTGTTTTTTATCAAGCAAATTTCAATGCATTTTCGAGACACAAAATGCTAAATCTAGCACTGAAAGTGCTAAACCGGCAACACTGGTTTCGATAGATACATAACTCTCTCTCTCTCTCTCTGAATAAGGCATCTAAAATTGACTTGATTCGTTGTTGGTGTTAAAAAGATGAGCACTTATCTGGACGCTGAATAAATGGGACAAATATGTTAAAAAAATATCCCACATTTTTAAGTTATACACCGAATTGTATCAAATTGTAATAAGTTAGCGGTGTCAAAAAATACATCTATGGGTAAATGAAATACAAAAGCATTTTTAATATTTAACTGAACTTTCAGCGTTAAGTTTTCAGATGACGAAGAACACCTAAAGATCGTGATAACATCGAGAAGTTTGAACAAGTGAAAATAAAGGCCACCCTAATGTATATTTACAAGATGGTTGAAGGATTATTGACATATGTAGAGTATATATTTTCAAGTAAAATAATTACAATGAGAGGCAAAACTGAACAATAAAAATGTTCAATTAACATATATGCCTTTTAAAGGTAACTTTGAACTTTGGTAATAATGGATCGAAGCTGGGTACAATTAGCGCTGCTAATTGTTCTATTATAGTGGAAAGCCAATGTACAGTATTACAGTGACTAAATGATTTGTTTGTTTGCAAAATTATTCATACAAAAAGTTTAAAGTATCGCAATTCACTTAATCTGGCAATGCTGTGAGAAGCGGCCACGCGTTAATATTGAATTTTGTTCAACCTTTTGCTTTGCCGCTTAAAACGATAATATCAAAAAATTGAATAAAAATAAAATAAAAGAAGTCGACGATGAAAAATTAGTTTCAGAAAAACAAATTGTTGTACCAATTGTTGATGTTATTTCTGTAGTAAACAAATTCATTAACTATTTTGACAGTTACCGCTTTCAATATGCCACGCTCATACTACAAGCTCGTATTATAGTAAGAGCAGATATTTTATTCTAGTAGAGTTTTGAAAATCAGCATCCAAAGGTACTTTTTATGCGGCACTTCTTAGTTCCAATTTACACGAAGCAATTTTTATTGAAAAGATTGATACAATTTTTTCCTCGAAATTCCTTCGGTGTTTACACAGCACAATTTTGTTGTTTAAATCGCTCGTATTTTTATTTAAGAGTAGACACATATTTGTATATGCATATTATGTAATACGAGTTAGAGACTAACATGAATTGCTACTACAATCAAGTGTGTATTTTCTTGTGTGTCTTAATCCGATGTCTAAAAGGTAATCAATCAGCTTAGCTTAAATAATTCCTTCGTGTAAAGTGGGACTATTAGTAGGGATCGAATTATTCGAAAATTTTAAATTTTTATATAAAGTAAAATGAAAATTTACTGAATGAGAATTATTCCTCTTGCGAGTATCAATTGTAAAAATTTTATATGTAAAATGAAAATGTTTTTTTTTAATAATTATTTCTTTATATATTTCAACGTTATCATTATCAATGTTATATGCAATATAAATGTCCTTAATATATTCAACATCTCATTCACCAACATTTTAGGTTACTTTATAGGGATGATACTGGTTTAATTAAATACCAGCGTATATAGAAACGGAAGCAGTTCATTATGATTCCTTTTCTATTATTTATTGTATATTCCCTTATAGTATAGGCATTTCAATTCGATGAATTAATATTGGAATTAATGATATGTGTTTTCAACAGTTTTTTTTACTATATTTGCAATTTTCTTCATCCCATAAGCATAATTTCCAAACTCGTTCACTATTTTTTTTTTTTACTAAATATCAAATATTTCCTTTTGGAATTATAACTTATTGTAGTATATTTATAGCTATGGCAAATAATTATATGTGCAAATCACTCCTATCGTGAATAAAAATTTCACATGAAATTTGTTCCCTTTTCACATTTTTCATATTAAAATTCAATGTTAAAAAAATAAAAGGGAACAAATTTCATGTGGAATTTTTATTCACGATAGGGGTGAATATATAGTTTCTTTCTTTCATAATAAGCTGTAATGTACTCTGTTGAAATCATATATTTGTTTTGTTCTTTACTTCAATTCTTGGTCTATTATTTGTAATTTTTGATCTTAATTACAACGACAAAGAAAATATTTATGTGCATTGCTGGACTGTCGAATTTCAAAAGTTTTTAATTAAATATATATTTTTTGTGATGTAAATATGTATTGCATATACTCGTATATACATTTCCATTTCATGGAACGGACAAATTGAGGAAATGCGGCTTGCTGGTAAACCGATTGGTGATATCGTTATTGCAATTCATCGGCAACAAAATATGATCTCTATATTTTAAAAGATTCACACACTGCAAATATTTACTCCAAAAAGCGTAACCACTTGTAAATTTATTTGACGTTGTTTACTCTTACAAGAGTTTTGCAAGATCAAACATATAAATATTTGCTATGAAGTTGATATTATATTTTCTTTTTATTTTTTATAAAATAAAATAAAAAAAATATTCAGCCCTATCATGACTAAAAATCCCGCGGCAGTTTATTCCCTTTTCCCATTTTTCCTATGCAAATTCAATGGGCCGATTTTTTTTTTATTAATTTTAAATCACCGACAAACTTAAAAATATAAATAATAATTAAAAAAACATTGCACATATAATTATTTGTCACAGCGCTCATTAATTGTGATTGAAAAACATTATTTGACTTTTGTTTATATTTCAAATGGTTAATATAATTTCATATTCTAAATTTTTATAGACTAGATTTTTTCAAAAATGTCATCATCAAAAATAAAGTTAAACTAATAAATAAAAGAAATATCAATGATTTCAAATTAACAGTTTAAAATAAAAATTATAATTGTTCTTAATTTAATTTATATACCCAAATATCTGTTTATTGCAACTAAAATTGCAATGAAATGGTGTTAAATTATTATAAAATTATGGAAAATTCTGAAAAGAAACAATAAATTAACACAAAATTATTTAAATTAATCGAATTATTCTTTATACGAAAATGCTCACTTTAAAATTCTTCTAATAATTATTCGTAAAAAATTGTTCGATTATTCGAACGATCATTATTCGAATGGATACCCTAGAACTTGTATTTATGTTGCATTTTTTTAATGTGAGGGCTGGAGGTTTTTAACGTGATCTGATAACAGAGTTATTTCTGAATAAATTGGGCTGATATTGCTGTGATGACATGAGTTTTCAATGAGCTGTTGCCATAAGACAATTATTTATCAAGTACTCTGTCGTTTCGGTAACCGGAATTGGAACCTAGACAATGTTTATATAAAGGATGAAATTTATAGCGACATTATCGAAATTCAGCCACATTAACCCTGCTACTACGTTTAGGGTCTTTTGATGACCCAAATCGTATTTAACGATATATTGCATTGATCACAAACCTTAAAAATATTTTCGAAATGTACAAATTTGAATTTTCTCAAATAAAAAAATGTGGAGTGAAAATATGACCCAAACATAACATGTGTATTTTTTTTCTAACATAGTAGCAGGGTTAATGGATAGTTTTAATCACAAAAGAGTATTATTACATAAAAAATCAAACCTGTTAAAATACCTCAGAGATTCTCACAATATTCTGATTAAGTAATAATCTCTGTGCAGTGATTGTGTTACAACTCGACAATGATTTACAACAATTTGACAACAGTGTTAATTTCTGGTATCAACAATTTTAAACAATACCAAGAGTATAATATAACAAATTCAAATGAAAAGCATTTAATCACTACTGTTAAAAAGTGCAAGGGTATGAATTAACAGTAACAAGTAGTACATGTTATATTACTACAACTACTACAAGTGTGTTGTTAAAAGGATGAGCAAAAAAGTAAAAAAAAAATATGTCTTTAAGTTTATACTACAACATACAGCCACTATTTCTAGTATATGTAGTTAAAAACGACCCTACTACTCAAACTCACTAACATGCATATTTAAGAAAACATAGTTGTTACTGCTTTCAGTTTAAATGTAAGACAATTTGTTATAAAGTGTGCGGGTGTGGCAATTTGGCAAATTGTAGTATATTTAATGTCTGCCAAGCAACAAACACTCATTCACTCAGTCACACACACACACACACACGATATCACTTACACTTTCCCGCTACTGACAAATTCAAAGACACCCCACATTTAGCATATAAAATTACATACTCGTGTAAACACTCTCTTGAATACAATATTTAAACAACTCTTGTACAACTGATTGAATGCCTTAAAATTTCAAGTTGTTTTCTAAATACTAAAGATTTTGTGTGTGTGGAAGGAAGTCTTATAGAGAATTTTAAATGTGCCAATAAATCTAGTTGCAATAAATTTATATCGGTCAAGATCGACTTTATATTGTTGTACGTTATTTATGGCTTTAGGTCACCTACAGTTGACTTGTACTTCAAATCAATTGTCCTTACAGAGAGAATACACACTGCACAGTGGTTTAGAAACGGTTTTTATTTTGGAAATAATTTGTTAGCTCATCAACGATGAGAAATATCTTTGAAAAATTTTTATACCGTCATATTTTTCTTTATAGATTTTTATTATATATGTATTATTATATTAGTAATGTCAAGCCGCAAATTCTTTTCAATAATTAATTTATAAATTTTATTTTGTTTTAATAAAATCCTGAATAATATTGTGTAATTCTGCATCAATTGTTTGTGTAACAAAACTTGTATGTAAGCTTTAAAGTTATTGCCATTTTTGCAGTAAAGTATTACACCAGTTGGAAAGTAGTAGTAGAAA
The DNA here is from genome assembly GCA_916048285.2 of Bellardia pandia. NCBI lineage: Eukaryota > Metazoa > Arthropoda > Insecta > Diptera > Calliphoridae > Bellardia > Bellardia pandia. Next base: position 41,227,264 of record OU696530.1, read on the forward strand.
TTACAAAAGAGTCGAAAGTAAGCACATTGCGTGACAATAATTTTTGCGAATTATAGGCAGGAAACATCATTGGATCACATATGCCACTAGAGTTATATCCGATTAATTTTGATGATATTGATATGACGACATAATGTTTCAAAGACAAAGTGTCTTGAGACAATTCCTGATCGAATACTCTGTCGTAAGATAATCAGAATTAGAATCTAGATCATGCGATTTAATATGAGAAAGGTATATGCCAATAAGCCCACTGGCACCTTTGTATTTAAGTATGAAATTTATAGCCGTTCCATCGAAATTCAGTAAATAGGTGGATAGTTTTCATTTAAAATTTCGACAAAGGTTAATTTAATGAAAAAAAAAACCAAACCTTAAAGTACTAATAAAGGAATAAATGTACAGGATTTATGGATATTATTTTTACCCATATATGATACAAAAGGAATTCATTAACCGAATTCAATTTCAAGTTTCTAACTTTAGCGGTTTGGTCTGGACAATGACAAGACACATGTATATACAGCTATGGACAGAGAAATAGCGCACCAATGTTTTATGCAGTCCCAAACGTATTATATTGACAAATGGAATAATAATAATATGGAATTCTAGCACCAAGTATACAGAGGTGACAGAAAGGGAAAGAAAATGTAGTTTTATACCTTTCTCTTTCTTTGAGAACTGCCTTTTTGTTTTCTTTATGTTAATATTTTTCTGGCGCAATAAAATTAAATTTTGGTCACAGAGTATTTTTGTATTGTTTGATACAATCATAAAAAAAATGCATTTTTATCATCTAACGAATGCACAAACTCCACAATGCATACCACAAAGTATAACAATTATTAAAATACAATTTAGTAAGTTATTGAAATCACAAACATATAAACAAAATTTCAATTCAAATATTCTACTCAAATTGTTTTGTTTATTTTGTCTTGTCCACAAAATTCTTGTTGTAAAATACTAAATATACTACCAAATACTACCACAAAATATCTTCTTTCTCTTTTTAAGAGAGCTGCCTTATTGTAGCTGATTGTAGCGATTTTGAAACGTCAAAGTTGTCCCCTCTGTATACTTTGTGATTCTAGGCAATTAATCTATTGATCTATGTCCGTCTGTCTGTCTGCCTGTGTAAAACACTCTTTTATTTATAATTATCCTAAGCAGTTTGATAGTGAAAATCAGTAAAATCGGTCCATTATGAATCATAATCTGGATCAAACATTAATAATATTGATATTTTTCACACATTTTATGCTAATTTGTCATTAATGGCCGAATTCACAGTCTTTAGCTAATGATTCTTTACTCGCAATACTTAGTTTGCCATAAGAATAACAAGTAATAGTTAAACTATAGTTAGTATTTTAGTTTACCAAAGGTTAACTAATGACCGAGAATTCGGCCATAAATGTAACACAAGTTATTTTTATGATAAAAGTACAAACTATGTTAAAAAAAATAGCAAGAATCGGTCCATGATTTCTCATAGTTTCGATACAAATTTATTGCCGAAATATGCCTAAATGTTATAACGTGTCCGCCATCTAACCGTTTTTTTTCAACTAGTGCTTATTTCGTTAGAGGTAACATTTAGCTCATGTCTGATTTGACAGATAATTAGTTTTATCCATCCATTGAACGAATATGGTTGTGTATACGCTTGTCTTCGAAAATGAGCAAGGAGTGACCGTTACAGTCAATGGCGATCGTTATCGGGCCATGTTGAATGAATTTTTGTTCACAAAAATTGAAAAGGAGGATATTGGCAACATTTGGTTTTAACGGGAGGACGCTACGTGCAACACAGCCGAAGCTACACTCGATGTTTTGCGCTCTGTTTTTGAAGATCGCATTATCAGCCGCTGAGCTGATGTCGTTTGGCCACCTCGGAGCTGCGATTTGACACCGTTGGACAATTATTTGTGGGGTGCTGTCAAAGATAAGTGTTATGCCGACAAGCCAGAGACAATTGACGCTTTAAAGGACAATATTCGTGAAGTCATTGGTGAAATACAGCTGCACACAATCGATAATGTGCTTAAAAATTAGGCTACTACATGGCCAGCCGAGGCAGCAATTTGAATGAAATTATTTTCCATTATTAACCGGAAGGATTGTACTTTCAAAGAAAAACAGAAACTTGAGAAAATATTCAGTAGTTTTTTTTATAGCTTTAAAAAAAAAGTTATTTGGCGGACCCTTTATTTGTCTTAACGGAAAAACGTTTATACATCGAGAAAAAAAACCAAGAATTCAAGGCAGCTACGAAAACAGTAAAAAGCGCTAATGTTCCCCTTTGCAAAAGGACCAGAAAAAAGTCTAAACCGACCGCATAAAAAATCGCCTATCCAAAAAAAAAAAAAAAAAATCAAAACTGATATCCAATGCGATATTCAATAAAAATTAAATGTGACGTAGTTTACAAATACAAATGTGGAGCTACGCCTTTGCATGTTTCAATTATAAATATATTATTATACATTAATTTAAAAATAATATTTACAGAAAATCAACAAGATTTTTATCAAAATCACACTTAACTTAAAACATTTTTTAATAATAGTCGCATGTTTCCAATTGGTTAACTTGTTTTCTATGATTTAATTTTTTTTTAATAATTTACCTAATTACAACCAAGCGCATTTTGTATAAAAAGAGTAATTAATATAATAAAGGGGTCAAATTACCGCATTCGATGTCGAGTAAAATTTATCGTAATTTTATTATTTGAGATTATGGCATTCGATATCGAGCAAGAAATTTAGTACATTTTATCATAATTTCGATATCGAAATCATTTTTCGATACGATAGCTCATTCGAAGATCACTTTAAACACAAATATGTTTTCTTTTATAAAATTTTTAATAATAGTATTGCCTGTTTCTCTGCTATATTACTATTTTATCAATTAAAATTATTTACACACTTCCCGGCAAAAACTGCTTAAAATTTATCTTAACATAGTTTTGAAACTTTAACAATATTTTTACATTCTCTCAACTTACACTTTAATAAGACTAATTTCCTGTGAGCCGTCTACACCCAAGCAAGAAGAAAACAAATATCAATTAAATCTGCTTTCAAAAGATTAACTCAACAAACTATAAATTTATATTTTTTAATTTCCCCCCGAAAAAATTATAAACTTTTTACTTTGTACAAGAGTACGTGAAACAGCGCAAAAATAAATTATTTCAGGACCTTAATTTATTAATAAAAATGTATATATTTTTTATCACATGACTTGGTAAGTGCACATACTACGTATAATAAATAATACTTGAAGACTATGTATGAGAGAATGTTACATACATAAAGTACTGCTCAAAATTATAGCGCACTTTTAAAATAAATGTTTCAATGAGTTTATGCGGAAAATTAACCCATAGAAAAACTTTTATTGTTATTTTTTGTTTACTTTTGACTTCTATGAATACAATGAGCAAACAAATGGGGATAATAATATTTAGATGAAAGAGTGAAAATGGAATGATGACATAATGTCAATATTTGATGTGTAAAAATTAAAGCACGGTATATTTTGTCATGGAATTTAACTTAAATATGTTCCATTCCTTCAGTTTTAGTTAAAAACAATACAGTTTGTGTAATCGTAATTTTTACATTTGGAATAATGGGTCGAAATCCGTCACTTTGGTGCAAAATTTTCTATAAAGGCACTTCTTGCTGAAAAGTTTTCCCATTCAGAAATTTCAAAGAGTCTTGGTGTTTTACGCAAATGTGTATATGTATAAAGTTTCTGCCAATAAACCACTTACAAATAAACCAGGTCAAGGACGTTTTAAATGCACAACACCAGTTCAAGATCGGCAAATCGATCAGATAGTAGTCGTCAACTTGCTTCTGAATGGTCATCTACCATTGGGAAGTCAATAAGTTCCAACACAACCCGTCACCGAGGGACGGCCTTATCCAAACAAGGTTCAAACAAAAAAGATTAAATTGGTGTAAGAAGTATGTAAATTGGACTGAAAGGGATTGGAATAAGGTTATTTTTAGTGATGAATCCCACTTTGAATTGATAAATCGTAAAAATAGATCATTTGTTCGACGAACAATGCAGGAGAAGGATAAGCCATTTTGCTTCCAGCTAAGAATACAAGGTGGTGGTAGCTCTGTTTGCGTATGGGGATGTTTTACAGCCCATAGTACCGGCTTATTACTCTTTTATGAAGGTCGTTTAAATGCTAGAAGCTATATTGATTTAATATCCGAAGAACTTGCATCATATTTTGATAAAATTTTTGGCGCTGAATCAACTCAAGCCTACTTTCAATAACACAATGCCTGTCATAAAGCAAACTTTTAGATGGCATGGTTTAGAAACAATAGTATTCCCCTATTAGATTGGCCACCGACATCGCCAGATATCAAACCAATCAAAAACTTGTCGTCTATTATTGATCGTGACCTTCAAAACTAGCAAATAAGAACTAAAAGTGAATTGATCATCGCTATAACCATAGATGACTGCTACAAATTGGTTAAATCCATTCCAAACCAGATCAAATATATTTTAAAAGCCAAAGGAGGAAGTATTTTATCATACTAAGTTCAAATGTTGATCAACTTTTCATAAAATGAATTAAATTTTTTAAGTGTGCTATTATTATGAACTATTAATTGGAGACTTCTTTTATTAAACAACCTTAATTTTTTTTATTTTTTATTATTTTAAACTGAATTGTGATATTAATTTAATAAATTTGAATAAATATGTTATACCAAAAAAACAAACCACTTTTTTAATTTTTTGAAAAAATATAATGAATATTAAAAAATAAATTAAAGTGCGCTATAATTTTGAGCAGTACTTTATATGAAATAAAAATCTATAGCTGTCAACAAGATTACGGTGCGTATTATGATTAATGTAAATGAAATGCACAACACTCATACGCCAGAGAGCTGCTTCAATTATTTACCTAAACGTAAACAGTGGGGCAGGGAGGTATTTTAACAAATAGGAGAGAACTACTCAATAGTCTGATTTTAATTAAACTTTATATAGTTTTGACAGGAAATACTATGTGGTTGCTGATTATTCTTGCATATGTTTTCCTAGCTAGTGTGACATTGTACGGCGCTAAATTCGTTACTTTTGCACCACTGTTTCGTTAGCATCAACTGCTTGCTTTTGCATTGACGCTTATAATTTATTAAAGCCATCGTATTGTACATATACTTGCTTTACAAAGATGCAAATTGTAGCAGGATGAAAACATTTACCAGCATTTGGTATTTTATAGGGTGTCCTTGAATAGTTGCAGGAACATTTGCAGCACAATTTTTGCAATTCTGGCAAGAATTGTGTGAATAAAATTTATATTTTATAAATGGCAACAAATAATATTAAAAGGAAAGGACAAAAACTAAAAACAAAACCCATTTTCTGCAACTTAAACTTAAAGATAAATACAAACTGTTCAGCTACATGTTGGTTTAGTGTAAATGTCTGTTGGAATTCTACGTTTTAGTTTTTTTCTTTCTTTTACTCGCTCAACTGCTTATTGTTTTCGTTTAAGTAACTCTTTAGTGTTCTAGTAGTAATAAGGAGTCTTTATTTTTGTGACATGTGTCACAGTTAGAAATTTCCTCCATTACAAGTGTAAATTTCATTTACCCTCTTACAACAAACTGTTTTGTTTGAGTGCATCTGAGAAGTTTCACTTGTATCCGCCTGCAAATCCTCTTACGCAGCTAGATGGCAACAAATAATAATGATAAAACTGTAATTTGTACAACAGAATTTGTTGTCTCTTCTTGTCTAATACCCGGGTATTAAATGCTACAGTAAACAGCATTTTAGAGTTACAACATTAAACATTATTAGTATAAGATTGAAAGAATGTTCTCAATAGATTAAAAAAAATAATTCATTTTATAAAATGTGTTTTAGCTTTTCAAATTCTAAAGAATTTCATTGCAAGTACTCCAATGTTTAAGGGCGGTAATGTGTTGTAAAACTGAAATTTTAAGCTTAATGTGTGGCTGGAACAAGAGGTTCTTAGAGTTTTGTTGGACAAACATTTTTAACACTAATGCTGATTTTGAAGGTTTACACAAATGTAATTTTCTTTAGTCACACCAATTTTTTATATACATATATAAAAAAAAACTTGTTAACTCCTTCTCCGATTTAGCTTTCTCAGTCTTTATGGTTGTGTAAAATAAATGCATACGGCTATTGGCAACTAATTGGAAATGTTTTATTTATAGCATCTGTTTTGTTTTTCTCTCAAAACACCTGTATTATAAATTTTAATATTTTTATTATTATTTTTATGTTGTTGTTGTGCATTACTTTAGTTAAATTAATATAATAATTAAAACACAGAAAACAAAACAACTAATTGGAAACGTGCAATAATTATTAAAAATTATTTTATATCAAGTAAATATTGTTACGCTTTTAGCTTTTAAAAAAACGGTGATTTATTTCCTTTAAATAAACCGGATTCCTTTTAATTGCAAAATAAAAGCGTCAAGTAGTTTGAAGAAAATATAACGAGTCTTTATTTATTTAAATGTAGACAACAACAATTTTAAAACAACACTCTGTCTTTTACACACTTATATTACGATTTAAGAACGCAATTAAATTCAACGATGACTCACAAGCAACTGATTGATTCAGTTGATTGGCCCTGTTAGTCTATTTATACATAATTTCTGGAAGGTTCGGAGCTAAGATACTTAATATTGCCATATTGCTCAGCTATGTTTATAACAGGGTGTTCTCAATAATGTTTATAAATTAAAACCTCTGCAAATGCTAAACAAGTTGTATTTCGATAACGATGTCGTATGTTGCTGTATGTTGATACGGGCCGTTAAATTTAAATTAAAATACAACTTCGTAACAATATTATTATTAATATCATTACACAGACTTAAATTTTTTAGCCAAGTTGTATACATCTTATCTAGAGCTCCTATTCCTCTAACTCGCTTTTTTGGATCAGCTTTAATTTTCGAGATATAAATTTTTTTTAAAAAATTATGTTTTTGCACGTTTTTGAGCAACACAACTGAAGAATAGTTGGACCTACTTAGTGAAAGAAAAAAAACAAAATTTAGCTACAATATAACCTTCATGCTGTCCTAACATAATATTTACTCCACTTGGAGATATAGCCGTATATATGACCAAAAAAGTATTATTTACAATTTTTTTTTTGTTTTTAAAAAATTCATAAAAAAATAGAGATAATATCAAAAGTTCCAATATTGTGCTATATCCATTTAAGCAGATATGTCCTGCATAAAATGCAATATTTCCTGTTAATATGAACGCAATAGTTTTGACTTTATTAACTTTGTAGTGGTTTTTACTTGTTGTTTTACAAAAATTTTAAAACAATCTATCAAAAGTACCACATAGCTCTGTGTAAAACGTATTTTCTTTTAATCATATAGTGATACTTAATTTCGAATAAAACCCACAGTTGTAAATGGATTTTAACAAGATATAGCTTGCTATATGCGTAAGATATTTGCCTATATGACTGATGGAAAATAATGGAAAATTTGTCGTCTGCTCTATTTTTTATGAATTTTTGAAAAATAAAAAAGTTTATAAAAAAAAACTTGAACAAAACTTAAGAAATACAAGGCACCAAAAAAAGTTTTCATTTTAGCGGGCTGTGTTATTGATTGAAAATGGCAAAAGTTGTACACCTGCCCAGAGTAGTTCTATTTATAAAGCTAGGAAGGCTCAAGTGTTTAAAAATGTTTTTTTTAATGATTTACAGTATAGAAAAACATATCACACTGTAGCTATTATGGCCCGTTGCAAAAAAAGCACCAAAAAACATCCTACCGACCACATGGTAAGGCAAATCTCTAAAGCCTAGTTAACAAAATCAAGCACTCAAGATATTCAACGCGTTTGGTAGAACATGTGCTTCATGGAAGTTAAAAGAAAACTGCACAATTGGAATTAAACGGCTTATTAATGGAAATATGTGCTTTAGAGAGACAAAACAAAGATTAATCGCATGGCACCTGATGATCCAAGGTATGTTAGAAAGTCCATTAATCAAGCATTTATGAGAATGTGTTTGGAATGGTGTTGCCGCAACTGGCAATTGATGGCATTCCCAATAAGGAGAAATACATGAAAATACTAAATAATGTATTACTGCCGTGGGCTGAGAAGAAATTGCCTGTTATATGACAATTATAACAAGACAATGATCCAAAGCTCAACTAGTACTATTTTTTACGGGCAATTACATGAATGTTATGGAATGACTCTCATCCAAGTCACGGCGAAACTTGCCAACAAATTGTTTGCTGAAAATTCCTTTAATGTTCTGGAAAGCATTTGTGTTGTTACGTAGAAAGGGCAGTAAGTTTTAAAAGTATAACCAATATGGATACTCTCTTGCAGAGAAAGTGAAGGTATCTGTTGAGCGATGCCGACGTGTCCTATCATCATGTACAATCTATGTGAGGCTGTAAGATAGCAAATGGGTGCTGCAACAAATATTGTTTAATATTTTAATAGTAATGTAATCGTTTCTAATTAGCTGACGCAGTCAAATTGAAGAACATTTTATGGGCCCCAAGGCGTTCGATAAAATTTGTTTTGGTGTATATACGAGTTGTAATAGCTGGAATCTCATTCGAAGGGCTCAATATTAATTAAGGTGTAGCTTTATTTCTCTTCGTTTATAATTTTTTCTGAATAATCTTTTCCGTCAAACTTTCAGCTTTATTTGTTATTTTGCAAATAATAGCAAGATTTATCGTACGTTTTTTCAACTATATGCAAATTCTCTCAAAGCTTGGCTCAATCAGAATGTTGTTTATGGATTGTAAAGTGTTTCTAATTAGTTGTCAGTAGCTGTAAAAATATGTTACCTAATTTACGGTGATCCGTGCCTTACTAGTTTTTAAAAGAAAATTAATTTTATGAGCTTAACCAACTATACATTCTCAATTCATTTCACTAAATTGCAAAGCTAATTTTAATATTACTTAAGGTACGGTCAGATTTGGCAAATATTTATTCAAACATTTGTAGCCACTTGTTTTAGCACAAATTTGTTTGACGTTGTTTACTCTTACAAGAGTTTTGCAAGATCAAACAACATCAAATAAATTAAAAATAAATATTTGTTGTGCTTTGGCCTCAACAAAAAAGTTTTTTTTTTTTTAAATAAATAAAAGAGTTCAAATAAACGTTATTTATTGAGTTCCTGTTTTTGAGTTTTTAAAAAACTTCTGTTTTATATTGTTAATACATCTTTTTTATCTTAAGCCTTTTTAAACAAAGCTTTCATGTTTCATTATCAAAATTATCAGCTTAAGCATTGTTATTTCTTAACAGATTTTTTTTTTTTTAACTTCACTAGAATATATAAAATTTCATAAAACTTTCAAAACAATTATGTCGTAACAAAAACTGCAAGGCTAGTAATTTGTAAAAAAAACGTATTTAAACAAAGTATTAACTAAGGACATGTGTGAAAAAATCTTGTTTATTGAAGTTTTTATGTTTATTAAATGTCAAGGTTTTTTAAATGACCTGTAAAAATCTGTTTCTTTTTTTCAATGTGCAAAATAATATTGAATTTATATTCATGATATAAAGTTTTTTTATTAAAACAATTTTCATATACAGTGAGAGGTATAAATGAGTCAGTATATGTTTGTGCCTTGTACACTTTTGATTGTATAAAAATAAAATAATAAACAAAAATTAAAAATGTTTTGTTTTTTGTCATTTACTTTATTTTATTTTATTGCGCATAGTAAACACTTTTTGCAAATTAGCCAATACAAATCAAATTATAATAAAGAAGCTATCATGAGCTTGATATTTAAATAATGACAAAAAGTAGCTATTCTACTCGAGTTATAGCTAAACAGCTTAAAGTAAGTCAATCAGTGGTCAAAAGTGTCCAAAAAAGGTGTTCTACTTTTACCAAACCAGCAAAGGTAGTAAAAAGGCAAGTCTGTAGACAAGTCTTTATAACCAAAAGATGATTCTATAACAAGAGGCAAGAGGCCGATTAGTCGATGGACAGCAAGAGGAGACCTTCGCATCTTAAAAGTAAACAAAAATGAAAACCTGCATTGTCGGTAATAAAAATGTTAAGGCACGGTTAAAGTTTGCCAGAGAGCATAGAACTTTTAGAGTAGATGACTGGAAATGTGTATTCTGTAATCAAACCATTTGGACGAGGTTTGGCAGGGAGTTCAGCGCGAATGAGTTAGTATACAAAATAAATGAATTAAAAAATTGTCTGGCTAATTATGAAAAATACTAACATTCCCTAAAGTTTTTGTATGGTAATTTCGTTTTCTTTTTCCCAAAACTTAATAGATTTTGTTTTCATTTCTAAATTATATATATGCAATAACAAGCACACAAAGTATTAACATGTAAACATTTGAGCTCCTCACTGTACAATATGTGTCTTTTTTTTGGGTTATTTAAACAATTTTTTTTCAGCCCTAAAGTTGATTCTTTTTTACAATGTTAATGCATGTAGGTACATATATGTGTGAAGGTATGTAAGTGTTAAGTGTTTGATGATGTCTGTAACATACATACATATGGTGAATTTCATGTCAAGTGACCCAATTTTAAAAATCGATGTCTTCCGATTTGGATAAAATTTGCACCAGGGTAAGTACTATTGGATAGTAGGCCAGACACAAATTTTCAGCTTTATCAGTCAAGAAGTGCCGGAGTTAGAGGGGGTCAAAGTTGGACATTTTGGTCAATTTTGGTCATACAGGGTTTTTTTTTAAATGTGTGTAACTTTTCACCTATTGGTCCTAGCAAAAATTGTCTAAAGGACTGTAGATAGCTATTTCTTCAATCATTCCAAAAATATTTTTTTTTAATTTAAAAAAAAAAACATTTTTAATTTTTTTGCAATTTTTTCAAAAGAAAGCTTATACAAGGTGGCGCAAAAGTAATCCTCCTATCAGAAAATGCTATAAATTTTGCGAGGCCGCTAATGCCAGTTCTGTCAGCAATATTCCGCGTTCTGGAGCAGTGTAGCGTAATAGCGTGTTCAGATATGACCCTTAATTGCGTTAATCGCAATTAACGCCATTATTGAGCTCAATATTCCATATAAAATCTTAATTAATTATTGCGCAATAAGTACGAAATTGTTATAATATTGAGTAAGATTTCGAATACAACACTGTTCACAACTGTGTTTAGTGAACAAAATTGTATAAAATGCAAATGTCAACAAAAGAAATCATTAAAAAATCAATGTGAAGGTAAGTTTGTTTACGTAGAAACACAACAACCATATAGAGTATTTTGTGTATTGTCAAATGATTTTACATAGAAACACAACAACCATATAGAGTATTTTTTGTATTGTTTTCCAACTGTCGAATGATTATTGAGTAAGCTGAAAATTGCGTATGCCTGAACACTTAAAACAATATTGTCAATTAACCGAATATTGACTCAATTAAGTTTTATATCTGAACACAGTATAATATTGTTTATTAACGCGTATTTTGCACAAATGTCAAAAAAGAACTGACATTAGGGGCCTCGCAAAATTTATAGCATTTTCTGATAGGAGGATTACTTTTGCGCCACCTTGTACAATTTACTTTAAGGCCTTTAAATTCGCTTAATGGGATGCGAGTGGGATATCTTTAAAAAAATTATTTTTTAACTCAAGAATAGGATTTTTCAATATTTGGCACATGTATCATTTTCATTTATATATTAATTTTATTAAATTATTTATTATTATTATTCTTATTTAGTATTAAAAGTAATAAAAAGAAAAAAAATTAAAATAGTGCATATGGTACAAACTTAAACACTTTCTTCTTTGAGTTGCAAATTTTTTTTAAAGATACCCCACTTGCATCTTATTAAGTGACCCCAAAGCTCTTAAAGAAAATGGTCTAAAGTTTCTTTTGAGGAAAAATAAAAAAACACTCCATTTGGAAAAAAAAATATAAAAATGGGGGAAAATGAAAATGATACATGTGCCAAATATTGAAAAATCCTATTCTTGAGTTAAAAAATATATTTTTTTAAAGATATCCCACTCACTTCCCATTAAGCGATTATAAAGACCTTAAAGTAAATTGTATAAGCTTTCTTTTGAAAAAGGCCCAAATTACAAAAAAAAATTAAAATTTTTTTTTTTTTTAATTAAAAAAAAAAATATTTTTGAAATGATTGAAGAAATAGCTATCTATTGAAGAAATAGCTATCAATTTTTGCTAGGACCAATAGGTGAAAAGTTACACTCATTTTAAAATAACCCTTTATGACCAAAATAAACCAAAATGCCCAATTTTGACTCCCTCTAACTCAGGTAGTTCTTGACTCTGGCCTACTATCCAATAGTACTTACCCTGGTGCAAATTTCATCCAAATCGGAAGACATCGATTTTTAAAATTGGGTAACTTGACGTGAAATTCACCATATGTATATACAAATAATATGGTACAATTTTATGATGATCGGTCCATAATTATACGAAACTCCCATATAAGACCCTCTCCGTAATTCACCTTAACACCCATAAGTCGTTTAAAAGTATATTTTAATAAATTTGTGGATGGACTGGTAATAGGTCATATCTCCCATATAGCGCCCATTTCTGAAAAACTGTTTTATACATATACTGTAGATGTAGGATATTATTTTACCCCTGGTTTTCCCCTTGGCAGAATATTTGAACCTACATATTATTTAATTGTTTTATTACTAGAGGTTTTTACATCTTGTCAATGTTAAAAATTTAGTCATTTTTTATATCAATGGTTAAACTTTGATCGCAATTTATGTTGAATTTTCGTTAAAGGGAGTTTGTGGTTAAGTATCATTATTATTTACCATGGAGGTCTAAAAAGTAAATTTTTTTAGATAGTTGGTACAAAATCCTATATAATTATGCTGCATTTTTAGGATTTTATTTTTATGTACGAGTTCATATAACCTTAATAAACATATAAAGTGCAATCCATAAATTTTTAGAATCTATTTAAAAAAAATTAAAATCTATATGATTATTACTTTTGTATCGCTTCTGAACATACGCACATAATATGCTTATCATTCATGCTGTTTTACACAAACAACACATTCATAAGGATTCGTTTTTATTTATTTTTTCTAAAAAACATTTGCAATATATTGTATGTTGCCCTGACAAATAACATTTTATAATTATTTGCTGTAATATATACTTGAAAATAAAAAAGAAATAGCTCATTTTCAATTAAAAAACTTTCAAAAAATAATTTTACCATCATTAAAATATTTTATGCTTTACAAAAAAAGTGTTATTTACTAAAAATATAATAAAAAAAAATCATAAAATCTCTGTGTTCATATGAGTGTAAATATTTGTTTAATGGTATTTGTCTGTAAAAATAAATATTGTCATACATATATTTGCAACCATATCAACAAAAACTGAAATTTAATAAAAAAAAAAACCAAATATTTTGTTGAAATGTCCATTACTATGCAGACAATTTAAGCAAATAATGACTGTTCATCAATTTTATATCTATTAAAACCATGTTCATATAGAAATACATTTAAAACTATTGTGTAAAACAATAAATCATTTCATATTAATTTCCACATGAGAACAAACTACCGGGTCTACACCATTTCTAGTCAAAATATAGGTCAATATTCAAAAACTCAAAATCAATTGTTGCTTTCGCCATATTAATTTGTGCCATTAAAATAACTCTAACTATTTACTGGTCAATCATCCTACTCTCACCCAAAGTGTCAATTGCACTTTTACCAGCCATGTCGAGAACTCTCATTTTTTCTACAACAGCATATAAAATATTAATAATATTAATAATAATAATATCTAAATTTTTATTGAATAAATACATTAATTGTTAATTAAAATTGTTTACACACCATAAACATGCAAACTAAATAATTAAAATATAATAGTTATAATTAAAACATAAATAGAAACCATTATAATTATAAACTAATAATAATTTATAAATCAAATTTAAATGACCGCAAAACGAATGCAAAAAAAATGCACAAATGATTATTTGATGCTGAGGTTTATAAACTGTATGATGAAGGCAGAAATATTTGAACAAACAATGCAGAAAGAATGTTCGGCTGTGCCGAATCTTTAATACCCTCCACCTAAACGTAATAAGAAATACAGAAACTACACTGGTTATAGGACTAGAATATGCTTATACTATGTTCAGATATAAAACTTAATTGAGTCAATATTCGGTTAATTGACAATATTATTTTAAGTGTTCAAGCATATACAATTTTCAGCTTACTCAATAATCATTTGACAGTTGGAAAACAATACAAAAAATACTCTATATGGTTGTTGTGTTTCTATGTAAAATCATTTGACAATACAAAAAATACTCTATATGGTTGTTGTGTTTCTACGTAAACAAACTTACCTTCACATTGATTTATAATGATTTCTTTTGTTTTCATTTGTTGACATTTGCCATTTTCTACAATTTTGTTCACTAAACACAGTTGTGAACAGTGTTGCATTCGAAATCTTACTCAATATTATAACAATTTCGTACTTATTGCGCAATAATTAATTGAGAATTTATATGGAATATTAAGCTCAATAATGGCGTTAATTGCGATTAACGGGCAATTAAGGGTCATATTTGAACACGCTATTATTCTGTGTCTTATTCAGTTTTAGTGGAAATTTGATTAGCTTTTTATATATTGTTTAAAAGACAATTTTACGACCAACATAACTTTGTCTGATTTTAATAATACTCTTGAGTGTAATTTAAAAATTTATAAAATTAAAAAACATTTTGCAATATTCACCACATGTTAACAAACAGAGTTAAAAAAATGGGTTATATTATAAGGTGAGGCTTCTTTTGTTTGAAGCTGATCTCAATTATATTATTTACAGGCGATTTATTGGTAGCCTCTAAATCCAGTAACCACTAATGTGATGTCTATATATTTTAGGCTTATTTTGGTTGAATTTCATCTCAATAGCGTTATTTACAAGAGTTGTAAAGTAGGTTGTTATACTCGGAAGTGGGCTTAATTCAGGAGCTGTTATTGACTGACAGCTAAAAAATCCAGTAGCATAATTGCCGCATAATAGATATTAGTATGATTTCTGGATTAAACATTGTGATTTGTATAAAATTTGTTTCGATATTGATATTTATTAGACATTTTTGTGGGTAGATCTTCTTAAATTTTGGAACAGTGATTTTTATGCATATGAGGACATCTAACGTCGAATTGCAACATAAGAAAGGCATATTCAATATACATACACTAGAGCCCGGATTTGCGTATATCCTATTTGCGTCGTTTCGTTTCGCGTCGCTTTTCTAAATGTGGTTTAATCCGCTTTGCGTCGTTTTGATTCCGATTTGCGTCGACTTTGAAATTTTGTGTCATTCTGTTTTGCATCATTTTGCTTCCGATAATTAAATGTGAATATTTTGCCTACTTGCCTATAAAAAGAGGAATTCCCATTTTATTCATACTTATCATATGAAGTTACATGCTATTAAATTAATTTTGATTATGCTTTTATGTATTTATGTAAATAGATTTTTTTCTCCTTAAATATTTTTTATTCCGTGTTTAAAATATATTTTCAATTATCTCTTTTTAATGATAACAAAGACCTGCTGAAATAAATATAATCAAACGTACCATAAGACGTTTTTTTTTAATAAAAGCATTTGTATAGAAAATATTGATTCGATTTGCGTCGTTTCGGTTTGCGTCGCATTTCGCCGGTCCCTATTAACGACGCAAATGGGGGCTCTAGTGTATTAGTATTAAAGTAAATTTCGGAAGTGGTGGATATAGTCGTATATGTACCGATATTCTCAAAATCTAACAGTTTGATTTTGGCATGTATGTAAATGATCCGTGTAAAATTTTGGATCGTTGCCGTTATTTATAAGAGATCTATGAATATTAAAGTGATTTTCGGAAGAGGGCTTTATATGGGGGATACGGTCAAATATGTACCAAAATTCACAAAATATTGTGGAATGATTTTTGTAAATGATCTATACAAAGTTTTGTGTCGATACCGATATTTATAAGATAAATGGCTTTTTCGGATGTGTTCCTTATATGGGAGCTATGACCAATTATGGCCCAACCACCACAACATTCAGTACAAGAATTTATTTACCTATATTTTAAACTTTTAACATAATTTATACCAGTTGAATACGTATTTAAGTGAATTTTGGAAGTGGACTTTATATGGGGTCTATGGTCAAACATGAACCGAACCAAAACAAAATTTCGTTTTGCGATTTCTTTTTGCATGAAACTTATTTTTGCTAAATTTTGTATGGATATTCCAATTTTATAGGCATTTATGTATAATTGAGCTAGTATGGGGGCTATGAGAAATCGCAGACCGATTTTTACTATTTTCCTCACACTTTCTTCTTTTATCATAAAAATAACGTGTATAAAATTTCATGGTAATATCTGCAATATATTTCAAAAAACTGGAAGAAAAATCTTTAAAAATATCACATTTTGGTCCATAAAGCCTCAGTTAGCCGACTGTAACGGAATGTAGTGTAATGACGTAAAAATGTAAGGAAATTCTATTTCTTACAGATTTATATATTACGGTGTTGCGTTACTTTAGATCTCCATAACCATTTGCATTACTTCACACAAAACAATATCCATCAGCTGTTTCTTACTGTTGCAGTTACATTCCATTACAGTCGGCTAACTGAGGCTTAACTCTGGTTTTACTTTACTGATTTTGCTGATTTTCAATACCAAAGTTACCTGCAAAATAGGAAATATTTTTGTGGAAATTTCGTTTAGTTAAATTGTGTAGTTTGGACGTGATAGTGTTTTACACAGACGGACATGGCTCAATTGACTTCATAAGGATCAAGAAAATATATACTTTGTTGAGTCTCAGATCAATATTAACAAAGTTTTACACGGTACAAGTTTTACTCTTGGTGGTGGAGGGTATAAAAAGGAATAAAACTAGAACTAAACTACAACTGAACTAGAATTTAATTTAAGTGTTTTCTTTAATTTATTATATATTTATTATATAATGCTAATTTTTAATTAAATTCAACACAAGTAACAATTAGTAAATTGTTAAGACACTTCTATCCTCTAAAACATTTGAACTTGTGTGTCGTATGTTTTATTGCCACTCATTCCTGCATTCATTAATTTATAGTCAGTCATGCTTTTTTGCATTTCGTTCATTATGGTTGTTTTAATTGCAGCCAGGAAGATGACTAGTAAGAGTACAACAGTTGGACAGTATTTACACGATACGATTACGATTACTTGGGGATTTTGTTGTGTGTTGTCGTTGTTGTTGTTGTTTTATATATATCTTTAGATAGTTTTCCTATGTTATTCTGGCAACTCATAGTTGCAGCAATTTTGTTCTGTATCAACAATGACAAGTATAACAAATGCAACAATGAATGTACGAAAACTTATTCCACCGCATTAGACTTTGAATTAAAGTTTTACAATTTGTTTTTTGTTATACTCGTTTTTGATTATACTCATTTCGTTAATGCACTGGGAAAAATAAGAATTTAAGGAAATCCAGTTTAATACACTTAAGATCTTGCTCAAACTAAAATTGTATGGTAGGTTTTTTTTCTCTCTGTGTATTGCAAAAAATACATTATGCATTTGATTTTGTTGAATTAATTTGTCGTATTTTGTTTTAGCTAAAACTAAAACTAAAACATCAGCCAGAGCAACTACAACAAAAACAGAAAGTAAGAAAGTAGAAAAAAAAAAACACTACAACCGACTTGAAGTTTTGTCAAGTTACAATGCAGTCATGTTTGTATTAGAACGTGTGACATTTGAAACGTGTCTGCCTTAAGCACAAGATACACAAACACTTGTTCAGACTTAAGGCGCATTTCTTATTTCCCTTTCCTGTTCCTCCTCCATTACATTACAACACTACTGGAAATATCTGTAAGTAGTAGTATGTGGGTATGTGGGTGTGTGTGCATGTGCTTTATTCTTTGTGTGTCTGCCATTTAAGTGGTTGTGTGCGTAAGATTTTAATTAGAATTTAACTAAAATATTTAAGTGGTTTTTATGAAAATCAAGTAAATAATTTGAAGTCATTAGACATGATTAAACAGAAAATGAAAAGCAAATCTAAATATGCTGGTTGCAGGCAGTTTTTGGAAATTGAAATACAAGAAATCTTTGTAGCTTTTCTCTGTAAACATAAAATTTAGTTTGTTTTTGTATTAAGCATTAGATCTCTGTATGCTGTATTGGAATTAAATATTATAAATATGTTGGTATATTGAATGCTGTAAGATAAAGTTAATGTTTATAATTCTATAGATTTTATAATGAATTTTAGTTTTTGTTTTAACAAAATCTTAGTATTAATTAGGGATTTGCTGAAATTTATTTAAATGTACATAAATATTTATGGAAGTATTTTTATTTATTAATATATAGACTTGACGTTTGTGAATGTAGGGCTCTTTACATAGCCAAACAGAAGTTCTTAGGCAAACATGAACTGGTTGACTTATTTGAATTAAAGTGTGAAACTTTAATGCCACAGAAATGAAGAATGGATGACTGTGATCGTATTTTGTTTTATAAAAATTATTATTATCATTTTACTATTTTTTTTGTTTGGCTGTAGTAAAATTTTATTGGTTATAAAAGAAATTTTAGGCCCTAATTTTGTAAATCACTTGCGTTCAATGCCTCACCTATGCTTCTGCGAACGCACCACCAAAAATAAAATATTTCCTCGGACAAAGTTTTTTCATATGAATATTTGCTCTCTCTCTCTTTAAAAGAAAGGCGTCAAACTTCATACGAAAAAAACTTTGTCCGAACAAAATATTTTGAATTGTGAATTTTGATTCATATTCAATATCATCTAAAGCTGACAACTAAATTTAAACTCATTGTTGAGGTGACCAGATCTAGACTGTTAGATTGTTCTGAAATTTAGATTGCACATTTTTGTCAATAATTTTCGAAGGCCAATTTAAATATTTTTAATTGTCTTAGGCCCAATAAAACAGTGCGTATTTAAGTGCCATTTATTTTTAAAGTGCATTTAAGTACAAAATTTTGTTTTTCACTGAAAAATTAAATGCAACTTAAATGGCCAACGATGTTCATTTAAGTGCAACTTAAGTTGTAAACATTGAACATATGGTTTTGACATTTGTTTTTGTTTTTTTTTTCTTTTCAATCATGCTGCTGTATTTTTTAACAGCGTCCAACAAGAAGTCAAAAGTTGGGACTTCTTTTATCCATATTTATGCCACCAAATTTAATATATAAAACACACAAAACAATACAACAAGTAAACACAAAAACCGAAACACAAAATTGTTGGCAAATTTTAACCAAAAAATCACCTGTTTTCTGAAATATATCGATAATTTTGTTGACATTTCAAAGTGCTACCATATTTTTACCACAAAATCATAACAGCAATTAAGTATGACTGAAAAAATGAATCTGTATTTAAATGCAACTTAAGATTTTATGAAAATTAACTAAAACTACACTTAAATACGCACTGTTTTATTGGGCATTAAACCTTATTTTTAAAAATAATTATATCTTATATTGTAAAATTTACTAAATTCTAAAATCTTTAAAAATTGTGATTAATTTTCATTTTGATTAATAACTTTAATCGTAACTAAATAGTTAAATATTTTATAAATTTCTAAAACTCACAATCACTATCTGAGTCGATTAAACGATGTCCGTCCGTTCGTCCGTCTCGATGGCTGTCCATGTCCAGCTTGTACATAGAGTGCAGGTCGAAATTTTGAAGACATTTCGATAAAATTTGGTACGTGATATTTTTTCGCCCCAAGTACGGATGGGATTGAAACTGGTGAAAATCGGTCCATTATTTCACCTGTCCCCCATATAAATGTCCTCCCGAAATTGGGGTTTGTCGATCATAAATGTTTGAATTATGCAAGTATCCAAAAAAAATTTCATCACAAATGAGTGGTAAATGAAGCCAAATCACATCTACAAATTTTGTGCAGATTGGTCCATAATTGATCACAGCTCCCATATAAGGCCCACTTTCGAAAATCACTTTCAAGAGCATAACTCTCTCAAAAATGTTGGTATCCAAATAATATAGAACGTTTATATATTTCATATGTATACACATAATACGGTATAATTTTATTAAGATCGGTCCATAATTAGTCATAGCTCCCATATAAGGCGCACTTCCGAAAATCACGATCATAAATTTCTTAAAAATGTTGGTATGCAAATAAAATTTGACACAAATAAGTTTCTTATATACAAAAACAATGACACCTCGGTCCATAATTAGTCGAAACTTCCATATAAGACACTCTCCGTAATTCACTTTATCCTCCATAAATCTTTTAAAAGTATTTATCTCGAGATAAAGAATATAATATTTATATTCACAGAAATCATGACACTAAATTTTTGGATGATCGGACCATAATAGGTTATATCTCCCATATAACGCCCATATACTGGGTAATCGGGCTTGACCGACTATACTTTCTTACTTTTTTGTTTGTTTATTATTGGGCTGACCGCCGACTTTGATATTTGTCAGCATGGAGGTTGGGCTTAGGAACTGTGTAGCGATTTCAATCTTTAGCTATACTTCTATCCTCAATCATTTCTTCTACTATATTTGTAATTCATTATTTTTTTTGTTAGCTACCAAAGTAAAGTCGATGTAACTGATTTTAAAAGCTACATATATATATATATATAATTTATTTGGAAACAAAACTCACTCCCCACTAACGAGCACAGTCGTAATTACAGGTAGCCAGGTTCCCAAGATACACTCAATCATTGAATCGTTACAAGCCCTTCTGCCATTCCATTAAGACATACAATTTCGTTAATTTGTCTAATCAAAGTTAGTGCTGGTTGGGAACAGTTCTAAATTTGAGCCAACCTTGATGCTAAAGGAAAAACAAACCAGGTATAAGATATAGGTATCTATTATATCAAAACATTAAACCATTTAATTTTGGCTCCATCCAAATGTAGACATTTACTAGAATAAGTGCAATCGTTTAAAATAGCATTTCTACACACTTTGTTTCAACCAATAAATTTACCTATCAATCAACTTGAGTCTATAACAAAAACATTTATATTTATCTAGACACGAAAAATCTACTTCTGGCCAGTCATTATTTTGAAGTGTATTATAAAAATAAAATAACTACAACCCGTGCACACAAAAAAAAACCTACTTTAAAACCTTTTAGCTCAATTTTTTCAGCAAACTAGAACTCTTCAAATAGCAATCATACATTTAGTGGGCCAACAAAAACATAAAGGCTAAATGAAAATAAAAATAAAAACCATTTTAGAGCAATATATATGAATAACACAACATCATGAAATGGCCAAGAAAATAAAATAAGAAGAAAACCAAAAAAAAAAAAAACAAAAAAAAAAACAAGACCAAATCTTCATTTAGATAAATTTAATGTAATAAATCACATTATCTATAAAATTATACAAAACAACTACAAGACATAACGAATCCACACAAAACATACACATACGAATACAAATAAATAGTAGGGGAAAAAAGCATTTATAACAAATAAATATATAAAATAAATAAAACCAAAATTTAAACAATCTTGCAAACAAACATATAAATAAAATAAAATTGCAAGATACAACAAATAAGACAAATGTGAAATAGTAAATACATTTTATTTTTTGTTTTGTCAAAAAAAAAAAAAATTATAATAAATGCTAAAATAGAATATAAACCCCAAAATATTTGTGAGGCAAAGAAATATTCAAGCAAAGCTAAAATCAAATAGAAATTGAGACTGGCAAATAAGTAATAAAATATGGCAGAATAGCAAATATAAATATACGAGTACAATAAATAAATAAAAAGAATTAAAATCTAACAAAATGCTAAAATAAATAAAAATCAAGTCAAGAGTAAAATATGTATATTAAACACAAGTACAACTTCGAAATTCACAAAAGGCAGTGAGGAGCAAAAGTGAATTATAGTTTTGAGAAAGTGGTCAATAAAGTCGTTGGAATTGTCTAACAAAGATATTCAATGAATCTGTATAGCAAAATTTTGTCTTCATAACTATCATATCTAGCGCAAAAAATATGATGTACGAGGCCTTATTTTATAGACACATGGACTTCCAGACGCTCTGCAAAAGATGTAGATTAAAGATGGTTGTCCAAATGGTACTAAATGAGACTACATTAGACGAATTTCTGAAATATGTTTGGAATATAGAAAGTCACGCCAATAATAATATTAATACTCGTATGTTTGAAACTTTAATACCGGAACACTGTTCTTGGAATTTAGCTAAAATTGATCAAAGCTAAACAAGGATGTTTCTACGACAATATGACAACAAAAATGTTAGTGATTTAAAAATATTTAAGATCTGTTATATGTACTTGCTAAAATTTTTAACAACATTATTGAAAACTAAGAAATATTTATCTCTTTTAAAGATATATAAAATCGTTCCAATACAAGAAAAAAAAAACTGTTTGTATTCTGACTTTTGACCCGTGTCAGTACTATCAATCATTGATAAAATTAAAAAAATATTTTAGAAATATAAACGGCTATTATAATTTTATATAAGTTGAAAAACAAACTAATTACTAATGTAAAATTAATGATTTAGTAAGCACTTGTTTACTCACATTTAACTTATTTTTCACTAATATATGGATGTCGTCATTGAATTTCTCATTTCTTTAAAAAGCAACGCGCCTTGTTTTAAATAGTATATAACCTTCCAATACGTTATGCCACTGCCAGCTTTTACAAATACAATCACCCTTATTGTGTAAGGCGTTGGCGTAAAACGACACCTTGCATTGTCATAGTAAAACGACAAATTTTTCATACGCGAATTAAAGAACTGTATTTAATTAAGTTCTAAAAAAATCAACCGTTTAGGTTGAACACCAATTTATTTCTCAAATATTATTTTGTTTACAATGGTTTTTTATAATTTTCTTAATATTATTTACAATGTTTTTTAATATTAATTACTAGGAAAAAGAATACAATGCAATTTAAGCTAAATTATAAATATTGTGAAATGTTATGTTTGCATTTACTTGTTTTTGATATTAATTATTAGGAAAAAGAATACAATGCAACTTAAGCTAAATTATAAATATTGTGAAATGTTATGTTTGCATTTACTTGTACGGAAGTTCAGTTTATTGAACTTACGTACAAGTCAAAAATATGAATTGGGCCAAAAATGAAATTTGGAATAATTCTAAAGAATTCAATTGGAGCAATTTCCTGTCTAGTGTATTGGCCTCTTTGTTGTAGTTGGTAGTGTGTACATAACTCCTCCCTGCCCAGTTTGAAGCGTAGGGACAGAAGGAACTGAAGGGACTGCAGCTTCATTGTGGACTTCTTGTTTAATATTTAACTTGTATACTCTTCTCAAGATATAAATTGTTACTGCAATGATAATTAGCCATATGAAGGATTCAATTAAGTTCTGCACATCTAGTCTGGATGATATTGAAATAATCTCATTTTGCTGGTTGATGTTATAATCTGATAGCTTTTTTAGGGTAATAGTTTTCATCTCAGTTGAAGCATGAATTTGGGAGGTTGATACTGGGGCAATATATACGTCTGGAATTCTTAATGAGTTAAGAATTTCCTGCGTGTTATTCATACTTTGATAGGAATTTTGTGTTTGAGAGGAAGATTGGGTTTGGATCGAATCTTGATTTGGCATTTCAGGTATAATAGGTAAACTTGAATGGTGTTCTTGTGTTACGTTATCAAGGCTTTTTGGCTTTTTTGTTAATTTAAATAAGGCTTCAGTCTTTGCCTTCCTTTTGAACATTAGATACAGAGATAAATGTATATATGTATTTTGTTCTAGTTGGAAATTTTATTATTACTTAAAATATCTTATTTCTAAATGCTTACAAATATAGCAGGAGTGGAGCCGTAGTCAGCATGGAGAAGTAGATTGGTGTAGGTTCTCAGTCGTAAATGGATTGAAATCCAACGGTGTCAATTTTCGGTGGATTGTTGCTTGTGATGATTTTTCTAACGGAGATATCCTCTCCCCGTTTTATGTGTGTTAAAGTCTTGTTTAATGTTCTTATTATTATTATTAACTTTGTATATCTTTTTTTTATTGTATTTTTCTTTAGCGTTTTTTTTTTTGTTGACGTTTTTTAACAGAGATATTCCCTCCCTGTTCTATAACGTTTTTAAGTAACGGAGATATTCTCTCCCCGTTTTATGTGTGTTAAAGTCTTGTTTAATGTTCTTATTATTATTATTAATTTTGTATATCTTTCTTTTATTGTATTTTCTTTAGCGTTTTTTTTTTGTTGACGTTTTTTAACAGAGATATTCCCTCACTGTTCTATAACGTTTTTAAGTAACGGAGATATTCTCTCCCCGTATTATATTTATTTTCTTTTTAACGATTTTAACAGAGATATTCTCTCCCTGTTTTATACCGTTTTTGTTAAAAAAAAATTCTTTTCTATAGGTTTTTTTTTTTTTTAAAGCAATTGTTATTCTAATATTTTACTTTTTCTTTTTGTAATAACTTTTTGTTAAAATATTAATGTCACTTGTGAATATTATTTTCCTTTTTGAAATAACTTTTTGTTAAAATATTAATGTCACTTGTGAATATTACTTTATATTTATATTTTTTTTTTATATCATCACTGTCAAAATCACTTAAAATTGATACCGCGACTGCCCGAGTAGACTGCGCCAATTAAAGAACTGTATTTAATTAAGTTCTAAAAAAATCAACCGTTTAGGTTGAACACCAATTTATTTCTCAAATATTATTTTGTTTACAATGGTTTTTTATAATTTTCTTAATATTATTTACAATGTTTTTTAATATTAATTACTAGGAAAAAGAATACAATGCAATTTAAGCTAAATTATAAATATTGTGAAATGTTATGTTTGCATTTACTTGTTTTTGATATTAATTATTAGGAAAAAGAATACAATGCAACTTAAGCTAAATTATAAATATTGTGAAATGTTATGTTTGCATTTACTTGTACGGAAGTTCAGTTTATTGAACTTACGTACAAGTCAAAAATATGAATTGGGCCAAAAATGAAATTTGGAATAATTCTAAAGAATTCAATTGGAGCAATTTCCTGTCTAGTGTATTGGCCTCTTTGTTGTAGTTGGTAGTGTGTACATAACTCGCGTTACACAATAAGGGTGAATGCTAAAAAAATAACTTGCCAGTTCGGGATTTATATAAACAGCAAATGTTGTTATACATATTTAAGTCTATAGGAGGATTTAGGCCAAAAATTTTATTCAAATGTAAGACGTCCTGGTAGAATTACTAGACAAGTACAGATTGCAAGATGTTGCATTGAATTAACCAAGCAACGTCTTATATTTGCTGGTCCAATTTAATACAAAAATTTACCAGCTAGACTAACAAATATGACCATTATGCCATATTTTAAACATAGTTTTAAAATATATTTGTTAAATAATTTAGCAACACTTCTGTTATAATACATTTATTTCTATACATAATTTGTTTTTAGTATGTATACAAATATAACTAAATATATATTAATAAATAATTCATAATGTAATACCATGCTACTGCCTCCAAAAAACCTAAAGGTGCTGAAGCATTAAATTGCAATAAATTATAGTAAAATATTAGTTGATTGATTGATATTGATATATATCTATATATAACTATCAAAGTGCTAGATTATGTATGTAAATGTACGTACACACACACAATTTTACTCCTATTAAAGACCTTTTGGTACTTTTTCAAGCCAGCATATGCTAAAAAGAACTTTACAATGACCATCACTGTTTCGAACAGCTGACTGTTTATTTATTGTATGTAATAATAATGCAAATAAAGTGGAATTTGTTTGTTTGACGTAGGGCACGTTTCAAATGTTCTATAAGAATATAAACTTACTTACAGTACGGTACGGTACAGTGCGGGGACGTGGACATTTGGCTAGTTCTACCTTTACAAACTGACGATGTTAAATTGCAAAAAAAAAAAAAAAAAAAAAAAAAAACTTAAAAAGATGCTTCACGAAACAAGTCTCGCAAGTTTGCCCAATTGCACAAAAACAATATCATGAGTTTCGTTAATATTTATTTGTCAATAAAATTAAATACATTAAAAAAATTGAATATATATGTACTTCTGGAATATTCATCCTAAAAGTTATTTTTTCCAAATTATTTCCGAAATTCGACTTAGGACCATTTGGACTAGCTTCTCTGTTACTGTTTTTAAAAATTCAAGAATGTTGATTGTTAAGTACTTAACAGTGCCCTGTTGACTGTAACATTATCAATGTTAAAAAAAACTGTGGTTTTTGTCTGTATTAGTTAAATACAAATTTATCTACACACACATTATTAACTCGTAGTCCATTGTAATTCTTTTATATTACGATTCAAGTCGCTATAGATTGTATGCAAATCATAGTTAGCCCTGGTAATCATTTGATAAATCACTTATTCGTGGGTCAAGTCCGCGTACTGCAGGGTTTTCTTTCCAAGTACCAACTACAAACAAAAACACTTGTATTTTTTATAACTTTCTAGACCTGATGTACAGTTCCTTACTAAAGTTTTTATTTGCAATTTTTGTAACTTGCTGTATTAATTTGATTGTCCTGATTCTTTACTTGGACTTCTTTTTAAGCAATTCAATTGCTTTACTTTTTTCCCCTTTTGTTATACATCTTAAGTGCATCAGTTAAGTTTCGTTAAACCAAACAGAATATTCCATAAAAACCAAACAATTTTGTTGATGTGTTTTCTTTTCATGTGGTTTCCTTTATTTCTTTTTTTTCATTTTTATATATTTTTTTTTTGTATTACACAATTTTCTTCTTGTTGCATATGCTCGTATACTATACACTGGCATAAGTGTATTATATCTGAAGGGGACAAGATAGTTATTGATGAATAAATAAATACTTTTTGAAAATATTGAAAATAAGGGTTATTTTTTGATCAGACCTCGTATATGACTTTAGTTTTTCTTTTACTTTGTCTGCCAGTGTGTTGCAAGCAAAACAAGATTGATGACATTTTGTATTAAGATTTAATATAAACAACCATGAGTCTGAGTATTATGTATACACAATATAGTTTATAAATATACTGGTTTCAAAGAAGCTTATCTCTACAAATATAAATAATATATGTATGTACGAGTATATGCAAATATAACTAAAAATATTGTATATAGATAGTAGCGGTATGAATAGCTGTTATTATAAATATATTCTAAAGCCTATGAATCCATATAACAGTCATAAGTCAAGCTGAAAAAGTATTTCTTTTTGCAGTTTAAGTTTCTTTATGTTTTTTTTTATACAAAATCCTAACCAAGGAATATAAGCACAGGAAAGGCCGGAGCTGCATACTAACAGCCATATCACAAGCAGTTAACTAGATGATGACACAAAACAGCCAAAGTCAACTTTATCAAACTTAACTTAAATAAAGTGAGTGAAATATTAAGAGCAGAAAAAAAATCGTTTTTAACAAATTTTGCTTTATTTTTGTCAGTCTATTCTGTTTGCTTTATTTAGTTTTGCATCTTTTGTGTAAAAATATCAAAAGTAGCTAGAAAATAGAAGAATAATATTATTTAAAGTTAAGACGAATTGTATTTACTTTTCATTACAGTTGGCTTCTTAAGAAAATTAAAAATATTAAGAAAAATTTCCAAAAAATAAAAATCTTCTTTTATACTGAAGCACTTGCCTAACTGTAAAAAAAGTTTTCAAACAAGTAATAAAAATTAAGACACAAATCACCGAATTGAATACGTATTTACTTATAATAAAAATAGTCCTAATTAAATGAGTTTAATTTCACTAAAGTCAAATCGAGTTAAAAATTCCATTAACTGTATTCCTGTGTAATAATATTACATACAACTGTTGACAACTAATTGCAAATTATCTTTTTATATTGCTGCTTGATGCTATTAGTTAACCCTGGTACTATGTTAGAAAAAAAATACACATGTTATGTTTGGGTCATATTTTGACCCCACATTTTTTAATTGAGAAAATTCAAATTCGTACATTTCGAAAATATTTTCAAGGCTTGTGATCAATGCAATATATCGTCGTTAGAGTGATTGTGTGTCGGTCTGACGGACAAACACGTTTTTTTTTGCAAGTTATGCAATGTTAAATACGAATGGGTAATCAAAAGACCCTAAACGTAGTAGCAGGGTTAAAACAAATTAAAATTTACTGTTAGGTTTTCTCTACTAAACACTTGTATTACATTAATAAGTTTTGTTGCTCTTCTTTCCTATTCACTGCTCAATTTAGATACATTTGAGAGAATGAGACAACTAATTGGAAACGTGGATTATTATTAAACAAATATATTAAGTTAAGTTTTTTTAAACTAACACAAACTGCAAAGCTTTTTGGCTGGTATGCAGAAAAACCATAGAGTCTTTGGCAAGAATCAAACCCGCCACCCTTTGACTGATATGCCAGCACACTATAGTCCAGCCTAGGGTTATTTTTGGTTAAACATGAATTCGCTGATTCTTGTTAAATACTATTCTTTGTTTAGTTTATAAGTAATTGATTATCATTATTATAAAGATTGATAATGGAAAAAGGCAAAAGCTCCTGTCCAGCTTAGCTCCATTTTGAAACTTTATTAATTCGGAAAGATTTATAAAAAATTGGAGAAAAAGTGCTGCACACAATAGTTTTTAATGATTTACAGTATATTAAAAGATATATGCCAGAGAACAGAAAGATACCATTCACATTTGCTAACCATTCGCAAATTCATTGTTTTTGCATTGCTTTTACTCGACAATAATAAAAATGTGCATTGCTGTTTGTTTACTCATTCCTTATTACTGTTTGCTATTTTACATTCCCTTTTTGTTATGCGGTTATATATCAAGCAACGAAATAATTCAATGCCACATGAAAAAACTAAAAACATTCACACCATTCGTCCAGTATTCGTTGCTTTCAGTGAATGAAAACATAAACAAAGAGCAAAAACAATACAAAACCTAATGAGAAAATAAATATTTTTTGGTTGTAGCTTTATGTGCGATTTGTTGACAGTAAACTAGTAAAGTTTGATATTTTTTGTTAGTATGTACAACTTATACAATCAGCATTGAAACCATTCATACCAATCGTTAACCATTCGTAACAATCGTTAAGTATTCGTTGTTTTTGGGAGACATGCAATGCAAGCATCATTTTTCGTTACACTCCGTTTTGTGAATAATGTCATATATTGCTTTACGGAATTGATTTATGTTGTCAACATGAGGTTCGTTTTTTGTGATTGTATTCAAAATCTAAAATTAACCAATCAATCCGTTCTCTGATATGTGCCACTGCAGCTAACGTTCTACATCGAAAAGGCCTAGAAAAATATCAGCCCACAAAAAGTCGAGTCTTTGCCTCATCATGCGATACTAGAATCGACCTAAAACACCAGCCACTGACGTCCAAGGTTAATTGATTTATTGTTAATATACACCAATTTTGAAGTGTCAAAGTACAGTCAACAGTGGCATCATGCTAATGCAAAAAAAAGCCCTCCAAAATGGTGGTAATTCTTTTAATTTTTCTTTGATTGTAAGTATAACGATCGATAAAGTGCATTTCAAAATAATTGAAAGTTTCTTAAAAATTTTTATTAAACGAAATTAACTTGTGACGTTAAGTAGTGAAAAATTTACAATGGGAGATTAGGCAAACAGTAAAGGTGTGATCAAAAAAGCGTAACCAATTGTTTTCACACAAATTTGTTTGACGTTGTTTACTCCTCCAAGAGTTTTGTAAGATCAAACAGCATCAAATTAAATAAAACTAAATATTTGTTGTGTCTTGTCCGAAATAAACAAAGTTTTTTTTTTTATAAATAAACGAGTTGAAATATCTTTTATTTAATGGTTACGTCTTTTTCGGCAACTATTTGCTAAATGTGACCGTACCTTAATAGACTTACATAGAAAAGGTAAATCGCCGCTTGAAATAGTTAAATCAAAATTATGGACAAGTACACCAAGCACAATAGCTACCGAAATTCGGAATAATATTATTTTCATCAAAGAAAGTATGTTTTAGATATTTGGAGTAATGGTTTTAGGTTGTATGGCGGCATCAAAAGTCCGTAATCTTACATTTCTAGAATATGCAATGAAAAAGGAAGATTGTCTGGAGATTCTAAAACCAATATAGCCATTAGAGTAGAGAAATTGGAACTAGCGCAAAACTAGATTTTTCAGCAGGACAATGATCCAGAGCATACCTCTAAAATTGTAAAAGAGTCATTGCTCAATTATTGTTCAAAAACTTTAGATCATCCTTCACAGCCCAGAATTCACTCCAATTGAGCACTTGTGGAAATATTTGAACAAAAAAAAATTAGCCAAAGAAATATTTCTTGCAACGATTTTACTAAAAAAAACTTGTTGATTCTATGCCTAGAAAGTTTTCAGCTGTAATAAAGCCACAAGGACTACAAACTAAATATTAAATACACTGTTTTACATAATTTTAATATACAGTGGCTCACAGCCTATTTCATGCTGTCCATTTTTTATTTACAAAGTTCCATAAAATTAAAACTAACAAACATTAAGTAAACATAATATTCAACAAATATAATATAATATTAAAACTAAAAAAACAAAAAACTGTTCGTTTTTGCACCTCAAAGCTTATTTTATGAAGTAAATTTCTACTGTGTTGACACGATTGCTCAATGTAGCGTTGATGGGTTTTCGTGTTTCTTGCTTTCTAATCCTATTAAATTTTGAGTCTGATTTCTATGTCCGACAGTTTAAATGATGTCAGTTCAAATGAGTCCGCTTACAAGGATAAAAGAACGAGATTTGGACTGAAAAATGGCTACTTTTACATTAAAGCTTCCACAGTCAAAAAAATCATTGAGCGCATATTCCATGAAAATCGGGTTCATAACAAAATAAAATTTTTAATAAACATAATGATGAGCGACACATTTTAAGAAAAATAAGGAAAAATCCAAGGGTACCAGACTCACAACTTTCCTCTGAAGTTGAAGCTGATCTGGGAAAAAAATTCTGCGTTAAAACTGTTCGTCATGTCTTGCTCCAACATGATTTTAATGGTCGAGTTGCACACAAGAAACCGTTTATATAGAAAAGAACAAACAAAATGTGCAGACTAAAGTTCCCTACAGAACATGTTTGGAATCTGCATTTTGGAATTCGTTAATTTTCACTGATAAATCTAAGTTTAACGTATTCAGTTCAGATGGCATGTCGTATGTTTCGCGAAATCAAATACATAATTCAACAAAGAAAATTTAAAGGCAACAGTGAAGCTGGGTACTGGCAGTGTAATGGTTTGGGATGGTACTTGAAATTTAACATTTGCTGAAACAAGCATGGACAAGTTTAAGTACCTTCAGATTTTGAAGGACAGCTTTTTGGAAATCGCAGAAACTCTGTTTCTATGTTATCGAAAATTAATTTAAATCAGTATAGATATTTTCTAACAAAAACGATAAAAAAAAACGCTAATAACGGAGTGGTCGAATATTTCGCAGAGTATTACCTACAAAAACTGTTCGCATCTATGCCAAATCGCCTTAAACCTGTTGTAGATAATAAAAGCTTTCACACCAAATATTTAATCGTGTAATTGCCAGTTTTAATTTAAAGTTTTCGAATCACATACGTGCTCGCAATAAATAAACTGTAACCTGAAGAATCGAGAGTTTGTTGATTTTTTTTAGTTTTAATATATAAAAATGTACATTTTTGAAGTAAATGTTTTATGTTTGTTAGACTATAACATTTTTGTTTTTCAATGACAACAATTTCCTTTTTTAAGTTCGTGTTAATTTTATTTTAAAGGAGCTTTGAAAACAAAATAATGCCCTGCATAAAATGAGCTGTGAGTCGCTGTACTAAAAAATATATTTAAAACTAAAATATTTTGGAATTAGTTGTCAACAGCTGTGTGTGTGTCAATACTTGGCAGTAGAGTTTCTAGCCAAATTATCATAAGCAATGACGTCTATTTTCACCTTATGGCCTTGTTAGTCGTCAAAATTCTAGCATTTGGGCTTCAGAAAACCAACATGTGACTGTAGTGAAACAAATACTTGCACAACGTGAGCAGTTTGCACTGAAGGCATCATTGGAAATTAGTTTTTCAAAAATTAGGCAGGTCAAGCTGTGACTGTTACTGGCGATTGATATCTCATCGTTCAGAATTAAAATTTTAAGCGAATTCATATGAAAAACAATTACGGTCAAGTACGACCATATAATACCCTACATGTGAGCATGTAAGCAGAAACAGATTTTTTTAAATGGGAGCTTCCTATGCATATATTGGAGCTATGACTTGTTACAAACCGATCTTCATTAAATGTTTATTTTTAACAAGAACAAACTGCGAAACCGTTTGTATGGTTTACTCCTGACGATCGCAGTCACCAATGTTTACCAGTAGAGCATACGAAAGTGTTGTTGCTTTGCGCTTGCGTGTATAGAGTGAAGTACCGCAAAAAAAAACAAATAAGGCAAAGTTGTTTGTGTATTTTGTATTGCTAGTGCTGAGTGCTGTAATGAGTATACAAAACAAACAGCCTATAGCTAAGAGTTTTTACAAATACAAAAGAGCACCAAGAGTATAGGGCTTGGGCACTCCTGATGTAGATTTTGTTTTTGTTTAACGTACGATACCGTTTAAAAAAGTGTGTTGTTTATTTATATGTATTGGTTTTACAACAAAAATACTGAATATAAATTTGTTTTTATTTAAATGTATTGGTGTTTGCTCTTACATAAGCAACTTTTGGCCACTCCTGCACTAGATTCTAGTCTATTGGGATACCCAAATTCCTGGTGTAGCAAAATCAACAACAAAATTAATATACCCAACTTGCAAGTCTTTGGCGGTTAGTATAAAAACAGCAACGAATGATAAAATGTTACGAGTAAACTTTTGAGTTGCTGCATATTTTTTTATATACTATGTACACTGATGTGTGTGAGTATGAAATGTGTATGTCTGTGAGTAGTCGTCGTATATATCAAACTAAACTAACTATATTTTTAGTATAAATCTTTTACTAATCTATTTAAGCCATCAGACATTTTTATGGATTTCAGTGGTTGTTGTTAGTTTTTGCAAAGCGTTTCTTTTTTTATTTTTTGATATACAATTCTTTTTTGTACAACTTATTCTGTCCTTTTGCCTATTCTAGTTAAAGCTAAACTAATATATGTATATGTGCAGTTGCCATCTTGACTGTTTTATATTTTATTCTTCCCCCCAGCTGATGTTTTGTGGCAGCAAGATTTGTTTGTGCAACATTTTACTGCTACTGTTGCACGTTATTTTTCTTGTTATTTTTTCCTCTCAATTTTTTCCCTATTTAGATTTTACATTACTAGAGATGTGGTTCTGGATGTACATATGCGCATTTTTTGCTTTGGTTTTGCTACGAGTCACAATAGCAAAACAACAATGTTTGACATAGAAAAAATATAGAAACAATTTTGTTTTTGTTTTGGATAGGAAAACCACAAAAATCTATTTCATATAAACCTGCTGTATTTTATAAAACTTAATCGTTTGATTTATAAAACGTTTTGGTATGACATGAAATAAGAAACAAACAGCTACAGTTTTGTGGAAAACAACATACTACATGCAAATTAGTAAATATTAGATGTGTCTACTATACAGTGGGAAAATGTTTAAATAGAAATTCAATATCTCTAGATTGATTAAGGAGGAGGATAGATGTAAAGCCACAAAATATTGAGAAATTTACTATAAAACTCGATTTAGAAGTTTTATTAATAGATGCCTTAAAAGTATCAAGTTGAGCAACAGCAGTGGTATTGCTAAAATTTTTGCAAAAAATATAAAGCTTCCGACAAGTATTGTAAATTTTGTAACAAAGCTAAATTTTAAAAAGGAAAGTAAAACAAGTAAGGAAATATAGTCGGTCAATCCCGACCATATAATACCCGACCGATCATCCAAAAATTTAGTGTCATGATTTCTGTGAATATAAATATTGTGTATGTTAAACTTTATCTCGATATAAATACTTTTTAAAGATTTATAAAGGTTAAAGTTGATTACGGGGAGGGTTTTATATGGGAGTTTCGACTAATTACGGACCGACCATTATAAAACTAGGTGTCATCATTTCTGTATATTATTTGTGTCGAATTTTTTTGATTACCAATATTCTTAAGAAATTTATGATCGTTAAAGTGATTTTCGGAAGTAGACCTTATATGCGAGCTATGACTAATTATGGACCGATCACAATAAAATTGTATCGTATTGTTTGTATGCATCTAAGATATATTTGTGTTAAATATTATTTGGATACCAACATTTTTGTGTGAGTTATGCTCTTTTAAGTGATTTTCGGAATTGGGCCTTATATGCGAGCTACGAGTAATTATGGGCCGATCATCAGAAACTTTTACCATATTATACGTATATACACGAAACATAGTTGTGTTCAATATTATTTCGATACCAACATTTTTAAGAGAGTTATGCTCTTTTAAGTGATTTTCGGAAGCTACGACTAATTAAGGACCGATATTCAGGAAATTTGTAGATGTGATTTAGTATCATTTATTACTTATTTTTGGTGAAATTTGTTTGCATACTTGCATAATTCAAAGATTTATGACCGGTAAACCCCAATTTCGGTAGGACATTTGTATGGGGGACAGGTGAAATAATGTACCGATTTTCACCAGTTTCAATCCCATCCATCCTTGGGCCGAAAAAATATCACGTACCAAATTTTATCGAAATATCTTCAAAATTGCTACCTGTACTCTGCGCACAAGCTTTACATGGACAGCCAGCCAGACGGACGGACGGACATCGCTAAATCGACTCAGAAAGTGATTCTGAGTCGATCAGTATACTTTAAGGTGAGTGTTGGACCAATATTTCTGGGCGTTACAAACATATGCACAAATCCAATATACCCTCCCCACTATGGTGGTGTAGGGTATAAATATTATTAAAAGAAAACGAAATTCGGGTTTATTTGACAATGATAGTTAAAAAAAACAAGTAAGAGTTTACATTCGGCTGTACCGAATCTTATATACCCTCAACAAATCACCTATTATGGAGATTTATAAGGGATTAATGCGCATTTAAGTGATTTCTGGACCGAGCATCATGCAAATTGGTACGACTATTTAAATGTATATTTGGATTATGCTTGTTGAATTTCAACTTGAAGATTTATGTTCATTTGAGTGATTTTCGGAAGTGGTCTTTGTATGGGGCTATGTCGAAATTATGGACCGATGCAAACGAAATACAGTTCAACCTTGGTATAACGAATCTTAAGGGGATTAGAAAAAAAAACGTAATATCGAATAATTCGTTACAATGAGGTTCGTTATATCGAGGTGCAGTTGCACTTCTATTCGTTATAACGAGGTAATAAAAAGTTTTGTATAATAATCATCATCTGCTTACCATGTTATAGCGAACGATTTCCGCTAATAAATCAAAACACATTTAAAGGAAAACACTGTACACAAACACAACAGTAAATTATTCTTCGAATATTTCAGCAGTTGCTGCTGTCGACTTCGAATGTAGGTTTGCTGGAAACGTTGTCGTTGCAAACACAATAATTTTGTGTGTATCTGTTTCATATAATTTGGATTAATTGATGAAAATCGTTATGTAAAGGTTGTAAGTTGACAAAAGTCGTTAAATAGAGGTAAATATTTCTTTCTATTCTATAACAAGGCTATTGACAAATGTATTCGTAATAGAGAGGTTTATTTTGTATTAAATCTTCTGAAGCGTTGTAGGGGATTTCAATAAATTCGAGGAATTCGATATAGTCAGGGTCGTTATATCGAGGTTTGACTGTATTGTTCACTTTACGTGAGGCTTATTATTGCAGAATTTTGTTTCGATACGGCTTTTCTATAGACATTGATGTCCCAGAAAGCCATATTCCGGAAAGACATTTGTATGGGGCCATGAAAAATCGTGGACGAATTCCTATCATTTTCAACAGAACTTATCTTTCTATAATAAAAACAATGTGTGCAAAATTTCTTGATATTATCTGCATTATATTTGAAGAAAACAGAAAAAAGTATGCGAAAAACATCAAGGTAGGTAATCTGAAATTTGGATCTATAACTCAGATCCTACTGGACAAATATTGTCCATTTGCAATACCAAACATTTCGGTGGATCAAAGAATGTTTGGTAAAAATGTCTATGTTCTATGTCGTTTTTTAGAAGCTCATGGTGCCAACAACAGACGGACAGACGGACGGACATGGCTAAATCGTCCTAGAATCTTATAAGGACCCAGAATATATAAACTTTTTGGTTTTACGACTATTATTTTGATGTGTTACAAACGGAATGATAAACCTAATATACCTCCCATATTTTTGTGTAAGTATGAATACGTGTGGATACTGGTTGCAGTGGAATGTGAATACCATTCACAGTAAAGTTTTGACCCAATTAAAAGAATTCCAAAGAATAATGTCAGGCATAAGATTTGTTCAAGCTTAACGTAACTACCTGGCTTACGGCCTAACGTTACGGCGCATTTAATAGAGGCTGATATTGATGCCTTCTCTAAAACTACTTAGAACTTAAAGTCCCAGATTCTTTTGACCATGAGGATTTAGAAAAACCAATAATTTTCAGAAACATAATCCTCTAAAGCAATGAATCACAATTTTGTAGTTTCAAATATATAACGGAAAAAGATATGTCTGGCGTCCTCTAAATATGCAGCATAACTAACGTGAAAAAGCGGGATTTTGAAAATATGAAATGAAAAAGCGGGTACCTTAAATTAAGCGTATATTTACAATTAACTTTTAAATGTTTTTATGTGATTGTAATATCATTAATTCAAGAACTAGCTAAATCAGGATCCCTGCGGAATATTTAATTAATGACAGCCTTTTAACAAAAATGTGCCGCAAAAACTTAAACAAAATAAGCAAAGGAATCGAAGATGTAGTTTACAAGTGATTGAAAACGAATTGTACACTACAGCTATTGTATATTAATAGAGTTCAAACGAATACTTGGTTTTAGATTAAACCAAAAATTGAATTTCGACTCGTATTCTTTAACATTCATTTGGAGAAAATCTTATACTTTTGAATAAAAGCTTTTTAAAAAAAAATTCGAAGTTTGATCTGAAAAAGTCTCATAAAATTAATACACACACTATTACAAAAAAAAAGAAAAATAACACGATTTAAAAAAATATATGGAACTGATTATGTATATTTATATACATATATATTTCAAAATTCAATAATTCTAGAAGATAATTCAGAAATCAGAAATCAATATTTTTTTAAATAAATCTGTCATTTGTAAATAACTGTTCTGACCGAAACAAAATTTTAGAGTTTAAGTTTTGAATATGGGCCAGGCTTTTGGGCTTGAAAATAGTCCCATTTGACATGTAAATTTACAATCATTTGCAATTTTTTTTTTTGTTTTTCATCCGATTTCATATGCAATTTTATTTTCTGAAAGTCTCCAGCTAGATCTTAAATTTAATTCAAATTAAAAACGTATTTGAAAATTAAAATTTCAAAATACTGGTCTGGTGTATTTAGACAAACAGTAAAATTTCCAATTATACACAGAAAGTTTGGAACCAATATCTTTTCCTGGTGAAAAAATTCTTATTATTTAGGCCATATATTGTAAAATGCCAAAATCAGGCTTACAAAACGAAGAGCTGTTTTGAAAACCTTAAAATAAAGCAAATGGAATGCAAACATTAAAAAATGTTCAAATGTTATCATAGTTTTTATTTTTATACATCGGCCCAATCATGTTTAAAAAAATCCGCGGGAGTTTTGTCCCTTTTTTTTAACATTGAATTTGAATGGGAAAAATGGGAAAAGGAAAAGAACTCCCACGGAATTTTTATTCATAATTGGGCTGCATATTTCCTTTAAAATTATTAAAAAAAAACCAGTAATAAGCGGGATTTTGGTTTAAAAAGCAAGTTGAGCTTTTAAAAAACGGGATAATCCCGCCAAAATCGGGATGTTTGGTTATATTAAACATAACCGAAAGCACGGAGGTGCGAATCTGAAAGTGCGGGTAGTTTTGTTTTGGGCATTATGTTGGTTATATATATAAGTTCGATGCACAAATGGATAAGTATGCTTATCAAAGTATACTTTTAAATTCAATAATTATATACGCTAAGGACAATATGACACTTAGCAGGCGTTTTATGCATGAAAACCACCCAAAAAGCTCCTCACGCGGTGTAAAATGTTGCTTGGAGCAAAATAAAATTTATGTTTTGAAATAAACAACTCAATCTCCGGATCTTAAAGCAATTGAGAACCTATGTAATGATGTGGAGCGATATATAACGACAGTCGAACCCAAAAATTTTTACCTATTTCTGAAAGGAAATTCAAAATACGGTGATACGCAATTCCAAGAGCGCTATATGGCTCTGGTATCAGTATCGAACACTGTTTTATACAGTAGAGAAAATTTGTCTTGATTACTTATGGAAAACCCTAATATTTATATTTGAACCATACACATACATATGTATATAAATATTTTATTTTATATAGGTACACAAACCAGAAAAAATAAATGTTTTCAAAAATGTCAAATGATATTCTTGTACATACTTACTTGTAACAATCGTAGTCATTGTCGTATGCAAACATACTTATCGTTAGCTAAATGGCAAACGGTCCTTTCTAACATTTTGAAAATTTTACAGGAGAAGCAAAAAACTCTTTTAACCATTTGAGGACTGGACTTTTTCTGCCGAAGCGATTTTTATTTTTTATTTATTTTCCTTATATATGCCCTCATAACAGTTACGTTAAAAAACTGGCTCTCCAGTCCCCTCCTTACGCTTCATTTTGCTTGGCAAGTATGTTTGCCTCTGGTCGTCAAAGGGTTAAACTAATGGTATAGATTCGATCAGTATTATTTTTACCATTATGTATTATAAAAAAGGTGTGAGAATTTGAATTCTTGCTTTCAAAAAAATAAAATTTTAAAATATTTATTATTTTTAGTTGAACTGTTAATTTTTAATTTTTGATATTTCTTTAGTTAGGCTTGAGTTCATTAAATTAAATTTTCATTAAATTATTTTTACTGAAGGTAAAACATGTAAATTCAACAACCCAGGTTCAATCCCCAACTGAGCCGAAAAATTATCAATAAATTTTAATAATAATTTTCATGTAATAATTCCGTAAAAATAATTTAATGAAAATTAAATTTAATGAACTCAAGCCTAACTAAAGAAATATCAAAAATTTTAAAATATTTAAAAAGCCTTGTTAGTTAAGTCCTTTCGTCCTTTTATTTATTAGGAAAACGCTGTTTAATAAACTTAAATATACATATGTACCAGAGATCAGTTATGAGTACTGAAAAAGTGAGTATACTCGAATCATGACTTATAATTTGTTATACTTATACGTACTCATACTTGTCTCAATATCATCAAACCACTATTCATCTTTAAAGTTTGAACTACTCATTATATTCATACTTAATCTCATGTATGATGTTGTTTATTTAGACTCTCCTTAACTCAATGTACGTAGACGATACAAAAATAAGTATGACTCGCATACACTCATGCGAGTGTCGTTCATTTTTTACAGCCTGCTTATAACAATTATATAAAATAATAAATGTTATATTTTCCCCAATATGTGTTCCTATAAACTTAATTGTATGTTTTTATATTTTTTTTACTTATTTTGTAAAAATACCTAACGGATTTAGCTGAAATTTGTTTTCAGTGACTTAACTGAGTTGAATACTTTATGAGTATGTGAGTATTTTTCTTAAAATGTAAATCTAAATACCGCGGTTTATGAATCAAACATATTGGGAATGGTATGACCTCGAAGTCGGTGTAGTACTCATATCTACTTATATCCACTTGCATTTATAAGTCAACGTTGTTGTGAGTTTGAGTAACTCAGAGTAGTTAAATTGCAATGATGTAAAACCACTTATACTTAAAATGTTATGAATAGTTGTGAATCGTAAAAAAAACGATTCATTGCCGATCTCTGATATGTACACGCTAAATAAAGAAACGTATTAATTAATTTTCAAAGGGTATCCTATCATAGAAATAATGTCAATCTTGTGGAAGTAGTGGTTTAAATCCTGCAGATGTTGACACTACGTTTTTAGAAACTTTTAAACTTTCTTCGTGCAATATCGGAGGTAAAGCGGTAATGATTTCGTTTAAAATAAATAGTGCCTGTTTGTTCGTATGCCAGTGCATGTATCATATTGACAGTGGAGTCCCTGGAAATATACTTTCTAGATTTAGTAGATTTTACAGAAATACATTTCATATTATACCTGGTCTTATAGATTTATATCGCTTAGGGACAGATTCATAATTTAGGAAGCAATTGTGATTCAAGTGGTGAACTTTGAGAGGAAAAGGGGTTTTGCGAGCAGCTTTTACCAAGTTAACAAATTCAAATGGCATGTTTATTTCTTTATTCGTAATCTTTTTTTCAATAAGAGAGTGTGTTGAGTCGCCTTCCATTTGCCTATGACCAACCACCAAGTATTTGTGCTCTATGGTAATGTCTTTTTTCACACACAAAGAAAGCAAAGCATTTGAAAGGACGACATTTCTGTTTTGATAAAAACAACCATCTGAATAGATAATGATAAGGTGAATTTAAGGAAACCGTTCAAGTGCATTTCTCCAATGTTTAATAATAATTGTAGTAAATGTGGAGGAAACCAGATTTCCCTCAGTCTCATTTAAAATAGTTAGAATTGTCAGACTCGTGATTAACTACATTGTAAATGGTAAAATTATGAAACTGTAGCTTCATTTTATAATAAGACGAGTTAGCTTTAGACTGGGATAAAAGCTTCACTGCTAGCATGTCTATACAAAGTAGTAAACAAAATCCTGATTTAACGCAAAAGCTGTTACAAATTTTAACGGTTAAATCTGTCAATTTATTTTTTTTTTTTGTCAACTTACAATGTTGTCTATACAAACAATCAGTTAGGTCTTTTTGCACTTATGAAATAAATGCTTTTGTAGATAGAAATTGGTAATTTTGCTCAAATAAGTCCAAATGTTTTTCAACGCTGTGTATCAGAATCAACAAAAAAAACCGATTTTGGATTTTTTGTTAGTTAGGGCCGTTTGCGTTTTAACTAACGATATGTACATATGTATATCGATGTGTCATGAAAAAATAAAATAAAATGAAATAAATTTGAATTGAATTCCTTAAATGCTGCATTTTTTTCTATACATGTATGTATGAGTGTTTGGTGTGTGTGTATGTGTGTATCTGCATGCAAGAAGAATATGCACATAAATCAAGTCGAAGTGAAAATAAATGTAAAATAATAGCATAAACCAATTTCGTAGTTATATAAAGGGTGTTAAGCTCAATTTTAAATTAACAATGATCATAGTTGTTCATAGTTGCAACTAACAACATGACAACATTTATGGTCCCTTAAGTTTAATTTCCGTTCTATGCATTTCACATAGAGGGGAACGAAACGTTTTTGATTTTGTTTTATATGCATAACGTCTGCGTTGTTTTACAAAGAAAACTTGCTGTCAAACAAGTGGATGACAGATTTTTATTGATTTGAATTTGTTGTTGTTTGCAAACAAAAATCTATTAAAATATTATTTTGTATTAAGGGGGAAAATAATCAAATACATATTGTTTATATTTAATAGGGGAATTACGTGAAAAGTTGCTAATAAAGGGGAAAATTTGTTGAGGGTTTTTTTTCAAGAATTACAAAATATAAACACATGTTTGTAGAATTTAAAGAAAGGCGAACCAACAAAATATATCTTGTAATGTTTTATTAAACAAAATATAAAAACTTACTGCTTCTGCTGATTTTTTCCTTGCATTTACCAAATAGCTGCATATTGTTAAAAGCTCTTAAATGTCCTAAATAATACGAATAAATATTTTGTTTGGTAATATTATTATGGTTTCAATAATGGAACGTACTTTTTGGCTGGGTGATATTAAGACTCCAGAGCACTAAGATAAAAACAATAAGTTTGGAAAAGAGTTAAAGAGTTTTCTAACAAATAAAATGACCAGAGGGATCGATATCTAAATATTAGAGTAAAATAAATTTTCGTTTAAACAAATACAAATTGCCTTGTCTATAGAAACACCCAGAGTGTAATAGTAATAGATCACGCCAGTGAACTGCTAATGAAATTGTCACCAAAACCACTAGATTGTCCTTCAGTTACATTATTATTTTCCCATCAAATGCTCTCCATATCTTCTCTATTACCGTAAATTAAACTACATGCACCAATTTCCCTTTATTTCCTGAGTTTATATACAGGCAATTACATTTCACTGCACTTGATATAATCCTGTCCATCTGTTTCCTTGTGGCTTTGCGGATTATTTCACTTAAACTTTAAACAATTTTCCTCGTATTTTGAATAAAATAAAGTTTTAATTTTATATTTTTTAATAATATTTGTAATGCAAATGTAAACTGTTACAACTTGAATGTTGTTTTAATAACTTTATACCATTTCAGATTTTTGTGTTGTTTTGATTTGATGGCATGACAGTGACATTGTATTGTGTATCGTTGTCCTTGGTTGCTGTGTTTGACAACCAACGTTAAATTGTTGTTATAATCCGTAGAGCATCACTCAACAGCAACAAAAATATTATGGCAGAAATAATAATAAAAAATAAAAAACAAACAGAAGAACGAATCTTATTCACAGAAAAAGTATTTATTTGTCTGCAGTGGAAAGTTTTTAGTTGAATACCCTACGCTAGGGAATAGAATATTAAGAAGTTATCTTTACTATTAATTGAAAAGTTTTTCTTTGTTATTCCTAGCAGTAATAAATTATTAGGTCAACAACTAAATGTGTAAACTTTTAAAGGTACTAAATATGTATCAGTTGCATCTGCAACAGTAACAATAATCATTGCCGCTTTCATAATCGATTGAATTGTAGAGATCTGTAATTATATTTAAACATAAACTTTAATGAGCTTTAAGAAATGACTAACCAAAGTCATTAATCTTTAATAAAACACCTCAATCTTTGACTAAAGATAATACAGTCTTTGATTTAAGATTTCAGTATTAATCTACAGCTCTCAGTTTTAAACTAAATACCTTCAGTCTATACCTAAGGACTCTCAGTCTTTAACTAAAGTCATCAGGCTTTAACAAAAGACATCCGTCTTTGACTAAAACGTATGGAGTATTTTACTTAAAACTTTAGTCTTAAGTTCTCAGTTTTAAACTAAAGACGTTCAGTCTTCATCTAAAGAATTTTAATTGAAGTGTTGTAGTCAATAACTAAAAACTCTCAGTCTTTCACAAAAGGCATTTGTCTTTTATTAAAGAATACTGAGCCTTTGACTTAAAACTTCAGTCTTAAATTAAGGTTCTCAGTTTTAGACTAAAGACTCCCATTCTTTAACTAAAGTCATCAGGCTTTAACAACAAACCTCAATCGTTGACTTAAAAATACTTCACTATTTAACTAAAAACTATTAGTAT
This sequence comes from Bellardia pandia, assembly GCA_916048285.2. Taxonomy (NCBI): domain Eukaryota; kingdom Metazoa; phylum Arthropoda; class Insecta; order Diptera; family Calliphoridae; genus Bellardia; species Bellardia pandia. Next base: position 41,271,032 of record OU696530.1, read on the forward strand.
CAGCTATTAGTATCGTCAGCCAAAAGACATCATCAGTCTTTAGAAAAATACTCTCAATCCTTAACTAAAGTCATCAGTTTTTAACAAAAGACATCCTTCTCTGACAGAAAAATACTTTACTATTAAACTAAAAACTATCGGTATTTAACTAAAGTCATCAGCCTTTAACAGAAGACTTCAGTCTTTAGCAAAATACATCAGACTTTATCTATAAAACCTCAGTCTTGATTAAAAACGCACCGTCTTTAACTTAAGACAAAAGTCATCAGTCTTTAACAAACCTCATCTGTCTTTGACTAAAGAATCTTCTTTAACTATAAACTTCAGTCTTAAATTAAGGTTCTTAGTTTTAAACAAAAGACGTTCAGTCTTTATCTAAAGACTTTCAGCCTTTATATGAAGTGTCGTAGTCAATAACTAAAAACTCTCAGTCTTTAACAAAATACCTCGGTCTTTGACTAAAAGTTAAAAAATACCTCACTCTTAAGCTAAAGACTATTAGTCTCTAACAAAATAAATTAATCTTTGACTAAAACCACTCAGTCTTTAATTGAAGTGTCTTAGTCAATAACTAAAACCTCTCAGTCTTTAACTAAATGTTTTCAGTCTCTCAGTCGATAACTAAAGACTCGCAATCTTTAAGGACACACCTCAGTCTTTAACTAGATACGTAATTATTTAACCTTTGTGTCTACAATCAAAAAGTTTTCGTTATGTATACAACCATCATATCTCTACTGTTTTTTATTTTTATGAAACTGATCCAGTTGCAACATGTGTATATTATATGTTTCTACTTTATAATTATAACAAGAAAAAACTAGTTCTCATCCCTTATATCGTGGATCGATGGGTATTCAACGATTTTGGGCCATAAGCCGTTATAAAAAAAAATTTATAATGTCAATACACGCCAGTACCGCAAAGAAATTGATAAAGCAACTGCCATATCTGACAGATTTCTAATGTTAAACAGAAACCTACAAAATAACTATGTAGCAGGAGGCAACATCACGGTGGACGGTCAGCATTCGCCCTTCCGTGAGGGAACTGGGTCCACACAGTATATTCCGTCAAAACCGGCGAAATAAGAGATAAAGGTCTGGTGGGTTTGTGATTCTCTTACATCTTATCCTCTGAGTGGACAAATAGCGCCTTCTGGAAAAAGGGAAAAAATCGCGTTCACCCTGAGTCGTTCAAGATTTGTGTTGTAAACTTTTTCGTGGAAGTGGAAGAAACATCGTAGGTGACAATTTTTTTTTACAATTTAGCTTCTTCTTTAATGTTGACTATAACTTATCTATCTTGGGCACCGTAAACAAAACGAACATTTGTTCCAGCTGAATTTTCTAATCTTCAGTTTTTTGATTTATATGTTTCTCATACGAGTATATTCCGAAAAAATTGATCGGTTGTGCTTCTATCTACATCTTATTATAATATTAAAGTTGGAGTTGTAAAACAAAAGCCTATATTGATACTGGATTACAGCGAAATCAAAATGGACAAATGTCTTGGAGCATATACAACAAAAAAAGAACAAACAAAAGAAGATCTACAAGAAAAGCTTGCGAAGAATGCAAAATAAAAACCGGCACCATACGTTACCATTTGCCATATCTCTGTATCTCTTTTTTTTATAACCAGATTCAATTTTTTAATGGCATATAAAATGAAAAATTATAATGAAATTTATTAAAAATAGACATACATACAACTATTAACCTATTTTTGCATTTTAAAACCAAAAATTGCTTGACTTGTTCTGCGCCTAGCCGGGTATGCCGATTGTATATTTAGAGGATGATATCCATAAACTGCTTGTAGATTCTTTCCAAAAAAATGTAATGGCCTTTTCGATCATTAAAAAACAATATTCTAGGAGCATATTCAAAATTTCAAGTCGATAGCTCAAATGGTGCCGAAAATATATCATCCAGTGTGACGTCCGCTGAACCAAACACATTTTTCAATTGTCAAAAGAAGCGTTCAAGTGCCTTGGTTGTTTAAAACGGTGTACATACTTCACTCCGCTGTTTCGCTGTTTCGAAGTCTATTTTGGAGTTACTCGACCGCGTTCAGGAGAGAGCAAAGGGGCTTATCGGTGACAGTAGGGTATTCAACTCTATTGATTCATTGGAGCATCGTCGCGGTTGTGTTTCACTGTTCTATCGATACTATAATGGAATGTGTTCTGCTGAAATCAGGGAACTTGTTCCTGAAACACGCCGGTTTTTACGTAATACACGTTCTTCAGTCAGGGCTCATCCATTTGTGTCGACTGGACAGTGGATCACACAACACACTACAGGGAAAATTCGTTCTTTAGCCGTACTGTCCGTAACTACCAGCAAAAGTATTCCCTGCCACTTTCAATATAAGAAATTTCAAGTCAAATCTATCCTCCTCCCCCCTAAGATATTTTCCTAGTTCCAACACAATGCATTATATAAGTAGGGGTCGTCCCCTGAGTGCTGGTTCAAGAAAAAAACATACCAGTAGGTGGTTGTTGACATAAAGTTTAATATAAAAACTTGTCGCATTGGTGTCACCTTTTGGCGCCACAATGCAAAGGACTGAAACAACTAGAGTTTGAATTCAGGCTAAAACTTTTACTTTTGATAAATTTAAAAATTTCTTTAAAGGCAAAGGCCCATAATCATAATCATAGAAAAAGCATACTTTAAGTAAAAGTAGACTTTTAAACAACAAAAAAATATAAATTTTGTTCTGAATTTAAAACAAAAGCATGGTTTTGCTTAAAGTATGCTTTTTCTATGACTATGATTATGGGCCAAATATTTTGTAAAATTTTGCAAAATTCAATGTTATTCATCAAATTTATATAATATATAACGCAGAGTTACTTACTAGTAATTGCTTTAAAGTAGAAATATAGTAAATTAAACATACCTGAAAAGACAGAAAGTACACAATATATTATTAGTAAAGCCAAGAATTTGTATTGAATTTGTATATTGATTTAAATGTAATTTACATATTTTAATTATAATTAATAAATTTAAAATAAACTCAGTAAAATCCAGTATAAATATTACAATATATACATAGAATACATAGAATTAGAAATGTGCAATAAAATTATTAAATAGTTTTGGCTTATACGCCAAAATCACCAACAAATAACCATTTTAGTAATTATCAATAAAAATCATTAAAAACCACCAGGCAGCGAAAGGAAGTTTATGTAATAATAAAATGAAAACGGGTATATTTATATTAAGGTTATGCAAATAAACTCTTAAAATTAGCTTTGTTTTAAAATATATAGTTTAACACCAAGCATACCCGGATGCGTTCAGATGCATACCTAGATTTTCTATCAGACCCTACCGATTAAGCCTTAATAAATATGTAAATCTTTGGACAAAAATATAAGATCGAACTCATCACATATGATGACTTAAAACACATAAAGTAAACTTTCATTTTATTTGACGAAACGAACACATTTTTGGGGGGCCTTACTATTTCATATATTATGGTCACGATAATTAAGTGATGAACTACATAAATTGTGGTATTTTAATTTTCAGTTTTCATTCTTTAATAATGAGTTTAAAAATAAATGAAATTCTAATTAACGTTTATTTATTCATTATTTGCTAAAATACTAATAACAATTTATGACCAAATGTAAAGTAGAGAGAAAAATATTTTACAAAAATTCTAACTAACTATAACAAAACTACTAAATTTCAGTGTGAACAACCATTACAAGTTTGCACAAATAACACCAAAAGCCACAGAAACCAGGACAATAATATTACTGCAGCCGCAGTAACAAACGAACAAAATGTGTAAAAACAAACTGCTGCCTTCCATGAAAGGACATGTTAAATAAAAATGGGGTCATGGTGAACTAACTGAACCAGGTATTATATGAATGAAATATACATCTGCATAAATGAAATTTTTATTACTAGAAAAGAAAATAAGAGAAAAATACTGACAGGCCTTTCAGCAATGTAGCAAAACAGGGGCCAAATTACCGCATTCGTGATCGAATGAGCTATCGTATCGAAAAATGATTTCGATATCGAAATTATGATAAAATGTACTAAATTTCTTGCTCGATATCGAATGTCATAATCTTAAATAAGAAAATTACGATCAATTTTACTCGATATCGAATGCGGTAATTTGGCCCCAGATCAAAATATATTGAGTTGAGTCTTCAACTAAAGACCTTTTAACTAAAGACCTCTTTAACTACAGACCTGAGGCTTTAACTAACGACTTAGCGTCAACAAACCAGTATAAAATATATGGCATAAAATTAAATTTTAAAAATAAATATGTCGTAATGAGTAATTTGGAATTCAAAAGTAATCTGAAAAGAAAGTAAAATAACAAAAAAGCACAAACAATTTGGGTATCCGATACAGCATTCACAATAAAGTTCATAGCAAATTTATGATTTACATATAAGTTTTCATTTACTATATTTTTAAAGCGTTTAATACGAGTGAAAATTTCCTGTCTGAATATCAAATTGTATAATTTCACAAAACATATTTCACATTATTAATGTGTTATAACGCGGAGCCACTAAAACATGTGCCCCTAAAGACGTACCAAACTGAAACATACGAGGGCGGTCCGAAAGCTTTTTAGCCTAGAATAGAGAGCGCGGTATATACAGAAAAAAATTAAGTGTTTTGGAAACTTCCATCTGTGGTAAAACACACGTTAAATTTCTTTGATGTTTCTTTTATTACGGCTCGAGTTCATTAAATTTAATTTTTCATTAAATTATTTTTACTGAAGGTAGGAATTGTTACATGAAAATTATTATTAAAAATTTTATTTAATAATTTTTCTTGGCTTAGGATTCGAAAACCTGGGTTGTTGGTTGAATTTACATATGTTTCGAGAAACACCACTTTCTCTCATCAAAATTCTTTACGTTCTCACCCTCTGCACCACTGCGGCGCCCGCTAGCCTACAGTCAAACATCAATCCTTTAACCAGTATTACCGGTGGTTCGAAATTTGCAGTAATTATCATTTTTCATTTATTTACATGTTGCCTCCTTTTCTTCAGTTTTTTCATATTCATGTCAAGACTTTGTCTCGAAAAACTGAATACATTTTTATTCTGTTTGTTGTCCACTTTCGTCGACATTTTTATGTGTACCACTTAAAGTACAACTATAAGCATTAGCTTGTGCCATAGCTTATATTAAGAATTAAATTTCTTTTCGATCTGCCAACTCCTTCATATAGAAACAGGGTTCAAATTACCGCATTCGATATCGTGTAAAATTTATCGTAATTTTCTTATTTGAGATTATGGCATTCGATATCGATCAAGAAATTTAGTACATTTTATCATAATTTCGATATCGAAATCATTTTTCGATATGATAGCTCATTCGATCACGAATGCGGTAATTTGGCCCCAGGTGTTCAAAAAAGACGGCTCCGCAATTTTTTACAATGGCTAAATTAGAAATTCGTGGTGTCATTAAATATTTAATTAAACACGCATTAGAATGAACATTTCTCAAGCTTGTTTGGATCGTTTTAAGAAAAATGAAATGGATATTAAGCATTGTTTTATAACTATGGAGCATACATATACTCCAGAGACAAACCAACAATCCAAGCAGTAGAATAAAGCTGGAGAAAGTGCCTTAAGGAAGGCGAAAACAGTGTAATCGGCTGGTAAGGTTATGCCAACGGTTTTTTGGGACTTCCATTATTATTAATAAAATATGCTAAACTCAGATATTTATTTATAAAATACTGTAAGTTTTGTTTCACACTCTTCAGTTTTAGCTGACCAGTTTTTGTTCAATGCTTTTTTGAACTTGCCATTTCATTGACACACACGTCAATTCAATTTTCGTTCGTTTGAAAAAAAAACAAAAGGAAATAAAACAATTAACTAGTACCGTCAAGTTTGTAGCCCTTTTATTGTCTTTTCCCTTCTCATTCCCTTGACGAGTCAGAATTGGAAAGTGTGAAAGCGGACTAAGATATTACAATTGTACAAGAGACTATATAAACTTGAATTTTGTTTGTTTTCGTTGAAATAATAATTTCAAAATACTATTAGAAAAAGTAACTTTTTATTTTCCGATGTTTTTTTTGACGATTTTTAAAATTCGAAATTACGATTTTTTTTATCGGGATTTTGACGATCTTTTCCGGAATTTATCTGGCAGCCCTGATTGAAATTTAAAACACTATTTTATTTTTCCCAATTGTTCTTAATATGACAATTCCATTTCTAACTTTTTTATTGTAAATTTTATATCATAATATGTTGTTGCATATGGTTAAACAATTCATTTACAACAATTAACAAACAAACAAACAAACAACAACACAAACATATGAATTTAACAAAAAATCAACATATGTAAATATTTAAATAATAAAAAAAACCTGAAATACAAACATTTCTTTTTTTTCTTTTTAAATGATTTAATAACACTCTTTTTGCAGTTTTTCCATCATTAACAGGTTCGGTTAATAAATACGAGGTCTGATCAAAAAATAACCGTTATTTTAAATTTTTTCAAAAAGTATTTATTTATTCATCAATAACTATCTTGTCCCCTTCAAAGTAATCCCTGTCAGATAAATACACTTATGAAGTCCGGTGAATACGGTGGTTGAGGCATGATAACGGTTTTGTTTTTCGCCAAATACTCACGCACAAGCATCGATGTGTCAGTTGGCGCGTTATCATGGTGCAAAATCCATAATTGGTTACTCCACAATTCTGTGCGTTTGCTTCGCGCAAACAGCGCATAACTTCAAGGTAGTATTCCTTATTGACCGTACGATATTGTGGCACGAATCCATGATGCACCACGCCATTGTAGTCGAAGAAAACAGTGAGCAAAACCTTGACATTTGACCGAACTTGACGTGCTTTTTCGGTATTGGCTCTTCTGGACGTTTCCATTGGGATGATTGGGTTTTGTTTTCAATGTCATAGCCATACGCCCATGATTCGTCACCAGTTATGACAGTAGAAATCTGGATCGTCGTTGACGATGTTCAACAGCTCCTGAGCGAGGTCCATGCGACGTTGTTTTTGCTCAAAATTTATCAATTTTGAAACAATCTTCGCTGCCGCACCTTTCATGACTAAAACATCCTCAAATATTGCTTTTCATGAGCCGAACGATATGCCAACAACATCAGCAACCTCTCTGATAGTGATTCAACGATTATCCAAAGTCATTTTCTTCACTGTTTCAATGTGTTCATCGGTTGTTGATGTGCTCGGACGACCAAAATGAGCATCGTCATTGACATCTTCTTGGCCTTCCTTAAACCGGTTATACCACAAATTAACTTGTGTTCTGATCATAGTAGACTCGCCAAATGCCACAGTCAACATTTCAAATATCCTTGCGCATTTAATTTAATTTTTTACACAAAACTTAATACAGTTGCTTTGATCCATTTTTTTTCGAATAGTAAAATACGACTAACCTTTTTACCAGTCAAAAACAAACTGACAATCCAAAATGGCTGATATTACGAACATATATAACAGACATGTGTACCAACAGAACAGGAAAAAAAATGCGAAAATCGAACATACGTAACTCACGAAATTTGAAAATAATGGTTATTTTTTGATCATACCTCGTATATTGTATTTGTTTGTAAAAAAAAAGATAAAATAGTTACTGCATGTGCAGTTTTTATTAACAATAAAAATAACAATAATAATAATAAAAGACTGGTACAATTTTTGTGTGATTGATTTTAATTAAATGAAATACAAATTATTGCATTTACAAAGTGTAAAATCTATTGAAAATTTTAAATACATTTAAAAAAATTAAAAAAAAAGATTACTGAAAAAAGTTGATAATTTTTTTTTTCAAATAAATTGATAATTTCTTTATGGTTAATTAATGGCTGAAATGATGTGTGTGCCAGTGTATGTATGTATCATTATCATTAAAAACAAAAATTAAATTGAAGCAAATGAGAGAAAAAAAAATAAAAAAGCCAAAATAAATTTTATTATAATAATTGAATGCCGCTTATAATAAAATGAAGGAAAAACAAGTAGTGGTAATTAATTAGAAATAAATTAGGTAAATAATCAGGCTCGAGGTCTGTGTTATAATCAATTATTGCAATCTAAAGAATAATGTGGAAATAAGAATATCTGCATATTAAGCAAACTGATCTTCTCGACAATGTAGAGCGTCTATCATTTGATACAAGTTACTTTTCAGTTGAGTGATGACCTAAAGCCCACTTCCAAAATCATGAAAGAATGGTTTAGCGAGCAGAATTTTCTTTTCATACAGTGCCAGCAGAAAGTCCCGAGCTCAATTCGATTGAAAATGTTTGGTCAATCGTGAAGAGACAGTTGGGTCAATACCGATTAACTCCAACAAATTTGGACGAGCTTTGGCAGCGGGTACTAAGCGGTAATCAATTGCAATATTAGAGGAAAGTGTGCCAAAACCTGTTAAAAGTATTTTACGAAATAAAGTTCTGTTTTGGTTTGCTTTTCTTTTCTTTCTTAGAACCTAATATTTTTAATACATAAAAGTAAGGACAAAAAGCATTTTTTTAATTTTCTTTATTAGCTTAATCTCTATGCAATTGTGCTTCCCACTGTATGTATAAAAATGGTTACATTTGGTGAAAGGGCAATTTACAGTTGTGGTCTAAAGACCGCCACTTTTATAATGTGCCTGCTAAAGCATTTGTATCCCTCGGGTCAACACTCTTTCTACACAAGTGTTAACCGTACTTAGCTTCGTGTCGTTAGAGAGCTAAGATCAGATCATCATAATAGACACAATTTATAAACACCTACAAACTGTCCACAGCTTTGGCAAATTTAACAATGTTGGAGTATTGTTAAAGAAAAGTTAAAACACAAGTTCTTACATTTGCGATATGAATCGAAATGTTGTGCATTAGTTAATGTAATATAATAAAAAAAAATATTCCATAAATACTTGCACAGGATTTTATTTGAATAATATTTTGTATACGTAATTATATAATGGTTGATTGCTTAAACAGATGAAGGATAAAAATAAAAAAAGGGGTTTTCGCAAATATCTCTTTAAGTTTTTTTTTAATAAATGTTTTTATGCCCCCCCACCAAAAAGATGGGGGGTATATTACGTTTGTCATTCCATTTGTAACACATCGAAATAATAGTCGTAGAAACAAAAAGTCTATATATTCTGGGTCCTTATAAGATTCTAAGACGATCTAGCCGTGTCCGTTCGTCTGTCCGTCTGTTGTTGGCACGATAGAGCTTCGAAAAAACGACATTGAACCAAACATTCTTTGATTCACCTAAATAGGGAAAATCGGTCCAGTAGGATCAGCGTTATAGATCAGACCTGGGGGATCTCAATTACATTTCAATTACAATTACAATTACATGTAATTTGTAATTGAGGTAGTCTAAATTACAATTACAAGTAATTGTAATTGAAAGTAAGGACTTAACTCAATTACAATAAAATGTAATTGTAATTGAAAAATGTCAATTACAATTACTTGTAATTGTTAATTGAAAAAAATCAAATACACATTACATGTAATTGTAATTGAAAATGTTCAATTACTAATTACAAGTAATTGTAATTGTAATTAATCAACAAATAATTACTTGTAATTGAACAAAATTCAATTACATTTTTAAAACCATAAAATAAAACTTAAAATTTTTAAAACGATTTTCTAAATTATATGAAAAAAAAATTGTTGGATGTATAAAAAAAATTATAGAATAATTATGAATTTATTAAAATGTATTGTACAAAGTTCGGTAGAATGATGAACGTTTGAAATTTTTTTATAATATGTAATTGATAATTTTTGTAATTAAATACTTTTTTGACAATAAATACTTAAAAAAGTAATGATTACTTGTTTTTTTTTAAATTACTTAATGAAAAATTTTTTTTCCAATTAAATGTAATTGTAATTGGATTTTTTCAATTACATTACATGTAATTGTAATTTAAAAATCTTCAATTACAATTACATGTAATTGTAATTTAAGAAATCTTCAATTACAATTACATGTAATTGTAATTGATTTTTACTTATTTTTCAATTACAAAAAAAATGTAATTGTAATTGAAAAAATTCAATTACAATTACATGTAATTGTGTAATTATAGGTGTAATTAAATACAAAATGTAATTGAGACCCCCCAGATCTGTTATAGATCAAAGTTTCAGACTAACTAGATATTTTTGCTGCCTTTTTTAATATAATACAGAAAATATCATGAAATTTTACACACTTTATTTTTATTATAGAAGGATAAGTCCTGTTGAAAATGTTAAGAATTGATTCCCCATTTCTCATAGACTCCATACAAATGCCTTCCCGGAATATGGCTTTATGGTATATAAATGTCTATAGAAAATCCGTATCTAAACAAAATTATGCATTAATAAGTCTAACGCAAAGTGAAATCTCTCTTTGCATCGGTTCATAATTTTGACAAAGCATCATACAAAGATCACTTCCGAAAATCACTTAAATAAACATAAATCTTTTATAAAAATTACAATCAAGTTGAAATTCGACAAGCATAATCAAAATATATATTTAAATCGTCGTATCAAATTGCATTATGATCGGTCCATATTTCACCATAGTCGCCATATATTGTCCAGTAGCTTAATTGGTTAGCGCATTTGATCATTAAGCATGAGTTGGTATTTGTGGCCTGGGTTCGATTCCCAGCCACTCAACATCAATACCAGTTTTTGATAATTATTAGTTTTCTTCTATCTATCATAACTAATATTTATCATAGCGCCCTCCTTCGGTGGTGTAGCATTCAAACGACACCGAAGTAAACTATTTAAATAAAGGCTATAAAATCAAGCTTTAACATTAATGCGCCTACTTACCACCAGAGGCGCTGCAATTCTGCACTAAAAACAAACATAATTCGCAATTGCAGAGTTGTGATATAAAAAAGCTTTCTTCTTTCACTACTTTTACTTCTTCAATCTATCCCCTTTCCAAAGAAAGTAACGCAAGTATATATAAAAAAAAATCACTTAAATGCGCATAAATCCAAATAGTCCATACTTATTTAAACAAAGTCGATCTCAGATTTATGATGATCAGCTTATATTTGACCCCATATCTAGAAATTAGCATCAGCAGCAAGTTTAAATTCGACACGAATAGTTTATACATATATTTAATTCGTCAATCTCAAGATGATGATTATCGGTTTATATTCGACCGTAGCCATCTAAAGTCTACTTCCGGAAATCACATAAATGAGCATAAATATCTTATAAATCTCCATAATAAGTGATTTGTTGGTATATAAGATTCAGACCAGCCGGATATAAACTCTTATTTGTTCTTACTCTAATGAATTTAAATGATAAAAATAATGATTAGAATAATTATTATAAAAAACAAAATATCCCAGATGTCGTTAGTCCTCTCAAATTATTTCAAAAATTTTAATAACAAATCTAGTGTGAAACAAAAATACAACAAACAATAGCCATCATAGGAATGAAATATTAGAAAAAAAAAACAAAAAACATTTTTTAGTCTTGCATCAAATATTTAACTTATCTGTCTATGTGGATGAGGGTGTTTACATGTGTGTGTGTTTGAGTGTGTTGGTGGTGGTGAAACAGGAAAATGAATTGAGTTATATTTAATGACATTTAAACAAAAGTATGTTTGTATAGTAAACATAACTTTAGTAGTCGTAATTTATATAATAAAAGACGAAATAATGGCCATAATTTATTTAATTTTATTTGTGATTTTTTTTTGTTTTAAATGTTTTTCGCTTGTTTTTTAATAAAAGTCCGGTCCTTTTGTGGACAAAAACTCATAATTTTATGCAAGAGCGAATCTCTCTTTTATGTTGTGTTGATTTATGTGTCATTGTTATTTATTTAATTTTTTATGATTTTTTTTTGTGTAGAGAAAAAAAAACAAACGTGAGCATTTTTAATTCATTATAGAATTTCAATATTGGGTGGTGGTTTTAGGTTTTAGACCCGCATTAAATTTAAAGCAGAGGCAGGCTCAAAGAAAGAAATGAGTCACGACATGTAGGCGAGCATGTTGAGCGATTGGTTATACGGCTGCCGACCCATGCTTTGTAAACAAATTACAGTTATTCTTAAGTTTGTAACGAATACATTTGTAAATTATATTAGTTTTAGGCTTACAACTCTTCTTTAGGAGTTATTTTATTTTGATATTTAAAAAATAACAAATTTTCTTATTTAATTTAATTCTTATTTTTACCCCCTGGCCCACGATGTCGAACGATAACGTACGCTTAGATAAGACTTAAGACACAAACTTGATTGTGGAATAAACAAACTTGATTGAGTAAAAAATAGATACGATAAAAAGTTTGTGTCTTAAGTCTTATCTAAGCGAACGTTATCGTTCGACATCGAGGGCCAGGGGGTTAATTATTTTTGAAATGTTAAAATAAAATAACTCCTGAAGAAGATTTCCAAAGGAAATCGAAATATCGAGTAATTTATATATAAAAACAAAAAATCTTTTATAAAAAACAAAAAGTGCCCTCAAGCTTAAAAATTATTTAATAAAAAAATCATACAAAAAGGTCGAAGAAAATAGAATAAAATTATTAACGAATCTATTCCTATGCATTTTATAATGTGCTAGTTTTTAGGTATATTGCTATTATCCGAATATATTTAGCTCCTGAGCACAGCCCTGTGAAAATTTAACGTCTCCTTTACTAAAGTTCCGAATCTATTAAATAACTAAAACCCTTTCAATTATTTCAACATTTAAAAATCCACCTCTTTAAAAAATTAACTAATTCAAAAAATTAATTAAATTCAAGACAACAATAATAGCAGTCCAAAACTTGCTCTACACCACCAATATTTATTTGTTTTACACACACGGTATACGGCATTTGCTAACTCTCAAGTGGAATTTAAATTAAATTAATATTTAATTAAATGAAATTAATCACTGTATATCTCTACTATAAACCGGCCAACAAACAAGCAACAAATAAACAAATTTTTAATAGAATTTCTACACTTTCAACATTTACACATCACACTAACAACAACAGCAACGAGTGTAAATAATACTGCCACATTGTGCAACTTAACTCTGTAACAAATTTACACACACAAAGAAAAGCTATTATCCTTACATACACGCAAACACCAACGAACACAATTGTAGACATGAAAATGGCCCCTTGTAGTTTAATGCATGACTGGTTTATTAATTAATTAGACCCAAATGACTGGCAAATAATATCAAACAAATACATGCAGGCTAAAACCTATACTCACTCATTCATTTTCACGCAAAACACAGACACACACACAAATGCTATTAAACAAATACACTTAAAATTATTATAAAACTCGACTCTTCTAGAAGGCATAATGGGGTTGGTAGAAACATTTTCATAATTATAGTAACTACTCGTATAGATGATGGATAGTGATGCTAATGATCTATTTAACTACAGACATCATACAAAACGAAGATACATGTTAGAAATGTTACATATAAATAATTTACCATCAGAAAGAAGGATAAATTTTAAGAAAGACACAGAAAACTTAGCTCAAAATTACAGACACCTATTGAACAAAAATATAAATATTAACAATAGGAGAAATTAACACAATTTATGTATTTAAAAAATGTTATAATTCCAAAATGTTATTATTTAAAATGTTATTATGTATATTTCTGTTATAATTTTTTACTGTTCAATGTTATTATCGAAGATTTAAAATTATTTTTCTGTAAAACATGTTTTCAATTTTGTCAACCCCTTTCAAACTTATATCAAAAAAATTTTTACACATAGAAAATTTTTTAATATTAAATTAACTCCTGAAGAAGATTTCCAAAGGAAATCGAAATATTGAGTAAATTATATATAAGAAATAAAAATCTTTTATTAAAAACAAAAAAGTGACCTCAAGAATAAAGTTAATTTTTCTTTAAATTTAAGTTTTATTTATACAATATATGGTTTAATTTTTTCAGTTTAAAATTGCGTTTGGTATTTAATTATGATAAAAGTATGGTAGCACTATTACATGTCAAAAAAAATATAAACAACTTTTTCATTTAACAGCTGATTTACTATTTAGTTTACAAATTGTTGTAAACTAAGACAAAAGCTGCATCATTCATCTGAATTCATTGTTTTAGTTGGTATTAATGTTTTTATTCGCGGCGAGTTTATTTATTGAATATTTTTATCAAATAATAAAAAACCGCAAAACGCACTTTCCATAATTTGCAGAACTGTCAAAATAATATGCTAGTATGAACAACTTAAGTTGTATTTAAATTGACGTACTCAGTGATTTAAGTTATATTTAAATATGATCTATAAAAATGAATTTGGTATTTAAACAGAACTTAAGTTTAAAAACCTTTTGAGTTTTAAGTTAAAAACTGGCCATTAGTCTTTAATTAAATACTCTTAAACCCATTTTAAACAAGTCTAGTTATTTTTTCACCTAAAAATTACTGACAGTACAAAACAGTTAAAATAATTTTTGTATCAAAAATATTTACACTTTAGGTTGAACTGTCAACTTAGGCCCGTTTTCTCAATGTGTCGACAAACTGCCTGTTATTAAATGTCGACATAAATTTATTAAACTGATAATATGTCTGTTAACAATTATGGTTTTCTCAATATACCAACAGAAACATTATTTTCATTTGGAAATTCCTCTCAAAATGTATGTGAAAATTGGGAACTCTGTCTGCAAGTGACAAGTTGTTGACATAAATCAGCTGTTTTCCAAATGTGAAAAAATAACGAAAGATAAAATCAAAAACACAAATATTTTAAAAAATTTTAAAAAATAAATAATATCCATGTCTATCAGGTAGTTAGGTCTGGCATGAGAAACTCTTTCAACATTCACTTCGAATTCATGTTCTTCGAGTTCATCCTCCATCAAATTAATGTTTATTCCTCTATTTAAAATTTTTTCTAAAATCTATTTAATTTTTTTACAAAAACTCAAGGTACTACCATATAAAAAAAATGAACATCAGTCAGCTGATTAAATTTATCTATACAACAAATAAATAATCGGCAGATGAAGGCTGGTTAGTTTTGCGACAGAATAGAAGCAAATGAGACATTGAGAAAACCAAATTTCTTTAATCGGCAGATTTTCGTTGGTAAAAAAGATAATGGCCTAATGAGAAAACAACCTATAGAGTGTAATATTCGGCTGTAGCGAATCTTTAACACCCTCCACCTAAACGTAGTAAGAAACACAACAACTGCACTAGCTATAGGATTAGAATATCCTTATTCTGTGTTTTCTATTTTGACCATTTCTAATTGATGTAATTACCGATTCTCACCATAATTTACAGAGTTTGTCTGATTTTCATAATAGTCTTGAGTGTAATTTAACAATTTATAAAATTAAAAGAACATTTTTCTATATTTACAACAAGTTAAGAAACAAAGTGTAAAAAAGGTTTGTTTTTTGTGTTTGAATTTGATCTCAATAACATTATTTACAAGCGATTTATGGGTGGCATAGTAGAAGTAGACCAGTTATGGACTGATAGCTTCTAAATCCAGTAACCACTTATGGGATTTCTATGTATTTTAGGTTTATTTTAGTTGAATTTCATCTCAATAACTTTACTTACACGAGTTGTAAAGTTGGTTGTTATACTCGCAAGTGGACTTAATTCGGGAGCTATTGCCAATTATTGACTGACAGCTAAAAAATCCAGTAGCATAATTGCGGTATAATCGATATTAGTATGATTTCTGGCTTAAAATTTCTGATCTGTATAAAATTTGGTTCGATATCAATATTTATTAGATATTTTTGTGGATTAACGAAAATGGTGCTTATATGGCAGCTAAGACAAATTATGGGTCGATCGTCTTAAATTTCACAACATAGAATTTTATGCATATCAAGATATCTCACGTCGAATTTCAACATAATAACGGTATATTTAAGATATATATTAGTCTTGACGTGAATTCCGGAAGTGGACCTTATATGGGGTATATAGTTAAATATGGGCCGATATTCTTAAAATCCAGCAGTTTGATTTTGGCGTGTATGTAAATTATCCGTGTAAGATTTTGAATTAGTACCGTAATTTATAACAGATTTATGAGTATTAAAGTGATTTTCGGACAAGGGCTTTATATGGGGGTACGGTCAAATATGGACCGAAATTCACAAAATTTTGTAGAATAATTTTTGTGTATATGTAAATTATTTATACAAAGTTTTGTGTCGATACCGATATTTATAAGATAAATGGCTTTTTCGGATGTGGTCCTTATATGGAAGCTATGACTAATATTGGGCCAACCACCACAAAATTTAGTACGACAATTTATTTACCTATAAGAATTGTTTATGTAAAATTTTAACCTTTAACATTATTTATACCAGTTTTATACGTATTTAATTGAACTTTGGAAGTTGACTTTATATGGGGTCTATGGTCAAACATGGACCGAACAAAAAAAAAATTCGTTTTGCGATTTCTTTTTGCATGCCACTTATTCCTGCTGAATTTTCTATTAATATTCCAATTTTATAGGTATTTGTGTATAATTGAGCAATATTTCGGTAAGATTTTTGTGCGGAGGCCATTAGAAATCGTGCACCTATTCGTACTATTTTCCTCACACTTTCTTCTTTTATAATAAAAATGACGTAACAAAATTTCGTGGTAATATCTGCAATATATTTCAATAAAATTGACAAAAAATATCAAATTTTTATGGAGGTTGTCTCACATATTGACCCATAACTCTGGTTGGCCGAAACCGATTTTGCTGATTTTCAATACCAAAGTTATCTGCAAAATAAGAAATATTTTGCTGAAAATTTCATTTAGTTAAGTTGTGTAGTTTGGACGTGAGAGTGTTTTACATAGACGGACAACAGACGGACATGGATCAATCGACTTAGAATTTCAAGAAACTAT
The DNA here is from genome assembly GCA_916048285.2 of Bellardia pandia. Lineage (NCBI taxonomy): Eukaryota > Metazoa > Arthropoda > Insecta > Diptera > Calliphoridae > Bellardia > Bellardia pandia. The sequence continues at coordinate 41,288,036 of OU696530.1, forward strand.
ATACTTTGTTGGGCATCAGATGAAAGTTGGGCATCAGACAAAGTTTCACAAGGAATGACAAATGTAATTCACCACTCTTGGTGATGGAGGGTATAAAAATAACTTAACGTTGTGAAAATATGAGTACTATTTAATTACAAACTTTCAATCTTTAACTAAAGTATTTCTGTCTTTAACAAAATACTCTGGGACATAAACATAGACAAACACTAAAGTCGGTTTTTTTTTTTAAACAACTTTAAACTTAAAACCTACTTTTAATTATTTTGTAACTATAGTCAAAATTTAAGGTCGTTTTAATTTAAACCGACTTTAACTGGGTGCCACCTCATATGTAGAAAATTATTTCATACAAACTGTAAAAAAAATAAGCTTCAAACAGCTGTCATTGGAAATTGAAAAAAAAAAACAAAAATCGGCAAAATAATAAAATTAAGCGGAAAAATTTAAGAAAAGTGTTTGCGATGGAAAAATGGATAAGGTAAGATTAATATAATAATTTTTTTCTTTACAGGAACAAAAAAGAAAAAACAAAGAGATAGAGAGGCGAATTGGGCTACTGCAGAAAGAGATTTTTTTTTTACTTTTTTATATTTTTGTACACATCAAGTTTTTGTTCATTGCATAAACAGCTGGTTGATTTTAAAGTGATGTTAAATTATTTAAAAGCAACTTCAGCTGGTTTTAAATTAAAAGTATGTTTTATCGGTTAAAGTATATTTTTACGTGTCTATAGTAAAAGCAAAATGTACTTTTAACAAAAGTCAACTTTTTAACTATTAAAGTACACTTTTCTGTGACTATGGTTATGGCCCTCTGTCTTTAACTAATAGTCAGTCTTTAACTAAAAGTTCCCAGCCGTCAACTAAAAACTCCCAGTCTATTACTAAAGACTCTCAGTATTTAACTAAAGACGCTCTGTCTTCAATTAAAGACTATCAGTCTTTAATTTAAGACTGTCAGTCATTAACTAAAGAGTTTTAGACATTAACTAAAGTTAGTCTTTCTCAAAAACACAGTCTTTAAGCCTAATTTTCTAAATAAATGACCTAATTAAGAAAATATTTATTGAATATATAAAATATATATATATAAAACACAGTAAAGTCCCACTGTGCGACAACTGTAACAACAATACTATGCGGCGTGTGAATCAATGAGCCCTATCATGGTAGTAGGATAGATGTAGTAATCGTAACTAAATATTCCCTAAACATTTGTTGATGCCAGCAAGAGATATAATTCTAATTTCAATTAATATTACAATGCAATACATGACAGCCTATTAGATAATACATGTACGTACATATATATCAGGTTTTTTAAGGTATTTCTGCATGTTTGTCTGGCTATGGCTTCGGTTTTGAAGTCATTGTAACATCTGTCCGATTCTGTCTTCCTATCTATTATTGTTTTGTGTTCACTGGCTTGCTGTTGTATTTAGAATCTTAAGACATTACAAACATTTGGAAAAATTAAAAACCATCAGCAACCAGATTGCTCACATTTCAAGTTCAAATTACACTTGAACATTATACAAATGTAGAGGATAACAGACAGAGTACGTGTGGGGAATATGTGATGAAGGGGGCGAAACAAAGAGACTTGTAACTTGTATTTGACTGAAACCATATTTAAGTTGTATGTAAATACATTGATATAATTCTTTAATTGCTGAGAACAATGTATGTTACACAAGTTAAATTTGTAAATAGGCTTTTAGACAGTTGAAGTTAATTAGATTGACAAATAATTTATGTGTGAGGACAGCAAGGTAAGCCTAGACTTTAAAATTGAGGGAAAATCGGATTTTAAACAAATAATTGGCCAGCACTTAATGAATCGAAGTTTACTACTTTCGGCTTTTAAGTCGTAGCTTTGACAGGGTAATGTTAATTGTAAAATCAAGTCATTCTAACCAGAAGGTAAAGAATAAAGCATTGATCACAATAGATGCGGCCAAACTACAGAAGCATTTTCCAAAAGTTGTTTTTAAAACATTGCTACCGTCAAACAAATTAATCAGTTAAAATATAATTGTACTAAAGCTGAGCAATGGAAAATCCTAATTAAAAACCTCAGCCTTTAACTTAAGATATCTGTCTTTAATTAAAGTCATCAGTCTTGAACTAAAGACAGTCTTGGTGTGAGACACTACAGATAACTGATGGTTCACAAACTCTATTTTCTGGGGCGACACGATCTGTGTCTGCACTGCTGGAAATATGCTCTTACTTTCCTGGATGATCACTTCCATTTTTATCTTAGACTTCCCGATACCTGAAATTTAAACCATCGATAGAACAGCTGGACAAATCTGCGAATTATCTGGAGACATCTACCCTCGGACAATCAGTCTGGTCTCTAAAATTCAAAGTAATAGGGTAAAATGTTTTTCCAATCATCCATCAAGACTCCAAATGTAATATGGTTGCAATATCTTCTTGCACTTGTTGAATGGACCATCTTAGACAAAACTTTGTTAAACTATTATTGAATATAGGCCATGAGGCCACCTGGTAAATTGATATAGCTGATAAATGCGCCCGGCATTTGTGGCAAGAAAAACGCATCAAGGTAATAATATGAACATCCACATGGTTTCGGCATCGAATATGTTTCAGGAAAAACTCTTATAAGAGACAAAAGGAGTTGCAAGATGATCTTGGCAGAAACTCGATTATTACTTAAGGTACGGTCGCAATTGGCAAATATTTGCTAAATCACTAAATAATATCTATTTAAACTCCTTTATTTATATAAAAAAATTTTCTTATTTAGGCGAAAGCACAACAAATATTTCCTGGCCCACAATGTCGAACGATAACGTTCGCTTAGATAAGACTTAAGACACAAACTTGATTGTGGAATAAACAAACTTGATTGAGTAAAAAATAGATACGATAAAAAGTTTGTGTCTTAAATCTTATCTAAGCGAACGTTATCGTTCGACATCGTGGGACAGGGGGTAAATTCTCAATTTATTTGATACTGTTTGATCTAGCAAAACTCTGGTAAGAGTAAAAAACGTCAAACAAATTTGTGCTAAAACGCTTTTTTGAGTAAATATTTGCCAAATCTATCCGTACTTTTACTTTTAAGTAATTTCAATATGCCAAAAAAAAAAAAAAAAGAAGCTTTTTTTGGAAAACCAAATATGGTGAATTTCACGTCAAGTGACCCAATGTTAAAAATCGATTTGGATGAAATTTGCACTATTGGATAGTTGGCCAGACACAAATTTTAAACTCTATCAGTCGAGAAGTGCCGGAGTTAGAGGGGGTCAAAGTTGGAAATTTAGGTCAAAGTTAAAATGAGTGTAACTTTTCACCTATTGGTCCTAGCAAAAATTTTCCAAAGGACTTTAGATAGCTATTTCTTCAATCATTTGAAAAATATTATTTTTTAAGTTTTAATTTTTTAATTTTTTTCAATTTGGGCCCTTTTTTTTTTTTTGTAAAGAAAGCTTATACAATTTACATACAACAATTGTTAAAAAAATTTACACACATTTGTTATGCTCTTTTAAAAACATTCATTCAGTCGTCTTGAGAACACATGCGGCGGACTATCGTAATTTTTTTCAGAAATTTGTTAAGCATTGTTGTTGCTTCTTGTTGATCGAAGCACAGCAAACACACGCGATTCAATTACAATTGAAGACGAAAAATAAAAAACTGTTTTGATAGACTTATTTTTGTTTTTTATCAAAATAACTGTTCTAAAATTGGGTTTCGATATTTTTTTTTTTAATACAGTTCATTTATTTATTGAATCTTCAGAAATGAAATGACAATAAGTTTTCGAATCTTAATACTAAAAGAAAATAATAAGTCCAGCCAGTGCTAGACAAAATATTATGATACTACAACAAATTTATATCCACTGATCCAGTCAACTGTTTTGCGCTTGAGTTAAAGCAAGGGTATCCCTCCTTCTCAACCGAACATGGCCACTAAAGTTAAGGATGTCTCGTGCAAGTGGGTTTGGATGGTGTTCAAGTTTGCTGACATATTTTGAGGCGTATTTTGTAAGTTCGACTTTCACCAAAGGAATGCCTAGATCTTTGTGAATTCTAGAATTTTTAACGTTTTCGATATTGATAATTGTTATTTACGGTCCCTGATATTGTTTCATAAGGTGTTTATATTTGGAAAAAATTCTTTACTTTTTTCTGATTCTAAGCGTTTGACAATATGTTTGCTGTGCAAAATCTCTCACAAATACATCTACATTTTATTTTTGAACACCACTGCTTTAAGGCCTTTATAATCGCTTAATGGGATGCGAGTGGGATATCTATCAAAAAATTATTTTTTAACTCAAAAATAGGCTTTTTCAATTGTATTGTATGTATTTTCATATACACAAATGCATTTCAGTTTTAAAGACGAATATTCGCGACCAAAAATTCGTGCTAGTCTAGTTGTGTTCTTAGCATAACATTTAAAAGCAAAAAATACAAAAAAAAAACAAATGAATTGTCAATCTTTTAACGTTCAATTTATATTGTCATTCAAGCAGTTTTACACGGTATTTGTGTGAGTGAGTCAGAATGTCATTAATTAAATTATGACCCTCTCATTTATTTGCTCATTCACTCACTTGATCTCCTACTCCGTCATATTAATTATTTCATTGTCATTCGTAGTCCCCTCCTGATTAAAATTAATTACAAATTACTGTTGTCATTACTATTACTATATTATTATCATTATTATTTTTATGCTTATTTTTACGAACTGTTTGTTTGTTTGTTTGTTATCTGCTGCGGCTACTGCTGTGGCAAGTATTGGTAGCAGTAGTAGTAGTCACTATAGTAAGTAGTGGCACGAGTAAATAGTAGTATTTTCAAAATTAGTAATTGTGGCGTTTAGTAGTTGTCAGTAATTGTAACTGTGTGTGGTAGTTATTAAGTCTTGTCATTAAATATGTTAAATTGTCAGCGTAGTTTGTAATTATGTGCAAAATGTTAAGATGACCTCGAGCGTAGAAGATTTGATTGTACGAAATAAACATAAAATTTTCATTTTCCATGACAATAAAGACAATTGTAGTTGTGCTGGTGGAATTGTTGTTGATACTTCGTATTAAGTAGTCGATGGTAGTTGGTATTTGTTTACGTCTAGTATATTAATACTAATTTAGTAAAAGTAATTACACCATTTACGTTGTGTATGCTTATTAATGTAATTAGTTTGATGTATAAACTATTACGGATTTTTTTTTTATTATATTTGACTATAAACATACATTACACTACACTACACTGCACTACACTGCACTACACTACACTACACTGCACTACACTACACTACACTACACTACACTACACTACACTACACTACACTACACTACACTACACTACACTACACTACACTACACTACACTACACTGCACTACATTACACTACACTACACTGCACTACATTACACTACACTACATTACACTACACTACACTACACTACATTACACTACACTACACTGCACTACACTACACTGCACTACACTACACTACATTACATTATTAAAAGAAACCAGCAACTTACAAAGAAAATGCTATTGGGTGTATAACTGAAAAATTCAGTAATTATGACAGATGGTGTACCTTTTGAACGCGGTTTTTGTACTTAGTAACTTATAGCGTAGACAGACGACACAGTTAATTTGCATTAGCAGTCTTAATTCAAATTAACTCGTGAATTATCCCATCCTAATGCGCATTAGATTAGACGTAAATACACAAAATCAGAGTGAGTTTATAGTGCATTTAGCTATTTCAAAGTGGCAACATCGTCGAAAATCAATCATATGTTATTAAATTGTTTACTATTCTAGAAGAAGAAGAAGACAATTAAAAAATTAAAACAATAAAAATAGATTTCCACAATTGCCTTTCTCTTATTTCAGAGTGTCCCACTGCAATCCCCACATGTAGCAACACGTTCAGGTTGATGGTTGCTAGTGCATGAACAAGTTTTGCATTATGAAACAGTTTCAGCAAAAGTAATTTCAGCTTTTTTTCAAATAAATACTGTTTTTTCAGCAAATGCCAAACAAATTTTTTCATAATTAAATAGTTGTTTACAAACAAACAGCTGTTACCTAAATGCAGTTTAAATGCAGAAACTGTTGTCTGTAACGGTAAAATCTTAATTCAATATAGTGAGATTTTAATGCGCATTAACTCTGTCGTCTGTCTACGGTATTATATGTTATGTTGAACATTGAAGTGTTTAAAACCAAGTCGTTTTGCTTCGAAAATGTCGAATTTTGTGCCAACAAAGCACCATATGCGGATAGTTCTGGTTTTCATCATTCAAAATACACAAAAAGTACCGCTGAAGCACACCAATTGTTCGCCGAAGCATATGGTGAATGTGTTTGGTCGATTTCAACGTACGAGATTTGTCAGGAGTTGTGATTTTACTACGGAAGACAATGGTAACCATCAAAGATTGAGGATAATTAGAGAAATTACTACATGAAGAGTGTTGTCAAACTCAACAAGAGCTGGAAAATTTTTTGGGAGCTACATACTCAAGTAGCACATTTCAAAATTTGATACCATATGAATTGAGCTAATGTAATATATTTGATGGGACCAAATGGGTCTTATTTATTAAGAGCTGCATAAATCCAGCCAGGCCATCACAGGTAACCCCAGTACCCAGTGCTAGTGTTTCATTTGAAGCAAGCATTGGCGAAAATATGCGGAAAATATGCAGACAGGCATAAAATCCTAATACTCCAGCACGACAACGTTCAGCCATGTTGAAAACCATAAGTTACCAGAAAAATTAGAAAAGGTCGTAGCTAACAATGGCCAATAATTTGCCTAATATATCTAAATATAAACCTTAAACAACAATCTCTAACAACTGCGAACAGTTAACGACCTAAACTATAAATAAACGAATATTTATAAATCTGGTAAAAAAAAGGCAATGGTTGCAATTTGAGGTAGCGCTCTGAAAAACACACCTTTGACGCCTTATTTACTATTTATGTTATTATGACTCTACGATGCACTTTATTTCAATCTGGTGTCTGTGGCTCTTTGTTTGGTTTCAACGAAAATCGAAAAACAATACATTTTATTTACAATGCCTTTTAAATATTTTTATTATTCCTTTTTGATATTTTCTGATACACCAATACCTCGCTTTGAGTCGTTTCGTTATGCATTTTATTTTTCGATGTTGCGTCGCTGCTTAATTTGTACTAATTTTTACTATGCGTTGTTAGCTATTCGATGTTGCATTGTTTTGGGTTCGAGTCTTTATTTTTTTGAAATTTTTACAACATTATTTAATGCTAAAACAATGACCCGTACAAGAAGTGCTTTGATGATCGAAATGAAGTCCTTGCTTTCTATTTGCGCAGAGAATACAATTAAGTAAAATTAAGTAAAGCATTATCCAACGACAATGTTGGTAGTAGTAATACAGACAATTGCTACAAGGAAATTTGATTAACGTTGACAAAAAGATGTTTAGCAAGCATTGGACAAATTTTTTGTGAAAGAAAGCCGACGACTTAGTATTTTCGTATACCTAGAACCTATCTTCGATCTTTACGTGGTTTGTTACACAAAATCTTAATTCATTTTGCGTCGTTTCAAATTGCGTCGTGTTTTTTGGAACGTAACCCCGACGACGCAAATTGAGGCATTGGTGCACTTTAAAGTGAGTTCTTATGATGTAAATAATTGAAATTTTAAAATAAATTAACTGTATACATGCTTTATTTTAATGTAATCTAGTAAATGGTTTATCTACACAATTTTATATATTCTTTACACTATGTTAATAATTTTAATTTAAATACTTTTGTATTTTAACCAATTTCTACACTATCTACATATGTAGTTTACCTTATGTAAACAATTGTAAAATATAAAAATGTTAAGGAATTAATTTTTAGAGAATACTATTTTTGAACTTTTTATTATTAGAGAAAATTTCTTATTTTTTTTTGTTAAGGAATTTTACAATTTACCTTTACTTTATTTAACTAATTGTTCGACCTTTTCATTATTACTTTTACTACTAGAGAAAATTTTTATTTTGGCTTGAGTTTATTTATTCAAAAATTCAAAGAATACCTTTGTAAAGTAATATTTTGAGGCATTTTACTTTTACGATTTCTTTCATTGTAAACTACTAGTAATATTATTTACACAAAATTTTACATTTCTTAAGTTAAAATATATCAGTTTTAAATTGAATTAAGCTGGATATTTTTGTAATTTTATAATTTTTTGATATAATTTACATAGTTTACATCATGTAAATAATTGTATAATTACTAAATTTAAAAAAAAATTACAATTTCATAGCTGTATTTCTTTACAAATTTACGAATTTCATGATTTAAAAAATATAAAATTTGTCCATTAAATTTTACTCCCATGTAAGATATGTTCGTATTTTCTATAATTTTAATGTTATTTACCTCATGTAAAAAATTGCGAAATTGTTTTTATCGCAAACACAACTTTGGAAACATTTCGTTGGCAAACAACTAAAATCATTGAAATTTGTTGCGAGAGCGTTTTCATTACAACAGAAACAATGTCCCAATTAAACTTACAACATTGTGCAATTTAATGAGAAGTTACTTAATTTACTTCTGGTTTTGTAAATGGTGTTCAAAATTTAACATTTACCCTCATATCATTCTTATCATTGCCACCCTGGCCATTACAACATTTTATCTGCCATCTTTCATTTATGTAAAATTTGTCACAAAATAGCTGATTATCAAGGTTTTATTGGTCACTGCTACTGTCACAGCCATCGATGCCGCCACTACTACCACAAGCCAACACTTTGATTATTGTCTATTTTCTATTTACATTTTCATTAAAATTATCCTTGAGTTGGTTATAACTTTTTTGTTGTTATCTATTAGTGAAGGATTTTCTAATTATCATCCATTAGTACGGCTGCTGCTGTTGCAAAGTTTCTTTGGACTGTCACTAAGAGTTTTCATTTACATTTAAGTTGATTTTTTGTTCTATTTAGTTTCACTTGTTTAGTATTCATCTTCTTTAATAAATGGTTTGTGTTTCAAAAAATAAAACTGTTTCAATTTTTTTGTATTTCCCTGCAGTTGTTGTATTTAATATTTTATACAACAGTGATTGTTGTTATTTTTATCTTTATAATAAGTGACTTTACTGTCATACTTGATGAGTTTTTTTTTACTTGGGAAAATGCTGATAAAGATGATAATGACGTTGAAAAATTGAGGCTTTTGTGTTTCGTGTGGAAAAGTAGATGAGTTTTGTATGTCATTGGATTTTAGCCAAATGATAATTGATGTCATCGTTCTTCATGTACTCATAGTTGTTTATGGGCTTAGATTACATTATTATTACCATTGTAGTCCAAAGTTATTGATGACAATTTAAACGACATCAATTTTTATTTCTTTAGCCACAGATTTTGCTTAACGAAGAACTGAAAGTCTGAACAAAAAAATAACCTAAATAAAAGAGCACAAATTGACAAATTCTTCAAGTAGATTTTTTATTGAAGAAGTTATTACTGTGTCTGCTTGCTAAACGTTTGAAATAAAGAATTTCAGGATCATTAAGCATAAAATGTATTTCAGATAACCCGTCAATACAATATTATAATAATAATAACAATTTTTTAAAATAAAACAAGTGCCAATAATCAATTTGATGAATAACGACAATAGATTATGTTATTTTTTACCAAGAATTGAAATATATCAGTAATTAAAGTCATTCAATTTAAAGCAATGGCCATTGTGTAACAGTTACAGTTTTAAAGAGAACATAGCTCTTAAATCGAAATAGTTTTAAACCATTTTAAAAAACTTCAGGTAACTTTATTTGCGTTAAATTTGAAATCATCATCGATCAATAGTTAGACCAATCTTAAGACAACAATTTCTTTATTAGTCAATCGTGGCTCCTTTTTTAGTCACAGTATTAAAACAATCGTAGTTCCTTAATTTATTACCTTGAAATCGATCGTCGTTCCTTCGTTCCAATTTGAAATAAATCGTGGTGCTTCACTAGTTTTTAAAACAATCATGGTTCCTTTATCAATTTAAAATAAACGTGAGTTTTTCCTCAATGTGAAAACAATTGTAATTATTTCCCTTACTAGCTTCAACTCAGTCGTTATTACTTCCTGAATTTGAAAACAATCGCTGTGCCTTAGTTTATTAGTTTGAATAAATATAGGTTTCTTTAATAGTTTCATTTGAAAAAAATTCTGATTCTTTCTTTTATTAGTTTAAAATCAATCGTTGATCATTCATTAGTTTCAAAACAATCGTGTTTCCTTCTTTTATCAGTTTTAAAAAAATCGTGGTTCCTTTCTCAATTTGAAAACAATCGTGAATCCTTCATTAATTTGAAAGCAATCGCGATTCACCCTTCTTTTTATTATTTTGTATTCAATCGTGGATCCTTCATTAGTTTAAAACAATTGTGGTTCCCTCCTTTATCAATTTGAAAACAATCGCGGTTCCTTCTTTTACTAGTTTGAAATCAATCGTGGTATTTTACTAGTTTCAACACAATCGTGGTTTCTTCATCAATTCAACACACTTGTGGTTCCTTTCTTAATTTAAAAATAATCGTTATTTCTTCTTCAAATTGATAATAATCGTGGTTCCTTCCTTTATTAGTTTGAAATCAATCGAGGTTTCTTTAATAGTTTCATTGTGGATCCTTCTTTCACCAATTTGAAAACAATCGTCGTTCCTTCATCAATTTGAAAGCAATCGTGATTCCTCCTTTTTTTATTATTTTGTAATCTATAGTGGATCCTTCATTAGTTTCAAAACATTCGTGTTTCCTTCTTTTATCAGTTTTAAAACAATCGTGGTTTCTTTATCAATTTTAAAACAAACGTGTATCCTTCACCAATTTGAAAACAATCGTGGTTCATTCCTTTATTAATTTGAAAGCAATCGTGGATCCTTCATCAAGTTGAAAACAATCGTGGTTACTTTATCGATTTAAAAACAATCGTGAATTCTTCATTAATTTTAAAGCAATTGTGGTTTCTATCAATTTGAAAATAATCTTGAATGAGTCATTCTCTTTAAAACAATCGTGTTTCCTTTATTTAAGCTCAGATTTCAAGCAGTTACGATTCCTGATTAAGCAGCAGCTTGAAAGCAATCGTTATTCTTTTAAAGCATTCACGATTTTTCTCATACAGAAAATCTTTAAATTTGTTAATTTTAAATATTTTATCGAGTGCAAACTAAAAAAACATATTTTTAATTATTACATGCTCTGATACTTCAAGTAAAATACCTTTTCATAGTTGACAATATCTGACCAAAGAATATATTTTAATCTTTGCACTCATACAATAATTAATGACTGTGGTTTTCGCTTCAACGAGCAAGACTACAGGATCCTAATAATGAGGCAAACATCCCACAGAAAAACTCATTTAGACACCCACTACACAAATACTTGACACAACCATACAAAGTACTTGTAAAGAGTATTTTTTTGATTTCTTTACATTTGAAAAGCTATTTGTTGGCTGGAAACTTGAAAAGTAAAAATAAAATAAAATAACATTTTTTAACAACTAATTTATGCTAAAATTCTCCATAACGAATGAATGAGTGACTAAACGAATGAATGCATAACTGATGGGCTGACTAGCAAAATGTCTGGTAGTTGGCCAAACACTCATAAATGGTGCCTGTTGGCTGGCTAGTAGCAGGTTTAATGAACGAAAAAAAGCAATATAAAGTGGCCGGAAATTTTCATCATTATTCTGTTGTTGTGTATAATTATGATGACTTAGTTATGATTTTTGCTTTTATACGTTTATTTTTTACAAATTATTTGCTTAATTAAAATTTATTAACATTAGAAGAATTTTTGTTAATGAATTTTCCCAATAATTTTATGTGGCGGGTTTATGTCTACTTACTTGCTGAAGAAAATTTTTTAATAACCATAATTAATCTTAATTTGTGCAGCGAAATATTTTCTTTTACAAAATTAACTTTTAATATCATGCTTTTAAGGAAACGGAAATGAATGTTAAAAATATTAATAAGACTTGACATTTAAAATAAGCAAAAGAAATTGAAATAAGAAATACTGAAATGTCTTTCAACTTGAAAGTGCACTAGCGACAGTATATTTTTCTTCAGAGGATTACATTTTTGTGATATGTTGTTTTATTTTCTTTTGCTTGTTTTAGATATAGACTATTTTAAGATACTTTAAAATAATTTTCGACATTAATAGAAGGAAGCAAATTTTCCAACAGACACGATTGCTTTTAGCATATTAACTATTAATAAAGGTAGCAGAATTTTTTAAATTTAGAACTTGTACAGACACCAGAACTGAACTGACATTAATAAAGGTACCAGAACCAGATTTATTCTTTAATTTGTTTCACACTTTGTAAAATATTTTAATTAAAAACTCTTTAATATAGAATACTGTGCCATCGACTTTTTTCTGTAAACCAACAAACTTTTTCTTAACAAATATTTAATTTTATTTAACAGCTGTATTTATATATCCTCCACTTAGTTACAATTTCATACAATATATATGCATGTAATTATATAATTATAGCAGCCAACATTTGGTTTAAGTCCTTTTAATTCGTTTCATCCTTTACATATGTCTGCTGTGTGTGACCTTTTGTGGTATTTAGCCACACATTTAACACAAGTTTAATTATGTTTACTATTAAATTTACTAATATATGAATTAAAATTTATTTGTAAGGGGACATAATTCGATTTGAGATTTAAGGGCATAAATGTGGATTATATTTAAGCAAAAGGCAAAACATTTATATTACAACCGTTTCAAAATATATTTCATTGTAAAAAAAGGTTATTTTATTAAAAGCTTCTAAAAGCCTTTTAATAAATATTTGCCTTTGTTACAATATAAATACTTATATTTGGGATATTAAGGTTATAAATGAAGAATACTTAATTTTTTATTTGTAATTAAGTTTTAGGCTATAATTATATTCACATGTTAACCACTACTAATTAATGACCTTTTTGTTATACAAATCTAATATATTGTCACACTTAATCTTCATTGACAAGTTGAAACAAACTTTTATTTACTTTTGTCATTTGTTTGTATAGACAACACATTAGTCACATTATTACTATGTTTACATGAATGGTTTTTATGTCCTTTTTAAAATAACAAAGGAAACAAATTAGCAAAGTTTTGTGGCTATATATTGAAGGTGTATACTTCATTAATTCGTGATAGAATTGTCTAACAGTCACCTTAATGGTCATTCATAGTAAAGGGGCTTTACAGAATCTAATTTAATGTATTTTCACTGAATATTACGATCAGCAAGAAAATAAACTGAGACTAAGAAAGAAACCACGATTGCTCAGAAACTGAAACTAATAAAGGAACCATGATTGCTGAAAAACTGAGATTAATACAGGAACCACGATTGCTCAGAAACTGAAACTAATAAAGGAACCATGATTGCTCTACAACTGAGACTAATAAAGGAACCATGCTTGCGCAGAAACTGAGACTAAGAAAGCAGCCAAGATTGAACTTAAACTAAGACTTACAAAGGAACCACGATTGCTCTCCAAATGAGACTAAGAAAGGAACCATGATTGTTCAGAAACTGAGACTAAGAAAGGAACCATGATTGCTTAGAAACTGAGACTAAGAAAGGAACCACGATTGCTCAGAAACTGAGATTAAGAAAGGTACCATGATTGCACAGAAACTAAGACTAAGAAAGGAACTACGATTGCTCAGAAACTGAGACTAAGAAAGGTAGCGTGATTGCACAGAAACTAAGACTAAGAAAGGAAGCACGATTGCTCAGAAGCTGAGACTAATAAAGGAACCACGATTGTGCAGAAACTGAGACTAAGAAAGGAGCCACGCTTGCTCTACAAATGAGATTAAGAAAGGAACCACGATTGCTCAATAACTTAGACTAATAAAGGAACCACGATTACTCTCCAAATGAGACTAATAAAGGAACCATGATTTCTCAGAAACTGAGACTAATAAAGGAACCATGATTGCTCAGAAACTGAGACTAAGAAAGGAACCATGATTGCTCAAAAGCTGAGACTAATAAAGGAGCCACGCTTGCTCAGAAACTAAGACTAAGAAAGGAACTACGATTGCTCAGAAGCTGAGACTAATAAAGGAACCACGATTGTGCAGAAACTGAGACTAAGAAAGAAGCCACGCTTGCTCTACAAATGAGCCTAAGAAAGGTACCGTGATTGCACAGAAACTAAGACTAAGAAAGGAACCACGATTGCTCAGAAACTGAGACTAAGAAAGGTAGCGTGATTGCACAGAAACTAAGACTAAGAAAGGAAGCACGATTGCTCAGAAGCTGAGACTAATAAAGGAACCACGATTGTGCAGAAACTGAGACTAAGAAAGGAGCCACGCTTGCTCTACAAATGAGATTAAGAAAGGAACCACGATTGCTCAATAACTTAGACTAATAAAGGAACCACGATTACTCTCCAAATGAGACTAATAAAGGAACCATGATTTCTCAGAAACTGAGACTAATAAAGGAACCAGGATTGAACTAAGACTAATAAAGGAACCATGATTGCTCAGAAACTGAGACTAAGAAAGGAACCATGATTGCTCAAAAGCTGAGACTAATAAAGGAGCCACGCTTGCTTAGAAACTGAGACTAAAAAAGGAACCACGATTTCTCTTCAACTAAAACTAAGAAAGTAATAAGGATTAAACTAAAACTAAGACTTACAAAGGAACCACGATTGCTATATAACTGAGACTAATAGAGAAACCTCGAAAGAGTAAAATTTAACGAATTACCTTATAACCTTTAAAAAGATTTAAAGAAATCTTATCAGTATAGATTCACCAAAAGATCGTCAGTAGTTAGAATGTTACAATTAATAAAGTTATTCGCCTCAAATTTTTCTCCTTCGCATTATTGAAAATGAAGACGCCGTTCTGTCTCACAATATATTTTATAACATTATTTCTACTAAACGAATTTAACTGATTTTCAATACTTAACAACTTAGGATAATGACCAAGACTTTAAGCTAAAATTATTTATTTTAATATAGTATTTTAGATTAAAGCGTATTTCAAACACACATAAATGGGTTTCATAAGTAGGCAGAATACATACATAGTATAAACTTTATTGGATTTCAGCTGCATATACTTGGCTGTTATAAGTACATACATGAAATGACAAACTAACCCTGCTTTTACACCATAATTAATTTAAGAGAATGCATCAAATTAAAATTTGTGAGTTTATAGTTTTGTGTATAACTATTTCTCTATTTGACAGTAAAAATGGACAAAATTATTGACTTTAAAGTTTTTCTTCAGGTAACCATTGGTAATTAAGAAGTACCATTGGATAATTATTTAAGAAATGTGTATAAAAAAGGCCTTTAAAGTGCCCAAAATGTATTAGTCGTTATCCCAAGCTTCTAATGTTTTACTTAATTTAGCGCTACAGTAAATTGTAATGAAATGCTTTAAAATAAAATTGTAATAAATTTAATTATTCATAAAAAACACCTTATTTTGTATTGCAATTTAATGTGGCTGCCTTTACTTTACATTACTTTGCTACTGCTTGCTGCTTTTACGTGGGATTCTTGCTACTGCTACAGTTAGTTGCACTTAGTTGGTTATTATGATTTATGACATTTGCGGTATGCGGCATGTGGTTAACACGAATACCAAAGAGCAAGAGGGAGACGGACAGACGACGTAGAAATAGACCTTAGTAAAGGAAACTTTTAGACTGTTTGTCTAAGTCATTCACTGTATGAATGCAAAATGGAATTAATGCAGCAGCAAACAAATCATGCTGTATGCATAAGATTATGCAGGTAAACGAGGGTTAGCTGAAAAGTGTTTAGGAACTGTAAGTCCCAAGTTACACAAAGCAATTTTTATTCAAAAGATTGAAACAATTTTTTCCTTGAAATTTCTTCGGTGTTCACACAGCACAATTTTTATTGCTTAAATCGCTAGTATTTTTATTTGAGTGTTTACACACATTTGTATACACATATGTACAGGTCTTATCTTCCCCTCACCACGATGTCTAAAAGGTTTTCAGCTTAGCTTAAAGAATTGCTTCGTGTAAATTGGGACTATGTTAATAACAAAACTTCTCACGCTACTATCGTTTAATTTACACAAAACTCTATAAAGTAATTACAACAAGATTGTAGAAATGTTTAAACACACTGCCAAGTACAAATACACATTTCTGTAAAAGTATTTATGTGTGTCAATAGGAAAACTGAAAACTAACACACAAGAAGTCATCAATATAAATATAGACGAGTAACTTTCTACAAACTCATTTACATTAATTAAAACCTTGTAGAGACCCACCATCTATCTAGACAAATGCTACAAACACAAACACAGGGCAGGCACCCTTTGTTTTTGACCAAAGTCAAATTTTGTCTTTGTTAGTTGATTATAGACAGTTAACAGGTAATTCCAAGACGATTTCATATTTGTTTGACTTCTAAGTGGTTGTATATTTATATTTACACAAGTTGGTAGATTTCGTTGGTCGATCCTGTTTATTTACTGTAGGCCCGGCAATCAACTATTTGCTTTGTTGTCTTAATGGTAGACACTATTGTGATTAAAGTGTTTTATTGTCTTATTTGCTTCGTGTTAGATGTAGATGAAAATTCCAATAATAACAATTAATTGATTAATAATTTGTTTGAATAAAGCGATTTAGAATTGATTTAATGTTCAATGATTACAAGCTAAAATTTAGCTTAAACGTACAATTCCTTAGAGAACTGTCAATAAAAGACTGAACACATAAATACATAAACCGTGAAATAGTGAAATAGAAGTTTCAGTAATTAGGAAAAATAAATGTAGCACCTAAAGAAGAAAGAGAACTAATAAAATCCCCTTGCATGTGAAACACGTATCATTTATAGTGATTTTTTGTTTATATAGCCGTACGGCTTGGCTTTACACTTAATTAATGGGATTTTTAACAAGAAAATTCTAACATGTAGAAGCTTCGACAAGCCTTTAGGTTGTTGGTATGCAATTAATTTAGCTTGCAAATCGTATTAAAATATTAAAAGATCATTATGAAAATGGTGATTCTGTAATAGATTCATTACGTAAAACTCGTAATATTTGTGGCCATCTTTTTGACACCTCTATTTAGAATTTGCTCCACCGGCTGGCTATATAATGTGCCAACAAAAACGTGTGAGCGATCAGGTCGTACAAGTGAAAATATTGCTTCCGTCAGCAGCCTTGTTTGAGAAGATCAGAATCTATAAATTCCTTGATAATCTCAGCAATTGGTGAAATATACAACTCCCACATGGCGAACATTTGCGTAATAAAGTTTCACTTGGAAGGTGTTTGAATTAAAAACTAAGTGCAACTAACTGTGGCAGTAGAAATATAATACAAAATACAGTTTTTTTATTTAATTTTTAATCTGTATGTGAAACTAATATTTGCTGAATCTTGTATGGATACTGCTTTTCTAAAGGCATTTATGTACCATAGAGCCATATTCCGGAAATATATATAGATGAGGGCCTTTGAAGCCGATGGGCCAATTCTTATCTTTTTCAATAAAACTTGTTCCTCTGTAATAAAAATAAAGTGTGACAAATGTCATGCTATTATCTGCATTATATTTGAAGAAAGTAACTAAAACATATCTAAAAAATAAAGGGTTGTCTGAAACGATGGTCTATAATTTGGATTCTGCGCAAGAGATTTTATCCATTTTCAGTACCAAACGTTTCGGTAAAGCAAAGAAAGTTTGGGAAACATTTCATTGTTCTAAGTCTTTTTTTCGAGGCCCTATCGTGCCTTCAACAGACGCACGGACGTGGCTAGATGTCCTTCGAATATTTTTAAGACCCAGAATATATAGACTTTTTGATTTCATTACCAATACTTCGATGTGTTACAAGCGATATGACAAACTTAATATATACCCCATCGTTTTGGTGGTATGTATAAAAAACGGGTAAGGACGGCTTCTTTATTTTAAATAATGTGAAGCAACAAAATTAAAGTTAGCCTATCAATCTGTTAGCAGCAGATTCTCTGAAAATCTAAAAGCAATTGTTGCATTTGCTATTATTATCGAAAATTCGACTGGAAATACGGTAACAGTGAATGGATCACGATATAGAGATTTTAACAAAAAAAATTTCAACTATTATTGAAGATAGGTACATTACTGACATGTGGTTTCAGCAGGACACACGCCACTAAAACAATGAACTCATTGCAAATCCAAATTACCGATGGCATAATTTCATCTGTTAATTAGCCGCTGAATTGTTTTGTGGGGCTTCTGCTGCATATAGAGCCTATAGACAGCCAATTGTATAGATTACAGTCTTAAAACTCAAAATATACACCCAATTTTGCCAAAATGTGATTAAAAATGTTGATAAAAGTTTTACTTTTTACTTCTTTAAAATATAGATTTAAATGTTTTTTATATAAATTCGTTTTGAAAAACAAAGTTTCTGTATTCAAACACAGAAATATAACAAAATAATTGAATTTGAATGGCGTGGGACAAGTTATTAACATATTAAAAATACTTAATCATTAAAATCGTAATCCTCTTAATGAATTTAAGGAAAATGACACTTACTTATATATTAATAAAATTACATACATATATTTTAAATTGAATTAAAACTTACGAATACAATAAAACAGATTATTGTGAACAACATACCTGTAAATAAACAGAGATAAACAATATATTACTATCGTTTTATATACATATATTATAGGTTTTAATAAAAATATATTTATTTGCAAGAACATACATAGTTAGTTGCATTTAAAACAGGCATACTAGCATACATGCATAAACAAATACCGGTGGCAAATTCGTTTGAATAATAAATTTGTGAATGGTTCACGATTCTAACCTGATTTCCGAATAAATATTTTGAGCAAAAAGCACCATAGCGCTAATAAATCTGTTATTTCGTAACGATAAGTCCAATAGAAGTACCTCAAGAATGTATCCTAGGACCCTTTTTATATTTGATATATACATCTGATATGCCATATATATGGACCGATGTCATTTTGACAACAGATTTATGTGCATCTAAGTGAATTTCGGAAGTGTGGATATGGTCAAAATTATGGACCGATGCAAAGATAATATTGTTTTAAAATTTCACTTTGCATGAAAATTATTATTGCAGAATTTATATAGAATTTATTGGCATTTATATACCATAGAGCCATATTTCGGGAAGACATTTGTATGGGGGCTATGAAAAATAGTGCCGGGATTCCTATAATTTTCAACAGTAGTTATCCTTCTATAATAAAAATAAAGTGTGCAAAATTTCATGATATTTTCTGCATTATATTTAAATAAAACACCAAAAAATATCTGAAAAATATCGAGGTAATCTGGAACTTTGATCTATAACTCAGAGCCTGCCCATTTGCAATACCAAACATTTCAATGGATCAAAGATTGTTTGGTAAAAATTTCTTTGTTCTATTTCCTTTTTTCGAGGCCCTATCGTGCCTTCAACAGACGGACAGACGGACGGGCATGGCTAAATCGTCTTAGAATCTTATAAGGACCCAGAAAATATAGACTTTTTGGCTATATGGCCATTATTTCGATGTGTTGCAAACGGAATAACAAAGGCAATAAACCTCTCATCTTTTTAATGATGGGTATAAAACACAAAAAATTGTTAAAGCAATGGAGAATAAAAGTTAATGAGCAGAAATGCACACACATAACCTTTACACTGCGTAGAGAACCTCCTCCCCTATTTATATCAATAATCAAGCAATAACACAAAAATCCGAAGTTAAATACTTCGTATATGTTCACCTTGACCGTCGCCTTACATGGAAATTGAAATGAAATTGAAATTAAACCATTTTAATTGGCTCATGGTCAGAAGCTCTAAACTTAGTTTAGATTACAAACTCTTACTTTACAACTCAATCATAAAACCTATATGGTTCTACGGAATACAGCTACGGAGAACGGCCTCATCTTGAAATGTAGACAGAATTCAAACACGCCAAAACAAATTACTACGAATGATCACACGGCGGATCTGAGCCGAACACAACAATGGTCAAACAATTAATTTGACACGTGGAAAATAAATTAAGGTAATTTTTTTTAGTGATTTTAAAACAAAATATTGGATGTGGTGTTATGCATAAACATACATTTTAATTTAATAAAAGCTACTGTATAATATTTAATCTATAGTGAGTAATGAATTTAATAGAAACGCAAACGTATTTTGTGCAATCACTCCCCTTGTTGTGAATCTAAACCAAATACATACAGAAAATTACATGTATTAAGAAAACTAATTACTATACAAATTCAAAAACACTTAAAGCATTGTTCACATATAATCCGGTCGCATTAATTTGTTTAATATTTTTAAGACATATTTTTCAACCATAAATATTCACCCCTATCGTGAATAAAAATTCCACATGCAATGTGTTCCCTTTTCACATTTTTACTATTAAAATTCAATGTTAAAAAAACAAGAGGGAACAAATTTCATGTGGAATTTTTATTCACGATAGGGGTGATTAATATTTCAGATGAGATAAAAAGAAAACTAAAAATACCCTCCTCTTATACACTGCTCTGCATAACTATAAATACATTACAAATTTCTCAATTTTGTATGTTAAAGAAAAAATAAAAAACAGTTTAACCTTTATGTGAAACGAACCAAAAAATCATTATTTTTTAGTTTAACTCTTAACAATGTATAAAGAAATTAAAATTTAGTCTTTAATAAAGTGTGATTTGAATCTACCTTCTATCACCGGATTTATTCTTATATCTACAGATATAGATCTCCAAGCATCTATAACAGCTTCATTTGGATGATCTATGTTTTCATATTGTCGGGTTTCAGCATAAATTCGTCGGCTTAATATCCACCAAATGTTCTCAATTGGGATCTGATCATACTTTCAAGACAACCATTTCATCGTTTGACGACTTTAATTTGTTATTTTGTTGAAAAATAAATTGATTTCCATTACTATTTTCTAAATGTAGCACTAATTTCTCATGTAGTAAATTGTGTGAATTTATTTTTCTGCTTGTCGACGCCTTCACAAAAATCTCCCCAAACCATCAAAAACCGCCATCTGAACACCCAAGATTGAATTTTTTTCACTTTAAACATATATATGTTTAAATATTTGAGTGCCCCGATACACTAGACAACAGAGTGCCGGCCTATCAGTCAGAGGGTTGCGGGTTCAATTCCCGCCGAAGAATCTGGGTGTTTTCTGCAGATAAACCAAAAGCTTCGCAGTTTGTATTTGTTATTTATTAAAAAAAAAAAATAGTGCAACTATAAATAAATATATCGGCTTTTCAATTAGTTTTTAAGTTTCTTTTAGCAAATTCAAGTCTAGCAGTTTTATGGCGGAGTAATAGCCTTGGCACAGAGTAATATTAGTCTACTTATGGTCGATTTAAACACATTTAGCTCGCATTCATTAATAATCTGATCGAGCCTTTTTTATTGTCTTGCTGGCACAATTTATTATTCTGCATTTGTCTAGTTCAGAAAGCTTTTTTCAGGCCGCCACTTTATTATTATTACCATAGTAATTTTCATTATGCATATGCAAAATTTATTACCAAAACGTGTGACTGGCTTTTTTTTTTTTTTTTGGCAATTCACTTTTTATATAAACCACAATTTTACGAACCACGCGGTATTTTATAGCGAACTATTGACAATTGCATAAAGAGAATAAATAATAAGTTATACTTTTGTTTTCTTATTTGTTTATCATAAAATCTAATTATAGTTATGAAACACTAACAAAATAATAATGCACAATTTCTCTCTTAAAAAATGTTACATGTTTTAAAAACTGTTTGTAACTTTACAACATACGGCAAACATCAAGTGTAATTATAGTAATGGAACAGAGTAAATAAATCGTTAAAAATAATTTAATTTTAATTTTATTATTTTAATTTAAATTTAATTGCCCTTAGCTGGGTTCATATATTTTACAAACACGTTCAACTGATTTCTTCGATAAAAATCTAGTGCAGCTTTGTATAAAAACAACGATCTAAATTGAAGTACCAAACTTTCTACGAACATTCTTCTATATAAATATTTCAATTCATAATTCTCTTCCGTAGAATAAATTATCTATTCTTAATAATAAAATGTAAAAAATTAACAAAAGTACAAAAAAAATCTCGCAATTGGGATTCTTTTAAAATTTTCTCCATAAGGTCCACTTTTATTTTAGTATAGTTTAAGTAAACTAAATAAATACAGTACTTTTTGTTTTGTTATCCTAATTTTTTGATATTTTTGAACATATGGCGTAAAATTAAAATTCTGATCAAACAAATTTTTGAAATGTGTAAAATTTAACATGTTTTTTTCATATTAAAATAATAAGTTGTTTTTTTTATTCCCAAATAAAAATTTGCAAACTAAGGCCCAATAAAACACTGCGTATTTAAGTGCCATTTATTTTTAAATTGCATTTAAGTACAAAATTTTGTTTTTCACTGAAAACTTAAATGCTACTTAAATGCCCAACGATGTTCATTTAAGTGCAACTTAAGTTTTAAACATTGAACATATGGTTTTGACATTTGTTTTTGTTTTTTTTTTTCTTTTCAATCATGCTGCTATATTTTTTAACAGCGTCCAACAAGAAGTCAAAAGTTGAGACTTCTTTTATCCATATTAATGCCACCAAATTTAATATATAAAACACATAAAACAATAAAACACACAAAACAATACAACAAGTAAACACAAAAACCGAAACACAAAATTGTTGGCAAATTTTATTTAAAAAATCAGCTGTTTTCTGAAATATATCGATAATTTTGTTGACATTTCAAAGTGCTACCATATTTTTACCACAAAATCATAGCAGAAATTAAGTATGACTGAAAAAATGAATCTGTATTTAAATGCAACTTAAGTTTTTATGAAAATTAACTAAAACTACACTTAAATACGCACTGTTTTATTGGGCCTAAACAATTACGCTCGTTTAAACAAATTAAATTCTAAAGAGAACTCACAGCTTGGTCCTTGCAGTTTTTGTTGGGTTTATTTTCAAAACCTAAGTTCAAATACTACTTGGCGTGTAGCCAAAATCTTATCTTGATCAGACCAGTCGTACCCAAAAAAAAATCGATTCTACCCCACTGTGCAGCCATTTATAAATGGCAAATTCATTTCCATAAAAAAAATCAATTCTTCCCCAATGTGCACTGGTGTGTGTTTTTTTATGCGCTGTCATCATTGTCTGGATTTTACTTTATTAAACACGGTATTATCTTTGTGAGTATAAATAACAAGTTCGCTTATATCGTTGACGATAAGTTCGCATTTTCTAGGAATTTGTGCACGATTCTCTTTATATTTGCAATTGATTAGCCCTCCTACAAATATATCTCCACTGATTAGTTTCCTGCCAGAGTAGTGATGGTTATGTTATACAACAATTCATTAAAACATAACAAAATCTGGCCAGATTTTATGTGCACAATGCTTTTAATAACAACTTATTTCACATTTCTAACCCCCACCCCTCCCTCTTTCTAGGAAACACAAGAAATAACTGTCAAAGTAAAAAGTTGTAGCAAGTTTATTTCGTTTTAAATTTTTTTATGAAAAGTCAATTAGTTTTGTTTGTGGAACTCTCTGTGTTGTAGCGGGTTGTAGCTAAATAACAGTTTCCATAGAAATTTGACAAAACGAAAAAAGTTGTAGTTGTTATTTTTTAAATTAAATATCTATTTTTGTATTTTATTGACCCTTTGATTGTTTGTTTGGCGTTTTTGTTTCTACTTCGGCATTGGCAATTTTTCAAAAAGGAAAAGGAAACTGCATACAGTGGCTCATAGATTATTTTATGCAGGGCAGTTTTTAGTTTTCAAAGCTCCATAAATAGAAAACTATCGAGAACTTAAAATAGAAATTGGTATCATTTAAAAGCAAAAATGTTATAGTCTAAGAAACAATTCGCTTCAATATTGTGATTATCGGTCCAAGACGTATTTGATTCCTTCTCTAATTTATGGGTGCGAGTTATTTGAAAACTGTGATTCAAGTAGTAAAAGAAAGCTTAATATGTATATTGTTTAACAACATTATAAGATGTGTGTATGGATTGAGAAAGTTTGATCATGTTTCACTTGATAGCCTATTAAAAATTCGTATTCTTGTATTCTTGCACAAAATAACAAATATTCAAACTCCCAAATGTATATTTGAAAAAATCGTCTCGAAATCGCAATATTAAAATACCTCGACATCAATACCTAAAGTCTGAATGGCACATGCCGCTCGTGTTTGGAACAATCTTCCACGAAATTAACAAATAAATAGCAATGCTAATAGTTTCAGAAAATGTTTATATAACTTTTTCAAGCAACATGCTAGGTTTTTCTGTAACAACTTTGTTTATGCTTATGACAAAATTCTTTATAAGGTAATGCGTTCCTGTACTATAATACGTAAGGTGGATTCACCCATTTGTTCTTAACAAAAATTTTTTCCAGTGAAAAATTTCGAAGGATTTTTTTTTCCATATGTAAACAAAATCTATTAGTTTTACAAGGCCATTTATTTTGCTTTGGGTTTTAAGTGTCAAAATAAAAAATATTAAATTATTTTAAAGTATTGTGCATTCAAAATCACATTTATAAATTCAAAGCGAATGAAAAAAGAAAAATGCTTTTGCTGATGGCCATGGAAATACATAAGACATTGTTATTTGTATGAAAAAATGCAACCTATTGGCAACTAAATTCATTTTTGTTCAGAAAAAATATAAAATTAAACCAATTCAAGTTCGTAAAAAATATAGAAAAAAAATTTTTCAAACAAATTTTTTATTAAGAACGAATGCATTCGAATGGGTGAATCCATCTTTAGTCTAAGACTTAGTCTTGTTGTACAGGAAATGAAAAAATTCAATAAATAAATAATAGGTCATAGTTCCAATAAAGCGCTCATTTTTGGAAATATTTCGCACATCTGATGATCTGTTCTTCTTTTTGTTTAAGGGATTACAACAAAAAGAAGTAAACATTTCCTTTGTGGAAGCGGAAGCCATTGTGAGGATTTTTTAAACTAATACTGGGTGTAGGGTATTACAAGGTGGCGCAAAAGTAATCCTCCTATCAGAAAATGCTATAAATTTTGCTAGGCCCCTAATGTCAATTCTGTCAGCATTTTTTTAATAGCATTTTCTGGTAGGAGGATTACCTTGTATATGGTCAGACTTGACCGTCTACTCTTTCTTGCTTGTTTTAGTTTTAATATACATATTAAAATGTAGATACATTTTTGCAATAAATGTGTTTTGTTTGTTAGACTATAAAATGTTTTCTTTCAAAGTTTTTAGATTCCTGTCAGTTTTATTTTATGGAGCTTTGAATCCTTATGCGAACACCAGAGCCTGGCCAGGCATTTTTGAATATTTTTACAGTTTTTTACCAAGATATCTTAGGCGGAGCCCCATAGCTTTTTATGAATTCCTCAATAAAAGTGTTTTGTAGAAAAAAATTTAAAAAAAATTAAAATTTTTGTTTGTAACACCAGGTCCCAGCCAGGCCCTATAGTATTACATATGTAGAGTATGCAGCAAATAAAATCAAAACAAAAGCGAAAGAGATTAAACCAACTTATAACTTTTAACTAAATAATTTTCAAACTTATATCAAAATATTTATTTTCACATAGAAAATTTGTTATTTTTTAAATATTAAAATAACTCCTGAAGAAGATTTCCAAAGGAAATCGAAATATCGAGTTAAGTATGTATACAAATAAAAAATCTTTTATAAAGATCAAAAAGTGACCTCAAGCTTAAAAATTATTTAATAAAAATCATACAAAAAAAAATTTATTTAAAAAAATTTATTCTATTTTCTTCGACCATAGAATAAATTATTTACCAACTTATAACTATATATTTTGTGTTTTGTTCCAGAAATAAGTTGTTTATTGTTGTGTTGGCAGTTAACAAGTGTATAGTGTTACAATGAGCACTGAAGTAGACAAAATCTTTGACACAATTTTAAAATCTGACCCTAACTAGTATGACATATTGGCAGTGGCAATTGACAGTGATATAGAAAAAGAAATTCAGAATGAGGTTGATGGAAATGAAGACGATGCTTCTGATATTGGGAACTAGTTTGAAGTTTTTTAATTTAAATCCATACAAAATATAAAGAGTCCCAGCAAGGCCCTGGGGTTCACTTATGTGAACACATTTTGGTATTTGCTTAAGGGTTAAAACAAAAATAAAATGAAAATTGAAAAGAAATAAGCTGTGAGCCACTAAATAAATTTATTTGTTTTGCAAATATTTAGGATTTGTTTGTTAAATGCTTTTCATTATCTACATGTCTTTTGTTGTTGTTGTTTCTGTTATTGTTGTTGATTTTGTGTTTTAAACCAAAGAATTTTCAATAATATTTTTCCGGGTTTTCTGTCTACATACATATGTATGTAT
This sequence comes from Bellardia pandia, assembly GCA_916048285.2. Lineage (NCBI taxonomy): Eukaryota > Metazoa > Arthropoda > Insecta > Diptera > Calliphoridae > Bellardia > Bellardia pandia. The sequence goes on from OU696530.1 coordinate 41,314,638, forward strand.
CTCCAACTCATTTTGTTTGACAGTTGTCATAAAATAAAACTGAAATACCAAACAAAAACCAAAACATACAGAAAAAAATGTATTTTATTATAACTTCCAGGCATACGTTTACACAGAAAAACGGATTTAGACAAACACTCAAAAAAATATACCAAAAAGAGTAGAAAAAAACAAACAAATAAAAAGCATAAAAACAACCATAAAAGTCGATAACAAATACTTTTTACAAAAGGCTATTAAACAATTTTAGTTTTAATTTTATCTTCTGTTGCATGTTTTGAATTTGGCCCAGGATCAACCATTTTTTTCTGGAGTGTCCCCAGTTCTTTTTTTTCTTTTTTTTTTTTTTTTTTTTGGGAATAATCACTACCATATGTATTTAAAGTGATTGTATTTGTTTAAACACACGTTCACACAAAATTAAGCTTAATTGTAATATTTAATTTTTAATGGGGAAATTGAAAACCAAAACAAACCCAAATGTGGTTTGTAAATTTAATATTAAAGCCTGATGATAATGCGAGTAAAATGTATGGTCAGTAAATTTATATTCGTTGCTATTCACACAGTGCATGTTAATGTTTAAATGTGTATAATTAATGTTTTATTTTATTATTATTTATATATTGCATTTAATTTATGTTCACATTAAATTGAAAAAAGTGGTAACTGTGAAATAGTAGCTTGTGTACAATAGGATGGCCCTGGTTGCCAAAGTCTAAAATTGTTATACGTAATCTAAATTCTAATCATCTAATGATGACAATTTGGGAAACAATATTATAACGTTTAGAAGGTTTCCTGTTCTGTCTCAAAATCACAGTATATTAAAAACAAATAAGAAAGTATATGTAGCTATATGCGAGATATTATGGACCGATCATCCAAAAATTTAGTGCCATGACTTCTGTGAATATAAATATTTTGTATGTTAAACTTTATCTCGATATAAATACTTTTAAAAGATTATGGAGGTTAAAGTGAATTACGGACAGGGTGTTATATGGGAGCTTCGACGAATTACGGACCGACCATTATAAAATTAGGTGTCCTCATTTCTGTATGTATGAAACTTATTTGTGTTGAATTTTGTTTGGATACCAACATCTTTTAAGAGATTTTCGGAAGTAGGCCTTATATGGGAGCTATGATCAATTCTGGACCAAACTCCACACAATTTGTAGAAATGATTTGGCTTTATTTACCATTCATTTGTGGTGAAATTTGTTTCGATACTTGCATAATTCAAGCAGTTATGATCGTTAAACCCCTATTTCGAAAGGTCATTTGTACGGGGGCCAGGTGAAATAATGGACCGATTTCCTTCAGTTTTAAACCCATCCGTCCTTAGGCCGAAAAAAATATCATGTACCAAGTTTTATAGAAATATCTATTAAATTGCGACCTGTACTCTGCGCACAAGCTTTTCATGGACATCCAGCCAGACGGATGGACGAACATCGCTATAGCAACTCAAGAAGTGATTCTCACGCGATCAATAAACTTTCACATCAGCACAAATCCAATATAGGGTATATATTGGTATATATTGGTGGTGTATGATATAAAAAGTGATTAACATAGTATTTTTAAAGTGTTTACAATAAGCTTTAGTCAAACTATAGCAGCTTTTCATAAAACTCTATGACTTGTATCTTCTAAACCTGTCAAAACAAAATTAATCATTCGGTATGCTGTGAGCGGTAAAATAAAGTCAACACCTTATTATTAAAATAAATTAATTAATTATATTAATAGAAATACTATTATATTAGAAAATTAGGTTGATTAACGAAATCAAAAAGAAACAAAAACAAAAGCGTATACAAATTTAAATGATTTATTGTTAAAATTTTATTGTTAAGGCATGTAAAAATATAGTAAACAGTGGCATGATTCTTATGCAAAAACCCCTGCCATTCCAAAAGTAGTGGCAATTATTTTACTTTTTCAAAATAGTTGCAAGTTTCATAATTTATCATTAAAAGAGAGTGGAGAATTTACAATGGAAAGACAAACAACAATTCAGACTCTGCAAATCATAATAGAATTACATAGAAAAGGTAAATCCCTGTGTGAAATAGTTAAAATTGTTGGAAGGCATCACTGTACAATAAACAAAATTATAGACTAGTATGCCAAACATAATACCGTAGAAAATTCGCCTGTAGTAAGAGCAAAAACCAACATTTCGAGTTGTAAAAATAGCTGATAATGTTAAGAAAACTTCTGGAAAACCTGTAAGCCAAACCAAACTTAAAAGTAAGTTTCAGATATTTGGAGTAAAAAAAAACCCCCAAAAATATGGAGAATCAAAAGTTAAGTCTTAAGGGTTAAAATAACTATGTTACCAAGACGTTAAAACATGGCGGGGGCTCAGTAATATCTGAGATGTACCTTACATTTATAGAATATACAATGTACAAGGAAGATTATCTCCACATATTATACAACAATGTATCCCATAGAGTATAGAAATTTAGCTAAACAAACACTAGGTTTTCCAACAGGACATTGATTTTAAGCATATCTCTGAAATTGTGAAAGACTGATTGACTGATTGCTTAATCATTGTTCAATAATTTTAGAGCATCCTCCACAAAACTTAATCCAGTTGAGCACCTGTGGAAATATCTGCACAAAAAAATTAGGCAAAGAAATATTTCCTGCAGTGACACATAAATGCAGTAATACCGGAGGAATGAAACAAATATTTCGCTTTATTTCACTGAAAAACTTGTTTATTCTATGTCTATGTGATAATGAAAAATTACTATAAACAAAATACTAAATACAATGTTTTACATAATTTTAATTTAATATAATTTGTTTTAAATTTTTATTTGTAGTATAGGGGAGAGGGGTGCACCTTTGAACACTATTTGCTTTCAAGCCACATACAAATTTATATTTTTGAATTATTGACTTTTTACATTATTTAACTAATATGTATGGAAATAAACTTTAGTTTAATTCTACAAGTAACTTATTTTTAGTTTGATTTATATTTTTTTTTGTTTTTTTAATGGATAAAGTCATTGTGTTCAAATGTGCCCCCCATACGGCTCAAATTTGAACTAGGCTGGGGCAGCATTGAACGCTTGTAGCGCTTATGTCCAAAAATAACATAAACAGTTATATTTTATATATATATAATATATTCGATTTATTTATTAAGAAAAACATAAACCTTAACAATTAAAAAATAAAAAAAAAAAAATTCAGATCAAAAATAAGTTTTATATTATTAAGACGGAAACGGCCTTGCGATTTCAGGTGACATTACATTTTCCTTAAATGCATCATGATCAGCATTGGATTCGTCATTTTCAGAAAATAAGAGAGAATCAACAATGTTTGCTACTTCGGTTGATAAATTAACATATTCAAAGGTGCCCCCTTTTTCTTTGTTCAAACCTGAACTGGCTTGCCATTTCACGGAAATTTATAATAAATATTTTTTTTACATAACTATCAAATAACGTACCTTAATTTAGTTTGAAATAAATTTGGGACTGTAATAAATTTCTTTCACGAAAGAAAACGATCACTGAATACTTCTTACAATCCTACAAAAAAAATAAAAAAATTTACAATGGCACTGCGAAAAATTGTTCATCCAACTACATTCGGTCGACGACTGAAAAAACTAGCAAAAGTTGTTGACGTTGCTAGAATACAAGGTTTCCATGTGAAAACTTGGTTAAGGGTCGGAAAAAATGTTAAACTGAGATTTTATCAATATTGTTCAAAGGTGCCCCGTGTTTAAACGTGCGTCCCTCTCCCCTATATATGTTCAATTCACAAGTGATGTTGTAGTGCCGTAGAATTTGTATGACGCGTCGTATGAGTTTACAATAGTTGTATAAATATTGTTGGTAATTTCTTATATAAATATTTTTTAAATTTTTACATATTTTTTCAAATGTTGTATGAAAGCTCAAGTGTTGTCAAAAGTACAAATATGTAACATAAAAATTACTCATTTTAGTTTAAGAAAACCACACGGTAACTCTCAAATCAAAAATTGATTGACAAATTCATGGAAGAAGATACACTGCTGGCAACAGGTATTTGCTCTGAAGTTCAGTCGGCCAAAAAATGGGAGGGCATTACACATCTATTCTATTCATCAAACGAATCATCAAACCATAATTCCGTGGTGGTCATTTCAAAATTAATTTATTTTTCTTTAAGAATTTGTAAGCCAATATAGGCACCTAAGAGTAAATAAGGAATACTTGAAGGTTTTAGAAACTGTTTGCCGTTTTGTACTATCAGCTTTGAAATTATAGAACATACGGCTGAAGTTTTTAATTAATATATAAAATAAGTAAAATTTGGAACGGGGTATAAGCAGCATATTTGAAAAAATGGACACGTTTCTCATATTAAAATAACTTTAGGCAAAATATAAATTCCTAACTTTTTTTTGCCTATTACTTTATTGATATATCACTATACTTCATAGTCTAAAGGTACGGTCACACTTGGCAAATATTTACTCAAAAAATCGTAACTAATTATTGGACGTTGTTGTAGGAGTACAAGAGTTTTGCAAGATCAAACAGCATCAAATAAATTAAAACTTATTATTAGTTGTGTCTTGTCCTAAATAAACGAAGTTTTTTTTTAAATAAATAAATAAGTTCAAATATATTTTATTTGGCATTTTTCGGCAAATATTTGCCAAGTGTGACCGTACCTTAAGGGACGTGTTCCATAATCATTGTAAGATTATTAATTTCTACTTTGTAAACTTTGTTTTTATTCCTTTGCGCATTTATGATTGCACCTAAGTATAATTTTACTAGATATACTAATAAATATTTGTTTTTTTAGTGTCTCGAGGATCTTTAAAACACTTGTTACTTCCTGTTTAAATGTAAAACTTATTACTATAATTTTGTCAAAAAAAATTACAATTTAGCGTCTAAAGTTGACAATTAAATATTTTTGTTTTGGAAATAGAAATCCCAAAAAGGGAAACAAAACTTTAAAAGTTTTAAATTTTTTTTTTTGGTAAACCACAAATTAACCAAATAGGTGTAAATTTTAATATAAAATAAACTTTGAAATTTCAAATAATTGCCAACATTTGCTGTCACACTCAGTTGGCCAAAGATAAAAATCATTTGTTTGTTGCTTTGGTAAAACATGGACAATAGTTAATGTGATGATGCTTGTAACAATAATTTTGGTTTTTCTGGGGAGTGTTAAAACAAAATATTTAATGTCACCTAATCTCGTTTATAATTTAATAGAAATTTACTAAAAATGAAAACGAAACAAAAACAAACAAAACTGAAAACAACACACAAAGTCAGCACAAAATGTGTTTGGTATTCGAACAAGTAATTGTAATCTCGAACACTAAAACGTCTGAGTGTAAGAGTAAACAACAAAATATGAAAGTTTGTATGAAGCATAAAATTAAGCAAAGGATGAATTAATAGAAACAGGACACTCAAATACACACACACGCACAGTTGTACACCTAAACAAATTAATGGCAAAGAAGCTTTTTAGCAAATGAACTTTATCTCTTTTGTACTCGTATTCTCTGTGTGTGCGTGTGCGTTTCTGTGTATATTTGGCTCAAGTGGCAAAACTTTACTGGTTTCTTTTGTTTGCCACTAAATGTGGCAATACAATAAAAACAGAATCTGGTCCTTTGAAAGAAAATGATGATGAGTTTTTTGCGAATGTTGGCAACAAATTAACAACATGTAATACTTAATAACAGGAGGTACGAGTTGAAACAGCAATGGTGGCAGCAATAATGAATATCTCAAAAGACAGAACTTACAACGAGTAAAAGTGGCAGTCAAACTACTGCTGCTGTCGGTCCTGTGTGTGTTTCTTTTTTACCAAAAAGCCAAAGGTTACCGAAATAAATAAACACTAGCACAATAAGAATAATAAATAGTTTCCAACCCACATGTACACAGACATGTACACACTGTCAGACCAGTGTAGTAAAACGTTGAATGGACAGGCTGGAAAAGGCCATAAAATTGTCCTTATATACCAAACAGTCAAGCACAAGAGAACAAAAGCCCCAGCAAGGCAAACAAACTTAAAGTCTAAGAGATAAAGTTACGTGCAAAGATAAACCCAAAACCAAACAAAAACAACAAAACTGAGACAAAACTTTTTTCTTCCCTCGATAGCCAAAGTTGGCAGTTTGTTTGCTGCTTTAAAAAAACTTGGAGTGTCCTTATTCTTCCCTGTCTACTCTTTTTCTCATACACGTCGTAGATATAACCAGGTAACCTAATATACAGGGTCTAGCAAATATAAATAAAACCTGAACTGCATGGCAAATGGAATTGTTGTTCCATAAACTCCGGATTTTTTGCTTTTTTCCCCTCACACATATGCAGTTTATACTTTAAACCCTACCAAATCTTCTACTTACTCAGGATTAAAAGTGTTTAACAAACTGCAAAAATTAAATGAAATAAACCAACAATACAAATTCCTCAATAACTAATTATATTTGTTTTTGCTGTAGTCTCAAAAAAAAGGAGCAAAACTTTGAAATATGCTTTCAAGTGCAGGTTAAAGTTTAAAAATTCTCTAAACACACATGAGAAGTTGTATCATTTTCACATCAAATGTATGTGAGAATGAGTTTAAAAAGATTCTTGCAACTATTTCAATAAAAAATTTAAACAAAAGCAATAAAAAACTTTAAGAGGCATTTTTGTTGGCAATGTTCGAAAGCATGATACGAGGGTTACTAGTTATATTTTAATATATCAAAACAGTGTTGTAAAATATTTATTTAAAACATAAATATGGCGCATTTTATTTTTAACTATTTGAAAGTGCTAAATGTTAAACCTGTAGGTTTTTGAATCTAATGTAAAACTTTTGTAGTTTTTTTTAGCTGAGCAATAAAATGGCAATACTAATCTTAGTTTTATTGATTTGTCAAGTGCTTTGGCTGTCTTAAACGTTTATTGGTTACTTTATACATTCTAAGTAATCTAGCGTGAAGTCATTTTGTCACTTAAGTGTCTCTAAGTAATCTAGGGTGTAGCCACATTAAAACTTTTATTTTATACTGTACTTTAGCAAGTAGATATTTCATCCAACAAAAGTAGTGTATTCAAGAATCAATTGTCACTTGATGTCTTTTGGAATTTAAGGTGTAGTATGTTTAATTTTTTTTATTTTTATTCTACTTTGGGTTTAAGTTTGGTGCATTACCATTTTACTGTTTCTTGTTACACCAACATATACTCATTTGAAAAGTATAATCATATTTATATTTACTAGTTACTGTCACCTAAAAGTGTCTTTGTAAAATATGGATTTAGAGACCAGCCTAGTTATTTGTCTGGTATTTTTTTTTTGTAGTCTCTCTCAGAGAGCTAGTTCAGCACATGCAAGTTCTGAAATCTTTGTATTAACAAAATTATATACGAGAATTCACACAGGTGGTGAAGACCTGTTTGTTTATTTCCGCGTTCAGCACAGCTATGACAATAACTGTTTAAGGAAAGTTCAAGTCTTTTAGCATGCTTATCGCTCAATAAGCCTCGAAATTTTGCTCTTGGTCTGTTGGCAAGGTAATTTCCCAAAGCTTGTCGAAATTGTGAGGAAGGGCGAGACAGATATGGCGAGACCGTTGTCATGAGTTTGCACAAACTTCACCCATTTAAACTTGCAGCTGATATTTTCATGAACCTTACAATGAGTCGCCAAGAGAGACTTTGAAACATATTTTTGGTACAAATTCCAATCTTGGCAACCATATTTAGCCAACACGGACTGGAGTTTCGCTTACTAGTTCTTTAAGGAGGAATGTATTTTTTGGACACTAGAAAATATTCTGGCCTGAATGACATATATTTATGTATACAGGGGCCAAATTACCGCATTCGATATCGAGTAAAATTGATCGTAATTTTCTTATTTGAGATTATGGCATTCGATATCGAGCAAGAAATTTAGTAAATTTTATCAAAATTTCGATATCGAAATCATTTTTCGATTCGATGGCTCATTCGATCACGAATGCGGTAATTTGGCCCCAGGTCTCTTGAATTTCTATGTCTCAAAGACTTAAGCTATGTACAGACGGTTTTCAGATCATACAATTTTGTCAGATCTGGCAATGTGCTAGCAATGTACTGACATTTAAAATGTTACAAATTGCTAGAAAAAGGTAAATTGTCAGTTCAGAAGACGGTAAAGGTGGATTCAGTTATTCATTCTGAACAAAATATTTGTTCGAAGAAAGTTTTTTTCATATTACGGTTGACGTCTCTCTTTTTGAGAGAGAGAGAGAGAGAGAACAAGTCTCAGCTTGAATTCGTTTAATTTTATATTTCGTCTGGACAAAAATGACAATAGGTTACACTTTTTCATACATATAAGAATGCCTCATGTATTTTCATGGCCAGCAGCAAAAGCTACTTTTATTTTTCATTAATTTTGCATACACTATATTTTCAAATATGTAATCTAATATTTGTTTTTTGCCACTTAAAAACCAAAGCAAAATAAATCAATGGCCGCACTTGTTAGACTAATAGATTTTGTTTACATATGGCAGCTTTGCTTTTCCCAAATAATCGTTAGAAATGGGTCAATCGTCCTACAAAAAACACTCGGTAAAAAAATTTTTCAGACAATGGTTTTGTTCGGAATAAATGGGTGAATCCATCTTAAGAAAATCTTACAATTTCATCGGCACAAATTGTCAGTTCATACTGTTGTCAGATTGTTGTATGTCAAAAATTGTGTGTTAAAAAATTTTAAATATTGTCATACAAGAAAAAATAGCAATTGAAACAATTTTAGCTGCATATGTACATATGTATGTATGTATGTCTGTACTGGAAGTAGCGACGAGGATGAAAGCAAAATAACAAAAAAAAAAAAAAAAAAAAAAACGCCGCAAAGTTTAGGTTATATTTTCTGTATGGAATCTGTGTCCTCTTACCATGAAATATCTTTGGGAAGCATTCCATAAATTTCGCCGTGTCTCAACCTCCTCCATAAGTTTGATAATATTTTCATGTGACTACACCGATTCTTCCTTCTTGCGGTAGGATTTTCCTTTTTGGAGCCTGTTGGCGACTGAATAGAAAAATTCACTCATAGCTGCAGTTTACGAAGCAGGATTCTCATTAATTGAAATGTCGTTATCCATTTATTAATTCCTTAAATTCTCTTTAATTTTATTTTATATTATTGATACACACTTTTATACATAGTTACAACTGTAAGAAATTTCTCTGACAATAGAAACATTACACATCTGACAATAAAAAACATTTGACAATTATCTTACAACAATCCTGCATTAGTAAAAAATGTGTTCACACGATTGTTAGATGTCTGACCATTTTTTTGTCTTACTTTTTCTGACAATGTTTGGAGACAAACATTGCAAGTTCACACGGTTGTTAAGACATTTTCTGAAAAATTTTCAGACTATTGTATATTGTATGATTTGAACATCGCCTGCGCTTAGCCTTAGTGTGTGGCAAAACTTTCGAACGATCTGCACATATTTACACCGACGATCATCAGACAGGATTTGATGATGTAACGATATCAAAAAGTATCTGAATTTAAACTCTAAATGGTGCGAGGATACAGGACGTACTAACCAACCTTCTGCCATTTACAAGACCTAGATTGCTGCGAAAAAGTTTCTGGGGAAAGACAAATGAAAAGTGATAATTAAGCTATGATTTTTCTTCACCACTGCAATGTAAACTCTCACATCTGGCAAGACATTCTGAAGCACAAACATGATAATGTTCTTATAAAAAATTTTGCAACTAATAAAAGAAATCGTAAAAAGCCAAACAAATTTGCATGACATTAATAATAAATCTAAATTACCCAATATTTATGATTTATAATAAACTTTTCCAAAAATTACCTTCATAAATTGTTATTCCCAACCCTGAAACATAACAACCTAAACAAAATGCACATGAACAGGGCACAAATATACATACATACATATATACGGATAAGGATACTTAATTAAACAAAGATTTGTAACATGGCCAAGAAATTTTTGAAACAAATACTTAAGTTATAAGAAAATACAAAAAAATGTACATTAAGTTTTTTTTTTTTTTTGCCTGTTTGTTTTAATTTCAACTCCACTTTATACACAACACTAAACATAAAAAGGGGCCATAAAAGCCAAACAAACATTTTGCAATGTATGCATTTTATACAGATTTATTAAGTTTTTTTTTTTAAATTTCGTTTGGAATTTTTTGCTCATTTATCCTGCGACGACGCTTCCTTATAAATTCCAATATATGTACATACAAGATATAGGGAAACATTCCAACACATATGTATATATGTAAACTTAAACAAAAACAAACAAAACAAAAAACTCCATGTACGAGTATATATTTTAACTTAATTTGTTATAAGAAACAGACAGCTCTTGCAACCCATTATAGAAGGGAATAAACACACAGAAAGTATAGTTTCTGTTACATTACATTACATATAAAAAGCGCACTGGAACAGTGGTGAAGAATTGATGACCCCATTAAGATGCCAAATAATACTTAAAGGTCTATGACAAAAAACAAACAACCAAAAAATATTATGTGTATATAGAGACAAATTTTGTAGCAACTCCAAATACTAAAGAGTCCCAGACTACCAGAAATGGCAGATTTAGCGTTGAGTTATGTGTATGAAAAGTCAAAGGTCAACTAAATGTAGCAACACAACAACAAGAAAAATATAAAATATTGCATTTCCTTTATAGCGACTGAATTAAATTACAATTATAATAAATATAAGAGAAGTTGGTTTTTTGCTTACATAGTAAAAATATTATACACAGACGGAAGATATATATATATGTATGTATTTCGTTTAATAAGAGATATATGTATGTAGACCAAATATATTTGAAAAAACTAGTTCAATGATTTAATACTAAGGTTATCTCTAAGATTTATTAGACAACAATTAATTTAAAACTTTACAATAGCCAGTAATAAACAAATAAACTAATTTAATTTAGTTAGATCCTTTCAAGTATTCTCAACGATTTTAAGTTTCGCTGTGGACTTAAACATTTTTGAACAAACATTTATTTAATTGCACAGTCCATTATGGAACAGAATCTGAATATTAATATAATAAATCTGGCATAAAATTTCGCATAGGCGTAGCAGAGAAATATTCGAGTTTTAGTTTTTGCGTTGGGATTCACAGAGCACTCTTTCCAATTGTTTGTAGTTTGTCAAATAATTATCAAGGATTTTTATATATTCTCAAAGTCCTTGATTTTGGCATGTAAAACACGCGTTTGCTATATATCTATTATGGTTTGAGAGTTTTGAAAATTAAAATTTCAGTAATGTATCATATCACCGCGTCACCGTATCACCGCTTTTTTTTCAATTATTCGACACAATGAACGATATCAATAATCTTTTTTGTTAGCCACACAATAAATCAAAATCATACGAATAAAGTAATATCTTTTACAAGTCTAAAACCAATATTATATTAGAAAATTGAGAAAATGTTTGAATTGTCGTACCGTTTTTTATAAAAAAAAACTGTTGGTCTCTGCTTCCTAGCAAATAAATTGCTTAAGGAACATATAATGTGTTAATATTCTATTAGAAGGCATCTCTACAGGAATACACACACAGAAAAATGAATGATTTTTTCAAAGCTTTTAGATTTGAGTAAAAAAAACACATATAATTTAGAGAAATGTATGAAATCTTTAAGTCGATAGAACGATCTACATAATTCAATGTTTACAGATGACTTCAAGCGGCTACCATTTCATAAGCTGGGTCCAATTTTAGCATAGTCTTTTTAACAAATCGGTAACTCACGAATAAATTCGTTAATATTAACTTCCAGAGTGTCAAACATTACGAGCTTATATTTATCAAAATGAGCCTTAATATAGCCCCACAAAAAATATATAATTCACACTAAACAATTCAGTTTAGAGACAAAACTGAACATATTTAACAGTAACATGTTACAAGGAAAAAGCTGAGCTCCCAAGAACAGTCTTGCCAAACAAAAAAGAGTTGCCAAAAATCACCCTTTATTTTTCTTGGTTTCAAAACTAACACACGTAATAATAATATAATAATTAATACGACCACCAAAATAAATATATACAACTTTTTAGGTTTAGCAAATTTTGAGGTATGTATATACATATAGGTATATGTATGTATATGTCAAATGAAAGCTTGAAAAGTTCTCTATAAAATTTTATATACATATGTATGTAATATAAATTATCATTAAAGGGGTTAATTTGTGAGATATCATCACTTGTGTAAATATGAAAAAATATGAAAAAACATACTCAGTTGTTGGCTCACAATGGGTTAATGGATTACGTCATCATGGCCTTTCCGAGCACTTTCAAACGGTACCCATATTGACCAGATATATTATCTGGTATAGTAGATATTTTCTGTTATATATCAAAACGGCCAAATTTGTTTTGCATATTTAGGTGAGAAGGTAATGGGATATCATTTGCAAAAATTTATTACAATTCAAGCTAGTGTCACGGTCTTGATTTAAGCCAAACTTTTCTGCTACCAGATTTAATGTGACCATATTAAATATATTTTTGACATTGTTAAAAATTGTTAAAATTCAAGCTAGTGTCACGGTCTTGATTTAAGCCAAACTTTTCTGTTACCAGATTTTATGTGACCATATTAAATATATTTTTGACATTGATTTCAGTATTATGGCTTGCTATTGTTTTATACTCTACTGTACACTTTTCAACTCTACTGCACTAACTTACCTCATCTGAATATTAAACAACACTGTCAATTTCCTTTAATATATTACACTATTTCTATGCACTTACACATTCTTATTTATATAAAATTATATTTTTTTTATTTAATTTCTTTGAGCTTTTTTTCATAAAACTATTGCCAAAACAGAAACTGTGATATTTTATCTCATTTCTTTCAACTTTTATGCACAAAAACCTACAGCACATCGAGCACAAACTGCGCTGTTGCTGCAGATTATTAAATAAGCAGCAGCACAACATGCCACAATCTAACACGATTTTTTTTATTAATTTTTTTCCGTATTTTTTTCCATTTTATTTACATTTTTTTTAAATTTTCACACTAAATAATAACATACATATTTTTTTTAAATAATTTGAACTTAATTGTGTGTTCATAAATAATAAAATATAATTATGAAATTACTAATCAATGCAGTCAATCAATCACAAAGGAATACTGAATAATAAAATAAACTATTTGCTTTTCAAGTAAAATACGATAAAAACTTGAAGCTACAAAAACAACATATGTAGATGAGCAAAAATAACGGTATTTATATAATGATACGTAAAGAAAGAGTTGGAGAAATAATGCACACCCACATACTACATACATTATTTCATACTGGCAGCGTTGTCAACTTTGGTACTTTTTTAATTTTTTTGTGCGAAAAATTTCTTGATGGTGGGCGGTGCGCTTTTTTTAATTTCGGTGCGTTTTTTAATTTTTCCGAAAATGTATTTTTAAGAATTTTTAATTGCGGTTTTTAAATAATTCATTATCATGAAATCTATACGATAAAAAAGATCCCATTACATGTATTTTCAATAATAAAGATTATTGCAGAAGGGGAATAGGGTGAAAATCTTTGTTTGAAAATAAAATTAACATTTTAAACATGGAAATAAAAATAATGGTTTGGTCTATTGAACTGTAGACGAACAACCAGGGTTAGAGTCAGAGTGGAGCTCTAACAAATTTTATTGAAAAAGTTCAAATAGAAGTACTTAAAATAGAAAACAAAAATAATATAAAAAAAGTACCAAATATGTACTGAAATTATGTGTATGAAGATAAATATGCCGAGTTAAATATGTTTCGACGTAAGAGCTTACGTTACTGCATATTTAACTCAAAAGTTAAATATGTTATGACGTAACGACATATTTAACAACCTGTTTGTAGAACGCGACCCGCTGATAATAATAGCTAACATATTAGCGTTTTTATTTTTTTGGGTTTTAGATCGCGACTGTTGACGATTGTTATTAAAAACGTAACAGCTGTCAACTAATTTTGGTTTGTGTATCACGGTTTGGCTCGTCATAAATGTCAAAGTTAGACGAACAAAAAACAGAACTCGTGCTTGGACAAAATTAATAAAACAAAAATAAAAATGGAAATTCAAACAAAAAAAAAGGTAAGTAAACTTTTATTAAAAATGTAATTGCTTTGATTGTTTAAATTTTTAGCATCAAAATGACAACATGCCTGCAGTTTAGCCAATTGGTAGCTTGCATGGAGGAGTTTCCACACTTGGCCACGGGAGCTCCTCAGTTTGGTAGCAGTAAATCTACTATGGAATGTATTCGTTAAATTAAATTAAAATTTAAATTTTGTTTTACTTTTTTGTTTGTTTATGTTTATTTGATATTTTTCATAAAAGTAGGGTTGCCATCCTAATATTTAATATTTAATATTAAATTTTGTATGAAGAAATATAAACAAAAAATATTTTTTAACACGTTGGCAATAGTAGGGTTTCAAACAACTTTGTCATATGCGCGATTTAACGTAAGTGGCACGACAAAATCGACTCGCGTTATACAAACGCATTTTATTACGTATTCGTCCATCAATTGGCTGGTCGCGAGTTAGTTTTGTCGTGTTCTACAAACAGGCTGTAACTATATACATACATATGTATGTATTTAAATATGAAAACATATTCAAACAGCATTTGATAAAAATAAAATTTATTTTAAATTAATTAATGGTCTATTATAAATTTATAGATTTTAATAAAAATTACGTACCATTTTGGAAATTAGTTTTTTTCTGTTTTAAACAATTTTCTCTGAAGGAAAAATTAAGCTCATGGACCACACTATAAGGCCCTATAACCCGTTTTTCTGAATTGTATTTGTGAGTTTTTTAAAAAATTGATACGCGGTACGTTTTTTTAATTGCGGTGTGTTTTTAAATATTTCCGAAAATACGATGAAGTCTTTCTTTCTGCAAATTTTTAATTGCGGTTTTTTTATTATCATTATCATGAAATATATACGATGACAACAGACTCCATTAAATGTATTTTGAATACGAATGTATGAAAAATTAATAAATACTATCAAATTCGAAACATGAAGGTTATTGCTAAAGGTGGATAGGGTGAAAATCTTTGTTTGAAAATAAAATTAAATAAATATTCTTGTGTAGCCTGATGGTTTGGTCTATTGAACTGTAGACGAATTTCCAGGGTTAGAGTCCCAGTGGAGCTCTAACAAATTTTATTGAAAAAATTCAAATAGAAGTACTTAAAATAGAAAACAAAAATAATTTAAAAGAGTACCAAATAAGTACTGAAATTAGTCCTTTTTTACCAATAAGTACTTCAGTTTCGAAAAGCATATTGTGAATTAAATTTTAAGTGGTTAAAAGCTTATTTTATCTCTATTAGCTCGTTTATTTAAAATAGGGTTTTACTATTCTTGTTAGTTTTACTACTAAACGTCGATCTCTCTTTTAAAAGTTTTATATAGAATTTATGAAATTGAAAAAAATGTAAAATTAATTCAATAAAAATTTTCAATGACAAAGAAATTCTAAACTTGGTGCGTTTTCTTTTAAATGTTGCATTTTTTTCTCCATTTTGGTGCGTTTTAAAATTTCAAAGTTGACAACGCTGCAAATTGAGGTAGTATAGAGAGCAAGGTGAATTTAAATACAAGGTGACAGCATTGCTACAACAATTACAACAAGGCAAGAACAGGCATTTTTCTATGTGAAAAACTTTCGTCACTGTCAAAAAGTTTTTTTTTTATATAACTTTTTGACATTTTCAATTTCACCATGAATAATCAGCTGGCGCTACGCTGTCACCTTGTATTTAAATCAGTGATGTTCAAAAATAAAATGTAGATGTATTTGTGAGAGATTTTGCACAGCAAACATATTGTCAAACGCTTAAAATCAGAAAAAAGTAAAGAATTTTTTCCAAATATAAACACCTTATAAAACAATATCAGGGACCGTAAATAACAATTATCAATATCGAAAACCAATTTTGGAACAGTTATTTTGAGAAAAACCAAAAATAAGTCCATCTTAAACAGTTTTTTATTTTTCGTCTTCAATTGTAATTGAATCGCGTGTGTTTGCTGTGCTTCGACCAACAAGAAGCAACAACAATGCTTAACAAATTTCTGAAAAAAATGACGATAGACCGTCGCATGTGTTCTCATCGCTTGCTAAACGACGACTGAATGAATGTTTTTAAAAGAGCATAACAAATGTGTGTAAATTTTTCAAACAATTGTTGTATGGGCTGAACATCACTGATTTAAATTCACCTTGATAGAGAGTATGCAAAAGAACAGTGATGCCAACTTAGCCCTTTTCGGGCTAGATTTAGTCCGAATTTAGTCACTCAAAACGCGAAAAACGAAAATTGGCCCTAAACTAAAAAATGCGTAAATCTAGCACGTTTTACAATTATCTTTTAGCCCGCTATTACTCGATATGGCTATATTGTAGCCATACACATATTGACATATCCGTACTCAAACGCAGAAGTTAAGAGGAGTTTTAGTGTCATGAATTTATTTAAAAATAAAATTAGAAACAAAATGTCATTAAATACGTGTAACAGTTTAATACACGTTAAATGTAGCCTAAAAAGAGATAATGTATGTTGATCAAACTACAAAATACCTTACGAAGTATGCTCAAAAATAATGTCGAATGAAACATATAAAAAATTTAAATATTTTATTGATAGTGTCTTATGGACTGAAAATGATGATGAACAAGAAATCGAAATTTTGTTTAGTAACGACCAATTTTAAATGTATACTATTTAATACTATGTTTTTAATTTACGTACATATGCATCTTATTTATTAAAATGTAATATGAAATGTAATTGAAATGGTATCTCATGGTAGTAATTTTTTTCTAATAAATTATTTTATAAAAATGTGTTTGTTGTTTTGATTTTTAAAAGAAACATTTTATAATTTAACCCCTTTTCGCACTTTATCGAACATTTTGACAGAATGTAGCTTTAAACGAATTTTTTTTTATTTATTAATTTAGCCCTTTTTTCAAAAATGTTTACGCGATTTGAGTCTCAAAAGTTGGCATCACTGCAAAAGAGAAAGAATGAATGGAATGTGGGAGAAAAATTCTTGATATACAAACAAGCACACAAACATCGTCATGATTATAGCCAAGGTGAATTTAAATACTAGGTGATAGCGTAGCGCCAGCTGATTATTCATGGTGAATTTGAAAATGCCAAAAAGTTATATAAAAAAAAAACTTTTTGACAGTGACGAAAGTTTTTCATATAGAAAAATGCCTGTTGTTCTTGCCTTGTTGTAATTGTTGTAGCAATGCGGTCACCTGGTATTTAATTTCACCATGATTATAGCTGTATGTACTTATGTACTATGTTTTAATAAGTTTTATTAGTGGAATCAAGTAATTAAAATCAGGGTTGGAAAACAAATATTTGTGTAATTAAATATTTTTATTAATTACTAATTTTGTTTCATAATTATAAATAGAAAAATTAATTTTTTAAAATAATTATATTTGATTTCCATATCTACATAAAACATTTCCTTTTTTTATAAAAATTTTTTTGCAATTCATTAATTTTCCACCCTCAAATTCTGTGTTGTCACATTTCCAAATTTAGTGTAAATTTAATGGACCATATAATCTTTATTTTACTTAGTTTTAAATATGAAAACAATAATCGTTTTCTTTGTTCAACTTTAATATTTAGTTCTTTTGTACAAAAAAAAACTCCATGACTCTAATGACGATGACGATGTTACATTATAACAAAAACAAAATGCAAGATTTCATCAACTAAAAGAAATTTTCAAAAACTAGAAGAACAAACAAACAAACAAAAACTATTTGTTAGACATTGCTGCATGTCTTTTGGACATTTAGTTTGCAGCTTGCACGTAGCACAAGCATTTCATTACATTTTGTTTTTGCGTTTTTTTTCGTTACAAATTCCGCGGAAATTCTAAAGGGAAGTTAATTTTTTATACCCTCTACCACCATAAGTGGTGAATGATTTCTATTTATAAGTTTGTCATTCCGTGTGTAACACTGAGAAATACTCATTTGAGCCCCAACAAAGTATGTATGTACATATATACATACATATGTATGTATGTATGTATGTAAGTCAGTTGAGCCATGTCCGTCTGTCTGTCTGTCTGTGTAAAACAAAAGTGTGAGGAAAATAGTAAGAATAGGTCCATGATTTCGCATAGCTCCCATACAAGAATCTTCCCGAAATATTGCTCAATTATACATAAATGCCTATAAAATTGAAATATCAATTCAAAATTCAGCAGTAATAAGTTTCATGAAAAAGAAATCGCAAAACAAATTTTTTTTTTAGTTCGGTCCATGTTTGACCATAGACCCCATATAAAGTCTACTTCCAAAATTCACGTAAATAGGTATTAAACAGATATAAATAATTTAAATCGGTTAAAATTTTACATAAATACATATAATTGTTGTACTAAATTTTATGGTATTGGGCACATAATTGGTCATAGCTCCCATACAAGGACCACATCCTAAAAAGCCATTTACTTTATATATATCGTATAAATATCAGTACTGACTCAACTTTTCACAGATCATTTATATATGTATATGTATACAAAAATCATCCCACAAAATTTTGTGACTTTCGGTCCATTTTTAGCTATATCCCTTATATATAGCCCTCTTCCGAAAATTACTTTAATACTCATAAATCTCTCATTTACATACATGCCAAAATGAAACTGCTGGCTTTTAACAATATCGGTCCATATTTGACTATATAGCCCATATAAAGTCCTCTTCCGAAAATCACTTTTATACTCATAAATCTCTTATAAATAACGGTACCATCCAAAATTTTACACGGATCATTTACATACATTCATGCCAAAATCAAACTACTGGCTTTTGAGAATATCGGTCCATATTTGACTATATACCCCATATAAGCTCTACTTCCGGAATTCACGTCAAGACTAATATGTATAATTAATATGCCGTTATTACGTTGAAATTCTACGTGAGATATCCTCATATGCATAAAATTCTCTGTTCCAAAATTTAAGAAGATCGGCCCATAATTTGTCACAGCTGCCATATAAGAACCATTTCCGAAAAATAATTGAACTCACAAAAATGTCTAATAAATATCGGTATCGAAACAACTTTTATATAGATCAGTAATTTTATTCCAAAAATCATAATAATATCGGTTATACGTTAATTATGCTACTGGATTTTTTAGCTGTCTGTCAATAGTTGGCAATAGCTCCCGAATTAAGTTCACATCCGAGTATAACAACCAACTTTACAACTCGTGTAAATAATGCCATTGAGATGAAATTCAACCAAAATAAACCTCAACTACGTAGAAACCACATTAGTGGATACTGGATTTAGAAGCTATAAGTCCATAACTGGTCTACTTCTACTATGTCACCCATAAATCGCTTGTAAATAATATTATTGAGATCAAATTCAAACAAAAAAGCCAAACCTTCTTTACACTTTGTTTCTTAACTTGTTGTAAATATAGAAAAATGTTCTTTTAATTGTATGAATTGTTAAATTACACTCAAGATTATTATGAAAATCGGACAAACTCTGTGAATTACAGTAAGAATCGGTAATTACATCAATTATAAATTGTCAAAATTAGATAAAATTTCAAAACATTTAAAATAAAATCACATTAGTGAATTACGACCAACAGGTAATATTGTCTGTCAAACAATATATAAAGTACTAATAAAATTTCCTTTAAAACTGAATAAGACACATAATAAGGATATTCTAGTCCTATAACCAGTGTAGTTTCTGTGGAGGGTATTAAACATTCGGCACAGCCGCATATAGCACTCTAACTTGTTTTCCATGACATTATTCGGGCAAAAAAAAGAAAAGCCAAAACACAAACAAAAAACAGAAAACTAGAAAAATAACCGTCCCAGTCATAGTGATGTAATGCGAGCCACCCTCTCACTCAGTGTAATTTGAACTCAACTAAACTTTATGCCCGTTATAATAGATTTAGCCGCCAGTTCAATTTTTTCTCATAGTCTTCGCTTTACAGCCAGTGCTTGACTCGGAATTTGTTATTGTGTTGAGTTGGTCTACATTTGCCAACTATTGAATAGTTATTTGAAGACAAAAACTTTTAGTTGAAGGTAAACAATTGTCCGTTCTAGTGTGTTTTTAACTTTCTTTTAATATTTTTTTGGTTCAGTTCAAATCAGTATTGTTGGATTTATTCAGCATAGAATTTGAATTGTTAATGCGGGTTTTTTTTCACTGCAATTTCATTTTAATAAAACAGCCTTTGTTAGTTATACACGTATTTCAGTTTTCATTCTGTTTAATAGTGCAATTTGAATAATAAATGTTTACACATTTTTTTTATTTATTTTTATAATAATAAATTCATTGTTTTTTTTTTTTTTGCAAAATTCTAATTAGATTGATTTGTTATATGAAATGTAGTTCAGTTAGTAAAGGCAGTGAGACAGTGATAGTCGACTTACTGGAGCTCTTCAAAGTTACTATTTTCG
The DNA here is from genome assembly GCA_916048285.2 of Bellardia pandia. Lineage (NCBI taxonomy): Eukaryota > Metazoa > Arthropoda > Insecta > Diptera > Calliphoridae > Bellardia > Bellardia pandia. The sequence goes on from OU696530.1 coordinate 41,335,303, forward strand.
GGATTGCAATCAGGAGCTTTGTGCATTCGTATGGCGTTTAATAACAAAGTAAACTGCTTAATACTTAATATCCAACTTTGATAGATACATATGTTTGTGTCTGTGGCGGACACCCGGAATTTAATTAACAATTAACATTTTGTGTAAAATATAAAGACCTACTAAGGAAGCAAAACTTGGAATCTATAAAGACCAACAAATCAAGCAAAACTTAGCATCTATAAAGATCTACTATTGAAGCAAAATGCAGATTCCATACCAGGGAAGCCAAAGACAATTGTACTTTTTTTTTAGCACTATTTAAGAGTCAAAAGTACAATAGCACCCCAATGACTAATTTAGCACTATTTAAAATGTTTCCCTATATTACTACATTGCACAAATGTATTTTAAAAAAATCATCATTATTCCATTTTTTATGTTCGTTCCATTTTCATATGGCAACTCTTGGTTAACAATTCGTTGTGAATTGTTTTGCTCAATGTTGTTTCGGGTAGAACTTCTAGCATTGTACCATTAATATTAAAAATGTTTCCTAATGAGAATAAAACTATTGAATCTATAAAAAACCAGTTTCGAGTGCTGGCAGATATAGATAATCACTGTTAAGGCCCAACCACAATGTGCATAAGCTAGCTTAAGCAACTGTCAAAACTGAACGAAAAGTCTGTCAAATGCATAATTAAATGAAAGAGGACGGTTAGGTGATCATAATGTACTTACATGAACTTAAGATGCATGTAAAGGCTCAGTTAGCCGAATGTAATGGAATGTAACTGCAACAGTATGCAACAGCTGATGGATATTGTTATGTGTTAAGTAATGCAAATGGTTATGGAGATGTAAAGTAACGCAACACCGTAATGTATGAATTTGTAAGAAATAGAATTTCTTTACATTTTTACGTCATTACACAACATTCCGTTACAGTCGGCTAACTGAGGCTTAACCCTTGTTGCATATTTGTGGAGTATTTTATGTTTTTGCAAGTGCTTTAAATTAAAAAGTACCAAAAATTACAGCCCTGTATTTGTTTATTTGATGTTTTATTTTATTAAAAATTTGCAAACAGTAAAAACTCCTTTTAATTTGGGAAATTTAAAAAAAGGTAAAAAACTAACAATTTTTACTAGGACCAATAGGTGAAAAGTTACACTCATTTAAAAAAAACCCTGTATAACCAAAATGTCCAACTTTGACCCCCTCTAACTACGGCACTTCTGGACTCATAGAGCTGAAAATTTATGTCTGTCCTACTCTCCAATAGTACTAACCTTGGTGCAAATTCCATGTAAATCGGTAGACATCGATTTTTAAAATTGGGTTACTTAACTTCACGTCACCGTGAGTTGTGGACCTCCAGTTTAAATGAACTAATGTTTACTGATATTTCAAAAATTGCTAAAGGAATATCATCCATTCCACATTGTTCTGCAAATGTGGCAAGGATATTTTCGTATCAAAATATAATAAAAACCAAAAGGAGGAACAGACTATTTGTTTCGACTGTCTCCAATTAAATCTAAATAAGGGATTTGCTGAAGTCATCTAATTCGTGCTGCTACAATTTAGAAATGAGTAAGAATTTGTTAACAAGAAGTATGACATAAGTAATACTTTTTTTTCCATGTACATTTTGAAATTCAAACAGTAATATTAATTGTTAAGTTTATCTACATATACATACATAAATATGTAAGTACTTATTAGTACGAATGTATTTTTAAGTGTTTTTTTTATTAATTGTAAAGTTTTTTACACACACATATACATATATTTACAAATGAATTGTTGTGTACGTTTTTAGTTAATATTTAATATTTGTGGGCCTTATAAACATTAACACAAATATATATAATATATCCTCCCCACTATGGTGGTGTAGGGTATAATAAAAAAAGAATTTAGTACAATTGGGCTGAAAAAAGTACAATTTTTCTTGAAATTTAGTAAAATTTGTAAAATCTTATTTTACCTCCTGCTCCAAACGATTGAAGTAAAATATAGAATAAATATAGTTATAAAATATAGAAAATATAGAAAAATATAAAATATAGACTAAAAAATCTACGATTGGAGCTAAACTAACCCCCTGGCCCACGATGTCGAACGATAACGTTCGCTTAGATAAGACTTAAGACACAAACTTGATTGTGGAATAAACAAACTTGATTGAGTAAAAAATATATACGATAAAAAGTTTGGGCCTTAAGTCTTATCTTAGCGAACGTTATCGTTCGACATCGTGTGCCAGGGGATTCAACTCTAATGTATAAATATAAATTAGAAGTTAACCTTATACTGTATAGACTCATACAATTAAAGCTAAATTTAGACTCATTAAAGACCTATAATAGAAGTTTGCCTAAAATATAATATTACAAATTTTTGAACACATTTGAAATCTATTTGCAAAACATCATCAAATAAAAAAAAAAACTTACTAAACAATAGATAATGAATGTTATTCGTTCTCTGTTGTACATTGTACAATAAATTGTTAATGGCATCACGAAACTACTTATGTACGTATTTGATGACATTGCGAAATTGTTTTTCTGCCACCTCTTCTTTCACGTCTTCCCACAACTACTGAAAACATTTTCTCCAAATGTTAATTATCTTTTTTGTCATTTACTTTATACATAATTGTTTGTGTTGTATTAAAAATGCTAAAGATTGTCATGTTAATTTAAGAAGTAGAAAAACATTGGGCAAACAGTTGCTTGAACTATAAAACAAATAGTTATACACGACAAGTTTGTTAAACTTATGCCCTTTAGATGCCCCATGATGCCAGCTATCGTCTGAAGTGGCATCACAAAGGAAGTCTCACAAACAGACTAAATTGAGCATTGAGTCAAAATGGAAATATTGTTGTTTGCATTAAAATGCAAAGTTTATTGCATTTCCGGTTTTGTTACTACTTTCCCAGCTTAAAACCGTTATTAACAACAAAAACAAAATATTGCAGACATTTTGTGCAATTTTTTTGTTGTTGTTTGCATTTAACCCTCACTGCTGGGCGGTGTTTTGCTGTAAAGGGTAAATAGTTTAAAGTTCATAATTTGTTATGGTTTCAGCTGAAACTGAATGAAGCATGCAGTAAGGAAAAACAATTCCGATGTTGTTACCAAAGACAGCAATGAGCAAAAACCAGTAATAATGTTATACCAAATGGAAGCACAGAAAAAAAGAAAGAAAGAAAGAACAAACGTATGTTTATAAAAACGTATACTCACAGTCTCATCTCATTAAGCCAATTTTATTAATTGAACAAATGAGACAAAACGAAAAAGATATAAAATGAAAACGAAAAAGGAATAAAATAAAACGAAATGTAATATAATGTAATGAAATTTCTAGAGGAAAAGCAACAAGACAAAATAAGTTGAGTTGTAAATAAAAGGAATTAAAATGCAAATAAATAAATAATATGGAAACGTACAAGTATAAATTAAGCAAAATAAAATAAAAAGAAAACATGTACAACACGATAACATAAACCCAATTAAGAAAATACTGTTTTACAATTCACCAACTCAAGCTATAAGCAACAATATAAAAACAACATACAGTTAGGGACTTAAGTTTACATACATCCCAAAAATTTCATATATTTGCTAATCAAAAAGTAACAGAAAAAAATAATTGAAAAATAATTAATAAATTAACAAATAATTTAAATAGAGTTGCTGTTCAAATACCATTAGTTTTTTGCAATTCAGGTATTTCACAAGTGTGTTGAATTACTTTTTAGCAGTTTGTCAGTCATATAAGTTTTTACAAATTAACAAGATGAGCACGCGTAAACAAGTAAGTGTCAATGTAAAAAATCTTCTTATTCAAGAACACAAAAAAGCAAAATCTTTACACGCAATCAGTAAACTTTTTAACAAACCTTTTGCTGCAGTTCAGTGCATTATAAAAAAGTTCAGAGAAAAAAACTGGCTCTGTAGAAAACAAGCCAAGATCAGGACGCCCAAAGACACTCTCCAGGCGAGATGTCACACTTATTTTAAGAGACGTGGCAAAAAATAATAGAATTTCAGCGCCGAAAAGAATCGAAAATTCTCAAAATAAAAAAGTTCATCCAAGGGCATTCCATGATCAAGGGTATGCAAGCCGAATTCCCGCAGAAACCCCTTGATTTCTGAAAAGAATCAATGACTTCGGCTCGAATTGCAAAAACACATTTAAATTTGATTTTTGCAAATGAGTTTTATTTACTGTTTATTCGTACATTTTTTGATTTAAACATTTTTTTTTAACTCTTTAATTGCCAAAAATATGAAATGTTTAGTATGTATGAATACTTAAGTACTTAACTGTAAATATACATATGTACATTAGGGTTGCCCCGTTTGTATGGAGAAAAAATAAGTTATCGATGTTCCCGACTAATATGAAAATTTGATTCATTTTAAGACTACGTTTCTCAATTTTTTTTTTGTCCTGGGGTCAATATTTTGTGAGCTGGATCAAAGGATAAAAATGTCCTTTTTAGAGGTTTTTTGATTTTTTTCACATTTCTCCCAAAAGTACTATATTAAATTCAAAAATTTTTTAAATTTCAGACAAAATTTAAGTGTTTTTTAATTTTTTCATAGAATTTACTTAAATAAATAGTTGAAATTTCTTGATTATAAACATCCTGCAATTTAACCCAAATGGTTTTTCCCATTTTTTAAAATTCTATCTATTTAAAATTTTATTAATTTTGTTTTAAAAACCTTAATTCTTACCTATCTGACAATCTCTGTTAACTCAATTCGTCAATGTAATGGGTATTAAAATAACGTAAATTTTATAAGCTAAAAACAGGAATAACTATTTGGGGCAAAATTTCAGTTTATGGGGGACACCCCTGGGGAAAAAAAAAAAAATGCCACGCCCCCTTAAATGACCCCAGGAGTGTGAAAATCATAATGAATAAGGGGGCTCACGCCCCCTATGGGCGTGGCAGTCGAAAAACGACCCGGCGCACCTACGTAGACAATATGGGTATCAAATGAAAGCTAATGTCTTCACGATTCCAAAAATAGCCGTAGTTGCCAGATCGGGCGATTTTTGTAGCCGATATGGCCATTTTGGCAAAATTTGGGGTGTGGGAAATTTTTTTTTTTTTTTTTTTGCGTGACCGGCCTACGGCCGGGCTTAGGGGTTTTTAACTCCAGTATGTCTTAATTCTAGACGGCGGGGATCTCGAGTGCTCGGCCTCTGGCCGAGCTAAAAAGAAATAAACAAAAAAAGTCCTTCCCCCATTTTATAAAAATTAACATATCTTCCTCAAATTCTGGACGATCTGGCAACTACGGGTATTTTTGGAATCGTGAAGACATTTCCTTTCATTTGATACCCATATTGTCTACGTAGGTGGCCCGGGTCGTTTTTCGACTGCCACGCCCATAGGGGGCGTGAGCCCCCTTTTTCATTATGATTTTCGTACTCCTGGGAACATTCTGAAGGGGATGGCATATTTAGATTTTTTCTCTAGGGGTGTCCCCCATAAACTGAAATTCAGCCCTATTTGGGTTAAATTGCATCATGTTTATAATCAAGAAATTTCAACTATGTATTTATTTAAGTAAATTCTATGAAAAAATAAAAAAAAACAATAATTTTGTCTGAAATTTTGAAAATTTTTCATTTTTGATAACCCATTGAAAGCGCCTCTCAAAGACCTTTCATATGATACCAAATATACATATAGTTCCTTTGGAAGAAATGTGAAAAAAATCAAAAAACCTATAAAAAGGACCTTTTTATCCTTTGATCCAGCTCACCAAATATTGACCCCAGGACAAAAAAAAATTGAGATAAGACTACGTTTCTCAATTTTCATAGTAGTCGGAAACATCCGCAACTTTATTTTGGGGCCACCCTAATGTATATACATATGTATGTAGAACTTAAATGAATAATTAAAGAAATAATTAATTACTTTTGCCCACATGTTTGCACTCTAATTAAATTACAAAATTTAATTATTTATTTTAGAAAAAATATTGTTTGTTGCTTTAACAAAGTTCATTTAAATTTTTTAGTTTTTTTTTTTTGATGAGGAAAATTTTTAACTAAATGTTTTGATTTTTCGGAAAAAAAATGTTAATTTTTGTTGTAACTAGTTCAAAAATAAGCAACCATAATGTTTACTTAAGTTTGAATGGGCATGGTTTTGTATAGAATAGATTTTTATGAATACTGGGTTTATATAACGTTGTCGACAATCCAAAAGAGAAGCAAAAAATGTTATAAAATAAAAAATACTTCCGGTTAGAGAGCATTGATGGAATATGGAATTAAAACAGAACAAGTAAAATAATTCAAGCGAACTATAGAAGCTATTAATTGGACTCGCTGGATAATAAAAAATATATATTCTTTAAAAATGTGTAATGGGAGAGGTACCAATTTTTAAGATATATTCTTAAATTAATTCAACTACGAGTGAGGTTCGGAAACTTTTTAGCCTAGCACAGAAACAAAATAGTTAGTTTTTCAAAAACAGTTTTAATTTTTCAATATAATCTCCTTTAAATTTCAATACACTTAGTCCAACGCTTATCTATAAATTCTAGCCCTTGATTAAAATAGTTTTCCTCAAGGCCTTTAAAATAGTGGTTTACAACTTCAATTGCATCTTCATTTGAGGTAAAACGAAATTTTTTTAGATTTCTGAACAGGTAAAAGTCACTGGGAGCTCAATCAGGAGAATATGGTGGGTGGTCAAGCAAATCGTACTTTAATTCGTTGATTTTTTTTTTGCCATTTTTAAAACACTCTTGTGCGCTGGTGCGTTGTCTTGATGAAAAATTATTTTTTTGTACATTTATACATTTTTTACACACATACATACTTATATACATGTATGTAATTGATTTAAAATGTTGCAGTAGTACTCTGAATTTACTGCTTTACCCTTTTGCAGATAGTCAATCAATAAAATATCTTAAAACTCCCAAAAAACCGTTGCCATAACCTTACCAGCCGATTCAACTGTTTCTGCCTTCTTTGGAGCACTTCGTCCAGCTTCATTTCATTGCTTGGATTGTTCTTTTGTCTCTGGAATAAAGTGGTGGATCCATGTCTCATCAACAGTTATGAAGCGATGCTTAAAATACATTTGTTTTTCTTAAAATAAACGAACTTGAGAAATTTTCATTCTTATGCGTTTTTGGTCGACTGTTAACAAGTGCAGCACCCATCTTGTAGAAAGCTTTTTCATCTGTAGTTCTTCATATACTTCACACTTGGCTAATATTTGCCGAAAAAGAACTAACTAATAAATAATACATATTTGAACTCGTTTATGTATTTAAAAACACTTTTTTATTTAATTCTCAATTTATTTGATGCTGTTTGATCTTGCAAAACTCTTGTAGGGGTAAATAACGTCAAACAAATTTTTGCTAAAACAAGTGGTTACGCATTTTTTCAGTAAATATTTGCCAAGTGTGACCGTATCTTAGGTTTTAAGTTAAGCTGAAGACTTACGACGATTTAAGTTAATTTTACAGTTTATTAAAAGATACTTATGGCCTTTTTCATAAAACTTACAACAGGTTTCAATACAAAACTTGCTTTATAAACCTGTTGTAAGTTTTTCTGAATAATGGGGTTAACATAAAGTCCTTAGATTAAAGACAAACTTAGGCCCAATTTAGCTGATATGTTTTTAATCATAAATTTGTTTGTACCTTTGAAAACATCCTTTTGCATGTATACGGTGATTTTTTATTTATATGCCTGTATTCATGTATGTATATTTTTATTTCAGGGTGGATTTATGTATTTTGTTAGTGCAGAGCAAAAATATGCTAAACCTTTTTGCAAATGCAATGATGCAATACCATTTGCACAATTTGCGCTAATATAACATAAAAAAATAAACGAAAGTAAATGCAAGAGGAAATCAAAATAACTAATTGAAAACAGAAATCGTCTCGTTTCCCTCTTTCCTTTCGACCCCGCTCGCCATAGACTTTTTAAAGATCTACTATGATTACAGCTAAATATTAACTTTATCAGGAGCCAATGAATATAAACTTACAACTTTATAAAGTTCTAAGATTGAAATAGCTTTGATTGAAGCTTAACTCAGACTGTATAAAGACCTGAAATTAAAGCCACACTTAGCGCCATTATTACAACTTGCCTTTAATGTTCTTAATAATAAAAGGTAACTTTAATTAAAGTGAGGAATAAAGTGACCTTTAAAATTTTTCGTTATTACAACTTCCTTGTAAAATAAAATAATTTTTTTCTAAAATATGGCAATACCAGTTAAAAACCGATTACTTTTGACAAATTACTGACAAGAAACAGTAAATTTTTTGTGTTTGTGAAAATATTTGTTTGTGAAAAAAATATAAATCAACGTCTGCTTTCCATTTTTTGTTTATCAAATTATTTATTGGAAAAACAAAATTAAAATTAATTTATTTTTCATGAAGTTGTCAATTTTTCAGAACATATGGCAACTTCAAATACATAAACCTCACTATAAAATTAAAGGCAAGATGATCTTCCCTTTAGCTTATCGGTCGGTTTTAGATTAAAGTAGACTTATAATAACCAAATACTTCTTATCTGTCCGATAACATCATACCTTTAACTATTACCAAGTTGTAATAATGGGCCTTAGACTGGATGAAGACCTACGGTTAAAATTAAACTTAGTCTTTGTAAAGAATTAAGATCCAAATTAAACTTAGTCTTTATACAACCCTACAATTGAAGCTTAACTACGATTGGATGAAATGCTACAATTGAAGCTTAAAGACCTAAAATTGAAGCCAAACTTAGACGGGGTAAAGACCTACAATATAAACTATGCTTGGACTGTACAAAGACCTACGATTGAAATGAAATTTAGTCTTTACAAAGACTTATAGCGTATACAGACGACAGCGTTAATTTGCATTAAAATCTCACTAATGTGAATTAAGATTTTACCGTGACAGACGACAGTTTCTGCATTTAGTAAACAGCTGTTTTTTTTTTTTGTAAACAACTGTTTAATTATGAAAATATTTGTTTGGCTTTTGGTGAAAAATCAGTTTTTATTTGAAAAAAAGCTGAAAATACTTTTGCTGAAACTGCTCCATAATGCAAAAATTGTTCATGCACTAGCAACCATCAACCTGAACGTGGTGCTATATGTGGGGACCGCAGTAGGACACTCTGAAATAAGAGAAAGGCAATTGTGGAAATCTATTTTTATTATTTTAATTTTACAATTGTCTTCTTCTTCTTTTTGAATAGTAAACAATTTGATAACATATGATTGATTTTCGACGATGTTGCCATATTGAAATAGCTAAATGCAGTATAAATTCACATTGATTTTGTGCATTTACGTCTAACCTAATAGCGTAGACAGACGACACAGTTAATTTGCATTAGCAGTCTTAATTCAAATTAACTCGTGAATTATCCCATCGTAATGTGCATTAAGTTAGACGTAAATGCACAAAATCAATGTGAATTTATACTGCATTTAGCTATTTCAATATGGCAACATCGTCGAAAATCAATCATATGTTATCAAATTGTTTACTATTCAAAAAGAAGAAGACAATTGTAACAGTTGTTTATAAACAAACAGCTGTTTAAATGATGTTTTAAATGCAGAAACTGTCGTCTGTCACGGTAAAATCTTAATTCACATTAGTGAGATTTTAATGCAAATTACCGCAGTCATCTGTCTACGCTATAAACTTAGATTGCATGAAATGCTACTATGGAAGTTTAACTTAGACTGGATAAAGGCCTACAATTGAAGCTAAACTTAAACTCTGTAAAGACCTATAATTAAAGTCAAACTAGAATATGAAACTAAACTTAGTCTTTATAAAGACTTGCGATCGAAGCTAATTAAAGTACTGGTTTCAAATAGTACACAAAGCAAAAAATAAAGCAATAATGTTATTCCAGGGAACTAGAAATTTTCTAAGCGAATAAAATCTAATATCATATTTTATCTAATGATATTGCAAATACTTCTAAATTCCGTTCTGTAAAACTGAATTTATTTTGTGCTAAATTACTCTGTCCAGAGTTATTAGTTTTTGTGCACTTGTATTGTGCAAAGAAAATACGTTTGAAAACCAAAATGGTTGAAAAAAAAAACGAACAACAGAAAATATTTGCTTTAATTTGGTCACAGATACCAAGTGTGCTAATTTCGTGGCCAAAATGAATTGCAAAGAATCATTTTAATTGTTTTTTTCCACACTGTTTATGCATAAAATGAATACTGCAAAAAAAATTTCTCTACAACTGTATTTTAAATAAAATCATATTTTGTAGCTTGTTAAATTATATAAATAGTTAAATAGTTTGTGTTTTATTCAAAATCAACATCGGCCCTTACAATTTAACCACCCTTTATTTTGTTGAAAAGGCAATGTCAACAGCAATGAATTGCCAGCACGCAAAGAAAAAATATAGTTGTATATGTTTACCACAACAATGTCAAAATGTTTACAAGTTTTTCAGCTGTAATTATTTATATTATTGCGGTAATCAATCATGTTTATAATTAATCCAGTTATAATTTGTTGCTCTTTGATTATGATAGAGAACAACATAATATGGTATAATTTTTCATCATAAAACTGATCACCATAAACATTACATAATTGATGTAATCATATATATGATTGTTATAATCATGTGTATGCAAAACTTAACCATATTATGGTTGCCGCAATCATATACAAAATTACAGTGTTTATAATATTTTCAAAACATGTTTAAAAATAAAATAAAAAGTTTTTTCGGACTCGAGGAAACAACTTTTTATTTTATCAAAAAAAAAAAAAAGGTCGAAGAAATCAAAATTTAATTTAACATGTTTAAAAATGTTCAAAATAGTTGTGATAAACCTGCACAACTATATTTTTTCTTTGCGTATGCAATGAATTGATATTCAAGAAATCAGGTTGAATTTATAAAGAAATATATGATTGTAGAACTAATTTCCTCCAGCTTCGGCCAATTCAATAATGTAGGACTATTATCAAGGAAAACGCCAAAGTAGGGAACCAGAATATGTCATATTTTTTAAACAAAATAATCTTCAATCTCAACCCCATATTAACAATATTGCGCCAATTAAACTTACAGTAAATAAAAGTAAAATATATGTTTTCATTAGTTAAATACTAAAAACACGAGTATGAAAGCTTGAATTAATTAATTTTGTTTCATATTAAATATTTGCTTTAGTTTTTGTATTATTTTTTATTTACTGCTCGTAGCATACATTTTCATTACGTTTAGATGGTTGGTTTTTTCGTTCAAACCACACCTGGTCAGCAATTGCCATACATGACTTTTTCAGTCGGTTGCTAGGGCACCAATATACTTATTTCTTCTATTGCAGTAAATGTTTCATACACACCAGCAAATAGCACATACATATGTTTAATTATCAAAATAAGAACCTAATCTCTCTATCTATTTTCAAATAAAAAAAATAAAAAAAAATAGAAAAAAGAAACTGAAAAGAAAAAGTGCAACCAGAAGCTGCACATAAATGTTGGAAAACATTTTCAAAATTAAATCTTAAAAATTTAATTTCTTTGCGGCTGCAGTTTGTTGGTTAGTTGGTTTGAAATTCATTTCAGTTCCTTTGTGGTAAACGTGCTGCATATTTATACCTACATATGTATGTATGTAAACCTTGAAGGAAATTTAATTTTAAATCTAAAATAATTTTGATTTTAAATGCAGAAACATGAGATCCGAGGAATTAGCAATTAAAGATATATAAGCACTTCATTTTAATTTTAAAACTTCTTACAGCCTGTTTATAGAACGCGACTCGCCCAACTAGCGACTAGACGACCGGTGGACGAGTGAGAAATAAAAAGCGTTTATAGAACGCGAGACGATTTTGTCGTGCCACTTACGTTAATTCGCGCATATGTCAAAGTTGTTTGAAACCCTACTATTGCCAACGTGTTAAAAAATATTTTTTGTTTATATTTCTTCATACAAAATTTAATATTAAATGTTAAATATTAAGATGGTAACCCTACTATTATGAAAAATATCAAATAAACATAAACAAACAAAAAAGTAAAACAAAATTTAAAGAATTTTTAAAATTTTTTGATAAAAAAGTAATTTAAAACGTTTTCTATTAGAAAACAAGGAGTTTTCCGTAACTTTTTAAACAAGTAAGTGTAAATTGATTGAAGTATGAATATATTCATGAATGTATGTATGAATGTATTAAAATTTTGTCTTTATTTTTAGATATATTTTTTTTAAATAAACAAGAATTTATTTTAATTGCCCCAGCTCCCAAGTACATTACATAGTAGATTTGCTGCTACCAAACTGAGGAGCTCCTGTGGCCAAATGTGGAAACTCCTGCATGCAATCCACCAATTGCCTGAACTGCATTGCTGTAGTTATTTTAATGCTGAAAATTTAAAAAGTCGAAATAAACTAAAGAAAACATTTGTGATATCAACGTGTACTTACTTTTTTTGTTGAAATATCCATTTTGTGTTTGCCTTTTTCAATGAAATTGTAATTAAATTTTACGCGCGAGCACAATTCTATATTCGTCCAATTTTGACACTTCGGCGACTCTAACCGTCTTGTATATACCAAATAAATTGACAGCAGTTACGTTTTTTAGCAAACTTGTCAACAGTCGTGTTCTATGACCCAAAATAACAAAACTGCTAACATTTCAGCGGTTTTTATCAGCGAGTCGCGTTCTATAAACAGGCTGTTAGAAGAGCACATTGATGCTATGTGTTTGCTCAAGTCAAAATTAAACATTATACTAATGAGACATGGAGTATTTAATGGTTTGGTTTAATTTCACACGAAGGCAATTTAATTTGTTTTAATTCATGTATGCTACACACAATATGCGCATTAAAGTAAAACATGTTTGAAAAATAATATTTATTTTCATTTACACCTGCAACATACCTTAACAATATACATACATACTCGTACATATATATATCAAGCTCTAAGACCCTTTCAAAATCTATGTTGTATCTTGTTTACCTTTCATTAACACAACATGTTCTTTTTTAATGAAACTAAATAAAAAAGGAAATTTGCTACAACCACTCAACAACTGCTTTCCTTGTTGAGTGAAATTTGAACACTTTGAACAGTCTAGTTTTTCGTTACTTGATTTCCTTTCACTTGTTATGTGTTTCATGTCAAATTTCTGTCCGAAACATAAATGTTACATGGCATCGTGTCTGTTTATGAAGTTCATCAATGCTTTCAAAAAACTAAAAGTAGAATACAACAATACATAGCAAACAAATCCAAAAGCATCATAAATTATTAATAGATTTTGTATACTTGTTACTTTTTCGTTGCCTTCCCCCCCCCCCCCTCCCCATTTCATTCAGAAAATACCAAAAATGTAATAAAAGAAGTTAATCAAACATAATTTCTATGTAGCTTGCCTTAACTTAACACCATTCAAGGATTAACAAATTAACTAGAAAACAAAGTCTGACATGTCGCACATATGATGCTCTAAAACATTAATGTACGAATCATTTAAAAGAACTGAACTAGAACCGAACTAAAAAACAATAGAACTGAACTAGAACTAAACTAGAACCGAACAATATTTATACCAGATTTAAACGTATTTAAGTGAATTTTCGAAATGACCTTTATGGGGTCAATCATGCACCGAACTAAACAAAATTTAGTTTTTCGATTTATTTTTACATGAAACTTATTTTTGCCGAATTTTGTATTGATATTTTAACTTTAGACATTTATGTCTCATTGAGTTATATTTCGGTAAGAAATTTGTATGGGGGCTATGAGAAACGATTGACCAATTATTACTATTTTCCTCTTCTTTTTTATCATAGAAATAACGTGTGCAAAATATTATAATATTATCGGAAATATACTTAAAAACATTGCAAAAAAAAAATCGTTAAAAACTATCAAATTTTAATGGAGGTTGTCTGACATTTTGGTCAGTATCTCTGGGTCTACTTTACCGTTTTTGCTTATTTTCAATACCAAAGTGCCTAAGAAAATACAAAACAGTTTTCTGGAAATTCTGTAAAAGTAAGTTATGTACTTTGGCCGTGAGAGTGTTTTACACAGACGGAAATAGCTTAATACACTTAGAATTTCATAAGGATCCAGAATATATATACTTTGTTTAGTCTGGTAATATACCCTCATTCAGCAATTAAGGTGGTGCAGGGTATAAAAAGTAAGCTAGATATTTTCAAGTCATCGTAAACAATAATGACTGAAATAAATGAGGAACTTGGGTTAAATGTTTCCAGTAGACCTGTACAAAGACGCCTCAATGAAAATCAGCTTTATGGTCGGGAAATTAGAAAAAAACATTTCTGTCAAAAAAGAATATAAAGACACGATTGTCTTTTGCAAAACTACACTGACACAATTATATCAAATTCTGGAAAAGAGTGCTTTTCACAGATGAAACCAAAATGAATGTGAACGGTTCTGACGAAAAAAAACAATAATTTAATCCCCGTTGCCCTACTAGAACAGTGAAGTGCGCTATTTCTCTGTTTATAGCCGTACGAGTATATCTGCTTGTTTACATATTTCAATGTAATCTATATTTTTAAAAATATTTAGCTGATACACAGTCTTATGAGTTATTTTGTACACACTATAGGTCTGCACAAATGTATTTGACAGCCAAATGAGTGTTGTGTGTGTATTTGATTTTCAATTCAAATGTGTAAAACAAATGAGAGCTAGTCATTCACGTTCAATCATTTTAAATGAAAGATCAACACAGCACCGTTCATGAAAAAGTGAAACACATACACTAACACTAATTGTGTGTGCGTCTCAATTATATTGTATTGCTTGATAAACTCAAATTCATACATCCCACAATAAAAAAAACCTGTGTGAAGTTAAAAATCACACAATTCCTTCGTGTGTTTGTTGTCTTTCTTATTTTGTTAAAATTGGGTTTTCCCCTATTTAATAAATTTTCCTAACGTTCTTTGTTTTGATACGGGCGTTTACTAAGTTTTTGTGTTTCGGTTGCCCAGCAGTCTTGTTTTTTTTTCTTAAGTTTGGATTTACATAAATACAATTGTATTTACTCGTGTAAAACAGCATATTTGTTATTTACAGTTGAATCAAATATTTCTCTCACAACACTCACATAATGAATTGAACGCTTTGCACAATATGTTATTTCTTATACACAATAAATTTTGTGTGATTCTTAAATCACACACAACACACTACTTGCTAGTTTGATGTGTGAATTCATGTGTCGTTTAATCGCACACATGCAGACCTCTAGTACACACAGAAGAATTTCGAAAGTAAAGCACCCCTATCGTGAATAAAAATTACACATGAAATTTGTTCCCTTTTATTTTTTTAACATTGAATTTAAATAGGAAAAATGTGACAACTGAACAAATTCCACGTGGAATTTTTATTCAGGATAGGGGTGATTATTTACATAGACCACAAAATTCTTTTTAAATATAAAACTAAAACTCGTTCATTCAGTTCATTTCAAGCTGTTAAGTTTGACAAAACATTAATAAATCCACTATATTTTTACACTCTACGATATCATAAGTGATTATATCACATTCACTTGTAAATATTCTAATTAATTTCTAGTAAAATTGTTTTATTTCAAATTTTTTTTTCAAATTCATATAACCCACATTTTGCTACAATAGAAGGATTTGTGAAATAGTGTTAGTAATACTTTTGCAATTCTTTACATGGATTTCGGTAAACAATAAAGCCACAACAATTGCTTCCTTAAAGGAATTATTTATCTAAGCTCATATAAATACCTATAGTAATTTATTGAAAGCTTGTTGTATATCATCAGTTTACCCTTAATAGTCAAACGCAATTTACAAATGAGAATGAGAAACATTGTTAAATATCGTGTAAGAAATGTAGAGTAAATGCGACATTTCTGTAGAAAATAACTAGAAATTAAATTAAAATGGGATTAGGGAGAAGCAATAAATGAAAACATTTCATTACTTTATACGTATATATTTTTCTTATATAGTACATACATACATACGTACTTATGGACACTTATTTAAACGATAGAAACCTTTAATGTACACTATAATCATGCAGAAATGTATACGGGGAATACACAGACATAAGTCTTTTATGAAAGTTTGTGGTGTAAAGTACGTGCGAATATATACATACATGTGATTTTTTTTAAATTAATTTAAAGCTAATTTAAAACTGTAGAGACTACTGTTTTTTCATAGTCAGTTGTCATCCCATCTCCGGTGTTTTCATAGTTACAAAAAAACAGAAATCTACCATAAAGGAGAAATGACAACAACAACATACTTCGCTGATATTGTCAACCAACGGTAGACGCAGCAAAAAAAGTAACAACAAATTTGTAGTAATAATAATAAAGAGGAATACACACACATTGTAAACGTAAGTAAATTTCGTTCTAACTCACAACACGTAAAAATAAATATGATAATTCTCGAATTCTATTTCTCAAAAAACGGTGAGTTAAATAGTTGATGTTTACAGATGGATCGTGGACAATGAAGATTGCTGATGACGCCCTTGGAAGGGTAGAAAATGTATTTCAGTTTGCCAATTGTCTAGAAAAATATAATTTTACAATGGTATTCTTTGAGTTATTAATTAAAAATGAGAACTCAAGCCAAAATAATACGAAATCTTTTCTCTAATAGTTAATTTAAAACTTTTATTTTATTTTCCTTAATGGAATTATTAATTTAGCAGACCTTTAATTACGCTTTCTATCAGGCATTACTTGATAGACCTTCCAATTGCCCTTCTAGGGCAAGGCCTTCTAACAGGCATCTAACCACACACACTAGGGCGGGTCGATTTAATCCCGTACAAACATTTAAAAAAATCACCATTTTGTCACTTTATTTTATTATTTTTTATTTATTTTATTTTTTGATTTGATTTTTTTAAATGTTTGTACGAGACAAAAGTCAACAGTTGGGGGTTAGTAGAATTCGTTTTAGAGGTATGGTTCCTTCGGCAAAGTTTCTTATTTTGATCCCTAGAATACGATTTTCACTGAGCCATGGGCGATTTTTTTGCCTCCCCACAAATCAACACACAGATAAAATATAGTTGTATATGTTTACTACAACAATTTCAACATTTCTACAAGTTCTTCAACAATATTATGGTCACTATAGTTACTTTTGTGATTGCAGTTACCATAATATGGTTCAGTTACAATTCAGTTGATTTCTACAATCATATATACGACTGTAGTAATTATGTATATATTTGTTGCAATCATGTTTATGTTGAATCCATTTAACATAATTTCTTGCTCTTTGATTATGAGAAGAAACAACATTTTTCTTCATAACACTGATCACCATAAACATGATATATTTGATATAATCATATATATGATTGTTATAATTATGTGCATAGCTACTTAAACATATTATGATTGCAGAAATCATATAAATAATTACAGTGACCATAATATTTTCAAAAAACTTTCAAAAATGTTGAAATACCCAGTAAAAAATAGGATCATCCAAAGAGTAATCCTGGAGCGCTCCTTTGCGAGTAATGGATTACTTCATAAAACTCCGAACCTCATAGGATTTTTAACACAGCATGTCCGCAGACACGAGTACTCCTTTTAAGCTCCTTAATGAGTACTCCCTTTGATCTTGAAAATGACGACAGAGGGAGTAATCGTTTTTGTCTACTAAAAGAACATAGCGGGAGTAATCGTTTTTGTCTCCTAAAAGAACATAAAGGGAGTAATCGTTTTTGTCTCCTAAAAGAGCATAAATACAAATTTGGTTATTTTTTAGAAAAACAAGAAAGCCTCGAAAAATAGCAACGGCGGAAATGAAATTTGCAATCCCGTTTTCTTGAATTTGAGTGGCATCACCGGAAATGAATTGAGGGAATTGAGGAGATATTTTAACAGCAACGAAAAATAGCAACGAATCCCACTGAATATAGAAAGTTTTCCGTGCAAAAAATTATCTGATTTTTATTTTTATCCCAGAAACTAGCTCTAAATAGAAAAACAAAACGAAAATATTTTACAGTTATGTCAAAGAAAAAAAAAACCAAAACGAACTGATACATCCCTCATTGATCCATTTGGAGTATTAAGCGAGGCATAGCCAACAAAAAAAAAAAAAGTTTTGATAGCTCGCTTATTACTCCAAATGGATGAACAAGTCATTACTCCTTTATTGCTCGATTATGGATTAATCCATATATTTTTTACTGGGTAGTTGTGGTAAACATACACAAATATTTTTTCTCTAAGTGCAGTAGCGAGTAGACAAGGTCTTGATTGCCAATGACAGGCCGTGTCAAAATGAATGAAATGATTTTGCAATGCGTCTGATAGTTCTTGTGACTGCAAAATACAGCATCTTTTTCCCGCTGTTTAGACACTTCGACTATTACAAATCTTGATCATGTTGTATGTTGATAAACCTGTTGTATATTGATACCAGCCGTTACAAACCATTAAATTTTAACTGACATATAATTTCGTAACAATACACATTTATAAAAATAATGTGAGTTTGAAATGTATACAGTTACGCACAGGCATGCACGGCGTTTTCCATTTTTAAAGAATTCGTAGAGAAAAACTTTTGGTGAATCTTTCTAGGGCTGTCTTTAATGTTTAAATCAATTTGATGGTACAGTGAAATAACTCCCAAATGAAATAAGTCCCAATGAAATAAGTCCCATGAAAAATGAAATAACGCCCAAACAGAAAAAAATTAAAGAACTTCCAAAGGCGAAAATGAAATAAGTCCTAATTTATTTCATAATGAAATAAGTCCCAATCTGTATGGGAAAATTTTTGGTATTTATTTCATTTTTCCATAGGGACTTATTTCATTTGGGAGTTATTTCACTGTACCCAATTTTATAGAAAATGGTAAAGTTTTGCCAAAAATTAAAAATTTCTACCATCTTATGAATAAATTAAAATTATTTGCGGATGAAATGTTAATGCGAGTATATTATTACTTTACAAGACTGAAGTACATACTTAAATTTGTAATTATAAACTGTTTACTTTCGAAATATTAACAACAATTTTAAACCAAAAATAATTTCTATTAATTTTTTCAACACTAACTAAACATAAATTTAGTTAGTATTATTGTTAAAACCATATGCAGCTCTGAATTTGCAAATATATTACAAAGTTTTTAATTTAAAACAATTTAACAATTTAATAAAATAAGGAACTATTTTAAATATCATTAAATTCTTAAGGAAAGACATAAGTTAAACCGGTAATTTTTTTTTTTTTTAATTTTTATGTCATAAAATAACCGCCTGGCCCACGATGTCGAACGATAACGTTCGCTTAGATAAGACTTAAGACACAAACTTTTTATCGTATCTATTTTTTAATCAATCAAGTTTGTTTATTCCACAATCAAGTTTATGTCTTAAGTCTTATCTAAGCGAACGTTATCGTTCGACATCGTGGGCCAGAGTGTAAATCCTTTGTTTTTGATTATTAAAACAAACTATTTTCATTTACACAAGTGTTTAACTGAGTTCTGGCCTTGTTGTTATACAGAAAAATATTGCACACACATAATTCGACAGATACATAAATATGCCACCATTAAATATGTTTTCCTAGTATCGCAAAAAAATAAAATGAAATGAGAAGAAGTATGCAGAAAAACTGAAAGTTAATTCATTGAATGTTTGTGGCCTAGTTAAAGGACTTTTTTTTATTCTATATTTATGTACATATGTGCACCAGTTAAAGTCAATAGAAATGAATACATTTGTACAAATGCAGCGTAAAGGGAATGTATTAATATTGACATACATAAGCACAGATGCATGCAACCCTACACAAACACGCACTTGATGCTGCTATTCAATGCCAAATGCAATGCCACATAAGCAACAGCAACAACAACAAGCAGCATGAGTTTTAAAACAAAATTACAAATATTGAGAGAATTTGCTTTGTTTGTAATGTTGATATTGAAATTCAAATTGAAATCGTTGATAACAACACCACCCACTTCAATTTCATTATACGAGTAATTTTATCCATTAAAAAAATAATAATAATAAATTTTTAATTTTAATTGCATCCAAGACAGATATATTTTTTAATGTGTGATAATTTTATCATAAATATTGGATGTTATACGAAATTTCTTAAGAAATCTTTTTCTATAATAAAGCCTTGTTTACATAAAATACGGCCACACCTGGGCATTACTTTCGTGTTTTTCTGTAACTTGTATTTGAATAATTTAAACCGAATTTAAAATCCAAGGAAAACGAAATGTTGTGAATAGCTTCATTGGTTGGTTTACATTGGAAATAAAAAATCCGACAGGACTGTAACTGATGTTATAAAACAAGTAACTCATTGTGCCTTTCATAAAGCACAATCCGGCAAAATATGCGCAAAGCAAAAACAGACAGTGGAGAGCACAAATATATGTATGTTTGTAACTTCACCCACTTACGCCCACCGAGCCCAGACGAGAACGGTTGTTTTAATAGGCATAGAATTTAACACCAATGTAATTTATTAAGTTTTTTTGCGTATTTTTATTGACAGCAAGTGTAAAGCCACAATAATAAATAAATTTTCTTGATTGCTTGATTAAAATACAAGGTGGCGCAAAAGTAATAGGAGGATTACAAAAGTAAATGACATTAGGGGCCTCGCAAAATTTATAGCATTTTCTGATAGGAAGAGGATTACTTTTGCGCCACCTTGTATAATAATTTGGTGACTAAATTTGTGCCCTTGAAAATCTAAATAATAGATAAAAGTAAATTTCTTATTTTAATTATTGATCTCAGCTTTTTTAACAGCTAAAGCATTTTTATATCAAATGCACTCTTCACAGGGAAACTACGATAAAATTGTTAAAATACCAGGGCTGTTCGGAAGCTTCTTAACCTATTTTTATTAGGTTTGTCTTTATTCTTAGAACTTAGAAACTGTTAGCTTTGATTTATGAATTATTTTGTTAAACATAAAATAAATTTCTAATATTCTTTATTACTTTTATTTTTTTTTTTTCAATAACAAGTGCGCAAAATACTAACATTTACTCATTTGTGCTCGCCACTGTGGGAAAAAAATGTGCCAACAAAGTGCAAACATCATAAAATTCAAATGTTTAGGATTTTTTTTTTATTATTTTTAGGACTTATGGTTGGGTTTTTTAGTAAATATTTATATTTTTATCTACTCGTATTTATTAACTTCATAGACACCAGCATAGCTTTTTTATTTAATTTAATAATATGAATTAAAAATAAATATTTTTACTGCTTCTGGTATTAAAAGATAAAATAAAAATAATAGAAATACATTTTAATTTTCACTGCATGGCAAATCTCTTCAATTTAAGTAAGTGCTTGAAGCCACAAAAGAAAAGTTTTAAAATTTCTCTGCAATTTCTTATCCTTTGTAGGATTATTTACAATTGTCCTTTTGCAAAATTTAGTTGTTGAGTTAAAAATCTATTTTACAAATTACATGCATTGACATTGAAACAGACATTAGAGTAGGTGCACGAAAAACGCAGTTAAATGTAATAGTAAGTAAACAGTGATAAAACAATTCAAGTAATCTACACTAATAGAAAGATAACAAACTTTCAACCTATCCAAATAAATACTCTACCAATTCTTATGGATACAAAGGCGAAGTATCTTGGCATTATAATTGACTCAAAACTTAACTGGAAAGATCACATCACTCAAAAGAAAAAAGAAATAAACAACAGGTTTAGACAATTATTTTGGCTGTTAGGGAGAGAATCTAAACTAACAACTCAAAGCAAACTACTTATATACAACACAATTATAGCGCCAATTTGGAAGTACGGGGTAGAAATATGGGGTACAGCTAGCACAACAAACTTAAAAATTATTCAACGAGTTCAATCTAAAATATTGCGAACTATTGTCAACGCAGAATGGTATATTAGAGATGAGGACATACATCGAGATCTAAACGTCAAAACAATAAAAGAAATTATCCGTATCAGCAGCATTAAACATGCAAATCGTTTAATACAACATTCCAACATGGAACTCAGACAGTTGCCGGCAAACGAAATCCTGGCACCTAGAAGACTTAAACGGTATACACCTTCAGATCTAGCTGAGCGATACTAAAAAATTTATATATTACTTATCATTCAATAATTCGATTTAAGTTATCTTAGGTACTGATTTAAGATAATTATCATCCCACCTCTGTAAATTAAATTACTTATTGTCATCTTGTTGACAGGTGTAATAATAAAGGGAAGTTAAAAAAAAAAAAAAAAATGTAATAAAACTAAACATATACATAGAATTAGTTTGTTTAAATTGGGCACTACACTAGTCCTTAACATCGAACTCATGTAAATACAGATTAACTCAAAAACAGTTTAGTACCGGCCATTAATAACTTATTGTTTTACACAATAAAATGTTTTTAAACTACTGCACAGTGGGGCATCGAGTCAATGATGACGTTTTGAAACACTATTTTGTCTGATCAAGATGAAATGTTATAAGTGATTTTCCAAGCTGTATTCAAGTTTATTATTCGAAGATGAAGATATGGCTGCCTACAGAAGAATATATTTACATTTTTGTCCACTACTTTCACTTTGAATTTTAAAATTTCGTTTATTTTCTTAAAACAAATAACTATTTCGTCCACCTTCTTTACTTTATAAGTCCTGTTGTTGGAATATTTAAATAAATAAGTTTATATTATATCCCTATGTATCTTGTATTTATTATGTTTTGTTTTTTATTATATGCACACTGAAATACATGCATCTATACATGCTTTATAAACCAAATATATTAACTGCACTTTTCGCATTTATTTTCAAATTTCATATCAATGCATTGTAAAGACTTTTCAAAAATCGATTGGAAAAGAAACTAGTCAGAATTTAGTTTTTTTTTGTACACGTGTGAATTGTGTCATGCTGTCATGTTATTTTTGTTTAACATTGTTTCGAATTTCATAATGGAAAGACTTACGCCTGAACAACGTTTACAAAGCGTTCAACTTTATTACGAAAATTCACGTTCTTTGAGGAATGTGTTTCGTGCACTTCGCTCAATTTATGGTCAACATAATCGGCCTACTGAGCGCACTATTCGCAACACCATTACCCATTTTGAGACCCAGCATTCATTATTGGATAATATTCGACAGAATATACAACGTCCAGCACGCTGTGAAGTTTGTTGTGGGCCGGTGGAATCATTGGTCAATGGCGACCGTTATTGTGCCATGATAACCGACTATTTGATGCCCGACTTCGGTAGAACATAATTTCACGTTTTGGGCCGGTCGATTGGCCACCAAGATCGTGTGATATCACACCGTTAGACTTTTTCCTGTGGGGATATCTAAAGTCTAAAGATAATGCGGACAAACCCTCTTAGATTCAGGCCTTGGAGGAAAACAACACGCGTGTCATTCGCCAGTTACCAGTCGAAATGCTCGAAGAAGTCATCGAAAATTGGACTCAACGGATAGACCATCTGCGACGTAGCAATGGCCAACATTTGATAGACATAATTTTCAAAAAATAAATGCCAAAGAATGTTCTTTCAAATGATAATAAATATTCCCCATTAAATTTAAATCTTATGTGTTTTTCTTTAAAAAAGTAGGGAACCTCGGAATGGATCACGCTTTATATTAAATATTATCTAAATTAATTATAAATATTGAAATCAAATTTCGTAAATTTTGCCAATGCCAATATGGCGCGTAGTTTGTAATATTGTTTTATATTTTTTTATACATAATAAAATAATGAAATATAATATATTTAAATAAAAAAAATACAAGCCAAATTTTTGTTTAGAAAATGTCTGCCTTCTAGGAATAATTTGTCTTAATTTGTCTTTAGAAAAGCCTTTTAGCCATAAATTTTTTCACATTCTTCTGTGTTCAAAAATCGTGTCGATGTTGAACTTCTATTTTTTTATGAAGTTTATTTAAAATGTTTGTCTTTTTGTGTGAAAATGACACTTTATGAAAGACTTCGTTGTGCTCATATAAGTTCTGACAACGATGTGCTAACTTGAAGAGCCGTCCACACGAAACACACAATTGTCTTGTGTGGACAGCTTAATTTTACAATTAAAATGTGGCAAGCAGAATTTTTGAGAATACCCACGGTATTGCTCCTATCGTCTCAATACAGACATTAATATATTTTAATTATCAGTGCAGCTGTTTAAATAAGAGCTGGGATTCTAAAATTTTCACATTTCTAATATTCCTTTCATTTTTTTTTCTTGGACCAGCACTCAGTGGACACCCCTACTTATGCAATGTATTATGTTGGAACTAGGAAAATATGTTATGGGGGTGGGAGGATAAAGGGAGTAGTGGTTCACAAACATTTGACTTGAATATTGAAAGTGGCAGGAAATACTTCTGCTGGTAGTTTGTTTCATATACGGACAGTACGGCTAAAGAACGAATTTTCCCTGTAGTGTGTTTTGCGATCCACTGTCCAGTCGACCACAAATGGATGAGCCCTGACTGAAAAACGTGTATTACGTAAAAACCGGCGTGTGTCAGGAACAAGTTCCCTGATTTCAGCAGAACACATTCCATTATAGTATCGATAGAACAGTGAAACACAACCGCGACGATGCTCCAATGAATCAATAGAGTTGGATACCCTACTGTCACCGATAAGCATCTTCGCCCTCTCCTGAACGCGGTCGAGTAACTCCAAAATAGACTTCGAAACACCGGCCCATACGTGAGAGTTGTATTCCATTTTCGGTCGAATATAGGTGGTGCAAATAGTAAGAAGATCGGATGGAGTAAAGTTTTTCTACACCGTTTTAAAAAACCAAGACACTTAAGCGCTTCTTACGACACTTGAAAAATGTGTTTGGTCCAGCGGACATCACACTGGATTCTCATGCCTAGAACGTCAAGAGCGGTTGATTCCTTAATATTTGCACCGCCCATAAAAACAGATGAAGCAACATGATCTGTTGTGCGTTAATAAAAAACACTTAGTCTTACGTGCGTTAAAATCGACTCTATTCGCACAACCCCATTACGAGATTGTCTCAAGCGTATCATTTATATTTTGTATCATTTCCCCAATCTCCAAAGGGGTTGGTCTATGGTTAAATGAGTATGAATAGCAAATGTTGCTATCATATGCAAAAGAATAGATAGGGTTTGAAGATTGACAAAGAAGGTTCTTTATAAAGATGAGAAATAAAGTGGGAGAAAGAACGAAGGCTTGCGGTCCCCTGAATTAATCTTGAACTCGTCTGATGAGATCCCATCTATAACAAGTCGTATATGTAGTGCGTATATCGAGGAAGCTCGATATAAATCGAGAGAAGTTATCACCGACACCAAAAGCAATGAGTTTCGATAAGAGAGCAGCATGCCAGACTCTGTCGAACGCCTTAAAAATATCGAGCGCCACTACTTTACTTTCGCCAAAACGATGTATAGAACGATATCATTTTTCCGATAGGAAGGCCAGTACGCCACCCGTAGAGTGTCCTCTACGGAAGCCGTACTGGCGGTCTAATCTAAATTTCGTGTAGAAGCCACAAATTATAAGAAAGTTATTGTCAGACAAATGTATTCTAAGCATTTTAAAAAGTATGGAGCAGAATTTTTGGGCCTTACAAGCTTTTAAATACAATTCCTTTTAATTTATAAATTTCCTTAAATTAAAGTTTGCGAGAGTTAATCTTTTTTCCTAGCTAAAGCCTTCAAGTTTGCTTTTAATCTTAATACAAAAAAACAACACATACACAAACACATCTTCAGTATACATTTATTGTTTTACAAATATCCTTAAGTCAATGTATACACTGCAACAACAATTTGTTTATTTTATTATAGATTTTCTTTACAACAAAGAATCAAACAAATATCTACAAAATACAAAATAAATAAATCGAAAAAGAGCAACACAAAGAAAAGAAAACAAAAATGTACAAACACATTCAGCATATGAGTTCAATAAAGTGAAGATTTGTACTGTTTAGATAGTTTTTTTTTTTTTTTTTTGTTGTGTTTTATTCAGATTTTTTTTCATGTTTTCACAAAATAAAAAAACCCAGGTTCGAATCCTAGTCAAAAATTATCAAAAATAAAAATTTTTCAAATTGTTAAACAATTCCTTCTTCAGTAAAAATAATTTAATGAAAATTAAATTCAAATGAACTTAAGCCTAACTAATAAAAATATCAAAAATTAAAATAAAAAAACATTATTTTTTTGTGTTTTAGTTTGTGAATTTTTTTCTATTCAGTTCAAGGAAGTTAATTTTTTTCATATTGATTTTGCAGGTTGATCTTGGCCTAAAGGTTTTGTTGACGTCTTGGAAACTGACTGTGTTACACTATGACACACCTAAAGTATGTTAAAGGGAATGTTCTATGTTATCTCGTTATCAGAATTTATAAATTTAAAACATTGGAAATTTAAAAAACGGAAACTTTAAGATTTGATTTTTTTTTTTCATGTGTAGGAAAACACTTCCTCGTATAGCACAAGTAAGCATACTATTCAAAGGCCTTGTCTAGTCCTTTAAAAATATATCAAAGGTGTACTTTAAGACCCCACAGCTACATTGCTGGCGTGTAAGTAGGTAACATCGTCCAACATCTACAGTGGGGTGTACAAACAAGAAAAAACTATTAAAGAAATTGAAATATGTTTTTTGTCATTTATTTTAGAATTAATGTTTAATAAAATAATTTACAAAATAGAAAAAAAAAACTAGCAAAATTATAATTTTGCACAAATATGTCTTTTTAAATATTTGCACAAAAATATCAAAGTTTACCACTCGAGTTTTATGTATGTGTTTATTTTGTTTATGACTTAAAGAAAAGCCTTTAGTTTGTTGTTAATGTAATTGCATGTGGTAAACACTTTTTGCAAATTATCCAACATAAACTCAATTATAATAAATAATTAAGAAACTGTCAAGAGCCATTCATAACAATATTCCAGCAATGAAGATACTACTCGATTAATAGTTAAACAGCTTAAAGTAACTTAAAGTAATTCGAATCCAAAAAAGGTATTCTTTTGTTTGCAAACCACAAATCAGAGGCCGCAAAAAGCTATTAACGTACGCAAACGCACGTCTTATGATAAGACAAATGAAAAGAGACAACTGTTTAATACCAAAAGATGCTGCTATAACAATAGATAAATTCGTTAGTTAGATGGATAGCAAGACAAGCCCTTTGCGATATTGCTGTTATCTCAGCAGCAAAAATGGAAACCTGTATTGTCGATAAAAGAAATTTTCAGTACGGTTAAAGTTTCTCAAAGATCACAGAAAGTAGATGACCGAAAACGTGTAATATGGTCAGACGAAACCAAATTTACTAAAAGATAAATAATATTGCTGGTGCCGCATCGCCCAGAGAATTGAAATTCACCATTTAAGGCAAGGTGGGAGGAACCTCATAATATGGAGTTGCTGTACATGGTGGCATCTCGGAACAGAGCAAAGAATAAAAGGATTAATGAGGAAAGCAGACCATACGGGTTTTTAGCCAACTCAGCTTCCCTATTTTGTAGATAAGAGCATCCAGCACGTTGATGAAGTTACTTTATGGTTGGATTGTGACCAAATCGTGAAAGAATGGTTTAGCGAGCAAAAAAAATTCAAGCACGGTTACAGTTTCTCAAAGAGCACAGAAAGTAGATGACCGGAAACGTCTAATATGGTCAGACGAAACCAAATTTACTCAAAGATAAAGAATATTGCTATCGCAATAGTCACCATTAAAGGCAAGGTGAGAGGAACCTCGGACCAGAGCAAATAATCAAAGGATTAAGAGGTTTTTTGCATACTCATCTTCCCCATTTTGTAGATAACAGCGTCCAGCACGTTGATGAAGTTACTTTTTGGTTCGATTGTGACCAAAATCGTGAATCGAGCAGAATTTCCTTTTAATTCTCTGACCAGCAACAAGCTGACCTCAATCGGATTAAGAATTTGTGGTCTATGGTGTAGGGAAAATTAGGACAATACCCATTTGGTCAGGATTTGATCGCGCGTTCAAAGTAAAGAAGAGAGAGTATGTCAAAACTTGTTAAAGTTTCCTACAGTTTATGTACGGTTTCTTTTCCTTTCGTTTGTATTTTTTCTAACAACTTGATACTTTTAGTTTTGATTTATAAATATTTTTGTTAAATATTAAACCTAAAATAAATGACGAAATCATTTTCTGATTTTCTTTATTAGTTAAAATTTTATTTGTGCTTCCCTCGGTAAATGATTTTGAATCACACCAGCCAGTTAGAAATGGCAGCTTTATTTTCTAAATATTTTCTGCTTAACAGGAGGTACGGCCTTTACATAATGAAAGCCCAAAATACACCGCCGTTGATCCCGCGACTTTGAATATCCTTGTAAAAACCGAAACAAATTCTGGTTTGATCCCATTCTAAAGACTAAAGGTCGAAGGAATTCTACTGGAGTCAGATCAAGAATATATCGATGTTTATGAACAGGTTTATGGTGAAGCTCTCACAGATTAACATACATCATTAAAAAAGATTTAAGTCCGGTCACACTTGGCAAATATTTACCGTAGAAGACGTACCCACTAAATAATACGTTTAACAACGTCAAACAAATTTGTGTTAAAACAAATGACCATAACTTTAGAACTAGTTCTGGTGTAAGAGCAGTGGACCTACAATGGATGGATTTTGTGGACTAAACCTAAAATGGTACAAGCTATTGTATGTCAAGGTAACATTAGGTCTTTAATATCTTCACACCTTCTAATTACAGTGTACGCATATGTTAGCAGCTTTGTGGGAGACTGGCTCTGCTAAATCATCAGGTCAGCCTTCCCTTAATATGATTGGAAATCATGGTGGAAATAGGTGCTGATTCAAATGCACATCATCATATCTGGCAAAGTTTAGATTCGAGTACCCCGATAGACCAGGCGATAGAGAGCCTTTAGTGAAAGAGTTGCGGGTTCGATTCCCGCCAAAGACTCTGAGTGTTTTCTGCAGATACGCCAAAAGCTTCGCAGTTTGTGTTAAAAAAAAAGAAAACGAGGTTCCTAATATAACGCTTATTAGTGCGAAATATTTAGATCCAACTAAATAATGAACTGTATGTATCTGAAGACTTCTAACTTTTCTGATAATTTATATTCTCATTTGTAATTCATGTTAAGTTTGGAAGACCGTTCCTTAATAGAAGAAAGACAAATTCAGTGTTGCACAACACGTCACAGACTAGTATTATTCTTTAGTTTTTGTTTCAGAGAATATTAGGTTAGGTTAGGTTAGGTAGGAAGGCTGGTGTTAGTCACCTCACACCCTCACCCAGAGACCAATATGGTCCATTGCGATGCCTTGGATTCTCTACCAAATGTCTGACTCGTCTACATATGTCTGACTGGTCTATATATGTCTGACTGGTCTACAAATGTGTGACTTATCTCCATATATCTGACTGGTCTACATATGTCTGACTCGTCTACCCAGAGTCTTTGGCGGGAATCGAACCCGCAACCCTTTGACTGATAGTCCGGCACTCTATCGCCTAGTCTATCGGAGCACCCTTCGAGAATATTAAATTGTTTATAAACTGGCAAACTAAGACATTAAGCGTTGCAATTAAAAAAAGATGTGTTAACCAATATAATGTTTAAGTTAGATTAAAATACCTAGGTGAAAGGCAAAGAAACTATCGTTGATTGCTTAATGATGGTAAGGGGTCTGTCTATAAATTGCCAGTAAATAATTTGAAACCAGGTTAGTTAGTAATATTGTTGAGAGTTCTACTGAGACAAGATGCAAGAAAGCTCCTGCCATAAACTCTTACCGTTTGATGGTTCTATTTAGATACTCATTGGTTGTGTTTCAACACAACTGCACACGAGTGCTTAGAGTTGCACATGCAAAATTATTTCCCTCTGCGCTAATTGATCCGGGGACTGAAACTAAGTCCATCATATTACTTAGATCAAGGACTGTTTATAATCTTAATATGTAACTTATTGCTTTAGTAATGTGAATAATGTCCCTGTATAAGTAATAAATAGCCTTTTATATATTGAGATTTTAAAACCATTACCTGGTAATGGCTAAGCTCTTATTCTAATAAACAAACTCCACCAGCAACCTTCCACTATCAACCCTCAAGTCTCTTTTCAAATCACTACCAACCAACTGTCTGCCAATTTAAATTCATTTTAAATTGTGTGCTTCGTTAGCAAATACGCCTGCCTGCATAAACACACTTAAAAATGAATTTTCATTGACGCAATTGCATGAAAAACTATTTGCAGTGTAATTGTAAAGACAACACAAAATCACAATCGTTACAAATTCCAATTAATCTATACAAAAATTGGCAGGGATTTTTAGTTTTCTTTTTCCACATTCCATTACATTTTTCTAGTCATTACTCATTCATTTATACAGTTTTTAGAAACACAAACAAAACAAAGCAAAGACAAAAAAAAATACTAAACGTTTAAATTTAAAATGTTTTCTTTCACGAATTTAAATTGCTGCCTAATAATTGCTGGTATTACTGGAAACATCTAAAAAAAAAAGACTAAATAGCAGAAAGCAAAAGGCAGCTGGGAGAAGAAAAACACACATTACAATTTAAATTGAATTATTCAATTTAGCAGAGAAATGCATTCACACACATACTAGATGGAACGACCTCCTCCAGAGATTTAACAGTGGGAGAAAATTTTAAACGTACAGTGTGTGTGCTAGTGTGAACAAGTGTTTATGTATAATATATATTCATAAACAATAAACTTTAACATAGCCACCAGCCACTAGGCAACATTTAGACAGAGGAGTCGGAAGAGCGAGAAAATTGAAAGCAAAACAGAACTGTCTGTTTAGCAAGACATACGAAATACGAGACGTAACGAAGTATTCATACATCCAAAAATAATTGGATGTAATTTGAAACAAGTAATTGCTACATAATCATTTATATTCGGCAGTTTCACTACGACTGGTTACCCACTAACCCACTTGTATGGCTTACATGCAATCAACTTGCTGTCAAATGAGAATTCTCAAGCACAAGTTGATATTAATATTTTCTACTTCGTCTCGTAAATTCTCCTAACAATTGAGATTCCTGTAAGCAGTGTAATATTGAGTTAATCTTAAACTTATACATATCAGCTTATTCAAAGCTGACAATTTCCACTTTGAAAACTTGAGGGCACTAACGTTAATTTTTAGTTGCATTTATTTTCGTTTTTTAGCTTTGCGTGTGTGAGTGACTGCATTGGTATGGTATGTACGTTTAAAATTTGTTTGCTGTGTTTAGAAATTGCATTAAAATACTAAACAACGCAACGGTTGGCATCTAAAAGGATTTAACAAGAAAACAATTATTAAATTACTAGGAATGACAGGAAATTGGGGAACGAAACATCTGAATCAGGCACGCATTAAAACGTTTGTAATTTAAAGGGCAAATATTTTAAAACAGTGAATGCGCGCTAAAATTCAGAGAATAGTGATGCCAGCAATGCTATATACTAAAATTAAAACTAAAGCTAAGCAAAAATTTACTGGAAAAATAGTGCATACTTTAGGGCATACTTTAGGAGTGCCCAAGCCCTGTACTCTTATTGCTCTTTTGTATTTGTAAAAACTCTTAGCTATAGGCTGTGTGTTTTGTATACTCATTACAGCACTCAGCACTAGCAATACGAAATTCACAAACAACTTTGCCTTATTTGTTTTTTTGTCGTACTTCACTCTATACACGCAAGCGCAAATCAACAACACTTTCGTATGTTCTACTGGTAAACATTGGGGACTGCGATTGTCAATGTAGATTTTGTTTTTGTTTAACGTATGATACCGTTTAAAAAAGTGTGTTGTTTCTTTGGCTTTTACAACAAAAAACACTGAATAAAATTGAGTTTTTATTTAAATGTATTGGTGTTTGCTCTTACATAAGCAACCTTTGGGCACTCCTGCTTTAGGGCATAACACTGCTTTAAATTGCCAGTCTGGTCAAAAAAACACATTCATATATACATACATACTGTGTTGTATTAATCCTTGTACAGACGTTTGTCAGATCTTACAACGTTGTCCGAAAAATGTTTAGAAAATGTCTTACAACCGTGTGAACTTCTAATTTTTGTCTTCCAACGTTGAAAGAAAAAGCATTGATAATTTACCTTTTGCTAATAATTTTTCAATGTCAATACATTGCTAGCACATTGCTAGATCTGACAACATTATATGATCTGACAACCGTCTATACATAGCTTTACACTTGCTGCTTGTTATTTTTTCTAAGGTTACAAAATTTATCCAAATTTTGTCTTTATTAATATAAAAGAGAAATTGTGCATTAATACTTTGTTAGTGTTTCATAACTATAATTACATTTTGATAAACAAAGAAGAATACTAGTTTTCGAGCAATAGCTAAAAATAAACAGATTACATGTTGTATTAACAAATTTTGTAAATACTCCGGATTATTATGGTAATAATAAAAGTGGCGATCCGAAAAAATCACGGAATACTAAACTGTGTCACCAGTACTGAAGAGTTTTAGTCAGATTATTAATGAATGTAAAGTAAATGTGTCCAACTCAACTGAAACTAGACTGCTAAAAAATCATAGTCTGAGATCTCGACAAAAATTGTTGTCTGTTGCATGGTTCTAACTTCACCACAAAACTGATAACCAAGAATTCCTTAAAAGAAACTAACAAACCGACTGGAAGCCATTGTATGCCATTAATCTTTGTTAATACTTTACTATTTACTATAAACATACAGTGGCTCAACAGCTTATTTTGTGCAGTGCATTTTTTTTGTTTTCAAAGCATTTGGTAAATACATTTGGTTTGAAGAGTACCCCTTTGTCAACTCTTCATCTATGACTTCGGATAATTATATAAAATAATGTTTGCTGCCTTTTAATATGCATCAAAACATAATTAGTCGTAGCTCCCATAAGACCCATTTCCGAAAATCACTTTAAAGAGCATAACTCTTTTAAAACTGTTGATATCTAAATAATATTCAACACAAATAAGTTTCATATACATATGCAGAAATTATGACACCTAATTTTATAATGGTCGGTCAATAATTAGTCAAAACTCCCATATAAGACCCTCTCCGTAATTCGCTTTAACCTCCGTAAATTCTTTAAAAGTATTTATATCGAGACAAAGATTAACATATAAAATATTTATATTCACGGAAGTCAGGGCACTAAATTTTTGGTTGATTTTTCCATAATAGGTAATATCTCATATATAGCGCCCATTTCTGAAAAACTGTTTTATTTATATACTGGGTGTAGGGTATTATATGGTCGGGCTTGACCGACTATATTTTTTTGTTGCATTTTAATTTTTAAGGCAAGGGGTGCAAATATTTCATTTGTGTATTTTCTCATAAAACCCAATAAACCAACAAAAAAGTTTAAAGAAAATTATTATTTCTGTAAATTTTTGATCATTGAAATCGAAGTTTGAGAGTGGCTCTATTATTTTTCACATCACTTTATATATAACCAAAAAATGAAGTCTTTGATTTTGTGAAGGTTAATCCATAATTGACCATAGCTATCATATAAGATTTACTGCCAAGAATGACTGGAATACTTATAAAATTCCTGTGTATATCGTTATTGAGATGAAAATTAACCTCAAATATATAGAAGTTATGGCACAATATTTTAAGACGATTGCCACATAATAGGTGATAGATCCCATTTGAGGGATCCGAAAAATAAAATGACTGGTATAAATGTCGTTGTCGATATTAAATGAGGAGGTCAATAACAAAACGCAATAATTCCACCAAAACCATTTTTTGGATAAATGAATAAATTTAATTTAAGTCAATAGGAAGGAAACTGTTGTTGTGGTAGTTTTCTAAAAACAATACAAATCATCAAAAAAAAAATGTTATCTGGCAATTAGTTTTTAAGCTATTTAGATAATAAATTAGGAAATGTTGCGTTTTGGTCCGTCACATAGTATTTATTTCATTTTGTTATTAACCGTATGGAAATGCTGCGTTTTGATATGAACTAGGCTTGGAATTTCGACTTTTTGCTTTGAACAAAATTGGAATTATATCTTTTTGATTTGAATTGTTCTATAGGATATCATCATATCAACGGTATTTATTGCATTTAAATCACTACATTAATATTCAAGTATTACAATAAATTCACATTGTGTTACACTCTTATTGCAGTGTCCTCCTCCAAACAATCACATAAAGTTATATCATCTGTTTCATTGGCACTATTTCCTTGCTGGTCTAAAAATATCTTTGTATTATATTCTAACTCGGAAATGTTTGACCACTGTTCGCCATAATGTTTTTCCAATAGTTTAGCAACATCTTTCTTCTTTTCTAACTTGATTGCAACACCAAGAGGAATTCCATCAAGCAAACGAGGGGGTACTTTGCATCTTTTAAGATACATAGCTGGTAAATTTTTCTTTGCCTTCAACTTTATACGTTTCAAAAGTTTTGACTACATACTTCTGCTGATTTATGGAGAGTTTAAAATAAATTATTTATGTTGTTTCTTGCATTGATATGGAAATGTGGTATATAAGATTCAGCACAGTCCAATATAAACTCTTACTTGTTATTTATTATAAATTGATTTGTGTGGATAATTTGCAAAAAGTGTTTAGCACATGTAATTATATTATTTTTATATTATCGTTTTTATGTGTTTGAAGTCATAAACACTTATGCTTGGTTTTCACTATGTCAGTTTTGTTGTCAAATTGTCTAAATTGTTATGAAATTACCAACAATTTGGACAATTTGACAACAAAACTGACATAGTGAAAACCCAAGCATTATTCAGATTAATATAAACTGGCGATAATATGAATCACAGGCTATTGTATTATTATCCAAGGGATCACCCATGTAGGCTATGAACCTGGAAAATGTCAAATTCTTGCAAGGGCTTTAGAATGAACTAAAAGAATGGTCAATAAATGAGCCCTGACAGAATTCTACAATTGATAGAATGATTGGCATCTTATGGGGAAAACAAAATCGGGAAAATTTGAAAGACAAACTGAACCATAATAGAACAATACTTAGGAAATTAATTTCAGTTTCTTCTTTCAGCTTTTCTTAAATATTAATAAATTGTAAGCAATTTTTGCATCAAACGTATTCAATGTTTTTTTTTTCTGGAACATAAATATTAAAACTTTATACGACTGGATTTTATGTGAACGATGCTTAAATCAAAATTCAAAAATTTTTACAAATGAAGTAAATAGAAAATTAGAATAGTTTAAGCAGCTAAATCCTTTTTTCATGAGAAATATTTGCTTTAACAAAATGTTTCTTAAATTAGGAGTAGTAAATCTCGTAAAATAAATTCTATATTGAATTATTTACTACGTAATGTATCAAATTAATGTACAATTTATCATCATACGAAACATTTACACAGTTCTCATAAATATAAAGAAATTTTATATGCACCCATAAAAAGAAAACAAATAGATAAACATTAAAACAAATAATGCTATGTACACAGACAGAATTTCAGGCATAAATCAGACAGTTAAACCAATGATTGAAAGAATAAAAAAATTTAAAATTTTTTTAAATAATGCTAGAAAATTGTTTAATTTTGTTTTGTTATTATTTGAATCATTGGGTTAATTGGCTGATTTATGCCTAAAATTTTTTTCTGTGTATATCAACCAGCCACTAAGCACGCAACTCTTACTCTATTCACAGGAGTTTTGAGACAATTTGTCATTTCTAATAAATCATCAGCAGCATCATCATCGCTAAGAAATATGTTTCAATGTTTAAAAACTTTTATGACTGAATTTGTTTACTACTGAGTATGAGTAACTAACAGCCATAAAAAATGTATTGGTTGGAGTTGTTGCTGGCAATCAACATTGTAGGCGATTATCATAAAAAAGCAGTAATAGTTTTTAACACACTTTAGTTAGTTGAGCCATCGAATCACAGCTCGTAGCTGTAATTTGTTGTACTTTTTATGATCAGACAAAATTGTTATTATTTTTTATGATGGCAAATTGGTTTGTGTCATGTCATGAAATAATTTAACATTTAATTAAAGTAATGAAAACATTAATTGTAAACGTTATTGCCACCATAACGAACGCAGATAAATGACAAGAGTTTTCATTTCATTTATTGTAGAGACTTTGTAGTGCCCTAAATATCAGATCAACATTTAAATTTTGCTTAAGAAAATATAGTTAAAAGGCAAATAGACCTTTTGTCATCTTAAAGAAACGTTAAATTAATTTTGTCATCTGCAGTAACGTTTAATGTATATCTTGCAATCTTTATTATTAACACATTTATACTTATACCAAATTTTAGTTATAAATTTAACGCCTGATTTTAGATATTTTTGCCCTAAATGAGAGGAGTAAAACTGAGAGTAGCAATGCAAACAATAAACTATTGTTGCTAAAATTGTTATTATAGTTTTATCTGGCTACATTATGTTGCCACTCATTTTAAGCCTTTAGTAATAAAAACCATAACATTTCTTTATTCTTAATATCATCATACCAATAATGTCTGCATTTAATGATTATACAGTGGCTCACAGCTGAATTTTATGCAGTGCCTTTTTTTTCTTTTCAAAGCTCCATAAAAAGAAAACTAACAGGAACTTTGCTGTTATTTAAATAAAAAAATGTTAAAGGACATAAATGTACATTTTAAATTATTAAAACAAACAAAAAAAAAAACAAAAAAAAAATCGTGTAAAATAATTAAAATTTGTTTATGTAAAAAAGTCGGTGTAAACACAGAATTAGGTGTATATAAATAGGCAACATTCTTCATGCTTTCTAAATTAAATAAAAGTTTTTAAAATAAAAAGTTTTACAAATTTTTTGTTTATTTTGTGATTTTTTTTAATTTTGCATGAATTTTGATTGGAAATGGTGTATTTTTGAAAACTCCTTTAAAAAATCACAATCTAGGCATTTAGTGATGGTACAATCTATGAAATTCGACATAAAAAAGAGCTACAGATGGGGTGGTCGAATATTTCGCCGAGTATTACCCAAAAACTAGTCACATCTAGTCCAAATCGCTTAAAATCTGTTGTAGATAATAAAGGCCATCAAATATTAAGTTGGGTAATTTCTAGTTTTAATTTAAAGTTATGAAAACCCATATGTTCCTGCATAAAATAAATATTATATTATTAAAATATTATATTATATTATTGAAATATATATTAAAATATACCATAAACATTTTTGTTTTAAATGAAAGCAATTTCTTTTTTTAAATGCCTGTTAGTTTTCTTTTTAAGAGGCTTTAAAAACAAAAAAAATTCAGTTTATAAAATAAGCTGTGAGCCACTGTATATAGATATTACTTTATTATTTCAACAAATTTGTTTATAGCAAGTTTATGTCACAACACAACTACTGCAATAAATAAGAATTTTTCATTAGCATACTAACGAACTTATTAAATTTTATTTACTACATTGACACATTTTCGAGATAATGAATAATAAATGGCTAGTGAAATAAATACGCCATGAATACTGTAACAGTAACTGTCACAATAACGAAAACAACAAATACCATAACATAAATACTTAAAAGGAATAAACGGAGAAACAGTAACAAAAATAAGTAAATATTGTTTATTTATTTAACAATAAATAAGTATTACAAATAAAGTAAACAATAAATTTATACACCGAGAAACTAAGAAAAATAAATAAATAGATAGGGATACACGCACAATAGAATTATAATTCCAAGTTCACAGAAAAGATTTCCCGGCAGTTTTGCAATAGCCTAATGTATGCCTTTTTTTAATAGTCTTTCAAAGCTAATTACTTGGGTTAGTTTAAAAAATAAATAAGAACCGCTCAGTGCTACTCTTTATAATCTACACATAAAACAATTAGTTACTTTATATATCCCAGGTAATCTAACCAGAAGACAATTGTCATTTTAGTGTCTCTAAGTAAACTATAGTGTAGTCACTTTTTGAGCTGCTCTATAGAAAGTTAATAATTTAATTTTAGAATATTATGGTCACCATAATTATTTATATATTTTCTGCAACCATAACATGGCTAAGTTACCATTCATATATGATTATAGAAATGATTTAATGTGTATGGTAATCATATATTATGTTGTTATCTATCATCAATCAAAAAGCAACAAATTATGTTAAATGGATTCATCATAAACATGATTGCAACAAATATATACATAGTTACTAGTAATAATTAGAATCGTAACTCAACCATATTATGGTTACCTCAATCATATTATTATTAACAGTGACCATAATATTGTTGTAACTTGTAAAAAAGTTGATTTTGTTTTGCTAAACTATATTTTTTTTCTGTGTGTACTGAGATATAAGTAAGAGGTTTACCAGCGGTTTTACAACTTTCTAATGTATACATATTTAGTAGTAAATTTCTCTTATTTAAAGCCACTAATAAACCATCATTGCCACTGTTTATAATGCAGACATAAGTCAATTGGTTACTTTATATATCCCAGGTAATCAAGAGAAGACAATTGTTAATTTACTGTCTTTAGATATACATACCTTCGATAGCTCAGTTGGTAGAGCGGTGTAGAGTTTAACTAAAATGAAGTGTCAATTGTAAAGATTTTGTATTCCAAAGTATAGTATTTGTAATTGTGCAATCTATGAAAGCTAAAATTAGGAGTTTGGCCACTCGCCCAAAACTGCTGGGTTCTTGGGCAATAATCACATATAAAAACTTGTATAAAAACTACCAGCAGAAATAATTGTCCACATCTATAGAAATTACTTATAATAACGACACAACATAAAAAGGCAAATGTCACACAATATTTTTATTCACTATAAGAGGGAAGGGTGGGCTAGTGTTTGAATTGTTGGTAAAGGGGCTAGTAGTATTCGTTTAAGCAATATTATGAATTTTTTTTTATATAAAAATAATAAAAATAATTTATTGCACAATTTAGCTAGAGTTATAAATAAAATATGCCAATAATTTTAAAAATAAAAAGCTTATAATTAAAGATTTCTAAAATTAGAGGCAAATGAAAAGAGGAAAGCTAAGAGAATTTGTTTTTCGGGACTACACAACTTTAATTTTAATCCAAAAACAAGTTTATTTAATTTTAAATATAATTATAGAAAAATATTATAAAAAAAAAATTGAGCACAATACACAGTGCAGAGATACTGTGCTTGTATTGTCTCGGAAATGGCTGCTAAAAAGTTTTTATACCCTACACTACCATAGGGGGGAGGGTACATTGGATTTGTGCTGATGTTTGAATTGCAAAGATATTTTGGTCCAACACCCACCTTAAAGTATACCGATCGACTCAGAATCACTTTGTGAGTCTATTTAATAATAATAAATACTTCAGGTACAGAAGCAATTCAAGCAATATGGAATTAAAACAGAAAAACTAAAATAATTCAAGCGAAAAAATTATATTTTTCGAAATATATTTTAAGTTATATTTGTTACGTTCTTTTGTATTTGTATTTTCTGAAACAAAATGAAGTGTCAATTTAAATATTTTTTTAACAAAAATGAAAAAATTTAGTTATGAAAACAAGATATTGCGATTTTGGTAAAAACATCCGTCTGAATATATAATTGTATGATGCAAATTTGGCGTCCGGAGGATTTCGTTTCTTAAATGTTTTATGTTTCATCCCAGACAAAGTTGTTAGTTTTATGAGAAACGCAATTTCGTTTTGGAGCATGAGGAACTTGTATTTGACATAACATAACTCTATCTTAGCAGCTTCTACATCATTTATTTGTTCTTCTCTCATATTTTTGATTTGGTTCCTGTGGCTATCATACCGCTCCTGTGAAATATTTTTAGTGACAAATGTCACACATACTTATCATTCCTGGATTTGAAAATAGAATAATTACGATTTCCTAAAACTTCCATGAATTTTTGGGAAAGACACAGGAGAGATTTCATTTTTTTTGTGTGAATCGCAGTTCTTAGTAATATATTTCATATACATATGTATGTGACTGTAAGATTTAAAATCCGTCAATCAATGCTTGCTTTGTTATTAAAAAATTCAAATATTTTATTTGATGATACGTTCATTCGAATTGAGTAAATAATGCACATGTTGATACGTTATTTTGAATTACAGATATAAAAGCGTTATTTTTGGTCGAAAAAATCTAAATAACGTAACGAATAATAATCAATCAAAGACTCTATTTTGATGATACGTACTTTTGGCTTTTTGACGACGATATGTATGTTTTCAAAACATTTTCACTGAACTTAAAAAGTTGTCCTCAACTAAAAACTGACAACACACAGAACATTATTTAATATATGACAAACGCAATAACTTTTTTTAAAACTTTCTTATAAACTTACAAAAATCATGTTATAATAAAAAAGTTTTAATAAAAAAATATAAATTAAATATTTATACATAAACATGCCATACTTTCGTTTATACAGTAAAGTATATAAATATTAGAGGCATAGAATTAATGTTAGTGAAGAGAGCATACAAATTAAAGTTTAGCTGGAGTTTTTTCATATTTAAAATCGACATGTAAAAGTATTTTATTTATTTGTTTAATAACACAGTGATACAAAATCGAATTTTCCGTTTGAGAATAGGATGAGATCCTGAATTTTTGACAAATCCCGAATTATAAATACTATATCCCGGATTAATAAATCCCTAAAATTAGTACTTGTGTAAAAGATACAGAGAAGTAAAATTGTTTTTATCTGCTTAGTTGGCATACACAAATACAAAACATCTTCACTTAATGTCAATCAATGGTTTTTAGAATTTTTAGTAGGAGAAGAAAAGAGATTCCACATTAAATCACTAATTGAAACACAATCAGTAACATTTCAAAATTATTTACAAAGTCATCAACAAAAATTAAAATTTTACAAAATTATGTTGAAGAAATAAAGGTGAAAGAATAAAGATTAATTTTGGATTGCCAAACTCGAACGCACCATTTGATGTGCGCACGGTATTTGGAATTGGAAATTTCTATAAAAAGAACCTTAATTGATTTAAAAGCTCAACAGATGACAGATGAAAAATATGTTTCACTTAAACAAATAGTTGTCATTTTAAATCGGGTTGAAGTAACAGTGTAGGCGTTTGACGCAGTGACATGAATCTCTGCCAATGTTGCACTTTTATTTAAGCTCAAAGAGTTATTAAAAAGTGATTGCATAACTATTGAACGATGAACTGGTGAAACCAGAAATTAATAGACAGCAATGATTTACTAAAAACTTTTATATTAAAAAAAATCCAAAATTTAAGAGTGAATTTAATAATGAAATAGAAATATGTATTTGTAAATGAATTTGATATTAAAACATTGATTGCGAAACGAATGCAATAATAAATGTAATGGAAACATGTAAAAGCCCTCCACAACTCCTCATAATGTCTGTAATAATAAAAAATCAAATATTGAATAAGAAATATGTACAATTATTTGCTTCGGAAGGTGAGAAATTCTATCAGCATACAATAGTCTCCTAATAATTTTGCCCACAAGCGTTAATTGTGATCGATATTTTTCGTCACTTATCGTTAGAAAATTAGAGATCGTACTTCGATTGCATTAGCAATCTAACCAATCGGTTTCCCAGCACGCCGCATTCCCTCAATTATTTCGCGTTCCTTCAGTTCCACATAGCATTGTTTACTTTATGAAACCAGTTTTCTACATATATGTAAATGTATACATAAGGTGTTTTTTTTAGATGTATAAAGCTTTGATATTGTGTAAAGCAAAGATGGTATTTCTAAATTAACTCGAATTTACTTTATTCGAAAGACAATCTTCTGGCATTATAATCTAAATATGACTTTTGGCATATAACCGCTACGGCTGTCTAATCTGGACGTCCAATTTTTGATGACCATTTTCTGCATTTGCGGCCGTATGTCTGCAATAATACGGCGAATGTTATCCTCCAAGTGGTAAATCGTTTCGGTCAAACAATGCACATATAAATATTTTCTATGAAGTTTTAATTTAAGATCAAAAATTTCAAATAACAGATCAACAAATAAAGTCGAATAGACGAATGAATGAATGATTTCAAGAGAGTACATTACAGCAATGATTTGCATAGGGTCAAAATTAAAATACGTTTACGTGTATTATGAAAGAAAGAAAATGTAATTATTTGTCATAGGTATTTGTGCCTCACTGCGAATATCCTTATAAAGATAGTTAAACAAACAAAAAACAAATAAGAGTGCTATATTCGGATATGCCGAATCTTATATACCCTTCACCTTTGTTGTGGATGCATACATATATATATTATATTGTTACGTTTTTACCTTTTAAAAACGTTGGATTATTTATTTATTTCTTTTAAATAAACCGGATTCTAATGCAAAATAAAAGCGTCAAGTAGTTTGAAGAAAATATGTATAACGAGCATGTCTGAAGATTGGGATCCCGAAGATATGTGGTGACTTCAGAAAATTGATTTCAACACTCAGACAGACGGACATGGCTTAATAGACTCCACTATCTGTAAGGATCCAGAATATATATAATTTATAGGGTCGGAAAATTATATTGTGGAAATCACAAACGGAATGACAAACTTATATATACCCTCACTCATGCATGTGAAGGGTATAATACCAGAATATAATGGTTTTTATTTCATACACTCCACTGTAATAGTATGTATAATAGACTGCTCCAAAATGTGTGGAATTAAAAAAACAACTTTAACTTTAAGCTAAAGTTTCAGGGAAATCTTTGTTTAAGGGAAATACCCCAATAAATAAGCAAGTGTTTAAAATATGTTCATGTCTGAGTTACCCTACCTGAAAACCACCTCATAGCGTCCCTATTAAACATTCTGTAGAGTGCTGTGAAATTTTATGTTGGAGCAGCCTGTTAGGCATGAACATTAATTTTATTTTTATATTTTATTATATTCCTCCCTAGTGTACATTTGACGTACTTTTACCATTGATTCTCCCGCAGCTAAAACTCTCATTACCAGGTCCGTATGGATGTGGATCTCGTCCTTTGTTTAAATCTTTCTGTATCTGTCTAATGTATACTAAGTAGCACTAAGCACTTTGCCACAACATTTCAACATTTTTATTAATGATCATAAGCTGAACAAACACTTCATAACACTTCATATACAGTTGTATACTGCTAAGTACTTCTGTTCTCCTGCTTTATGCTAAGCTGTATTCCACAGGGATGGAAAAGTTGCAAAAAAACATCTACAGCACCGGCCTTGAAAGGTTTGTGGTGTCCAGCTTTCTAACTAAAACTAAAATACTTCTAAATTATATCTCAATCGGACTAGTCATTTATAAATGTCAGACTTATTTTCAAAAACAATTCAATTCTGACCAACTGTACAATTTCCAGCCCTGGTACAATTGCTTCCACTGCTTATTGGTATTTGTTGTAAGTATTTGATTGTCTTTACGTTTAAGTACATAAACAAATACGTTTATATTTGAGAGTGAGAGGGAGGTAAGTAAAGATGTTGCAAGAGAAAGTACACAGAAAGGCGTGGGTGTTTGTATTGACTGGCGGAATATTTGTTTTGTAGTGATTGT
The DNA here is from genome assembly GCA_916048285.2 of Bellardia pandia. NCBI lineage: Eukaryota > Metazoa > Arthropoda > Insecta > Diptera > Calliphoridae > Bellardia > Bellardia pandia. The sequence goes on from OU696530.1 coordinate 41,379,043, forward strand.
GTATCTTTGACTTACGAGTAATACTTTGTGTAAGAGCTGTACTGGTAAGAGTAAGAGCTACAGTGGTTCACAGCTTATTTTATGCTATATAAAAAGAAAACTAACAGGAAGTTGAAAAATAAATTGATGTCATTTAACAGCAAAAATTTTATAGTCTATCACCTAATAAACATTTATTGCAAAAAGGTACATTTTAATATATTAAAAATAAAAAACACAAAAAAAATTTTTAATTTTTCACGTTACAGCTTATTTTATGCAGGCACGTATTGCTTTCGAAAACTTGATATAAAACCGGCAATTACACGTTTTAATAATTGGTGTGATTTATTATCTACAACTTCAAAGCAATGAGTATGTAAGTTGTTGGATTGTGCTAGATACCGTGGCGCTGTGACATGCAGGCCACCCTGGAAGAACATGGTAAACGTGGCTTTTGCTCTGATTTTTCACTATATCGGACATTATACAAAAATCCCGATTGCCGATTGGATCAAAGAAACTGTATTAAGTTTTGTGTACAAAATTAAATTAAATGCACAAGGACATTTTAAATGTTGACTGTGGCGTTTGGCGAGTCTACTATGAGCAGTACACGAGTCCAATTATGGTAAAACCGGTTTAAGGAAGGTCGAGAAGATGTCAATGACGATGCTTGTTCTGGCCGCCCGAGCACGTCAACAACCGATGAAAACATTGAAGCAGCGAAGAAAATGACTTTTGATAATCGTCGAATTACTATCAGAGAGGTTGCTGATGATGTTGGAATATCGTTCGGCTCATGAAAAGCAATTTTTACGGATGTTTTAGGTATGAAACGTGCGGCAGCGAAGATTGTTCCAAAATTGCTAAATTTTAAGCAAAAACAAAGTCTCATGGACATCGCTCAGGAGCTGTTGAACAACGTCAACGACGATCCAGATTTCTTCAAAAAGATCATAACTGGTGACGAATCATGGGTGTATGGGTATGATATTGAAACCAAAGCCCTATCATCGCAATGAAAACGTCTAAAAGAGTCAAGCCCGAAAAAAGCACGTCAAGTTCGGTCAAATATGAAGGTTTTGCTTTTCTTTGACTGCAATGACGTGGTGCATCATGAATTCTTGCCACAAGGTCGTACGGTCAATAAGGAATACTACCTTAAAGTTATGTGCCGTTTGCGCGAAGCAGTTCGTCAGAAACGCACAGAATTGTGGAAAAACGAATCATGGATTTTGCACCATGATAACGCACCAGCTCACACATCGATGCTTGTGCGTGAGATTTTGGCCAAAAAAAAAACCGTTATCATGGCTCAATCACCGTATTCACCGGACTTGGCCCCGCTGACTTTTTCCTCTTCCCAAAACTGAAGACACCGATGAAAGGAAAGCGTTTTGCTATGATTGAGAAGATAAAAGAAAAATCGAAACAGCAGCTGTTGGCGATACCAAAAAGCGCGTTTCAGAAGTATTTCGAGGATTGGAAAAAACACTGGCATAAGTATATTTTATCTGACAGGAATTACTTTGAAGGGGACAAGATAGTTATTGATGAACAAATAAATAATTTTTGAAAAAATTAAAAAAAAACGGTTATTTTTTGATCAGTATATACAGAGGGTGGCCATATTATTAGTTACACATGCAAAATTGTTTAGTTTGAAGCCGTATAACATTTTAAAATAGTGGAAATTTATCATTTTATTTGTTCTTTTAGGTAAATTAAGTGTTTCTAATTCAATTAAAAATAAATTCTTTTGTTTTAAAAATATATATTTGAGGAAAAGAAATATTACAAAAATTTTTTTAAAAAAAATCTTAACATTTCGTAGAACCTTCTTTGGCATCAATTACAGCTTGCACCCTTTTTGGCATGCTCTGAATGCATTTTTGAACATTTTCTTTTAGTTGTTCATCGTTCACTTTAATCAATTTTATCAAAATTGCATATTTCACACTTCAGAGCAGAATGACAGATAATGATCTACAACTGCACTCTAATGTCACCAATCATTGTTGACACTGTACAAAATATTTAACAGTATTACCAGAATGAAAATACAAAAATATCTGGTACAAGAAATAAATTTATATACGTATTAAAAGCGGTTGCATCTTAATTAATAAGTGTAACTAATAATTTGGCCACCCAATGTAGAAGGGTAAAATTTACCACCACCTCAGTAATCAAAGGTTAAGTGACACCAAGTTCTTTGTTAAGTTCCTGTTGGTTTTCTTTTAATGAAGCTTTGAAAAGAAAGGCACTGCATAAAATAAGCTTAAAGCCACTGTATATACACACATATGTGTGTATAATAATTAGTTTTTCTTATTATTATTATTATTAGGAGAGTATTTTGCAGTTGCCCTTTCAAACATATTTTTCCTAACAGCCTGTTTTTAAGCTTTTGCTTGTTTTGTAGGTTTCAAAAATACAAAATCGGTATTAAGTATAAATAATTAATTTTATATATTTATTAAAGAAATTCCATTTATCCATAAATCGATTTTTCTGCTCTTACTTCTTCTGTTTATCTAACATTTATTACCATTTGAATTTAATATTTGCTTCCATCACCAGTATAACTTATTATTGAAGTTTGTTGATTGCTGCTGGTGCTGGTGGTGTTTTTTTTTCTGCTGGATTGTTTTCTATTCTGTTTCATTATTACAATTTTATCTCATTATAACATTTTTTTACCCATAAATAATTTTCTTTTTTCTTTTTTTTTTTTTTTTTTTTTTATTTGCAAACTTTAGGTTTTTTGCAATTTTCTACATGATATTTTTGGTGTATGTTTCTTAAGCAAAAAACAAAAAGGAACGAAAAGCATTGTAAATTTATGTAAAATTCAATTCGTTTGTATTATATATTTGCTTAAAATTGTTACACTCATTGAGTTTTTTTTGGGGGAATTTTTGCAAGCAATCAAGCATAGAAAGTGGAGCATTTAAAGAGAAAACTAACAAAAACTTTATAAATTTTTTCATTTCTAATAGATGAAATCCTTTAGTTTAAAGTTTGTAACATTTCTTTTTTATTTTGTTGATCAAGTAGTTTCAACTAAATATTGTTTTTCAACTTATTTTAGTATTGTTGAAGAGAATTTTATTTACATTTATAAAAGAATATATAATTATGCATTTAATAGTTTAAAATTAAGAAGGTTAAATTATTATGTGAATTTCCTTTAGAATAATATGAAAATACTTACAAATATGGTTTTAAGTAAAAATTTAAATTGTTCAACATACCTGCAAAGAAATAAAAAAAATGGTTAAAAATTATAATTTTTTTACAACAGACAGATTTGTTTCCAAAAAATTCAAATAATTTAATGCATTACTCAACTACTTGTTATAAAGGGATAATGAAACATACATTTACAAAATGTTTTAAACGTTTTAAAAAACTGTTTGTAACATAAAAAAAAAATAGCAGACAAAAAGTGTAATTATAGTAATGCAACACACTGTATTGATATAGCTCCCGAAAAAATTTTAAAATTTAGTTAATAATTATAATTACGCATGAGCAATATTATTTTATATTGTTAGAGCAAATAACGTATGAGTAATAAGTAACAAAACATAATAATAATTTAATATTAATCATACGTCTAGTATTAAAACAGAACATAACAACTAGGGATGCCAATCCTAAAATACCAATCCCGATACGGGGATTTTCACTAGCTAATGTTTCTACGGTTTTTGGAATTGGAAATTACTATAAAATAGCTTTAATTGGTTTTAAAGCTCAACAAATGACAGATGAAGAATTTGTTTTACTTAAACAAATTGTTGGCATTTTAAATCCGGTTAAAGTAACAGTAAAGGCGCAAAAAACTCAAAGAGATAACCAAAAATCATTGCATATTAAACGATGAACTGATGAAACCAGAAATCAAGAAAGAGGCATGATTTACTCAAAACTTTTAAATTTTTTGAAAAAAAAAATCCAAAATTTAATTTAATGAAATAAAAATATTCGGTCAATAGAAATTAATTAAAAACGTTGTATACGAAACGAATGAACTAATGAATGTAATTGAAACATGTAAAATCCCCCAACAATAGCTTATAATGTCTGTAATGATATGAAATCAAATATTGAATAAGAAATATGTACAATTATTTGCTTCGGAAGGTGAGAAATTCTATCAGCATACAATAGTTTCATAATAATTTTGCCCACAAGCGTTAATTATGATCGATATTTTTCATCAGCATCGTATATTGGTAACAATATTAAATGTAGATTTTCTCTTTACTTTAGATGCGTTAATATTTTAGGAAACTTTTTTTAAAAACGAACCATAATTGAATTAACATATGTAGAAATGAAAGGCAAAATGGCATATTATTTTTCTCTATTTAAGTTTCAATATAATATTATTAACCGCGGTTGTACATTTGTAAAATGAAGTGGAAGTGAAATTATCATTATCAAGGCCCCTATTATGAGCTGCATTCGACAATCGATATTGGCGGGCTGTCGAAAATCGACTATCGAATGTAAAATTTGCATTATGAGTTGACATCGCTGTCGAAAACTTCGTTGTTCAACGAATTTTTTATCGAACACAAATTTGTTGTCGACCCTGTATAAAACTGTGCAAAATTTATTCAAAATGTAAGTAGTTGTTTTTTTTTAATACTACACTCATAGAAAAAACGTGCTAAAATCAAGATTTTACGTCCTAAATCAAATCATTTCAATTCTTAATTCAAGAATAAAATCTTAAGTTTTTAAGAACGCATTCAAGAGCACAATCTTGACAAAATTCTTATTTTAAGAAAGCATTCAAGAACATAATCTTGAAAATTAAGAATATATTCTTAAAAATTTAAGAATATAATCTTAATGAAGTTTTTGATTTGAGATCGGTTTTAAGAATGTATTCTTGTTAAAAATGCTAATTTGATTTTGAATTCGAATGTCGAAATAAAACGCAATAATTTATTTTTCTATAGACTGTATTTACATATACACACGTATATACGACATATATATTTGAAAAAAGATAAAACGCAATAATATAATACATACTTAAAGTTATATCAACTTAGGTCTAACATACATATGTCTTTCCATTATTGATTGAATATAAATATAAAGAACAAAAACAAAACAAAATTTTAGTTTTAAATGTTTCCCATTTTATCATTTCCTGGGTCATAGTTTGGAAGTCAATTTTAATCTGAAATTTTTAAGGGACAATGACTTAAGCTGTAATCAGCAATCGAAAAATATCTTACCAATTCCGGTGCTCTTGAATGATTGAGTTTTGGCCACCTGCGTAGGAACTCAAGACTTCCCATGTTTTCCAAATCTTTCTGGCGCATACTGTATGTGAGTTTGTATTGTATAAGCACGCATTTCTTTTAATATTCACGTATGTATATGACGGAGTACTTAGCCTTAAGATACCTGAAAACAGACTCCATTTGAAACTCTTGTAAAAGGTTTTTTAACAATGTGTCGTCCGACATCTCTGATTCAATTTCCTCCGGCGTGCTGCTCATATGATATTGCCCATCAGCCAGCATCAAAAAGTTTTCATTAGGTACACTTATAATAACTACTTCCCCTAAGTTCTGATCTTCACTTATGTCTTTCTCTAAGTTCTGGTTTTCCATTATTTAATATTTATTTTTTCACTTTTATTAAACACGTGTTCCTCGGCCAGCGTTTTGCAATTTATGACTCAACACTCTTTAATTATTGCCAAATTCTAAGACCTAAATTTAAACTTTAAAAATAGATATGTTCTTAAATTCAAGAAAGAAATCTTAAAATCTTTTAAAAATCGATGTCATCCGATTTAGATAAAATTTTTTTTGATAGATATCCCACTCGCATCCCATTAAGCGATTATAAAAGCCTTAAAGTAAATTCTATAAGCTTTCTTTTGAGAAAAAAGGGCCCAAATTGAAAAAAAATTAAAAAAAAATATTTAAAAAAAAAAATAAAAATTTTTTTTTTTAAATTAAAAAAAATTAAAAATTTTTTTTTTTTTTAATTAAAAAAAAAATATTTTTGAAATTATTGAAGAAATAGCTATCTAAAGTCCTTTGGACAATTTTTTCTAGGACCAATAGGTGAAAAGTTACACTCATTTAAAAAAAACCCCTGTCTGACCAAAATTTACCAAAATGTCCAACTTTGACCCCCTCTAACTCCGGCACTTCTGCACTGATAGAGCTGAAAATTTGTTTCTGGCCTACTATCCACTAGTACTAACATTGGTGCAAATTTCATCCAAATCGGAAGACATCGATTTTTAAAATTTGGTCACTTGACGTGAAATTCACCATATGTATGTGGAATTGAAAACGAGTTCAGTTTCACTTCGTAGTGGAATATAGAACATAGGTTCTATATTATGTTTTTTAAATTATAAATAGTTTATAAATTTTATTTTATAAAATACAAAATATGTTTTATAAACTTTTAGTAAGTTTAAAAATTATTGATTTGAGGACAGAAAATTTTTGTTTTCAAACATATTAATTTTTAATATAAGTTACTTTTTTTGAAATAAATAGTTTTTATTATTAATAAACCAATTTATTTTAAAAAGAAACATAAGTCCCGGGATCCAGAGATTTAGATTTTTAAAATCCCGGGACTAGCAAATACAGTCCCGTTTGGCATCTCTAATAAAAACCTGCTTATTTGACAGTTTCTTTAGCTTAAAAATTTCGGCAGGATTTTCCGCAAATTATTTATACAAATATTGAGTATTTTATAATGATGATTCATAAATAAATTGCCTTAATTTCAAAATTGTATTTCTTTGCTTATGTTTTCATAATTTCAATTGAGCTTATCTATAATTATCTAATCGTAGTAACAGTTACTGTATCGACTGACTGTGTCTGTATTTCAGGTTATTTTTTGTTTTGGCTGCTGGTACAAAATATGGCTGGAAATTGATAAAAATCTATTCATGTTTTATTTCATAACATTTGCATACACAATATACGTTTCATTTTCTGCTGGTTGTTCATTTTATTTTTTTGCTTTTTTTATGTATTTTAGCTAAATGCCAAAATTATACAAAAGACATCAAAATGAGAGATTTGTAGTAAAATTTTGTCAATACGCATTTATTTGTCTGAAGGTTAATGTTTGAAAAAATAAATTATATTTTATTTGCATTTTTTATTATCCTGAAATATTTTGTTTTTTTTTTTTTTGTTAAATTTGTTATTTTTTGCCATAATTTTTGTGCTTTACAGATTAAATTTAGTAGTAATAATGCGATGCTTATAAAGTTCTTGGTACATTAAATTCAGTTTGTTATAAAAATTGTATTTTTTTTTTTTGATAATGTTTTCTGCTGTTTCACTTATGTTTTCTTGCTATATAAATATGACGGTGCTTTGTTTAAGCCTTAAGGTATGCTAAGAATTTTTACACTTTAAAGAGCCCACAAGTATGCCGAATTTATTTTATAAACCGCATCATAAACACTTGTCAGTGTTAAAGAAATTCATGTTATTCTTATTGTTGTTGTTCTGTTTTAAATAATTTAACGTGGAAAACTTTTAAATGAATCTCTTTGGTGCTATATTTATATACATACGAGTATATATTTTTTTCTGGTTGCTTTAATTTTTTTTTTCATATAAATAATTCATAAAGACAAGTGGAAATATGAGTATGAATAATGGAGACGAATGTATAAAATGAAATTCTAGTTAAATATTTTATGAAATTATTTGTATAATTTAAGCAAGAGCTTTTTTTAAGTGCTGTAAATTGTGTTGTAGCAATTGGATTTTGAAGGTCTAACAAACCGTTGGTTATTTAATGATGAATTAATTGGCTTGACCAGAATTATGTGCAACAACATTTTTACTGAAAATGAAAATAAGTTAAGTAAAATTTTCATGCTTAAAGGTTTAGAATTCCAATTTTAGGGAAATAGATCGGGCATTTTTAAACGATTGGTGCGAAATGAAAGTGTGCAAGGTGAATTTTTGGAGATTAAAAAAAAAAAAAAAACTGTAAGACCCGAAGTGACCAACTTTGAGGGTTCTACTGTGGTCCTCAGTAGAACTGTAAATGAACTCAGTAACACCTCAGCTCTAACTATGTGAAAATTCGTTGTGATATCTTCAAAAGCTACTGAGACCCCGAATTACTGCCAACAAAACAAAAACATCTCTAAAGCACTGAGGAGCGTGTTTTTTCTCAAACTGCCATAAGAAACGACTTTAAGTTTTTGCGTATCAAGCGATATGAAAATGACATCACCATCCCCCTTAAACGGTGTTGAACGCTTGTCGCCAGCAATATTTACGCCAAGGCCAGCTGAGGTACGTTCAATGTGAGTTTCATACTGCTCCAAACGCAATTCAATGACACCAATAGCAACAGTATAACTGGCTCTAATTGTTGGGAGTTCTCAAGAGGAGGAGAGGAGCCTCGAAAGGATGTTGGGATTTAGCAAAGCCATTACCATTATCCATCTCCTGTTTACTCTGTTTAGCTGAGAGATTCTCAGCAATAGGTGTGGGTTATGGTTGGACTGATCTTTCTTGTTATTGATGCTGTGTTGAACATGTTTGGTTTTCAAATGTTATGGCGTATCACGTCTATGTAATTTGGGTGGTCTATTGCGTAAATTGTCTTCTTCACTACCCTCAACTTGAAAGCCAACATGTCTCTTAGATTGATTATAATTATCATCTTCCTCATCATCATGATGCTAATCAAGAGTTGTGTAAATTTTCTAAGCTTCAAACACATGATATAACCAACATCCATATATGAGAATTTCTTTCTTTTTTTTTTGTTCAGCTGGTTAATATATTTTATTAAATGCTGATACAATTCAAAATTTCTTTGCTAATTTATATTAATTACTATCCATTTAATTAAGTCGAATATTGCAAAACCAATTTAATTTCTCCACAAAAAAATTTATGCAAAAACCACAAAACTTTTCAAGTTCCTTCCAACCAAGAAACACCACTTCCTAACATTCGAAAGCCACCATTTCCTACCACCAGCCAGCTTTATTAATTATAAACGAAGACAAACAAAATCAGCGATAAAATTTGCAAACAGCTAAAGCAAATATTTGTTTTCGAAGATTTATTAAGTTAATACATATTTTAACTTGCTGCTGCTGCTTGTTCACACTACATACTAACAAATATTTCTTTTTTCTGTTTTTGTTTTTTTCGTAAAAATATAAAGTACCAGAGCTTAAGACAACAAAAACCAGCCAGCAAAAACTGTTCACTCTTTTTCAGCGCTCTACTATTTTCTTTGGCAATAATGCTTAAATAAATTAATTTACATTTCTTTTCAGAGCAATACAAAAAGGGGATAGAAAAAGAATATGATAAAACCTTAATACATTAACATGTTTTTAAGATATTGCTAGCTATAGTTGCAGCTTTCTTTACATTCTCTTGACTTCTTTTTGCAAAGTAAATATTAAACAAGTTATTTAAGGGGGTGGAGGGTGTGGTAGGGTTTGTTTTTTTCCTTTTTCATATCATCCAAAATTGTGTTATTTTTTTCTTTTTAAGTTTCTTTCAAGTTGTATTCAATGTTTTTTTTGGGATTTTTTTTAAGTTTTTTTTCGGTTAACATTAAACTACTTTTGAAATATTTCTTAATGTTTTTCCATTGCTTTTAAAATTTTCTTTAACATTTCCGCATTTTTACTTTAAGTAATTTTCCGCTTTTAATTGTATTGTAGAGTGTGTGTTCGCGTTAGTAGGAAAGCGTGTGTGAGTAATGTGCTTTACTTATGGCACAAAGAGTTTGTGCCAATTTTGGTTTTTTTTTTTTTGTTGCACAATCTTTGTTATGACAGCGTCTAAGTTTTCTTTAATTTCAGTAAAGAATCAGCTGTACAAGGCAAAAAAACAAAGGGGTGGGGCAAAAGTCGCGAAGGGATTTGAAACAGTCATAACTTTTCTAATTTAATTTTTTTTTTTCTTTTTCTTTTTAGGACTTGTAAAATAAATCTGGGAGATTAATTATGGAAGGTTACAACGTTATCCAGCGAACCAAATCATAGAACTTTATTTTGAACATCATCGATCAATAATTCAAACTCAACGAGCCTATCGTCGTCATTTTAATGTGCGGAATTCACCATCCGAATCAATGATTCGACGCTTAGTGACACGTTTTCAGGAACAAGGCTCAGTGAGGGATCTTCCACGAAGCGGAAGACCAAATTCTGTAATTAGTGAAGCAAATATTCAACGCGTTCTGGAGAGTGTTGGAGAGAATCCTGAAACATCAACTCGAAGGCGCTCTGCTGAGCTGCAAATGTCTCGGCGGTCTTTACGCAGAATATTAAAGGGAAATTTACATCTTTTCCAATATAAGGAGCAGTTAGTGCAAGAACTAAAGCCAAAAGTTAAAAAAGTTATGAGTTTTTTAAACCCGTTCGTGACTTTTGCCCCACCCTGTATATACAGTGGCTCACATTGAAGGTCGGGCAAACTGTTTGTAAAATTTTAAACCCTATTTGAATTTATTATTAAACACAAAAACAAATAAATATGATATTCTACCATTAATATAACAGTTACAAAAACATAATAATTAAGAACAACTTAATAGTATTATCGCACTAAAAGTCGGTCTGGTCATTTTAATTCAATTATTTATAAGATATTTAGTATTTTGTGGCATAACCTTATTGATTCTCGACAGCTTGTAGTCTTTTTGGAATCGCTGCAACAAAAATCTCAAAATGTAGACGGAAATACAATTGTAAAAAAGATACGACAAGAATCGCAGCGACAAAAATTTCATAATGTAAACCGGGACTAAATATATTGAAAATAGGCTTCCGAGAATTCAGTCACATAATATTTATATAAAGAATATCAATTATTACTAATTTTTCAAGCTTAAGGTCTTTTTTTTATATATAAAAACTTTTTAACGTTTATTTAAATCCAATATTTCGGCACTTGCTTGAGTGCCTTCGTCAGGGTTTTTTTCCTTCCTAATTTTACAAATTTTAATTTGTTAAAAAAGCTTGAAAAATTAGTAATAATTGAAATAATAAAGGTCGAATCTCTATATTCTTCTTTAACATTGAGTTTCACCAGTTATTGTCTTGAATCGGAAAACTAATTTATTTAAGTAAAACAATAAAGTTCAAGAAATATATTTGTGACAAATAAACATCATTAGAGAATAATTTTTGTCACCATTGTTTACTATCTGTGATTTTGGGAATTAATACACATCATTAACAAACAAATGGTGCATTTTGAGTAAAATCTACGACAATTCCGTTGATGAACTTTATGTGTTTAATGATGATTATGTTCGTCCCCTTGTGAGTGTTTTAAACTAAATATATACAGTGGGAAGCAAAACTGTCCAGATGTTTTGCATTAAAGAAGTAAGGTAATGAAAGTAATACAAATATATGTAGGTATATTATCATAAACGTGGAGGGTTACTCTCTATTGCGATGCGAAAGCAAATTCGATGCGTAAGAATATCAATTTGTACGCTTATCGCATCGCAATAGGGAGCAACCCCACAGGTCTGCTAAAAAATAACCGTTATTTTCAAATTTCGTGAGTTACGTATGTTTGATTTTCGCATTTTGTCTGTTATTTTTGACTATTCGAAAAAATGGATCAAAGACACTGTTTAAGTTTTGTGTAAAAAAATAAAAATTAAATTAAAGCATTAAAAACCATTTTTTAACACTTGGGCTGTTGTCATATGTCATTGTCCTATCTTAATGAAGCTAAAAATGGAACTACGCTGGTAGTAAAGTTTTTGCCAGACTCATTTACAAAGCAATTTAGATTCTGATGCTCTATGGAGCATGACCAATAGCTTTAATGCAGTCGTGCATAACATCTTGGCTGTATTATACAACTTGCCGAATTTTACGGCATAATCTTGGTTTAAAGGTTTACAAAATCCAACACGTTCAACAGACTTGAATTTTCATTTCGATTTCATCTAATATGTCCCAATTTACACAAAGCCATTTTTATTGAAAATATTAATACAATGTTTTCCTTAAAATTTCTTGCTCACACAGCACAATTCTTATTGATTAAATCACTCGTATTTTTATTTGAGAATATACACACATTTGTATACACATATGTAACACAAGAGTGAGTATGTAGTTAAGAGAGTATGTAATTAAGAGAGTATAACGAATGGCAAGTATAATCAAGTGTGTACTGGTCGTAACTTTCCCTCACTCAGATGTCTAAAAGCTTAAAGAATTGCTACGTGTAAATTAGGACTATGTATGGCAACAGCTCTATAAAGATTCGCCGTATTTTGGTTAGTGATGAACAACATTTCACACTATCATTAGTTGCATAATTCGCTCGTTGGCTCTTCCAAATAAACAACCTACACAGTACTCGTGGCCAACATTTCAATGCGAAATGAAATAAAAGTTCAATAAAAATGGCTTTGTGTAAATTGGGACATATTAGATGAAATCGAAATGAAAATTCAAGTCTGTTGAACGTGTTGGATTTTGTAAACCTTTAAACCAAGATTATGCCGTAAAATTCGCTAAAATATCGCATTTGCAATATATTTAGAAAAGGTCTTAATTTAGCAACCATTCTTACTAAATGCTCACTAACGCCTCTGTAACACCAACTTCAATAAGCTGCTTATATATATCGAAGAAATACAGTTAAATCCTTTGCTAAAATTTTTTTTTTTTGCATTTTATATAAATTCAATTTTTTCTCTTACTTAAAAGTGTGTTAACACTTTAATATTTATAAAGAAAACAACGCATTAAAATAATGAGCTGGTTTTATGAAAAGGATTTCTATACCCTTCTTTATATTAATCAGTGTTAACATAGGTTTGTTCTTTGGTTTGTAACTTCATAATGTATTGAAATTAAATTTAATATTGTAGTGGATTATAACGCTTTATAAACAGTAATGACGCCTAGATATTTTTTGTAGGTATTAGTTAATAGTAAAGGCTACAAGGATCAACTAGCATTCGATTACAGGTTTAAAACTCAAAACCCATGACGTGATCCACGAAGTAGACCCGTTATTTTGTTACAGTGTAATAGAAAATTATGTTGAAAGAATGGACATCTGTCTGATATAATTATACCCTTCACCATCGTGAGAAGGGTATATATAAGTTTGTCATTCCGTGTGTAATTTCCACAAAAAAATTTTCCGACCCTATAAAGTATATATATTCTGGATCCTTATAGATAGCGAAGTCGATTAAGCCATGTCCGTCTGTCTGTCTGTCTGTCTGTCTGTCTGTCTGTCTGTCTGTCTGTCTGTCTGTCTGTTGAAATCAGTTTTTTGAAGTCCCCAGATATACTGGGGATCCAAACCTTCAATAATTCTGTCAGAAGTGCTTTCGAGAAGTTTGCTATTTAAAATCAGCAAAATCGGTTTAGATTAACCAGAGTTATGAACCTATATGTGAGACCACCTCCATAAAAATTTGATATTTTTCATCCATTTTATTGCAATATTTTGAAAACTATTGCAGATAATACCATGAAATTTTGTATACGTTGTTTGTACTATAAAAGAAGAAAGTGTGCGGAAAATAGTAAGAATCGGTCCATGATTTCTTATAGCCCCCATACAAATATATATATTCCCGAAATATGGCTTAATGATAAATAAATGCCTATAAAATTGGAATATCAAGACAAAATTCAGCAAAAATAAGTTTTATACAAAAAGAAATCGCAAAACGAAATTTTTTTTAATTCGGTCCATGTTTGACCATAGACCCCATATAAAGTCCACTTCCAAAATTCACTTAAATACGTATAAAAGAGATATAAATAATGTTAAACGGCTAAAATTTGACATAAATACTCTTTATAGGCAAATAAATTGCTGTACTAAATTTTATGGTGGTCGGCCCAGAATTGGTCATAGCCCCCATACAAAAATCTTCCCGAAATATGGCTTAATGATAAATAAATGCCTATAAAATTGGAATATCAAGACAAAATTCAGCAAAAATAAGTTTTATACAAAAAGAAATCGCAAAACGAAATTTTTTTTAATTCGGTCCATGTTTGACCATAGACCCCATATAAAGTCCACTTACAAAATTCACTTAAATACGTATAAAAGAGATATAAATAATGTTAAACGGCTAAAATTTGACAGAAATACTCTTTATAGGCAAATAAATTGTTGTACTAAATTTTATGGTGGTCGGCCCAGAACTGGTCATAGCTCCCATACAAGGACCACATCTGAAAAAGACATTTTTCCGTATATATATTGTATAAATATCGGTACCGACTCAAAACTTTGCACAGATCATTTTAATATATACAAAAATCATCCCACAAAATTTTGTGAATTTCGGTCTATTTTTAACCGTATGCCCCATATAAAGCCCTCTTCCGAAAATCACTTTAATACTCATAAATCGCTTATAAATAAGGGTACCAATCCAAAATTTTACACGGATCATTTACATACATGCCTAAATCTAACTGCTGGATTTTGAGAATATCGGTCCATATTTGACTATATCCCCCCCATAAGGTCCACTCTCGAAATCCACGTTAATACTAATATATATCTTAAATATACCGTTATTATGTTGAAATTCGACGTGAAATATCCTCATATGCATGAAAATAACTGTTCCAAAATTTAAGAAGATCGGCCCATAATTTGTCATATCTGCCATATAGAATCATTTCCAAAAAACAAATAAATTCGGGTCAAAAAATATTCTTTTCGGATTTAACCCATATTCGGTCCATATTTTATAATCATGATATATATCGTTGGAAAGGTATTTTTAATACCTTTTATTTAATGCCTTACAAATTATCAGACACCCAGTAGTTCCCGAGATATAGGCCTATGTATTTTCAACTTTAAGGGCCCGCCCCCTCGAAAATAGGCGTGACCGGCAACAAATTTTTCTTTTGCTGGTATCTCCTCTAAAAGCCCTATTTAATTTTGTTTTTTTTTTTTTTTTTTTTGAGCAAAATCACTAAAATCGAATTGTACCCCTTTTTTATACTCTGTTTGTTAAGTTACACTCAAGATTATTATGAACATCAGACAAACTCTGTAAATTATGGTAAGAATTGGTAATTAAATCAATTCAAAATGGTAAAAATTAGACAACATTTGAAAATATTTTACATAAATTATGTTGGTCGTAAAATTGTCTTTCAAACAATATATCAAATACTAATAAAATTTACACTAAGACTGAATAGCAAACACAAAATTAGGATATTCTAGTCTAGTGTAGTTTCTGTATTTCTTATTACGCTTAGGTGAAGGGTATTTAAGATTCGGCACAGCCGAATATAGCACTCTTACTTGTTTTTTATTTATAATTGGAAAACATACCTTGAACATGATATGCTACAATCAAAATTTTAATAATTTCCATCTAAAATCTTTGTTTTACTTCAATTTAAAAACTAAAGTTCTTGTTTAAAATAAATCTTGTATTACTTTAAGTGAAGATTTTGCTGAAAGGTACACACAATTCGTTACAGTCTAATATATTTATTTATTATTCTTTGCTGCGAGTTTCATTTCGCTTTCCTACCAAAGTTTAATGTCAAGATTTTTTTTTTGCACTTTGTTTTTTAAACGCACAAGTGTTGAAAAGTTAAGTTTTGAAGTAAAAAGAAAATCAAATTTGTTGCAGTGAATAAAAGTAAGTATTTAAAAAAACACACGTTTAATATTCAAGTTCCTTTTAATGCAAAAGTTTTACAGAAAACTTAAAAAAACGCATAAATAAATGACAAGTGCATAAAAGTAGTTTTTCTCATACTTAACGAGAAGATTTTTTATAAATTATAAAATAAAACGCAAATTATATGTTTTTTTTAAGTACATAAATTGTTAAATGCTAATATGTATGAGTTATATTTAATTGAAACTATAAATAATTATTCATCATACGCCATCGTGATAATGCTATGAATTTTAGAGGAACGTATAAGTAATATTTAATACAGAAATCTATTAAATAATCAGGTATGTGATGGAAAACGATAACGATAACGAGTGAGTTTTTGAAGTCCATTTTAAAGTATTTCTAATTAAATTTTTAAAATTTTTGTTTTAAGATTCTCTTTAATAGCAAATTATCTTTATATTTTGTGGGATAAAACTGTTTTAAAACAGAAATATTACGAAAAAATTAACTTCTAAAACTCAGTCGTTATCGTTTTCCATCACATACCTGAATATTCCCATTTTTAATCTAAACTCATAAATACAAAATAATAATATTTAGTTAAAATGTTAAATTTTGTAGTTGCTTTATTAAACATCTATATATATATATAATTGAATGTGTGTGTATTTGTTTGTGTGCACCTTATAGGAGACGAAACCTCTGGACCGATATTTTTAAAATTTTCACAGCATTTAACTGGGAGTCTGGTATGAGTAATAGGGCACATTTTTTTGACCACGCCCACTTTTTTGAAATTGTGTAATTGCTATCATATAGTTTTTAACAGATTTACTTCAACTTGTATACACATTATATACTCCAGACGAGGTAGAAATAAACATTTCTTACGCCACGCCCCCTTTCACGCCCCTTTTCACGCTAAATTTTGTTTGAAAGTTTTAAACTTTTTGTTCTCTATACAAATTTGTTCCTTCCAACGTATTTTTTTTTTATTTGGTAGTAATTAATAATTAATGGGTGGGACCACGCCCCTTTTTAGGAAAATTAAAAATCGTAATATAGTCTTAACTACTGGACCGATCGTCATTAAATTTTCACAATAGGATATTCTTATGAAATAATAAAAGTGGACAAAGGGGCATGTCCTCGCCCACTGAAATGCATCGCTCATATCACGCGCTTCAGTATCCTATTATTTTTCCATATGGAGAAGATGGATATCACTTTGAAATGCGTCAAATCAATCAAGCAACCCGTAAGGCCGTTAATTATCCTGTTGAGTTCTTAAATTCACTCGATGTGCCAGGCTTTCCACCACATGTGCTGCAACTTAAAATTGGAGTGCCAATTATTTTACTGCTTAATATCGATCACCACGGCTTTGCAATGGCACTCGACTTGCAGTAAAAAAAACTAAGAAATAATTTAATAGAAGCGACCATTATAACAGGAAAATATAAAGGTACAGATGTACTTTTGCTACGCATTCCAATGCTACCAACAGATTTACCATTCGATTTTAAACAACTTTTCCTGTTCGGTTAGCGTTTGCGATGACTGTTAACAAAGCTCAAGGTTAATATCCCGTGTATATGTGTATGCTCCTGATGGGCAAACTAAAAATATTGTATTTACTAAAGCATTGCAATAAATACATTAAAATGAAGTAAATAAATCTTTGTAAATATATAAATACGTTTTATTTTATAACGAGTGGGGGTAGCGAAGCACACCGGGTTTAGCTAGTATGTATATATAGTTGACAATAGTCACAAAAAAGTGTACTTTAATAGTTAAAAAGTTGACTTTTGTTAAAAGTACACTTTACTTTAACTATAGACACGTAAAAGTATACTTTGATCAGCTGAAGTTGCTTTTAAATAATTTAACATCACCTTAAAATCAACCAGCTGTTTATGCAAAGAACAAAAACTGGATGTTTCCAAAAATCTAAAAAAGTAAAAAAAAATCATATACAATCTTATACACTTCCGCAAATATTCTCTTTCTGCAGTAGCTCAATTCGCATCTCTTTCTCTTTGTTTTTTTTTTGTTCCTGTGAAGAGTTCTCAAAAAAACAACGCCTGCTCCATTTTTCCACCGCAAACACTTTTCTTAAATTTTTCCGCTTAATTTTATTATTTTGTCGATTTTTGCCTTTTTTTTCAATTTTCAATGACAGCTGTTTAAAGCTGCCACTTGCTTATTTTTCTTTACAGTTTATATGTAATAATTTTCCACCCAGGTAAAGTCGGTTTAACTTAAAACTACCTTAAATTTTGACTATACTAGTTACAAAATAATTAAAAGTATGTTTTAAGTTTAAAGTTGTTTTTAAAACAGAAACAATTCTAGTGTTTGGGTATGGTTATGGCCCAATTTATTTAATACATTTTGTTATTTAAACAACCCATTAGTGCACATATGTATTTTACGCTGAAAATTTAACCTAAATAAATTTACTTAAAAACCATCATAACACGCTTTTTCGTTTTGATTTATAATTTTGTAATTACTAAAAGTGAATTAAAAAGCCAGAAACATCTGTTACTCAATTTAATTACATACATAAATATTTATACAAAATACATTCTGCTTTGTGTGTATTTTAAAAATGTGTTCTGTTCATCTAATTAATTTGCTGTTTTATTTTTTGACGGGTTTAGCCTAACAACGTGTTGGCAAATAATTTAAATTAAAAAAACAACAATACGAAAATCTAATACGTTTTGTATATGTAGTTTGTGTTTTTTGTTTTCAATGTAATTTCAAACATTCAGCAGATAAAAACCACTGTTTGATTAATTTTTAAATTATTAACAATTTTAAAGTAAATAAACATAAAACTTGGCAGTAAACGAAAGTTCTATGAAATACTTGTATTTGTATCGTGTTATTATGGGAACTTTTATAAAAGAATAAATCAGAGGAAAACTGTTTTATGAAAATTAAACTTATGCATGAATATAGAAAACAATCTAAAAATGCAAGCTCAGCGAAAGGAAATAGCAGATGCACAGTGGTATGAATACCAAATTAGAACTCGAACAGAATTACAACAGAAATAGAACAGAACTAGAACAAAACTTGAATATAACTAGAAAAAAAACTAAAAAAAAAGAATTAGAAGAGATCAAGAACAGAAGTGGACCTAGAACTAGAACAGAACTAGACCTAGAACAGAAATAGAATAGAACTAGAACAGAATTAGAACAGAGGTTCGAGTACTTATGAACACGTAACTTAGTTGATTTTAATCCGATTTTAAATTTTTGAACGGTTTCAGAAAGCAGAAATATGTGCCCTTTTAAATATGTGCACATTTTGGTATAAAGGTATATTAAATTTTTGTAGTGTTATTTTTAATTATATTTGATTTTAATTTTATTTTTTCTAGGTTTTTTAAATTTGGCGCCATTTTTTTAAATTAGATTGTTTAGAAACATACCCTTATGCATATATTTCATTAAAGCTAATTTAGTTCTGAGTTAAACAAGCTTGCAATGAATAAAATCGAGTATAAAATAAAAAAGTTATTAAGATTTTTCAAAAGTTAAAAAATTTTCCTTTTACAAATATTGATCAAGATACTACATTTTCTTTATTTTGTTAGTCTTATAATGATATGATTATATAAATATTATAAAATAACAGTATTCAAATTATTTTATTTAGAAATGTTAGAGATGTTAGCGTCTCGACTAAAACAGTGGAATATCACTAAAAGTGACTTTAGAGTAACATTTGCAAGAGACAATCCCCAAACACAGTTTGAGCACATTTTTAAAGCTGACAATGATAATAACAGCCTTGTATATTGCCCAGATGTAGATCAGTTATTCCATTGTCTGAATTACCAACATCAACCGAACGACTGGAGACTATTTTTGGACGGCTCGTGTAAAAGTAAGAAATATATTTTTTTGTTATTCAAAAACCATTAACATATTTTTTAGGTTTGAAAGCAGTTTTATTACCAGAGCTCCGAAATCTTCGCTCGAATTCGAGTAGAGAGTGAAACTCGCTCGAATTCGAGCGCGAGTACTCCTGCGAGTGAAAAAAAAATCGAGTATACTCTATTTTTCTATGCCACTCGAATAAGAGCGCATATGCTTCGCTCGATTTCGAGTGCGAGTAAAATACACTCGAAATCGAGCAGATTATACTCTTGCCGAGTACTCTTTCAGTCTTTCTCATACAGTGGAAAATAGAAACTGTTCGTTTTTGCCAATTTGTGTGTGCGTGTGTAGTAGCAAGTATAGACTATGGTGGGGAAAGGTGACTGACGAGGGAGGACTGGGAGGTCGAGAAGAGAAAAGCAGCAGAATGTATTGTTAGGGACCGGTGGTTTTTGTGTACAAAAATGCTCGCGAAGAAGATTTCTCGAAGATTACGATTCACTGTCATAACGAAAATATTTTCGTGTTTCATTATTTATGTCTTTATTGTTCATTATAATATAGAAAATATAAGTAAACTTTTAAAAATATAATACAACTTTTATTATAAAACCAACTAATTGCTCCGCACACGCGCACTGTATGAGAAAGACTGAAAAAGTAACAAAAACCACACGCACACACAAGTCAGCAAAGACAAACAGTTTCTATTTTTCCACTCGATTTCACTCTTAAGAGTAAACTCTCACTCTATTTCGAAGATTTTTACTCCCACTCTTAATTTTTAAAAAGGAGTACTCGCGAGTACTCCCACCTAAAACAAACGAGTGGAGAGTAAACTTTTTGTAACACTCGTACTCTTCGAGTACTCTTCTTCGCGAGTGTTTTTCACTCGCGAGTAAAATCGAGTAAATCTGAGCTCTGTTTATTACACAATGAGAATCAGTTGCCCTCAGTGCCTATAGCATACGCTACTAACTAAGAAACGTCGGAAAAAAATGTAAATAAAAGTTTTTAATTACATTGGAAAAGTTTAGGCCTGATTAGCTTAAAAAAGGAATATTTAATAATTGTATTTTTTTTTTATTTTTACGTATTTTTGTTGAACCTCAAATCCGCAAAATCAGGCTTGACGAAGAATTCACAATGAAATTAAATGTTGTGGAAAAAAGAGCATAGAGAAGCTTTGTTAGTTTATGTGAAAATTTTTTGGGAAAGGAAAAAATTGAAAATTATATTGATGTAGTAAATGAATTTCTTGAGGCTTATGCAGAAATGGGATGCAGAAAGTCCATTAAAGTTTATTTTCTGCACGCACATTTAGATTAGACAATTTAATGATGAGCAAGGCGAACGATTTCACCAAGACATTTTGCAAAGGCCAAGTAAGAACGATTTCAAATTACTGCTGGTCACTTAAGCGAGAAACAGACGATTTGTTGTACAAGCGAAAGAGGTCTAGCAAGCACTTTTAATCAAATATTCTAAATTTCTAAATAAAATAATTTAAATACTGTTATTTTAAAATATGTGTGCATATTTAAAAAGGCACATATTTCTGCTTTCTGCAACCGTTTAGAAATTGAAAATCGGATTAAAATCAACTGAGTTACGTGTTCATAAGTACTCGAACTTACCCGAAAACAGTTTTTTTTCGGAATAACTCTGAAATTTGAGGGTGTTTCCGATGTTTTAAAAATTGATTTATGATCTACTCAGTAAGGCCTAGGTATCTTTTCTAGTATAAAAAAGTGCTCATTTGTAGCACCGTGTAATTATTAGTTTTCTTTTCTATCCATCATAACTAATATTTATTCACAGCGCCCTACTTCGGTGTTATAGCATTTAAAAGCGCCACTGAAGTAAAATAATTAAATAAAGGCTATAAAATCAAGCTTTATAACATTCATGTGGCTACTCACCACCAGAGGCGCTGCAATTCTGCACTAAAAACAAACATAATGCACAATTGCAGAGTTGTGATATAAAAAAAAGCTTTCTTCTTTCACCACCTTTACTTCTTCAACCTATCCCCTTTCCAAACAAAGTTACGCAAGTATATGTATTAGGCCGGGCCAATTTGTAAGGAGCCGAAAAAATCGATTAGAGCCGCCCCCTAGGATGATTCTATGGACAATTCTAAGCAACTTTGGTGAAGGAACCATGGGTCTATCTCGATTTTCGAGTCTCCCACTTTTCAAAAAATGATTTTTTTCCCTATAACATCATTTTGATTCGAAATTCGATTTTTTATTCATCGTTATGTGTATATGGGGGGTTTTTGGGGTCGAGAAATTAATTTTTGATCTTTATTTTACCTATGAACACCACCAGAGGGCGTTTCATGCATATTTGTAATATTTTTCGTCTATTTTCCGAGAAAAAATGTTCGGTAAAATTGATATTTATTTTATTTTTTTCAACAGAAATTCAACTTAAAAAATAAAAACATGTGTAAAAAAAAATTAATTTAGTAGAAGAAAAGCGGAATAAATTATTTTTGAAAGTCTTTCTTGCTTTCAAGTCTGGGGAAAAAAATCATTTTTTGAAAAGTGGGAGACTCGAAAATCGAGATAGACCCATGGTTCCTTTACCAAAGTTGCTTAGAATTGTCCATAGAATCATCCTAGGGGGCGGCTCTAATCGACAACATATTTGGCCCGCCCTAATATGTATATAGGCATATTAATTGCCTGAGTGTTAGTTCTCTTAAAAAAAAAGAACTAGAACAGAAATAGAAATAGAACTACATTAGAATTAAAATTAGAACAAATTTCTCTACATTTTTCTCCAACTCCATTGTATGTAGCTTGATGTTGCCTAATAAATTAAATTATTTACCTTCTATGTGCAACGAATAATAAAATTACTTAATTCGTAATCAATTTATGAGCCATAGTGCATTAGTGTTCTAGTAGGACTTTTAATATGACTACAACTACTCAAAACAAATTCGTATTGTTTCTCTCACAACTCATACAAGGAGACAAGACACACTTATGCATACGGACGCACACACTCTCACACAAACTTGTTACATAAAATACAACAATACAAAAACAAAAAATTATAATGAAAACATGAAACAACATAACGACTGAAGGAAATATAAAAGAAACTTAGGCATACTTTTAAGGCTAAACAATAAAACAAGAAAATATTGCATACTTTAGGGCTCGTTGTATTTGTTGCTTTTGTTTCTTTTTTACATTTCTATGAATATACATCAACATCATCATCATAGTCATATAAATAATGGTTTTAATTTTTTGTTTTATATACTATAGTTTTTTCTTTTTTCTGTTTCTCAAGAGAAACACTAAAAGGTTTTCAGTTTTTGTTGTCGTCTTTGCTTTACAATTGTGCATAGATTTTTTGTTTTGTACTGCGCTGTGCAATGTTTTCTTTTTAATATAATTTCTCAAAGTTAATTTAGGAAGAATATATAAAATAACTTAAGAAATTCTTGAAATGCTGAAAATTTGTCTTCGTTTAGTTTTATTTTAAACATGAAAGTTTGTATTTTTTTCAAATACAATTTATGGCCGCTTTTTAGGGGTTTATTAAAGAAACAGAAGTTTTGAAGTCTGGAGTTTTTTTTTTGTCTTTATAGTTGTAGGTTTCAAGCAGTTAACATGACTAATAGTTCGTTTATAATACCTATAATAACTAATTAGTTAAAAATTGTATGTCAGGCTTGTTATTTTTTTTAGTTTTTCTCTCTCTTAATTTGCAAGCTTATTTGCTATTATATTTCTTATAGGAATTTCCTTTTAAGTTTTCCTATAGCAAGAAGAAAAAAAAAAGAAACAATACTGAGCAAAAGTTTGTCAACTGAATGTAAATTATAACAAAAGTTGTATACGCCGCGTTGAAAACTAGGGGGAAACTAACTATAAAAAACATTAGTTTAAGGAACAAAGTTAAAAGTAATAGGACTTCCTAAGCCTTTGAAGTACTCTACATGAAAAGCAATTGCTGTAAAAATATGAATTATTATGAAAAATTGAGAACGTATTTCATTAACTGGAATTTTTTGTTTGAAATCATTAGAAGCTTGTAAAATAGTTTAGTGTTTAAAACATGGTGTAGAATAATTTTTAGTAATTAGAAATTTTGCATCATTAGAAGGCAAGTTTTACATTAATTAACAATAGGTTGTGCTAGAAAATACAGGTGTAGAGAAATGATACAGGCATGCAAATGATAAAGTCATGAATTTTGGCAGCCACAAACTTCAACTTTTACTTCAGACCAGAAATAGATGTTAGTCATCTGATTCAGTGTCATATACGAAACTCATGAAATTAAAGAATTCAATAAACAATTTCTAAATGATTTCTAGTTAACATTTACAGCATTAATGAACTTAGAAATAAAACAAACTATTATGGAAAGTAGTTTCTCAAGTTATTATCTCATCCGCAAACACGCTCTGTTAACTAGAATTTTAGTTTCTAATTTAAATAATTCGCAAAAATCAAATTGTAACAGTCCAAATAATAAAAATTACAATTAATTATCCCTTTTCTGTTTTACACGGTTTTGCTTTAACACGGTTTAATAATAAATAAATTTTAATTTTTTTTATACGATTTTATTTCATTTAGCACGATTCAAAATCGTTTGGGCTTAAATTTTTTTTTTGTTTAAATTTAATTTTTGCGAAATATGTTCATATCACAAATTTAGGGGAATTCCCTTTTTGTGGATACAGGCAAATTTACTGGTCAGAGGGGAGGGAATATTAGATTTGTGCTGATGTTTATGACGCCCAGAAATATTGATCCAACACCCACCTTAAATTACACCGATCGACTCAGAATCACTTCCTGAGTCGATTTAACGATGTCCGTCCGTCTGTCCGTCCGTCTGGCTGGCTAGCTGTCCATGTAAAGCGCAGAGTACAGGTCGCAATTTTGAAGACATTTCGATAAAATTTGGTACGTGATATTTTTTTGGCGCAAGGATGGATGGAATTGAAACTGGTGGAAATCGGTCCATTATTTCACCTGGCCCCCATACAAATTTCCTCCCGAAATTGGGGTTTACCGATCATAAATGTTTAAATTATGCAAGTATCCAAAAAAATTTCATCACAAATGAGTGGTAAATGAAGCCAAATCACATCTACAAATTTTGTGCAGATCGGTCCATAATTACTCGCATATAAGGCCAACTTCCGAAAATTACTTTAAAGAGCATAACTCTCTCAAAAATGTTGGTTTCCAAATAATATTTACCGCAAATATATTTAATATGTATACAACTAATACGGTACAATTTTAATATGATCAGTCCATAATTAGTCGTAGCTCCCATATAAGGCCCACTTCCAAAAATCACTTTAAATTGCATAACTCTCTCAAAAATGTTGGTATCCAAATAAAATTTGACACTAATAAGTTTCTTATATACAGAAATAATGACACCTAATTTTATAATGGTCGGTCCATAATTAGTCGAAACTCCCATATAAGACCGTCTCCGTAATTCCATAAATCTTTTAAAAGTATTTATATCGAGATAAAGTTTAATACATATAATATTTATATTCATAGACATCATGACACTAAATTTTTGGATGACCGGTCCACAATAGGTTATATCTCCCATGTAACGCCCATTTCTGAAAAACTGTTTTAGACATATATTGGGTGTAGGGTATTATGTGGTCGGGCTTGACCGACTATATTTTCTTACTTGTTTTTACATTACTTTAAAACTTGGAGTGCGTATCTTTTTCTTTCTTTAATAACACAATGCTTGTGTAAAAATACATTGTACCTACATATCAGAGATCAGTTATGAGTACTGAAAAAGTGAGTATACTCGAATCATGACTTATAATTTGTTGTCATACTTGTCTCACTATCATCAAACCAATACTCATCTTGAAAGTTTGAAGTACTCATTATATTCAGACTTAATCTCATGTATGATGTTGTTTACTTTGGCTCTCCTTAACTCAATGTACGTAGACGATAAAAATAAGTATGACTCGCATACACTCATGTTTCGTGCATTTTTTACAGGCTGCTTATAAAAATTATATAAAATAATAAATATGAGAATTTTTTCTCTTGCGAGTATTATTGTAAAAAATTTTTTAAAAAAATTTATTTATTGGAAGGTTTACTTCAAATTTATATTAATCTTTATATTTAACTTGAAGTAAACCTTCGAATAAATAAATTTTTTTAAAATAATAAATTTTATATTTTCCCCAATATGTTTTCCTATAAACTTACTTGTATGTTTTTATATTTCTTTTTTACTTATTTTGTATAAATACCTAACGGAATATGCTGAAATTTTTTTAATGACTTAACTGAGTTGAATACTTTATGAGTATGTGAGTATTTTTCTTAAAATGTAAATCTAAATACCGCGGTTTATGAATCAAACATATTGGGAATGGTATGAGCTCGATGTCGGCGTAGTACTCATACTTATATCCACCCGCATTTATAAGCCAACGTTGTTGTAAATTTGAGTAACTCAGAGTTGTTAAATTTCAATGATGTAAAACC
Organism: Bellardia pandia; assembly: GCA_916048285.2. Lineage (NCBI taxonomy): Eukaryota > Metazoa > Arthropoda > Insecta > Diptera > Calliphoridae > Bellardia > Bellardia pandia. The sequence continues at coordinate 41,405,141 of OU696530.1, forward strand.
ACTTATACCTTAAATGTTATGAGTAGTTGTGAATCGTGAAAAAACGCTTCATTGTCGATCTCTGCTACATACGTATGTATATAAATGTATGTATGTATGTATATCATTTTAATATTATAAACCTGAATAGTTGTTCTTAAAAAGCCTTGTTTTTCACTGATTTCATTAGGTTTTAAAGGAACCAATCACCTATTTTGCTTACGATCATTGTCTTTTTTTACACGTTTTTTTTTTTTTGCACGAAGCAACTAACGTCCTGTGTTTGGAAACTTACATATTTAGGAACATCAGAAAGTCAAGGCAAGCCAATCTGTCTTAGACTTTCACACATTTCAAAAGAGTTTGTGATAAAGACATGTAATGTCACATTTTGTACAAAGATATATGTATGTTAGAATTTGCATTGGTTTTAAAGCTTTAAAACAGGGGCCCAAAAGTTCCTTATGGAAGAGCAAACACCAATACATTTAAAGAAAAACAAATTTTTATACAATACTTATTGTTGTAAAAACCAAAACATACCAACAAAAAAGAAAAAAAAAAACAAACACAATTCTTAAACGGTATCACATGCAAAGCTTCTAGATTTGATGATTTATCGTCATTTTGACGATTTTTTTCTTTCGAAAATAGCAAAGTGACGATTTATGACTTTTTCATTGAAAGTGACGAATTTCTGAAGCATTAAATTTTTCTATCATCTGTTTGTTTTATCAATGTTTTTGTTACCAAACTCACTCTCTTTTTTTTTTTTTTTTTTTGAGACAACAACTATTTCTCTCATTCAATATTATAAATATTAAGAAGAACATGATATCTGTATTTCAAAAACAACACTAATGGCCAGTTTTTCACTTGATATTTAAATACGAAATTAGTTAATTTTTCCTTAAACTTAAGTTGTATTTAAATACGGTTTCATTTTTTCAGTCTCAAATTGCGTTTGGCATTTAATTATGATAAAAGTATGGTAGCACTATTAAATGGCAATAAAATATAAATAACTTGTTCATTTAACAGCTGATTTCATATTGAGTTTACAAATTGTTGTAACAAGTTGGTACAATTTGTAAATTATAAATGCAATCATTTCATCCACTATGTATTACTGTACAAATTAAACGCAGTCTTGGAAAATGAATGCTGTTATAACAATATTTTGTTATGGAATTTGTGAAATAGACGAATTTTCTATTTAAATAAAGCAACTATTATTATTTCAGTTTGCTTTACCTACCACTTATAGAGTTGCATCATCATCATTATCATCATGACATTCAATCAAACAATCCCCCCATAAACATATTCAAAAATATGTGCAGTAAGCATAGCTGCCAGATTTGACGATTTATCGTCATTTTGACGATTTTTGGTTTCAAAAATAGCAAAATGACGATTTGACGATTTTTTCATTGAAAATGACGATTTCCTGAATTATTAAAATTTCTCTATAAATTGTTAGTTTTATTAATGTTTTTGTTACCAAATTCTCTCTTTTTTTGAGACAACAACTATTTCAAAAACAAAACTAAGTGATAGTAGTGTTTTCTTAATTATTGTTGTTAAGTTCAAGTAAAATAATTGCAAATAATATTGAGACAGGATAGTCGAAATTACTTATTTATGTGTAAACATAAAAATCAATTTTAAATACTGAATTCCATGAACTAAAGTTTTAAGAGGAAACAATTTCTGAATTTCCACGGGGAAATTCTTCTACAAAAACTTCTCCTATTTTAACAAAACGTCGAAAGCATATTCAGCCGAATAAATTTAAATAACAAAAATACAGAATTCTTTGAAAATATGTTGAATTCTATACTCAAAATGTTATTAATAAAATAATAAAATAAAGAAATTATTTGGCCAAAACAAGCATTATTGTGTTAATTCAATTTGCCAATTCAAATGCCAAGAGATCCATTACTTTCCCAATCTGGAGGACGACCTCCTAACAATACCCAAAAATCAACAAAATTAACAAATATTAATGACGAAACATCAGCAATTCCTATTGGCGAAATGAATACAAAACTATCTGGCGCTCAACCAAAAGGTCAAGCTTCAAAAACATCAAAAGATGCTGTTAAAAATACAAACGTTGTCAAGAATTCCCAACTTGGAAAACAATTTTTTGATTCTGTTTTTGCAGAAAATTCAGCAACAACTAAATTAAACAATGATTCTCACAAACCCTTGGAATGTAGCAACAAGAATGTAACAATTTTAGAGAACATACAAATTCAGAATGTGGAACTGGAAGAAGAATTATATATGGATAATGACGATTGTCCAATATCCTCATTAGAAGATGCATTTATGACAGTTCAAAATAAAAAACGAAAATTTCAAGGTGACGTAAAAATCGATTTAACAAAATGTCAATTTAAAAAATCAGATAAGGTAGTTGATAATATTAACCGCACAAATAAGTATTCAATTTTAGGAGATTTAAATGTTGAAAGCGAAAGGCCAATTAATTACATAAATTTAGAACGTAATAATAATGGAAATAATAATGATTCTCAAACTCTTGCAAATAATAAAATTTCATACTGCCCCCCTATATTCCTGGAGAATGTTAATGTGAAATCTCTTATAGACCAGTTAAATTCTAAAAATGTAGAATTTAAAATAAAAAATCAATCAAAATACAAAAGTAAACTATATCTTAAAGACTCATCTGCACATACGGAAATGATGCAATTATTAAAAGAAAAGGAAATTCCTTCATATACTTATACTCCTAAAGAATATAAACGTCAGAGCTTAGTTTGTAGAGGCCTGTATCATAAATCTGATATTAACGATATTAAGTCTGAGATTGATAGAATTATCCCTGATACCGTTGATTCTATTTCAAAGTTTTCTACGGAATACTCTAGGAAACAGGGAATCGATACAGGTTTATTTTTGGTAATCCTTAAACCGAATCGCAAGGGTAATGAGTTGCTCGGAATAAAGTATATCCTTAATCAGGTAGTTTCATGGGAACGTCCAAAGTCAAACAGAAAAATACCTCAATGTTGGAGGTGTCAAAGATGGGGTCATTATTCAAGAAATTGTAGTCGTCCATTTTCTTGTGTGAAATGTCATGAAAATCACGCATCTGGCGAATGTACTATTGTCCCAGAAAGTAATGTTTTACCATTCTGTGTGAACTGTAAAGAGAATGGTCATACATCCAATTACAGGGGCTGTCCCGCTTATAAAAAATACGCCTCTTTTAGGAAGAAATCACTTCAGGAAGCTAAGGTAGGTGTAGGTGCAAATAAATCTTTTGCCAGTTTGTTCAATGTTTTGAATGAAGTTTCTACACATAATAAACCTGAAAAGCCTCAGTTAATTCAGGAATTCATGAAACTTGCTAAAACAATATTTGCCCAAGAACCCATAACATTGGAAGATAAAATTGATCATTTTATGAGAAATTACAAGTCAATGACAAGAGATCAAGCTAAAAAAGAATGCTTGAGTTTAATTAATGAAATTCAAAATGTCTATGGTCCGTAATTCTCTAAATTTAATAACGTTTAATGTTGGTTCTCTTATCCATATAGGGAGGAAGATTGAACTAAATAGATTATTAAATCAATTTAAAATTGAAATTGCCTTTTTACAAGAATTACATTTGTCCTTGGGCACAAATGTATATTTTGATGACTATATTGTTCTGAGGGACAAAAGCTCATTAGGTGTTGGCATAGCTCTCAAAAATTCCATTTCATTTTCAAGGATTAGTATACCAAATCTACACTTTCCAAATTTGTTTGTTGAATTGAACGTGTGTATAAATGGTAGTGTTAAGAAAATTCTTTGTGGTTCAATATATTTTCAATGTAATTGTAACCGCAACAATATTGTTAGGGGTCTATCTTCGATTTTGAATTTTTCCAACAATTATGATGGACTAATAATAGGTGGTGATTTTAATGCAAAACACAATTTATGGGGTGATGTTAATAACAATTTTAATGGTGAAGTGCTATCGAGTTGGCTACAAGATGAATCTGTATCTGTTGTAAGAATTTGTGATTCATATCCAACTTACCCTGGTGGATCCTCTCATTTAGACCACTTTATTGTAAGCACTAATATTATTGATTGTTCTCAACCAAATTTTAAAACATCAACACTTCCCACTTTTTCGGATCACATTCCTTTAAAACTTCAAATATCTTTATCGGATTTTAATTATATTTTCAAACCACCGGATCATTTTATCTCTTTTAAAGACACTAATTGGAACACATTCAAAACTGACTTAAGTAACACCTTAATGAATCACTTTCCGCCGGAAAATAGAAATTTATCAAATAGGGAAATAGATAGCTTTATCGATGAATTTAATATCTCCGTTAACTTTATGACTGGAATTCATTCCAAGAAAATCGATAACAAGAATCGAAAGTTTATTGTATCCGATAAAGTAAAAAACTTGTTAAGAATTAAATATGGCTGGCAAAGAGATTTGAAGAGAATATTCCAAAGAACCTTAAACAGGAGAAATTCTGATTATTTACTTATTTCAAAGCAAATTGATTTAATTAAAATTATTATAAAGGAGCAAATTGAAATAGAGCAGGCAAATTTGTTTAATGAAAGGTTAAAGCAAATCACACCAGGTCCATGGGCCTACAAGAAAATTTTTCAAATGATCGGAAATAGAAAGCGTTCTTCTGTTAGAAAAGTAACGGTAAATGGTGTCGAAATAGAAGAATTAAATCAAAAACTAGAAGTATTTAAAGATCACTTTGCCACTGTATATCAAAGTTCACCACCAAATAGAAATATTTCAGAAATAGATGAAACTATCAATGAAAAAATTTCACAAGCTCCAACTTCAATAATATTTGACGATGATTCAACTGCATTGAATAATCATGGCAACTTAAAATTTACAAACTTAAAAAATATTTTAGATATCTCTAAATCAGTAAATAATAAGAAATCTAGTGGCTTGGACAATATATCAAATTACTTGATAAGAAAATTCCCGATTAAAGCCCTAGAATACCTAACTATACTTTTCAACAATTGTTTAAATAATAGTTATTTTCCTAATGTTTGGAAAATAGCAAAAATTGTTCCAATTCCAAAAAATAAAGATAATAACGATATAAATAACTTTAGACCAATTTCATTACTTTCTAATCTGGGAAAGCTATTTGAGAGAATTATACGAAATAAAATGAATACAGGCTTAAATGAAGAATATATTCCTCAAAGTCAGTTTGGCTTTAAGAAGGGTAATTCTACTGTACATGCTCTTTTAAAATTCCATACTGATGTAGTACAACATTTGAGAAATGGTCAGTGCACTGTCGCGGTTTCGCTTGATATTGAAAAAGCATTTGATAAAGCATATCAAAACGGCATACTATACAAAATGATTCAGATCGGTTTTGATGCATCAACAGTTAAACTTTTTCAAAGCTTTTTCGATGGCAGGAGATTCTGCGTCCAGGTTGACAATGTTTCATCCTCTCATGGTGATGTTTTTTGTGGTGTTCCGCAGGGCTCTGTATTGGCACCTCATTTATATAACATATTTATGTATGACTTTCCACATGAATTTGGTAATTCCAAAGGTATACTTTATGCTGACGACTCTTTACTTTATGCTCACAATGAGTCACCAAAAATTGCTCTACAAAATGTTTCTGCACACCTTAAATATGTCGATGAATATTATTCTCATTGGGGAATAAAAATAAACGCCTCGAAGAGTAATGCTATATGCTTAAGAAATGCTTCCGGAAAGTGTAAATATACTGTTGTTCCGGAGAGCAAAAATTTGAAATTAAAATTAAATGGTTCTGAAATCATATTTAAGGACAATATAAAATACCTAGGAGTAAACTTTAGTAAGCTTTTAAAGTTCAACAAGCATGTTGTATATAATTTGGAGAAGGCTAATCGGGTTAAAGGTGCCTTTTCAAAACTATTTAATAGTAGAGCTTTGCCAATTACGACTAAATTGCTTTTATATAAAGTAAGTATTAGACCAATACTTTTATATGCATTTCCAATATGGTTTAGCATTTCAAAAACAATAATGAGGAACATGGAAATATTTGAACGACACATTTTAAGAAAATGCATAAATAAGAATTTTAAAGCTTATAATAAAAGGTTTTCAAATAAATTTATTTATGAGAAGGCCAAAATATCTCCAATTTCCTTTTATGCTCTACATTTGATGAAATGTTTTGTTGAAAGACTGTCTTTCTTCGAAGGCAATATAATGCAAGATATTTTGTCAAACGAGCAAGGAATTAGTTGGTCAAATACTAATTACCTTTCCACGGTTGGAATTTTATATGAACAACACAATAATTTTCCTGGTGAAAACTTTTACTCATGTACAACTCCTGGAATACACAGGGGGTAAATTTGTTATTTTTATTTAGTTTTATTATTTTTGTATCAAATTAATTTTAAGATTTAGTTTTAAGGTTTTTTTAGTTTTAAGTTTATTAAGGTAGATATAACTCTGCAAGCATAGCTAAATGTCGGGAGCAAACATTGTTACATTCAATTTACTAATTACAAATTAATTTTTTCATATAATTAAGTTTTCTTTACTTTTGATATGCCTGTCGCATAACCAAATAAATATTGATGTAATTAAAATAATACGCTATAGTTTTAAGTTTTCTTATAATTAATGTTTGTAAATCTTAAATTATGAAAAAAAAGAAGTCTCAATAAAGTTAACTAACTAACTAACTAATAAAATAAATTGTTTTGACATTGTAATTTAACCTGAATTAATAAAATATGCTGAATTCAACAATTTATTTATAAAATACTGTTTCACACTATTCAGTTTTAGCAGACCAGTTTTTGTTCAATTCTCTTTTGAACTTGTCATTTCATTTACACACGTCAATTCAATTTGCGTACTTTTTAATGCAAATCAACATGCATGAAAAAAAAACAAAAGGAAATAAGAAAATTGACAGTACCGTCAAGTTTGTACCCCTTTTGTTCTTATTTCCCTTCTCTTCCAAAAATATTTGCCTTGCCGAGTGAGAATTATAGAAGTGAAAACGGACTAAGATATTAAATATTACACAAGTTGTGTTTAACATAAAATTTTTTGTGATTTGTTATGTAAAAAGTTAAAATTTACGTATTTTGATATGTATTGTACAAGAGACTATATAAAATTGAATTTTTATGTTTTCGTTTTAATAAAGATTTCAAAATACTATTAGAAATAGTGACTTTTTATTTTTCCGATTTTTTTGACGATTTTTAAAATTCGAAATGACGATTTTTTTCTTTTTTATCGGGATTTTGACGATTTTTTCCGAAATTCATCTGGCAGCCCTGGCAGTAAGACAAAACTTTGTTCTTTAACAAGCCACACAATGACAAATTTAAACAAATTTTATATAGAAACCTGTGTATCATAGCAAAAGTTTATATGCCTCCTTGTTTATTTATACATGAGAAAACACAAAATACAACAGTACCGGTAGCAAAACGACAAAAAGTATCAGTAGAAACAGCAATTGACATTTTTCTCTGTAAGCCAATAAAAGTGCTGGGGCAGGGGAAACTTGTTCAAAGTTCGTGTAGTGGAATTTTAATTTAAATATTTTTAAAAAATTTAAACGCTTAAGAGTAAACTGTCACTGTGTTAGGGATGGGGGCTCTGCAGACAATTTCTCATTTAAAGTAAAAATAGTTTACAATTGTTGTGTGAAGTAAACCAACGTTTTCAAGTACTGGAAGATAAATTTAGTTTTTTCTTACAAATCGCTCTTTACTTGCGTGCGTCTTTGTGTTGGTAAAAACTTTGTATTTGAAAAGATTTCTCATGATTATGATAGTTCTTTAAATAATAAAGCTGGATTTTATACAAAGTTTTTTCTTAAAATTAAGCATCACAAATCAAGCCAAAGTTAAGTAACTTGATACTTTTTTGTTACTTTCTCAAATCTTCTTTAAAAACATAATTTTCAACAACTACTTTAATATTGCCTTTAAATTAACAAAAAAAAAAGAAAAGCTTCAAAAAACCCTCCAAAACATATTCACTACCTTTCAACAGTAATAGCAAAACAAAATATTTACTAATTCAAAACCAACATTTCCACTAGACAAATCTAATTGCAAAAACAGTTCTTCTATTCTTCTGGAAAACAAAAGTTTTCAACAAATGCCTTAAATTACTCCTGCATATTTATACTATACACATTAGCATTAATGCACAGACATACATATTTATTCTCATAAGTAAGTACTTTCACAGTAAAATCGACTCTAGAGAAAAATTAGCAATTTTGGTAAAAGAATTGAAGCCTTAGTCAGATACTTTTTTTTCCAAGAGGGGAAACATTTTACCAAAAAAACAAAAAAAAAAAACAGGCAAAAAGCAAACAAACGCACATAAAAAGAATAAGAAATTTCCATTTTAACAACAAAAAAAAAATTAAACATGCTTGATGTAAGTATGTGTAATGTTCTGTACTTTTTCTTTGCAGTTTCCGCTTAACGAAATTCTGCAGCAGGAGTGAAATCAAACCAACAACCCACTGCTTCACGCCACCAACTGTGAGGATGTGTTTCAATTACTCTACATGTGAGTTTACCCATAAGAGCGAGGGAATGTGTGTTAAAGTTTGCAACGGTAAAATTCATACAACTAACGGTGCATAATGTTGTGTGTAACAAGGAATGATTTGCAATGGAGGGTTGGTAAACTTATATTCTACTTTTTTTAAGTGCAAAATTTATATTCGTTTTTTCTACGCCGTGTAAATATTTGTGCACATTATGCATGTTGTTCTCAGGGTGAATGAGTGCAAGTGACGCTTGCGGTATTTGTGTTTTTTTTTGCACGTGTAAGTATATATGAATACATTCTTTTTTCTCTCACACTAATTTTTACACATTTGTTAAAAAGTTTAGGTATATGTAGGTGATGTACAATGAAAGCATTAATTATAAAGCTAAAACGAAATTAGATTAAAATTAGAGTAAGAACTAAAAAAGAACTAGAACAGAACTAGAACAGAAGTAGAACAGAACTAGAACAGAACTAGAACAGAACTAGAACAGAACTAGAACAGAACTAAAAATAAATCTAGAACTATATCAACAAATTTATTGGACATTTCTGTTAATTTGTTCGATTTTCTGCAGTGGATATATAGGATTTAACTAGTACATACAGTGAGGAGCACAAATGAGTACACGTTAGTGTACTTTTTATTTTATAAAACTTAAACTAATAAAGAAAATTTTTAAAATGTTTTTATCATTTATTTGAGGTTGAATGATAGACAAATGCCATTTGTCAAATGGAAAATAGTAATTATCAGCAAATAAACAATTAATACAAAAAAATTGCATGTACCCAATTTTGCCCAAGTGTGTCTGTAGAAAATTTCGCAAAAATATCAAAGTTTGCCGTTAGATTTCTATGTATTTCTTTTGTTTATAAATTTAAAAAAATAAAACATTAGTTTGTTATTAAGTTAATTGCATGTGGTAAACACTTTTTGCAAATTATACAACAATAAACTTTAACAAACAAAATTGTAATGCTTGGTTTTCACTATGTCAGTTTTGTTGTCAAATTGTGTAAATTGTTATGAAATTACCAACAATTTCGACAATTTGACAACAAAACTGACATAGTGAAAACCAAGCATAATACAAACAAATAATGAAGAACCAGACAAATGTAGCTATTCTGCTCGATTAAAAGCTAAACAGCTTAAATTAAGTCAATCAGAGTCTGCTAAATAATTTAATTAAACAAAAATAAATAAAACAAATAAACAAATAAAATTTAATGGTGCCGAACTGCCCAGAGAATTCAAACACAAAATTTTAAGGAAACAATGAAGCATGGTGGGAGAAACGTTGTTTAAATGGTGGTACCTAGGACCACTTTAAAAACTCGAGGGAATAATGATTAAAAAAGACTATAAGCGTGTTTTGGCAGCTCATGTGTAGTAAGTTACTTTACAGCTGGGTAGTGACCCAATACATACTTCAAAAATAGAGCAGAATTTTCTCTTGATGCAATGGCCGGCAACAAATGTCACGAACTCAATCCGTTTAATCCGTTTACGAAGCTTTAAAACAATTTATGTATTTGTCAACTAATGTGCAGTGCTTTAAAAGATATTGTTATAGTCTAAAGATAAATTAATATATAAGCGTAAGTAGAAAAATGATTCTATTAATTCTATTAATCGGGTATATAGCAGCTATATGAAATTGTGTTTTTGGGACTTCAAGGGTATTTGATTGATTGACTATCTGCAAAAGGGTGAAACAATAAACTCAGAGTAGGTAGGTAGGAAGGCTGGTGTGAGTAATCCTCACACCATCACCCAGAGACCAATATGGTCCATTGCGATCCCTTAGATAGGAAGAGAAGTGAGAAAGAAGGTGAAATACAAGCGAAAGTGAAAGACAAGAAAGGAATAGTAAAGTGCATAGAGATAAAGGAGAAGAGAAAAAAGAGAAAGAACCTGCCCAAATCCTACTCGGACACATGTCCTCCATTTGTGCGACCAGCACCCATTCTACTGCCGTGTAGCCAAGTCATTCCCATTACGAATCCCATTAGACTATCCAGCCCACAGCTCGAGATATGCCCTAATTCGCCCAAGAATCTATTACCCAGCCACCTCAGCCTACTACCCTGCAACCTGGGACAGTGGCATAGAATGTGCTCAGCCGTCTCCAGTTCATCCGGGTCCTCGCATAATCTTACCCAGCCACCTCAGCCTACTACCCTGCAACCTGGGACAGTGACACATCGGATCCAATTCTCACCGCCATCCTGCCTATAATGCAGTGGCCTGTTATAATGCCTATCATGGTCCTAATGCAGACCCTACTCCTGCCTAGCAACGATTCCGAATCGGACATCCTAAGCCTTGGCAACAACGTCCGTGACACTTGGCAGTCCGTTCGGTTTCCCCAGACCTGATTGGTCGCATTTAGGACCCATTCCTTAATCTTTCCATAATAGAATCCCATTGGAGGCCCAATTGCCTCCATACGGTTACCATCCTCTGTCACTGAGCCCATCCTTGCCAGCTTATCAGCCATCTCATAACCGGCGATGTCCGAGTGACCTGGTACCCAGCACATCCTAACCGTATAATAAACTCAGAGTACTATTACAACATTTTGGTTCAATTAAATGTAAAAATACGAGAAGAACATCCTGGCTTACAGCACAAAAAAATAATTTTTCATCAAGACAAACCAGCGCACAGGAGTGTTTAAACAATGGCTAAAATCAACGAATTAAAGTACGAGTTGCTTGACCATCCACCTTATTCTCCTGATTGAGCTCCCAGTAACTTTTACCTGTTCCCAAATTTAAATACAAATCCTAGCTGGCAAGCGTTTTACCTCAAATGAAGATGCAATTACAGTTGTAAACCACTATTTTGAAGGCCTTGAGGAAAACTATTTTAATCAAGGGATAGAATTGCTAGATAAGCGTTGGACTAAGTGCATTGAAGTTTCAGGAGATTATATGAAAATGTTTTTGAAAAATTAACTAATCTCTTTCTGTGCTAGGCTAAGAAGTTTCCGAACCGCCCTCGTATATCTATACTTTGTTTGGTCTCAGAAGTATATTAGAAATACCCCAGTTAAGCTGAAAGTGGATATACATATATGGAACTAAACTAGAACAGAAACTTCCCAGAGGAAAACTTTTAACGCTTACTGTTTGACAGTAACGTATGGAAAATATTACAAATTAAAAAACTGAATTTGTTTTGTAAATTTTGTGCGTTTTTAAAATTCTATGTATACATGCAATTTAGAATTAAAATATTCAGAATTGAAAGAGATAACCAGCATCTGAAGAGTAAAATAATAATAATAATCATAAAAAAAAGTAAACATTATTTGCAATGCAAAGGCGCTGTATGTGCTGCTGCATGAAATGCCCCTCATGTGTATTTTGTGGTGTAAATTTTTTTTTTTTTTTGATATGCTTCGTTAAGTAAACTGCAACTACACACTTACACTCACACACACACACATGCTTATGCATGAGTAGGGTTTTGTTGCTCTTTAGTTTTTTCATATTTCGTGTTTTGTGAGTGTGTGTGTGTGCAGTTGTTGTTCTGGTATGAGGATTATTTTTTTCATTTTAAAAAGTATGAAAATTGATGTTTGCCTGCCTGCAAGAGTGTGGTAAGTGAAGCAGTCTGTTTGCATAGCAGTCCACAGTTAACACTAACATACATACGTACACTTAACAGTACTTGGAAGTGTAAAGTAGTAGTTGTATTTGTATTTGACTCCCTGAGCTGCAGCCCAGCAAGCCATATGAGTCGGAAAAGAGTCTTTTATGACACCTTTTCTGGAGCGTTCATGCTCTTTATGAGCCCAAAAAACAATCATTATTGCTCCGAAAACCTTCAGAAAAGACGGTCATTACATTCGAAAATGGTCCGTCAGAAAGAGCTCTTGATAATGTTAGAAAAGAGTCTTTTATGAGGGGTTTTTGGGCTCTGAAAGAGCTCTTAGATAATGTCAGAAAAGTGTCTTTTATGAGGGGTTTTTGGACTCAAAAAGAGCTCTTACAATGTAAGACTTACATCATGTCAAAAAAGAGTCTTTTATGAGGGGTTTTTGGGCTCAGAAAGAGCTCTTACATCATGTCAGAAAAGATTCATTGCAATTTTAAATACAACAAATTTAAAGGTCGCATTTTCTTAATTGTTTTTCACCTAAACAAAAAGGGAATTCATTTACACATAAACTAAATTAGAAATGAAAAAAATTAAATAAATTGTATTTACAGTAAAAAAAAATAAAATAAAATTCATTTAAATAAAATATATAAAAATAGAAAAAAATTAACTTTTTAAGCAAATTTTTCTTTCGTTTCGAAAATGCTTTTTAGTTAAGACTTTTTTTGACTCCTTTTTCGGAGCGCTTCTAGAATGGTATGCTGGGAGTGCATGGTGGAGTGTAAGCGTGTGTTGATGGTTGCACAAATAATGATCATTTGTATGCCTAGAGGTTTGAAAAAAAAAAATAAAAAAAAAACTATAACGGTGGCAGCACTGATGATGATGATGACGCCAACGTTAGTAGCTGATGACTGTGATGTTTTACTCGTTGTTTTCGCTGTTGTTGCATGAAATACTAGAATTTGTTTTTTTTCGATTTTTTTTTTGTGTTGTTATTATTTTTTGATGCATGCGTTATAACCGTGGGGAGTTTTACTATGTACACATGCTTGCCACAAATATGTATACATACATATGCTCACATTAAGATAGACAGTAACATGTACAACACGTGCAATTGACCCAAAAATATTTTAAGACCATCTGACGTCATTGCTTTTTTTATGATTATTCTCTGTTATTTTTATCTTTAGGTCTCTTTTTTTTAATTATTATTTTTTCAAAAAAAAACTCTTTATATTCTATATTTTTTATGCTGGCTTAATGTTGAGTAACGTTTATTTGTTAGATGGTAAGGAAAGAAATATTGCACAAGCTAAAATAAGTGACCAACTTTTCACCTTTGATAAAGAAACTACAATATTTTGCATAGTTTGTTAAAGGTAACTACAGCACAATTTTCTATAGAAATGACTTCCTCTTGTAAATAACTGCCGTACGTTGGTCACTCATTTCTTTTGCTCTGTGTTACTAAAAGTTTGATTACAAGACTGCATTAACAATTTGTGTAGTTCATTTTTAAAACATATAAAAACGTAACAAAAAAGTGCTAAAAGTTCCCCTCAATGTACGTAATAATTATTTATGTCCATGCAAAATCCCACTAACGAAAAAATATTTACCAGAAAAAATTAGCTAAAGTCCTTTGAACCCATAGCTGTTGTTGGTGTGTCTGATGGCGCATGGATTAAAATAACTTTTAACTTTTTTTTTTTTTTGGCAATAGCCCGGCATGTGTCTATTTATAATCTAATATTTTCTAGTTATTTAGTTGTTTAGTTTTATGAAACCTGATGTGTGACAGACCGTTGATAAAACAGGCAAAAAAAAAGTGCTGAAAAATGCTGTTGTATGTTTTCTAGTTTAGAACAAGTTCTTTGGTATTTTTTTAATAATATTTTATGGAGCTTAAACGGTTTTTGAACTTCAGAATATGTAAAAAGTTTAAATTTTTTTCAGGAGCAGTGATGTGTTTGTATATGAAATACAGTACAACTGTTGGTTGTGGTGACATTATTACTTGCTAAGAACTAAAATATATTTTTTTTTAAACTAAAAAAAAAATTGTACACAGTTGTGACAGAAAAACCATTAATAATATTAATACATTGGTACAAAACTGGATGTACATTGTTTATACCAACGAGTAAGATATCTAAAGGGTGTCCTAACTAGAACGCAATAGTGTCAATGGTGTTCGGTATCGTGAAATGATAACCAGTTTTTCCCTGCCTAGAATTGAAGAAATTAATGTGGAGGGTATGTGGTTTCAACAAGACGGCGCCACATGTCATACAGCCAGAGAAAATGCATCAGTCATTTCCCGGTCGTGTTATTTTGCGTTTTGGAGACCAGAATTGGCCGCCTAGATCGTGCGATTTTTTTCTTACGCGAATAAGCCGACGACGACTCAAGCCTTAAAAGAGGAAATTGGACGCTGCATTAATAAAATACCGCAGCATTTGTGCAAAAAGGTCATTGAAAATTTCATTAAAAGATCGCGTGTGTTCCAGCAAAGCCGCGGCGGGCGTCTGCACGAAATCTTGTTCCATACATAAACTCATTCTGTCTACTTTACGATATAATAAAGTTTCACGATCTTTTGTTTAAATATCTGGGAGGTTACTGCGTATTTCGATTCGAAAGCAAAAGCTTTCGAAATACAATGCAAAAAGTATACAAATTCGAATGATTTTCTTTTCGAATCGAAATACGCAGTAACCCTCCTGTACTTTATTTAAAATGTAAAAATTGCGTTCTAGTTGGGACACCCTTTACAATATTTTAAAAACACTTAATACAGGGTGACTCAGATAGGCCGAAGTGGTGTGAATTCCTTATAACTTTTTTATTATAATTTTTTTTTTATTTTCTTTTCAGTATTTTGTAAAGAAGACTTGACTGAACAACGTGCCCAAATCGTTGAAATTTACATGCACCCTTTCAGTCAACAATAAAGCGTCTGGTTGCAAATGTTCGACAACAAGGAGCAGTCAGGAACCTTCCTGGTTCCGGCAGACTACGAACTGTCCACACGTTTGACAATATTCAAGTGGTACAGGATAGTATTCGGGAGGTGTCGCCATTTCCATCAATGGTGATCGATATCGGGCCATGTTGGCAAATTTTGTAAGGCCAGCCGTGGAAAACCATCCGCAAATATGGTTCCAACGGGATGAAGCCACAGCGCATACTGCGAGGGCCACAATGGCTCTTTTACGCGACATCTTTGGTGAAAGAATAATTTCGCATAGAAGCAATTTTAATTGGCCTCCGCGTTTCCCGGATTTAACCGCTCCAGACTGTTTCCTTTGGGGTTATTTAAAAGAGAAAGTTTATGCTTAAAAAAGGACATTTAAGGATTAAAATTTCAGTGGGGGTCGCCAAAGACACCATTGTTGTAAATAAAGCTCTTTATGATTAATTGGCAAAATTACACGCCAACAAAGCAGGTGAAAACATCGTCAAGTTCGGGCGGGCCAAACACTGAGTTCTCGCGTCTAGTCAGCTGTGACTTACAAATCAGCTTACAAATCGTAAAGAGCTTTATTTACAACAATGGTGTTTTTGGCGACCCCCACTGAAATTTTCCGCCAAACATTTTCTTAGAATATTTTAATCCTTAAATGTCCTTTTTTAAAGGATATTTTTTGATTTTATCGAAAAAAGGGTCAAATTGACCCATAAAGAGACCAGTTAGAGGGTTAAGATCTTCCACAAAAATAATCCTCATACAATTCCACAATACAACTCTGACCATAAGAATTCTCTCAGACATTAACTTACAACATTTTATTTATATAGTATAATGCTCCCTTCGACCAAAAAATGAAAACTTTGACCCACTGTAAAAAAAAAAACTCAGACGTGCTGGACCATAAGTTTGTTCTACAAAAATGATCTACTCAACATACCCTTTCAGAATTATAGGGTCGCTATTCTGTTCCAAAAATGGTGTTGGACAGTGTAATTATAGAACAATATCTAGCTTAACAATAATAAATAAAATTTTAGAAGAAGTAATTGTTACAAGATTAAGTCATTTCCTACAAAAATTAGTAATAAAATTGTGCATAAAAACCAGTTTGGGGACCAAAAAGGAAACAATAAATTACTAGTAGGACTTCTTTAAAGACCTAAACGATGTTAAGAGTATATGCATATCGTTGGTCTCATGTAGAAAGGCCCTAACTCGCTATTGTTTCGAAATTTGTTTTTTTTGCGATTCCAATGTATTTAACGCAAATACACCTCCTCACAAAAATTTATTGCAATAGTGTAAAAAATAACGCTTTTATAAGCAGTTGTACAAAAAAAGTTACATGTTGAATATTACAGTGTTTTTACCTTCTCCTGTAAAGTTTCAAATATGCGAGTTAGGGCCTTTCTACATGAGACCGTCGATATGTAGGTGTTGTTCATCGATGTATGTTTAATAGTTATTTGTAATTGTTTTGAAAGTGAATTTAAAATTTTTTTTATATTTACATTAAAGATGTAAAAATATTAGCAAATATTTTGGCAAAACCATTGTCTGCTTTATCTAAATTATTCTTAAAAAAAAGTCAAAATATTGTCAACAGAATTGTTTGTTGTCATTTTCATTTTGCATTCTTTATAGTTTGTTTGGTTTTTGGGCAGCATAAAAAGTTATAAAGTTGTAACTAATCCATAAGAAAACTAAATTTAACAGAGCGTAATTTATTTTATTTTTGAATAAGAAAAATATAAATTCTATGCTATTGTTGTCGCATTTGATATGGGTGTACAAAAATTGTCACCGCATGTAAGACAGATGAAACCAAAAACAGCAGTATGTATACATATGTATAAACATACAGTCAACAACATAAATATAAATACATACATACATATCTACTCTGAAATAAAATAAATATATGTGAGCTAAGCTTTAGGCTGAATTTTACAACTTTTTGAATATTAAAAGTTACGCAAAATCAACTTTTGCAGCTGCCAATGAAAGCTAACGGGCTATAATCCGATTTATTCAATTAAATCAATTTGAAGCTATGTATATAGGCTATTCTCTAACTTTTTACACTAACAAACAAAAATATATATGTATATATTATAACATATCGAGCCATAACCGCCGAAAAAATGTATCCCACAAACTCAAAATTTTACAGGGGAAGGTTTTTTTTAAATAAAATCAGTTTGAATAAAGCCATTATTTTAAAATTTATAATGTAAATATTGTTTTGTGTAATACATTTAATTTTAATAATTTTAAATGATGTTGAACTATCGATTTCGATAAAAAAACAACAATCGATTATGGTGTGGGATACATTATTTTGGCGGTTATGGCTCGATATAATTCTAGCGAAGCTTCAAAAAAACTTTATGCCGTAGTCACAAATATTCCTTAAGCTTTAACTTTGTTTAAGCCGTCACATAAATGCTGGCGACTATAGGGCTGACTGGCATTAAATCCTACATGCTGTTAACAAATAAATACGAAAATATATCCAAATATACATACATACATATGTATGTATGTACATTAGGGTGGCCCAAAATAAAAAATGCGGATGTTCCCGACTAATATGAAAATTTGATTCATTTTAAGACTACGTTTCCCAATTTTTTTGTCCTGGGATCAATATTTAGTGAGCTGGGTCAAAGGATAAAAATGTCCTTTTTAGAGGTTTTTTGTTTTTTTTTTGCATTTCTTCCAAAGGAACTATATGTAAATTTGGTATCATATGAAAGGTCTTTGAGAGGCGCATTCAATGGGTTATCAAAAATAAAAAAAAAACAATTTTTTTACTTCAAAAATTTTTAAAATTTCAGACAAAATTTTATTTTTTTGTTTATTTTTTAATAGAATTTAATTAAATAAATAATTGAAATTTCTTGATTAGAAACATCATGCAATTTAACCCAAATGGGTTTTCCCGTTTTTTAGCTTATAAAATTTACGTTATTTTAATACCCATTACATTAACAAATTGAGTTAGCAGAGATTGTCAGATAGGGAAGAATTAAGGTTTTAAAAAAAAAATTTTATAAAAATTTAAATAGGTAGAATTTTAAAAAACGGGAAAACTTATTTGGGTTAAATTATTAATAATTTAATAATAATTTATTTAATTAAATGTTATTAAAAAATAAAAAAAAATAAAATTTTGTCTAAAATTTTAAAAATTTTTGAATTAAAAAAATTTTTTTTTAATTTTTGATAACTCATTGCATGCGCCTCTCAAAGACCTTTCATATGATACCAAATTTACATATAGAAATGCGAAAAAAAATCAAAAAACCTCTAAAAAGGACCTTTTTATCCTTTGATGCAGCTCACTAAATATTGACCCCAGGACAAAAAAAAATGAGAAACGTAGTTTTAAAAAGAATCAAATGTTCATATTAGTCGGGAACATCGACACCTTATTTTTTCTCCATACAAACGGGGCCACCCTAATGTACATACGTAACAGAATGTGTCGTGTTGTTGTTGGTTGTTTGCATTCAACAATAAAATGACAACAACGCCAAACGGAGCACCATCAACATATAAAATAAAATAATTTGTAAATTCTGGACTATTGATAAATAATCTCTTTTATTTACAGTTTTCTCTTTTTTCTTCATTTTATTTCATTTTATTTTATTTCTACAATACAAATATGCTGGAATATTTCTATAGAACCAAACACACTTGTTTACATTAAGTCATGCTCTTATGCCTGAAATTGTTGTAAAAAAAAGAAATATGAATCCCTAAATGAAAACTTTACATGTGTAGGAAGACATCAAACTAAAAGCTGCAAAAAATATTGCTCTAAAAGTATTAAAATGGATAATAAATGACAATAAAAACAACGAGAAATATTTAAAAGAATTGAAGAGTAGAAAATAAAAAATAAAAATTTATAGAAAAACTCTTAATGTAAAAGCCACCAAAGGGATCATAATTTGTGTATAGATTAGAACGAGTACTTTAGTATTTACAAGTAACTGATTTTCTTGAAAATATAAGAACTGATATACATATATACAGGGTGGGCCAACTTGGACTGACTGATTTGAAATGCTTATAACTTTTGCATTTTTAATTTAATACTCAATTGAACATTTCCAGAACATCGCTACGACGTATTCTAAAAGTTGATCTGAAGATGTTTCCATATAAAATTCAATTGGCCCAAGAATTATTGCCGAGGGATGCACCACAACGGCTACAATATGCCAATAGAGTTCAAATCATTCAGTCAAACTTGGCCGACCCTGTATGTACATATACATAAATATGTATGTATATACAGCAAAGGAATAATATACCATAATAAATAAATATTAAAGTTAACAAATGTACTTTTTATATATAGTACCAATATAGGGTACTTTATGGAGCAAAGTACAGATGATAATAAACAAATAAGAAAGTATAGTCGGTCAAGCCCGACCATATAATACCCTACACACAGAATATAAATATATAAAAATGGTACGATTATCGAAAAGTTTTGTGTTATGATTTCTGTGAATATAAATATTATATGTGTTAAACTTTATCTCGATATAAATAGGTTTAAACGATTTATGGAGGCTAAAGTGGATTACGGAGAGGATCTTATATGGGAGTTTAGGCTAATTACGGACCGACCATTATAAAATACAAAAAAATATCACGTACCAAATTTAATCGAAATATCTTCCAAATTGCGACCTGTAATCTGCGCACTGGCTTTACATGGGCAGCCAGCCAGACGGACGGACGGACAACATCGTTAAATCACTTTAGGGTGGGTGTTGAACCAATATTTATGAGCGTTACAAACATTAGCACAAATCCAATATACCCTCCCTACTATGGTGGTGTAGGTTATAAAAATCAACTTTTTTTTTTAAAAGGGAAGATTTTTTTTTACAAAATGAAGCAAAAAATCAATAGTTCTCACTGTCAAGAAAAAATACATTTTTAAGATAAACAAGTTCGAGTGCAATATTCGGCTGTGCCGAATCTTAAATACCCTGCACCTAAACGTAATAAAAAATACAGAAACTACACTGGTTATAGGACTAGAATATCCTTATTTTGGGTCTTATTCAGTTTTAGAGGAAATTTTGTTAGTATTTTATATATTGTTTGAAAGACAATTTTACGACCAAATCTTTTGAAATTTTATCTAATTTTGACCATTTATAAGTGATGTGATTACCTATTCTTACCATAATTTACAGAGTTTGTCTGATTTTCATAATAATCTTGATTGTAGTTTAACAATTTATAAAATTAAAAAAACATTTTTCCATATTCACAACAAGTTAAGAAACAGAGTATAAAAAATGGGTCAGATTATAAGGTGAGGCTTCTTTTTGTTGCATATGATCTCAATAACGTTATTTACAAGAGTTGTATGGTTGGTTGTTATGGTCGGAAGTGGACTTAATTCAGGAGCTATTATTGACTGACAGTTACAGTGGGTTTTCGGAAATGGTCAGCTATGACAAATTATGGGCCGAACTTGTTATATATCGGAACAGTGAATTTTATGCATATAAGGATATTTCACGTCGAATTTCAATGTTATAACGGTACATTTAAGATATATATTAGGATTATAGTGAATTTCGAAAGTGGACCTTATGTGGGGGCTATAGTCAAATATGGACCGATATTCTCAAAATCCAGCAGTTTGATTTTTGGAATGTATGTATGTAAATGATTCGAGTAAAATTTTGAATTGGTACCGAGATTTATGAGTATTCGGAATAGGGCTTTATATGGGGCATATGGTCAAATATGTACCGAAATTCACAAAATATTGTGGAAATGACATATAAAAAGTTTTTAGTCGGTACCGATATTTATACGATATATATAAAGATAAATGGCTTTTTCGGTTGGGGTCCTTATATGGGAGCAATGACCAATTATGGGCTGACTACCATCAAATTTAGCACAAGAATTTACTTTCCTATACGGTTTAATTATGTAAAATTTTAACTTTGTAACATTATTTATACCAGTTTTATACGTATTTAAGTGAATTTTGGAAGTGGACTTTATATGGGGTCTATGGTCAAACATCTGGATCGAACTAAAAGAAATTTCGTTTTGCGATTTCTTTTTGCATTAAACTTATTTCTGCTGAATTTTGTGAATTTCATTCACCACTTATTCGCTATATGCGTTGTTTATTAAAACGATCACCCCTATCGTGAATAAAAATTCCATATGAAATTTGTTCCCCTTTTATTATTTTAACATTGAATTTTAATAGGAAAAAAAACTGATAGGGGTGGATGGTTCTTTAAATCGCAAAACTACTGTCTATTAAAACTAAAACAAGTAAGAAAGAATAGACTCTAACTTGTTTTTACTTATGGTTGTTAGAAAGATTTTCAAAAGAGGGCCTTATATGGGAGCTATTACAAATTATTACAAAGAAAGAGAATCTGAATCGTTACAAACTTCGGCACAATATATCCTGACCACTATGGCGGCGTAGGGTATAAATAGGACCCGAACTTAAACCAAAACCAGAATCAAAACGAGTATCCAAAACTAGGCTAAGTGAGAGTCTGTCTTCCTTTTTCTCCTAAGGCACTCTGCCAACATTTAGTTAGTTAATAAGGTTTGGTAAAAAGTACTATATATGACTATTAAAAGTACCCTTACATTTCTGCTAGATAAACTCAATATAAGCAAATACAAACAAAGAAAAACACTCAGTACTAAAGACATCTTTTTTTAAGCTTTTACATATAGTGACTCCAGAGTATATTTGTTTCTGATTTATTATGCTCTATATGGATGTTTGTATTAAAATAAAACCAACAAAAGTACTTTCTGTGTGATCTGAAAACACAATCAAACAGAAGCTAGGAAGAAAAAAAAAACTTGTCTGTATATAAAACGCAGAGGAGGGGCGGTGGGTCGGGCAGACAGCATATTGGTTTATAAATATTATATGAGGATTTATAACTGAATGTTCAATATGTATTTTCACAAGCGTGCGAATATTTAGTACGAGTATATGTGTATATTTTTTAAGTATAAAAAAGAAAATCCTTCTATTGCTTTTTATACACATATTTTATCACTCAATTTTTTTTATTTTTAGCTAGTCGTTATTTTTGAAACAATATTCGCTGGTTGTTTATTGTATTTTATTTTATTTTATTTGTTTTTTCTTTATACTTTTCAATGATGCCGAAATAATCATGTTTTATTAGTCTCAGGGTGTTTCTAGCGTTTCAAACCAAAGGGATTCCTTAAAAAAATTTTACATGTATACAAAGGAAGCAAAACTAACTTACATTCATACATATGAGTGTGACGTGTGTTTTTAGCCGCTTTTTGTGATAAAAAGAAAACACAATTCATAAAATGTTGATTTAGTTCGATTTTTGCTCGTTGGCTTATTTCTTTATGATTCAGTGCGTTTATGAATTATTCATTAAACTTGTTACATCCTCTTTTATTGCTATTTTAGTTTTATTTCGTTTAGTATTTCAGTTTTGTTGAATATATTTATTTATTGATCTTATCTAGTTTATACAAACAACAGTATATTTATGTCTGTAACTTCCACAATGTTTGCTTAGTTTTTTCCCCCTTTTTCGCAAATTTAGCAGAATATTGTGCTCTTTGTAAAGCAAACATATGTAAAGTTTGTTTGGACTATAGCTGACTTCTACAGCCACAAACAGTGCATCATTTGAGTTAAATTTGAAAATTCAGATTAAGCAGAACAACCAAACCAAATCCTACTACACACACAGAAAAAATATAGTTGTACAGATTTAGCACAACAATGTCAACATTTGTACAAGTTTTTCAACAGTTTTATGTTCACTGTAATTATTTATATGATTGCGGTAACCATAATAGGATTAAGTTACGATTCAGATGATTACTGCAATCATATATATGATTGTAATAACTGGGCGATTCTATTCTGACGGGCGCAACATCTAGACGCTAAACTTCTTTTACTAATAGAAAGAAACACATTTTCAATTAAGTTATTTCTAGAAGGGGTAATATTTTTCTATATACACTAAAGCCCCGATTTGCGTCGTTAATAGGGTCCGGGGAAATGCGACGCAAACCGAAACGATGCAAATCGAATCAATTTTTTTTTTTTCTTTACAAATGTATTGACACAAAATTTCAAAGTCGACGCAAATTGGAATCAAAACGACGCAAAGCGGATTAACCCGCATTTAGAAAAGCGACGCAAATCGAAACGACGCAAATAGAATAGACGCAAATCGGGGCTCTAGTTTTTAAAAAAAAATGTAAATGTAAATGTAAATTCAATTTTAATTAATTCAGTTTTTAACTTAATAATTAACAAACACAAACTGCGAAGCTTTTTTTGGCTTGTCTGCAGAAAACACCCAGAGTCTTTGGCGGGAATCGAACCCGCAACCCTCTGACTGATAGTTCGGCACATTATCGCCTAGTCTATCGGGCACTCAGTGGACTATTGTTATCTATTTACAAGAATTTATATGAAACGAACAAATAGCCACGAGAGAGCTTTAAAGTGCATGACGGGTGCAACCAAATTGGCCAACTTTCATAAGATCATACCACAAAAACACAAAACTCTGTTAATTTAAAATTTTTTATTGTATTATTATTTTTTATTGTGAAAGATGAGATATCAGACGATGATTATCAAATCAAACATCGTAGAGAAATATAATCCAATAATAAGAAATTTGCTCTTCAAGCCATGACGGGTGCAACATGCAATTATGACGGTTGCAACGCGTCTAAAATAACTAAACAAAAATCCATTTTTTTTTCTTCATTTTCACATAATTATTCAAAATATAGTTATTTTTTTAATCAACAAACAAAAATACACAATAAAAAACTCATTTGGCATTAATTAAAAATCAACAAAAACTATTGCACCCGCCATTTAAATATTATGATGACGGGTGCAACCATTTTGAATTAAGGTTAATTTCAACACTAAGCAGTCTTTGACTTTTTCTTACTTTCACAAAGTTTCAAAACATTGGCTTTTCATTTCTATGAAAAAAGTAGACTTTAATACGTTTTGCATGACGGGTGCAACTTACTTTTTTTTTATATCGCTGATTGATAAATGTTTGCAGTTCAAATACAAAATAAAAATATGATCACAGTCTGGCAATAACAGCTGTTTTGAACAAGTGTTACATAACACGTATGAATTTTCTGTTCGCGTCAAATCTATGAATCTTAATGCTTCGAAGTGCACAACAAATTTATAAAATATAGATATTTTACTTTAAATTGGCATCAAAAAAAGTATCAAATAGTGTGATTTGAAAATTGGTGTTAAAAGTTGTCTAGAATAGAATCGCCCATATGTTTGTTGCAATCATGTTTATAATTAATATACAAGGTGGCGCAAAAGTAATCCTCCTATCAGAAAATGCTATAAATTTTGCCAGGCCCATAATGTCAGTTCTGTTTTGACATTTGTGTAGTAAACACATGCGAAATACACGCTAATAAACAATGTTACGCTACACTGCTCCAGAACGCGGAATATTGCTGACAGAACTGACATTAGGGGGCTCGCAAAATTTATAGCATTTTCTGATAGGAGGATTACTTTTGCGCCACCTTGTATATTTTTTCATCATAACACTAATCACCATAAACATTACACAATTGCTATAATCATATATATGCTTGATATAATCATGTGAATGGTAAATTTAACCATATTATGATTGCAGAAATCATATTAATAATTACAGTGACCATAATATTTTAAAAACTTTTTGAAAAATGTTGAGGTAGCTGTGGTAAACCTGCACAACTATATTTTTTCTCTGCCTGTATGTACAAGGTATTTCAGCCTTTAAATAACTATGCTGATATTTAAGCTCCTCATTCAACTCTTTAAGTGCAGTAGTTGGGTCCATTCTGTTGGTATTTTATTCCTCTTAACAACTTCATTTAAGTCCAATTTACATAACCCCACATAAGTATGTACATATATATGTATGCATAAATTGTATTCTCAAAAATTTATTATTTTTATCATATTCCATACCGTATGTGTTCCTTTGTATGCATGCAATCTCTTTGCAGAATCCCTACATGTATGCATGCACAAAAACTGACAGATTACAAATGTTCATTTAAATTTCTTTAAAAAATAAATTTATTTATAAAAATATCGAAAATATGCAAACTCAACACCAACTGCCCCCTCCCACCAAAAAAAAAAAAAAAATACAAAGAACAAGCAATAACAAACAGGAACAGGAAATATGTATTGCTTGCTTCATTCAATTTACCATAACTTAAAATAAACAGTATTTTTTTATAACACAGGTAGTTGAAAAGATAAAAATAAACTATACTGCTGACTTTAGTCCAGCAGCTGCTGTTTTAGTTGAGTTACTTGTCCTTCCGTTTTCGTTCATTTAAATTTAAAGTCTTTTTCCCTTATATTTCTTTGAAACTCAAATTTTTTAAATTTTTTTCGTTTTACCCGATTTAATGTTTCGTTTTATAATAAAAACGTTTGCGCTAAAAAAGAAAGTTTTTGCTGGAGCGTGCACAATACCAGAAGAGTACTGCCTCATTTCTGTGCTGTCAGTACAGCAGATATAAAAAAAGTTACAGGGAATTAAGTTAGCAAAGGTGACATTTTTGAATCATTATACGAGCAGCAGCGAGCTTTCTTTAAATACGAAATTAATGGAGAAAAGCGTTTCAAAGGTTCTGAACCACAGAGTATTTAAGCTACAAGTTCTTATTGTTTTTTAAAAAAGAATATACATTGTTGGGGAAAATATTAGCAAAACACGTGTTCATAAATTAAATGAGAATTATTCCTCTTGCGAGTATTAATCAACAAATTTTTCAAAAATTTTAATTTTTTTTTAACTTGAAGGTAACTTCGATTAAAATTTTTCAAAACACGTCTTCTTAATTTTGATTGATACACTTCAAAACTAATAATCTTGTTAATTCTTACTGTCAAATTGCTGATGATCTCTTTCATCGTCATAAGTTTAGTACGTTAAAGCAAAAGCAACATTAAGGGTACTCATGATAATGCTTAAAATTGCCGTTTGAGCAATTGGGCAAACTTGAGAGACTTGTTTCCTAAAGCCTTTTTTTAAGTTTTGTACAATCTAACAACGTCAGTTTGTAAGAAATGTCTATTCAAAAATAAATAAAATAAGTAGATGAAGAAAGGGGGTTTGATATCGATGAAAATGAAAGGGGGTTTGAAATCGATGAAAATGAAAGGGGGTTTGATATTTGGTAACGATGAAAATGAAAGGGGATTTGATTTTTACGATGAAAACGAAAGGGGATTTGATTTTTACTCAAATTTTACGAAGAAAATGAAAGGGGATTTGATTTTTACGATGAAAATGAAAGGGGATTTGATTTTTACAAAATTTTCCATTGTTTTAAAAAATTCTTATCACACACATTTTTTTTCCACGGTGATTCCTCTTTGCTGTTATTTTCATGTTTTAAAAAATTCTTATCGCACACATTTTTTTTCCACGGTGATTCCTCTTTGCTGTTATTTTCATGTCTATAGAAAAATTTTTTAAATGTTAAAAAATTATTTATCAAAGATAATGAGATGAATGGTGGGTGGAAGAATAAATCTTAAATCGAGTAAGACATCCGGCATAATTTTTAAAGAAAGACTATTTACACAGTTTCCATTGTGATTTTAGAAAATATTATAGACGGTGATAACACCACATATTGTTTGGTTTTAGGTCTAGAATCGAGTAAGAAATCCGGCACAATTTTTAA
The DNA here is from genome assembly GCA_916048285.2 of Bellardia pandia. Lineage (NCBI taxonomy): Eukaryota > Metazoa > Arthropoda > Insecta > Diptera > Calliphoridae > Bellardia > Bellardia pandia. The sequence goes on from OU696530.1 coordinate 41,432,120, forward strand.
AGAAAGACTATTTACACAGTTTCCATTGTGATTTTTGAAAATAAGATATACTTGTCTGGAATTATAGACGGCGACAACACCACATATTGTTTAGTTTATGAAAAAAAAATGATAAAACATTTCCGGATTTATAGACGTTGACGAATCCTCATATCACAAGATACTTATAATAAACTAATATGTATAAATACTGAGTTTTAAAACAGTAACTATTCAGTAAAAGTCAAACATTCAATTGTAAATAAAAAGAAATATGACCTCCACAATGACGAACCGGGATATTTTAGCCGCCTTCAACAAATTGAGGAGCAAACCATACTGCTCCGTAAAGGATATTGAAACTGGTAAGCCGTATAAGGTTCTTAGGATGTTTCGTCACAACAACAAATATGGAAATGTTGTGATAGCGGAGTTAGAGGAGTGGATGCTATATCTTCCAAAAAGATATAACGCTTTGGAAGATGCTGCTATTGAGGGGATCTCTGAGGAGCAATTTCTGTTGAGCAAAAAGACGGATATAATAACTGGGAACTATATCATTGAATTAGAAGAGATTGCTGAATATGGAAATTCTATAGAAGCAGATGACGATGATCAGATGTTTATCCCCAACGCACAACCCTACTTTGGTTGGGGAAGTAGTAAAAAAGCGAAACATTAATTATCTATTAGAATATAGTATTTTATAAAATAATAATAATAATTATAATAATAGAAATATATATAAAGATAGAACAAATTTTAAAATTTACTATTCTTATTAGCATAGCTGTTTTGAAATGATGTCTCGCATAAATATTGTACAATTTTTAAAGGATTTTGATGGATATATTTTTTTAGAGCATCTGGAATTAATCAAACATTTTCTAAAGTTAATAGATGAAAGTGAAAAAAATGATGATATACTACATAATAAATGCGGATTTATAAGTTGCTTACAAGAATATGCTGAAGTGATTCCTGAACGATATGAAATAAACTTTGAAAAGCAAAAGAAAATGGTTGAAGACTTAATAAAAAAATATTATTTATTATCAAAATACTTTTATAATATATGAAAATTAAATAAAAAGCATTTTTAAAAGAGTTTTGTTTGTATTTATTTATTTATTTTATTTTTTTTATATAGAAATTCTAAACACAAGTGTCCACAATTAAATGTATTATATTGTTGTTTTCGCTTATGATTGTATTTGATGTTTTTACCCAACTATTTTATGATTTCCAATGGTGGTTGTAAATTTCCAAAACTATCAAAATATTCCAAATCATTATTGTTTTTATAATATGCTACCCAATGAGTGCCACTACCAGTTGAAGAATCCAAATTAACTATTCCACACTCTGCTTTTTTAGATTGTTTTGGAAGCATATCTCGCATAAATACGCCTCTAAAATTAGGAATATTTCTATTAGCAAACTTCATGATATCTGCATCTGTAAGTGGTCTGTTGGGTAGCATATTTAATAGTTTTTTGAATTTTTACAAATTATACCATAACCTCTCTTGTATGGTTTAAGATATAGTCCTCTTCCCATAGCAATAGATTCCATTGCTTTATTGTGACGTGTAGATTCATCTAATTTTTTCTTAGCATTTTTAGCAGCGGTAACAGCTTTTGCAATTGATGTAGCTCCCGAAGTTATACTGCCTAATGCTCCAAGTGCAGTTAAAATTGGAATAAGTGGTAAGAATCCTCCAGTTTTGGGAAGTTTTATAATCCGTGGAACAACGACATTATGTTTATTTCCTTTAAATGATTTATTAATAACTTTGTGAGCAATTTTAATAGCATCTTGTATATCCTGAGGTTTCTCTTTCCTCAACATATTGGTAGCAGTTTTAATAGTATTCAAAAACAGTTTTTTTATTACAGAGCTGTTTTTTGTTTTGGAGTCCCATACCAAATTTTGTTTTTGTCTTCATTGCATTTGTCACTATATATGCACTTGTCTTTTCACCAATACTACTATCTTTTGCTAAAACTCTTTCCCAAGCTCTTTCAGTTAATATTTTGTCAGCTTGATTGCGTTCGGTTGAATCATTACTTTGTGAATAAGCTATATCATGTTCTCTACAAGCAGAATCTAATGGATTAATACCTTTATCTCCTCTAGCTAAACGTTTTTTTAGTTTTGTTCCTGGTCCACAAAATTTATATCCTGGTATATGAAGCTCTATTGGTAAAACGTCGATTAAATTATTTAATATACCTTGTCCTCTCATAACTTTTTTTGAAATGAATAAAATATTAATGTGTAACATCTTATATATACTTTGACAAACAAAAAAAATTATTAGTTACCAAAATGTGTTTAATAAAACAAGACAAAAATATTTCCGTGAGAAACAAGACTTTTCTACTGATGCAAACAGAAAACTACGTCATAGTAGTTTATTACCGAACAGCATTAGGGCTCTAATTGTTGGTCCATCTAATTGTGGGAAGACTAATGTTATGCTTAGTCTCATTGAAAGTCCGAATGGTTTAAAATTTGAGAACATATATTTATATTCCAAATCGCTCTATCAACCAAAATATCAGTACTTGGAAAAACTCATGGCACCTATAACAGGGATGGGATATTTTACATTTAGTGATAATGAGAGTGTTATACCGCCTGATGAAGCCAAAAATAATTCACTAATGATATTCGATGATGTTGCTTGCGAGAAACAAAATAATATACGATCATATTTTTGTATGGGTCGCCACAGAAATGTTGATTCTTTTTACTTATGTCAAACATATACAAGAATTCCTAAACATTTGATTCGAGACAACGCAAATATGATAATTATGTTCAAACAGGATGAATTAAATATGCGCCATGTTTATAATGATCACGTTGGAACAGATATGGCATTTGAAAAATTTTATGATATGTGTCGTGAATGTTGGCAAGACAAATTTGGCTTTTTAGTAATTAGCAAAGATAATGAGATGAATGGTGGAAGATATAGAAAATGTTTTGATAACTTTATTCAATTATAAATGCTGTTCATGAGCTGTTCAAAGCTGTTCATGAGCTGTTCAAAGCTGTTCATGAGCTGTTCAAAGCTGTTCATGAGCCGTTGAAAGCTGTTCATGAGCTGTTCAAAGCCGTTCATGAGCTGTTCAAAGCCGTTCATGAGCTGTTGAAAGCTGGTCATGAGCTGTTGAAAGTTGATCCAAAGCAGATAATAGTTGAATAAAAAGAATTTGCAAAACAGTTTTACCATTATTACTATTATTAACTTGCAAGCAACGTTATTGATCTGATCTCCCAGAGCTATATTAAGATGAATGAACAACTACTTAAAGAATTAATAAAGACTCGGTCTGTTTTAAAACAAAAATATCGAAGTTCAAAAGTTTGTGAAACTGAAAACGACGAGAGATTAGCAAAAACATTTAAGCCAATAACTGAACCATTAAAAGAACTTGTGAAAAATAACAACACTCAATATGATAAACCTAAAGCAGAAAATATTTACACTCAAGACAATTCTTTCGATTTCAATAATATGTTGTCTAAAGTAGAAATGAGTACTCCTAAGAAAGACATACAACTTAAAGATGATGAAAACAGTAACGATACAAACAGTGTAGATTCGACATTTAAGTCAACTAATAATTCATCTAATGTTATTGACTTAGCATTACTGCAGAAAAATAAATTGCTTGATACAACATATGGTCCACATAAAAACTCATATAATGTTTGGAAGTTTGGTAATAGTGATATAGAAATAAATGAAGAAAAAATTAACATTGGAAATCAAAATTGGGCCATTACACCCGGCTTGATTCAATTATTGTTTCATAAAGAACCAACAAATTATGAACCATATGAGTTGGATATTTATAAAAATATTTTGATTAAAACCAATGCGCACAAAAGAGAATTTAATTCCAAAAATCAAATTAAGGGCACTAAGAGCAAAAAGTACAACACTATTATAAAAAAATTGTTTAAGGATGAAATTTCTATAACACCAAAAAGATCATTAAGATCACAAACGCATAAAGGAAACGGAATGATTATGAAAGTCAATAATGAAAGACCCAACTATACATACTGGAACGATCCTAATGAATTAGTAGATCGACTGAGACTATTGGTTGCATCGGAAGGCGCGGGACACAATAATCATCAATGAAATTAATTCAATTTTAGAGGAATTGCAAGAAGCAAATATTATTGCGTAGAAAGCAATAATCATAAATAAATAGTGGAAGGATAACAAAATATGCCTGTTGATAAATTTGGTCATCACTCAAAGAGTCAAAACAATTTTATAAAAAATGAAAAAAATAAAAGAAAAATTCGTCAAGTTGTTGGACTTGTGTTGGATAAAAATAATAACATTAATGTTCAAAACAAAAGGATCACAAATGTTTCGTTTCCTACACAAGAAAAAGACGCTGTTAATAAACATTACTTGGGAACAGAAATCAGACAATTGCAACAAGATTTAACAACATTGATTAAACAAGAATATAAAAAACTTGATGGAAAACTTAATAATATTGATAATTCAATGCAAAACATGATATCTCATAGAGAAATGTCTTTAAAATTACATTTTAGTGAACAAATCGAAACACTGTTAGAGAAAGTACAAAGACTGGAGAATTTTGTTTTTACGTCAATAATTACAAAAAGTGAACCGCCAAACAGTACAGATCCAATAAAAAAGAAATATAAAATAAAATATTAATATTAATATAATTCAAGTATGGATGAAAAACGAGAGTTGGTTAATGAGCTTCATTCCCAAGCAAGGAAAAATTTTAAACGACGGAGAGTAATAATGAAGGGTATTGATGATTTATGGCAAGCGGATTTAGTTGAAATGGGAAATTACTCTACGTATAATAAAGGATTTAAATATTTATTAACAGTCATCGATACCTTTTCAAAATTTGCTTGGATTCGACCACTAAAATCTAAAACGGCTATAGATGTTACAAATGCTATGAATGACATATTTAATTTAGGCCGTATACCAAAAAATTTGCAAACAGATGATGGAAAAGAATTTTTCAACAACTTATTCAAAAACCTAATGGCAAAATATAAAGTTAATCACTATTCTACTTACAGCATTATGAAAGCCTCAATTGTAGAACGATATAACAGAACTCTGAAAGGTATGATGTGGAAAGAATTCAGTTACAATGGCTCATATCATTGGGTTGATTTGTATGAAAAACTAATTAGTGATTATAACAAAAAAATCCATCGAGTTATCAAAATGGCTCCTATTGACGTAAAACCTTCTAATGAGCAATTATTATTAAATACCGCTTATAACCATATAAAAATATTTAAGAAAAACAAGTTTAATATTGGTGACAATGTACGCATTAGCAAATATAAACATTGTTTTGAAAAAGGGTATACTCCAAATTGGACAACAGAAATATTTAAAATCAAACATATTAAAATTACATATCCAACGACATATATTTTAGAAGACTATATGGGAAATCCTATTAAAGGTGGATTCTATGAAGAGGAGCTACTACCAACCAGATATCCAAATACGTATCTTGTGGAAAAGGTTATAAGAATAAAAAATAATCGTGCATTTGTTAAATGGTTGGGATTTACAAATGATCACAACTCTTGGATTAATAAAAACGAAATATTGTAATAAATTTCTTATATCTATTAAGTTTATAAATAAAGAAAATATATTTAAAAAAAAAAAATGTATATGTTTTTATTCATTCCATTTTTAGTATTCAATATGTCTATTACATTAACTTTGAACGGAAACTCGTCAATTTTAACTGCAAATTATTTTCCACCCATAGCATTGGAAGAGGATTATGAATGCTCACTTATAGATTTTCATACATATAATAGCATACCCAATGTCGATGAGGATAATAATTTGTTTCATATTGGGGATAACATTATTGAAATTCCTATTGGTTCCTATGAGCTAGAAGATATTGCAGATTATTTAGAAAGTGAATATGAGCGTTTGACTAATGGTGGAAAATCGATTAAAATAGAAGCCAACAACAATACAATGAGAGTTGAAATAACTACTTCTCATGATTCAATATATTTCAATAAAAAAAGAACAATTGGAAAGTTAATGGGTTTTAACAAAAAAACTTTAAACGGGGGTTCCAATAATCTCTCTGAACTACCCGTAAATATTCTCAAAGTGAATACAATACGTATTGATTGTAATATCGCTGTTGGATCTTATATAAATGGAGAAAGGGCACATACAATTCATGAATTTGGAATAAGTGTTTCCCCAGGATATAAAATGGACGAAATTCCACGAAACTTAATCTATTTACCACTAAACACCAAGGAGATCAGTTCTATTGCGGTCACTATTGTAGATCAAAATAGTGAGCTTATAAATTTTCGTGGTGAAAATATTACTCTTCGTCTTCATTTACGACCCAAACAATAATGATTATATACAATAAAAACGTTGTTGATAGAATGAGGAGAGACATTAGTGTGTTGAACACTGCATCAGCAAGAACAACCTTAAACACATCAAAACTGAGCGAAGCAAATAAACAATTCCTAAAATCCTTGAATTTTATTTTAAAGAATAATGACTGACATAATTAATGTTTTAGAAAAACCAATGATGGATGAAAGAATCATAAAAAAAGATTATCATACATATACACCGTATATTCAATAATTTAATAATAATGATGAAATTCGTATTTCAATACAAAATCAAGATTTATATGTTTTACCGAGTGAAAGCTTTTTGTATATTGAAGGTACTGTGTTAGATGCTACAAGTGGTCTAAAATCGAAAAACTTTAAATTGAAAAATAACTTTGTACCCAATTTATTTGAGGAGATTCGTTATGAGCTTAATGGCGTCGAAATAGATCGCACTCGACATTTGGGTATTTCTAGCACAATTAAAAATTATCTATCCCTAAATGACAGCGAAAGTATTATGATGGGGAATGCAAGCTGGTCTTATGATAAAGACATCGATGTTGGTGAAGGATTTTTCAACTTTTATGTCCCGCTTAAATCATTATTAGGATTTGCTGAGGATTATAATAAAATTATGTTAAATTGTAAACATGAATTAATATTATTACGTACCAAAAATGATGATAATATTGTAAATTCTAATCAACCTACTGAAAAACCAAAAATTACAATTCAAAATATGAGTTGGAGAATTCCGCATGTAAAACTTTCGGATTATGCTAAACTGAACACAATAAAAATTATTAATAGTGGAAATGTGTTGCCAATAGCATTTCGTAGTTGGGATTGCCACTACCATCCTCAACTATCAGCATCACAAAATCATATTTGGAATGTAAAACTAGCTGCAAACAGAGAACGTCCACGTTTTGTACTAATTGCTTTTAAACATAACAACAAGCTTACCCATTCAAATCTTAACAATATTAAAGTACATTTAAATTCAGACTCATATCCCTATGATGACTTAAATGTTAAATTTGATAATCAACGTTTTGCCATTCTATATGATATGTATGTTAAGTTTCAACAAAATTTCTATATGAGGGAGGCTCAACCACTCCTCTCAGCTGAAGAATTTAAGGAAAAAGTACCTATAATTGTGATTGATGTCAGTCATCAAAATGAAGCAGTAACAACAGGCCCAATTGATATAAAAGTTGAGTTTTCTACAGATAAAATAGTAGCGGCTAATACATCTGCATACTGTTTACTCATACACGATCGTTTAATCGAATACTCACCGCTTACAGCTTCAGTCAAAAAAATTGTTTAACGCAATGAATAAAACATATTAATTTCAATATTTTTAATTGTAGATTTATTTAACAATATTATCTTTAAACTTAAAATTATATAACAATAAATAAATTTCTTATAATATCACATGTGTTTTATTTTTTTAATTCTTAAAATATACATATTTTATCCTAATATTTCAAATCCATAAACATTTCATCGTCATCATCAGAAAATAAATAATTATTATTTACATTTAAATTACTTTAATTTATATTTAAGAAAATTTGATCATTTCCATCATTATACCAGTTCGTTACTGAATTTTCAGTAATGTTTGATTCTACATTATTCGTGTCCTCTATTAAATATTCTGCAATATCTTCTAATTCAAAATCATTTTCTTTTAACTTATAATGCCCCCAAGCATATGTCTGAATACCATCGAACTTTATATATCTCTTGTTATCATTGTGACTTAAAACTACTTTTTCTATTTTTTGAGTATATATTTGATGACAGTACGCTCGAAATGTATACATTGAATCACTGTGCACATTTTTGGAATACAAACACTTTTTATAATCGACTAATGTTATTCTATCTAATGTCATTTTTTTCTCACCCTTAGATTTTTTAATTTCTCCATTATCTTTATTCCTAATTGAGTACATTTTCGCCCTTAAACCTACAAATTCTCTCATAATTATTTCTATATCACTATTACCAAACTTCCAAACATTATATGAGTTTTTATGTGGACCATATGTTGTATCAAGCAATTTATTTTTCTGCAGTAATACTAAGTCAATAACATTAGATGAATTATTAGTTGACTTAAATGTCGAATCTACACTGTTTGTATCGTTACTGTTTTCATCATCTTTAAGTTGTATGTCTTTCTTAGGAGTACTCATTTCTACTTTAGACAACATATTATTGAAATCGAAAGAATTGTCTTGAGTGTAAATATTTTCTGCTTTAGGTTTATCATATTGAGTGTTGTTATTTTTCACAAGTTCTTTTAATGGTTCAGTTATTGGCTTAAATGTTTTTGCTAATCTCTCGTCGTTTTCAGTTTCACCAACTTTTGAACTTCGATATTTTTGTTTTAAAACAGACCGAGTCTTTATTAATTCTTTAAGTAGTTGTTCATTCATCTTAATATAGCTCTGGGAGATCAGATCAATACCGTTGCTTGCAAGTTAATAATAGTAATAATGGTAAAACTGTTTTGCAAATTCTTTTTATTCAACTATTATCTGCTTTGGATCAACTTTCAACAGCTCATGAACGGCTTTGAACAGCTCATGAACGGCTTTGAACAGCTCATGAACGGCTTTGAACAGCTCATGAACAGCTTTCAACGGCTCATGAACAGCTTTGAACAGCTCATGAACAGCTTTGAACAGCTCATGAACAGCTTTGAACAGCTCATGAACAGCATTTATAATTGAATAAAGTTATCAAAACATTTTCTATATCTTCCACCATTCATCTCATTATCTTTGCTAATTACTAAAAAGCCAAATTTGTCTTGCCAACATTCACGACACATATCATAAAATTTTTCAAATGCCATATCTGTTCCAACGTGATCATTATAAACATGGCGCATATTTAATTCATCCTGTTTGAACATAATTATCATATTTGCGTTGTCTCGAATCAAATGTTTAGGAATTCTTGTATATGTTTGACATAAGTAAAAAGAATCAACATTTCTGTGGCGACCCATACAAAAATATGATCGTATATTATTTTGTTTCTCGCAAGCAACATCATCGAATATCATTAGTGAATTATTTTTGGCTTCATCAGGCGGTATAACACTCTCATTATCACTAAATGTAAAATATCCCATCCCTGTTATAGGTGCCATGAGTTTTTCCAAGTACTGATATTTTGGTTGATAGAGCGATTTGGAATATAAATATATGTTCTCAAATTTTAAACCATTCGGACTTTCAATGAGACTAAGCATAACATTAGTCTTCCCACAATTAGATGGACCAACAATTAGAGCCCTAATGCTGTTCGGTAATAAACTACTATGACGTAGTTTTCTGTTTGCATCAGTAGAAAAGTCTTGTTTCTCACGGAAATATTTTTGTCTTGTTTTATTAAACACATTTTGGTAACTAATAATTTTTTTTGTTTGTCAAAGTATATATAAGATGTTACACATTAATATTTTATTCATTTCAAAAAAAGTTATGAGAGGACAAGGTATATTAAATAATTTAATCGACGTTTTACCAATAGAGCTTCATATACCAGGATATAAATTTTGTGGACCAGGAACAAAACTAAAAAAACGTTTAGCTAGAGGAGATAAAGGTATTAATCCATTAGATTCTGCTTGTAGAGAACATGATATAGCTTATTCACAAAGTAATGATTCAACCGAACGCAATCAAGCTGACAAAATATTAACTGAAAGAGCTTGGGAAAGAGTTTTAGCAAAAGATAGTAGTATTGGTGAAAAGACAAGTGCATATATAGTGACAAATGCAATGAAGACAAAAACAAAATTTGGTATGGGACTCCAAAACAAAAAACAGCTCTGTAATAAAAAAACTGTTTTTGAATACTATTAAAACTGCTACCAATATGTTGAGGAAAGAGAAACCTCAGGATATACAAGATGCTATTAAAATTGCTCACAAAGTTATTAATAAATCATTTAAAGGAAATAAACATAATGTCGTTGTTCCACGGATTATAAAACTTCCCAAAACTGGAGGATTCTTACCACTTATTCCAATTTTAACTGCACTTGGAGCATTAGGCAGTATAACTTCGGGAGCTACATCAATTGCAAAAGCTGTTACCGCTGCTAAAAATGCTAAGAAAAAATTAGATGAATCTACACGTCACAATAAAGCAATGGAATCTATTGCTATGGGAAGAGGACTATATCTTAAACCATACAAGAGAGGTTATGGTATAATTTGTAAAAATTCAAAAAACTATTAAATATGCTACCCAACAGACCACTTACAGATGCAGATATCATGAAGTTTGCTAATAGAAATATTCCTAATTTTAGAGGCGTATTTATGCGAGATATGCTTCCAAAACAATCTAAAAAAGCAGAGTGTGGAATAGTTAATTTGGATTCTTCAACTGGTAGTGGCACTCATTGGGTAGCATATTATAAAAACAATAATGATTTGGAATATTTTGATAGTTTTGGAAATTTACAACCACCGTTGGAAATCATAAAATAGTTGGGTAAAAACATCAAATACAATCATAAGCGAAAACAACAATATAATACATTTAATTGTGGACACTTGTGTTTAGAATTTCTATATAAAAAAAATAAAATAAATAAATAAATACAAACAAAACTCTTTTAAAAATGCTTTTTATTTAATTTTCATATATTATAAAAGTATTTTGATAATAAATAATATTTTTTTATTAAGTCTTCAACCATTTTCTTTTGCTTTTCAAAGTTTATTTCATATCGTTCAGGAATCACTTCAGCATATTCTTGTAAGCAACTTATAAATCCGCATTTATTATGTAGTATATCATCATTTTTTTCACTTTCATCTATTAACTTTAGAAAATGTTTGATTAATTCCAGATGCTCTAAAAAAATATATCCATCAAAATCCTTTAAAAATTGTACAATATTTATGCGAGACATCATTTCAAAACAGCTATGCTAATAAGAATAGTAAATTTTAAAATTTGTTCTATCTTTATATATATTTCTATTATTATAATTATTATTATTATTTTATAAAATACTATATTCTAATAGATAATTAATGTTTCGCTTTTTTACTACTTCCCCAACCAAAGTAGGGTTGTGCGTTGGGGATAAACATCTGATCATCGTCATCTGCTTCTATAGAATTTCCATATTCAGCAATCTCTTCTAATTCAATGATATAGTTCCCAGTTATTATATCCGTCTTTTTGCTCAACAGAAATTGCTCCTCAGAGATCCCCTCAATAGCAGCATCTTCCAAGGCGTTATATCTTTTTGGAAGATATAGCATCCACTCCTCTAACTCCGCTATCACAACATTTCCATATTTGTTGTTGTGACGAAACATCCTAAGAACCTTATACGGCTTACCAGTTTCAATATCCTTTACGGAGCAGTATGGTTTGCTCCTCAATTTGTTGAAGGCGGCTAAAATATCCCGGTTCGTCATTGTGGAGGTCATATTTCTTTTTATTTACAATTGAATGTTTGACTTTTACTGAATAGTTACTGTTTTAAAACTCAGTATTTATACATATTAGTTTATTATAAGTATCTTGTGATATGAGGATTCGTCAACGTCTATAAATCCGGAAATGTTTTATCATTTTTTTTTCATAAACTAAACAATATGTGGTGTTGTCGCCGTCTATAATTCCAGACAAGTATATCTTATTTTCAAAAATCACAATGGAAACTGTGTAAATAGTCTTTCTTTAAAAATTGTGCCGGATTTCTTACTCGATTCTAGACCTAAAACCAAACAATATGTGGTGTTATCACCGTCTATAATATTTTCTAAAATCACAATGGAAACTGTGTAAATAGTCTTTCTTTAAAAATTATGCCGGATGTCTTACTCGATTTAAGATTTATTCTTCCACCCACCATTCATCTCATTATCTTTGATAAATAATTTTTTAACATTTAAAAAATTTTTCTATAGACATGAAAATAACAGCAAAGAGGAATCACCGTGGAAAAAAAATGTGTGCGATAAGAATTTTTTAAAACATGAAAATAACAGCAAAGAGGAATCACCGTGGAAAAAAAATGTGTGTGATAAGAATTTTTTAAAACAATGGAAAATTTTGTAAAAATCAAATCCCCTTTCATTTTCATCGTAAAAATCAAATCCCCTTTCATTTTCTTCGTAAAATTTGAGTAAAAATCAAATCCCCTTTCGTTTTCATCGTAAAAATCAAATCCCCTTTCATTTTCATCGTTACCAAATATCAAACCCCCTTTCATTTTCATCGATTTCAAACCCCCTTTCATTTTCATCGATATCAAACCCCCTTTCTTCATCTACTAAAATACATTAAACTCACAATATACATTTATTTTTCAAGATGCCTAAAGAAAGGCAAAATACTAAATTACTCGTGTTATTTAAAGAAGTTACCGTTTGTGGTATGTTAAAATTTTAATTTATTGGTAAAAATTATGTTAAGCATAAGTCCTTTTGTGTATGTCACTATGTAACTTTTCTCTTTTGGTTGTTTATAGATAATCAACGTGAGGCGGAAGAAGAGATTTTGGAAGATTTCACTTATGTTCTTGCAGCTGGAGAATATTTCTGCCATCTAAGCAGAGTCCAGGGGTTTTACTTGCATTATCGTCAAGAATGGAGTTCTTCACACCGGGTTGACGAACGGCCAACCAACGCATTACATGCCTTGCAACGACATACAATATTGCAAGTCTAGCAGATGAATTTCATGTAAAAATCGAGATGCATTGAACCCGACCCCCTCAGATATCGATGAAATTTTGTTCATAGCTAAATTTGATCAATACAATTAAACTCTCATTTTTAGAAATGACTGTTTTGCGATTTTTTGGGCGTGACACAGTGGGAACGTTTTTGAAAAAACGCAAAAATGGTCGAAAAGAGCTCCATTTAAACTACAATAACTCAGAATCGGCTAAACCGATTTCCATGATCTTGGTATCATTAAAAAGATATTTTAACAGGCTTTATGTCACGTAAAAAATAAAAAAAAAAAATACACTGTAAAAAAAAATTATAACAAAAAAAAATTTTAACTGACGAAAAAACCAAAAAGATCAAGGGTTTTTTTACAGTGTATTAATTTTTTAGAAAGATTTATCCTTCATCTATACCATATCAAAAAATAAAAATGGGTTCTTTTTTAGTTTTTTTTATATAATTTTTTAAGGAGTGTCACTTCTAGTAATTGCCCTTATATTTTATAACAAAAAAAATTTGAGGTAACGAAAAACCAAAAACGATCAAGAATTTTTTACAGTGTATTACTTTTTTAGAAAGGTATTTCCTTCACCTATAGCATATCCAAAAAGTAAAATGGGTTCTTTTTTATTTTTTTTTTAATAATTTTTTTAAGTAGTGTCACTTCTAGTAATACGTACCGACAGTTTTCGAAATAATTCGAATAACAGCGAAAATATCTGGTCACATTCACAAAATAGTTCAACAATTCTAACATTTTTTAAATGTTTACAAATAAAAAACCGTCAACAATTGTTTATATTATTTGCCATGTTTTTATTAATTTGTGTTTTATTTTATTTAAATTTTTTTTAAGTTAATTATTTGTAAGAAATTTTGCGCTGCTACTACAATCGCTCCAGCTACTACCGCCTAGGAGGAGAAATTACAGCGGCCTATCCTAAAACCGCTCTTGTAACCCTGTCCAGGAAGGATTGTTAGCACAAACGCTACTCCAATACGTTTCCTAAGCACCTAGCTAATTACCACCACTATTGATAAATGGCTCTGTTTATTCGGCAATAGCACCTAGAGATAATTTGGTGGTCTGAAATTTGCCACTAGCACAAACATCACTCTTTTAACCAACTATCTTCTACCTGCGATGTTAGGTTTAAACCACAGCTACCACATGTTGTCCGAAGGAGACCTGCAACTAATCATCAGTTAAGGGACGAATTCCCGGGCTTCAAACTGATGCCGTGGTGGTAGATACGTCTCTAGTTAGCTTCGAGTTTCATGAGGTGATACAATCAACTCTTCCCAGTTTCGAGCTCCGTGCAGCTCATGGCACCAGTATCGCCATCTCTACCCCAGCATTGGAATTGTTTATAGATGATTGTCCACCTACAATATTTTCCGCAAAGTTATTTGTTCATCACTCCGTCCCGAAATCAAACAACGCAAGTTTACAAGTCAAAATTGTAGGGCAAATTTACGAAGTATGTGTAAATAATTGTTCATGTACTTTTTGACAATTCACTTACGTTGGCGGTAAAATACACAGTATGCACAGTTTGCGAGACTTTTAAACGATATCATGACGACTCTTATTATTTTCTTTTTGTCATCTGAGGAGCTTCAATTTGATTTATGTGCATCTAAGAACATCTGCTCTAGTTCTGTTCTAGTTCTATTCCAGTTCTGTTCTAGTTCTGTTCTAGTTCTGTTCTAGTTCTGTTCTAGTTCTGTTCTAGTTCTGTTCTAGTTCTGTTCTAGTTCTGTTCTAGTTCTGTTCTAGTTCTGTTCTAGTTCTGTTCTAGTTCTGTTCTAGTTCTGTTCTAGTTCTGTTCTAGTTCTGTTCTAGTTCTGTTCTAGTTCTGTTCTAGTTCTGTTCTAGTTCTGTTCTAGTTCTGTTCTAGTTCTGTTCTAGTTCTGTTCTAGTTCTGTTCTAGTTCTGTTCTAGTTCTGTTCTAGTTCTGTTCTAGTTCTGTTCTAGTTCTGTTCTAGTTCTGTTTTAGTTCTGTTCTAGTTCTGTTCTAGTTCTGTTCTAGTTCTGCTCTAGTTCTGTTCTAGTTCTGCTCTAGATCTGTTCTAGTTCTGGTCTAGTTCTGTTCTAGTTCTGGTCTACTTCTATTCCAGTTCTGTTCTAGTTCTGTTCTAGTTCTGTTCTAGTTCTGTTCTAGTTCTGTTCTAGTTCTGTTCTAGTTCTGTTCTAGTTCTGTTCTAGTTCTGTTCTAGTTCTGTTCTAGTTCTGTTCTAGTTCTGTTCTAGTTCTGTTCTAGTTCTGTTCTAGTTCTGTTCTAGTTCTGTTGTAGTTCTGTTCTAGTTCTGTTCTAGTTCTGTTCAAGTTCTGTTCTAGTTCTGTTCTAGTTCTGTTCTAGTTCTGTTCTAGTTTTGTTCTAGTTCTGTTCTAGTTCTGTTCTAGTTCTGTTCTAGTTGTGTTCTAGTTGTGTTCTAGTTGCGTTCAAGTTCTGTTCGAGTTCCACTCTAGTTATATTCTGTTCTACATTTATACCATTAACTAAACTGTTTATTATAGAGTGCTCTTGCAAAGGTCGCAGAACTTTCGCGCTGTTTTTACTCATTTAATGACGTTAACAGCAGTCACTTAAATATCTGTTGTTTTTTAGGCAAAAAATAAAAAGAAAAAAAAAGAAAACTGCAAAAAACTTTAGGATAATTTTTTGTTCGTGTTATTCTTGTTCTAAAAATTTGTTGTCGTTTTATTTATAACGTCATTGTAGGCACACAACTACACAATCATATTTTTCACATCTAACAACGTTTGCTGCTGAAGAGCCGTGTTTAATAACAATTGCATAACAGTAGTATCCCAGCAAGCCATATGAGTCCAAAAAGAGTTTTTTTTTGACACCTTTTTCGGAGCGTTAACGCTCTTTATGAGCCCAAAAAACAATCATAATTGCTCCGAAAACCTTCAGAAAAGAGGGTCATTACATTCGAAAATGGTCCGTCAGAAAGAGCTCTTAGATAATGTCAGAAAAGAGTCTTTTATGAGGTTTTTCTTGGGCTCTGTGTAATCTTGTTTTTATCATTCTTGTGTGGTACAGCTATGTTTTTTTTTTGATCAAAGCACAAATAACAAGACAACAACGCTTTGGTACACACATAATTAAGTGGAATTTCTGAGTCATACTGCGAGCCGACTCAGGACAGTAACAAGCAAATTTTTCTTTCGCTCCGAAAATGCTCTTTTTTTGGACTCTTTTCTGACTCCTTTTTCGGAGCGCTCCTAGAATGGTATGCTGGGTAGTACACAGTGTGTATTCGTATATTATGTGAATGTGTGTGTGTTGGTGGCAGTGTTGAGTGCTGTTGCATGAAGCTGTTTCTCTTAACATAACAAGACTAAAACAATAACGAAAGAAATAAACTAAAAAGGGAAGCAAAGTAAAGAAAGTACAGAGCAAAATAAAACTTTATTGAATAGTATTTCTATAAACAAATCAAATTTGTAAGTTTTCCTTTTTGCCATTATATAAATAAATGAGTTTCTTGAACTTTTTACATATATATTTTTTCATATTGCCTGTGCTGTGTTGTTTGGGTTCTCTTTAGTTTTATTTTGCAATGAACGGAAATAGAAATTAAAAAAACAGTTTTTTACAAATGGCTGTAAGCAGAGATGGAAGAGAGAGAGAGAAATAGAAGAACTTATTGTCTTAATTGCAAGTTTTTCTTTCCAAACATATCCATTGAAAGGGGCAATTTATACAAAAGTTATCCACTGGAGAAAATTGTTTTTTAAGTTCTGTGTGTTTCCTATTTTTTTTTAAAGGGGTTTTTATGTTTTTTCTTTTCAGACTAAAATATTATTTGGAAACACCGCAGGGTGCTATGTATTTATTTGCTAGACAACCTTGTATTTTTGGCATAACTCAATTTTAATATAAATATTTATCATGTTTTAGTTGTATTTTAAGGAATTTTTTAATAAATCTACTCTATACATAAAGGCTAATATTTACTCAAAATAGCGTAACCACTGTTTTCAGCACAACTTTGTTAGACGATGTTGAAACTTACAAATGTTTTGTAAGGGCAATCATTTTCAAATAAAATAAATTTAAACTTCTATTGTGATTTGTGTGAAGCAAAAAAAAGTTTACCAAATAAACACAAGAATTATAAAAAAAGAATTGTATTTAGTGGTTACGTCAAATGTTTGCCAGGTGTGACCGTACCTTAACTTTACAGCTTTAAGGCTGTTTTTTTAATGAACTTATTTTTGAAGAATTATGCTCTATTTAGACTTGAGTAGTTGGTTTATTATGTGGAGCAAGAGTAGGGAGTAGAGTGTTTAAAGGAACAGCTTTGTTGGTGTGTGAAATATGAATAGAAAATTATGAGACAAATATAGCACGTGCCCAGGGCTGCCAGATGAATTTCGGAAAAAAAATCGTCCAAATCCCGATAAAAAATAAAAAACATCGTCATTTCGAATAAAAAGTCAATATTTCTAATAGTATTTTGAAATTTTTATTCAAACGAAAACAAAATATTCAAGTTTATATAGTCTCTTGTAAAGGGTGATTCAAGTAGAGATACTTTTTTCAATAGCCTTTTTTTACAGATCACGTGTGATCGTGTCATGCTGTCATGTTATTTTTGTTTAACATTGTTTCGAATTTCATAATGGAAAGACTTATGCCTGAACAACGCACAGTGGCGCCATTTGAGTTTTTTCGTTGCAAAAATCATATCTTTTGAACCGAATAAGATAATTGAACAGTTTAAACAGCATATGATAGATTACTGTTCAGCCTATGAAATAAGCGTTTGGAAAGGGTGCTATGATTTGTAGGGGCCTACTTATGAGTTATCAAAGTTAAAATTAGTAGAAAAATCAATTTTTTTTTTCAAATCGCAACAAATTGACTAAAAATTGTGTGTTTTTTTGAAAACCGAAAGTCGGTCAACTTTGAACGGTTATATCTTCTAAATTAAGAATGTTATATTACTAAGTGTGGCATTTTTGAAATCGTGGAAAAGTTTCCTATAACATGGGTTTATTCAAAACTTCGTTGGCGCTCATGAAAATTTTGCTTTTTGCAACCTCGTTTGCTCTACGGGCGCCACTGTGCACCGTTTACAAATCGTTCAACTTTATTGCGAAAATTCACGTTCTATAAGGAATGTGTTTCGTGCACTTCGCTCAACTTATGGTGAACTTAATCGGCCTACTGAGCGTACTATTCGCAACACCATCACCCATTTTGAGAGCCAGCATTCATTATTGGATAATATTCCACCGAATAGACCACGTCCAGCACGCTGTGAAGACACATCGCATCAATCAATGGATTTAATGAGAGAACACTTCGGTGAGCACATAATTTCACGCTTTGGGCCGGTCGATTGTCCACCAAGATCGTGTGATATCATACCGTTAGACTTTTTCCTGTGGGAATATGTAAAGTCTAAAGTTTATGCGGACAAACCCGCTGCAATTCAGGTCTTGGAGGAGAACATCAGGCGTATCATTCGACAGTTACTAGTAAAAATGCTCGAACAAGTGATCGAAAATTGGACTCAACGGGTAGACCATCTGCGACGTAGCAACGGCCAACATTTGATAGACATAATCTTCAAAAAATAAATGCCAAAGAATGTTCTTTTAAATGATAATAAATATTCTCCATTAAATAGGAATTTTCTCGAAATGGATCACGCTCTACAATACATAAATTTTAACTTTTTAAATAAGAAATCGTCACTTTCAATGAAAAAGTCGTCAAATCGTCACTTTGCTATTTTCGAAACAAAAAACAAATCGTCAAAATGACGATAAATCGTCAAATCTGGCATTTGTGCATGTGCTGCATTTGATCTCTCATGAGGACTTGGTGGTGCCTCTGGGTTATTCAAATTACTTGACTACGATTACTGTTTTCAAATATATCGCATGTTAGTTTGTCACAAACAATCTTACAAGTTTGTTTCAAACTTATACACAAATCAGCTGTAAAATTTGCCTGCAAGACCACTGTTTGTCAGTTTCAAGGACAACTTCAAAATAATACTCCTAATTAAAAAACTCTTACATTGCATTATAGCTAGTAAACTACCCTAAACTTAATTAGGCCATTAAACAGGAATTAACAAAATGTTGCATTGTTTACTTTACAACATCTAAAAATTTTCGATTTACTTTCTCTTGATAGCTTTAACTTTAAGCAAAATATTTTTGTATAACATATTTATCAGTTTACTTGCAACAAATTGAGATTTGTTGTACGTCTTTAATTAAGAATATACTTGTACTAGACTGCATAAACATAGCAAAATGAGTCCAACCAAAAGGAAACCCAACTCTCTAGTAACATTAAAGTATCTTTAAAATATTCTGTTTAAAAAATAAAGCAACGATATTTTAAAAACTTATTCAACACTAGCAGCTACTGGTACATACTGGTACATAGTTTCTGTAAAAATTAATTAAAATTTTATATACAGAGTAAAACAACAAGTAATCAATTTTCACAAAAAAAAGTTATAAAATTAACAAAAGGTATTCAATTTCTCTATACATAGTCGTATGTACATACATACATATGTATATATTTACGTACTACTTCGTTTTTAATACAAAATTTATGAAAAACAACTCTAACTAACTGGGAAATAAAAACTTTATTTTGTGAAGAAAACAATGAAATAACAAATTGATGTCAGAAAAATAACATCAATATACCAAACTATTATTGAAATCGATAAGAATGAAATGTATTCATAAATTATGATTTATTTTCCTGTTACATTAGCACAACTCACAATCTTGTGCAAAAGGCATTGCAGTATTGCATTTGCAAAAAGGTTTAGCATATTTTTGAGCTACACTAACAAAATACACAGCAAGAGAAAAAATATCATTAATAAGCAGAAACTCTAAAAAAAACATAGCAAAGCAAATATATAAATCAGAAAAAAAACATAAAATAACGAATTCAAATATAAACAACTTGAATATTTCAGTATTTTTCTTCAACGTCATTGTCATACACTCAAAAAAAAATTAAGTAATCCGTGCTTAAATTAATCGTTAGCGGTGTCAATAGTAGGGTAAGTACGGATTTTCTTATACCGAGTACAAAATACTTGATTCAAGTACGGATTCATAAAGTCAAAAAATCTTAATTTTAGCTCTCCTTAAGAATGGCTGAGATTGAATTAATCCCTAAATAAGCTTGATTCAACAATTATAAACTAGATTTAAGCACGAATTCATACTTGATGTAATCCAAAAATGAGACTGATTTAAGTATGTCCGAGTTTGAATTAATCCCAAAATGAGCTTGGTTCAAGATTTTTGAACTAGATTTAAGCTATAATTCATATTTGATGTAATCCTAAAATCGGATTGATTTAAGAATGCCCGAGATATAATTAATCCCAAAATGAGCTCAATAATACGAGATAAATACTTCGGATCTCGGCCGGCTAACTACGGCTACAATATTATGAAGTACGAACCAATGCCTCGTCTGGTTATATTTTGTTCATTTGGAACAGATTATAACTGGATCGGTACTCCTATTCTTACTTGCTTTAATGTGATGTCTTATATATCTTATATTAAAATTCACATAGACTATTTGAGAATTATAATAGTGAATTTTAACGTAGGAAGTGTGTGTTTTGTAACAACACGTTTTATTAGCATGAGGGTAGTTTTTGTAACTACACGTTACAATATTGAGAGCAACTGAGAGAGTAAATTTTATTGCTCCAATTTTTTCTCAAAATATAAGTTTTTTTATCTTAATTCAAGTAAAATTAAATCTTAATTTTCGGTTTAAGAGTTATCTTCTTGATTTAAGAGCAAATTGGACTTAAAGTAAGAATTTCTTACTCAATAAATTATAAAAAATTATTTTGAGAGCTTCTGAGAGAGTAAGTTTAACTTCGCTTATTTCTTCTCTGGGATTGATTTAGGATTTTTGTTCTTATTTTTTATTTTTGTTTAAAGTGTTTATTTAGGCCAGTGATGTTCAAAAATAAAATGTAGATGTATTTGTGAGAGATTTTGCACAGCAAACATATTGTCAAACGCTTAAAATCAGAAAAAAGTAAAGAATTTTTTCCAAATGTAAACACCTTATGAAACAATATCAGGGATCGTAAATAACAATTATCAATATCGAAAACCAATTTTAGAACAGTTATTTTGATAAAAAACAAAAATAAGTCTATCTAAACCAGTTTTTAATTTTTCGTTTTCAATTGAAATTGAATAGCGTGTGTTTGCTGTGCTTCGATCAACAAGAAGCAACAACAATGCTTAACAAATTTCTGAAAAAAATGACGATAGTCCGCCGCATGTGTTCTCATCGCTTGCTGAACGACGAGTGAATGAATGTTTTTAAAAGAGCATAACAAATGTGTGTAAATTTTTCAAACAATTGTTGTATGCAGGGTTGTCAGATTTTTTTGAGCTTCGTCGCCAAAACGGGTATAAAAAATCGCCAAAATTCCCCAAAATCCGATTTTGTTCAGTTTTTAATTTTTTTTATTATTTAAAAGAAATAAATTTTGTTTACACAAAAAAACCTAGTTAAATTTTTAAGTCAAAAATCACCAAAAATTGAGAAAAAACCAAAAAAAATCGCCAAAAATATTTTTTTTTAGTTTTTGTTACATTTTTTTTTATTTAATTTATTAATTGTTACTTATTAAACAATATTTTAGTAAAACATATACACATTTGTATCCGTTTTTGTATTTTTTACTATTTAAAAAATTTTAAAACTTTGTTAAAAGAGAGTTTAAAATTACATAAAAATGGAGATCATATTTAAAAAAAAAGTAAAATTAAGTAGATAAGTCTAAGAGTTCGTAAACTTCACTCTCAGCGATTTCATTACTAGAGTCTTGACTTTCATACATAGTTGAGTTGAATTTTTTTATCATTTCATTAGTCGGTGTAAACGAATTGCAGCATAATTTGTTTACGTTCATATGATTAATTATTCTCAATAGAGCGTCTAAAAGCTCGTATTGAATTTTATTACTTAGTCGAGTTTTTGTACAATTCATTATTGAAAATACCCTTTCAACGCAGACATTACTGGTTGGAACTATCAATATAGTAAGAACGGCCAAAGATATTCCCTTAAAATGCTACGTACCTGCTGTATCGTGATAATCAAACACTTTTGGCCAAAATTCAAGTAAATTTGTTGGAATTTCGTTATTAAAATAATTATTTCAATTTATGAACGGAAGTTTTCCCTATTGAGTTTCATACACGCCTATTGCTACATTTCGATCCATAAATGGTCTTAATGTTTCTTGAACAACGCCAAATTTAGTTTGAGATAATGTATTCGCACACTTTGAAATAGAAAATTGTCCAAAAGCTTTAAAAAAGTTCATATTTTCTGGTAATCTGCTTATCATGTCTTTTAAAAGTTTTTTTAAATACACAAAACAGTTTTCTTTAAGTACGATTATTTCTACTTCGCTCAATTTCGCATTTCTTAATTCTGTTTCAAACTCTGCTCCAAAATCAATTGAATTTAGAGGCAAAAATGAATTTGAAGAATCAATAGCTGCATGTAAATCATTGAAAAAATTTTCATTATTTTCAGTATTATATAAAACAAGGTTTGAAAACTTTTGTTGAAAACATAAGAAGTGTACAATACATTTTTTCATGTATGCTTCCTGCATCCATGCTGTAAGATTAAACTTCCAAATTCAGATTATTCATTTCGTTGACAATTGGATTTATAAAAACCAAAAAAAGACGATTTTTTTCATCACATAATTTATTATAGATGTTTTGGTGAAAATCGCCAAGAAAATCGCCAGTGATATCAAAAATCGCCAAAAAGTCGCCATGTCGCCAAACAGAAAATTTGGACGCCAAACACGTTTCAAAATCGCCACGTTTGGCGAGAAATCGCCATATCTGACAGCCCTGGTTGTATGGGCTGAACATCACTGATTTAGGCAAACAAAAAGATTATGAACTTAAAACTATAAATAAACAAATAGTAAATATAATTATTATTATATACACAGTCCCATAAACGGGCTCTCCAGTACATTATTATATGATTTTCATTATTATTTTTCATAAATAAATATAACCTTTTATTTTCTTATTAAAATGTGATATACTTTGATGTAACAAAAAAAAAAAAAAATGCGAAAAAAGCTACTTCAATATTTGTATTAAAAAAAAATATGTCAAGGGGTAAAAATGAAAACGGGAGTTTTTAGCTTAGCCACCAAAATTTAGTTTTGTTTATGTTTAATCTTATGTTTTTATCATTTTTATAAATATTTGTATCAAATCTAGTATTATCGATTGTGATTTGATTGCAATTAATAGCTTTATTATTGGCCCTTCTATATATGTGGTACAGTATAGGTATGCCCAACTCATTTTGGATAAATCCTTTGCTGTCGAGGTATATGAAAGCCTCAGGTGGTACATAACCGGTTTGCATGGTCTTGACTATGTATTCTTCGTTGCTATAATATGGTGCCATAATTAAGTTATTTTCATAGCATTCTGAGCTTTTCGCGATATGATTTCTAATAAGATGTATAATCCAATTATCTATTCTACTTATTTTTGAAGCGTTGTACAATTTTTTGTTTGAGATGTATTTAGTATATTCACTTTCCTTAGATCTATACATCGATATGCAAGCTCTAATACATTTTCTTTCGAAAACACGCATTTTTTCCATATATGATGGAGAAATGTTAAACCATATTTGGCATCCGTATGTTAAAATAGTCCTAATTAAGGCTTGATACAGAATAATTTTAACCGAACTATTTATATACTGAGAATAGAAAAGTTTTTTGTACATGTAAAAAGCATTTCTTGCTTTCATTATTTGTGAGTTTATGTGAAAGTTATAGTATAAAAACTTATCAAGGTTAATTCCCAAGTATTTAACTACTTGTTTGTTAGGAATACATATGTTGTTATTCGATTTTATACTAAACTCTTTCCACTTAGTTTTCACATTGTGATTACATTTTCCTACTGGAGGGCGGAATAGAATGGTTTCACATTTTTCCAAATTAATTTTCATATTCCAATCTAACGCGTATTTTTCAACGATTCCTAAATATTTTTGTAATTCATTATTTATATTTTCAATTTTTTTTTATCAGCGTGATAGATTATAATATCATCTGCAAACGCCATTTTTCTTTCTGTGTAAAAACTTAAACTAGACTGCTAAAAAAAATCTCAGACTATCACTCAACAAAAGTTGTTATGTGTTGTAAAACTGCTAAACATGAATTGCCTTAAAGAAACTTACAAACTGACTGCAAAGAATTCTAGAATGAATCTTATTTAGGATCAATTTAAGATTTTTCATTCTTAAATCAATCTTTTTTTAGGATTATATCAACTTCGAATTCGAGCTAAAATTAAGTTTTGAATTCTTGAAACAAGTGCATTTTAGGATTAATGCAATCTCGGACACACTTAATTCTATCCTATATTATTCTCAAATCAAGATGAATTCGAGCTTAAAACAAGCTGAAAATTCTTAAATCAAGTACGGTTAGAGATAGAGAAAAGTCTAAAAGGCACCAAACACAATTTCCTATGAGCAACACAGTTTAAGAAACGGCAAATCAAAGGCTATCAGCTTCACAACTGGCCACCACAGTTGAAGCTGAACTGGGCAAACAATGTTACGTTGAAACTGTTTGTAGTGTGTTGCATGTTGCCAGAAACTGTTTATAAACACGAAAAGCAAACTGTACAGGCTAAATTTCGCCAAAAAACATGTTTGCAAGGAATCTGCAGTTGGGAATTCGGTAATCTTCCCTGATGAATCTAAGTTTAACATATTCGGTTTAGATGGCATCAGATTTTCGATTTTACGAGAATCATCAAAACCAAAATATTCACTGCATAAAGTAAACTGTGAGTCACTGTATTAAAAAATATGTACAATTTCCTACCCATATAATATGTCTTCTTTGTCTTTTCCACGAGTCAAATTAATTAAATTAATTAGGGATCATTCAACAAACTCATAGTGAATTTATACAGGCTTATTTAGATTTTTTTTTTTTTATCAAAAATTAAATTTTTCTGCCAGGGAAGCATAAAATGTGTGAAGGTCTGCTTTACTTATTTAATTTGAAAAACAATATTTGACACACACTGTTTGCTCACCGCGGTTTAAGCTGAATGTGTTTCATCAGTTTTAACGTGCCATAGATGGTTTTTGTGGTTTAAAAGTGACGATTTTGGCAAGCAAAACTCCATGAAGATGTTTGTCAAACTAGACAAAAGCTTGCTAAAACTCAAGACAAGAGCAACTACTTAAGCAGCAATTTCAAAATGTTTGCGAGCGAGCAGGATTCATGCAAAATTAAGAAAATTGTGTACCATATAAATTGAAGCCAAAAGATCTTGAAAGACGCTTTTGAAATGCTACTAAAACGCTATAAAAAGAAATCATTTTTGCAAACGGATCATTACTTGCGACAAGTGCTTACCAGCAACAGATGCGTTCAGCCTAATAAAAATAAATCTGACCTGAAGCTTACGAGAGCGGTTCGGAAACTTCTTAGCCTAACACAAAAACATTTTTATTTTTTTTTACAATCTCCTGAAACTTCAATACACTTAGTCCAACGCTTATCTAGCAATTGTATCCCTTGATTAAAATAGTTTTCCTCAAGGCCTTCAAAATAGTGGTTTACAACTGTAATTGCATCTTCATTTGGGGTAAAACGCTTGCCAGCCAGGATTTTTTTAGATTTGGGAACAGGTCAAAGTCACTGGGAGCTAAATCAGGAGAATATGGTGGGTGGTCAAGCAACTCGTACTTTAATTCGTTGATTTTTTTTAGCCATTGTTAAAACACTCTTGTGCGCTGGTGTGTTGGCTTGATGAAAAATTATTTTTTTGTGTCTTAAGCCAGGACGGTTTTTTCGAATTTTCACAATTAATTGATCCAAAATGCTGCAATAGTACTTTGAATTTATTGTTTTAGCCTTTTCCAGATAGTCAAACAATAAAATATCTTTGAAGTCGAAAAAAAACCGTTGCCATAGCCTTACCAGCCGACTGAATTGTTTTTTTTTTGAAATCGTGTTCAATTTAACAAAGATAATTTTACGGCATTCTAGGAAACGAGTGAAACTTTTATTCAACAATGAACCAAACTGGAAATTATATTTAACTTTTCAAATCATTTGGTGTAAATGTCAATATCAAATTTTAATTTAAATTTCAATTATTTTTTTTCTATATTTCTCTTGACACTAAAAAAAAGTAGGTAAAATTAAATTTAAAAAATTATTCATAACTTTTTATCATTAAACAAAAACTACAACAAAAAATAACTGACTGCCGTGACAAAATTTAATCTTCCAAAAAAGCTGTTGATAAAAAAGATTTTTTCTCTTTGTTTTTCATATATTTTTTCTTTCTAAAACACATACACACACACACAAATACATATGTAACAAACAACAGCCGCAAAACTAAACAAAAAAAACTTAGAAATAAATAAATGAAAAAAAAAGTTAAAACCTTTTATTCATAAATAATCCTTCGTTAAGTACAACCCATTTGCCCTTTCATTCCAACACACAAACAATACATGTATGAATATATTTTATGTCAAAGTATTTGTATGTAAAACTGTGTCGGTGTTTAACTTGATATATGGCTATAATGTTTAAAGTATATTGAATGTTTTAATATATGCATGTATGTTTTTGTTTAGCAGTATATTTACCTACGATATGTTTTGCTAAATATTATATGTATATCGATGTTTTACCTACAAAACAGTGTTAAAAATATTGAATATTTTTTTTTTTTTGTTAACAAAGTAATAATTTTTAAAAACAAAAACAACCCAAAACGTGTGTTATTACAACAAAAGTAGCAGCAGCAGCAATTTCTAACAAACAACCGTTCAAAAAAAAAAAAAAAAGGATTCAATATTTGAAATGTATATTATAGAGTATAAATTTCCTAAAAATGTTTTTGAGAAAAAAAAAACGCATAAACAAAACAAAGGTTAACAAAAACTCGGAGGAAAATTTTTTAAACAATAATAAATAAATTTTATTATAAAACAAAACCACACAATTGCTAAATGCAACACAGTTTTATGAGTGACACTGGGCTACAGCAAAACAAAAGTTTGGTGGGATTTTTAAGTTTTTTAACTCTTTATAGTTTTTACCTTTTTAATAATGAACTATATAGTGTTACAAGTCAATATAAATTAAATACATAATATTGTTTAATAAATGTTTTCTTTTCAATACTACAAGTACGAATTTAAAAAAAAAACATATTATGCATAAGTAACTTAGAAAAATATAACTCATTAACGAAAACATTTAAGCTTAAAGAAGCAGGAGTACCTCAAGGAAGTATCCTGGGACCAACAAACTATCGTATTTACACATCTACATTTGCTAAAGTTACTGCTATTCTAAGCATACATGATAAATCTCAAGAAGCAACTCCTTAAGCTAGATTTACACGACTGAAATTTTCTTCTGGCTATCCATCAACCAAAGGGTTTGCATATTGTTATTTCAGCATCGTTTCATGTTAAACACTTGTCTTCTTTCATTTGTGTTATCATGAGGCTTGCATCAGCATTCATTAGTTGCTTTTTGCGACCTCGATATGTGATTTGACAATAATAGAACGCATTTTGGTCTCTTATGACCACTGATTGAGTTACTATCATCTGTTTAGCTATTACTCGCGTACTTCTTGTCAAGCCCTGATTAGTGCTGTACAGTAACTTTATTATTTATTATAATACGTATTATAATTTCATTTGTGTTGGCTAATTTGCAAAAAGTGTTTACCACTTGTAATTAAACTAATAGATAAAACCAAACACATAGATATCTAACGTTAAACTTTTAAATTTTTGTGCAAAATTGAGTACATGCAAGTTTTTCTGCACTAATTTTGCATTTGCCAATAATTTTGTACGCTTTATAAAATTGTTTTACTCCTTGTCAAATATTATTCAACTATTTATATGTTTTACTTTTTATTGACGCAACCCTTATTAGAATTTAAATGCAATACTTGGTAGCACAAATTTCAACTGAGAGAGGGATTTTTTTTTTGGAGCACAGTGTAATATTTTAAATTTTTTTCGAATTTATTTTTTTAGAGAGAAAATTAAATTAGTAAATTTATTTAGTTTGTAAATGTTTGAAAGTGTGTTATAAGCATGTAATGTAGTTATGTATATTAAATTTCATATGTTCAAGTGTGAAAAGTTTATTTATCAAAAACGATAAAGTGTGAAAAAAGAAATAAAAATACAAAACCGTAAGTATAATAATTACATTTCTAAAAATCTAACTAACTAATTAACTAACTAACTAATAAAACTGACTTATATACTAGTTTATAATATCAAAGTTTTGCGTTACATTTCTATGTGTTTTATGGCTTATAAAAAACAAACATAATTTTGATATTAATTTAATTGCATGTGGTAAACACTTTTTGCAAATTATCCAACACAATTCAAATTACAACACAAATTTAATATATAAAATATATAAAACAATAAACTAGTTTGTTCTTAAAGTATCATGGTTTGTATGTTTATATTCCTTACTAGTCATCAAATAAACAACCAATATTAACAAACAAATAAAACTATCTAGGTTAAAATTACACTACTCTTTTAATATTTACAACATGTACAATTTTCATATAATCCAATAATTAAATCTAAATTGCATTCCTTACACATGTATTTATCTCTGTATCCCCACATCTGGCACTGCTCTTTTGGCATGATAAACCCAACTCCAAATAACCATTAGTAGTTTTAATAAATCAAATTTTCCTAAAAATAAACTTTTTCCACAAAACTGAATACACATATGCACGTTTAGCCCGGCCATTTTACCAAAGGTGTTTATGTTTATGCAACAATTTGACACTAAAAATTAAATTTATTTTCAAACATAACCAGAAAATATATGTACCTTATACATATAAGCGAAATAAAATGAAATAAAGAAACTTTGCCATATGGGAATTTCTCCCCCAATATTCATATTTCATTCTTGGCCTCAATCACATTGTTCATGTTCGGTTGAACATATATGCACATTAACAGGGAATGTACATGTAGCACCGGAAATTCCCACGCAAACAAGGCACTCATACATGTAGACACATACAAACAGTGGGGAGCACAAAGGAGTACATGTTTTTGAAAGTGCACTTTTTATTGCATAAAAATAAACTATTAGAGAAAACTGAGAAACGTTTTTTGTGATTTATTTTAGGTTAAATGCTTATTAAAATAATTTATAATACAAAATGGAAAATTATAATTTTTATTAAATAAACAATGAGTGCAAAAACCTTACATGTACTCAATTTTTAGCACAAGTGAAAGTTTTGAAATACTTGCACAAATACATCAAAGTTTTGCGTAAGATTTGTAGGTGTTTTTCTTTTTTTTTTTTTTGGTATATGAATTACAAAAAAACAAATATTAGTTTGGTATAAATATAATTGCATGTGATAAACACTTTTTGCAAATTATCCAGCACAATTCAAATTATAATACCAATTCAATAAATAATGAGGAAATGGCAAAAACTTGTTAATTTACACGAGTAATAAATAGATTAAAGTAAGCCAACCAGAATCCAAAGGGGCGTAATATTCCCAAAACACAAATCACAGGCTGCACAATGAATCAAGCGATGCTTTCATAGCAATAGGCCAACTCCTTAGACGAGGGACAGCCAGACGAGCCCTTCGCGATAAGGGTTGCATCTCTGCAGTAAAAATAATTAAAGCTTGCATTATCGATTAAAAATTTTAAGGTTAAATTTTGCCAGAGAGCACAGAAGTTAAACAGTATATGACTAAAAACGTGTAATATGGTCAAACCAATCCAAATTTTATCGTTTTCAATTCTACGGTAACCACTATTGCTGGCATCGGACACCCCAGAGAATTTAAAAGCACCATATAAAGGAAATAATGCAACACAGTTACTTGGGTTTGCTTTATATGGTGGCCAGAAGAATCGAAGGAATAATAAGCAAAGAGCCTATCTACGTCATTTTATCGATTTTGTATATAAAAGCTTATGTCAAGTAGATGCAGTTACTTTTCACTTTAGCTAGCAATATTTTCTTTTAAAGCAGCGGTCAGCAGAAAGTCTCCAATTCAATTCGATTGTAAAATTTGTGTTCAGTTATGAACAGACAGTTGAAAGTATACCTATTAACTCCAACCCATTTGGACAAGCTTTGGTAGAGCGCAAATGAAAGAGAATTGAAAAATTTGTACAGAGTATGGTTGGTTGATTGGGGTACGTGGTAGTTCACTATGTGCAAACATTCAAGTACAACCTTTGGATTTAATTTTGAAGAAGTCCACACTCCACTCTGTAACACAGACAATAGAACTAGATCATATCCAGATGCTAGTCCGCTAAAATCGCTCCATATTTTATTGTTTAGTATGTTACACCTTTATTATGTACATTTTTATAATGTTTACCCCACATTTTAAAGATGTCGCATTTTTAATGGTGAGAATAGAACATAAAATTACAACAGTGTAACACTTTTTTTCATGTACAGCTGTTTCTGTTTTTTTGTTAAAAAAGAAGAAACAGATAGCCAGGGAGCTAAGATCGCTTGAAATAAGACAATGAATATCTCTCAAAAAGACCAATGGCACCTTCCCGACTAATATGCAAATTCTTCTTAAACTATAAAAATTATATATATAAACATACATTACATATATGTATAAGAAGTAGGAGATATTGTCCTATGAAATTTGACATACATCAACTTCAGAGTATTCATTAATTACGTTATCTACAAAGCCTTTCACTCGCGGTTGTGGATTTCTTTCCATAATCATATAAAATATTTTATCATCATCAGATGATGAAGACGAATCCAACAAGTCATCCAAAATTTTTTCAGCACATAAAAAAGTAGTAATATTTTCCATTTTGTATATTTTTTTTTTGTTTCTTAACACAAATACACTTTCCTAAACACAACAAATGTCAGCTGTTTTATCGTGCGATTCTCCCCCTCTAAAAATACAGAGTGTGAAAAGTGCACCATTTTTTAAATTTATAGTGTGACATTTATAGAAAAGAACACACTACACTTTAGCAGTGTTGACATTTTTTCAGAAAAGAACACAAAAAAATTAAAAAAGGTGCGAAATGGGAAAAACGTGTAACATTTTTGCCAGAAAAGAAAACGCCGTAAGAATTTTAATTTTAAATTATGAAGAGTTTGTCTTAATGAACGTTGAGAAAAAAAAATAAAATCAAACGAACAACCAAATTTTTGACAATTAGAATGAAATTATAAAAAAAAATGGATGGTATACCCTGCTGGGAAAGGATCTTTACTCTTGGTTTTTCAATCAAAGTAAACAGGTAAGAAAGTATACAGATTCTGAGACGATCGGTATACTTTAAGACGGATGTTGGACTTATTATAGGGCGTTACTAACATCAGCATAAAATCAATATATCATTATGGATTGTATGGTACAGGGTAAAAAAATGTTACCAGATAAAACGTTTTTTTCACGTTGGAGAATGTTACCAACGGATAGAGTAACTATTTATTTTTGTGCTAATGTTTGCAACTCCCAGAAATATTGGTCCAACACCCACCCTAAAGTATACCGATTGACTCAGAATCACTTCCTGAGTCGATTTAGCGATGTCCGTCCGTCCGGCTAGCTGGATGGCTGGCTGGCTTGATGTCCATGTAAGGCTTGTGCGTGGAGTACAGGTCGCAATTTTGAAAACATTTCAATAAAATTTGGTACGTAAAATTTCTTCGGCCCAAAGATGGATGGAATTGAAACTGGTGGAAATCGGTCTATTATTTCACCTTGCCGCCATACAAATGTCCTCCCGAAAATAGGTTTACCGATCATAAATGTTTGAATTATGCTAGTATCCACACAAATTTCAACACAAATGAGTGATAAATGAAGCCAAATCACATCTACGAATTTCGTGCAAATCGGTCCATAATTAGTCGTAGCTCCCATATAAGGCCCACTTCCGAAAATCACTTAAAATTGCCTAACTCTTTTAAAAACGTCGGTATCCAAATAATATTGAACACAAATATGTTTCTTATATGTACAATTTTATTGTTATCGGTCCATAATTAGTCGTAGCTCCCATATATGGCCCACTTCCGCAAATCACTTTAACGATTATAAATTTCTTAAGAATGTTGTTATCCAAATAAAATTCAACACAAATAAGTTTGATATATATAGAAATAATGACACCTAATTTTATAAGGGTCGGTCCATAATTAGTCGAAACTCCCATATAAGTGGCCGTAATTTACTTTAACTTCCATAAATCTTTTAAAAGTATTTACATCGAGATAAAGTATAACAAACATAATATTTATATACACCTGCATCATGACCCTTAATTTTTGCATGATCGGTCCATAATAGGTTATAACTCCCATATAGCACCCATTTCTGAAAAACTATTTATACTAGGTGTAGGGTAGGTCGGGCTTGACCGGCTATACTTTTTTACTTGTTTTAAGAAGCTTTTTTTTAATATCGAACAATAATATTCTATTGTTTTTAAATTAATATAGAAATTAAAGGCAAACAATTTTTTTTTTGGTCAATCCAATACTTTAATGTATTAACATGTTTTTCAATTATTATTGATTTATAAAATTTTCTTTATAAAACACAAAATTTGCTTTAGTGAATATAAAAATTTTAGCTATGAGGACATTTTAGCTATTTCTGCTTTCAAACACATTCATATTAAAAATAAGTTACTTTTTTGAAATAAATAGTTTTTATTATTAGTAAATCAATTTCTCTTAATAAGAAACAAAAATCCCGTAATCCCGAAAAATATAAATGACCCAAAATCCTGGAATTTATATTTTTAAAATTTCGAATCTCGGAATTTGCAAATCCACTCCCGTTTGTAATCCCTATTTAGAAGCCAACAAAGAAACTTTTTAAGCATTTCTTTGGTGCGGGCTTTCAAAACTTCAAACAAATTTATTAGAAACGTTTCCTTTACATTCAATTAAACTGAGAAGTTTTGTATGTTGGCAATTTATTTTTACACAATTTTCTTAAATTTTTAACCCATTGTACACATACATACATGGTAATATAGTGAATACATGTGGTAACAACAAACGTTTATTTGTTTTTATATTCATACATTTACAATTTATTTGTTGTTGTTTGCAGCAACACAAAAGCTAGTGAAATAATAATGCCAAAAAAAAAAAAAAAAAAAAAAAAAAAAAAAAAAAAACCCAGAAAGGAAGAGAACGATGTAAGAAAAAAATAAAGCAGAAAACTTACCGTTATTGTGGCATATGCTAAGCACCAGTAGAGTCATAAATATCACACCATACAATTCATTGAGAATTCTGAAAGCTGGAGCCCGGCTAGTTAAACTATAGCATGTGGAGAATACTGATGTTGATGATGATGATGACGACGGCGTCGAGCAGCAGTTGGAGTTGGAATGGCTTAAGGAGGCTGTGGATGCGGATGTTGTTAAATTGTTGCAGTTGGATAATATGGTAGAAAAAATAGCATTGTTATTGTTGTTGTCAGCTGGTAAATATGAGAACGCTGCTAATGCTGTTGCTTTTGGTGTTGAAAGGGTAGAGCTTATAGAACAGGGTTTTAGTTTTACATTTTGTGTTGTTGGATTTTGTGCTTCAGCTTGTTTTTGTTGATGTTTTAATGTTTTTGTTTTTACAACACATTTCCCTGGAGCATATAAATATTTAAGCTGCTGCTGTTGCAGTTTTTGTTTGTGCTGTTTTAAATGTAATTGAACTTTTTTGCGTTTGCCATCATTATTTGTGGCGTATTTTCTATTAGATGATGATGTTATTGTTGTTGTTGTTGTTGTTGCCGCTGTTGCATGTGCTAATTTTGTTGCTTTTGGTGCTGTTTTTATTTGTTGTGTATTTTGGGGTAATAACAATGTCACTATATTTTTTACTATTAAGCTTATTTTTTTCCTACTATAGTTACAATTGCAACAATAAATGCTGCAACTATGGCGGCTGCTACTGCGTATACTCTTCCAAATGTGTGTGCAGCAACATGTACATTTACTTAAATATCTTCGCTGGTTAGTGTAGGTGTAGTTGTAATTGCAGTTGCTTTTATATTTATTAACGTACGACTGTAATTTGCTTATAGTCCTTGTATTATTTACACTTAGTTTACATTTGTAACATTTAGTTGTTTTGCTGGTTGCTTTTGCTGTTGTTGTTGTTGTTGCCCTTGTATTGTCCACCATATTTACAATGCTGTGTAAATACGAGCTATATCTACGTTTCCTCTTCCGTCTGGAAGTTTTACGTATTTTTCTCTTTAATGCAGTTGGATAAAGACGTGTGCTGGTGGTGGTGGTGGTGCTGGAAGTTGTTTTACTACTATTACTACTACTACAACAACAACTATTACAACTACTACTACTGCTTCTACTATTATTATGGGTATTGCAAATATTTGCTGCTGTTGGACATGTTGTTGGTGTGTTTTTTGTTGCTGTTGCTGCTGCTGACGTATTAAAAACGTTGTTAATATATTCAAATGTCATTGTTATTTGTTGTCAAGCGTTATAACAAAAAGCAAATAAATGTCTGTGTGCTGGTTGCTGCTGTTAAAATATTTATTTAGATTTTCACCATTTTTATGCATATTTTTTTGGAATTTTGTATATTTTCTTTATTTATTTGTTTATTTTTTTATCATTATTTGTTATTTGCTTAAATTGTTTGCAGATCCTTTATTTGTTTGTTAGTTTTTTTTTTTTTTTAAAATTTATATTAAAATCATTATTATTTTCAGGGTTTTTGTAAAACATTATTTTTTGTTTGTTTAATAATGTTATAGCACTTTAACATTTATTTATTTTTTTCATTTAACAACCTCATCAACATCCGGCATCTAGTGGCCAAATTGCCACAGTGTTTAATTTCAACATAATTTTGTGGAGCGTAGTAAAAGTTTTTTTTTTTTTGCTCTGCAAGTAATTATAAAAAATATTGTTATTAAAACAAAGGTTTTTACACTTTAGTTGTTATTAATATATTAATTTTAAAACATTTAATTAAACTATAAAACAGACAGGCTGTAAGCGAATCTTTTATACTGTTCTAATTTTTATAAATATTTTCAGTGTTTTGTATAAAATTAAATCTTAATTTTTCATATTTCTTTAGTTGGGCTTTGAGTTCATTAAATTTAATGTTCATTAAATTATTTTTACTGAAGTAGGAATTGTTTTACAACTTGAAAAAATTTTTATTTTTGATAATTTTTCTTGACTGGGATTCGAACATGGGTTTCAAAGCCTAACTAAAGAAATATCAAAAATTAAATATTAACAGTTCAACTAAAAATACTAATTATTCTATTAAATCTTAATAATATGACGCTTTACACAGAAAACTTTAATTCCGTTCGAACAACTCAAATGGAACAACCTGCTCTGCAAAGAAGTTTGAAAATGTTTTGTCGAGAAGTATTTTAGATATTATTGTAAATATTTTGTTAAATTTTCGTTATTACTTTTGTTTACATAATCTCCGCTGTTTTATCTTTCAAAAAAACTATAACGCATGGGTTAGAAACTAGAAGACTTCAATCCCATCATTACGTGCCTTAATAAAATGCAGCCAAATTTTAACTTTTTCTGAGAACTTTTTTTATACCATAATATTTTAAATACACTGCGTTGCATTACTATAAATACATAAAACTTTCCTCAATTTTGTTTAAGAAACAAACAAAAAATCCTAATCTTTGATATTTCTTTATTTAGGCTCGAGTTCATTAAATTTAATTTTCATTAAATTATTTTTACTGAAGGTAGGAATTGTAACTTGAAAATTATTATTAAAATTTATTGATAATTTTTCTTGGCTTGGGATTCGAACCTGGGTTTTTGGTTGAATTTACATATGTTTCAAATAAAAATAATAATTGTTCTTAAAAAATCCTAATTTTAGACAATCAAGGCTTTAATAATGTGTAAATTTTACTTTTTTTGAATTAACTCACAAATGCAATCAGATATACAATTCACCAGATATATTGTTTATCTACAAAAGCTTTTTTCAGGCGATTTGTGATTAAAATTTGCCTATTTTTAGCAAATATGTTCTGATCTGAACAACATATGGGCCATTCAACTACATTAATATTTTTCACAGACAACCATGCCGCTGTTTAGCACTTTACATATACTGGTGTATTGTCTTGTTTAAAAAAAATTGTTTTTTGTTATTATTTTCTAAAAATTGCTTAGATGAGCCACTCAAATTTTGCATAATTAATCTTAATCTTCACAAAAAACTCCACGAACTATCAAAGAATAGCCCTTGAAAATTATTTTTGGGAAATATCTTAGCTCCTTCTGTAGGTCTCTCTAATTGCAGTTGAAACCATCTGACCCATCAAGATTGAGTTTTTTTCATCGGAAAAATTCTCTTTAAACAAATAAAGGCTGATTTTTTAGCAACTTTAGTATTAGCAAAACTGTTATTGGCAGCCCTGTAACATGTCACTGTTAAAAATTTTCAGCTTGGTCTATAATTTAACCATGAATCAACTTGCAAACAAACAACGCTTTAAGTTTATTGAATCAGATTATCAAAATTCAGTTCAATAAAGATCCACTTTTTAATCGGAAAATTTTATTCAGCAATTAAGCTCATTTGTGATTGAACGGATACTATAACAAACAAAATTGTCATATTTGGTGTTAAGAGCAGCCAAATCAATTGCAAGAACCGCCAATGCATCCTTAAAAATTCACTGTTTGATTTAGATTATGGGCCGGTGGCATCATGGACCTGCACATTTTCAAAGACGACAATGGCAAGAATGTTACTGTGAATGGCGAGCGCTACCGTGCGATGATTACAAATGTTTTAGTGGGCCGACATGTGGCTTCAAGTGAACGCTGCCATATGTCACACAGCATGCGAAACAAATTCGGTGAATAGTTAATTTTCAGTGCGGGGCGGGTCAATTGGACGCCTAGATCGTGCTACTCAACTGCTCAAGAATATTGTTTGTGGGGCTATGTTAAGGCTCATATATGTCGGGACAAGCCCGCAAAGGTTGACGCAGTGGCAGCAAATATTGAAGAATTTATTCGAGAGATACTGGCCGATAGGTAGGGGAGAGTATGCCAAAATAAAATCCAGTGTATAAATAATTTGAGGCGTAGCCGCGGTCAATGTCTACATGAAGTTATCTTTAAACATTGAATTAAGATAAAGACTTTAAACATTTCTCTAAATTTTATGTGTTTATTTTTAAATCAAATCCGAAAGCTTTAAAAGAACTCTTTATATGTTTTAATAGTGCAACTATTAACAAAGATTGCTGGTTTACCTGTTTTCAATTAGTTTTTAAATTTGTATTAGCGAATTCAAGTCTAGCAATTTTGTAGTGGAGTAATAACCTCGGCCAGACAACAGCTATTGTCGAGCAATAGTATGGAATATATTTTAGCAGTTTACTTATGGTTGATGTGGACACATATACCTTATATTCATTAATATTGTGACCAAGACACTTCACTGGTTGTAACTTTAACACAAATAACAAACATCAAGTGTAATTATAGTAATGAAACATGGTGGGTATTAATTCCTGTGTAATAAAGAATATTAAGCAAAATTTCAGAAAAGTTATAAATAATATTAATGTTTTAATAAAGTAGCAACTCGAATTTTCAAAATCGTTTAAAAATTATACGATTTACTGGCTATATGTAAAAAAAAAGTCATAAATAATATTAATCATACGTCAAGGTAGACAACATTTTAATTTTCAGATAAATATTTAGATTTAAAACAACACCATCATTGATTTTGATACAATTAAATATACATATATATGCATAACAGCATATACTATAGTCTTAGTGTAACACACCACTAAAGAATTGCAAATATTTCAAAAATAAATTGAGGTTAAAAATAAAAAATGCAAAAAAAAGACAAGATAATTTAAGATTTGATAAATAATTTTGTTAAAGAATTCCAATAAAACCCGCAGATTAAAGTTTTTATTTATTAACAATTCACATTTTTAAAATTGCTTAAAAATTACACAAGTTAGTAGGAAAAATGTGAAAAAGTCAAAATTAATATCAATCATACGCCAGGGTACACAAATTATTATTTTCAGCCAAATATTCAGATGTAACACATCAGCATCTTTAATTTTCATGCAATATTTAAAAATACAGCCCATACTATGAAATACTAGCAAATATTTAGAATAAATTGAAGTTACAAATAAAAAATATCCAAAATTATTTTTTAAAAGCAAGATTATTTTAAGTTTTAGGTTAAACATGTTGCTAAGAAAATAACATGAAACCTACTAATTAATAATTTAATTAAAAATTTCAAAATCGATTAAAAATTGCACGAATCTTTGACTAAATGTGAAAAAAGTCATAAATAATTGTTGAACCGTGTTCAACCTTTGTTTGAAGAGAAAATTGAAGGAATAATTCTCTTTGTCGTTATGAGCAAATCTAATAAAAGTTATGTTCTCAATGCAGTTTTGTAGTATGTAAGTTTTTTTGTTTTGTACTTTTCTTTATAATGAATTTGTTAAAATACTAAGTTAGTTGTCTTAAGTAATCAGCCAATGAAGAAGGCAAATAAAATTGTTAAGTTCAAGAGGAACTCTGTTAAAGCTTTTTTATTTAATAACCTTAGTGGCTGGACGACTCATCATTTGGTCCTTCGAAAAGTCCTAGAAAGGCTAGGGCTGGATTATATTAGTGGCATACCGGTCCAATATTAAACCACATTTCATCATAGACAAATTGGCAGTTGTTTTCCCTAAACAACTTCAATACCTACATACAATCTCAACACGAAGTAGTGCTGTAAGGAGCAGCACAATCCACATTTAATCATAGATAAATTGGCAGTTGTTTTCCCTAAACAACTTCAATACCGACATACAATCTCAACACGAAGTAGTGCTGTAAGGAGCAGCTCCATTATACATACGGGTTGGGTCGCAAATTCAAACTAGAAGCAAGGAGCCACATCATAGAATGAAACATAAAATTCTTGGCATAAACTAAACAAGGAAAAATTGGTATGTACTAAATTAATTAGTTTTTTTGTGCAACTATATTAATTTCTCGAAATAAGTGAAAAATTGATATAATAAAGTTAAAAAAGAAAAAATCTGAGAACAGCAAAAACAAATGTAATAAAGAAATTAGCAAAAATCCCGCAAAACAGCCAGAAGTATTACAACAATTTTTTTCAATAATCAAAAAAAAATACAACGGTATACTAATCTCCACATTCCTCAAAAAATATATAAATAAATTCCAAAATATTTGCAATAAAGAAATTGGTGCTTTTGTTATACAAAAACAACAATAGCAGCTTCAACATTACATTGGAAACCGGTTTATTTCAATTTCATACATTCCCACAAGAAAATAATAGAACACTTCACGCACAGATAATGTAAAATCTTCAGT
Organism: Bellardia pandia; assembly: GCA_916048285.2. Taxonomy (NCBI): domain Eukaryota; kingdom Metazoa; phylum Arthropoda; class Insecta; order Diptera; family Calliphoridae; genus Bellardia; species Bellardia pandia. The sequence goes on from OU696530.1 coordinate 41,471,868, forward strand.
TCAAACTGGCGACGAAGAAGTAAAGAACAAAAAAAGTGAAAAAGTAAGAATTAAAATAAATACATTGAAAAATTGAAAAACAATTAATTTGTGCACCACTTGTGACAGTGATAAACTTTTGAGCAAAATATACATACATTTACATAAAAGTAAAACACACTTCTTGTGTTAAGAAATAAATTTATGTACTAACATACAATAAATACAAAAAGTGTTTTTTTTTGGAATAAAAAGACAAGCAAATAGCCAATGCTTAGTAAATTAGTGGTGGTTTTTTTTAACAGCAACAACAACAACGCTAAAAAATATTTGGTGAAAAGAAAAACAACAACAAGCACAAATAATAAATAACAGTGACGTCACAACGAAACAAAATTAAGCAAGGGTTTTCAGCACAAGGAAAAAACAAATCAAGTTTAAGTTGTGGGGAACTTAGCAAAACAAATCGGTGAGTGATAATTAAATTTTTATTTATTATTTACACAACAAGGGTATTTAAAAAGCGATTAAACTGGAGAATAGAGACAATTTTACTCAATTAAAACGACATTAATAAAATTAAATTAAATAAAAATTTTTTTTGCAAAACGAGAAAAACTAAACTATAGTAAGCAATGGCATCCAAGCGTAAGTGTAAGTTTAGTCTACAGCATCTGGTTACATTTTGTAAAAATTTTGAGAACATCTCAGATGATGAACATACACTATCAAGTTTGCAGGTAAATCAAGAAGAATTAGAAAGAAGGTGGAACAATTTAGTCGAATCATATGAAGACTACTGCATTGGCGATGATAAAATTCAAGAAGAATAAAATAAAGATGATATTTGTATACGATATGAAGAAGCCTGTAATTTTTATCGTAAAATGAAGGCAAAAATACTGGATCATATTACCATAGGAAATTCAAATACAAATAAGTCCAAAAATAGAAGATCAGCATTAAAACTACCACCTGTAGAAATCCAAAGCTTTGAAGGAGGTTACTCCAAGTGGCCTATCTTTCGAGACATGTTTCTGGCAGTCGTTGGAAACGATATATCTGTAGATCCTGCAGAAAAGTTATATTATTTACGAAGCAAACTCACAGGAGAGGCATTTAATATAATTAAGGATTTCGACTTAGTAAGTGATAATTATGATTTAGCATGGAACAGTTTAAAGGAAAGATTTGAGAACAAAAGATTACTGGTAAATGATCAAATGAAAAAAATATATGGAATTCAGTCATCCCAAACAGAATCACTCAAAGCTATAAAAGCGATTCAAAGTACAGTAAATGATTGTCTTTCAATTTTGAAAACCTACGAGGTTAATATTTCAGATGATAACCCTTTCTTAATGCATTTGGTTACACTGAAGCTTCCAGAAGAGACCTTAAGGGCATGGGAGACTACAATAGATAATCATCGTGAACTACCATCATGGAGTCAAATAAACAAATTTCTATCTTCTAGAGTTGAATTTTTGGAGACAATGACAGACTTAAGAAAATCTTCGACTAAAGACAACCAAGTTCACAAATCACAATCATTTCATGCGCAGACGGAGCCCAATAATAATAGTAAAATGTGCAAAAAATGTAAACAAAGCCATCCACTGAAATGGTGCAAATACTTTAAATCTTTAACCCCTAATGATCGAATTAAATACGTTTATGAAAATAAATATTGTTTAAATTGTTTATCAACTACACATTACAAACCCAAATGCACAAGTACAAATACTTGCAACATATGTCAGAAAAAACATCATACAATGTTACATCTTGAAAAAAACTCAATTCCGAAAAATAATGTAATGGAGAATCCAAATCAAAGTCAAGAGGTTCCCTCAACCTCTGGAATCCAAAATCTCAACACAAGGGCTAATAACTCATCAGGTATAGATCAGCAGGAAAATGTTCAAGCTCTCTTTATACAGCAAGAGGCGGCTACGATTTTACCTACCGCACTTGTACATATAAAACACTCAGGAGAACTATTCACTATAAGGGCTCTCCTTGATGCAGGTTCAGAAAAAACTTTTATTTCATCGAGAACGCAACAGAAACTGTCACTGCCAGTAGAAACACATAATTTGCAAATAGCAGGGCTTGGAGGAACCATAGTTGGAAGTTCCAAAGCAAAATGTAATGTTACATTAAAATCAAGAATATCAAATTTTACGATAGTAACTGAAGCCATAGTGGTTCCAAGATTGTCAAAACTTTTACCCTCACAAAGTTTTAAAATTCGAAATTTAGAAGAGATCCAAAGACTTAACCTTGCAGATCCGTACTTTTTCAAACCATCTGCAATAGATATGATTATAGGAAGCGATTATTTACCTTTTATAAATCTAAGAGGGGTAAAATCAAATTTGTTAAGCAGTTTCGAAGCAAGAGAGTCTCATTTTGGATGGTACATTTCCGGCCCGGTTCCCGTCAACCAAATAAATGCATTCGCAACAACAGTATCAACGTCAGAAGATTTTATTTTACATGAGGAGATGAAAAAATTTTGGGAAATAGAAGAAATTGAAAAGACTATTTCCATGTCAGAGTCAGATAAATATTGCGAAGAATTTTATCAAGTGTCAACAAATAGACAATCAGATGGTCGTTACATAGTTCGCCTTCCCTTCAAAAAGGAATATCCTGATGACATGTTTCTGGGTCCATCAAAGAACATTGCCCTTGCACAATACAACAGGATGGAAAAAACACTAAACAAAAATCCAACTTTAAATGAAAATTATCAAAATGTTCTTCAAGAATACATTAAACTTGGTCATATGGAACCAATAGTGGACCTTGAAAGCAATGAGGAAAAACAATTTTCATGTTATCTACCTCACCATGGCGTTTACCGACCTGAAAGCAAATCCACAAAAATACGCGTGGTATTTAATGCCTCAAAAAAAACTAGAAGTGGATTCTCCTTGAATGATGTACTTTATCAAGGGCCTTCATTACAAAAGGATTTAATGCAAATTATAATAGCTTGGCGAAACTACAGATATGTATTTACGGGGGACATTGAAAAAATGTACCGTCAGATATTGGTAAATAATGACGATCGCCAATATCAGCAAATTCTATTTCAAGGGGAAGGTGAAAAATCAGTAAGATCGTATCAATTAAAAACAGTGACATTTGGAATGAACTGTGCTCCATTCTTAGCACTTAAAACTTTGCAAAGACTAAGTGAAGATTGTAAAAACTTATTTCCGATGGCATCAACAATTTTAAAAAACGAAGTCTACGTCGACGACATTCTGTCAGGCGGACATACAATTCAAGAAACACAATTAAAACAAATCCAACTCAATGAGGCTTTACATTCAGCTGGTTTCCCTTTAAAAAAAATTACGGCAAATAATGAAGTACTATTAGAAAATTTTGCCCGGGAGGATCTTCTAGATGAAGATTTTTTAAAATTTGATTCCTCTAGTACCATCAAAACTTTAGGTATTCGGTGGGATGCCCGACAAGATGCATTTTACTATGACGTTAAGCCAATGCAAACTGCACCTTTTTCGACCAAACGGCAGATTTTGTCAGTGATAGCTAAACTATTCGATCCGCTTGGATGGATAGGCCCGATCGTTGTGACAGCCAAACTGTTGATGCAAGAGCTGTGGCAATGCAAAGTTGATTGGGACGAAGCTGTTCCACTTGATATCTTAGAAAAATGGAATTTATTCACTAAGCAGTTACCCCGAATATCAGACTTAAGAATTCCACGATGGATAAACTTTGCACCGCAATATCAGAGTCAAATACATGGTTTCTGTGACTCATCAGAAAGGGCTTATTGCTGTACAGTTTTTAGAAGAATCACGTCATCAGATGGTAAAATATTCTGCAATTTAATAGCCGCAAAAACAAAGGTAGCCCCTATAAAAAAGTTAACTATTCCCAAACTAGAACTATGTGGAGCGTTGCTACTTGCAAAATTGGTGCAAAGCTTAAGAACCGATAAGCATCTTCCCCAGGAACTCTTTTTGTGGACAGACTCATCCATTGTCCTTGGTTGGTTACAGAAACCACCCAACACTTTAAAAACATTTGTGGCAAATAGAGTTACAAAAATTGTCAGTATTGCAAACCACAGTCATTGGAGACATGTCAAGAGTGAAGACAATCCCGCCGACCTAGGCTCACGGGGATGCTACCCACAGGACCTTATCGATGCAAGATTATGGTGGCATGGGCCCTCTTGGCTTATACAGCCGGAAGGAAGCTGGCCAGAACCACGTACATTCGATCCAATTGATTTGGAAACGAAAAGAATCACAAACTTCCACCTCAAAGTAGAGGGCGAAGAGGGCAGACAGATTGAAGAGCAGAAAATGACAGATATTTTGAATCACTTCTCATCCTTCGGTCGCGCATTAAGAGTCATCAGTTACATCTTTAGATTTATTGACAGAGTACGCCGCACACTGTGGCCGTGTAGTGCATTTAATGGCCTTAAATCAAGGAGGTTTCGGAGCTTCATGAAATTTTGCACACATTTATGTTAATTTTTTTAAGAATTTTAATTTTTTTTTTTTTTTAATACGCCCATTTTTACGCCCACCTCCCATACAACTTAAATAGAAAATGTGGCATAACTTCCATGATTTTAAATATATCAACTCAATTTTCATAAAACGATAATATTATAATTGTAGAATGAGCTCCTGAAAATATGAACTTAAGCCACCCACTTTTACGCCCACCTCCCATACAAATGATATTTCAAAATTGCCATATCTTCTGTAAATTTGTAACTAGAATATTTATTTTTCACAAAAATGCATATAACATCTATCAAATGTTGTTTTGAAAATATGAAGAAAATCCGCCCACTGTAACACCCACCCCCCATACAACTCCAATACAAAAATTTTGTCAGTTTCACTCTATTTCATTTATTAACAACTTTTTTACATCTTCGTGATAATCTAATTTGTTAAGCTTAAATTTCGTTCTAAATGAATTGATATATGGGTCGGAGGATATCAACAAATGATGCATTACGTCTTCGTTAGTAGAACAGCGCCCAGTCTTGCGCGAGTGATATAGCCTATAACGTCTATAATCTTTGTTCCTCGCTTCCTGTGCTTCTTCTGATAACATTCCTTTGAAAAATAAACCATATGTTAATTTAAAATGTATGAAACAAATTGTATATTTAACCTACCTATAGGTAGAATGGCCTCAGATACAATTTTGCTACCATGTATCAAAACTTTATGCACGAGTAGCAAAGAAAGAAAGAATGCGCATTTGTTTTTGCACGCGTAAAATAACGCATATTTTTTACTGTAATTTTTTGGTTTTTCATTGTTTTTTCGGCGGCGGGCAAATTGGGGCAGGTTTTTTTTTTTAGTCTGTTAGCTGAGACTCTCAGCTTTAATTTGGTATATGACTCCATGTGTCGCACTGCTTCGCACACAACTAAAAGTCTAAAAGAAAATCATAAATGTTTATTTTTTTGGCTCAAAATATATTGTCAAAGGAAATTTTTTTTTTAAATTTTTTAAATTTTTTTTTTTAATTTACATAATGCTTAATGTCTATTTTAAGTGAAAAAATACTTATAAGGTACATTCGGTGTATAGTTTATAAGTAACAAGCTTTTGAATATAACATAGAAAACTATCACATTTGAGACTTGTTCACATACTTCAACTTTGCGCTGCTCGGGACAGAAAACCAATGGAGGTATTTGCATGAAATTTTCCACACATGACCTTCAGATAGTTTTTAACCATCTGTGCAAAAATCATCAAAATCGGACAGAAGGTCCAAATTGATTTATTGCCGCAGTGGCCACAGTGTGCGCCGCCGTTCCGTTTCATCACAGCACGGGATTAGCTCAGACGAAGTACGAAAAACTAAAAATCGTTTAATTGCTCTATCTCAGCAGACTTACTTTTTTAAAGAAATCGAATGTCTACGAAATCATCACTCAATAAATCGTAAAAGCAGACTTCTTACCGTTACACCGTTCCTCGACCAGAATCATCTTCTACGTGTCGGGGGAAGACTAAACCATTCTGGGCTGACTTACGATGAACGTCACCCGATCATTATCGCTGAAAAATCGCGTTTCGCAGTGCTACTGGTTAAGTTCACTCATGAAATTCTATTGCATGGTGAGCACCATATCATGCTTAGAGCTTTGAGACAAAGTTTCTATATACCACGAATAAGAAATCTTATTAGAAAATGTATCCGAGAGTGTAGACCGTGTACTATTTATAAACATAAGCTTCAAAATCAAATGATGTCGGCGCTTCCTCCAGAGCGCGTCAATTTCTCGCTTCCATTTACGTACACTGGGGTTGATTTTGCAGGACCATTTTCGTTAAAATCATCAAACTTGCGAAATGCGAAAATAGTTAAAGGATATGTAGCGGTCTTTGTATGCTTCTCCACAAAAGCCGTACATTTAGAAGTATGTACTGACTTATCTACAGAATGCTTTATTGCCTGTTTTGATAGGTTTGTTGGTCGAAGAGGTCTCCCAAAGACCATGTTTTCTGACAACGGGCGTAATTTTCTAGGGGCAAGTTTGAAACTGTTCAAAACACACAATGCATTTCTCAAAGCTGCTGAACAGTCATTAGTAAATAAGTATAGCACCCACGGTTTCACATGGTCATTTATTCCTCCGTACGCGCCCCACATGGGAGGGTTGTGGGAGGCGGCAGTGAAAAGTATGAAATCTCATCTCAAAAAGATCGCCGGCAGTCTCAATTTTACTTATGAAGAATTTGCCACTCTCATTATTCGAATCGAGGCAGTATTGAATTCCCGACCTCTGTCTTCTCTAACGGAAAATCCAACTGAGCTGTTACCGCTGACGCCAGGTCATTTTTTGCGAGGAGCACCACTCATCTCTCCCCCTGAGAACATAGAAGATCATCAAATTTCTCATTTAACCTTTCTAAAACGTTGGGAACGCCTAAAAGCAGTACAACATCTGTTCGCAAGACGCTGGAAAAACGAATATATTGTGGAGCTCCAGCGACGGCTCAAATGGAAAAAGGAAAGAAACAACCTCAAACCCAATGATTTCGTTATCATTAAAGATGATATGCTACCACCTACCGAATGGCGCCTCGGACGTGTGACAAATGTTATACGGGGAAAGGATGGTCTGGTCCGAGTGGCTGAACTAAAAACCCAAAACGGCATCATTACGCGGCCAATTGTTAAACTTTGCTTACTACCCTCAGCGGAAACTCAACCAAAACTTTGCTAAAACTTTAAAATTATAATCTATTCAGTTATCAAATACTTTAATAAAAAGAGAAATTCGTTGCTAAACAAAATTACTAATTATTTGGTACATAACAATATTTCTTTTCATCCTTTTTAGCCAAAATGCTCAATAAACCTCGTTGTCCTTTGTGTTCGCGGAATCATCCCTTGAAGTATTGCCGCACGTTTCATGCAATGAGCCTGGAATCGAGAAGAGCCGCTGTCAAAAAATACGGCTATTGCCTCAATTGCTTGGCTATATCGCACACACGTCTTTGGTGTGAAAATCCTGACCGCTGCAACATATGCGGCGCGAAACATCACACTATGATTCACCAGCATCGTTATGAAGCTAACACGTCATCATCAAGTTTCGAGGAAACACTAGCCCCCTTGGCTTGGGACAAACAAATAAATGTCTCATACCTCCCACCGCTTATTCAAGCTACTCTAAAGCACCAGGAACACTCCTTGTGTGTCACCCTCTTACTTGACCAGAATTCCCAGCAGTCCTTTTTGGTGAGTGAGACGGTCGATAATTTTCCTCATTTGCGTTCTTCAAATCACCAAGAGGACCAATTTACAATCACCACTTTGCACCCAGTTCTTCAGTCGAAACCATCCATCAAAGTTAAAATGGCTATTCGGACAAAGATTACGTTTACTTTACCAGAGGCTGTTCGTGATCCCCTAGTTAAAGCGCACTTTCACCACCTACAACCTTGGGCACACCCAAATTTTTCCACCTCTCGGAAAGTTGATGGGGTTTTGGGAGCTGACGTAATAAAACAGGTGCTCTTGAAGGAAATAATCCGCCCCTATATCGACGTGCCACGGGCACAGAATAGTATCTTCGGATGGGTGATTCACGGAAAATGGAATGGCTGCCGATGCAAATCTCATGCCCCGGGAGGATGTTGAACCGTGTTCAACCTTTGTTTGAAGAGAAAATTGAAGGAATAATTCTCTTTGTCGTTATGAGCAAATCTAATAAAAGTTATGTTCTCAATGCAGTTTTGTAGTATGTAAGTTTTTTTGTTTTGTACTTTTCTTTATAATGAATTTGTTAAAATACTAAGTTAGTTGTCTTAAGTAATCAGCCAATGAAGAAGGCAAATAAAATTGTTAAGTTCAAGAGGAACTCTGTTAAAGCTTTTTTATTTAATAACCTTAGTGGCTGGACGACTCATCAATAATATTAATCATACGTCAAGGTAAACAAAATTTTAATTTTTAGCGAAATTTACAGATTTAACATAATAACATCATAGTTGTTGATACAATATTAAAGAAAGACAGCCTATACTATGATTTTAAGGTAACATGTCAATAAAAACGATCCAATATTTAGAAAAAGTTGAGGTGAAAAACAAATATTAAAGAAAAAATTATTTTTCAAAACAAAATTATTTTAAATAATTGCTAGATAATTTTATTACAGAAATATCATTAAAAAATCGAATTAATGTTTCAATTTGTTAGCAATTTAGCCAATGCTTTCAATTCATCAATGTGAAAAAAGTAATTTATAATATTAATCATACGTAGACAAAATTAAAATTTCCAAGACACCTTTAGATTTAACACACTCCCATATGACGGTTTTACATACAGTATTTAAAAATACAGGCTGATTTATGTTTTACTGTAACAAATCATTATGAAGTGGAAATGTGTAAAATATATATTAAAGTTAAAATAAAAAATATATTAATTCTATATAAAAATCAAGATTATTCAATTCAATTCGATTCAAGTCTTTGCTATAATTTATATGTGGTAAATTGAACAAAAGTTATTCTTTGAAAAGTAGCAATTTACACGAAGCAATTCTTTAAGCTAAGCTGATTACCTTTCTGACATCAGGGTGAGGGGAAGATAAGACGAGTAGACAATTGATTGTTCTTTTAATTCATGTTACTCTCTTATTCGTAAATGTCAAAAAGCACAAATGTGTGTGTACTATCAAATAACAAAGAGCGATTTGGGCAATAAGAATTGTGGTGTGTGAATACCGAAAAAATTTTAAGGGAAACATTTTATTAATCTCTTTAATGCTGCAAAAAATTGCTACCTTTTTTGTTAGTTTAAAAGACAGTTAAGAAAATATAAAATTTGTCTAACATGACGTATGATTAATATCTATTAAAATTTTTTTTTTTTGGGAATTTATTGCATAAATCCTGAATGAAGACACTTGAAGACCTACATTTTTAAAAAAATATTTTTATTTGGATATGACGGCTAACTAAAAATTGCAACAATTTAGGTTTGACATAAAATTTTTAATTATTTTGCTAAACAAAAAAAAATATTTTACAATTTTATATTGTTTTTTTTTTTTGTATAAAAATCATAAAAAATTCTTTATTCATACATTTAAAGTAAGAATTTTGGCTACTAAGAATATTATAAAAATATTAAATTTATCTAACATTAATGATTCATATTATTATGACTTTTTAGGAACTTGTATTAAAACTCTTGTAATTTGAAGCCATTTCGAAAATGTGTAAACAAATGAAAGTAACTATAAAGCTATACCAGATGTAAGGAAACAATTTGTTTTAAAATTCTTACTTATTTCCTACCTAAATTTTGGCCCCAGAAGGAATTTTATAAATTAAACCATTACTTTAAATTCCTATAAAACTCGACAATATTTCCAACAAAAATTAATAGAGAAATGTGCCCAAAAAAAAAAGAATTTTTTTTAACATATGTAGCTACTTATTTGTTATGGATGTTATTTTATCAATTTATTATTTAAAAAAAATGTTTACGAGTTTATTTTATGCTAATGGTTTTTGTTATTTTTTACCTCCTTATCGTTAGAATTGCGGGAACAACTAAAAAAAATAAACAAAAATATATTTAACTATAATAATAAACAAAAACACACAATATAAGCCACTGAATTGGAAAATCGTTAAGTTTTATTTTATGTTTGTTTTTGTATAAATAATATTTTACATTAAAATATTAAAAAAAAAATTTTTTTTTGGCAAACTAAAAAAAAATTTGCAGGAAAAGCAATTTAAAGTTACAAAAACGGAAAGCTATATTATAGAAAAACAGCTATGAGCGGTTTTTGTGTAACTCAATCAATTAAGTGAAATTTAATGAATGAAGTAAATAAAGTAAAGTAAAATACAGCAAATATTTTATAAATTTATTATAGCTTTAAAATTAAAAAGGTAATTGAACAAAATTTGTGTTAAAATATACTGAAATATAATGGGCAAATAATATGAAATTTACATTTGCTGAGATACAGCTAAAGTTATGAGAGGAGCTTGAATATTTTTTTTGCCAGATTAAATACTCTTTAAGCATATTTAATCTCAATATAGCAGATCGTTACAAAATTGTAAATATTTTGAAAAAATTTAGATTGAAAAAGAACACTAAAAAAATCACTTTAAAAATTAAGAACTGTACAAGAAAAAACATGAATAACGTTAAAAAAAAAAATAATATGAAAAACAAAAATTAATGTTTTAATAAAGTAGCAACTCGAATTTTCAAAATCGTTGTAAAATTACGATTTACATGGCTAAATGTAAACAAAGTCATAAATAATATTAATCATACGTCAAGGTAGACAACATTTTAATTTTCAGAGAAATATTTGGATTTAAAACAACACCTTCATTGATTTTGATACAATTACATACACATATATAAATATACATAAGTATATATGCTTAACAGCTTATGTAAAACATCACTATAGAAATGCAAATATTTAAAATCAAAAATGAAAAAAAAAAATAATTTTTAAAAGACAAGATAACTTATGATTTGTTAAATAATTTTGTTAAAGAATAACAATAAAACCCGCATATTAAAGTTTTAATTCATTAGCAATTAAAATGTTTTAAATTGCTTAAAAATTATACAAGTTATTAGGCAAAATGTGAAAAAGTCAAAACTAATATCAATCATACGCAAAGGTACACAAAATTTAAATTTTCAGAGAAATATACATATTAACCACACCAACTTCTATAATTTTGATACAATATTAAAAAAGACAGCCTACACTATAATTTTAATCTAAGACCCCGTTAAAAACTAGCAAATATTTAGAAAAAACTGAGGAAAAACAAAAAAAAATATTTTTAAAAACATAGGTGTCATAGAAACCAATATTGTCAGAATTGGTTTTAAAACCGACAAAAAAAAATACTTTGGTGTCATAGAGCACTGCTACACGTTCAATAAATATCGTGATACTAGAAATATCTTGATATTTATTGAACGTTTGCTTCTCTTTTGTACTTGGAATTAGTATGAGAATGTTTAGAAAAGCAAATGTTTTTGAATTTAAATGTATTTAGTGCAACAGCCTAGTCTATACGTATCCAGTCGAATCGACATATGTAGATCATCAGAGATAAAAAGAATCGTGCCTAACTATCTTATCGTCTTACTAACACAATAAACATATGAAATACATTTAAAAATTCTAGAATTAAAATTATGAAATAATTTTAATAAAAAATATAAATTTAAGACTTTATTTTCATTCCTTTTATTAGATTATTCTAAATAAAATTATTCGAATTATTCGTCATGTAGAACGCACTCTCTGGTATACGCTCCACTTCAGAACCTCAATATTATGAGCAGTTCTTTTCCATATGTTTTCCATATAAAGGCCATAGCTTTGAATAAATTGATATTGTACGAATGTTCATAATCCAATTTTTAATTTTATACCCAATAGCAATATTCATTGTCGCCACAAACATAATTAAACTGGCTGTGTTAAACAAAACAATGACAATTTTAACCTTGTAACATTTAGCTATACAATTATTATTTATTGCAAATACAATGATCTTGCGCTTTTTATGCGCTATTTATTAATACTCAAAGATAGCTCACACCTATAATGACCAGACAATAAACCTTAAATTATCTGCCACCTCTATTTCTTGTTTGTTTGTTTTAATAGAAATAACAGCAGCATAAACAATACAGTCTTAAGTTATTGTCTTATTTATCTATTGTTAAAAGTTATTTCTATAGTTTCTTTCTGGGAACAATCAGTGCTTTAAGGAAAAACAAAAAATCAAATAAATAAAGATATATACTTTAATATTAAACTATATGTGGAGGATATTCTATATGTGAAGATATTGGTTGGATAAAACAGTAAAATTCTGTATTAATTTCATTAACTATAAAGATTGTTGTTGTCTATAGTTATAGAGTCAACTCTATTAGTCAACTCTGTTGACAAAATGATTGAAACATTTTATGGGTACAACATTGTAGTTATCAATATATGCATGCAAGTATTTCAGAAACTTTACAACATTCAAAGTCTGGTCCACCGTGGAACTCAAAACAACTTTCTTCGTTGAAAATTTTGAAAAATAAATACTACAGAAAATATAAAAAATCAAGACGACCTGAAATATACTGTACTTTGAGCAAAATATAACTTGCAAAACAATAAAATGTATAGCGATTATTTATGCCCCTGACAGACATAGGATTTCTATACCATAATACAAATACTATGGTTTTTGATACTAAATTGCCTTAACAGACATGTAGTACATATCAGAGATCAGTTATGAATACTGAAAAAGTGAGTATACTGGAATCATGATTTATAATTTGTTATACTTATACGTACTCATACTTGTCTCAATATCATCAAACCAATATTCATATTTAAAGTTTGAAGTACTCATTATTACTTTTGACTCTCCTTAACTCAATGTACGTAGACGATAAAAAAAAAATAAGTATGACTCGCATACACTCATGCGAGTGTCATTCATTTTTACAGTCCGCTTATAAAAATTATATAAAATAATAAATGTTATATTTTCCCCAATATGTTTTCCTATAAACTTAATTGTATGTTTTTATATTTCTTTTTTACTTATTTTGTATAAATACCTAACGGAATAAGCTGACATTTTTTTTCAGTGATTTAACTGAGTTGAATACTTTATGAGTATGTGAGTATTTTTCTTCAAATGTAAATCTAAATACCGTTGTTTATGAATCAAAAATATTGAGAATGGTATGAGCTCGAAGTCGGCGTAGTACTCATACTTATATCAACTTGCATTTATAAGTCAACGTTGTTGTGAGTTTGAGTAACTCAGAGTAGTTAAATTTCAATGATGTAAAACCACTTATACTTAAAGTGTTATGAGTAGTTGTGAATCGTAAAACAACGAATCATTGCCGATCTCTGGTACATATACATACTAGTATTTTTGTTTTTACTTTTGATCAAAAAAAAAAAATTAAAAGAAATTAAATAAAATATAACTGTCATTAAAGGAACTGACAATCGATTTTGTGAGAGGGTTTCCCCAATGTTTATTGAACACAGACAACATACTACATTTATATCACGATTATTTTCGTAGTATTGAAACCAGATATAAACCAGCTTGTTTTATGGTTTAATTGTAGTACAAGTTAACACACATGTGGTATAGTATAATAATATGGTATGCAAATCCTATGTCTGTCTAGGGTATTAGTGAGAATGAAACATAATTTCAAATACCATCCAAGGTCATTTTTAAAACCTTTTCTTTACTTAACGTTAACTTCATCGCCTTTTACTCAATGCAAAAGGATGAAACTTTGCAGGCATACATATTCCCGATGATAAAATTTGGGGTGGGGGGGGTATTGAAAAGAAATTTTTTTTTTTTTACTTTGCAGACATTCGCCAGGATAAAATCCGTTACAAGATTTGATTTTCCGAAGCGAAGCTAAATAAAAGCATTTAAAAACAACGAGTTTGGCTGTTTTTAACGGGTTCCGATCGCAAAAAATAAAGAAATCTAAACCGTGCAATATTAAAGCATTGGAAGTGATGGAGAGACTGCGAAATTTATCATAACATTAAATATTAATCCACAAGTGTAAAGTTTTATTATATAAATATACATTTTTTTTATCTATATTGTAAATAAAAAACAAAACATATAAAAAAAATGTTCTTAACTGTTTCGCGTGCTGTGTGGCACCGTCTAGTCAGCCAAGTTCAGCTCTTTAATTTTGGGTAAAAAAATGTAATCATCGTAATTAATAATTTTCTTATTAATTAAAGTTATTCATTACTAAAAAGTAAAAAATAAATAAAAAATAAATATTATTAATTAATATTAAATATTAACAATATAATCAGTTGTGAAAACAAAATAAATATAAATACTAAAAAAATCGACTAAAAGTCAAAAAATAAGAACATTTCAAACAACATAAACTTTGATATGAAAATGGAAAAAATCTCACACATCCCTTAAAGAAAAGCGTGGGGCACCCATACCAACCTGAACTTAAAAAAACATGACTGCCGTGAGTACATTTTAATATTTCAGACCGAAAGAAATACATCCACTCATGTTTAAAGCTACGAATTTGTAATAATTGAGCATTTTCTTTCATAACAAACGAATCTGTTTTGGAAATACATTTTAATGCATTTATAATCTAATTTTAAAAATTTTTGTTTTAAGATTCTCTTTAGTCCATTCGACCAGGATGGGCCCTGACTGACGAACGGGTTAAGCTAGATTTACACGATTGAAATTTTCTTCAAAATTGCTCTTCAAAATGCTTCAAACTCGTGTAAACAGCAAAAATTCTTCAAAATAACTATTAAATAAATAAATTTTGAAGAAAATTTCAATCGTGTAAATCTAGCTTTACGTAAAAAACTATGTGTTTCGGGAACAAGGTCCCTAATTTCAGCAGAATACATTCTATTTTAGCATCGATAGAACAGTGAAACACAATCGCGACGATGCTCCAATGAATCAATAGAGTTGGATACCCTACTGTCACCGATAAGCATCTTTGCCCTCTCCTGTACGCGCTCAAGTAACTCCAAAATAGACCTCGAAGCACCGGCCCATGCATGAGAGTTGTATTCCATTTTCGGTGGAATATAGGTGGTATAAATGATTCAGATGGAATATTTCCTACACTGTTTAAAAAAAAACCAAGGCACTTGAACGCTTCTTTTGACATTTGGAAAATGTGTTTGGTTCAGCGGACATCACACTGGATTCACATGCCTAGAACGCCAAGAGCATCTGATTCCTTAATATTTACACCGCCCCTAAAAACAGACAAAGCAACATGATCTGTTGTGCATTTGTGCGTTACTATCCAATATTTTGTCTAGGTAAGAAGGCAGGTGTGAGTCATCCTCACACCATCACCCAGAGACCAATATGGTTCATTGTGATGAATATTTTGTCTAACGTGCGTTAAAATCGACTCTGTTCGCACAACCCTATTCTGAGATTGTCTTAAGATCTTGGCTCAGCGTATCATTCATATTTTGTCTCATTTCGCCAATCTCCAAAGGGTGTGGTCTATGGTTAAATGAGTATGAATACCAAATGTTGCTATCATCTGCAAAAGAATAAATAGGATTGGAAGTTTGACATAGAAGGTCATTTATAAAAATGCAAGATTATTGTATGTCAATTGTATTGGCCAATTTCATAAATGTTTGCTAATTATAGACGCAGATGTTAGAAGTTGAGACGCAATTAAACACAAGCCACTGTACATGAACTTTACAAGGCAAGACATGACAATATCGGCCAGAATTCTTCAAGACACCAAACACAATTTGCAGGCTTTGCAAATAATGTTGGGATAATATGTATTGTCATAGCTAAACACACAATAACATGTTTGTTTGGCTTTAATTCTAATAGTAAACAACTTTTTCTCCCAGCCAATAATCCCAAGATGTTTTACTTCCATACATATAAAATGTTTATTTTTTACACTTTTTTTTTCTTAGAAAAAAATACTGTTGAAAAACGTACAAATAAAATATAACAAAATAAAAAAAACAGCAACAACATAAAATGAACGTGCAAATAATGAAAAATATAATGACGTTCAAGTTTTCTTAGCGCTGGCAAAGCAACACAGGAAAACAAAGACGTAAAGGCAGGGTACTAATGGCGAAACAAAAAAAAAAATGTTATTGCACTTTGCTAAAGTTGCAGACATGACAAACAAACAAAAGCAATTAAAATGACTATAAACAAAAGACAATGAGCAGTAGGAAGAAGACATTGATAATGATAAAAATAATAATGACACCTTGTTTATGGTGTTGTTTTCATTTTATTTATGTTGTTGTTGATGTTTTAGTATCACTTTTCTTTTTAAACATGTCGTTAAATTATTTTAGCTTTTCGTTGTTGCTGTTGTTGTTGTTGTTGTTTTTGTTAATGTGCTTAAAGAAACATTTAATTGTTTCGCGCACATGAGACTTTTACTAATACTGAATGTGAAATGAAACATGTGTATTTAGTTGAAGGTTTTTTGTTACACAAATAAAAAGATTTTGTAACAAAACTTTTAATAATAAAGGAATATACTAAAGAAAACGTATATTTAATTTAAGAAGATTTAAGTAAGTTCCTAATGAACAAGTTCATTTCTAGACAGAAGCCCAAATACATATATTTACATAAATCCCTAAAAGCAAAGGATACATTCTTGTTTTGAATGCATAAAATAAATATTTGTTTATGACTTTTTATACAAAAAGTTTTAACAAAATTAAAAACTATTGAAAAAAATTTTAAAAATTTAATTCAAAGCTAAAATTTTGCAATTTCTTTTGAGCCTTAATATCCACTTATATACATATGTACATATATCTTACGCAAACTTAAGTGTTTTCATTTAATACTGCTAGAAATTTTCCCAATCTCTTAAATATTTTAGGTCTGCCCAAAAAAGTTGTAATAAATCTTAATCATACGTCATGGTACAAAAATTTTATATTTTCTTAACTGTCTTTTAAACTAACAAAAAAAAAAACTAAACATTTTGTGCAGGCATTATCAAAGAATATGGTTTGTTAAAATTACAATATATACATAAATTATAGCAAACAAGTCAACCTTGACGTATGATTAATATTATTTATTATATATTACTTTTTTCAAATTTAGCCTAGTTACTCCTTTTTTAGAATTTTAATGGGAAATGGATTGATTTAACATTTAAAATAATATTGTTTCTAAAAAGAATTTTTAATTGTTTTGTTTTTCACCTCAACTTTTTCTAAATATTTGCTAGTTTTTAATGGCGTGTTACATACATTAAAATCTTATTATAGGCTGCCTTTTTTAATATTGTAATAAATACTATGATGTTATTGTGTTAAATGTGTAAATTTCAGTGAAAATTTAAGTTTTGTCTACCTTGCCGTATGATTTATATTATTTATTATTTATGACTTTTTTCACATTTAGCCTAATAACTCCTACAACTTTTAAACGATTTCCAGAATTTTAATAAGCAGTGAATTGGAAGCGTTGGTTAAATTACTAATAAATTGAAACATTAATTCGTGTTTTTTATGATATTTCTTTAACAAAATTCTCTAGCAATTATTTAAAATAATTTTGTTTTGAATAAGAATTTTTTCTTTAATTTTTTTCCTTTCAACTCAACTTTTCCTAAATATTTGCTAGTTTTTAATGACATGTTACATTAAGATCATAGTGTAGGCTGTCTTTTTTAATATTGTATCAAATACTATGATGTTATTTTGTTAAATCTGTAAATTTCGCTAAAAAATTAAAATGTTGTCTACCTAGACGCATGATTGATATTAATTTTGACTTTTTTCACATTTAGCCAATGACTCGTGTGATTTTTAAACGATTTTGAACAGTTGAATTGCTAATATATAAAATTATTAATTCATGGGTTTCACGTTATTTCTTTAGCAAAATTCTTAAGCTTAAACTTAAAATAATCTTGCTTTTAAAAAATAATTTTGGACGTTTGCTATTTCTTGCTTAAATTTATTCTAAATATTTACTAGATTTTAATGGTGTGTTACTTTAAGATCATAGTGTAGGCTGTCTTTTTAAATATTGTATCAAAAATAAAGATATTGGTGTGTTAAATTTGAATAGTTAACTAAAATTTAAATTGTGTGTATCTTGGCGTATGATTGATATTAATTTTGACTTTTTTCACATTTTGCTTAATAACTTGTGCGATTTAAGCGCTTTATAAAAACTAAATTGCTAATAAATAAAAACACTAATTTATGGTTATATCTTTAGCAAAATTCTTTAGCTAAAACTTAAAATAACCTTGCTAATTATTTTAGAGTTTCCTTAATGAAAAATGTTCATTAAAAAAACAGAAGTCTCTAAAAATTAATGAAAATTTTTTGAACTTTTAATATTTATTATTAGAGAAATTTTATTTTATTCGGCTATTCGGAATACAAAGAATAGCATTGTAAAGTAGTTTTGAGACAATTGGCACATTGGAATGCATTTTCTGCACTGCCAGGGGTGTCATCAGCAATTTTTGTTGTGCAAGATCTACTTGTTAACATCATCTATTTTCTCACTATTATTGAGAAATAGACTTCGGGAATTATGAATCATTCTTATGAATTCTTTTCACATTTATTGTAAGTTAGAACGCGTACAGTGTGTATGTATATTTCTTATTATTATTATTATTACAATAATCTTGCTTTTAAAAAATAATTTTGAGTTTTATTTATGGTATGCGCTGTCTTTTTAAATACTGTATCAAAATTAATAATGTTGGTGTGAATATTAATATTATATTAATGTTATGTTAGTTTCTAAGTGATTTAAATTTACCATATTACACAGGACTTAATATATGTATTACAGATATAAGCGATTGAATTTTCATAATCTAAACTTCCAAAACTTTTTTCTTTAACATTTAAAAAATTAACACTTATCTAATGAGTCTTATTTTCAGGTCTTAATCCCAAGCATAGTTTTTATATAAATATAAATACAATATATTTAAATCTTATTTCACCAGTTCACCTATATATAATAAATTATTTTCTCCATTGTCTAAGATTCTAAGTTGAGAGTTTGTTTCTTTAGCTCGTAGAAACTCATTATTTTAATACTTTTATAACCCACAAAAACAAAAAAAGCAAACGCTTGGCTTCATTCACATACTCTGCTATAGCCAACGGCAACCAACCAATGCTTAGTGTGTAAAAGCTGAGAGTTTGTGTGTTATTTTCAGTTGTATTCTTGCTTTCTTTTCCAAATACACATGAGTTTCTCAGTTATCTAATGCAGAGCGTAAAGGATTTGCATTTGTTAAGTTATTTTTGGATTTTTATAAAATTTTTCGAAAACTTTAGATTTAGAGTTGGATTTATATTGCTTAAAATCTTGTCATGTATTTGAGCGGAAGCTGTGCTTATTCATATATGAACTATTTGAAAGTACGAGTCTGAAATGCAAATTGCATTTTCAAATATTTCATAAGAAAGTTTTGAAAGTCTTTTTATTACTTAATATGTACTTTGTATATTTTAATTATGATATATTGTCTTCTAGCTACTCCGATCGTTCTTGAAGATTTTCGCCGAAAGTTTAAATTTGTATAGATATAATTTCCCTATACATTTTAAAGTCTATATATGTAGTATAATACAGTTCATAAATTTAGTTAAACGCTATTTTCTGGCGTTTTATGACTAAAAGGACTTTGAATGTAATTTCTAACAGGAACAAATTTATTGGCTAATTGAATTACTGAAATACCGCAATGTTATAAATTTGTTCATGACAGAGGAACCACTGCCAGAAAGGTTTCTTATATATACTTGATACTAACCCACTGCAAGATATTAATCTTTACAAGAAAAAGAGTATTTAATATCCAAAAATGTAGGAAGAAGTTTAGTAGTTTTCAAAAGGCAGCTAGATAAATTTAAGGGAGTATTTTAGCTAATGAAAGACTAACGTAAACTAATGTGTGTAAGCAGCACCTGGTGGCTTAAGCCAGCTTTATTTACTATACCTTTATTGTCTATATAAAAACAAGTCTTTAAAATCAATTATCAATTATTAATAAATAGTTTGTTGAGGATTTTAAAGCTGGAGGCAACATTGAATCATAATGCTTCAAAACTTACTAAGAAAAAAACTTAGTTTGATATTAATGTAGTTATATATGTATGTGGTAAACACTTTTTGCAAATTACACAACACAAATAAAATTATTATACAAACCATTAAGAACAATATTCAAGCAATAAAAAAGTAACCATTATCTCACGACTCATGATAACACAAATGTAAAAGACAAGTGTTTAACACCAACAGATTTTCTATAGAAATAGGCTTATACTATGTTTCCACGACGACTTGAATCACCTGCTTCGCCTTCTGAATCATGTTTATGAACCATGCTGTTTACATGACTAATAAACTTGATTCGATTTGACAGTTGTTTTTAATAAACAAACAGAATAAATAAAAACAGAATTTACAATTTGTGGAAAATAATTTTTTTTAATGGATAAACAGCTTAGTTAGCTTATTTGAAAAAAAAAACACATTCGTACGTATTTACTTTCTTTACTTCCAGCAACAAGAAAATAATTTGCTTTGTTTACAATAATGTTAAATTTTTACAGCTAGTGCAGATAAACTTGCGATAAATATTAGAGAACAGTGCAATTTTTCGTGCTTCGCAAGTTGATTCAATATGAATCTACTTGATTCGCTCTTCAAATTTTGTATGGTGAAGCAAGTTGTTTCGCACATGATTGGGGTGTGAAGCATGAATAGAGAGTGAAGCATGAATAGAGAGCGAAGCATGTACCGTGGAAACATAGTATTAGTTAGTTAGTCGGTGGAAATCTAGACGAGCCCTTCGCAATATTGCTTACATTCGAAGAAGAGGAATATAGAAACCACAATCAATACCAAGCGGTGCCTGACTAATTTCATGAAGATTTCAAGACTATCCGACAGGCTCAAACTTGCGAATGACAGGATTGTGAAAACCACAATCAGCACCCAACGAACACTTGGATCCATCTGACTACTTGTATTAAGATAACAAAACTACCAACTTCTTTAAACTTGCTTGAGAAGTAGAACTCATCTTACCAGAATATTGTAAAACAGATTAGTCTTTTACATTATACAAATTGGAGAGAAGTGTGCCGGAGACAACTAGTAGATCAAAATAGGTTAGATTGTATGATATACCTACGTTTCGATAGCCGTTCCCGCTTATATGTGTGTTTTTGACAAAGGGCATTTGTATTCCAGAGCAGAAAGCTGAAATTAAAACCTATATAAATTTTTTGAAAACTTCTAATTTGTAGAATCATGCTATATATTGAGGAATTTTATTTCTCCTGATATAAAGTGCTAATTAGGTATTTATTGGCTATACCCAAAGAATGCTTCCATTCTATTCTTACCATTTTACCAAAATTTTTAGCATTAAATATTTTTAAAAAGTTTGTTTTCAAAAATTTCACATCAAACTTCTAACAAAAATGAAAACCTTAATTGTCACTAAAAGTTGCTTAGACACGGTTAAAGTTTGCCAGAGAACATAGAAATTGTACACTAGATGTTTGGTTACGTGTGTAATCTAGTCAGACGTATACAAATTTAATCGTTTTCGAACCAAAGATAAACAATATTACTTGTGCCGAACAGCCCAGACAATTCAAAGACACCACGCAAAGGAAGCCATGAAGCACGGTTGGAGTGACGTTATAATATGGGGTTGATTTGCTGTAACTCGGACCAGTGCAAAGGGTCGAAGGAATAATGAAGCATTTTACAAACTCATTTTATCAATTTTGTAGATAAGACATTCTATCAAGTGGATGCAGTTACTTTACACTTTACCGAGCAAAGTCCCGACTTTAATCCGAGTGTCAAATTTGTGTTCAATTGTGACGAGGCATTTGGGAGAATTTTAATCCAACCCATTTGGACGAGCTTTGGCAGAGCGTGAATGAGAGATTGATTGAAATTAATTGAAAATTTGTACAAAGTATGGCTGGTTGATTGGTGCACGTGGTTGCTCGCTACATGCAAGTATTCAAGTAGAATCTTTTGAATCCATTTTGAAAAGGCCCACACTTCACTCAGTGAGATAAGCAATGGAATTAGATTATATCCAGATGCTAATAAGTAAAATCATACCAACTGGTACTTGATATCTCTGCTAGATTGTTTAGTACACACAGAGAAAAAATATAGTTGTACATGTTTACCACAACAATGTCGGCATTTTTACAAGTTTTTTAACAATGTTATGGTCACTGTAATTTTTTATATGATTGCGGTAACCATAATATGGTTAACTTACGATTCAGATGATATTATTATCATATATAGCTTGCTTATGCATATTATAGTTGGGCCTTTTGGGTTGTTTTCGTTTTATTTGCCTGATTCTTAGAACTTCATAATTTTAGTGTAGTTTTTTTTATTTAATTTTGGTAATTATTAGACACAAAATAAATGAAAAGAAATGTTTTTTTTACTTTATTAGTTTTGCTTTTATGCAATAACAAGTTGTAACATGTACTCATTTGTACTCTCCACTGTAAATTGATTCATTGCATCACAGCTATCTGAGCTGTTATCAGTAAACAAATTGAAACTAAATTTAAAAAAAGGAAACATAACTATTCAGAAATATAAACTTGGATGTTAAAGTAAAAGCAATAACATTTTTAAAAAATAATGCATTCTTTTACAGACCTGTTTGCACATAAGATTTGGTGTGCACTAAAAGGATACTTTTAATAACAAAAAAAATGTGATATGAAATACGAAACGGAACGATATGAGCTCAGATATCAGCTACTATTTCTCGACTTTCGTTTAAAATTTTGTTTTTAGTATTTTATATATTTCAAGTTTTTTTTTTTTTTGTTTTGTTTTAGTTTTTTTGTGGGTTAGTAGTACTATGAATTATTTTTAGTATTATTTAAAAGTTTTATGCATTTTGTGCACGTTTGCCAGAGCAGAGTAGTATTTTTGCGAACGAGCAAAAACACACAACAAATTTATAAAACTACAAAATATAAACAACATAGTAAAGTTTTTTTCAAACTTATTTTCATTATAATCTCGTTTGAAATACATTTTTTTTTTTTTTTTTGTTGGAATTTTACATAGAATTCTCATTTTAATCACAAGTTTAAGGAAGTAAACGAATGCACGCAGGCAGAAGTAGGGGAGTAGAGGGTGAACATAGAAAACAAAAGATAAAAATCTTTGTGAAAAATTTTTACAAAAATATTTGTGTAACCCGGAAAATTTATGGATTTTAACACAAATTGGCTGGTTACACTAAAAGCCATTTATTGCGAAAGTTAACTATTATTTTGCACGCATCCTACCGTCCCAAGTATCCGTATTATTTAAGTATGTGTGCTAGTTGTTAAGCACGCAAACACACAATAGCATAAACTTTAAAACACATACATTTAGTTAATTGTTACTAAAGTATGTACAGTGGCAAGCAAAACTGTCCGGATGTTTTGCATTAAAAAAGTAAGGTAATGAAAATAATACAAATATATGTAGGTATATTATCATATATATGTATTTTTTTTTTATTTAATTGAACCTTATTCTAAATTATAAAGCACAAAAACACACATACGAGTAAATTGCTTCAAAGAAATAAAAAATAAATTCAAAAAAAAAAGCTTACGACTGGACAACAAACTCAACAGAGTGAAATTTGTTTTTCATTTATTTATTTTAAATAACCCCTAAAGATGGTCATTAAAGTTGACCGAAATATTGGGAATAAAATAAAATGAAAATTTTTAAAACAAAATATTTTTATATTTTTCATTTAAAAATTTGTTACCTTATGACCTTATGCCGAACAAAATTTACAAACAACAAACTAAAGGTCAACAATTTACAACTTTATACAAAAAAAAAATATTCACTATTTGGACACTTTTGCATAGTAAAGGGTCTGCCAAATAACTCTTTTTTTTTTTTGAAAATGCTATAAAAAAAATTACTGAATATTTTCTCAAATTTCTTTTTTTATTTGAAAGTACAATCCTTCCAGTTAATAATGAAAAATAATTTCATTCAAATGGCTACCTCGGCTGGCCATGCAGTAGCCTACACCATCGGTCCAAATTTTAGGCACATTATCGATTGTGTGCAGCTGTATTTCACCAATGGCTTCACGAATATTGTTCTTTAAAGTGTCACTTTTCTCTGACTTGTCGGCATAACACTTATCTTTGACAGCACCCCACAAATAATAGTCCAACGGTGTCGAATCGCAGCTCCGACGTGGCCAAACGACATCAGCTTTGCGGTTGATAATGCGATCTTCAAAAACAGGGCGCAAAACATCGAGTGTAGCTTCGGCTGTGCCCGTAGCGCCATCCTGTTGAAACCAAATGTTGCCAATATCCTGCTCTTAAATTTTTGTGAACAAAAATTCGTTCAACATGGCCCGATAACGATCGCCATTCACTGTAACGGCCCAATTATGCCTCTGGACCAAAATCCGCACCAAACAGTGACTCGTTTTGGCTACATCGGCTTTTCAATGTATGCGTACGGGTTTTCTGTGCCCCAAATTCGACAATTTTGCTTGTTAACATACCCGCCAAGATTAAAATGAGCTTTATCGGAAAAGATGATTTTTTTTTTGGCAAAATTGGCATCTTCTGTAAGTCGATCGCAGGCCCACTTAGCGAAGCGAAAACGCATTGGATGGTCAGTTGGCTTCAACTCCTGCACCAATTGGACTTTGTATGGCGTCATACCAAGGTCTTTATGCAAAATTCGTCTCAATGATGTCTCCGAAATGTTCAATTGTTGAGAACGATGGTGAATTGATGTTGATGGCGCTTCACGCACACTTTCTGCCACAGCAGCAATATTCTCGGGTGTACGGGTCTCGGGCGTTTTTGGCTTTTCACGCTTTGGTTTATCGATGAGGATGCCAGTTTTTTTCACTTTTTTCACAAGATAACGAACATACGCAGCTGACGGTGGTTCTCTTCTTCCAAAATCCGTACGCAATTTTCGCACACATTCTGCAACATTACCATGATTTTCAAAGTAATGCCGCAATATTTCCCAGCGTTGTGCAAGCGTATACACAACAATATTCGTTCAGCGGAAGGATAAAACTAATTATCTGTCAAATCAGACATGAGCTAAGTGTCACCATTCACGAAATAAGCACTAGTTGAAAAAAACGTTAGATGGCGGACCCGTTACAAGAAATACACATTATCACGATATTGCTCTGTGGAAATGCAACAATAATTGACCTGTTGCTTTTTTTGTTTGTTGCGATCTCGGTATCAAGCTTTTATTGCTCTATTTGTGCATTATTGTTTGACCTGTGAAGTGATTAACTTGATTTTTAAATAAAAAATTAAAAGATCTTTAAAAATGAGAAAAACGCCAACTGATATTGAAAACAATGTTATAAATTTGTTGCGAAATAATTATTCATGCCGTAAAATTGCTGAAAAATTAAATATAAGTATCCACGATATATTATATAAAGCGAACGGCGTAATGTTTTTAATAATAACCAAGGGGGTAAACCAAGACGGCTTTCTGATGGTGATGCCTGGCAGATTGAACGTTTGCTACATAATAAGGACATCCAGACCACGAAAAATGCTGCAAAAAGTATTGGTAAGTATTGGCCAGTTCCTAGATGGTTAGACGCGCATTAAATAGAATTGGTTTAGTAGCAAGTGTGAAAAAGAAAAAGCCAGTACTTTCCCATAGAAATGTGACAAAACGCCTTCATTTCTGAAAAAACCCCGCAAATGTTGGACAGTAGATGACTGGAAACGGTCTATTTGGAACGACGAAATGAAAGTGAACCGACACCAGTCTGATGGAAAAGAATACTATTGGCATAGGCCGCATGATCACATCCAAAAGCACTTTAATGCAAAACATCCCCACAGTTTTGCTTACCACTGTATGTATGCATAATTTTACATGAACTGTATGTAGTTAATTTTACATGCTCAAATCTATTTGTTTTGGTATTATATTTGTATTTAAGATTATTAATGCTTAAGGGGGGGTGGAAATAACTAGAAATTCCGGAAAATAAATGTTATTTTAATCTGTATTTTGTGTTTCATTATTAACCTGAATTTTATTAAAGCTTGCTAAGAATGCGATTAAAATTTTATTTGTAAATACACATGCCATTACTGTTTGGTTGTCGCAAATTTAAATTACACATTTTAATTAATTAATTTAAAAAAATCAGTTTTATATTTTTAAGTTTCCACTTATGGCTTGTTGCCAAATAAGCAGTCTTAGTTTGCATTTTGCTTATAGCAGTATCCATATAAAATCTAGCCATAAGCTTTTGTTTTTTGCTCTAAAATCTGTGCCCATGTTCTGTAACTTTAGAGAAAACTTCTCATGTCGAAAAGATGTGAAACAAACTATTCCATCGTTTCGCGAAAAGTGAGAAAAGATGTGTCTGTAATTCATGTTGAAAATTATTAAAAGCGTTTACGTCGGTCGTTACGTTAGAAATGTCAAAGATACAACTCAAAGCCGTTGTGAAAATTCAGTGTTTGAAACCAATAATCAAAGATATCGTTGACGGCAAACAAAACTAACAAAAATTTTAAAATTTTCAACGACGGCGGCAAAAATACTATACAAAATAATGTACACCAAATCCTCGCTTTGCATCGTTTCGTTAGATTTCCGAAGTTGCATTGTTTTGGGTTCAAGCCTTTAAATTTTTGGTTGAAATTTTTGCAAAATCTGTAACATCATTGCTGCTAAAACGATGACCAGTAAAAGAAGTGCTTTGATGATCAAAATGGAGTCCTTGCTGTATATTTAGATTGAAAATCAAATTGCGCAGAGAATAGCATTTAGTGAAATGGTATTTCAGCAAAAGCAAAAAGCTTATTTGATGATATAAAAAGTAAAGCATTATCCAACGATAATGCTGGTGGTAGTACTACAGACAATTGCAACAAGGAAATTTATTTTATTTTGAAAAAAAGCTGTTCAGCAAACATTGGATTAATTTTTTTTTGTGAAAGAAAGCCGACGACTTAGTATTTTCGTAACCCTAGAACCTACCTTTGATTTTTACATGGTTTGCTATAAAAAATCTTAATTCACTTTGCGTCGTTTGATTTTGCGTCGTTTTTTTTTTTTTTTTTTTTTGGAACGTAATTTTGACGCAAAGTGAGGTATTGCTGTATAGTACGATTTTAAAGTTTGTTGTTTACAAAATAATTTCCAATAAAGAGCAATTCCATATGAAAGCGATCACCTTTTGGACGACCCCTCTCCGATTTTAAAATAAATAGTCTCAATCGATTGCCCAGCAAAAAATAATGTACCTACATATTTTTTTTTTTTTTTATAGTGACTGGTTTAGTGGTGGTGTACACCACTGTCATGTGACAAAATTGAACAATTCTTCATAAGGGACCTCATTGAAAGTTGTTTAAAAAAAACTACTAAAGCGATCGCAACGAGTGATAGCTCGTTGGAAAGGTATTGAATCAGGCTTTAATTGAAAAATAAAATTTTCCTAATTTTTCTTAGAAATTTACCTTTAAATTTTCCCATGAAAATTAAATTTTCCGATTTTCCACAGAAGCTCCTAAATTTTCCGGGTAATTTTTTTTTTTGGATTCCTCATAATTTTTGCTTTAAGAATCAGCAATAAAAAAATGGGCCCCGACTCCTTGTTTGGACAGGAGAAGAGCATTTAAGAGACCACCTTGTTAAAAATACATTTTAAAAATTATTTTACAGTTAAAAATACATTTATGAAGAAAAAATCTTTCTTATTTTGCTGCTTATACTTAATTACAATATTTATTAAAAATTTCAATTGTCTTGGCATCATTATAAAATTAAAGTAACTTTAAATTTAGCACGTCGGCAGACGAAGAGTACCGCTTTACATTAATTTAATTTTCATTAAATTATTTTTACTGAAGTAGGAATTGTTTTACAACTTGAAAAATTTTTATTTATGATAATTTTTCTTGACTGGGATTCGAACCTAGAAATTAATAAAAATGATAATTACAGAAAACTTCGAACCACCAGTCAATGGTCACTAGCAGGCACCGTAGTGATGCAAAGGGTCAGAACGCAAAAAACGAATTCTGATAAGAGAAAGTGGTGTTTCTCGAAACATATGTAAATTCAAGCAACAACCCAGGTGCGAATCCCAGTCAAGAAAAATTATCATAAATAAAAATTTTTCAAGTTGTAAAACAATTCCTACTTCAGTAAAAATAATTTAATGAAAATTATATTTAATGATCTCAAAGCCTAACTAAAGAAATATCTAAAATTTAAATATTAACAGTTCAACTAAATACTAATTATTCTATTTAGTACAATTTGTAAAATCCAATTTTGCATCCCTGCCTTGCTTCCAGGTTTTAAGTTACTATGAGCGTCAAAATAATATCAACACCACATATTATTAAAAGAAAGCTAAATTATATTATTATAAATAATATTACAAAGAAACAAAAACAAGAGCATGATTTATTGTTAAAATAGACCAATTTTTAAGTAAACAATAAAAAATTTAATTTTATGTTTAAAAAAAAAACCAACAACAGCAGATTATAATAATCTTGAATAGCTGCCATAAAATAATTGTATTTAAGTTTAAGTTAAGTACATCCACAAATTATTGGTTATTTTGAAAAAGAAAGTTGTGTCAGTCACCCCTATAGGATTTAAGATAATTCCAGAAATAATTTTTGTATTTTTTTGCCATGCCTACAAATACCGCCCTTTTAGTATTTTGTTCACTGTGTCGCTGTTTTTAGTCCGATCATAACATTCTGTATACCGGTGTTCATGGCTCTGTAAGGGCCACATTCCTGTACTTAATCATTTTTTAAATTTTAGTTATGTCTTTTAAAAACTCGGTTCATACACACAATAATGCAGCGTTATTTGTAGTAAAATATTGTTAGTATGTGTACAATGTATATGTACAATAAGCCTGTTACAATTGTATTAGTTGATTTGGTTTGGTTGGTTTGTTGTTAAGTCAATAAGTAAAACCCTAAAATATGAAATTGTTATAAAAATAATTGTAAATATTTGTTTATAGAAATAACTTACTAAACCCGTTGGCTGGTTTGTTTATAGAAATAACTTACTAAACCCGTTGGCTGGTTCTAAGTAATGTATAGCAATACGCTCAAGGCAACAAGTAGGAAAGGTGCAGTTTGTATTACCAATGCCAATGCAAATTATAATTACAATTGTTTTATATTTAAAGAAAACAAATTAATTTTGTGAAAACAAATTAATTTTGTGAGATCAATACAAAGTGATGATTACTGCAATACGACATCTTCAGTCTTTGTAGTCTAAAATCTTTAAATGATATTTCTTAAATTTGTATACGACTTTATACTATTGTATATTTCCATACGAACGATATATCTCAATTCATTATAGTTTTTAAAATTTGCTAATATTTCAATAATAATAAAAAAAATTATATTTGTATGTACTGTGAGCGTGAAAATAAAGTCAACAGCTTTAATTATATTAATATAAATAATAATATACTAGAAAATTATATTGCATGTTTATATCGTTATTTAAATAGAATTAATTTAACAAAAAACAAACAAAAAATAATTGTTAAAATATACCAATTTCTACGCATAAAAATAAAGTAAATAGTGACGTCATTCATGTGCAAAAAACCCCTGGCAATGCTTTGAATTGTTCTTTCTTTGAAAGTATAAAGGTACGGTCACACTTGGCAAATATTTGACGAATAATTTGAACTTGTTTATTATAAAAAAAAACTTTGTTTAGTTACAACAACACACTAAAAATATTTAGTTTTAATTTATTTGCTGCTGTCTGAGCTTGCAAAACTCTTGTAAGAATAAACAAAGTCCAAAAAATTTGCGCTAAAACAAGTGGTTACTGTTTTTTGAGTAAATATTTGCCAAGTGTGACCGTACCTTAACGGTAAAGTGCCATTCAAAGTAACTGGAAGTTTCATAATTTATCATTAAGTGAGATTATGTTGTGACGTTAAGTAGTGAGAAATTTACAATGTTAGGACAAACATTAAGAGACGATAAATTATAATAGACTTACATAGAAAAGGTAAATCCCTGCGTGAAATATGTTGGTTGACGTGATTGCGTGCTGCCTGCAAGCATTCAAGTGAAATCTTTTGATTCCGTTTTGAAATATGTAAGTCCGTTGGAAGGCATTTCTGTACAATAAAAAAAAGATATACAAGTATGTCAAACACAATACCGTAGAAAATTTGCCTGGTGCAAAACGGCCAAAGCGTGACAACATCTAGTGCTGAAAATGTTACAGAAGTTGCTGGAAGATCATTGCATCGACATGTTGGAATGCCACTTAAAAAGAAGAACCACCAAAACAAACTTTTGAATTTCGCAAAAAAAAATTTGGAATGTGTAATAATATTTTCGACCTGAAAGTAAGTTACCGGCATTAGTAAGAAGTAAGAACTTCGGCCTCGTCTGGTTATACAAAATATAACTAGAAATCCTTAAATTTTTGCTTCCCTATTGATATTTTCTTATATTTCTTATATTAAACTGTTTGGGAATTATAACTTAAGAAAAATTGTATATGATTAGATAAATTGATATTTTTAAATACACGTTACAAAGCTTTAAAATATCCCTCTATTATGCTTGATTGAGTAAGCTTGTTACTAAAAGAGAAAGACTAATGATAGATATCATATAATAATTTGCATCATTTATTATTATAGTAATTGATTTCGATTTGAACAACTCTCACCTGTTTCCTGATTTGATATAATTTTATTTTTATTTTTCAATAAAAAAACAAACACAGCCATAAATAAGTACATTTTACCTACAGTGGTTCACAGATTATTTTATGCAGTGTTATTTTATGTAGTGTCATTTAAAAGAAAAAAGAATTATAGTCACATACAGTGGCTCAAAGTTCCATAGAAGGAAAACTAACAGAAACTTGAAAATAGAAATTGGTATCATTTAAAAAAAATGTTCTAGTCTAACAAACAAAAGACATATTTATATTGCAAAAAATCTGTCAGGTATGTGATGGAAATCGAAAACGAAAACGAGTGAGTTTTTGAAGACCATTTTAAAGTATTTCTAATCAAATTTTTAAAATTTTTCTTTTAAGATTCTCTTTAAAAGCAAATTATCTTTATATTTTGTGGGATAAAACTGTTTCAATACAGAAATATTACGAAAAAATTAACTTCTAAAGCTCACTCGTTTTCGTTTTCGATTTCCATCACATACCTGTATATTTTAATATATAAGAACTAAAAAAATGCTCGTCTTTTTACGCCACAGCTTATTTTATGCAGGTTTCGAAAACTTGAATTAAAACTGGCAATTACACGCTTTAAGATTTTGTGAGATAGCCTTTAGGGGAGAGAGGGGCACCTTAGAACACTTTTTGCTTTCAAGCCACATAAAAACTTATATTTTTAAATTATTGAATTTTTACATAATTTAACTAATATATATGGAAATAAACTTTACCTTAAGTCTACAAGTAACTTATTTTTAGTTCGATTTATATTTTTTTAATGGATGAAGTAATTGTGTTCAAATGTGCCCCCCATACGGGACAGCTTTGAACTAGGCTGGGGCATTTTTGAACGGCAATTTTTTCTTGTAGCGCTTATGTCCAAAAATAACATAAACAGTTACATTTTTTATATATATAATAAATTCGATTTATGTATTAAGAAAAACATAAACATTAACAACTAAAAAATAAAAAAATTCAGTTCAAAAATAAGTTTTATATTATTAAGATGGAAACGGCGTTGCGATTTCAGGTGACATTACATTTTCCTTTAAAACATCATGATCAGCATTGGATTCGTCATTTTTAGAAAATAAAAGAAAATCAACAATGTTTGGTACTTCGGTTGATAAATTAACATGTTAAAAGGTGCCCCCTTTTCTTTGTTCAAACCTGAACTGGCTTGCCATTTCACGGAAATTTATAATAAATATTTTTTTTTTACATAAATATCAAATAACTTACCTTAATTTTGTTTGAAATGAATTTTGGACTGCAATAAATTCATTATAATAATTCATTACACTCTTACAACAAAAAAAAAAAAAAAAATTTACAATGGCACTGCGAAAACCAACTATATTCGGTCAACGACTGAAAAAACTAGCAAAAATTGTTAGCGTTGCTAGAAAACAAGATTGCCATGTGAAAAACTCGGTTAAGGGTTGGAAAAAATGTTAAACTGAGATTATATCAACATTGTTCAAAGGTGCCCGGGTATAAACGTGCCCCCTTCTCCCCTACTATCTGCAACATATTTAAGGCGATTTTTAATAGATGCGACCAGTTTTTGGTTAATACTCGATAAAATATTGGACCCCATCGTCACTAGGGCTTTTTTGAAATCGTTTTTGTTAGAAATTTTGTGTTTCCTTATGCTGATGACCTAAATTTTTTTTTTAAGTTTGAAGATGAAGATTTTTTAATTAACAAACACAAACTGTGAAGCTTTTTGCCTTACCTGCAGAAAACACCCAGAGTCTTTAACGGGAATCGGACCCGCAACCCTCTGACTGATAGTCCGGCACACTATCGCCTAAGGAGTGGCGACTGTGGTGGCGGTCATGGTGATAATCAAATGTGGGCAGTTATATACGAGTATTAGCTAAATTTGCACAATATCCGTTTTGTGCTTGGTATCGTTATCCTGGTAAAATCTAAAATCTGATCTTATACCCTGGTTCTCTGTTGCGGAGTTGTCCTTCAGAATCTGAAGGTACGTAAACTTGTCCATAATTGTTTTAACAACTGTTAAATTACCAGTACCAGGCCCAAACCATGACACTGCCATCACAATGATTATCTGAATTCCAAAATGAAAAAATTTGTTGCAAACATGTTTTTTTTTAGCGAAATTTAGCCCAGTCTGTTTTTCGGGTTTATAGAAGGTTGAACTCGTTGAACTCGACGATCAATGTGGTACAAGACACGACGAACAGTTGTTTAACGAGGTTAGCTTCAACTTCGGAGGCCAGTTGTGAATCGATTTGATATTATTTTTCTCAAAATGTGTCGCTTATCATGCTCATTGAAAAATTTTATTATGGAAATTTTATTATTTATTGTGGTTTAAAACCAATTCTCATTACTCTATCATTGTAAGTGGAGTCATTTTTAATATTTTAAATTGACACTCGAACTCAAAATTCAAAAGGAACTATTGGCAGAAGTAGAAAAAAAGAAAATCAAACAGCCAACAACGGTGTATTGAGCTATCGGTAAAGTATAAATTGACTGCATACAATAAGATATGACGTGAAGCGTGACATTTTCATAGAGACTATAACATATTTTCTTTTAAATGACAGCAATTTCTTTTTTAAGTTCATGTTAGTCTTCTTTTTCCTATCTGAAATATCAGACTTGAAATTGGATCGTATCAACGCTTTCATTAGAGATAGCAATTGGTTGTTAGAATGACATGCGACCCCTTCACTTGAAATGGACTACTGACTATTTAGGTGTCTCGGAATTTTTACTCCATCTTCATCTTCTCTTTACATCTTTTTCTCTTTCTACTACGTATTCATATACAATCTCTTTCTATCTCTAAAAATATCTATCCAGCTTTTCCGTTTTTCTTCCATAAATCTCTTTTCAGGTAACATAAAAGGACCAATGCCTGGACCTAAGTGGGCTATACAGCTGCCTGCTGACCTAGTCTTCTTTTTAAGGAGCTTTGAAAACAAAATAATAGACTGCATAAAATAAGCTGTGAGCCACTGTATTTGTAACCGGTAGTATTTTACCCACTACTCCTTAGTTTTTAAACTTACTCTATTACAGTTTAGCTTAAGTTATATTTTTATTTCATTTCTATTTGAAAAACATTTATACGGAAAACATAAATTTTATTTATAATCAACTTATTTCCCGCCCCAAAAACAACCTAAATTTCACGGCAAAACAAAAAATCCCTGCCTGCACAAACAATAAAATGTAGACAAGACAAAAAGAAGGACACCGATAAGGGACAAACGCAAACTGTCCTTTTATACTGCATGCATTATGTGTAGGTGCGCAGGCAACTTTTTTTCTACTGGATTTCCAAAATTTTCCTGTTTTTCGTTATTTTTTGCTACTTTAAGCTAAAGAACAATAAGCACAAGTATTACACGAATATCTTTATAATTGTGTCTTTTTGAGTTTGTGAACAAATGGGATTGTTGGCTGGATTGCTGGTTACATTTTTTTGTGTGTATCTATGTGTCTGTAGCATTCAGAGTTATGTGTGCAGAAAGTACTAGGAAGCAAAAGAAAGTATCAAAGAACATGTGATTTATTGTCATGACAAAACGATAACTAAAGTCAAATATATTTTCTTCACTGTACAATGAGGTCAAAACAATTTTTTTCTTTTACAAAGTAGGAAATTTAATATTATTATCGTGTGTTGATTGCGTTTAGAATATGCCTTGGCTAAATGATATTTATAAGGGTGAAATCTAAGCGTATTAAATTTTTAGACATAAGTGTGTTAGTGGTTTGAGGAAGTGTATATAAAATTAAAGTTAAATTTATTTTTTTGCTGATTTGTCAGGCAATTTGTCGTTATTTGCAATGGCAATTGGATGCATTACAATAACCCTAATCGTAAGAGATTTTATTTGAAGACCAAACAAACAGCTAAACTAAAAGTCAAATATCCGTGGCGTTAAGGTAATGATATGTATTTTGTGGAACCAAAATAGTCATCTCTATTTTAAGTTACTGAAATCTGGCCGACCTATCACAGGAAACCTTTACGAGCATTCGGCGAAAAAACGCCTAA
This sequence comes from Bellardia pandia, assembly GCA_916048285.2. Lineage (NCBI taxonomy): Eukaryota > Metazoa > Arthropoda > Insecta > Diptera > Calliphoridae > Bellardia > Bellardia pandia. The sequence continues at coordinate 41,506,842 of OU696530.1, forward strand.
AAACTATTTAGAAAGAAGTGTCCTACTACGATTTGTTACAATAGATGCAGAACACTCAGAACAAATTTTTCAATAAAATTCAATTATTATAAATTATGCACTGCAAATACTAAAAAAAAAATGTTAAAACAAATAAATTAAGGTAAAGTGTATACACTTGATTCCCTAACAATTAGACAGGCCTTATGAATTAATTTCTATTTTAAACGTTATTCTTTCCCTATTTTCAATTCAATTCAGTGAGTATTGCCAATCCCAAAATTCTGACAAATTCCGTATACCGCGATATTTCGGGATTAAGGTCGCGTTTTCACTATGTCATTTTTGTTGTCAAATTGTCCAAATTGTTGGCAATTTTATTTTTTTTAGGTTCCGGATGTCGAGCACTATCTGATCGGTATATTTTATATTTAGGATTGCGGATATTGTTGATTTACTATCTGTGCAGATTATAAATTTGCCCTTAAGTTTAAAAGCGTATTCTACTGCTAATTTTATAGCGAAAGCTTCCGCTGTAAAAATGCTGCAGTGATTTTGTAATAGTCCATTGTAAATAATGGAAAGGTTTCCATCTATAACCGCGAAAGAAGTATGAATGTCTGATTTTGATCCATCAGTAAATAAAAACTTCCAGCCATTGCAGGAGGAAGAATGTTGAATTGTTGTGAACAATTGATAGTAAATTGATGGTAAAGTTGTGGTTTTTTCGTATTCTAAAAGATCGAGAATAAACGATGTTGATTTCAAATGCCACCAAGGCTCTTCTGTGGAAATTTTATGTTTAGGTATCAGCGTTGGCAATAAATTTCTGGCGTTATTAATGCATCTATGAATTGGGGATTGTATTTTACATGGTATCTTTTGTTTCAAGGCATTATTTAACAACTTCAGCAGATTATTGTTATTGGAGTTGAATATTTTTCAAAATTATTTACAAAGTCACCAACAAAAAAAAGAAAGAATAAAAATGAATTTTGAATTGACAAACTCGAACGCACTATTTGAGGTGCGTACGGTTTTTGGAATTGGAAATTTCTATAAAAAGAGCCTTAATTGATTTAAAAGCTTAACAGATGACAGATGAAATAAAACTTGTATTATTACAAATTTGTTTTTGCTTTTTTCTTATTCGAACTATTAGCCTAAATAAAACTTTTCTCTTATATTCAATTACGATTCTCTTTACTTTAGATTCGTTAATATTTTTAAGAAGCTTTTTCAAAATCGAACAATAATATTCTAGTGTTTTTAAAATAATATAGAAAGTAAAGATGAAAGGACATATTATTTTTCTCTGTCTAATTTTCAATTTAATGTTATTAAGTTTTTTGATATTATTAATCTATATATATAAAATTCAATGTATGTATGTATGTAACGTATAGACTCCAAAACGGCTGAGCCGATTTTGATGAAATTTTCACAGCATGTTACTGTGACTCTGGAAGGAATAATAGGGTACTTTTTTTTACCACGCCCACTTTTACGCCCACTTTTTTAAAATATTGTAATTGGAGACCAAACCTCTGGACCGATATTTTTGAAATTTTCACAGCATTTAACTGGGACTCTGGTATGATTAATAGGGTACTTTTTTTTGACCACGCCCTTTTTTACGCCCACTTTTTAAAAATTATGTAATTGCTCCCATATAGTTTTTAACAGATTTACTTCAAATTGTATACACATTATATACTCCAGGCGAGGTAAAAATAAAGATTTCTTAAGCCACGCCCCTTTCACGCCCCTTTTCACGCCAAATTTTTGAAAGTTTTATACTTTTTGTTCTCTATACAAATTTGTTCATTCCAACGTATTTTTTTTATTTGGTAGTATATTGCTCTTATTACTGTTAACGTCGCCATATAACTATGAACCACGCCTACTTCATCGCCCCCTTTTTTAATTCAGATACTTTCGTATACCACTAACAATGTTTGCTATACAAAATACTTTTTTGTAATATGTATTTACCTAAAATTTTATATACTTTTTAACTACATATATTTTTTTATTACAAAATCCCCATTTTTCGCCCCATTTCACCTTAAATTATATTGCTTTTAATCTATATATATATAAATGAATGTGTGTCTGTATGTTTGTGCTTAATAGGAGGCCAAACCCTTGGACCAATCTGAAATTTTTACAGCATGTTACTGTGACTCTGGAAGGAATAATAGGCTATATGAAGTTTTGATTGTACAAACGGGGGTGGCACCGCCCATATAACCCACAAATTTAACCCGCCATATTTTGGGCATTTTTTGACCTACGTCAATGATATTTGGTACATATGGTATTGGCATAATTAGGAATACGTACCAGGAGAAAAGTGAGTGGGACCACGCCCCTTTTTAGGAAAATTAAACATCGTAACCTAGTCTTAACTACTGGACCGATCGTCATTAAATTTTCACAACAGGATATTCTTACGAAATAATAAATTCTTGATTATGTAAGTGGACAAAGGGGCATGGTCTCGCCTAAAGCATTGCAATAAATACATTAAAATTAAATAAATAAATGTTTGTAAATATATAAATACGTTTTATTTTATGACGAGGGGGGGGGGTAGCAAAGCACACTGGGTTTAGCTAGTGGTTTATAAAATACAAAATTTGCTTCATAAACTTTTAGTAAATTTAAAAATTTTAGCTATGAGGAAAGAAAACTATTTGTTTTCAAACATATTTATTTTTAATATAAGCTACTTTTTTGAAATAAATAGTTTTTGTTATTAATAAACCAATTTGTTTTAATAAGAAACACAAATCCCAAAAGTCCGAAAAATTATGTTTTTAATTAATTTACATTTTTAAAATTCCGAATCCCGGCATTGGAAATTCCCGTCGCATTTGGCAACCCTAGTGAGTATCTATTAACGATTTTGTTGGGTTGGTTTTAGACAAAAATACGTCCCTTCTAAAAAAGAAAATACAAATCTTGTTTAAATTCTACGCTAGGAAAAAGTAGAAGACAAAAAAAACACACAAATTAACGATTTGTTTGAAAGACGTATTTACACAGAAAATCATTTAGAAAACCTAATTAAAATTTGAGACAAATGAGTTGTTAAAAAAAAAAGTAAAAGAAGATGGCAAAAAAAAACGAAAAAATCACAGATGATAGAAAAACTAGAACGAAAGCTGAGCAGAGCAGAGCAGAGCAGCGCATTAAAACTACAGAATACCCTAATCACTTTACTTAATGGACACTTTAACATAAAGCCGTTAATGTATGCCATTAAATAAAAAGGAACTAAAAAATACAAGAATTCCTTAAACAAATACAAAAAAAAAAAAAAAATGTAACTGTAATGAAGAACATTTTGTGGCTGTATAGAGAAGCAACAAAACAACACCAAACTTTTAAATTAAATCCGCTGCGAAAAATAAAATATTAAGGAAAAGAAAATTTTGTTTTTTGTGCGTTTTTTTTTTTTTGTTTAAAATAAAACTTGTTAATTTAAATCTTTAAAGGTGACGAAATGATTGATTTTAGTATTGAATGTGAATTGAATACATGTTTTTCTTTTTTTGTATAAGTAAGTATTTGACAAAGTTTCTTTAAGTGTAATTTAACAAACCAAAGACATAATTGAAATGTTAGAAAAAACAGCATTTGAGAAAATATATATATTAAATGTGTGTAGATTTTAGAAGGAAAGTAAAATAAATATTTTGGTACTAATATTCCTAAAGAGTTTTAATCAGAGTTTTAGCCAGCAAGTACCACATAACATACTTTTCAATGACTACCACATACCGCCTGCATTACCTAGAAGTAGTCGGGTAACAATTTATTTATTATCTTGTAATTAAACATTTTAACTGGTCAATAATTCTACAAGTTACTTGCAGAGCATATAGAGTACAGATGCCAAACGGGACTGGAATTGTAAATCCCGGAATTCGGGATTTCAAAAATGTAAGTCCCGGAAATACGGACTTTGTGAATTTTTGTTTTTTATTAAAACAAATTGGTTTATTAATAATGAAAATTATTTACCCTAATAAAGTAAATTATATGAAATATACAGCCATTTCACAGAACTCAATTCCGATCAAAAGTGGTTTTGATTCCGTAAATTGAGTATTTAGCCAAGTAAGAAAGTAACAGCAACAGAAGAGGAATGGGAGAGTATTACCCACAGTATAAATAAAATGTGGAATTTTCCCAATTCAATCGGGGCATTAGATGGAAAACACATCAATATTATAACACCAGCACATGTATATGTATTGATATGCATGCTGTCAAATTATTTATTGTTCTCAATATTGCCAGATGCGATTTTGATGCTCATTTACACGGCATCAATAAAATCTTCAAAAGTTTTGTTCAATAAATTTTGAAGAAATTTTGCTGTTTACACGAGTTTAAAGCATTTTAAAGAGAAATTTTGAAGAAAATTTCAATCGTGTAAATCTAGCTTAACTGTGTGCAATTTCATCAAAATCGGACAACGGAATCGAGGGTCAGGCGTTAATGGGTTAAAGGAAACTATTTTAATCAAGGGATAGAATTGCTATATAAGCGTTGAACTAAGTGTATTAAAGTTTCAGGTGATTATATTGTAAAATAATTTTTTTTTTTTTTTTTTGAAAAACTAACTTTTCTCTTTCTCTGCTAGTTTCTTGTTTATTTTAAGTATTTTGAGATTCGTTCGTTTAAACTACAGTTAGAAATATTGAGTATTAATTTTTCCAAAATTTGTTTTTGACGATTTTGAAAATTTGTTATGCCGATTTTTTTATTTTTTTTATCGGGATTTTTTTCGATTTTTTTCCAAAATTCATCTGGCAGTCCTGCTTGTCAGTGCAAGCAAGTGTGTACTCGTCTTTTCTTCCCCGCACCCTGAAGTCTAAAAGATAATCAGCTAAGCTTAAAGAATTGCTTCCTATAAATTGGGTCTTACATTCCCTTAAGAACTATGGAAATATATATCCACACTTATTAATTATGCATGAGAGAACTTGACTTATTTCTATTTAATTTCAAAATACAAACAGTTTCTTTCCTTGCAAATATATGTAGCTTTTACCTTTTTCCTAAATTCCAATTCTTAGAACGTATTTATATTTCTTTATACCTTTCCAAAAAAAAAAGTTGTCCCATTTCATTATCGGTTAAATATACCTGTTATTAAGTTTAAAGAAACGAAAATTGTTCATATATGTACTTTTAAATTTTCAATATTATTATTATTATTTATTTGCAGGTGTTCCCAAAGAAATGACAAACTTATAAATTATTAATGCTTTGCCACAATAGGTTTCAACATGAAATTGAACGAAATTATTTATTTAAACCCTATTGGTGCAGAGAATAAAGTTTTTTCCTATTAGAAGTGGTGAATATAAATTGAAGAATAGCAGTGTTAAAATAGCATTAAACTACAGAGTCAAATTTTGTAATTAAAACTAATTGAAGATATCTGGTAGTAAGGAGTGTTTTTTTTCTTCTGACAATTTTCGTTAAAAAATGATACTATAAAGTGTGGAAAAACATAAAGGAATTTAAAACAAGTCTGAGGCATATTTAAAACCGTAGTTGCTTTTTTAATGCCCTTCATTGACTTTGTCCATCTTGTAATTTGTTTTGCTCTATAATGTACTCCAGATTCGGTGTTTTAAAATTTCAATTTCGAAAATCTTAAAAGCTTTAAATCGATTTTGATTTTAATTTAAACTAAAGCTATTAGCGCATGCTGCAGAGTGCAAATGAATTCAACTTTTCCTGACTCTAAAGACTATGAAAACTCTGCGTCTCATACAAACCTAAGTTTTTTATTAATGCAGTTAGAGGATTATTAAAGAAATCAGGAGAACACTAAAGATTTCCTGGTGTTTTTTTGTTGAAACCTTTCGCAAAATTCATATAAAAAGCTTATCATGACACTCGATCTACCTTAAGGAATCTTCGGACCCGCTGTTGCAGGTTCTCAGTACTTGATTTTAATATTAGAATATCGTTCCCAGAAACGATTGGATTTGATATGCTACACACAAGTTTAAAGGTTTTGCAGTATTCACAGATGGATCGAAGATAGAGCCATTAATAATTAATAAGAGCAGGTTTTTCGTAGAGATGGCTGACATTCCGATGTCATGTAGGCTTTCCGACGAATGCTGTTTACAGGCTGAGATATTCGCGATGCTGAAGGAGCCGTTCTGTAGAATGTAAGTATTTTCTGGAAACCAGAACAGCACTGGACTTGTAAGTAAGGGAAATTAGATCTTTCACTAGGACTATAAAACAGAAGTACTTGGATGACACAAATCAATCTTGGAATTGTAGAGTGGCTTAAAAATGTAACCCCATATGACCCAAACTAATCACGTCAGAAATCTGATTACTGTTAGGGTTGAATAGTTCTAGTATAAGGACCTATTGTCTCTGTGATGATGTCAAGGAGACATTGCAAAATCGTTCAACTAAATGATTTTTTGGCAAGGCAAATCTATTCTTTATAGGGCGAATAAGGTGTCTTAATGACGCAACAGCATTCATACCTTTTATTATACTCTTCTAACAGTGACATTTTTATTATCATTCTTTCATTTATTCTCTGTAAGTCAATTTCAAAGGGTTGCAGTTTGAGGATCTATTGTCGCCGTAATGATGTCAAGGAGATGAAGAGAGTGTATAGCAATTATCTAATCCTACAAGTAAATTATTAATTGACAAGGCATACTCTACTCTTCATTAGGGAAATAAGGTGTCTAAATGGCCTTTTACTATTCTCTTCTAACAATACCATTATAATTGCCATTATCATTCTTTCTTTTCATTCTCCACTTTATCTGTTTTAAAAGAATCACTATATGTATTCTTAACTAAATCTAAACTAAGCAGCTTTCAAAAAAAAAATGGTTCAAAAAATCTTCCGTATTTCACTTATACACGAACATAATTTAACACTCACATCTATACTACGGCAATCAACCAGTGATCAATGATTTCTGAAGTAACATCTTTCGGTTTTTGACATCCACTGTCTATAAAATACGCGTATGCCATAGACAATAAATTTCTTAGAACTCACCGATCAGTGCCAAGCATTTTGATGCACAAAACCTCGTTTAAGTTGTCACAGCAAATCATGAAACTATTTATGACACGCTTAGTGCTTATTTAAGAATTATTAAGAATTCCTAACAGTTTCATTATCTGGAAAACGATGCTTATTTTTTCGAAGAATACAAATAATACAGAAAAAATTTTAGTAAAAGAGTGAATACAATTAGCAGCAAAAATACATAGTTGTACATGTTTACAACAACAATGTCAACATTTTTACAAGTTTTTCAACAATGTTATGGTCACTGTAATTATTTATATGATTAAGTTACGTTTCAGATGATTACTACAATCATATATACGATTGTAGTAACCATATTTACATATATATTTGTTGCAATCATGTTTATGATGAATCATATTATGCTTGCAGAAATCATATAAATAATTACAGTGACCATAACATTTTCAAAAAATGTTTAAAACTGTTGAAATAGTTGTGCTAAATATGCACAACTATATTTTTTTCTCTGCATGTGTGAACTACTGTGCCAGCATTCTTTAATTATTGAACATTTTCTTTATCCCAATATTTAAGATTTAAGACTTTCTACGTACATTTACGGTTTACAATTAAAATTTCCTGAGTGCTTTCAATTTATTCAGTTGTTGTCATTACAACTGACAATTATTAACACAGTTGTTTTTTTTTTTTAACAGAAACATAAAAGTGAAAGTGAAGAAAACAATCAACATGTTATGAAACAGCCTTTTCCTTAAGCCAACATACAACAAGAGAAAGTAAAAATGTCCTTAAAAACTGTAAAATAAAAACGTAAAATGTATATAAAGAAGAACAGTTATTAAAGATTTTCAGACATCTCATATCCCATGGTAATGGTAGTCTGTTTTTATTGTCCACAGAAATTTCGCACAAGGAAAAAACGAAGCGAAACAAAACACATCCTCTTTGACTTATCACGTTCCCATGATAAAAAAAAAATCGAAATATTTTTTTTTAACAAACCAACAAAGGAGAAATAAAAAAAAGGATAAAAAAAAAAACGAACACAGCATGTATTGGATATTGAATGATGATGAGGAGCTGGAGAATGATGATGATGTTGATGAGCATGATGAACAGATGATGTAGAAAAATATGGGAAAAAAGATACAGACACGCCACATTTAATAATCTGGGCAAAAGTGCATTCAAGCGTTTAAATGTTGATATAAATTCATGTTTTTCCGGCAACCAAATGTTTTCAGTTTGTTTACTTTCATTTTTTTTTTTTAATTTTTAGCTTCTTTTTTCAAAAATAAATAGGATTTTGATTTCTTTTTGTGCTGCTGGGGGGAGTGTTTTGTTGTGTTCTGTTTTTTTTTTTTTTGTTCTCTAAATACCAATAAAATATTCTTTTCTTTTTTCCAAAACAATAAGAGAGAGGTAAATCTTATTTGTGGAATATATACAACGTTTTTAACCAACAAGCAACTAGATAATAGACATTCACACAAAAAACAGATCTTATAATCTTGTAAAGAGGTAAAATGGAAAAGCTATTCAAAAGAGGCAAGCGTAGTCATAGAATATTATGCTAACTAGATTAAGAAGCAAAAGTAATTTGAGTATAATGTTCAACGTTTTTCCTTTTTCTATTATTTTCAGAAACATGGAAGAAACATAATTTAAAAATTTTTCTATTTAAGTATTTTTTTTGAGGATACTTTTAACTGACACTAAGTAGTAAAGGTAAAAGGTTTTAGTTCTATTTTTCTTTTTTTTTTCTCAAGGGACATTTCACGCTAAATACCAAATACCAAGGCAATGGGATTAAGTTAATACTTTGACTATTAGGGTATTAATCGTGAACAAGTTTAATTGAAATGGGAGATTGAATTGGATAAATTTAAATATTTTTCAAGCAAAGATATTTAAGTTTGCTACACTTAAGTCAGTTCTAGTTCAGTTCTAGTTCAGTTCTAGTTCAGTTCTACTTCAATTCTAGTTCCGTTCTAGTTCAGTTCTACTTCAGTTCTAGTTCAGTTCTAGTTCAGTTCTAGTTCAGTTCTTGTTCAGTTCTAGTTCAGTTCTAGTTCAGTTCTAGTTCAGTTCTAGTTCAGTTCTAGTTCAGTTCTAGTTCAGTTCTAGTTCAGTTCTAGTTCAGTTCTAGTTCAGTTCTAGTTCAGTTCTAGTTCAGTTCTAGTTCAGTTCTAGTTCAGTTCTAGTTCAGTTCTAGTTCAGTTCTAGTTCAGTTCTAGTTCAGTTCTAGTTCAGTTCTAGTTCAGTTCTAGTTCAGTTCTAGTTCAGTTCATAAAATAATGAAGTATCAATAAGGAAATCAAAATAAAATCGAATGCATTTTATACAACAAAATAATTTCTTCTCAATTAATTCACATAAATGACATACTCGTACAAAATCATACTGGTACTTACAAAGTTTGCATGGCAACAGCTACAACAACCTACCTGCAAAGAAACAATTATGAAAAATTATCATTAGTAAGAAATTTAACGCATTGCTCAGAAACAAAAACTTTAAAATTAAGTATTTTATAACAAATTGTCAAGAAAAATAATTTACATAATTTTAATAAGCAATACTTTGCCAAAGAAATTCTAAAAAAAAAAAACAAGAAAACAAACGTCGAACTTTAGTTGTTTGAGTTCATTAAAATAATAAGCAAAAGTTTCAAGTCAATTTAAAATGTTTATGAAAAATATAAGAACACATGCTTAAATACAAAGAGTCAACTGTTAAGGAATTTACCGGAAATAAGTTAATAAAGAATAAATGAGTTTTTTTTTTTTTTTTGTTTTAATGAATGTTAATATAGTTCAAAAGAAATGATTGTTTAAATTGAAAAGATAAAAAGGAAACAAAATGGTTTTATTGTTGTTAGTTTAAGCTGATACTACATTTTTTATTTATTATAGAATTTATTAAAATATGCAGGTATTTATTAACCAGCAGACAGGGTAAATAATTCGTTGAAGCTGCAAAAAACCACAACTGGTTACCCAGCTAGCTACTTGCAAGTCTTTAGCATGCTGATGTTGGTGTGTTCGTAATAGGGATGCCAAACGGGACTGGTTTCTCAAATCCCGGGATTCTGGATTTCGTAAATGAATCCCGGGATCCCAAACTCGGGATTTTCGGGATTTTTGTTCATAAAAAAAAATTACAATATTAATGAAAAATCTTTTTATTTATTTCATAAATTTAAATAAAAATATAACAACAAAATTAATTCATTGAATTCAAGTAATAAAGAAACAAAAAAGTAGCATGTACCTATTTAATATTAATTTGTTTAAAAACAAAAAATTGTCTCAAGCTATAGTTTTTTTCATTTATTAAAAGTTTATAAACCTTTAATAATTTTAAAAACAAAATTACATTGCATAGTTGTTTTCACTGTACAATGTACAAGGTGGCGCAAAAGTAATCCTCCTATCAGAAAATGCTATAAATTTTGTGAGGCCCCTAATGTCAGTTCTGTTTTGACATCGGAAGTTTACTTTTGCGCCACCTTGTACAATATGATTTAAATTTTGGGTTTTTCAAAAAATTTAAGAGTGTTGAGTAAATCGATGTTCTTTCTTGGATTCTTTTAAGGAAAGCTTTCAGCAGTTCATCACTTAATTTTGATACCTCTTTTAGCATAAATGAAAGTGCAGTATCGGCATAACAGAGATTCATATCACTGCAACAAAGGGCTTCAACTGTTACTTTAATCGGATTTAAAATTACAACTATTTGTTTAAGTAAAGCAAATTCATCATCTGGCATCTGTTGAGTTTTTAAATCAATTAAAGCTTTTTTTATTGGAATTTCCAGTTCCAAAAACCGTTGACACATATCAAATAGTGTATTCCAGCGGGTTTGGCAATCCAAAATTAATTTTAATCGGGCGCCGCAGTGTTGCAGAGGGTGAGAACGTAAAGAATTCTGATGAGAGAAAGTGGTGTTTCTCGAAACATATATATATTCAACCAACAACCCAGGTTCGAATCCTAAGCCAAGAAAAATTATCAATAAATTTTTAATTATAATTTTCATGTAACAATTCCTACCTTCAGTAAAAATAATTTTATGAACTCGAGCCGAAATAAAAGAAATATCAATGATTTAAAATTAACAGTTCTTTTTTACACAAATAAACATTCCGGGATTTATTAAAGATTTATTAATCCAGAAAATCCCAGAATTTCCGGGATTGGGATTTCGGGATTGGCATCCGTAGTTCGTACTAATTGTATGTTTTGTAAGCAACAACAGTGTCTGGGATTGTTGTTCATTAAAATAATATATTTGCTGTTTCTTGGTTTAATCTTAATGTAGATTTGAAACTAGCGCCTTAAGGGGTGAAAGGTAATGCAAAGGCAAACAATATGCAGTATATACACAATTATTTCAACACTGAAAGAAAATTTGTTTGTTGTTAATGTTGGCAATTGCTATCCTTTTAACCCGCAGGGTATTTAAATGCACACAGACAATATGTAATGAAATGTACAGCCTAGTTTTAGGCGTTCTATTAATTACTAGTTATATAAATTCATTGTAAATACTAAAAGTTCATATTATCAGATTGAATAAATAGATGTAAATAATCACAACAATGTTATTATACAAAACTAGTAGTACAATTATGATTATTATGAATATTATTAAAATTAGAAACGAAGGTAGGTTAAAAATTAAATTATTTACAGGCACATTACAAGTATGTTTCATGCAGCAAACCAACAGTTCAAAATTTGATGTAAATCCACAACATAACTTCCAATTTCAATAATAGTAAAGCTATGTGTCCAAGATGGAGAGATATTACAACGTTGTCATATCTAGCAATGTGCTATCAATGTACATACTGGCATTGAAAAATTTTTAGCAAAAGGTAAATTGTCAGTTTACACGACTGTAAGAAAACTAACAATTTCATTTGCACACAATTGTCACACAATGAATTTATCTGTCAACCGAAATTGTCAGTTTACACGGTTGTCAGATTGTTGTGTGGCATTGTCAAATTCGTTTTGCAGCTCTGTCTGTGTGTTTAAAAATTTTAATTTAATTCTTTAATTTTCTTCCACTTTTTATCAATGCACACTTGTTTGTTTATTATTTATGTCTATACAGAGTTGCATTTAGAAATAATTTTTATGACAATGCTGCCATTGGCAAATGCATAAACTTTGCACATATGACAATGAAAAGTGTTTGTCAATTGTCTTAAAACAATGACAATGACAAAATTGTGTGTTTACACGATTGCTAGATGTCTGAAAATATTTTTGTCTTCCAATGTACTGAAAATGCTTTTTCTTACAACGTTGGAAGACAAAAATTTTAAGTTTACACGGTTGTTAGACATTTTCTGAACATTTTTCGAACAACGTTGTAATATCTGACCATCGTGGACACATAGCTCAACACTATTTTTAAACAAGTTTATTTCCATAAAACAATTGCTTTTATAATAACTTTCAAGTTTGCCTTATTTCCAAACTATTGTCCTAAATTATTTATTATTAACAATGCAATACTGTAAATAAATAAATGTATAAATTAAATATAAATCAATTTATTTAAATTAGTCCAATATAAATTCTAAACAAGATTAACTACAACACCGCTTAATAAATATTTATAATTCAGTTATATTGATGGTATTTTATGAAAAATTTGACAAATTATAATTACGAAAATAATTCAAACTATGTATAATGTACATATTGTGTTAATTTATATATGGAAAAATAATACCGGTTTGTTTTTAGAAAAATAATTCTTTAAACAGCTTTACACAGTCATTAATTCATGTCAAAATGTAATATAATGAAATGGATACTTCATTAAATATAAAGTTTAAATAATATTTTAGATTTGAGAGAATGTTGACAATAAATTGCATAATTTAGATTGAATTATATGTAAAAGAAATTAAAATATAATGCATGATTAATATGGAAACTTAAACTGACTGTATACACACAGCCCAGATCTGAAACCTATAGAGAATTGATGGTCTATATTAAAGAGAAGATTGGCAGAAAACAATCGAGCGCCCACCAGTATAGAGCAACTTTGGAACCTTTGTTAAGGTCGAATGGGAAAATATTACCAGTGAATTTAGGGAAAACTTGGTTGAAAGTATGCAGAGGCGCTTAAAAAGCGTTATTAAAAACAAGGGTTTATGGATACCATACTAAGAAAAATACTTTTTAATGAATTCCTTCGTCATTTTTTTTTTTTTTTAAAGAGAAGTAAAATTTAGACAATTAATATGCCTATATATTAATTAATTAATTGTGTTACTTTCTTTGGAAAGGGATAGGTAGGAGAAGAATAGGTGCTGAAAGTAGTTAAAAGCTTTTCATATGACAACACTGTAATTGCGCGTTATGTTTATTAATAGTACAGTATTGCAGCGCCTCTGGTGGTGATTAGGCGCATTGATCATTGATAATTTATTATTTTGTTATGACCCTTTAAGTAAAATCATAGTGAACATACACTCGGTTTTGCACGCCACTGTACATAGTTTAAACAAACAAATTTTAGTATAATTTTTAAAAAATTACATAGAAAATTTTTCTAATTGTACAGAACCTGCAGCACGTTTTGGAGAGAACGTTTAGTACTTAGATAATCAACTTATTACTGTGAATATAATATTTATAATTTGTAAAGAAATTTTAAAAACTCTATGAAATTTTTGGTTATTTATTGATAAATTTGGAATTTTGTAAATCAAATACCAAACAATTTATAGCGATTTTAAATTGAGTTAAAGCTTAATCTATTTAAAACAAATATGCAGGAATATTCAAAACTAAAATAACAAGTTCAGCTTCTTTAATTCCAACCCTTGGATGCTAGTGATTGTCGCAATTACTTTAATGACACCGAAGAGTTTATAAAAAGTAATTTATTTAACAAAAGCTTTACGTTGATTATTTCGTTATTTCGTAAAAAACTGTTTCTACACGTTTTGGCATGTCCTTACTGCGCATAGGAATTAGTACGGTAATGAACAGACCGATGAACTGGCTATAGAAGGATTCGCTTTAAATGTCTCAGCCACAGTTTCAGTCGCAATACCGCTTGGAACCATGAAAATTAAAATCTTCAAATACTACTTTGAAAAGGCTGCAAATCTGGACACATGCAAAACCACTAGAAAAATGTGGCAAAGTATGCAATGAAAAAAACGCTGTTCATAGCTCGTGAAGTCATTGCTAGAATATTTTTCCCAATGACTCTTAACAGTTTCTTCATTATTTATAATTTGTATTTTAATTTGATTTGTTGGATAATTTGCAAAGAGTGTTTACCACAGGCAGTTAATTTAACATCCAATTAATGTTAGTTTTGAAGTCATAAACAAAGCAAATAGAAAACTTTGATATTTTTGGTCTCCAAACCGCGAAATAACACGACCGGAAAATGACTGATGCATTTTATCTGGCTTTACGACATGTGGCGCCGTCTTGTTGAAACCACATGCCCTCCACATTCATTTCTTCAATTCTAGGCAAGCAAAAACTGGTTATCATTTCACGATACCGAACACCATTGACACCATTGCGTTCTAGTTGGGACACCCTTTACTTCAAAAGACATACTTGTGCAAAATTGAGGAGATTTTATTCTTGAATTTTATTTAATAGTTATGACATATTTATGCAGTAAAAAGTGCACAAGGCACAAACATGTACTAATTTGTGCTCCCCACTGTAATTTTCTAACTTTTAGGTTCATATAAATGAAAAGAAGAAAGCAATTATTCTAGAGCTGTCCCTACGAATGTTTGTTTATACCGTAAAGCTTCCCAAGAACTAGTTCGGTGGGTATCAAGCTCAAATATAATTCATTGATTAAAGAAATGTGTCCGGAATCGTTACAAATAATGTGTGTTTTTCCGACAAGTTCCAGTTCTGGAGAAGAAAATTTTAAACAACTTTTTACGTGTCAGATTGTAAAGAAACCTTTCGGACAACACTTAAAAAAATATGTTGGCGAAAAACTAAATTAAGTTCAAGCAAAGTGTTTAAAGTCATTGTATACCGAACGAAGAACTTTCCTGCTTGATTTAAAAATACATTCTGTTAGTTTTTCTTAAATATTATTGTTTTTAAATGAATGTAAATTTGTGGTTCTAAAGTACTAAATGTATATATGAAAATATTCAATAGATTGACAGTAAGACAAGAGACACATTAAACCAGGAGTGCCCAAAAGTTGCTTATGGAAGAGCAAACACCAATACATTTAAATAAAAACAAATTTTTATTCAGTATTTTTTGTTGTAAAAGCCAATACATACAAAGAAACAACACACTTTTTAAACGGTATCATACGTTAAACAAAAACAAAATCTACATTGACGATCGCAGTCACCAATGTTTACCATTAGAGCATACGAAAGTGTTGTTGCTTTGCGCTTGCGTGTATAGAGTGAAGTACGACAAAAAAAAAAACAAATAAGGCAAAGTTGTTTGTGTATTTCGTATTGCTAGTGCTGAGTGCTGTAATGAGTATACAAAACACACAGCCTATAGCTAAGAGTTTTTACAAATGCAAAAGAGCACCCAGAGTATAGGGCTTGGGCACTCCTGCATTAACCATTGTCAAGTTATGCTGTGAACTGTGAAAATCCTGCTTAATGAGTTTAAATTTCTGGTTCAAAATTTAATTATTTAATTAGGGTATAACAACCTCTGCCACTATAGTGGTATATCGATCGACTTAGTATCACTTCCTGAGTCGATTTATTGATGTCCGTCCGTCTGGCTGTCCATGGAAATTTTGTGCGCAGAGTAAGGGTCGCAATTTTAAAGACCGAAATAGCACTTTATCGGTCATTAATGTATTCAAACAAATTTCGCTACAAATAAGTTTTACATAATCATCAAATCATATGTGCAAATTCTGTGAAGATCCGTTGATAATTGACCATAGCTCCCAACTATACCTATAATACCTATGATGCTCACTTCCGAAAACAACTTAAAAGGGCATAACTTCTAACTTCTTCTAAAAATGTTGGTATCCAAATAATATTCAACACAAACATGTTTCTATTAATTACAGAATTAATTGAACTAATATTATCTTTAAGAGAAAAGTTTTATTCTTTCTGGCGAATAGTTGAAATTTTCAAAGAATACTATTGTAAAGTACTAGAACAATTGGCAAACTGGAATGCATTTTCTACCCTGCCAAGAGCTTCATCAGCAATGTTTATTGTCCATTTTTGAGAAATATAATTTGGGAATTAACATATTTCTTATTACATGTTATGAGTTAGAACGAAATTTACTTTATGTTTTACAAATGTCTGTGTATTCTTCTTTGTTATTATTATTATTATACATTTTTGTATTACTACAAATTTGTTGTTACTGTGTGTGTCATTTGTCTAGAAAAATATAGTTTTCACAATGGTATTCTTCGAGTTATTACTTAAAAAACGAACTCAAGCCTAAATTAAGAATTTTCTCTAATATATAAATATAAAAAGTTCGAAATAATATTCCCTAAAAAATATATTTTAAATATATCTTTGATATTTCTTTATTTAGGCTCGAGTTCATTAAATTTAATTTTCATTAAATTATTTTTACTGAAGTTAGGAATTGTTACATGAAAATTATTATTAAAATTTTTATTGATAATTTTTCTTGGCTTTGGATTCGAACCTGGGTGGTTGAATTTACATATGTTTCGAGAAATATCACTTTCTCTCATCAGAATTCTTTGCGTTCGAACCACCAGTACCACTTGTTAAAGATTGATGTTTGACTGTTGGCTAGCAGGCACCGCAGTGGTGCAGAGGTTAGGATAGGATAGGATAGGATAGAAGGGGAGTGCATAAAGTGCACTTCCACCCGGAGACCTTGTGGTCCATTGTGGTTCCCCTCAGTAGAAAGAATAACTAGAGAAAATAAAGATAGGATAGATATAGAAATGAGGACAACCAAAACCGCCAGATAAGGGGGAGAAAGAAGAAAGAAAGAAGGAGTGAAAAGTCCCCTTACGGATTTGGAATCGCCGTAGAATATCCCCTAAATAGCCACCATATTCCCCTAATAAAACCCAGAATGTTACTCGGTTTGCAGCCAGCAACATCACTGAGTTCGTCCAGGAATCTATTTCCTAGCCA
Organism: Bellardia pandia; assembly: GCA_916048285.2. Lineage (NCBI taxonomy): Eukaryota > Metazoa > Arthropoda > Insecta > Diptera > Calliphoridae > Bellardia > Bellardia pandia. The sequence continues at coordinate 41,524,046 of OU696530.1, forward strand.
CTTAAGTCTACGACTCTGCAACCTAGGACAATAGCACATGATGTGCTCTATTGTCTCTAAAAATAAATAAATAAGACTTAAAATTAACAGTTCAAATAAAAATAATAATTGTTCTTATTTTAAATATATTTATATCGAGATAAAATTTATTACAAATTATTAGAGAAGAATTCTTATTATTTTGGCTTGAGTTCCTTTTTAATTAATAACTCAAAGAATACCATTGCAAAGTTATATTTTTCTAGACAATTGGTAAACTGGAATGCATTTTCTACCCTGCCAAGGGCGTATTACAAATTATATTTATATGCACAGAACTCATGCCACTAAAGTATAGTTCCCATATAGTATCCATTTCTGAAAAACTGTTTTTACACCTACACTGGGTGTAGGGTATTATATGGTCTATACTTTTTTACTTTTATTTACCTATAATTAAATTTATGCGACCGGATGTTATGCTAAGCAATGATTGACTTTGCCCTAAGTAAAATATTATTAAAACAAACAAACTAAATAACAACCAACAACCAACTAAAGGAACAATTTTATTATTATTAGTATTAGGAATCCTACAAACGGAAATGAATTTCAAAATAATTATTTTATATTTTCTTGCTTAAACCCAGCTAATTGTAGAAAAAAAAATATTACAAATATTACACTTGTTTATTTATTCCCTGCTTAGAAATATTCATTAGCAAAATGCTTTTAATTTATTTCCTTTGTTTGTTTAATAATAACAAAACAATCATGTTTTTAGAATGAAAATTAAATTAAAAGATGTTTAAACAGCAACACAACCGAGTAAATGTTGTAAAGAAGTTGAAAATAATAAAAAGTACACAACAACGTTACAGCAAAAACTACATGAAATTCCACTTCATCATTTTAAAAATTCTTTAGCATTTGAAATTTATGTCTTCTGTGGAAATTGTGTGCGTATATGTTAAACAAAAACACCAGCATAGACAGCATGCAGACTTTAAACGACAACCTGCACTTCAAAAAAAAAAAAAAAAAACTAACATTGATAGTGTTCTAAACTACTATTTGGAAGACTTTTAGGGATACACGAATACTAGTGAAATAACTAGAGAATAGTGGTGGCTAGGTGGCTTGTACAAAAATAAAGAAAACTAAATTTTTGTAGTAATCTCTTCATTTGAAAAAGAATAGGAAATCTTTAACTTATTTCATGTTTCGCAAATTTCCTGTTTTTATTTTGTGGACACCTGCTATAGCACTAGCGAATTTGTAGGTGCAAGGTAATGCAGCTAGTAGCAATTAGCTTAAAAACTTTGTCATAAAGAACTGCAAAGAGTTCACAATTTGTAACCCTAAAACAGAGGTGATCATTTCATAGAGCAATTGCTTATTGGCCCAACCCACTATTTTGTTATGCTCTTTCAATTCAGTTGTCTTTCACATGGCAAATGGTACACATGCTTAGCGGATGCTTTGATTGTTTTTTTAAAACAGTACGTAAAAAAATTATGGTACCATTATGAGAATTTTTCGTAATAAAAATGCATTTGTTAATTCTCAATGCCTTTTGTGTTAAAAAACATTTAAAGGTCACTAGGAAAACCTTTTTTTAAATTTTCAAGATAGGTTTAAAGATTTTGATTTTCAAGATAGGTTTAAAGATTTTGATGTCCTTGAACCATTTCTTAATCTTTTTAAAGCTCCCTTTAAAGTTGAAGTTACAAAATATGAGTTAAAAATACAAACGGAACTCATTATTTTGCGAAACGAAATAATTTTTTATTATTTTTTAAACCGAAACAATTTTTTACGTTTACTATTTTAAAAAATCGTTCGTTTACTTTTTCGTTTTACTGTACCTTTAAATTTCTCTCATTTTCTCACCAATACATAAGCATTTAAATTTTGATCACCTCTGCCCTAAAACTACAAGGTACTAAACACAATGATCTCGCACACATACTTATGTATATATGTATGTAAGTACTCATACATCATTTACATACATATATGCTCACCATTATATTCGTATATTTTCATCATTCAACAACTAGAAGCAACAACAAAAAGTTGTTGCCATAAAAAAGTACAACTGTAAAATGTACTCGATATTAACAGCAGCAATAACAACCAGGAACAAATATACCAGCAAATGTAAACAGCATAACACAAGCAGCAGCAGCAACAGCATCAACCAATACCAACACTCAAAAATTAACTCAACCAACCTTCCATACTTTTTCAATCATTCATACTGCCAACCAAACGACCAACCGACCAACCAACCTTCCAGCCAACCATTCATTCATCCATCTCAACATGTACTTTAGAGTATGAATTGAAATGCTTGTTTATTACATGACTGGTTTTAATAGTGTGAGCATGAATATAAAGAAAGTGGAGAAAAACAAAAAAACATCAGCAGCAGCTAAATCAACTATATCTTTAGTGTGCAACACCGTAATACTTAATACGTAATACTTTCTGGCGATGTTTTTTTTTGGCGATGATTACGCAATGCTTACGAATCGCTAACTATCGCCTACGCCTTACAACTAAGCGATGAATACACGAGCGTACCAAGCAAGTCAATTTTTTGTCTAACAACACTTTATGCTGACAACAATTTTGATGACTTTTACGATGTGAATCGCGCGCCATCGCCTACGCCTTGCACCTAAGCGATGAAAACGCGAGCGCACACAAATACCGGGAAATATCTTTAGAACAATCAAAATATTTGTGTATTCTTTATCGTTTAGAGATGAGTCATCAATGTTTTCTCGGTTCATTTTTTTTCTTGTTGTTTTGTTCAGGTAACGGTAAAATAAATATTTGGTTTCAAGAACAATTAGCAAAATTGTCAGTTTGTTAGAGAACGTGATACTCAGAGGTATGGATTTTATACGATTTTATTATATGTATAACATCTTTCAAAATTAAGTACTTCGCACAAATTTTCTTAAATAACTTCTTTCTTAAATAACTTCAAACAAATTTGTGCTAAAATAGTTGGTTACGCTTTTTTGAGTAAATTTTTTTTTTCTTTTTAATGTTTCTGCTAAAACAATGTTCTATACTGCAATAAGAGACTTTAAGTCTTGTGTATATAATTGGAAATAAATAAATAAATAAATAAATAAAATAAATTTGCCAAATGCGATCGTACTTTAGGTCTTAAAAATAGTAATATTAAATAACTTACATACATTAATTGTTCATAATATTTAACAAAAATCAACGAATTTTTTTTTATCAAAATAACACTTAATTTCAAATTTCGTTTTTTATAGTAATATCACGTTTCCAAGTAGTTGTCCCATTTTCTTTAAGAACATTTTTGTAAAAATTCAACTAAATTGAATAAGGAATGCGCAGCAACAAAATGCATTGCAATTTTACTGTTCTTAATATTTTTTTATAAATTTTAAAAAGAGAATTTCTTATTAGTCGTCAGCAGTAGGTGCCCAATGTGCAATATACGTATTTTTGAAAACATATAGAGCTTTTCTAAGTATTTCTATTTAGTAACAATTCGCTAAAATTACTTAGTTGCCCTTAAGGCCTTATGACACTACATTTTTAATGCATTGTTCAAGTTTTGGTGAACAGTACAAATATAATGTAATAGAAAAATTTACTAAGTACAAAGAGTTCAGCAGTATGTATTAACATAAATGGCAAACTGTCAAACATTTTACTAAAGTTATTGATAAAAAATGAAGTTATGTCAAAAAAAAATTGTAAAATTGTTCAACTTAAAAGTGACATTTCAAGCTTGAAACATTAAAAGTGTTGCTGAATCAGCGGTTTATGGGCCAATTTGGCGATTAACTGTTTTTTTTTCGTTTTATTTTTATGTTTCTCATAAACAAAAAGTTGACAACATTTAATAAAAAAAGCTAAAAGGCTTTTTTGTTTACATTTTTTATAGTTTGCTTTTTCTAACATTTTCTGTTTCTTTCCACCAATTATATATCAATTCAATGAACAAAAAATGTAGTGTCATAAGGGCTTTAGTAACAGAAAACTAAGAAAAATATTATAAAACTCAAACTAAAGCTAGATTTACACGATTGAAATTATCTTCAAAATTGCTCTTCAAAATGCTTCAAACATTTTTCAAAGTTTATTTATTTAATAGTTATTAATAGTTATTAAATAAATAAATTTCAATCGTGTAAATCTAGCTTAATTCCCACAACTCTTAACAAAATATTGTAAATTACACCATACATATGAATGAGAGAGAGTATGTACCCAGCGGGAAAAATATGCTGTAAAGAGGCCTTCTAGAAGGCCTTCTTTGGCAGTCTTAAAGTACTTCCAGCTGCATTGCCAAATCGTTTCAATTTTACATGGCGTGTCATTTCCGTTACTGGTTCCATGCCTGCTAGAAGGTCTACTTGAGAAGGGCAATTCGAAGTTCCACCAACTAATGGCTCATACAAGACGTGACTAAAGGTCTGCTAAATTAATAATTATACTGAGGAAAATAAAAGAAGGGTTGTAAATTAATTTTAAATTAATTTAAACTAATTTTAAAAATCACATGTATATAAAGTACTGCTTCTCGCTTACTTTACACCATAATCTTTCATAAAAGACTAAATTTAAAGAAGCTCTCTTTAAAAAACAAAGTGAGTAAAGTAATGTTTGTTGTTGTAGTGACGATATACAGTAATAATTGCAAAACCATTCGTGTTCGATATCATGATTTGTTGACATTCTTTTAAAATGCAATTTTTAATGTGTATGAAAGACCTTCTAGAAGAGCTTCTGAGAGAAAGCATAGTGGAATAAGTATCGAATCTTTTAAAACAGGAGTGCCCCAGCCCTATACTCTTGGTGCTCTTTTGTATTTGTAAAAACTCTTAGCTATAGGCTGTGTGTTTTGTATACAGCACTCAGCACTAGCAATGCGAAACACACAAACAACTTTGCCTTATTTGTTTTTTTTTTTGTCGTACTTCACTCTATACACGCAAGCGCAAAGCAACAACACTTTCGTATGCTCTAATGGATCGTTAATGTAGATTTTGTTTTTGTTTAACGTATGATACCGTTTAAAAAAGTGTGTTGTTTCTTTGTATGTATTGGCTTTTACAACAAAAAATACTGAATAAAAATTTGTTTTTATTTAAATGTATTGGTGTTTGCTCTTACATAAGCAACTTTTGGGCACTCCTATTTAGAATGTGGAAGCACTTGCTATTTTTCCCGTTGGGTAAGTTTGTTGGTTTCTATAAATATAAGTGTGTGCGTGCAGTTGTATGTATGTATTTGCTATAATATTTCCGTGTGTGATGATGCATACATTTAGGCGTTTAGTTTAACCATAAAAACGTATGGTTAAGCAACAACAAAGTTTTTCAGGATCAAAACAAAATAACTGTATAAAATAAAGTGAATGAATGAAATGAATGAGTATTGTAATAAAATTGTAGATGTGTTTGCGAATGCGATGGCTTGTTTTTAGATTAAAACAAAAATGAAAGGTCTTTAAAAGTTCATGGGTAGACATATTCATACAAAGTAGAACAAATATTTTATATTAAAAGTACAACAACAATAACAACAGCAGCTACATCAGCAACCCAACAAGATTGTGACAACACGGAAATATTAAATACAACAAGAGAGTGGAAAAAAAACGCAACAACAATAAGAACAACAAACATTAAAACCCCATGTTTTAAGTGCTAATTAAATAATTAAACCTGATAACTGAATGTTCGTTCACATTTAACGTATTAGAGATTTACATACAGTGTTGGAAAAAAGGAATAAGAACGGATAAACATTTTTCGTCCGGCACTGGCTGGACTAAATAAATAAAATTTATTAGATATGTATATGATTTAAAATACTTATTGTTATATTATTTTTTTTGTAATAAAGATAAAACAAATAAATAGAAAAAAAAATTTCGAAATTAATAAGTTTTTATTTTTGGCAGCATTGAATAAGAACTAGCTGTTCGTATTATTTTGTCCAACACTGTATATTAGTGCATATCAGTGTCTAAATACCGTAAAGGTGCGTGTGAGTGTGTTTGTATGCTGTATTTAGTTGTGTATTTAGGATTAAAGTATAAATGTACATGATGATGATGACGATGATTTTGCATTGTTGATATCTAATGGTTGTGGTTCTAAAATTATACACCATAGAATTAAACACAATAAAACACATCCGTAAACACAAGCACATATTTATAAATACACAAACACAGACACACACTCAACTCACTGCCACATTTACGCGTACACAACATCAATATGAATTATAAAAGCCTGTCATAGTAAAATTTTTGTGGCATTTAAACAGCACAGTGGTAACATAGAAAATGTTTGGGGAAACAATAATAATAAAACACAAACAAGTCCTTGAACTATAAGAGAAAATAACATTTAGAAATAATATGTTAGAAAAAAACAGCTTTACTTTTCATTACTTTTAATTAAAATTTTAACAAGCACTTTAACTAGATCTTAGGTGTCTCTAAATGTCTTTCACCATGTTTTTGTTCACCAAAAATCTGTATGTCAGTCTCACATTAGACATACACTCCATAAATCCTTCTTACTCTACACAGTACATAATCAAAAGGTTTCTTTTTTGATTCATTTTTTTTTTGTTGTTGCTCTTTCAAATCTCTTTCAAATGATAAACCCGTGTCAATATCAACACATGAGGGACTCATTAAAATATACAAACATGCCAACTACATTTGTTATGTTAGACAAGCCGTACAACAGCACATACTACATAACATCACATATTATATTAGATTATTAATCCAGGGAAACAAATCATATGCATACATAATACATTTAGAAATTATCTAAATACATAAAAATACAAATTTTAACTAATGTTTCGCTTGTACTACATAAACTTTAGACTGGCTTATGAAAAATGTTATGGCTATGTTTACACGACATTTGGATTTATGTTACGAGTCTAAAGGAATATGTTTACTCTTACAAGAGTTTTGCAAGATCAAACAACATCACATAATTTAGTAATTATGTTTAGAATTTTTATACCGCGCTTTCTGTTCTAGGCTAAGAAGTTTCCTAACCACCCTCGTATTTAATAAAACTATAAGTATTTATGTGTTTGATATTATTTTCTCTAAATCTTATATTTAACTATAATTTTGTCTCTCACTTTATTAAATGTTATAAACTGTCGGACAAAATAAAGTGCGGTTTTGTAACCTTCTACATTCCTTTTTGATATTTTTTTCTACATATATTATTTACTGTTTATTCACAGTCCCGGGGGCTAATTCTGGCAGTCGTGATCGAAATTGTCTTCGAATCGAAATTTATTTCGACAGTGCAAAATTTTCTAATGATGGTACTCGATACGAATCGAATCGATTCATTGCTTCAGTGTTGTAAAAAACTTAAATAAGTACGTATTACAACACTGAATAAAATAAAAGAAAATGCAAACAAAAAACATATGGTTCTGCAAAAAATAACTCAAGTAAAAGAAAGCTTTTTTAAAGAAATTATATTAAATTAAAAATGGATCCAGTTATGTTTTTTTACTCATCGTCTTTTGATTCTGACGAGATTGAAAGCATTAATGACATAAGGAAACAAATAAGAAACACCTCCGACCCCTTAAGATTGACAAGCAATGAGTAAGTATAAATAAGTACATACATGCCAACATACAAATGTATTAATGTATGTTTGTAAGTATGTTTTTTTCTAGACTCAAAAGACGTTTTAGGCTCACAAAGCCAGCATAGGTAAAATTTATTTTTGATATTTTTGACCTAAAAGTAATAAAATTATTAATATTATGATATTTTTTAAAGTAAGTATCAAATTTTTTACTCACATTTTCTTTTTTTTTCTTCTGTATGCTAAAAAAACGCTATTTCGAATGCTTCTTTGCTTACGAGTAAAAATTCGCAAGGTTGCGTTCGAATCATCATTCGTTATCGAATTCCATCATTAGAAATTTCGATACATTTTATTCGCTATCGAATGAGGGAACCCCAAATATTAAAAAATTCGAACGTTCGAATGAAAATTTATTCGCATACGAATGCGAGAATTAGCCCCCTGTTATTTGTCAAGGTATCTGAATTATTTACATAGCCATTGCAATTTTATAAAGTCGCTCATGAAAGAAACGCATGAAAGAAAAAAGCAAAAGGAAAATCATCGAAAAATACTGTCGAGTCAGAATTGAACAGTATAAAAGTGGACTAATGGCCAGTTTTTAACTTGATATTTAATACGAAATTAGTTAATTTTTCATTAAACTTAAGTTGTATTTAAATACGGTTTTATTTTTTCAGTCTCAAATTAAGTTTGGTATTTAATTAAGATAAAAGTATGGTAGCACTATTGAATGTCAAGAAAATATAAACAACTTCTTCATTTAACAGCTGATTTCATATTTAGTTTACAAATTGTTGTAAACTAAATGGACAAAATCAATCATATCCTATTCATTTAAATTCATTGTTTTAGTTGGTATTAGCTTATATTGATAATAATAAGCACAATGTTTTTATTTACGGCGAAATTATTTATTGAATATTTTTATCAAATAATAAAAAACCGCAAAGCGCAATTTTCATAATTTGCAGAACTGTCAAAATCATATGGTAGTATACAAAACTAAAGTTGTATTTAAATGGACGTAGTCAGTGATTGAAATTATATTTAAATATCATCTATGAAAATGAATTTGGCATTTAAACAGAACATAAGTTTAAACACACTTTAATTTTTAAGTTAAAAACTGGGCACAGGTATAAGATATCGGAATCTGCGGTGAGAAAAATAATTGTTTTGTATAAAATAACAAAGTCAAACAAACACCACGAACCTAAGCGATGATCATCATATTGCAATTCTAGCAAAAATAAATTCTTTTTCGTCAGCTAGAGATATAAAGAAGGAACTAGAATTGAATATTTCGACTCGAACTGTCCAAAGAAGACTTAACGAAAGCGGTCTAAAAAGTACGTTCGCCTCGTTTACGAGCTGCAAATATAAAAAATCATTTAGACATTGCAAAGAAGTACATAAATATTAAATTTGGTATTGGAGAGACAACATGAAAATGCTGATTTTGCCGATCAAATCATCTTCAGTGACGAGGCCCATTTCCATCTGGTTGGCTTCGTCAATAGGCAGAATTGTCGCATTTGGGGTGAGGAAAATCCTCGAGTGATTCACGAGAAGCAAATGCATGCTCAAGGTGTCACTGTGAGGTGTGGTTTTTGGGCTGGAGGAATCATTGGACCTTTTTTTATGAAAATTAAGCAGGTCAAGCGCAAAAAGTCAATGGTGTTCGGTATCGTGAAATGATAACCAGTTTTTTCTTGCCTATAATTGAAGAAATGAATGTGGAGGGCATGTGGCTTCAACAAGACGGCACCACATGTCATACAGCCAGAGAAACAATACAATTGCTGCAACAGTTGGGACACCCTTTAGATAAAATAGTAACTGAATTAAAAACAAAACTCTAATTTATAATTATTAGAATAAATACATGGTTTAATCAAAAAAAAAACAGGAAATATTTAAAACCTTACTTTATTTTGTCCGACAGTGTATATGCATACACTATAATGCCATGTTTATTTTAACCGCATGTATGTGTATGGTAATTCTAAATAATATAATTGAAATACATAAATCTAAACACTAAAACCAAACAACAACACAAATGTTAAACAGGGATATTATTTTGTTATCCCTACATTTAAAAAAACACCAGCAACAACAACAACTAATGAAATCTAAACACAGCAGAAATAAAACATTCTACATTTGTTTCATACGTAACTTTTACGTCAAAATCTGTAATGTACAACAAGTAACAAACAAAGAAGCAACCGAGAGTAACGTAACATTTAATTTATATTAAGCATGAAATAAATATGGTGTTTATTAGTAAATCAACAAATTATTCAACAAACGTTAAAATTGCAAGAGCAGTAACAGATAATGACAACACCTCCTACAAAAAACCAGCAACAAAAAAAAAATAACACATTAAATGCTGGCAATAAGATGTAAGAGACAGAGTGAGAGAGAGAAAAAAGAGAATCCAGGATATACTCAGTTTTTATAGACACATTTAAACGCTTTAAAACACATGTGCACATGTGTTTTATTTTAGACGTGACGATTACAATTTTATAGACAAATTTCAAGTTTATGTTTAATTCTAAGCTGCGTGGGACACAAAAGGAATGAATATGTATTTGCCAGATGAAAAATAAGTAAAGACAGTGGCTCACAGCTTATAGAAAGAAAACTAGCAGCAACTTAAAAAGGAAATTAGTGTGATTTAAAAGAAAAAGCATTATAGTCTAATACTGTGTTCAGATATGAAACTCAATTGAGTCAATATCCGGTTAATTGACAATATTATTTTAAGTGTTCAGGCATACGCAATTTTTAGCTTACTCAATAATCATTTGACAGTTGGAAAACAATACAAAAAATACTCTATATGGTTGTTGTGTTTCTATGTAAAAAAAACTTACTTACGCATTGACTTTTGAATGATTTCTTTTGTTTTCTTTTGTTGACAGTTGCCATTTTATACAATTTTGTTCACTAAACACAGTTGTGAACAGTGTTGCATTCGAAATCTTACTCAATATTATAACAATTTCGTACTTATTGCGCAATAATTAATTGAGATTTTATATTTGGAATATTAAGCTCAATAATTAAGGTTCATATCTGAACACGCTATAACAAACAAAAATAATTTATTGTTAAGCATGATCCATTTCGAGGTTCCCCCCAACTTTTTTAAAGAAAAAAAAAAAACACATAAAATTCAAATTTAATGGCGAATGTTTATTATCATTTGAAAGAACATTCTTTGGCATTTATTTTTTGAAGATTATTCTTATCTAGTAATTATATCTTCATTTGAGGTAAAACGCTTGTCAGCCAGGAATTTTAGATTTGGGAACAGGTAAAAATAACTGGGAACTAACTCGGGAGAATAAGGTGGGTGGTCAAGCAACTCGTACTTTAATTCGTTGATTTTAGCCATTGTTAAAACACTCTAGAGCGCTGGTGCGTTGTCTTGATGAAAAATTATTTTTTTTTACATTTATACATTTTTTACATACATACATGTAATTGATTCAAAACGTTGCAATAGTACTCTGAATTTATTGTTTTACCCTTTTGCAGATAGTCAATCAATAAATATCTTTGAAGTCCCAAAAAACCGTTGCCATAACCAAATGGATAGTTTTTGCCTTCTTTGGGGCACTTCAGTCCATTGCTTAAGAAAAGCTTGAGAATTTTCATTCTTATACGTTTTTGGTCGACTGTTAACAAATGCGGCACCTGAAAGGTTTTTCATCTGTAGTTCTTCATGCAAAATTAAATGGACTTTGCCTATAATTTCTGTTGTTGTTGCTGTTTTTGAACATTCACAACGTGGTTCCTTCTCAATGCTTGTACGACCACGTTTAAATTCAGTAACCCAATTTTTTACTGTTGCATATGAAGGAGCACTTTCACCTAAAACATTCACCTTATCATTATGAATTCCTTGACCCGATAAACCGTGTTTAATTAAATATTTAATGACACCACGAATTTCTAATTTTACCAATGTACAAAAATCGCGGAGACGTCTTTCTTGAAAACCTGTTTCTATATGAAGGAATTGCCAGATCGAAAGGAAATTTAACATGCGTTTATAGCACAGATGGAAGTTTCCAAAACACTTAACTTTTTTCTGTCTATTCCGCGCTTTCAGTTATAGGCTAAGAAGTTTCCGAACCGCCCTCGTATATTAAAATTAAAATTTTAGCAATAAACGTTTTTTTTTTTTTGTTAGACTATAACTAACATTTTTTCTTTTAGAAGACACCAATTTCTTTTTTAACTTGTTATTTAGTGGTCTTAGTTTGCTTTTTATGCTTTTTTATTTTTATTATTTTTATACAAAAAAAATGCACTGCATAAAATAAGCTTTGAGTCACTGTAAATAAACAAGTAAGAATTTTAAGTAGTATGACAAATTAAACTGAAAGAACAAAAACAAGCTTACGTGGGGCGTCCATACCAACCCGAACTTAAAAAAACATGACTGCCGTGAGTACATTTTAATATTTCAGACCGAAAGAAATACAACCAATCATGTTTAAAGCTACGAATTTGCAATAATTGAGCATTTTGTTTCATAACAACGCGCCCCACACTTTTCTTTAAGGAATGTGTGAGATTTTTTCCATTTTGATTTAAAAGTTTATGTTGTTTGAAATGTTCTTATTTTTTGACTTTTAGTCGATTTTTTTAGTATTCATATTTATTTTGCGTTCACAACTGGTCAATATATTAAGGTAAAGAAAAGCGTTTCTTAAATTTTTTTTTTATTTATTTTTTACTTTTTAGTAACGAATAGCTTTAATTAATGCATTACAATTTCCATGCTAAAATCGGAACCCGTTAAAAACAGCCAAAATCGTTGTTTTTAAATGCTTTTGTTTAGCTTCACTTCGGAATATCAAATCTTGTAACGGTTTTTATCCTGGTGAATGTCTGCAAAGTTTTATCCATTTGCATTGAGAAGAAGGCAGTCAAAAAAGCATTTTACAAAAAAAAAAAAAAATTTGCCTCCCCCCCCCCCTAGATTTTATTCTGGTGAATGCCAGCAAAGTTTTATCCATTTGCATTGAGTAGAAGGCGGTCAAAAAAAAATTTTACCAAAAAAAAAAAAATTACCCCCCCCCCCTAGATTTTATTCTGGCTACGCCCATGTATTCGTGTATTGTCATCGGGAATATGTATGCCTGCAAATTTTCATCCATATGCATTGAGTAAAAGGCGGTTAAATTAACGTTACAAGATTTGATTTTCCGAAGTGAAGCTAAAGAAAAGGCTTTAACAACAAACTAAGCCTTCCTCCTCTCTCAACACAAAATTCTGACTACGGCTATGTTCTCTAATATCTGTTTTATTTTATTTAAATTTCGTCACTAAATTACTTTACCAAAAAATCCTTCATACTCGTACATGTACAAATCGTTAACTTAATACGAAAAGGCCCCAACTCATAATTTTTCGAAATCGATATTTTTACATATTTCGACAGACTATTACTAGATACACCTCCTCTCAAAAAATCAGATGAATTCGGAAAAAATACCGTAGTAAAATTTTGTATTAATATTGCATCTTTTTTATTTAGTTTGTTCCTCCTCCTGTAAACTATGAAAAACATGAGTTAGGGCCTTTTCGTATTAAGTTAACGATATGTATATAATTTATATTTAATTAATCAAATGTTTCGCAATGTTTTGTAATGTTTATAGGCTGTGTGTGTATAAATACTCGTATAAATAACTAAATGCTCGTGTAAAGAGTATATTTAAATTTCATTATTATTATTATTGCGTCTGCATTAAATGTTTTCACAGCGATAACAAAAGTTACAAATTTAAATATTAATGAATGAACAAATAACAATTTTACTAACGCTCGCAATTATGTACATGTTTGTTTTATATTAGATTAATAACCCAGCAAATAAGATAATTTTAATGATTTAATATCTTTAACTTTAATTATTAAAAAAGTTCATTGAAATTGTATGTCAAATTGAAAACATTAACACAGATTTAAAAGACTGGGAATTCATCTAAAAGATATAATTTAAATTTAAAGGATTATTAACATTCAGCTCACTGTAAGTCCGTCTGGACTAAAAAAACCAGGCTTCAATTGACAATACTTATGTCCAATGTAGCTCCAATTTTGAGCTTTATAAAGCTAAGAATTCTTATAAAATATAGTATAATAGCTCAAGTGTTTTAAAAAATTAGTTTTAATTCTTTACAGCGTACAACGACACACTGTGAGTGTCAAAATAGCTGAAAATTTTCTTAAGATTTTCTTCAGGAAAATCTGCAAACGCGCGTACGATTAAAATATTTTTGCATCAAACCTACATGGCCTACATGATAGAATGTCCCGTAAGAAGCGTAAGAAGCTGTATAAGTAAAACTCAAATTATCTGGAATCCCAAAATTATTTCAGATATCCCACTATTACAGTTGTATAAAGTGACCATAGGACCAACTTTTCCATATAGTGTCATACCCGAGTCAACTTGAAGAAAATTGGTTTAAATGTTCAAAATGGAATTAAGGTTGAATTATTACACAGCCTGACAAAATGGAAACTTTTTTTGTGTCTTAAGCTAGATTTACACGATTGAAATTGAAGAAGATTTCTTAGTCAGTTTGCATGCATTGTTTGTATGGGCTTCAATGACTATAATTCACTTTTTTTGTATCAGCTCTAGTTTTCCAGATATTAAGTTTTTAGGAAAACTACGTAGTTACGCAATTAATAGTAACGTAACTAATAAACGGTTCATTCTATACAGTAAAAATAAAACATCGAAATTCGGCTACAGTATTATCTTTATCCTACAGTACAATTATTTTGATGCCATGTAGTATTTTCGGAGCTATCGCTCAACTTTGTATGAATAAAATCTTTTTACACAATTTTTATACCCTTCACCTTCATGAGAAGGGTATATATAAGTTTGTCATTCCGTTTGAAATTTCCACAATATAATTTTACGACCCTATAAAGTATATATATTCTGGATCCTTATAGATAGCGGAGTCGATTAAGCCATGTCCGTCTGTCTGTCTGTCTGTCTATTGAAATCAGTTTTCTGAAGTCCCCAGATATCTTCGGGATCCAAATCTTCAATAATTCTGTCAGACATGCTTTCGATAAGTTTGTTATTTAAAATCAGCAAAATCGGTTTAGGCCAACCAGAGTTATGGTCCAATATGTGAGACAACCTCCATAAAAATTTGATATTTTTTGTCTATTTTATTGCAATATTTTAAAATATATTGCAGATAATACCATGAAATTTTGTATACGTTGTTTTTATGATAAAAGAAGAAAGTGTGCGGAAAATAGTAAGAATCGGTCCATGATTTCTCATAGCACCCATACAAAAAAAATCTTCCCGAAATATTGCTCAATTATAGACAAAATTCGAATATCAAGACAAAATTCAGCAAAAATAAGTTTTTTGCAAATAGAAATCGCAAAACGAAATTTTTTTTTAGTTCGGTCCATGTTTGACCATAGAACCCATATAAAGTCCACTTCCAAAATTCACTTAAATACGAATAAAACAGATATAAAAAATGTTAAACGGCTAAAATTTTACATAAATACTCTTTATAGACAAATAAATTGTTGTACTAAATTTTATGGTGGTCCGCCCATAATTGGTCATAGCTCCCATACAAGGACCACATCTGAAAAAAACATTTTTCCCTATATATATTGTATAAATATCGGTGCCGACTCAAAACTTTGTACAGATCATGTACATATATACAAAAATCATTCCACACAATTTTGTTAATTTCGGTCTATTTTTAACCGTATGCCCCATATAAAGCCCTCTTCCGAAAATTACTTTAATACTCATAAATCTCTTATAAATAAGGGTACCAATCCAAAATTTTATACGGATCATTTACATGCATGCCTAAATCAAACTGCTGGATTTTGAGAATATCGGTCCACTCTCGAAATCCACGTTAATACTAATATATATCTTAAATATACCGTTATTATGTTGAAATTCGACGTGAAATATCCTCATATGCATGAAAATAACTGTTCCAAAATTTAAGAAGATCGGCCCATAATTTGTCATAGCTGACATATAAGAACCATTTCCAAAAAACAAATAAATTCGGGTCAAAAAATATTCATTTCGGATTCAACCCATATTCGGTTCATATTTTATAATCATGATATATATCGTTGAAAAGGTAAAAAATAAAAAAAATAAAAAAAAATAATTTTTAAAAAATTTTTTTAAAAATAATTTTTAAAAAAATTTTTTTTTAATTTTAATTTAAAAATATTTTTGGAATGATTGAAGAAATAGCTATCTAAAGTCCTATGGACAATTTTTGCTGTATGACCAAAATGGATCAAAATGTCCAACTTTGACCCCCTTCAGCTCCGGCAGTTCTTGACTGATAGAGCTAAAAATTTCTCTCTGGCACCTTGGTGCAAATTTCATCCAAATCGAAAGACATCGATTTTTAAAATTGGGTCACTTGACGTGAAATTCACCATATACAAATTGAATAAAAAATTTAAGGCCCAATTTTTCGTGTTGGGCTGTGTTATTTAAGTTAATTTAATTCCTTTGTTAACTTAAAAAAATATGCTAATGCAAATGGAAAAATCTTTAAAACTAAAATGTTTTGGACAATAGTTTCATAGACTGCAAAGCGTTTTCAATTAGGTCTTTCCCCCTTTTAAATTATTCACTGGTTTGTTTTTGTAGTTTTTCTGCACAACTGTTTATGTAACTTACTCGTTACTATAAAATGTATTGTTTAGTTTAGTTCAGTTTATAATTTCAATGTAAAATTGTTAGTAAATAATTTGTCGATATTAATAGAAATAAATGTGTGTTAAAAATAAATACACATTTATTGTTTTTATATATATATATATACTATATATAGGCCTAAATGAGCGTATACCTTTGAAAAACACTTAAACCATTCCGTACAGCTGGTAAAATACTAAAATATTTAAATTTAATTACTGTCATTACACTGGATTTATGACTTAAGGCGTATTTAGAACTAAACATAATTATTTGCTGGCAAAATCATTAATGCAATTAAATTTATTTAACAAGCGAAACAAAAGCACAATTAAAGTAAATTAGAAATACATAAAAAAATTAACATAAAAAGAAAGCTTAACAAATAAAAATATGGACAACAAAAAGTTGGGTAATGTTAGGTTATTATTACATTAGTTACCTTGTAATGACAAGTACATAATTTATATATTACATAGAATTAGTTTGGCCTACAATGTGCAATCAGTATAATTTAATTTAATTTACAAGTTCAGTTTTTTGTTGCATTTGTTTAGATATTTTTATATATATATATTTTTTTAGCAGTAAGTAAAGGGTGCATTTTTTAGCTGTATAGAACTTTGAAATGGAATAAAAAAAGATGATTTTTAAATTGACATGCAATTTACTTTATTGGAAAGATAATTTTCTGGCATTATAATTTTAATATGTTTTCTGGCATATGACTGGCTCGAACGTAAACTGGAGGTGCAATTTTCGATGACTTTTTCAAACATTTATGGCCGTATATCGACAATAACGCGGCGAATGTTGTCGTCCAAGTGGCCAATTGTTTCGAGCTTGTCGGCGTAGACTAGCGACTTCGAATATTCTCATAGAAAATAGTTAAGCGTCGTTAAATTGCACGATATTGGAGGCAAAATCTCGGTTCCGAAACTTGAAACTATGCGGTTACCAAACAATTCCTTTAATACATCAATTGTAGCACGAGCTGTGTGACAAGTTGCACCGTAGGATTGAAGCCACAACTCCTTCACATAATGATTGTTCAATTGATGAACGAAAAAGTCAGTAATCGTGGCTCTAATACGGACCAATTATTCCACCAGTCCATAAAGCACTCCAAATTCGGCAGTTTTATTTATTTATTTATTTTTATTTATTTTATTTATTTCAAATATATGCCGCAAGCCCATGGGGCCAAAATTAGCAGTACTACTAACAATTCAATAATATAAATACAATTATTTAGATGTATAACAATAATTTTAAGTTAGAAGAAAAATTAAAAAGATGTTAAGATTAAAATAATAATAATGAAGAGTCCCTAATATTTGCACAAAACCTATAAATAGTGTATAATTGCAGGAAAATGATTGTTAACCCATGATAAAACATACAAACAAAGCACAATTTAAAAATGAAGTTTTTTTTTTCTTTTTTTTTTATTACAAATAATGACACTCCTAATAATTTTGCCTGTTTGAATGTACCATGGACAGCTCGAAATAGAGAAAAAAGTATTAATTCAATATTCATTTATAAATTTGACAAGAAAATGAGTTTGAAATTTGACTGTGTGAAAATCTGCGATCCTTATACGGAATCATTGAATTCCATAATCTCGATATAGTCACGCAATACGATCGACTCATAACAATTGAGAAGTGTCTAGGTATAATAAGCGCATGCGTTCTACTAGAGCTACCAAAAATAAATTTTTGTGATAGATAAGATGGATTTCCATACTTAACTGTCTTATAAAAAATAAGATGTTCCTCATATTTATATATTGGTCAAATTTACACCCTAAAATTAGTTTCTGGTATTCGGCAACATGCTCCCGAACACTTAGACCGTAAATATATCGAATTACCCTATTAAAACATCGTCGTAGTTTCAAAATATTTGTGGCAGATGTGCCCGAGTAAATCTCCAAACAATACAGGAAAAGTGGAAGACAAGTCGAAACAGCAACACGATATCTCACAGCCAATGGCAATTAACAAGCCACGTTATAAAGGCCGCGTCATTCAGTCTCGTCTCATCGAACTGTTCGGACGTGTTACTTTTAGTGCGGCTGAATTTTCGGTGAAAAAATCGTAATAGGTGAAAAAGTGTAATAGGTTGAAATAACACAAAAAGTGAAAAAATATCTCGTAATAGGTTAAAAAAATCTACGGTAATATCAGTAATTAAAAAAAACACTAAAAATCGCATAAAAATTGTATGAGCGTTCCTCTCAGATGTAATTCTGAGAAAGAGCTTAGCTCGTCTAGAAAAACTAAATGGGTATCTGAGGAAGAATCCATAAAAAAATCTACGGAGAATTTTCTCACTACAAGAGCCGCAGAACGGCGTCGTTCCTGTTCGCCCAATATAGTGATTTCAACAGATGAAAAAACATCATCTTCAACAAATAGTGCAGTCAAACCAAAAAAACAAGTAGGTATGGATAAGTACATCACCGTTCTCAAGCGACAGAGGAGCCCGACGTCTGCTCAAGTGTCATCAAATTCAAAAGCTCCTAAGACCGTGAGTAATAATCAAAATAGGTTTGCTCTCCTCCAGACGGATGAGCCAGAACTTACTAAGAAGACGTTTAAGCCCCCACCAATTTATCTGAGAGAGCCGACTTCCAGTAAATTGGTACAAGGAATTATTTCGGTAATAGGTGAAAACATGTTTAGCGTAACCTCAATTAAACATGGAAATATCTGCGAGACAAAGATCCAAGTGAATAGGGAAGATGATTTTCGAAAATTGTCCAACCAGTTGGAGAGGGAGACTAGGGACTTCTATACCTACCAGCTCAAAAGCGCAAAAGGACTCCAAGTCGTTCTAAAGGGTATAGACCCATGTGTTGATCCCGCGGAGATAAAAACCGGTTTAATGGACAAAGGGTTCAAAATCAAGAGCGTAGTGAATATCAGAAACCGTGAAAAGATCCCTCAGCCCATGTTCAGGGTAGAATTGGAACCTGGAGATGTTGTCTTAAAGAAAAACGAGTCCCATCCAATCTACAATCTCATTTATCTTCTGCATCGTAGAATTACCGTGGAGGAACCGCATAAGCGCATTGGACCCGTCCAGTGTGTTAATTGTCAAGAATTTGGCCACACCAAAGCGTACTGTAAATTGCCGTCTGTTTGTGTTGCGTGTGGGGAGCTACATGCAACTGCTCAATGTGATAAGTCGAAAACTGATTCAAAAATCAAAAAATGTAGTAACTGCGGAGGTAATCATACCGCAAATTATAGAGGTTGTCCAATTTACACGCATTTGAAAGCCATAAGTTCCAACAAGACGTCAGTATTACCTGATCATCATCAACAGCCTATTTTGGCATCGAGTGACAATTTCCCGCAATTGTTACGGTCCACTAGTCATGTAAACGCGCCTAGTTCTAGACAAGTTTCTTACGCTAACGTGGTTAAATCTAATATGCCAGGTTTGGAGCAGGCACCTAAATCACAATATTACGAGCCTAATATTAACACTCTAGAGACTACATTGCAGACACTTGTCCAAACCATGAACACTTTTACGACCACTATGACATCCATGATGCAGGAAATGCTGAAAATGCAATCCACTATCTTACAAGCCATTTTAAAAAAATGATTTGTTTAAAAATTTGTTTTTGGAATGCGAACGGCCTCCGCCAACATAAAAACGAACTGGAACACTTCCTGATGGATAAGCAGATTGATGTCATGATGATTGCTGAAACTCACTTGACGGCGACAGCGTACTTCAAAATTAATGGCTACGTGTTGTATGATACTAAAGATCCCCGCGGAAGAGCATGTGGAGGATCGGCAATTCTTATAAAGAACAGAATAAAACATTATTTAATGAACAACATATGTGAGGATTACCTACAAGCAACAAACATTTGTATTGAATTCTGTCAATACAATTTTGTTTTATCATCAATTTATTCGCCGCCTCGATTTTCAATAAAAGAACACCAATACTACAGCTTCTTCAATTCCCTTGGAGCTAGATTTTTAGTTGCTGGTGACTTTAACGCCAAACACACTTTTTGGGGTTCACGTCTGGTGACCCCGAAGGGTCGTGAACTCTTCAACACCATTGCCAAAATGGGATTAGATGTACTCTCAAGCGGGCATCCCACCTACTGGCCGACGGACCGACGGAAGATTCCCGATGTTATTGACTTCGGAGTAGTGAAAAATATCCCTGTAGAATCGATACAAGTGGAGCCTTCATTAGACTTGTCTTCAGATCACTCTCCTTCTATTATTTCAATGCGTTTCCTTCAAGGGAATGGCTCTCCATTTCGGGACATATCTAAAACCAGAGTAAGTTGGATAAAGTATAAAAAGTATTTAAGTTCCCACTGCACGGAAAATGTAGTGTTGAGAACTACCGAGGATATTGATGGGTCGATTGGCAAGTTTACTGAGGACATACGAAGAGCTGTACATCACGCCTCAACATACGACGTTGAGTGCAGAAGTGGGACAAATAGAACTTATTTCGCTGAACTCGATCATCTCCTGTCAGAAAAAAGAAGAGTTAGAAGAGAGTGGCAAATCCACAGGTCTCCTGAACTGAAAGCTAGGCTACGGGTATGCAGAGATATACTAAGGAATTTCTTAGAAACCCAAAGAATGGCTTCACTTAAATCTTACTTGGAGGGTCTTGATAGTACCCCACAATCTGACTATTCGTTATGGAAGGCGGCACGAGGTTTAAAAAGACCGCCTCCTCTGCGAAATCCGACTGGTGACTGGGCTAGAAATGATTCCGAGAAGGGGACTTTATTTGTTAATCATTTGAGAAAAGTGTTTACTATAAACAACTCAAATAATGCATCTGATTTGCCTCCACTCGTTATTAGACCTCCTGTACCTCTAAGACTAAACTTTCGTGATGTCCAAAACGCTATTGGTACTCTGAACCTTAGAAAGGCTCCAGGTATGGATGAAATCAGCAATAAAATGCTTGTGGAGTTACCTCGTGTAGCAAGAAAGATTATCCTCTTTATCTTCAACGCTATTTTACGCCTAGAATACTATCCTGCAGATTGGAAGGTGTCTATGATCACTATGATTCCTAAGTCAGGGAAGGACCACACCAAAGTGGAGTCATATAGGCCAATTAGCCTACTGCCGACAATTTCTAAACTGTTCGAAAAATTGTTAATGACCAAATTGACTCCAATTCTGAATGACACTGAATGTATTCCAAATCATCAATTCGGATTCAGAGCTAAACACAGTACCATCGAACAAACTCACAGATTGGTAAATGTGATAAGAGGGTCGTTTGAAGATAAAAAATACTGCTCCGCCCTTTTCATTGATGTGTCCCAAGCGTTTGACAAAGTTTGGCATGACGGTTTAATGCACAAAATAAAATCAACTCTGCCTGCTAACACCCATAAACTCATGGAAAGTTATTTATACGGTCGCAAATTTAAAATCAAAGAAGGTGATTTTTTAAGTACCGCTCAGCCAATTAAATCAGGTGTGCCACAGGGTAGCATACTGGGCCCTACTTTATATTTGATTTATGCCTCCGACATGCCGTCAGACCCCAAAATCCACACGTCAACTTTTGCAGACGATACAGCCTTTGTCAGCGTCCATAAGGACCACCAAGTTGCATCACAGAATTTGCAGAATTATGTTTATAAACTAGAGAATTGGCTAGAGCTTTGGAAAATCAGGGTAAATGAACAAAAATGTATTCATATCACTTTCACATTGCGAAAAGATACCTGCTCGTCCATCAGAATAAATAATCAAATTATTCCTCAACATAATGAAGTCAAATACCTCGGCATTCACCTCGACCGCCGTTTAACTTGGAAGTCTCATATTGAAGCGAAACTTACACAAATGAGATTAAAAGCAGTGCAACTTAATTGGTTAATCGGCAGAAACTCTACATTGAAATTGGATTACAAACTTTTGTTGTACAATGCAATTCTAAAGCCAATCTGGTGTTATGGAATTCAATTATGGGGTACTGCCTCAGCATCAAACATTGAAAAAATTCAAAGGGGTCAAAATAAAATTCTACGTATAATTACTGCAGCACCATGGTATGTTAAAAATTCTCGAATCCACAAAGATCTAGGCGTGCCATTAGTAAAAGTCGAATTTACAAAATATGCGTCAAAGTATGTCAGCAAACTCGAACACCATCCAAACCCACTTGCACGAGACATCCTTAACTTTAGTGGCCACAATCGGTTGAGAAGGAGGGATACCCTTGCTTTAACTCAAGCGCAAAACAGATGACTTGATCAGTTGATATGAAATTTTTGTAGTATCATAAAAATGTTTTGTCTAGCACTGGCTGGGCTTATTATTTTCTTTTTAGTATTAAGATTTGAATACTTATTGTCATTTCAAATATGAAGATTCAATAAATAATTAACTGCAAAAAAAAAAAAAAAAAAAAAAAAAAAAAATAAAGGCCGCGTAATGTGAAACAAACTCTTGTAATAACAGAATTTACATGTTTATTAAATGAGAGATCATTTTCCAAAATAACACCCAATGTTTTATATTTTGAAATAATCTCCAAAGGAACACTATCGATTAAAATTCTTAAGTTAACATCCAAATTATTCGAAAAAATCATGACTTTACATTTAGACGGGTTTAATTCCAAAGAATTTACCCTAGACCATTCCACTACATAATCAAGATCCTCATTAATACAGTTCTGAAACCTTACCAAATCAGAAATTTGTGAAGTGGCCAAGAGTTGTATAGCATCAGCGTAAGTATAACAATTTAAAAAAGATAATCTCTGAAACAAGTCGTTAATATATAGCAAGAACAATAAGGGTCCCAATATTGATTCTTGTGGAATTCCTCTATTAAGGTACTTATATCGAGAAATTAACGTCCCTACTTGCACAAATTGCTTACGACCACATAAATAAGAATAAATAATTATTGACGTATCCATTCAACCAAAAGTGAGCTTCATCGTTTAACAAAATTTGCTTCTGAAAATCGGGATGAACGGCAATCTTGTTTTGAGCCCATTCGCCGAATTTTCGAAATAAATTTGCACAATTTGGAAGCGTTGTTCAAGCGTCAGTCTATTCATGTTGAAATGCCAAACCAAACTAAACATAAATCACTAAACATCTGACAAAATGGCCGCCAGTTAGAAAAATGTTGCCAAACTAAAATTCTATACATTAAACAAATACCCTTTTTTTAATAAATCAATAAATAACATTTAAGCTTTTAACATTTTTTAAATTTTTTTCAGTTGATTTGTTTTCTATGTAATTCTTTTAAATACGCATGAAAACAATAAGCCTATTTTTTTATCAAAAACATAATGCTTAAAAATACCATATTGTTAAGCGTTTAAAAGGATTTAGCTTTTATTGTTATTTAGAGTGTTTCTACTGTTCAAATTCTTTTTTATAAAATTTTCTATTGAACTATACACACATATTTGAAATCCGATTTAATAGAGTGGAATTTGAAGCATAAAAAATGTAAGTTAGGGAGCCTCTAAAACATTTCTCAAATATTTGATAAATTAAAATATAAATTCGAACTTGATTCTAATAAAACAGACAAATGAAATGAAAACAGCCTACATGTACTCAATTTTGCAACATACAAAAACTTTAAGGAATCTTAGTATTTTTAATGTTTAGTGCAAATAGTTCATATGGAATATTCTCTCATGCTCGTCGTTAAAGTTCGTCCTAACGTTTCTGTTTTATAAAAGAAATAACCCACAGGCAATTAATAAACCTATATATAATTAAGTTACTTTCTTTGGAAAGGGGATGGGTTGAAGAAGTAAAGATAGTGAAATTAGAAGAAAGCTTTATATCACAACTCTGCAGTTCCGCGTTAGGTTTGTATTGCAGCGCCTCTTTTGATGAGTAGGCGCATTAGTTTAAAACTTGATTTTGTAGCATTTATTTAATTATTTTACTTCAGTGGCGTTTCAATGCTAAACCATGCGCTTTGATAAATAGTAACTATGATAGATAAAAAACTAATAATTATCAGAAACTGATGCAACTCATGCTTTGTTTACGTCCAAACAACATTTTGCGATTATCCTTATTTTCCCTACAATTCCAATATTCGTTAAGGTATATAAATGCAGAAAACTATGTGAAAGCTAAATGAAATAGCAAGGTTCTAAAAAGATCGTAAATATTCATTTCTTTTCCAAACAATTTAATAAATAATCAGAAAAAATGCCAAGTTTCCTTATTTTATTTCATTTCTTTTCATATTATTTGTTAGATCGTTCTAAGTATCAAAATCTAAACAATTGTCCAGCCACTTTCCAGAGCTTTTCAGCTAAACATGCTTAATGGTCAAGCGTATTGAGATCGGGAGTTTTTGCTGGCTACTGTAACAAAAGAAAATTATGTCGCTAAACCATTATTTTACGAGTTAGGAATAGTGGTTTGGGTCACTATCCAGATAAAAAGTCAGACAGATGAGTTTGCAAAATACGCAGATAGTCTTCTTTCCTTATTTTTATATTTTTCTTTCGATTCTTTGCAGTGGCGCGAGGTGCCAGCATATAAATCAATTCCATATCATGATGTTCCTCCTGTCATACTTTATTGTTTTCTTAATATCTTTTCATTTGTATTCTGATGAGCGTTTGCATTCTTAATAGTCTTTGATGACCTCCGATTTGTTGTTTTGGTAATTTACTTTATACTTATTCTATTAATCGCATAGAACAGCTACATTTTGTCATTGCTAGAATATTGTCATCCATGGCCATTGACAGTTATTATATTATTTATTATAACTTGATTTGTGTTGGATAATTTGCAAAAAGTGTTTACCACATGCACAGAACAGCTACATATTGTCATTGCTAGAATATTGTCCTCAATGGCTATTGGCAGTTATTATATTATTTATTATAATTTTTAGTATAAATTGGTTTGTGTTGGATAATTTGCAAAAAGTGTTTAATATCAAACAAATGCTTTTTTTATTAAGTCAAAGTTGATTTTGAACCGTGGAAGTTTATGAAGTGGGAGCTGATCTTTTAATATAGGTATTTTAACTTCAAACGTGGATCATTATGTAGTTGAAGTTGATGCTTCAATCGTCAGCATTTATGTCTAACTTAAGCTAAAATTTTAACTTTAACCGTTGATCTATATGAAGTCTTTGTTGAGTCTGTAGTCGGGGGTAGTAATGAAGTTTTAGTTGAGCTGAAATCCCAAAACTTTATGTAGTTAAGTGAAACTTCTATCCTGGATAATTATGTAGATAAATTGAGTTTCATTTTAGGAGGACAATGTAATAATGTTTAACCTAATTCCTGGAGAGTTAGTAAAGTTGGCCTCAATGCATGTGCTTTATGTAGATAAATTGAGTTTCAATTCTGTATCTATATGTAGTTAAGTAGATGCTCAATTCTGCTATTTTATGCAGCTAAGTTGGACTTCAATCCAAGCTCTTTACTTCGATCAGTTGCTTAAGCTATTATACAGGAACTTTATGTAGATCTTTAGTAAAGTTGACCTCTTAGATCTTAGATCTTTATTTCAATAAGTCAGTTAAGTTTCAATTCAGGACATTTATGTAATAAAATTGAGGCTAAATCGTGGATCTTAAGTTAACTAAAACCTCAATTCCGGATGTGTATTAATTGAATTTCAATCCTTTCAATGGTTAACTTGAGAATAAGAACTTTATCCGCCATGTCACACAGTTTAATTCCGTTCCGAAATGGAATTAATTCCGTATTTTGTATTTTGCTTATATAGAAATAGTAAAACGAAACATTTTCGGAATGAAACCACTTTTAATTTGCTATGTGGAATTTTAAGAATTTCTAGGTTTCATTCCGAGAAAAAGTTTTCGTTTTGCTTTTCTTTCAATTCCACTTCCGAACGAAATTAAACTCTGTAGTAAAAGTACGAGTATATTAATGATTTCCTAACTAATTGAAAATCTTAATACTGTTGTTACAATTTTTCGCTCAAAATAACTTTAGTCACGAAATCGTGTTAGGATATAGCAACAAACAACTACAAACATGTTTGTTTTCTGATTATTCATATATATTTGGAAATTTTTTAGGATTTATTTGTATTCTCTTAGAATAATTATGAAAACAGTTTTCACAATTTTAAGAATTTTTGTTCTTAGTTTCAATAGTGCAATGGTTTCTACTTTAAAGTAGGGTGTTTGTCTTGGTTTTTTTTTTGGCGCCCTTCAAACAAGTCCACTCTAATGTTATATTTTTATTTATTTATTTAGTTATTTATTTACACAAAAACACTGCAATATTTCTATAAGGTTTTAATAACTTATAAAACAATTTTGAAATAAATATTGTAAGCACAATCACTATTGGTAAATTTTTGTTTTAACCTTTAGGTTATAAACAAATAAAATTTCATTAAAACAAAAACCAATAAAAGGGTTAACGAATATATATATATTTAGGGATAAATGCCTTTAACAAACAATATTAAAACAAGTAAGAGTGCTATAGTCGGCTATGCCGAATCTTATATACTCTTCACCTTTGTTGTGGATGCATAATTTATTATATACATACTAGGGCGGGCCAAACTTTTTGTCGATTAGAGCCGCCCCCTAGGATGATTCTATGGACAATTCTAAGCAACTTTGGTGAAGGAACCATGGGTCTATCTCGATTTTCGAGTCTCCCACTTTTTTTCCCTATAACATCATTGCTTAGAATTGTCCATAGAATCATCCTAGGGGGCGGCTCTAATCGATTTTTTCGGCTCCATACAAATTGGCCCGGCCTAATACATACATACATAATATGTATAATATTGTTACGTTTTTACCTTTTAAAAAAAAAACGGTGGTTTATTTCCTTTAAATAAACCGGATTCTTTTTAATTGCAAGATAAAAGCGTCAAGTAGTTTGAAGAAAATATAACGAGTCTTTATTTATTTAAATGTACACAAACACAATTAAGAATGAACACACGTCTTTTTACACACTTATATTACAGTTTAAGAACACACTTAAAGTTTTCAAACACTTTGATGTTTACTCAACGATGACTCACAAGCAACTGATTCACTTGATTGAACCTGTTAGTCTATTTATACAGCAATCATAATTTCTGGAAGGTTCGAAACTAAGATACTAGAATGTTCGTGTCTAGAATATTCAGCCAAAGTAGTTAAAACTCAATGTTGCCATATTGCTAAGTTTATAACAGTATATAACAAATATGTTTATAAATTAAAACTACTACAATCGCTAAACAAGTTGTATGTCGATAAACACGCCATCTGTTATTGAATTTGTTCGTAACAATATTATAACACTTTGTTTCATAATTTTTTTTTTTAAAGAAATTTTCAGAGGTTGTTTCGGATTTTTGTTCATATCTCCGTTATTTATTGACGGATTTTGCTGATTTAAATAGCAAACTTCTCGCAAGCATGACAGAATTATTGAAGATTTGGATCCCGAAGATATCTGGGGACTTCAGAAAATTGATTTCAACAGACAGACAGAAGGACATGATTTAATAGACTCCGCTGTCTATAAGGATCCAGAATATATATAATTTATAGGGTCGGAAAATTATTTTGTGGAAATTACAAACGGAATGACAAACTTATATATACCCTTCTTATGAAGGTGAAGGGCATAAAAACACTTTAAACTTCAGTACTGAATGCCCTGCAAATCAAAGGTTATTAATAAATAAATAAAAAAAAAAGAAATGCTTAAATTTGTTTAAAAAAATTGGACTATTGTCAAACCAAAGTTGTTAGTTTCAGTATAGGAAAGGCTTTAATTTTATAAAAATATTGGCCCATAAACATAGTCATAGAAAAAGCATACTTTAATTAAAAGTAGACTTTTAAACAACAAAAACATATAAATTTTGTTCTGAATTTAAAACAAAAGCATGCTTTTGTTTAAAGTATGCTTTTTCTATGACTATGATTATGGGCCATTGTCTATAAAGTAAAAAATGAAGCAGTACAAGAAAGGACCAACACTTTTTCATTTTTTAATAAAATACTGCCAACAAAATCTTTTGATTTATTTGTGCACATTCGCCCCAATGTGAAATTTAACTGCCTATAAAATATTCACTCCTACTTTCCATATCTAAGTAAACTAAAAATATTCAGGGTTTTGACAAAATACCTAATAACAAATTCAATACTATTGAAACTATTTAGAAAACACAAACACTTTTTTAAATTATATTTTAAATGTTTTCTTTTAAACCAAAAATACGACTTACTGAAACTAAGTTTTCTAAGTATTGGCCCTTGAAAATGAAATATTAAAAATCATGTTATAAAATGATTTTCATATATGGCTCAGTTGAAACAGTTTTTATTTATTATTATTATTATTTTACATATACATATATTTCTAAGGAATTTTTCCTTTTGCTCTTTATTTACTAGTTATGCTTTCATTTATTTATCTACTACATTTAGATATTATAATAATATAAAATACGTTTTTTATACCAAAATTGTTTGCGTTATTGCGTGTGGCCTTTGCGTTTTACTGTATGTTTATTTCGTTACTACAGACATTCATAAATTTGTTAAGTCTTTGGGTCATATTTTACTGGCTCAATTGGTTTATTAAAACTGTAAAATTTAATAATTTATGATATTTTTCTGTAAAGAGTATTTATTGTGATCTCTTTTACTTTTGTATGTTAAATATTATGACTTTATAAAT
Organism: Bellardia pandia; assembly: GCA_916048285.2. Classification (NCBI taxonomy): domain Eukaryota; kingdom Metazoa; phylum Arthropoda; class Insecta; order Diptera; family Calliphoridae; genus Bellardia; species Bellardia pandia. Next base: position 41,553,176 of record OU696530.1, read on the forward strand.
TATTGTATTTTATTATTTAATAAAACTGAATATATTAAAAAAACTTTTTTTTTAATTTATGTAGTGACATAAACAGGCTATGAACAAAAATTATTAAAAAGAGTCTGTGGTGTGGAAAAATGCAATGCTTTGTAATTAAATTATTTATGTTACAAAATAACAATGACACAATTTGGTAAGTAGGTTAAATGGAAAGAATAACAGAAAAGTAAAGCAATTAAATGTTATAACATTTGTAATTGAATTATTTGCGTAGAACATAACAGAACTAGAACAGAAATAGAACAGAACTAGAACAGAACTAGAACAGAACTAGAACAGAACTAGAACAGAAATAGAACAGAACTAGAACAGAACTAGAACAGAACTAGAACAGAACTAGAACAGAACTAGAACAGAACTAGAACAGAACTAGAACAGAACTAGAACAGAACTAGAACAGAACTAGAACAGAACTAGAACAGAACTAGAACAGAACTAGAACAGAACTAGAACAGAACTAGAACAGAACTAGAACAGAACTAGAACAGAACTAGAACAGAACTAGAACAGAACTAGGACAGAACTAGAACAGAACTAGAACAGAACTAGAACAGAACTAGAACAGAACTAGAACAGAACTAGAACAGAACTAGAACAGAACTAGAACAGAACTAGAACAGAACTAGAACAGAACTAGAACAGAACTAGAACAGAACTAGAACAGAACTAGAACAGAACTAGAACAGAACTAGAACAGAACTAGAACAGAACTAGAACAGAACCAGAACTAGAATGGAACTAGAATGGAACTGGAACAGAACTAGAACAGAATTAGAACAGAACTGGAACAGAACTGGAACAGAACTGGAACAGAACTGGAACAGAACTGGAACAGAACTAGAACAGAATTAGAACAGAACTGGAACAGAACTAGAATAGAACTAGAACAGAACTAGAACAGAACTAGAACAGAACTGGAACAGAACTAGAACAGAACCAGAACAGAACCAGAACTAGAATGGAACTGGAACAGAACTAGAACAGAATTAGAACAGAACTGGAACAGAACTGGAACAGAACTAGAACAGAACTGACACAGAAAACAACACCAATTCTCAAAGCCAAAAAAGTGTTATCAACATGTTAACTAAAACTAGCTAAAATAAAATAATTTGCAAAAAAGACAACATAAGTCATAAACCTCAAAAGATACCCGAAACTTACTTACCCTCGTATTATTTGAATTTATGTTCTAAATTTTTATTAACAACGTTTAAGTACACATTAAATTTGTAATAAATAAAAACACTATTAGTAAGTATTTGTTAAACACAGCCTTGCAATAAAGTTTTAATTGATATTTAAAATTGAGCACAAATTTTAGCTTGTTTATAGTTTATTTAATAGGCTGCCATGTGTTTGTCTTATTACGAAATTTATTATTTATTGTTTTGTGCATATTTTTAAGGCATAACTTAAGTTGTTAAGGACCATAGCATACTTTTAGGTGTAAATGTACGCATTGTATGTGAATGTTGGAAAAAAGATATTTAAATAAGTGAGCTGCACAGTTGTTAAATGTTTATGTTTGTTATTTTGGAGTCTTTGTCTTCTTTTGATTTTACCAAAATAAATTTTTAATTTGTTTCTTATAAAAGAAGCCAATAGCACAGGTCTAGTGGCAAAAATTTAATATGTATTAAACATAGTATATAAAAGCTATTTAATATTTACTGTCTTTTTGCAAACAATTTATAAAAGTTTATATTTAAATATGTATTGTATAAAAAGCTTAATCAATAATGCTTATGTTGTAGCATAATTTTAGGCATTTAAGAATTAGTAAAAACTATGTATGTATGTATGTAAAATGTAGGTAAAAAAAATGTGTTAATAAAATATGCACACAACAAAAAGGTAAGAACAAAAAAAAAATATGTTGATGGCAAATTTAATTTAAACATGTTGAAATATTCTAATCAAGAATGCAAATACAAAAGATTATTGCATAAACAATTTATTTATTTATTGCAAAACATTTGTGTTATTAAAAATAGTAAACGATAATTTTTGATGAGAATATGAAGACTTGAAGATACGCTATTCAATGTAATATTTAATATACCTGTAGATTCGAGTGAAATAATCAGAAAATTTAATTTAATTTCCTTACAATGTAAAGTCCAGTATAAGACCAACATCAAACGCGAACAAAACTTGACCTTATGTAGGTGTGAAAGCACAAGTGCCCAAACACACGAGGGCACTACTCTGGCCGTATGATTGATACTTGACTTAATTAGATCAGTCAGGCAGTACTGCCAGGTTAGCAAAATACGTCCACTTAAAAAAACATTTTCGGAATTTCTAACGTAAATAATAATAAACTACACTTGTTGTCTGCTGTTTTGGCTAAGTGAAAAGCGGAGTGTTACTATAGCTCAAAGGTACAAAGGTATGCAAAAGATATTGATAACTAATCAATATTGATAACTGATCACTATCTTTATATATCTCTATATAACTCACAGCCAACTTTCCACTACTTTTAAAGCCAAGGGGTATCCCTGCAAAAAACACGAGTAGTCCATACACGAATACATGGACTACTCCACAATGGACCAGGAGTACTCCAAACATAATCCATTTGTATGAAAAAAACTAGGCCATTTAACATTACGATGTCCTAGCTTTGCATAACATGGGACTAGTCCCAAAACTACTCCTTGTAACTACTTCAAATGTTTTACAACAACGATTACGGTCGTTAAAGCACGAATAATTGTCGTATAACAAGAAGTTCTGGGGCCAAATTACCGCATTCGATATCGAGTAAAATTTATCGTAATTTTCTTATTTGAGATTATGGCATTCGATATCGAGCAAGAAATTAAGTACATTCTATCATAATTTCGATATCGAAATCATTTTTCGATACGATAGCTCATTCGATCACGAATGCGGTAATTTGGCCTATGCTTTGAAAATGAAATGGTCCATGAGTGCATTACATAGGACCAATGATGTAGTCACTACATTTTAGCCACACTGGACCCCGTACTCCACAGATTTTTGCAGGCATAGTATTCAAATTCCTATATATGTATGTATATAGGGCTACCTATAGGGCTTAGACAATTTTAATAATTTTCAATATGCAATTTAACAAAACAAACGAAAATATTTCTTAAATTCATCTTAAAGCCAACTCCTTCTAACTAACAGCTGTTGACAATTAATTGGAAACGTTTTGCCAACCATAAAACTATCATCCAAAACACTTTGGTTTTAAGTATTTATTTAAACACTTATTTTAACACATTTTCTTAAATATATTAAAAAGTTAATGAGGGAATAAAAGTAATTTGAGAAATGATTTAATCTTAAATCTATTTTTAACATTTAAATTAATTTTCTTCTAGTTGACTGTGACACGTAATTGGAGACGATTACACTTCTGTAAAAATTGTAAGCAATATTTTGTTGCACAACCTTTTTGCTTTATTACAGCCTCACATCGATTGCGCATTAATGATATGATATGTCGACATTGCTATAGACAGGTATACACGCAGAGAAAAAATATAGTTGTGCATGTTTACACCAACTATTTCAACATTCTTAAAATTTTGTTTTAAATATTATGGTTACTGTTATTATATATATATATGTATGATCTTTGCAACCATAATATGGTTAAGTTGTCATACACATGATTATATAAATCATATATATGATTATAGCAATTATGTAATGTTTATGGTGATCAGTTTAATGATGAAAAATTATACCATATTACAATCAAAGAGCAACAAATTTGTTAAATAGATTCATCATAAACGTGATTGCAACAAATATATACATAATTACTACATTCGTATATATGATTGTAGTAATCATCTGAATTGTAACTTAACCATATTATGGTTACCGTAATCATAAAAGTAACTACAGTGACCATAATATTGTTGTAAAACTTGTAAAAATGTTAATATTGTTGTGGTAAACATGTACAACTATATTTTTTCTTTGTGTGTAGACTACCACGCCACCTTCACACCCTTGAAGAAGGTATTCATATTGTTTATGTTTTTAAGACTCCCTTTTTAAGTCACTGCACAAATGTGCGTTGGAGTGTAGGACTAGGGGGTTACTCTCTATTGCGATGCGAAAGCAAATTCGATGCGATAAGCGTACAAATTGATACACTTACGCATCGAATTTGCTTTCGCATCGCAATAGAGAGTAACCCCCCTGGACTGTGTGATGTTCATTCCAGATCATTAATGGTATTGCAAAGAATTTTTTGCTAAGCTTCGCCGTCGTGTGCTTTGGGTAATTGTCTTGTTGGGAATCAAGATAAGTTCTCCTCAGCCCACACGGCAGTATAATATCAATTAGTGTTTTCACGTATTCTCCTCATTTATAATACCATCAGTTCTGTGAATTGGACCAACGTTTTTTCAGGAGAAATATGCCTATACCATAATATACCCCCTCCCAAATGCTTTACTTCCCATAAAACATAGCGCCTGTTAAATTCTTAATTAATCAGCCTTCTAATACACCTTCGATCATCAGTCAGGTCCAATGAAATTAATCTTTTTCTCGTCGCTCTAAAGCACATACTCTCGGTGTTTGGCCGTCCAATTTTCTTTGAACTGTAGGTAAAAGAGGCTTATAGCATGCTGCTTTTCCATGAAGCCCATCTTCCACCCAACTAATCGAAATAGTTCACTTAGTTAATGTCAGATTTTTCTTAGATGATTTCAGTTTTTGTTTGTCTTGAGTCGGCTTAAGACATTCACTTTATCATGCAGTCGGAGTGGGCAGATGTCCTTTTGCGAACAGGGTACGTTAGCTACAGTGTCATATGGTGTAATGCATTAAAAAATATTTTTTTGTAACTGTTGATCTGTATATTTCTTTCTAATACTTCGCAGCTTCATTTAGTTAAAAACTGGAGCTATGCTGGACATGGGTGCAGTTTTTTCCTGTTAATAATCTTAAATATACTGATATTAAACTGATTTTACATTAAATTCTTAATTATTTAGTTGTTTTATTCGACATTTTTTCAGTAAAAAAAAATAAAAAAAATAAATAAAAATTAAATAATATTTACCAAAAATCTACAAAATTTTGATAACTAAAACACTTAACTCAAAACATTTGTTCAATAACAATCCACGTTTCCAATTAGTTATTTTAGTTTCTTTGATTTCAACTTCTAACTAAATTGAATATTGAACAGAGAATAAGAAATGCACAGCAAAAAAAAACGCATTGCATTTTTTAATGAAAATAGTAACTAATATAATACAAGTGTTTTAAATAAACCTCATCAAGGAGTAAAACTTGAACATCCTTAGAAAGAAACCGACAACTTTTTTATTTCAACTTCAAAAAACATATTCTCATACTGCATCGATCAACCAGAACGTATGAACAATAATTTCATAGACAAGTCGCAATAAAAATATTAATCATACGCCATCATAGTTGACCCAACTGTTTGAAGTTATAAAAATCAAAATGCTTCTACAGTTTAAATTTAAAACTTAACTAGGCAGGAAGCAAAACATGTAAAATTCATTTTAAAATTTACACCTCAGCTGCATCTATGTTTCATCCCAAAAAAGTCCAGTAAAAATAGAAATATTAAACTTGGCTTACGTTTACATTTACATACATCACAAGTCCATAAATATCATGTGTTACTTACAGCAACATTAATGTAAGTATATTACAAAGTAATATCAAATTTTATTTATTCTTATGTATACTTATGTATTCATATTGTAGAGTATAATATTCTACAACATGATTGAAGTGATGATATTATTACAAACAAACATACATATATACCAATATTGAATGTATTATATGTATTTTATTATATTTTCTAATTTGATTGTTATTTAATTTATGCAATTGTTTTTTTTTTCTATAACCATAAATATGTATATACCAACATAAAAAACAATAAATAAATAAATTACAATAATGTTTTATAATACTTTAACCAAAATATATGCACATTTACATTGGCTCACGGCTTATTTTATGCAGTGCATTTTTTGTTTGTTTTCTAACCTCCATAAAAAGAAAACTACAGGAACTTAAAATAGAAATTGGTGTCATTTAAAAGAAAATATGTTATAGTCTAACAAACAAAAAACTTTTATTGCAAAAATTAATATTTTAATAAATTCATAATCTTATATACCCTTCACCTTTGTTGTGAATGCATAATTATATTATGTACATACATATGTATATGGTAAAGTGAAGTGACTCAATTTTAAATATCGATGTCTTCCGATTTGGATGAAATTTGCACCAAGGTTAGACTATTCGATAGTAGGCCAGAGACAAATTTTGAACTCTATCAGTCGAGAAGTGCCGGAGTTAGAGGGTGTCAAAGTTGGAAATTTTGGTCAAAGTTAAAATGAGTGTAACTTTTCACCTATTGGTCCTATCAAAAATTACCCAAAGGACTTTAGATAGCTATTTCTTCAATTATTTCAAAAATATTTTTTTTCAATTTTTAAAAAATTTTGTTTTTAATTTGAAGTTAAATTTAAAAAATATAATAAAATTAATTAATATATATCATTCCCATCTTCTTATGTGGAATATCTATCTATCTTCTATATATATAAAATTCAATGTATGTATGTATGTATGTATGTAACGTATAGACTCCAAAACGGCTGAGCCGATTTTGATGAAATTTTCACAGCATGTTACTGTGACTCTGGAAGGAATAATAGGGTACTTTTTTTTTACCACGCCCACTTTTACGCCCACTTTTTTAAAATATTGTAATTGAAGACCAAACCTTTGGACCGATATTTTTGAAATTTTCACAGCATTTAACTGGGACTCTGGCATGATTAATAGGGTACTTTTTTGACCACGCCCATTTTTACGCCAACTTTTTAAAAATTATGTAATTGCTCCCATATAGTTTTTAACAGATTTACTTCAAATTGTATACACATTATATACTCCAGGCGAGGTAAAAATAAAGATTTCTTAAGCCACGCCCCTTTCACGCCCCTTTTCACGCCAAATTGTTGAAAGTTTTATACTTTTTGTTCTCTATACAAATTTGTTCATTCCAACGTATTTTTTTTATTTGGTAGTATATTGCTCTTAATACTGTTAGCGTCGCCATATAACTATGAACCACGCCTACTTCATCGCCCCCTTTTTTTAATTCAGATACTTACTTATACCACTAAGGCCCATTATTACAACTTGGTAATAGTTAAAGGTATGATGTTATCGGACAGATAAGAAGTATTTGGTTATTATAAGTCTACTTTAATCTAAAACCGACCGATAAGCTAAAGGGAAGATCATCTTGCCTTTAATTTTATAGTGAGGTTTATGTATTTGAAGTTGCCATATGTTCTGAAAAATTGACAACTTCATGAAAAATAAGTTAATTTTAATTTTGTTTTTCCAATAAATAATTTGATAAACAAAAATGGAAAGCAGACGTTGATTTATATTTTTTTTACAAACAAATATTTTCACATTTGTACAAACGGGGGTGGCACCGCCCATATAACCCACAAATTTAACCCACCATATTTTGGGCATTTTTTGACGTACATCGGTGATATTTGCTACATATGGTATTGGCATAATTAGGAATTCGTACCAGGAGAAAAGTGAGCGGGACCACGCCCCTTTTTAGGAAAATTAAACATCGTAATACAGTCTTAACTACTGGACCGATCGTCATTAAATTTTCACAACAGGATATTCTTACGAAATAATAAATTCTTGACTATGTAAGTGGACAAAGGGGCACGGTCTCGCCTAAAGCATTGCAATAAATACATTAAAATTAAATAAATTAATGTTTGTAAATATATAAATACGTTTTATTTTATGACGAGGGGGGGGGGGGGTAGCAAAGCACACCGGGTTTAGCTAGTGAGTGATAAATCGTATAGGAGGAACGATTTGAAGGCCTTCGAAGCAATTGCAAATCAAATGTAGCTGCCGGTAGAAGTTTAAGCTTTGATAACATTTTGAAAATTAACTCTCACTGTCCTGTGTAAACTTGCAAATGATGCGAGTTTTTCGAATAAGTTTGCGTATCTAATACGTACACAGCACTCGCATGCAAGTACTTGCATGTGTAAACGTAGGGTTAAACAGCTGTTCAAACTCAATAGTTTCAATATAAAAAGTTTACCAATAGTGTAAATTAGTTTCAACAAATTTTTATCAAATTTTTATTAAAGGATTTTGAAATATATTGAAAGAATATTTTGATCAAATTTTTGAAACGTGTAAATAGAACATAAAAATAAATTTTTTTTTAATTTTTATAAGACTTCAAAATACCTTCAATCGTGCAAATCTAGCTTTAGTTTAAAATGTCATTTTTATTCTCTTTTATTTATATACGTAACTTAAAAACAATTGCGCAATTCAGAGTGGATGTTGTAGTGTCGTAGATATTGTATGTTGTTGGTAATTTCTATATAAATATTGTGTACAACACTTACCACATTTTTACATAAGTTTTTCAAATGTTTCAAAAGTTTAAGTACTGCCAAAAGTTGTAAAAATTGCTCATTTCAGTAAAAAAAACCTTGCCGTTTGGTTTAGCCTCAAATCATAAACTGATTGACAAATTTAAAACTAGAAAATAAAATTAGTAAGCAACAAATGTAAATAATGGACATTGTTAAAAATTCTGTTTGTTTGCATATTTGATTTTAAAATATTTCACTTTTGTCATTTTGAAGGTTTGACGACATAAACATACGCCTTTGCTCAAAATTATGTTCACAATCAGATAGTTGTATCATAAAATGTACAACATACAACATTCCTTGTGAATTGCACAAATAGATGTAACCATAGAAAATTGTTTAATAAAGATTTTTCACAGATTTAATATCTCCAATAGAGTTTATACTACGCGACTGATGGACACAGGTATGCCAAATGCGGCATGTCAAATTTACAAACTCCAGCTTGACTTTTCATATACTTTCAAGATGTATCATAATATTAACATACACACCTTTTATAAAAAATTGCCTATTTGTCGCCAGAAACATTAGTCGAATTTCTGAAATAATTTTGGAATTTGAATAAATCGAATTTGAAAAAAACGTATTTTTGGAAAAATTAACTTTCTATTCGATTCTCATTTAGGACCCTTTGGACTACCCTTTCTATATATTGGGATACGTGTGCAACTCGATATTTGTCCAAATTCGTCTAGAGAATTTCATTCTAAAAGTTAATTTTTCCAAAAATACATTTTTTTCAAATTCGATTTATTCAAATTCCAAAAATATTTCAGAAATTCGACTAATGTAGTCTCATTTAGGACCCTTTGGACTACCCTTTCTATATAGTGGGATACGTGTTCAACTCGATATTTGTCCAAATTCTTCTAGAGAATTTCATCCTAAAAGCTACATTTTTCAAAATACAAGTAAATTTGACTGTTAAGTGCTTAACAGTGGTCTGTTGACTGTAACATTATCAATGTTAGCAAATATGGTTTTTGTCTGTGCTACTCAAATTCGAATTTATCTTCACACACATAATTTTAACTGGATTTGATGAAAAATAATAGTTAAATTATAAACGAAATTGATAGTTTACTAGAAGTTTTTAAATGACAACAATTTCGTTTTGAAATTCCTGTTAATTTTCCTTGTTTGAAACTTTTAAAACAAATCTATGCTGTACATAAATTAAGCTGTGAGCCACTGTATATGTATATATATTTTTCTATAGCATATATTTAGGAAATATGAATTTTTATTTTATTTATGAATGTATGTATGTAGTTATGCTTATATGATTGTGGGTGTGCATTAATAAACAATATTTGCATACTTTACGACACACAGCTACATTCAATTCAATATAATGTACACCCACGTCTTCATACACATCTATATTTAAATATAAATGCAAATCAATAAATTGTAGTTTTTTAAATAATTATAGAGAATGTTTAAGCTAAACATTAAATAAAAGTAACAACCATAAAGAAGAAAAGCCAGATATAACAATAAAATATGTATGAAAACAAAAAAAAAGAAAGTGTAATGTATGTAAAATATTTGAGCAGCTTAAGACTTACTAAACATAACATAACACAATACATAAACATTTCTTTGGTTGCCATCACTTGTGTGTGTTATTTTCCACACCATACAGTAACATCAACAACAATAATAAAAAAAAACTTGTTTGAATTAAGTCTCTGTTGGCTTTTGTGTTCAATTCTCTGCTATTTAATTAAATTTCTTTCATTTGACTAAGACTTTCATTGAATGTCGTTGGAAATCTAGTTGTTTGCCTTTAATTAACTTTAGCATTCTTCATGTGCTGAGTGAAAGGTATTTGCACAAAATTTTTCGAAATGGGTTTTAAAGTTTTCATTGAGGTTTTTGTGGCAAATTACTTAATAAAGGGTGATTTTTTAGCAAACTTCTTGTCGCATTCTGAAAATGCACTGTTCGGTATGGATTATGGGCCGGTGACATTCTTGGACCGTACTTTTCTAAAGACGATGAAGGCAGGGACAATACTGTGAATGGCAAGCGCTCATTACAATTTCTTTTTTTTTTTTTAAAAATCGCATGAGACACAGCATGCGAAACAATAGCCCAGTTGACAGGCAAGTTCGGTGAATAGTTTATTTCACGTTTGGGGCCTGACAATTGGCCGCTTATATCATGAGTTTTAACGCCTTTAGACTATTTTCTGTTTATTTATGTTGACGCACTAGATGCTAATATTGAATAATTTATACGTGAAATACCGGCGGATATGTTGAAGAGAGTTTGCCAAAAAAAAAACAATTCGAGGAGTAGCCGCGGCCAACATTTACTTTGAATTATATAAATCGTATACTATTTTATTTGTTTTTTTCTTTTAAATGATCTAAAGGGTGATTTTTAAGAGCTTTTGGATTTGATAAAAAAAAACACAAAATTTAAATATAAAATCTTCATTTTTTATAAAAATTTTTATTCGAAGATTTACTTCTAGTTAAACATAAAATTTATTTGAAATTTATTTTTTATGTTTAACTAGAAGTAAATTTTCGAATAAAAAATTTTATAAAAAATTTTTACAATAATACTCGCAAGAGGAAAAATTCTCATTCAGTTAATATAAAATCTACATTTAGGTCGTCAGCTAAATGAAGATTTTATATTTATATTTTGTGTATGGTGGTGTAGGGTATAACAATGTAACGCGTTTTTCAATAAGAATTTTATATTCCTACATATTGCAATATTGGAATAATATGAAAGTTTAGACATTTTTCTTGCCTTCGCAATTGCTACAATAAGTGCAATACATAGATATTTCGATCAAAAATTCATGGAAATGATGGATCTGTAAAAGCTAAATATCGTAAAATTCATGACATTTTTAACCAACATCATGACACCGCTATAAAAAAAAATTATAGAGAAAATTGCCGTCTTTGGGTTTCTCATAATTGAAAGGCAATTGTTGGGAAGCCTTTGCTTGTTGAACGTGTCACAGGAGGCCTGATTGGACTAGTTTTGTTTAAAAATTATCCTAAAAATATGGTAAATTTATTAAGCTATTGAGAGAGAGTTAAAGACCAAATTTTGTCATATGGTTTCAACTGGACAGAGTCCCAGAAACAATGACTTTATTGCAAATCAAATTGCAATCAGCTATGTTAGGCTATGTTAAAGATAGAGCCAAACAAATTGATCATAGCCTCAAAGCTCGCGCCCTTGACGTGATAAACAAAATTTATCGGCCATTTGAAACAAATGTGGATGGAATGTTTATTAAAACAATCATTTTTATAGCATTTTTAATTTACAACTATAGAAAATTACTCTTTACAATACAATTAACATTTAAACGATTTTCATAAAAATTCTTTGTTTTCTTCTTATTTAAATAACTTTAACATTCTCCAACAATTTTTATTTGGATTCTAAAAATGGAGGCAATAAAATTTCACATGTCTTGAGAGGAAGTATTTTCGAGTAAAGGTTTTAAATTTTGACCAGAGACCCCTAAAGTAGGGCACCTTGGGTATGTGCGAAATTGAAAATCATCCCAATTCTTTCTTTGTGATCTGATTTCAAAGTTTATTTTATATATGAAATCTATTAACCGAGTACCCTAAACGTCGTTTCATTGCTAGATGCATTAGTTTCTTTGAAGTTCCGGAACGTTTGCGAAAAACGTATTGAAGTTGTGAAACTAAACAGAACATGCTTCATTGGTACAAAAAGGTGTGTACGATGGCATTATACACAAGGCCCTATTTAACAAGATATTACTGAAATACTATTCGTGATTTCAGCAAAAGGCCAACGGAGAAGATTGTCGTTTAGAATTTTATTTTTTCTCGTTGTAGCTATATATTATAAGCAGAGCGGATATTTATATGCACGAAAAACTAGCAAATATGCGCATATAATATGCCTGAAAAATCACAAAATATGCTTTAAAAAATAAAAAATATGCATAAAAAAATATTATAAATCTCAACAGAAAAACCTTGTTTAAAATGTATTTTGATTTTCTTTTGCTAATTCAATCTTAGCTTAGTTTTTTTTTTTTTTTTTTTTTTTTTTTTTTTTTTTTTTTTTTTTTTGCATTTAATTATTTATTGAATCTTCAAAATGAAATGACAATAAGTATTCAAATCGTAATACTAAAAAGAAAATAATAAGCCCAGCCAGTGCTAGACAAAAATTTTTATGATACTAAAAAAATTTCACATCAACTGATCCAGTCATCTATTTTGCGCTTGAGTTAAAGCAAGGGTATCCCTCCTTCTCAACCGATTGTGGCCACTAAAGTTAAGGATGTCTCGTGCAAGGGGGTTTGGATGGTGTTCAAGTTTGCTGACATACTTTGACGCATATTTTGTAAATTCGACTTTTACTAATGGCACGCCTAGATCTTTGTGGATTCGAGAATTTTTAACATACCATGGTGCTGCAGTAATTATACGTAGAATTTTATTTTGACCCCTTTGAATTTTTTCAATGTTTGATGCTGAGGCAGTACCCCATAATTGAATTCCATAACACCAGATTGGCTTTAGTATTGCATTGTACAACAAAAGTTTGCAATCCAATTTCAATGTAGAGTTTCTGCCGATTAGCCAATTAAGTTGCACTGCTTTTAATCTCATTTGTCTAAGTTTCGCTTCAATATGAGACTTCCAAGTTAAACGGCGGTCGAGGTGAATGCCGAGGTATTTGACTTCATTGTGTTGCGGGATAATTTGATTATTTATTCTGATGAACGAGCAGGTATCTTTTCGCAATGTGAAAGTTATATGAATACATTTCTGTTCGTTAACCCTGATTTTCCAAAGCTCTAGCCAATTCTCTAGTTTATAAACATAATTCTGCAAATTCTGTGATGCAACTTGGTGGTCCTGATGGACGCTGATAAAGGCTGTATCGTCTGCAAAAGTTGACGTATGGATTTTAGGGTCTGACGGCATGTCGGAGGCATATATCAAATATAAAGTAGGACCCAGTATGCTACCCTGTGGCACACCTGATTCAATTGGCTGAGCGGTACTTAAAAAATCACCTTCTTTGATTTTAAATTTGCGACCGTATAAATAACTTTCCATGAGTTTATGGGTGTTAGCAGGCAGAGTTAATTTTATTTTGTGCATTAAACCGTCATGCCAAACTTTGTCGAACGCTTGCGACACATCTTAGACACAGCTTAGTTTTCAATTTAACAATTTGCACAAATTATTCGGTGGTGCTTAAGATTTTCTAAAGTGAATGATCTTCGCTTCTGGGTTTAAATATTCCCGTATAAAAAGAAACTGCGCTCGACATTACATGAGGTTGTAGGACCAAAGGCAAATCTTTCCAACATAGCTGCCGAAAGATTTTGAACGTATGGCTCGGCAGCTTCTTCGGCTTTATAACAAATATTGTAAATATCCAATACTCTTTTAAAACCTTTCTTCCGTTTTAAAATTCTTTCAAACTTTGCAAAAAAAATTTTATTTACCAATACATTTAAATGTTGCCGTATACCTTGAATTATTTCAACGGCTCTCTAAGCCCTAAATTTGGTGATTGGAATTTTTTTTTTCCAATCGTAAGGCTCGCGAAATTTGATTTTATAAAAGCCAGTTCGCTTTTAATAATAGCTTTGGAAAATTGCTCTCGATAATTCTTTTAACAGCGTCAATATTACTGCAATTGTATAGATCTGCATTCAACCATGAACCCCACTGCGTAATGCATGGCTCGGGTGGTAAGCTTACTCACGGCAAAGCGCGTTGGAATCCCGGCGGCGTGAGGGAGCCTAAACTCACTTTTTATGGCACACACGAGTTTTTCGCTAACGATTGTTCGTGCATGTGACATGTTTGCAAAGCCGCTTTTAATTATTATTACAGAAATATGTAGGAAAATTAAAAAAAATGCAAATATGCTCCGAACGGTCAAATATGCAGCAAATATGCTCCGAACGATCAAATATGCAAATGCAAATGCGATATGCATTGATATGCAAATATCCGCTCTGATTATAACCAATATCGTGTTTATCTAAATTTAATATGTTTTGTCATTACAGCACAAATTTAATTTATGTAGGATAATTTGCAAAAAGTGTTTACCACATGCAATTAACTTAATATCAAACTAATGTCTCTTTAGAACATAGACAAAGCAAACATATACAAATTTAACAGTAAACTTTAATAATTTACTGCAAATATTTCAAAATTCACACTTATGCAAAATTGAGTGCACACAGTTTTCTACCAACTGTTTATTTGCCGAAAATTATTATGTTCCGTTTTGCATTGTAAATTGTTTAGTTTAAAAGATCAAAATGGATTAAAACTTTGACTAAAAACTAATTTAAGAAACTCATCTATTTAACATGCCTACATGTACCAAAGTTCACTCTTTAGACTAAATATTTAATTAGCTCTTAAAAACAACAACAGCAACATAACACAGTAACAGCAAATCAATAAATCTCTTTCACTTGTTTGCAAAAATTTATAATGTTTCAAGTTACACTTGATTAAATATTACACGAAACGCACTAAACTCTTTAAAGTCGATTCATAAAGGCACACAAAGATTATCCTCACTCTCTCTATCTCTCTGTATCTGTGTGTGTGTGTGTGTGTATTGCCTTGTTACTGTCAAATACATTCACATGTGAACAAATAAATAACATTGGCTACAAAAAAAAATCCTTCAAATAGTAACAGTATAAGGAATCTTTAAGCGGAAAATGTAGCAAATAAATATAAAAAAAAAACGCAAAACAAAAAAATATATAAATCAAAATCTTCTTTAAATCAAACACATGACAACATGCTGGCAAATAAAGAAAAATATAAATAAAAACTGGCAAGTTTGTAATGAATGTTAAGCACCGTTTTGTTAAACAGGAAAAAGACAAGAAAATTGGTGCTTCAAGAAATAAACAAATAACTGTTGAATAGTTTTGCAAACTTGAAAACTTTTCATTAATCATGGATATGTTTTTTATTAGAAATTTTATTTCAGTAAATTCCTTTAAAACTCAAAATATTTAATAGAAAATTTTGGCTTCTTCAACACAACACATAAACACAAGCCTGTTTAAATACGTGTAGAAGAGGAATTTTCTTTATTAGACTGTTGTTGTGGATGTTGTTGGTAGATTTTTACATTTCAAATACAGATACAACAACACTAGCAGTAAATACTAGAACTTGTTTGTGTTGTTGGCCATTGCCGCATATCTGATTTCTTTGCGGCATGTGCTTGTATTCATCCAACTGTAGCAGTGTGTGTATATTCGTGTCTTTCTATTGAATGATTTTTTCTAAAGCCTAAAAGTATACAATAAGCTTTAAGGATTTTTATAGCTCAACTATAAATCAACAAATAAAAGTCTCATGCTTCTAGATTCCCGACAATGTGAAAACACTGAACAGTGCTGCTTGATAAACTAGCATATCTTAGCTACGTTTAAACTGTATAAATAATTTATTATAACAATAAATTAAATAATTATATTATAACAATAATTTATTTATTATAACAATAAATTATTTAGAATAAAACAATGGCGTTAGGTCAAAACGCCCAAGGTCGTAACGCCCAAAACCAAAATTGTCATAACGCCCAAACATTTTAGCGTTTTGCCATTTAGGCTAAACGACACACAGTGGCACCGCCAAATACATTTCTTGGAAAAAAATAAAAGGAGTGGTCGTACAGCAATGAAATTTTTCAGAAACACTTCTCTGGGCTAAATTAAGAAATTTTGAAAAAATCTTGGAAAACCGCCCATTGCCACACTTACCTCCCATACAACTGCACTTGGCAAAATTTTTATTTTTGGACCTAAGGACTTGAAATTCGGGACATTTCTTAATTGAGTTCTCCTTATGAAAAAAAATTAAACATATTGGGGATGCCACGCCTACTTTAGATTTTACGCCCATTGAAAATTGCAGATTTTAGGTGTTTTTCTTCCCTGTCTAGAATCATATGAAAATTTCATATAAGTTAAAAAATTTTAATTTTTATTCAAAACTTAAACATGTGTTGTCTCCATACAAAAGAAGAGAATATCCCCAACAACCCTCCGTGAAAGATATTAGCCATCATATACACCGAAAATATCGCACAAATGCATGCCGCTTTTCTAGTCAAGTATATGCCAAGTTAAAGTGTGTAAAACCTAAGTCATTGAAACAAATTGATATAAAATACAGTTATGAACCCTTTTTTTATTAAAAAAAAAATGTTGTTGCCAATATTGAGACGCTAAATGATGTTATTTATACCTTTCAGCTTGATAAAAATCCAATATAATATTAAATGTCCTAATTGAATATGTAACAGGCGAAAAATTGTGTTAGTTTTTATTTGTAATATTATTCAAGCACCATATCTTTCAATGGGATCTAGTTCTAAGGAAATTTTGTTCGAATGACGCCTTATGCTACTTATGTAAGGATCCGAAGTTATAAGAAGTCTGTTGAATACATCAGTATTTGTGGAAATTCGATCACACTGTATACCATGATTTTCTCCTCCATGGTATACAGTATACAATACGGGAAAAAGGTTTTGGTGATGTAGGTACTACAATCATAGAATTATAAGATCTCATAAATTAAAAAGTGAGTGAGTTTTCAAATGGATTCAAAGAATTTTGATGAATTTTTCTACTTAACTGTAAATCTCTCAAAACTACGAAACTGAGAGTAGACAACTTTTTAGCAAT
Organism: Bellardia pandia; assembly: GCA_916048285.2. Classification (NCBI taxonomy): domain Eukaryota; kingdom Metazoa; phylum Arthropoda; class Insecta; order Diptera; family Calliphoridae; genus Bellardia; species Bellardia pandia. The sequence continues at coordinate 41,570,450 of OU696530.1, forward strand.
TTTTTAGCTTTAATAAAATTATGGGCACTGTTTAAGCACGCCTACAAGACTACGCAGTTATTTAAACACATTTTTGTCTCACATGCAGGTAATACATAATACAAATAAGTTCAAATATATGATTTTCCTAGGTTCTATTTAACTCAGATTACGCAAGTATTTCATGCGTTGTGTTCTTTTTTTGTTAATGAAATCAAGAACACAAATCCAAATAAATGAAAACAGCTTTACACAATCTACATTCTAGACTTACAGGCTTATAAATAAATATAGGTACAAACAAATGTACATAATATATTTTATACAAATATGTTACAAGTTAAAAACATCAATATTAAAACTTAAAAAGAAAAAAAAACGAAATAAAACAAAGGCCAACAACGTCATCAACAACCCGCATAAAAAAATATAAATAAGAAAATCTAATTATTTGATATTATTGTTTATTATGCAAGCTACACAAAAAGGGAGTAATGGTATTATTGAAATGATAATTTACAATAAAACGTGATTATTTTATTACAAGTCTTTAGTAGTCTGTAACAGAAGACTGTAGTTTTGAGCATAAGGCTGTGGTATTTAGTATTATACAGTCTTTAGTATAAGAGTCTTTAGTATAAGACTGCAGTCTGTATAATAAAGAATGTAGTATTTTATTATAAGATTTCTGTAAAATATAACAAATGAACTTATTCCACCAGTAACTCACATCTTATACACAAAATCTTCTTAAGAATCACTTCTGCCTTCCAGCAACTGTAGGTTACCCAGAAACTCAAAAAACAAAATTTATAATATCAAGTGTGACCGCCCATAATTTGTTATTTAATATTACAAGGCTCTTGAAAGCAGCATACATTAATGCAATAAACTTTAAGAAGCCCACAATAAAAAAAATCAATATTAATAAAGACATAAAAACATTTATGAATACAAACGTCACATCATCAGCGTCAGTCATATCGTCATCCGCACAATATTAACAATTTGAAATAATGAGAGTTTTTCTCATCACCTTTTTTTCAACATACCACATGCCAACAGACACACAACACAACACAACAACCACATCACATCACAATAAACCAGTTACACATATTTCTGTACATTTCACATACTATGTGAAGTGATATGTAATGAAATTGCTTTTTTAAACAAAATATTTCTATTAAACATTTATTTGGCCACAAATGAATGTAATAAATGAAACTCAATAATCACAAATAACAACAAAAAAAAATAACAAAAGATAAAAGGAACTCCAACTCCATGAAACAGCATTTGTTCATATAGCTGAAAGATACATTTAGTGATTTCAGTAGTTTTTCTCTTAAAAATAAAGTTTTCGTATATTGAATTTTTATAATACACTTTTCATGTACTTAAATCCATTTAGGTTTAATGATTTTATTATATTGCTCTCTCCATTCTTTTTCAATTACATACAAATAGCATGAATTCAATAGAAATGAACTGACCATATAAGTCCATTTAGATGTCATACCTAAAATCAAAGTTGATCTTTTACTATTATTTGAATTGGCAAACTTTTCACTTTTTATGTATGTCAACTTTATTTAGTGAACAAATATTAGAAGAACTTGCTATAGTGCTCATCGACAAGGAGTGTGGCAATACGCTACTGACACCATTTTACTATTAGACAGTTTGTTAGAAGAAAATTTGTTAAAGTTTTGCATGCATGTCGCAGATAAATGTATTAGAAAGTCTCAACGTCTAAAAGTCTGGGGAAATAAGTGCGTATGAAGAGTTTAGCTGAGGTAAGCAGGACAATTTCCCAAGGACAAAGTTTTCTTCTTTTTTATTGGGCTACTTTTAAATATTTAATTTGCTTGATATAATTTCTATTAAAATGAATATATGATTAAGCTATAGATAATATTCCAATGGGTTTACGAATGCTGTAGTGGTGGATGTTAATGCAGATTACATTTCAATATATGTCAGCTATACTAACAATTGGTGTAATAGACTTTATCTAAAAGATTTGGATAGTAAATTCAAAATTCTAAAAATGAAACGGTTGTCTTTATAATACTGTAGTCTTTAGTATAAGACTGTATAATACTATAGTCTGTAGTATACGACGACGGTAGTATTTAGTATAACACTGTAAGTCTTTAGTATAAGACTTTAGTATTTAGTATAAGACTTTAATCTTTAGTATAAGACTTTAGTCTTTAGTATAAGACTTTAATCTTTAGTATAAGACTTTAATCTTTAGTATAAGACTTTAATCTCTAGTATAAGACGGTAGTCTTTAGTATAAGACTTTAGTATTTAGTATAAGACGGTAGTCTTTAGTATAAGACTTTAATCTTTAGTATATGACTATAGTCTTTAGTATAAGACTTTAATCTCTAGTATAAGACGGTAGTCTTTAGTATAAGACTTTAGTCTTTAGTATAAGACGGTAGTCTTTAGTATAAGACTTTAATCTTTAGTATAAGACTATAGTCTTTAGTATACGATTTTAGTCTTTAGTATAAGACGGTAGTCTTTAGTATAACACTGTAAGGTTTAGTATAAGACTTTAGTATTTAGTATAAGACTTTAATCTTTAGTATAAGACTATCGTCTTTAGTATACGACTTTAGTCTTTAGTATAAGACGGTAGTCTTTAGTATAACACTGTAAGTCTTTAGTATAAGCCTTTAGTATTTAGTATAAGGCTTTAATCTTTAGTGTAAGACTTTAGTCTTTAGTATAAAACTTTAATCTTTAGTATAAGACTTTAATCTCTAGTATAAGACGGTAGTCTTTAGTATAAGACTTTAGTCTTTAGTATAAGACGGTAGTCTTTAGTATAAGACTTTAATCTTTAGTATAAGACTATAGTCTTTAGTATACGACTTTAGTCTTTGGTATAAGACGGTAGTCTTTAGTATAAGACTTTAATCTTTAGTATAAGACTATAGTCTTTAGTATACGACTTTAGTCTTTAGTATAAGACGGTAGTCTTTAGTATAACACTGTAAGTTTTAGTATAAGACTTTAGTATTTAGTATAAGACTTTAATCTTTAGTATAAGACTTTAGTCTTTAGTATAAGACTCTAGTCCTTAGTATAAGAAATTGTCTTAAGTATAATACAAGAAGTATTTAGTATAAAACTGCAAGTTTTAAGTATAATACGTAGTCTTTAGTATAAGACGTAAGCACTACTTCCTTTATTATTTGCTGGTTTTTTTTCAAAGAGAAGTAACACTCAGGCAATTAATATGCCTATATATAATTGCGTTACTTTTTTTTGGAAAGGGGATAGATTGAAGAAGTAAAGGTGGTGAAAGTAAAAGACACAACTCTGCATTGCAGCGCCTCTGGTGGTTAGTAGGCGCATTATTTTTAAACCCTGATTTTATAGCCTTTATTTAATTATTTTACTTTGGTGGCGTTTGAATGATAGATCACCGAAGGAGGGCGCTGTGATAAATATTATTTATGATGGATAGAAAGAAAACTAATAATAATTAGAAACTTATGTTGTTTGAGTGGCAGCGGTTGGGAATCGAACCCGGGTTACAAATACCAACTCATGCTTAATGATCAAATGCGATAACCAATTAAGCTACAGCACTGGTTTACTATTAAACATTTTTTTTTAAACAACAATCCTTTTACAAACCCCCTACCAGCAAATAATTACAAACTTTCACTAAAAAACTTTTTAAATATTTCATTAGATTTGCTTAAAATTACATTCAAAATAGTTGTTAGTTGATTTAAAGAAAACATTTTTTTTTAAACAATAAGAATTTCCTTATTGCTTTAAAAACTTTCTGAGAATAAATTCTTGAAAAAGTTTTCAATAAATATTCCCCAAATACATTCATGCCTATTGATTTACCCTTGCTTTTCGCTGAAATGTAAATTTTATTTAAATTTTTGTTAAAACGAATCACTAAGATTATTTTACTTTTTGGCAAATGTTTGAATCCCTATCAACTTGACTGGCTGCTTTAAGAATTTTTGTATATTTTTCGTAGGGGGGTGGCCGGGGGGGAGTGATATACCAAAAACTTTTGCTAGCTGCAAACAACAGCCATCATTGAAAATCACAAACAAATAAAAAATATAGAAAAGTTTTAAATATATTTTTTTATGATTTTTGTTACACTTTCGTTCTTTGTATAATCTTGTGCTTTATTAAATATATGCTGTCGTTTAATAATCTTTAATAGAAAATATAAGTAATACATGAAAATGTCTAAAGTTTTCTGTTGTGTGAAAAAGAATATTTTGCCAAAAACCGAATGGAGAATAGAAATGGATATTTTGGGTTTTATGGTTTTAGAAAACAAAAAAAAAATAAATATATTTAAAAAGTTGTTTTAGTATTTATCATATAAAATACATATTTGTTAAAAGTTTTAACGAGTATTTAAAATTTAATAAGTTAGTTTTCATAACAAATATTTACTTAGTTGTCTTGTTGTCTTTTATGTTCAAAGCAAAGAAATGCAACTAAAAGATGCAGTCATATGTTGGGAAACGTTTTTACTTAAGCAAACTTTGCTATTCATATGTTACAACTAACTTTTGACAAGTTTTCTTTTTCAAATCTTAATTAGTGATAATTTGTTATCACTTGTTTTTATCATATCAAAACTTCTTATGAAGCTTTAGATACTCTCTCCATACGTTTTTGAAAGGTCATTTAATAATGACGAAAATCGACTCTATCTTGTGCAATCAAACACTTATACTAAAGACTATAGTCTTCTACTAAAGACTGCAGTCTTATACTAAATACTTACAGAATTATGCTAAAGACTTACAGAATTATGCTGAAGACTTACAGTCTTCTACTAAAGACTGCAGTCTTATACTATATAATATAGTCTTATAATGAAGACTACAGTGTTGTACTAAAGACTAGCAGTCTTATACTTAAGACTTGCAGAATTATGCTTAAGACTTAAAGTCTTATACTAAAGCCTACAGTTCTACTAAACACTAGAGTCTTATACTGAAGACTACAGTCTTATACTAAAGGCTTAAAGTCTTATGTTAAAGACTTACAGAATTATGTTTAACATTACAGTCTTATACTGAAGAATACAGCCTTATACTAAGGACTACAGTCTTATTCGAAAGACTACAGTCTACTACTAAAGATTAGAGACTTATACTAAATGAAACATCTTATAATACAGTCTTATACTAAATAATACAGTTTTATACTCAAGACTATAGTCTTATACTAAAGACTACAGTCTTATATTAAAAAGTACAGTCTTATACAAGTGGCGCAAAAGTAAACTTCTGATGTTTTTTTTTTGCTGTCACCGACCGATTATTGGTCAAACAAATAGTCAGTAATATTCCGCGTTCTGGAGCAGTGTAGCGTAACATTGTTTATTAACGTGTATTTCGCATGTGTTTACTGCACAAATGTCAAAACAGAACTGCCATTAGGGGCCTCGCAAAATTTATAGCATTTTCTAATAGGAGGATTACTTTTATCACATAAAATATAAAGATATTGGACTATTAAAGACAATTTTAAAACAAAAATTTTTAAATTATATTTATAAATGCTATTACGAACTCTATGCAATGAGATGTTGCATTGCATACTGCGTTTATGAAAACAGCCTATATATTCACCATAAGTGGTGAATGATTTCTATTTATAAGTTTGTCATTCCGTGTGTAACACTAAGAAATACTCATCTGAGACCCAACAATGTATATATATTCTGGGTCCTTACCAAATTCTATTGATCAATGTCCGTCTGTCTGTCTGACCCTCTGTCTGTCTGTCTGTCTGTGTAAAACACTCTCACGTCCAAAGGACACAACCGAAATCAACAAAGTTTACAAAAAACCGCTTATAGTTCTCCTAAGCAGTTTCGTATTGAAAATCAGCAAATTCGGTTTTGTAGCACTAGAGTTACCCAGCAAAAACTTGGCAATGACTTGCAATTACTAAACAACATACTTTTCAATGACTATATGATACCATCTGCATTACTTATAAGTAGTTTAGTAATGCCTTGCATATAATCTTATATAAAAGTACTTGTATATGATCTACTTTACGAAATTCGGAATTAATTCAGAATAAAATTCATTTAACTTTAGAATAATTAAATTTATTAATTCAAATCTAATGCAAATTAAACTAAACAATTTTTTCTTCATTATTTCTTCTTTAATTTAATGAATTGTTATAGTCCTTACATATAAGTAGTATCTTCGGCGACATAGTAGTAATAACTTATTTAAGTCACTATTTGTAAGCGAACGTGGTAATTACTTATTTAACTCCCTATTTCTAAGCGAGCGTGGTAAGTACTTGCCTCCAATGACATCACCGTGTTGAAATAATGAGTTAAAATGCCAATGTATAAGTAGTGAAGTATCATTATATTCGATTTTTAACTCATTACTTTTCAATGAAAATTTTTGCTGGGTAAGGATCAAAATGTAAGACAACCTCCATAAAAAGTGATATTTTTGTCCATTTTTCTTCCAATTGTTTTAAATATATTGCAGATATTCCCATGAAATTTTGTATACGTTGTTTTTACGATAAAAGATGAAAGTGTGAGGAAAATAGTAAAAATAGGTCTATGATTTCTCATAGCTCCCATACAAAAAACTTCCCGAAATAAATATAATTATTAAATAAAAAATCATAAAACACTGAATTAATTATTTTCGCGAATATCGTTTATTAATCAAATCAATGTAATTTATTGATCTACCATAACATTTTCTCCAATTTGAATTACCTGTTTTTATTTTTGTTATTGAATTCTTTAGAAAAACGTTAAACAAATGCTTAATTTAATAAAATTGCATATTAGAGCAAAAAATATATTTTTGTTATTGTGCAATAACCGCTATATGCCATAAAAATATTTGAAGATTTCAGTTGCAATACCCGACATCAACCATATCGCAACGAATAGAGTAAAAAGTTCTATTTTTTTATAAGGGTGACTCAGTAGTCATATTTAAAAAATATTATAGAAGAAAGATTAATTCATACTTAAAGAATTTTGGAAAGAAACAGTTTTTTCTCTCTCCTGAAAAAATGTATTTTGGCGGATGGCGGGTATTGAATATAAACCGTCGATATGGAAAAATGTTCTTTTAATTTTATGAATTGTTAAATTACACTCAAGATTAGTAAGAATCAATAATTACATCAATTATAAAAGGTCAAAATTAGATAAAATTTCAAAATATTTAACATTAATTATGTTGGTCGTAAAATTGTTATTCAAACAATATATAAAATACTAATAAAATTTGCACTAAGACTGACGAAAAAACACATAACCAGTGTGGTTTCTTATAACGTTAGGTACAGCCGAATATTGCACTCTAACTTGTTTTAATTTTTGATTAGTTTATATAAACTTTGTTCGCAGTATTGTCTTCTTTTAATAGATTTATCTTATAGAGAATATTCTTTTTTCAACGGTAACAAACATTAAAGCCAAAATCCGCTAATATGTGCCGTGTTTACTATTATTTCTAACAACTTATTAATAAAATCATCAGTTTTTTTTTTTTAACTTATATTTGTTTCTTATTAATTTTACATTTCTCTAACATAATAACAAACTTGTAATTTGCTCGTCTCAGAAGTATGCAGAAATAAAATTATAAAATTATAAAAGATAAACTTTTTCTTTTAAACATTGAACGTGTCTGCCAGCACTTTTATAAAATAAAACTTTGACTTGATGCAGTAAAATCTTGGAGAAAACAAGAAGTAAATGTAACTTTTTGTTGTTTTGTTACTCATGAATAATTGAATACATAATTAAACAGATCAAATCTTAATATAACATATTTATTTTCAACTAATTGGAGCCATTAATAATTCCAGACACCATATTAATATTTACGCAATCATAAATTACATTAATTTTTATTGTTAAAGTACAAATATACATTTTGTATGTCAATATAGATGTAGGTAGATTAGGGTGGCATTAATTTAGCAGTTTTTGGAGTTACGACGATCCCAAGAACTAAAATGTATTCCAAGTCATTTAAAATACAACCTTAATAAAATTTAGTTTTCAAATGACAGAGATTTATTTAGTATTTGAGAGTAGCATACCCTAATAAATATACATACACATATGTAGTTATAAATGTGTATGAAGTAGTATTAGTGTGTGTGTTAGTTGGTGTTAGTTATTATAATAGTTGTTGTAAACAAATTTATATGTATTTAATATGACAACATAATGCGGAAACTGTTAAGCAAACGTTACAAGCTAAACAACAGTTACGCACAATACACTCATACTCTAACACAAACTTTCACATGTGTATGCACACATAAATAAATAACAAATAAGCAGCACTTGACAGTTGACACTTGTAACGGCTTTAAATTAAAAAAAAAAAAAAAAAAACAAATACCAAAATAAAGTAAGAAAACACTAAATGTCATCATCATGGCTTCAACACCACAAAAACTTGCTTATGCTCAGTAACACACACACACAAACTCATTCTCCTAGCAGAACAGACAGACCTTAATACTAATAGCAACGACCTCAGTAAGACCGGTAAAAATAACAACGACGCCACTAAACATCACAACAATGGCAACGGTAGGTAAGGCGAAGAAATTTGAACAAAGCAAGTTTGGGGGGGGGGGGGGTGTAAAAAATAATCTTAAATAAAGAAGAAATAAATTGACAAAGGTTTGATAAGATCTCCCTTTTATGTTTTCCATAGCAACCCACAACTAAATTTAGAACGACAAGCAACATGGCACGTTTTTTCTTTCACACACTTTGTTTGGAATACGCACTCCCACGACATCACTAACAGTGATGAAAACTTTGCTACAATAGTGCTTTAGTAAGGTACTATTCAATACAAAAAAAAGTTCAATGTTACAACTATGTTTCGATTGGTTCTACTGACTATATGTATGTATGTGTTTAAAGGTCGTAAACAAAAGGAGATCATAACAAGTCTGCCATCGAGACGCTACTAGAAGAACAAAAATCCCATTCTACATGGCTTTGGAGTTCGCATGTACTCGAGCACATAAATAATAGACGCAAAGTAAAGAAAATTAAAAATTCATAACAGTTGGCGTATCTTTTGAACTTTGTGGCATTCCTATAATTACACTTGATGTTTGCTTTTTGTTGTAAAGTTACAAACTGTTTTTTTTTTTTAAACGTGTAAAATATTTTAAGAATATGATTAATGATCTCTTTGCAGCCAACATTTGGGAGACCACTTCATTAATTTAGGCTAGCAATTGTGCATTATTATTATTAGTGTTTCATAACTATAATTCTAGAAAAACAATAGTACAATTATTATTTAGTTTTATTATGCAAATTTCAAAAATTTGCTATGAAATGCCGCGTGATTCGTAACTCAGTGATTTAAGAAAATATAAAATTTCAGTGGCTAAAGTTTTTGAGCAAATGCCAAAAAAAAAAAATAAACGCGCCACATGTTGTTGCTAGAAGTTTTGCAAATAATTCGAATTGTTATGGTAAAAATAAAAGTGGCGGCCCAAAAAAAGCTTTCTGAACCGGACAATCGCAGAACTGTGAACTGTGCCATCAATACCATAAAGTGTATTGGTCAGATTATGACTTGAGTCGGTTTTAGTGGCATTTTTCAAATCAATTCCAATATTTTTTAACAAATATATATTCGTTTAAGGTGATTTTTTGCCGATGGGAAACAATTCAATCTTGATGGATCAGATGGTTTCAAAAGCTATTAGAGAGACCAATGCAAGAATCCAGGAGGATATTTCTCAAACAGAAATTTCGGCGGCGGTTCTTTGATGGTCTGGGAAGACTTTTGTGTGAACAGTATGCTCGATTAAGCGTTTGCAAGCACATGAATTCTTCTGATACTAGATAAGAAATTGGAGCTATGTTTTAGAAAATAGTAATAACAATCTATTCAGGTATGTAAGTCATCTTGAATTGCCTGGCCCGCATGTTTCGCAGCTCAGAACGCCATTGAGAACACTTTGGAAATATTGAACTGACAAATTTATGCCGACAATATGAAAACATATATCATTTAACAAAAAGTTATTATAGATGCTTGGAGATCTGAAGATATAAGAATAAATCTGGGATAGTTGATCTAAAAAAAGAGAGGCCTAACACATTACACGGTGCGACAGACCAAAAAACCTGGGACCCGATATTGTGTTTCTTGTAGGGCTTGTCGAGTAAAAGCAGATTTCAATAGTGAAATATGCCGGACACCTCCAAAATCCGGTTTTACGATTAAAAACCCGGTTTTTGTACCTTTGCAAACTTATAAGCCTGTAATTTTGTTGATAATGACCCGAGAAAACACAGAGATCTTTCTAATGATATATAATTTATCTAAGAAAACTTGAGAAATTTTAATGTTATTGTCGAGCAAAAACAAATTTTGTAGATTTTTAAAAAAAAATTAAACTTTGGTGAAGTTGTAATACATTATTTTATTAAGAAACTATAATGCTATTGAAAACCGGTTTTTAACCGGTAAAGGTGTCCGGCATATTTCACTATTGGAATCTTCTTTTATTCGATAAGCCCTACAAGAAAAATAATATCGGGCCCCAGGTTTTTCTATTTCATTCAATGTTGTATCACTGTGTTATTAAAGTCAACATTTTTTGTGAATATTGGTATTTTAAGTTATTTTAGTACAGTGTATTTATAGTTATAAAACACTAATTAATTTCTTTATACATTTTTCAAAGGTAAAATAAAAAAAATGATTTTTTGTTTAATAATTATTGGGTCGAATTATTCATTCCGTTCCGCGATTGCGGAAACAAGTTTTTTGTGCGGAAGCATAATTTGAAATTATTCATTCCGTTGCTGCGCTATTTTTCCGTTTTGCGGTATCATCTCTATGCAGACAGTATTGCGGCATGCCGCAGGAATGAATAATTACATCGATATTTCTTTCCGCTTAGTTTTCCTTTCCGTGCGGAATCAATAATACCAGCCATTATATTTTATTTGTTTTATTCTACTTCGAAAACATCGAATTTTCTGCCAGCAAAGCTTTTAATTTTAGTTTACTGTTTTAGTTGGAAGCACACCGATTGCTCACGATTTCCATTGATTTCAACCTGCACGAAATGGTTTGTGTTGGTTATATTGACACGAAGACAAGACAGAGAAAGACTAGGCCAGCCGCAACAGTTTGCAGGGAAAAATTATTGAGAGCTATTCCAGCAGCAATTCAAAAATGTTTGCAAACATCAGGATTCATGCAAAAGCAAGAAAATTGGATATCATGTGAATTGAAGTCGAGAGAACGTAAAAAACAATTTTGCATGTCCGACATGCGGTTTAAATTATATAAACGGATATCATGTTTGCCCCGAATGATAACTTGCGTTAAATAATGCATCCATTACGATAAACCGAAGCCCGACCGACTGGCCGAATCGACACCAAAGCCAAATATCTATGTCCCTAAGGTAATTCTCTGTATTTGGTGGGTCCTATCTATCAAAGGCTGCTGAAATATGGCTAGACCCTCACAGGGGACCTCAACAGAATGAGACTATGTGTTCGCAGCGAACATTGACCGGGAACGCCCAAACTAAGCAGCCAAATATGAAACGTAAGATTTTCATTTAAAAAGAAGTGATTAAGAAGCTTCGCCACAATTATACCAGAACAGACTTTGTTCAATCCGACGAGTACTATTACGACAACTACTCTTCACTGTAGAACAGGGTATCCGAAATTCTCTGGATTGTTAGTGGGCCTAAAAGGATGAACAGTTTTGCCAGAAAGATGGCCAATACTTTGAATACATTTTTAATGTACAAATGTTTGCAAATAAAAGCTAAACATGTTAAAAAATCCTCAAATTTTAAGTTATACACCCAATATATTTTATGGCCCTTTGTTTGAGTTCTTGTACCTTTTGTGAATATTTTTGAAGCAAACCTGATTCTAAATAAATTTATTACTTGCCCATCAACTCATTTCCCTTTCATAGTTTTTATTCAAAGGTTTCTTTATTCATTTAGCTCGTTTTTCTTTCTTGTTTTTTTTTTTTGTGAGGTAGAGGGGGTGTAAAAATTGCCATTAGTTTACATGTTGTTAGAAATGTAACAAATTTATTAGAAACTCTGTCTAAAAGTAGGTATTTGTGTGCGTGAGTTTATTTACATATTAGCCCGGCAGTTGATAAAAGCTGTTCGTCATTGTAGTGTTAAATACAAAAAAAAAATCGCCTTGGGATACTCAGCATCCTATTGGGAAGAAAGAAATAAGATTTTTAACAAACAGAGACTGCGAAGCTTTTGGCTTATCTGCAGAAAACACCCAGAGTTTTTGGCGGGAATCGAACCCGCAACCCTTTGACTGATAGTCCGGTACTCTATCGCCTAGTCTATCGGGGCACTCAACAGAGTTTAAACATAATTTTAAATATGAAGTTTGTTTGAAGCTTGCCTTAAAATGAGTTTGATTGCATAAAGCAAACCTAAGTTCTGTTGGCAGTTCTGTTGCGTATACTTGATATTCCACTTAATATTTGAGGATACGTATTACTCATACGCCTAGTGGATCTATGTAAATGATATGAAAATGTTTAAATGAAATTAAGAAATTAAATTATTTTAGCTATTGTATTTAGCTTGCGCAAAATGCTTAGTACAAAATACCAGCGAAATTACTGGTGAATGGTGGTCACTTGGTGGCATTCATTTACTAGTTGCGCTAGGTGATTGTGCGCCGCCAATTGGTCAACGTATTGGCCTTCTGTAGTTGTTTGGTATTAAGTCTGCTGATTATCCGTTGAGGAAAAATACCTACTTTGAATTTTCTATTTCCTCTGTTTTAAAGATACCGATTGGCCGCCTTGATTTTCAAGCGCTCAACATATCAGCCACGAATTAATTATTTCTTAAATCTAAGCAGCTATTTGCAGCTTCACTTAATCTGATTCAGCCCTATCGTGAATAAAAATTCCAAATTAAATTTGTTCCCTTTTATTTTTTTAACATTGCATTTTAATAGGAAAATTGTGAAAAGGGAACAAATTTCATGTGAAATTTTTATTCACGGTAGGGGTGATTGTTAAATAAACAACTGACCACTGTGTTGGTGAATGGTAATGCAGAGGGTTTCAATTTAAGCATAACTCTATCAAGCTAAAATTTAGTATTGAAATTATAAATTTCAACCCTCAAAACTACTGGGTTAGTTAAACTGTGTTTGTTTAGAGCGTCTGTTTATGGGTGCTTGTGTTTTTTTTTTACGAAAGCTCGCCTACATACGTGTTTAAGTGTCAAAATAAATAAACGTTCAATGTAAAAATGCCCACAATTACACAACGTGCATTAATGGCTGAATTGTTGGCTGGGTTGGTAGTTGTTTGCGGTTGAACGCAAAATATAGATGCTAACATTACATTGACACACACTCCCAGCCATAAGGAAGTTAACAGTATCCGACCAGTACGAAAACCTATCAAGGAGAAAAATTTTTTTTCTATTGTCATTCTTTCTTTATTTTGGCTGTAAACAAAAAAGAGGTATAGTCTGGTGTTTATACAGAGTGTATGCCTAGTATGCTTCCTGTGGGATTATATGAATTTTCATTTTCGTTCTTGTTGTTTTTGTGGTATTTTATAGGTCTTTACAGCCATTAACTCAAGTATTAAAAAAAAAACAAAAACTTCGTATCCTTTGCTGCTTCTACCGGCATCTTCATATAACGGCCATAAAATATTCAGTCAAGTGTTAAACAGTGGAGTTGAAGGTGAAAGACCATAGTTAGTTTCATTTTAAAATTCATTGGTTTTCTTTAATATTTTTGTTTGACGCCAGCTTACCAATGCACATTGCGCCAAGCGATTTTGAACACAATAATTGTATAGCTAACCCTTTTTTTAGATAAAACCTAAAAAATCAGGGTTTTTTTTAAATTTATGACACTGGCTCACAGCTTATTTTATAGAGTGCATTTTTTTTTTGTTTTTAAAGCTTCATAAAAAGAAAATTGATAGGAACTTAAAAACGAAATTGGAGGCATGTAAAAGAAAAAATTTTATAGTCCAACATTTTTATATATTAAAGACAAAAACCAATACTGATTTTTCACGTCACAGCTTATTTTATGCAGTCAATTTCTACGTTGTTCTGACGATGTTTTTTTAGTTTTAGTATATTGAAATATACGCTTTAGCAAAAAATGTGCTTTATTTGATAGACTACAAAATTTTTTCTTTTTCATTTTCAAGTTTCTGTTAATTTTATTTTAAAGCAGCTTTGAAAACAAGAAAGTGCACTGCATAAAATAAGCTGTGAGCCACTACCCAGTAAAAAAAATTCGTGTGTTTTGAAGCACTTAAGAGAAAAAGCGCATAATTGAACGCTTCAATAAAAGCGCTGTTTGAAGCAGTAAATGCTTACGAATAAAATATACAGAAAAGATGCTTTTTTAATACTGACAACGAAGAAGGTTTTAAAGCGAAAAAACAAAAATTAAATTATAGCCTACAGATTTACATATGACAACGAAAGTCAATAACAAAACGAATATCGCGCTTCTCAGTTACTATGAGTTTTTCTTAAGCAAAAACATTCAGATAGAATTTGTAAAACACTTTAGGAAAGTGCTTTATTTGCATGTTTGATTAGGTTAAAAAAGCGCTTATTGTCAGCAGAAAGTAGTCTTCCCAACCGGGAACACCTCATACAAAAATCATGCATCCCATCAGCAGGTTTGAAGCGATTTGAGGTATGAATTCATACATAAAAACTGCTCCTTTTGGAGCACATTTTTTACTGGGTATACATGTATACACTTTTGGTTTTTTTTTTTAAATAAATTTAAAAAAAGTTCTTTTCAGACTTAAGCACATTTTCAGCGCTACCAAACACTTATGACAAAATCTTGAGATTTGTTCAAAATCACTACTTAAATAATTGCGCCCTTATGTTTAACGTCTTTCTTATTTAGTTGTTCGGAGGCCACTGTTCTGTAAATATTGCCTTTTATATACATATGTATATGATCAATGCTTGATAAATGTCACTCTGTAGTGAAATAGCTGTTTTTTGTGTCGTTTAGTTTTGGTTTTATTTTTATTTGTGATTTTTTTATTCTTTTTTTTCGTTTGGTGTGTTTAAACAATTTATTTGTTTGCCTGTGTGAAACACTTACATTTAGTTGGAACACAAGTACACTTTACATGGATGTGGTAATTTTACACTTTCATACTCGAGCTTTATAATAAACAAATATTGGCCACTAAATCCCAGTAAATATAAAGGTTAAATATTTAATAAAATTATATAAAATTGCATCTTTAACGTTTGAAAACTAATTAAGAACCAACACTTATTTAACAAGTTTATCAAGAGGAAATTACAATTCATTAGGAAAACAGTCGCATGAAAAAATATTCATTTACAATGCTACTAAACTAGTCGGCTTAAGGTACGTTCGAACTTGGCAAATATTTGGCGAAAAAGATGTAAGCACTTTCAATTTATTTCAAATAACTGCATTTATGTATTTAGAACAACACACAACAAATATTTAGTTCTATTTCATGTTATGCTGTTTGATCTTGCAAAACTCTTGTAAGACAATCCACGGGATTAATAGCTCTGGACATTGAAAAAGCATTTGATACTGTTTGGCACAATGGTATCATCTATAAAATGCTCCAAGCTAATATACCGAAATATTTGTGTAGGCTTATCGCAGATTTTCTCAAGGACAGAACTTTTTCTGTTGCTATAAATGAAACTTTCTCGCCTCCAAAGCAAACAACAGCAGGCCTTCCTCAAGGATCAATATTATCAGCATTACTCTATTCCATTTATACATCGGATCTCTCCCCCCCCTCGTACATGAAAGTTGCTTATTACGCCGACGATACCGCGCTTATAACATCCAGCAAATTAACCAAAGCACTGTTAAAGAAAATTGTAAAAGGTTTTTCTATTTGTAACAAATACTTTTATAAGTGGAAGATAAAAAAAATCCCTTAAAAACAAAAGCAATTATATTTCCCTTTAATAAATCACCCAAACGTTTACCTAACCGTGATTAAAAGCTTCAAAACGAGAATATACCAATTAAAAACGATTTAAATATCTTGGTGTATGTCTCGATAAAAAAAAACTAAATTATGGAAAACATATTGACGAAATTTGCAAAAAAAGCTTCGAGAACTATTAGAGCACTATGGCCAATAATAAATAAACGCTCAAGTCTCAACAAAGCTAATAAAAATTTACTATTTAAGAGTGCAATAAGGCCAATATTGACATATGTAAGCCCAGTTTGGTACAATGCAACAAAAACTCATTTGAAGAAGCTTCAAATAATTCAAAATAAATGTCTTAAAATAATCAACAACAAACATTGGAGATACTCAGCAGCGCTTCTCCACAGCGAAACTGGATATGGACGAAGTTTAGACTTCATAAAAAGAAGAAATTTTAAATATTACGAAGCTATACAAAATTCCTGTCATCGACTGATACAGGATTGCATACAGACGGCTTAATTGCAGCATTGAAAAAAAAATTATTAAATCGAAAATATTATTTTCTAAATAATTTCACTCTATACATGCATATTTTCCACCTTAATTTAAACATTTCGCTTTTATATGAAGGTTTTACCTAATTTTCCTTCGAAAATTATATAAATATAAATTTTGTACTCAAGATCTGTGATTAGTAATTTAAATCGTTGTAATATCTAGAGATAATATCCCGAAAAATTTAATGTATATATAATTTTTAAATAAAGATGAGTTGAAAAAAAATTTTATCATGTATTTCAGGTTTAATGTTGAACCAAAAATTTACAATACAAAATGGAAAAAAAAATCGTGAAATAAACAATTACTACAACAAGAACTGAAATGTCTTCAATTTTGTACCATCGTGTCTTTTGAAATGTGTGTTTTAGAATTGTGTTTGCTTTGTTTATGACTTAAAAGGGACATTAATTTGATATTAAATGAACACAAATCAAATTATAAAATATAACGAAAGGCAATATTCTAGCAATGACAAAAATTAGCTTTTCTACGCGAGTAATACCTAAACAGCTTTAAGTCAAATCTGGTCATAAGAGTTGGAAAAAGACGTTC
Source organism: Bellardia pandia (assembly GCA_916048285.2). Taxonomy (NCBI): domain Eukaryota; kingdom Metazoa; phylum Arthropoda; class Insecta; order Diptera; family Calliphoridae; genus Bellardia; species Bellardia pandia. The sequence goes on from OU696530.1 coordinate 41,587,579, forward strand.
TGTTCTATTCAGTGATGCTGTCCTTATTATGTAGCAAACGTACAATCTGCCAGGCATTACCATCAGAAAGCCGTCTTGGTTGACCTCCTTGGTTATTATTCACCCCTATCGTGAATAAAAATTCCACATGAAATTTGTTCCCTTTTATTTTTTTAACATTGAATTTTAATAGGAAATTTGTGAAAAGGGAATAAATTTCATGTGGAATTTTTATTCACGATAGGGGTGATTAAACACATTACGCCGTTTTTTTTATATCATTTATCGTGGTAACTTAAATTTTATTTTCAGCAATTTTACGGCATGAATAATTATTTTGCAACAAATTTATCACATTGTTTTCAATATCAGTTAGTGTTTTTCTCACTTTAAGGGCATTCAAGAACAATATCCCCAACACAAATTCATATTTACCGATGGATCTAAATCCAACGACGTTGTAGGATATAGTGTAACTCTAAATAAAAAAATCATAACAACCTCAATCCTACCATCATATAGTTCCATATTATCTGCTGAATTAATTGCCATATATCAAGCCATTAAGTATGTCGAACCTATGAGAGCTAAATACGCTATTTGTTCCGATTCGCTGTCTTCATTGAAAATGATAATGAACATATCAAATAACAATCCCTACGCTTCCTACATAAGAAATAGTTTGATCCATAAGGGTAACAATATGGTATGGGTAACTAATATGGACTCCTGGTCACTGTAACATAGAAGGAAATGAATATGCAGATACTGCTGCGAAGAATACACTAAGAATGCCCCTACTGAGTACTGCTAACTACAACCCCAATGATATCTTAAAATATATCAAACACTGTTATAAAGATCGTGATAACACATTCTCCCAAACATCCCATTGGCACAAAACCATAAATAGCGACAAAATTGATATAAAGACTTATTCCAATAACTATACCAACAACCTTCACAGAAAGGACATTATTAAATTCTTAAGAATCCGCCTAGGCCACACAAAATATTCCCACGGGCATTTAATAAAGATGTCCAATATACCCGCTTGTAACTGCAATATTATCCGTCCCCCAACCCCTGAACACTTCCTTTCCATCTGCCCAGATTTTCATAATATAAGACAAGATATATTTATTAACAAAAACCCAATATCATTAATATCTAACCCAACTATAGATAACATTAAGACAATAATTAAATTCCTAAAAAAAGCTAACATTTATAACTTTATTTAATATAATTAAATAATTATAATGAAGTCGAGCTTAAAGCCTAAGTAGCTATAGCTCTGTATCAAACAATTAGCTTATAATTTTTAAATTTAAGTTAATTTTATAAATAAAATAAATAAATAAATAATATTTAAAAATCAAGTTAATCACTTCACAGGTCAAACAATAATGCACAAATAGAGCAATAAAAGCTTGATAATGAGATCGCAACAAACAAAAAAAAAACAACGGGTCAAATATCGTTACATTTTAACAGGGCAATATCGTGATAATGTTTATTTCTTGTACTGTGCAAAAATGTCCAAACATTGAATTTTTTGTTTTTTTTTAATTTTTTTATTTTTTTGAAGCAATTTATGTCAGTTTTTGTGCTTTATAATTTAGAATAATATTCAATTAAATAACAAAATACATATCTGTACATATATGATAATATACCTACATATATTTTCATTACCTTACTTCCTTAATGCAAAACATCCAGACAGTTTTGCTTCCCACTGTAAATAGACTATTTAGCAAAGTGCTAAGTAGTTTGGTATTAACACTCAGTGAAATTAAAAAGTTATTCAACAAATTTTTGGACAACCGAAAATTATTAAGTTTTTTTCAACAAAAATTAACTAAACATTGATATTACTTCTTATAAATATGTATATTTTTTACATGTATACATCAAAAACCATGTTGCTTTAATTTCATTTGTTGTGGTAATTATGTTACTGTTTCTTTTTCCGCTTCAGAAATTATGTTCACTGTATCGTTTCTTTAATTTTTAAATTAAAACAGTATTATAAAGTTTTTTTTTCTGTTTTTACAATAAAAAAAAAACTAAAAACTTTTGGTTACCCTCTCTTTCCCCCTTTTTGTAACATGAAATTTTTAACAGCCAAATAAAAGTTAATTAAAATACGCCATGTTATTTGAAAAACAAAAAAGACAAGTTTGAGGTATTTTTACCAGACAACATTAAATTAATTTACAATAAAAGTAAAACAAACAGCCTAAAGGATTAAAGACAAGATATACTAATTGAAAACAAAAGTCAATTGTGTTGCGAAAAGTATTAGTTATAAATAAATATCAATTTCAATGGAATTTTTAAATTAAATTTTGTTCAAAAGAAAGTATCTAAGAAGATTATTTAGTTTCCAATAAAAGCAGGACAATAATAATATTGTAGTTATTTTATAAAGAGATCAGTAACCATGGAAACATGTTTCATAAAGAGGTGAAAAGATTAAAAATGTTTAAAATATATTTTTTATTAAGATCTGGCATTAAAATTTCAATTCCATGGCGTATAAATATTACTCACACTTAAAATAGTAAACAAAATAGAAACAAAGCGTGCAAAATTCAAAGAAACTGATATATTCAATAAACCAAAATCCAGATCTTGCCGACACCAGCACAATACAAAAATACTTCTGTTTCTACGAGAACACACTCCCCGCACACGTTTCTACCTACTAGCTTATTTTGGCTTTTACAAATGTTTAAGTTTTTGTTTCATGCAAATATTCTACCTGTTTCAAGAAATATAGACAAAAAAGGTCACGGTCATGGGATAGTCAAAAAAGTTTCAAGTTGATAAATTTGTACCCTGGTGTGTGTTCTAGGGTTAAGGTTTTCAAATTGTAGTGAAATGCAGTATAGTGAAAAATTCATTTAGCTTTCAGGAAATTAAACTTTTAAATATCATACTTAAGTACAAGATAAACTGCAGGACATGTAGCGAAAATACCTGGAAATATCCTAGAACTAAAATAAATTTTCTAAATTAATACAAATAATACCTAACTTAAATTATGTTAAACAGAAGTAGCTTTCATTTTAATTTAGCTATAAATGGCTTTAAAAAATCTTTCTTAAATTATTCCTACTATTTATTGTTTATGTCCTGCCACTATATTAAATTATACCTATAATTCACAAATATAAACTCTGTTTTGATAAATTTAACTATATTATTATTTAACAAATACCACAGAGAAGTTCAGTTTTCAAAACTACGTTTATATAGGGTGTTTTTCTTTTAGATATATAGAACTTTGAAATTTTATAAATTGATATAATATTTACTTTATTTCCAATAATCTTCTGGCATCATAATTTAAATATGACTTCTGACATCTGACTAACTCGGACGTAGTCTAATCTGGAGGTCCAATTTTCGATGACTCTTCACACAAAGAAAAAATATAGTTGCACATGTTTACCAAAGCTATTTCAAAAATTTTTAAATATTATGGTCACTGTAATTATTTATATGATTTCTGCAACCATAATATGGTTAAGTTGCCGTGCACATGATTATAACAATCCTATATATGATTATAGCAATTATGTAATGTTTATGGTAATCAGTTTTATGATGAAACATATTATGTTGTTCTCTATCATAATTAACGAGCAATAAATTACGGTCGGGCCTCGATTATCCGTGATGGTCGAGACCAGAAGCATTACGGATAATCGATTTTCACGGTTAATCGAATAACAATTTTGATTATAAAGTTTTTAAATACTTTTATTATTTAACAAGTGTACATTGGTGGACATAAATATTTATAATTATTTAACTGATTGTTCGACCTTTTCATTAATTTTTATTTTTTTATTTTTCTATTTTTTCCAATATTTCGCTACACAATGTGTAGCATCTTCAGGGAAACAATAACAAAATTAAGAAATTTAATAACAATAAAAATATTTTTCAAAAAAAAAAAAAAAAAAAAAAAAATTTTATTGTTATTTTGTTAAATTTCTTAATTTTGTTATTGTTTCCCTGAAGATGCTACACATTGTGTAGCGATTTATTGGGAAAAATAAAAAAATAAAAATAAAAAACTGACCTTAATCTCGAAAAATAAGATTGTCTAATAAATATTTATATTAAAAAAAAATTATTCTTTTTAAAACTTCGTCTTTTTGAGCTAACATTTGAACACTCACAATGTTATTTTATTTTAGCTTTATTTTCAATATTTTAAACGCTTCTTTGTCTTTTTACCACTGGTAACGATGTAATACTAAATATATTTAGATCTAAAAAAAAAAAAATTTTCAAAATTTATCTAATCACTTTTAAATACTTCTGAGTCATCGTATGCAAACAAGGGAATTATGATTTTGAAGTTAATAAAAAAAACTTCTGACATCACGGATAATAGAGGTAATCACGGTTAATCGAAGCAAACAATTTGAAAACATTGCAAACAATAGACTTATATTTTTCCACCACGGTTAATCGGGGTTACCGGTTAACCGAATCACGGATAATCGAGGTCCGACTGTATGATAAATGGATTCATCACAAACATGATTGCAACAAAAATATACATCATCTGAATTGCTACATAACCACATTATGGTTACCGCAATCATATAAATTAATTCAGTGATCACAACATTGTTGAAAAACTTGTAAAATTGTTGACATTGCTGTGGTAAACATCTACAACTATATCTTTTCTCTGTGTGTAGCTGAATTTTTATTTTTTTAATTTTGTTTTCTTTTCTTAAATAAAGTATATTTTTCTCGAATTCATTAAACTCGTTATAATGAGTTTTGTATTTTTTATTTTCAAAACACGGAAAACAAAAAGTAAAAGATGTTTAATAAGAGTGAATAGCGGCATTTTTTCATCTTAATTTTAACTTTTATTAAAAAATTGTTTGTTGTTACGGCTTTTAGGATTCAGAAAAAAACGATGCCAAAAGGCCTTAAGTACAATTACCAATTTATACATATTATTTTATAATTTTTTTTTTTTTTTTTTGTTAACCAAATCTGCAATAGGTTTTTAAGGTTAATTTTGAAATTTGGTCAATAAGAATGAAATGATCTTAAAGTTTTTTGCTTCTGCTGTAAAAAGTTGAAATGTGTAGTTAATACCTTTTGGATTTTCGGTGACGATATGTTTATAAATTGTCTATTTGTCGCCAGAAATTAAATTATGTACAAAACTGTCTAAAAATATAAATTTCATTCATATTATTAATATTTTCTTTAGTAAATTATTCTTCCTGTTAGCAGCTAACTGAATAAATTTGTTTTAAGTTAATTTTCTGTTAAATTTGTAAGTTAAATTTAAACTGGATTTGGTGAAAAAGAAATTAGGCTAACTGTTGTTAAGTGATAACTTAAATTGGTGAAAATGGGGCTTAAAATGGTAAATTCATTTTGAGTATTAATTGTTCTGTTTTTTAAATGCCAATTTCTTATAAGATAAAATTAAACAATGTGGGGAAGATCATTGAAACTGAATTCACAATTTCATTTTACCATATCAAAACATTAAAAAATTTTAATTAACTATTCTTACCTTATTATTATAAGTTAATGAAGTTTTAATCCAAGTTCTGCTAATGTGTGTAGTTTTATGAATAAAATATATCCCAGTTTAATCAGCAGGTATCAGATATTCCGCAACAATTTTAGCACAAATATTTTTAAGTTAATTATTAAAATTTTATGTTTCGCATTATTAAATTAAGCAGTTTAGTATGTTTATAATTTAAATTTTTTACAATTTGTTTGCATTTTATTATGGCAATTTATTAGATTTTTTTTCCACTGCGTAAAATTAAATTTTTGTGGTTTTTTACATTTATTTTTTTTTATATTTTGTTTAATCTTTTCCGACACTTTACAAAACTTTAAATTTTTATTTTTAATTTCTTTATAATTTTTAGCTCAATAAAATTTTTTGAAATTTGTATTTTATAACATTTGTATTTCATTTTTTGTATTTTCTTTTTTATTATAATATTTCTAAAATTTATTATTTTTTTTTATTTTATTTGACCCCAAAGAGAGACACACAGAGAGCTTCAAAACAAACTCACAAACAAGCAAGCAAATGCAGGCACTTTTACTTGAATAAAACATTAAACGTACACACGCACTTCTACAAATGAATGCTTAAACACGGGCTCTGCCTATGTACATATGTATGTATGTTTTTTTGCACTTAAACTCTGACTTGAATATTGTTCGGTTGTTTGTTTTTATTTGTACAAACTCACTCACTTACACATACACAGTTAATAATCCAATGTGAGATTTAGTTAAACAGCAGAGAACACAATGCCATTACTACTAAAAGCAATAGCAACAATAACAATAACGAAAACAAAAATTCAATTTAAAACGAGTTTTTTTTCTGTTTTTTTTTTTACTACACAACAAAACTACTAATGCTTAATGCTGTTATTGTTGTTGTGGTTTTTTCTTGGTTTTTGGGAGTCAGTAAATATTGTTGTTTGTTGTTTTTTTATTTTATATTCTTTAATACCGTTATATTTACGAGTATTTTCTTGTTCTCAATATCTTCCGAAAGCAGCTAAAAAAAAATGCACACACTCAATTACATATTTGGAAAAGCAAGAACAACCAACAGATATCTATTAACTTTTAGCAAATTTTAAGTATAACGTGACTTTTTTTTACCTTGTTTACTTTTTTTAAATTTTTTTCCTTTTTTTTTAATAAAAATTATAGTAGATTTTTTCTACTAAAACGTTATTTTGTGTTTTTTTTTTTTTTTTTTTTTTTTGTGCTTTACTTAAACTTTACACCATTTATTCTACGCGGCTGTTGTTAAACTCATCTCGCCACTGTTCTTAACGCACCGTTATGATGAAAGGTTCGCATTGAACTGATTTAATGTGGCGGCTTCTAGTTAAGGTTTAACTCGTATTTTTTGTGTTTTCCGTAACATACTGGCATCGTAAATGTTTTTTTGTTTTTGTTTTACTGCTTGCCTTTGCTGTTAAACTTTTACTGTTACTGCAGTAAGATAACAGTGTTGCTGTTAATAACATGGTCCATGCTGTATTAGAAGGCAAACAAAGAAATGTGTTACAATACCGAAAGCATGTTAAGGTAAATAATATTCGCTTTTATGTTAAGCAGAAGAAATTTAAATGTTATTATTAGAAAAATGTTTACAAATAACATGGGAATAGAAATAAGCTTTAAAAAGGGGTAATAAAGGAGAGTGTATGGCGCGTTTACAGAAATTATAAAAATAAATAATAGTTTTTCAGTTATTTGAAAATGTCGCCATGGCAGGCTACCAACTAAAATATATCAAAAATAAAACATGTTTATAACTGAATGATTATTTTGACCTGTTGTCGTCAAAATATATTCAACATGTTAAACATATTACAGCGTATACTTGATAAATATATATTACTAAATATCATTCATACGCCATGCATCCATACACACTGTTTTATTAATACGAGATCTGATAAAAAACATAACCGATATTTTCAAATTTCGTGAGTTACGTATGTTCGATTTTCGCATTTTTTCTGTTATGTTGGTACACATGTCTGTTATATATGTTGGTAATATCAGCCATTTTGGATTGTCAGTTTGTTTTTGACAGATAAAAAGGTTAGTCGTGTTTTGGCGTGCTCTTCGATTTTTTACTATTCGAAAAAATGGATCAAAGAAACTGTGTAAAAAATTAAATTAAATACGCAAGGACATTTGAATTTGTTGACTGTGGCGTTTGGCGAGTCTACTATGAGCAGAACACTAGTTAAATTGTGGTATAACCGGATTAAGGAAGGCCGAGAAGATGTCAATGACGATGCTCGTCCTGGTCGCACGAGCACGTCAATAACCGATGAAACCATTGAAGCAGTGAAGAAACTGATTTTGGATAATCGTTGATTCACTATCAGTGAGGTTGCTGATGATGTTGACATATCGTTCGGCTCATGCCAAGCAATTTTTACGGATGTTTTAGACATGAAGCGTGCAGCAGCAAAAACAACGTCGCATGGACATCGCTCAGGAGCTGTTGAACATCGTCAACGACGATCCAGCTTTACTCAAAAAGATCATATGACATTGGGAACCAAAGCCCAATCATCCCAATGGAAACGTCCAGAAGAGCCAAGACTGAAAAAAAGCACCTCAAGTTTGGTCAAATGTTAATATTTTGCTCACTGTTTTCTTCAACTGCAATGGCGTGGTGCATCATGAATTCTTGCCACAAGGTCGTACGCTCAATAAGCAATACCACCTTGAAGTTATGTGCCGTTTGCGCGAAGCAGTTCGTCAGAAACTCACAGAATTGTGGAAAAACGAATCATGGATTTTGCACCATGATAACAGACCAGCTCACATATCGATGCTTGAGCAACGGAAAAATAATCCGCTTTCATTAACATTATAGCTTTGTGTTTCCAATAAACCCATTTCCGCGACTTTTTTTTAAATAAATAAATTCTTTATTAAGTTTAAAAATTGCTTTACATATTTGACTTAGGACTAATCCCGCGAAGCCATTCGGCTTATCTGCAGGATGCAAAATAAAAATTTTGAGTTACAAAGAATAAAAAAGTAAAAAAAGTACATAAGTGCATTAATATGCATTTTAATATGTAATAGTTAAAAATTCATTGCGACGATAAGAAATGTAATTTTAGAAGTGATTTTCTTTTAGAAATATTGGTGATTATTGAATAGATATATTGGCAATTTATTAAAATTATTAGGTAGTATAACGGCTAAGGTGTTTTTGCTATAGTTGTTTTTGTAGCAATCCACTTTGAATCTTCCCTCTGTACGAAGTCTTGTGCTGTATGTGTGATCTAATGGTTGTAAAAATCTGTTGTCTTTATAAAATTCATTTGCAAGTGTGTTGCAATACAGACTATGGATGTTGAGTACTTCTAATTCGGTTGCGATGTTATTATTGTTGTTGTTTCTGTTGGTGTCGCTTGTCTTTTGGATGTTGTTGTTGTTATTGTGGTTGTTATTTCTGGTATTGTTTGTTTTTATATTATAACAAATTTTTGATAATTTGTTTTTGTTCAACATTAAGTTGTGCGAAAAAAAGATTTGTTCGCATTTTGTAAAATAGGCAGTAAAAATAGAAGCTCTTGAAAGTTTATTTTGTTCTTAAAAAAAAATTTAATTAAATATTGGCGTCATCAAACTCTTCTTAGAGCCTCGAAAAGTGCACCTCTTTAAAAGGAAAGGAAAAATTTACATTGAAGAAACTGCGATTCTAGCCACATATTACGAGTTGCTACAAAATTATTTATCTTTTCGGCAACTTTCGGATCAAAATTACAAACAGGAACAAAAAACATTTTAGTTGATATCAAGTTATCAAGAAATGTTTTTAATAAAAACTGCAAACAAAATAGACCAACTAACTGTCTAAGTTACAAGAGATGTGCCTTAAAAAACGATAAACAATCGACATCATTACACTGCTGTTATGGAATACAAGTTTTATATCGAATTGATGACAAAGTTGATAAAAACTGAGGTTGATATTAAAGTGATGACAATTGGCAATGCTAAATGGAAAAAGGGTGATTAGTTTGTAAAATAATCACATGGGAATGGATGCTATACGCAAATGGTTGTAAATATAAAACAACAATTAATACTGGGAACAGAAGAATAATTCATTCCATCAAATACTTTTCAAATTCCAAATACTTAATTTGTTTTGTAGGCCAATCAGTCAATTATATGGATATACATACGAACGGCTTTATATTCAGAACCAGTTAAAATTAAAAATAATGTTCAATAGACCTGTGAACAAGATAACAAAGTTTTAAGAAATAGCCTTTTAAAATTAAATACACTTTATTTTGATGAATGTTGAGCAAGGAAGTGTGCATACTTTGAAAGAAAAACTGAAGAAAAAGAAAGCAACATGTAAATAAAAATTTAAAAATGATAATTACAGCAAATTTCGAACCACCAGTACCACTGGTTAAAGATTGATGTTTGACTAGCAGGCACCGCAGTGGTGCAGAGGTTAGAACTCTAAGAATTCTGATGAAAGAATGTGGTGGTTCTCGAAAAATGTAAATTCAACCCAGTTTCGATCCCCAGCTCAGCCAAGAAAAATTATCAATAAATTTTAATAAGATTTCATGTTGTAGAAGCAATTCCTACCTTCAGTAAAAATAATAATTTAATGAAAATTAAATTTAATGAACTCGAGCCCAACTAAAAATTATCAAGAAAAAGTTTCAATTGATTGAAAAACTGTTTGAAAACTTTTTCAGTTTTCTTGTATAAAAGGTATTTTAAAAACTTACCGTTTAAACAGATGTCCAATATTTAAAATAGACTTAAGCCAGTTTCCTTAGAAGTCCAGTGATAAGTGTTTTGTTTTAAACTTGCGGCAGCAATAGCTTTCATTTCATAGGAAGATAATATCTGAAATTGAAAATAGGACCACCATATTTATTAGAAAGAATAACATTTTTCTTTTATATTTTATTAACTTAGGTCTATAATATACGTATAGCAATAAAACCATTATATTTAATAACTAATAAACTTTTACGATTTGTTACAAAGGTTTAAACATTGGAAAACTGAATCAAAAGAAATCTAGCAGTTTATGACACTTATAGGCTTTAATTATACACAGTTTTTAAAACTAATTTCCAAAAAATGTGGCATTTGTTTATAAATTGCTAATTTGTCGCAACAAAAGTTTACTAAAAAACACAAACTTTAAGAAAAGCTCTTAATCTTAAAACGAATTCGAATGAAAAATTAACGAAAACTAAATATTTTGTTAAAAAACTACTTTATAAAATGACTTGCGAAATCCCATTGAAATAAACCTATATATAGATGTATGCATAGCGACATCTATAAACATTTTTACAGCCAACAAGAAATCGAAATCGAAAGTCGAAATTGCAGTCGAAATTCTATTTCGATTGCCTTATTCAGCCACAAGACAGTACAGCACGATATTGGAAACATTTTAACGGTATTAACGTATCTGCGAAAGAAGTTCGAAATTCAATTCAAACATACGTATGTTTATCGGTATATAATAAAAGCTTTTATATTTTATTTCGCAACAAAAATTTATGAAAACCGAAATCGTTACCGGTCGAAATTCAATTTCGAAATAAAAAAAAACATTTCTATGATTTTTGAATAATATTTTCATCTACGAAAGTAAAAGTAGTATATACAAACCACATTTTATTTATTAAATACAAACTCCCTTTGAGGGCGATAAACAAATATTTATAGATTATCTGCTATTTGAAATTCATGAAGTTGTATTTAATAACATTGACAAAGTTTCTTACTAAAAATATAGCTAGTATCGGGATTTTCATCAGCATAATAGGGAACAGAACATTTCTATTGCTCTTCTCTGAAATATCGAGTTGCTAATTTGCCATTGTAATAGTACCAGGTAGCTGATAGAGGGAGCATCAGGTTGGTGTTTGTGGTATATTTTATAAAAAATGATCAGAAATTTTATATTGCAGCAGACCCAACATACATAGAAATAAATAAATTTAGTAAAAGGCAATGCTTTTGTCCTCACTTCTACCAAGAATTATGATATTTATAAAAAGAATGCCTGCGTAAACATTTGCCTTCACTTGTTAGACGTCACACAGTGCGGCAATTAAGAAAAACCAATGCAAATAAATCTATAGTTTCTGAACCGTAAGACCAATTCCAATCAATTTCACGTGTCTAAAGAGAAAGTGTTGTTGAATTTAATATTAGAATTTCTAACTCATAAATATAACAGAAGCGGTACCAGAGGTTCTTAAATTGCGACATCTTGGGTATCTTAGAAATTGAAAACGATCGCAGAAAATTATGCTCGTTTTTTTCAGGTCACAAGTTATTTGATGCTGTCAGTTTCAACAATACCGATAGATTCATGCAGCATTGTTAGTTGTTCGTTTTCCTTTTGTTCTATCTTCTATTTCTTTTGTATTGTGAGTCCGATTTTGTAACGTCAAGTGTCAATTGAAAATAGTTTAAATGTGTCCGCGTACAACGATAGAACAACGAGCATTGGTTTTAAGCCAATTCCAAAATGGACACTCACAGCGAAAAATAACGGCAATGGTTAACATTGAAGCTTTCACAGAACAAATAATCATTGAACACTTCATCCATGAAAACCGGGTACATAACAAAGGTAGAAAGGCACAAAAAAACTTTTAATTAACATGACAAACGAAATATTTTAAGAAAAATAAGGGCGAATCCCAGGTTATCTGCTTGACAACTGGCCTCCGTAGTTGAAATTGAAGCTAACCTGGGCAAACAATGTTATGTTGAAAGTTTTTATAGTGTCTTGGCGCCAACATGATTTTAATGCCCGCATTGCATTATCTTTAGATCTAAAAAAACAGACTGTGCAAACAAAATTTCACCAAAAAACATGTTTGCACGAAGTCTACATTTTGGAATTCTGTCATCTTCGCCGATGAATCGAAGAGTTAAATTAAATACAACTCAACTAAGAAAACCAAAAGGCAGTGCCTTGGTTTGGGGCCTGTATATCAGCTGCTGCTACTGGGAATTCAATATTTGTTAAAACAACCATGGAATAGTTTAAGTTTCTTTTTGCAAAGCGCAGAGCATTTGAGTATCAGATCAGCAGATTTTCGATTGTACCTGAATAGAGATTCAAATCGAAATTCGTGTATTGTGCAAACGTGGCTAATATATAAGTGCACACATTTGATGACACCGCCACCAAAGTCGCCAGACCTTAATGTTATTGAAATTATCAAAATTTTTAACAAAAACGATTAAAAAAGTGCTACTGCGCGCCTAATAGTACCCAAAAACTCGTCGCATATATGCCAAAACACCCGAAATATGTTGTAGATAATAAGCATATCACAACAAATATTAAATTACAATTACAGTTTTATAGCGTGTTCAGATATAAAACTTTATTGAGTCAATATTCGGTTAATTGACAATATTTTTATATTAAATTAGAAATGAAGAGAAGCAAAAGGGAGGAGGAAAGGCATCTAGCCGATATGAAATTTAAAATGCAAGATTTCTGTCTAAGCAGTATTCATTCCACTATTAATTTTGTTTTATTTTCTTCGTCACTGGACGAGTCGGAATCAGAAATAAAAAACATTTACGTTTCAGCTTTCTTTACAAACAAATGTTTATTCCAACTTTACATTTTTTTTTTATCAATAACAATAAACAAAATGAGTCAGCTGACTCTAATATTAGAGATGTGTGCTGTATTTTATTAGCATTATCGATAAACAGTCAACGTCGTCATAATAATCTTACAGAATACCAAATTATCATAGAATTGATGTTGTCTTTGATTAGAATTGATGTTGCCTTAAAATTGACATTGTTGCACTATAACATTTTTCTCGTTCAAAGGACATTAATTTCTTTTTCAAGTTCCTATTAGTTTTATTTGTATGAAACTTTGAAAATAAAAAGAAATGCACAGCAGAAAATAATCTGTGAACCACCATAAGTTACTAAAGATAAAAATCGACTTCTAAAGAAACGCCATCTGTTGGGAATCCTGCATTTTAAGTTCTACATCCAATGAAAATGTGTGTAATATAATATACACACATATACATATAATAATATAAATAACGAAATTTTGTCTTTGCTGTAGAAAATTGTTAGAATAACTACTTCTTTTAAACACATAAACGAATAAATTCGTTATTAGCCACACTGTTTTGTGAAATTTCGAATTCGTTTTTGTTTAGGAAATTCAATTAATATCTTTATATTATTATTTCTTATTATTTGAACTTTTTTTTATTAATATCGCAATATTAGTTACAGCTTAAGATCTTTTTTAAATAAAATCTTTATTCTTGATATTTCACTACTGCGTTGTGTGGCATCTTCGGAAAAAAATTTTTCTTATCAAGAATAAAGATTTTATTTAAAAAATACCTGAAGCTTAAACAGTTATTGGAATATGTTTATATTATTCTTATTAAAACTATGAGACATATACATACTTTGCAGTATTGTTTATCAAATACAACAATCGGCAATAAATTCTGCAATATTATATTTGAATGCATTAAAACATTTTCGAAAGAAAATATTTCATACACGAAATGTTTGTGTTCGAAATAACAAATTAAGAAAAACATAAACGAAACTAGTATTAAAAGCTAATATTGCCGGCAAACTGCGCAATGAATGAGTAACCAAAAAAAAAACTTTTTTGTGTCTTAAAAAGTGCAGCTACACACAATATAACACTTAACGATAATATAACATAAAACTCAATGTATAACAACAATATTTAAAAACATAAAAAATACTGTTAGAAAACTGGGTTGCTAACTTCAATATAAAAGTGGAAAACCTTAATACAAAAAAGTAGGTTTAAAAAAACAGCTATTTTAGGTGGAATTTAACTGAGTTGAATATCGTAGTATTTTGTTACCAGCACAATCCAAACTCTCCCCTGAAGAGTTTACACAATAACAAGTATTTCTACTCTTCCCTCTTGACCATAACATTTGGTTAGAGGAGAATTGTTTATTTCAATGTTAACTTTACACCTGGTTGCTGTTAAAACTAACAGCGAAATGTTATGGTTACATAGTGTAATACTTAACATAACATACGAACGAAATTCGTATTTTACTGTTAATGGCAAGTACAACAAACAATAACAAATACACTGTCGGTTTTCTGTAGAAAATTATAACAACACACATGTTGTTTAGCAAAACCAACAATAAAGCAAGACACGAGAAATTTTTTTTTTTTTTACAAAATCTTTCTTTCTTTTGCTTTTAGTAATTTTGTTATTGTTGCCGTTGAAAGTTATTTCATTCATCTAGTACGTTATTTTTGCTTTTTGCTCTTGAGCACCCATATTGGTTTTGTTTTATTTCCGTTTTTTTTTTGTGTTGCAGCCTTTAATTTACGTTAAAATGTCTGCAGCAAATAAAAATTGGTACTTTAGCAAAAAAAAAAAAAAAATGTTGGCTGTTGTGAATGCAATGAACTGACTTGTTATACAAGTAGAAGTATGAATGAATGAATGATTGTGTGTATAAACAAGTATAGCATGCAGACTATTAAAGACTATAATATATTTTGAAATAAATACAATGCATAATTGATGGATTGGTATGGTTAAACAAATTTATATAATTTATTTCTATTTTGATAATTATAACGTCCATGAACGGCAATGCAACTAAAATTAAATGCAGCAGTATTTTAAATGTTTAGGACTTTTTTTTTAAAAACATTAATTTCGAAAAAATAATTTTAATTAGATTTTGAGCTAAAATTTATTAAGAAATAGAGACTTATGTATGTATGTCCACAGAAAATCGTAAAACAATCAATCAAATCAAATAGCAAGAATTTATGTAGATGCTTTAAAAATATCACTAAAAGGGTGTCCCAACTATAACGCAATTTTTAAATTTTAAATAACACACAGATATTTAAAAAAAAATCGTGAAACTTTATTATATCGTAAAGTAGAGAGAATGAGGTTCTGTATGGAACAAGATATCATGCCGATGGCCGCCGCGGCTTTGCTGGCACACACGCGATCTTTTAATGAAATTTTCAATGACCTTTTTGCATAAATGCTGCGGTATTTCATTAAAGCAGCGTCCAATTTCCTCTTTTAAGGCTTGAGTCGTCGTCGGCTTATTCGCGTAAACCATCTACTTCAAAAAACCCCAAAGAAAAAAATCCAAAGGTGTTAAATCGCACGATCTAGGCGGCCAATTCTGGTCTCCAAAACGCGAAATAACATGACCGGGAAATGACTGAAGCATTTTCTATGGCTGTATGACATGTGGCGCCGTCTTGTTGAAACCACATGCCCTCCACATTCATTTCTTTAATTCTAGACAAGAAAAAACTGGTTATCATTTCACGATACCGAACACCATTGACACCATTGCGTTCTAGTTGGGACACCATTTACAAATAAAACCGATCCGAATTTATTCCCTAAGTTTCTACATACGAGTATGTATGTATGTATTTCAACGAAAAAAAAACAGCCAACTCCCTTCTAACTCTTCTAACTCAACCCCTTTTGTCCATTATCTTTATTTATATACGCAATAAACGTTTTGCTTGTTTGTACCTGTTAATACTTATTTGTTGTAGCTTTTTACGAGTATTTCTGTATTAAGGATGCGATAAAAATATATTGTTGCTCTTGTGCGGTTCTCTCTTCACACCTCAACGTTTTAAAGCAAATTTCTCAAACATTTGCATTACCTACACTCCACTCAAATACAAGTGCGGTAGAACTGTGTGTGTTTTTTTTATGACACCAAATTTAAAAACCTTTAAAATGTCATATACATAAATATGTTTGTTTTTTTTTTTGTGGCACTTTATCACATTGAGTAAAAACATTTTGCGATAAAACAATTACTTTGTTTTACTTCTTTTTTACCTTTTGCAGTGCCAAAAGCATATTTTTAATACACCCAGTGAATATTTTGGGGCCTTTTTCTACATTGCTTCTATTTGTAAAAAGAAAACTGTTTTCAAAAAATAGCCCTTGTCTAAACAATTAAATGAAACTTTTAATGTCAGCCCAATTCGTACAGTCAAAAATTAATTAAATCCAATAGTAATTTTTATAACATTTAATTAATAGTTCAATTCCACTAAAAAATCCAAAATATGCAGTGAAACTTGAAAATTTTCAATAAAAAAAATGTTTTTGTAGTTTTTTCTTTGGCCAGAGTGATGAATTTAAGATTGTTATTTTTTAAGCTAGAATGGCCTAAATTTGTTTAATGTAAATAAAAATCCAATTTTTTAATTACAATATTTTTCCCGACGTTTCGTCGATTGTTTGTCGACTTTTTCAAGGGATTGTCTATTACAAAAAAAAAAAAAAAAATTTTTGTTTTTTAATTTTATTAAAAACAAAAAATTCCGTCTCTTGTTATTTAAACGTAAATCTTTTAAAAACTAAAATATATAACTAATTTAAATTTTTGTTTCTATAAACAAATAAATACTTTTTTATATTATCAAAAAAATGTTGTACATAGAAAATGATATCTCAATATCAACCGAAATTATAGGAGCATACTTGAAAGAATCCAATTCATTTGGAGAACATTCATTTTCTAATTCAGAGCCCACATTTGATTCCAGATCAAAAATCTTTGAAATTTGTTTTATTTTTTGAAATCTTTCATTTTTTTGCAAAACGCTTTGGATTTTTGTTTTCATTTGTTGGGATTTTCTTCCGTCCACATTGTTAATTTTACTTTCTGCAATATTAATTAATTTGATTTGAGTATTAAGTGAACCAAATCCCTCCAATTTAGTTATTGTCTCCCCAATATATCCGTAGTTGGAAACTACAAATGCTAATTGACTTTTAATGTTATTTAAATTTAATATTTCTTTTACTTTTTTAATTGCATACGAATCGGTATCAACAAGTTCGTCAATAACATTCTTAAATTGCTCAAAGTTTTTTGAATAGTATTCTACAGCATCTAGCCAGGTTCTCCCTCCATTTTGTTAATACTGGCTGCGGTGGAAGGGGAACCAAAGGATACATTTCTTTAAAAATTGCAACTCGTGAAGAAGCCTTTAAAAATATTTTTTTCCCGTATGAAATCAATAAATCAATTCTATCGAATTTGCTTCTAATTTCCTCTGCAACGCGGTCTAACACATAGGTTACACAAGCAGGTAACATGTAACAGTTTTGGATAAAAAAAGTCAGTTTTTCTCAAAAATACGTTGCAAAAAAAATTAAAAATTACATTTATGTTTTTATTTGAAAATTTAATGTGAATGTGTTAGTATGCGATATCAAGTTATGTAGTATATGCGTCTCCTTCTAATACAAAGTTTTATTTTAAGCAGAGCACTAAAAGAATTTATTGATTTTTTTTGTCTATTTGGAAATTTTTTGAAAAATCACTCAAAAATTCCAAAATATGCAAATATATGTATTAAAAAATTTAAAATATGCAAAAAAATATGCATTTTCACCAAAATATGCAAAAATATGCAAAAACAAATCGATGCCATTTTAACGTAAATTTCTTGATTCTGAAAGATAATTGGTCGACATCGCTCATAGACTATCGACAAAAAACATGCATTTGCAGGGAAATCGCAGCCCTAGTAATATGCAGAAAGAACATCACGTTATTGACCAATGGACTGATGCGCTTGGCATATCGTTCGTTTGCCTAGTAGTTTTACTTTTATGCCAAATTGTTTTTAATTATTTTTATATTGAAAATTGCAATTATAGTAAAAATAGTAAACACCTGATGTTTTTAGAAACCGTTTGTCCCCGTTTACACAGGGAAACATTTGGAAGGAAAACATTTTGTTTGTTAGAGAGGGACGGGTGGGAAAGAGAAAATGAAAATTGTTTCCCGTTCTTGGAGACACGCTTTGTGCTTTCATTCTTATTGTTTACATTTGTTAGACTTTTTGACATTTGCTTTATTTCTTTTCAGCGTGCTTTCTTCTCTATGTTTTCTATTCAACTATGTTTGAATAAAATATATAAAAATATTTGTATTTATGTACATACATACATACATATGTATAAATAAAATAAATGTTTTTATAAATTTTATCTTTTTTAATTTATTTATTTATTTCACAAATCAAATATACTTTCATTAGCAAATCAAATACAGTAGAAATTAGAAAAAACAACACTGCAATTAAACAAATGTGAAAAAAACAAATATAAACTGGAATGTGTCCGACAACAATTTTTCCCTGTATGACAGCGAAGGAAAATACAAAAGAGAATTCCAGATGTTTCCCTTTCAAGTGTTTCCTTGTTTAAACGGGGACTTTAAACGATTAGAAATAACGTCTTAATATGACTTAAACTTGTACGATTTTAAACTGATATGTTCACCTTGCCATACGTAGTTTTAAGACTGTAGGTTAAATTCCAGTATTATCAACAAAATGAAATTAATGAAATTTTTCAAACTACACGTATCAGAACAAATGAGACCAAGCATAATCTGAGGCTGCGTGTCTAAGCCTTTAATTTCCAATTGACAGGTAAAGCAAATCATTCGCTGGGTTTTTAAGCTATTAAAATTTTACAACTTAATTGTTGGCTTTGAAAAAGATACCCTCTATTTTCATTTAACTTTTTCTCAATATTGATTTGGCATTTTCCCCAACATTTTCGACAAGTCTTTATGGCAAATAAAATAAATCACCCTTTTCCACTTGTCTCATAACATTTCAGCATAAATTCTTAACCATTTGAAAGATTACTTTTTTCACTCCACTCCAAATAATACAATTCAACTTCTGTTGGCAGTTTATTATAATGATTTTTATGCGTTTAAAAATGTTCTTATATAGATTCAATATAAATTTATTTTTCTTACTTTTTCTGCATAAACATATGTACGAGTACGTATGTATGTATGTAAATATGTATGTATGTATGTATGTATGTATGTATATGACTTTACTAAAGTTTTACCAGCCATAATAATGATGATGTTGAGAATGATGATGCTCATGCTGAAGATAAGAATGATTATGACAATGTCAGAATATGTACATCTAAGAAATAAGTATAAAATTTAAAAAAAAAATAGAAATTTACGTTAGATGGTAGTTTCTTCACTCACTTGTTGTTCAATGCAATGAGATGCGATACGTTACGATAATCATGGGGATTTGTAGAAGCATATTTTTACACTCCAGTAAATCGATCAGATTCTGTGAACATAATTTTATATTGATGATGATGATGATGTTGCTGTTCCTGTTGTAGTTGCTGTTATTATAATTGCTATTGTATAAAATGTTGGGAAAATCACTATGCAAAAAAAAAAAACTCAGCAAGTAAAAATAAAAACTACAAAAATAAATCTTAAATGAACGCAAATTTATGCAAAATATGCGGAGAATATACAAGAAAAAAACATTTTAAAATGCCAAAATAATCAACGACGAATATTAGATGCCCTTCATTCAAATCAAGAATTACAAAGTTTTCATAGAATTGAAAAACATTAATGGCTAAATTCACAGTCTTTAGTTAGCTAATGGCAAAGGCTTGACTAATGATTCTTTATTCGCAATGCTTAGTTTGCCAGGAGAATACAAAGTAATAGTTAAACAATAGTTAGTATTTTAGTTTACCAGTGGTTAACTAATGACCGAGAATTCGGCCATAAGACACTCGAAAAATCAAAAAAAAATTTTTTTTCAAATAAAAAAAATATTACATAAAGTGTAGCCAAAGTGTATTACAGTTTAAGTTTTTTGAAGCAGACCCCACAAACCCCCTAAAGTGGCTTGCTGTGTTTGCCCAAAGTAAAGCACTTGTCACATGCACTTTTTTATTCACTTGTAATTTTTTTTCTCTTAGCCGATTTCAAAGATTTTTATATTTTCTGAAAGTCCCTCGCTAGCTACTTAAAAACACAATTTCAGTACTATTTGTGTCTCATAGTTTCCGATGTTTATAATTTTGAAAATTAAAATTTCCATATGCCATACCCTGGTACATTTTTTTAAATATCGGTTAAAATTTTAAATATATTTTAAAATTATATTTGTTAGCTAAACAACAAAACTTCCCATCAAAATTAAAAACCTTCGAAGCAATTTTTTCTTACAGGTTCAAAAATATACGAAAAATTTAAAAACAATATAGATTTTTTTTTTTTTTCAAAAAGCTACTTTAAGTCATTTGCTATTAAAAAGAAAACTTTCTTTAAGAACATATAAAAAATTTATGTTTTTCTGAAAAATGTTTTTACAGACATCCTATAAATATGCAAGACCTATAAAATTTCCCAAATATGTTGCTTCTACGACCTGCCAAAATGGACCCATTTTTTTTTTTTTTTATTTTAATTTAGGCCA